>OX411755.1:24728886-27128886 GCA_948252205.1 Orthosia incerta | reverse complement strand
TCAATGGCTGTAAACATCTAGGTGTAATGGAATGTTCACCCAGTTTAGCTGTGAGTTCCAATGGGAGATATGTTGTAATAGTAGAAATGGTGCAAACGGTTGTCAATTTTCCCATGATAATATGTATTTTATAACAGAATTTAATTTGTACTTCGGGTTTGTATTAGCAGTTTAATTAACCTTTTCAAGCAGATTTAGTTAATTGTCAAAGTATTTATGAGCCAAATAGTTGCAATAAGTCTAACAATGTTGATGCTGTAGCAAAATAAGTGACTTAAAACCAATATTTTTAAATCTTGAATAATCATCTAGTTATGGTTGAATTATGCTAGATCGTAGCGGGCGCGAAACGAGATCCGAGAGAGTGCGAGGCACGGATTCAAAACTCGACGAACATTTTATATGATGCGGTCCATGCTAGCGGCGGTGGCGTCCACGTCCCGGACGAGGCTTGGACGTACCCCGACGACGCACGGTTCCGCCTCGCGCCCTTCTCGACTCGTCGTATAAACACGTAGCACGTAAGGGACTCGGACACGCCTCGCGCCCGCCCATGTCCTTAGACTTTACTCTCGTTGATATGAAACACAATAAAAACACAAAATATTTTTCATATCTACTAAATACCTCATTGCCGTATTTAAGTGCCTGTACATCTGAAAGGCTTTATTATTAATTTGATTTCATTCATTGGAAACCAAAAACAACTATATGCCAGAGAAACATACTACAGATCCATCACAAGCATGTAACCTACACATTACTCACACACCTCAAAAGTTCTTTTGAGTAAATCGTAGTTCACAGAAACAAAACAAGACTTGGCTAACTCATCACTCCTCAAACCAATCCATTACTTGCAACACAAAACTTCAGCAGCTAATACAAATCATACTGGCCGCACACAATGCTCAAAATATATGACAAATGCTAGAAGTGGCGTGCACTTTAGACCGAAGAGTTCGAAACACAGAGCACGGAATGGCTACGTCTGCAGCGACTAAAAACGCCATCCGAACTCAAATCAATACTAAAATATATCTGTCTATCTACCTGTTTGTTAAGTTTTCACGACTAAACCTTTGAGAAGGACATAGGTTCCATTTTATCCCTGGAGGGACACTCCTTTAGATTTATATTAATTTTTGGTCGAAACGCTTGGGTCATGGGGCCCAAGTGCACGTCTCCTTTTTAAGGAGATCTCTCGCCGACTAATCGACACCGTGCGTGACCAGAGGGCTGGCTCTTTCTTTGCGCAAAGAATCAGCATTGCCATTCAACGTGGCAATGCTGCCAGTCTTCTGGGCACGTTCCCGGATGACAGCGATGTGGATGAGTATTTTGACGCCTAAGTGTACCTTTCTTTTGTATATAGTGTAAGTAGTTAGTTTAATTTTAAGATTGTAAAGTTTACTTTTGTTTAGTGTTTAAGTATGTACATATATAATATTTTTAATGTCTAAAATAAATGTTATTTTAGACCCACTTCAGATTTATTTTCAACTTTTGACATTCACACTGGCGAAACTGCTCTTAAAAGCTGGTTCGTTATAATATTCATGCCTACAATTTCTGTGAGTAAAATGACAAGCTTATTTTTTATTGACAGGCGCGCCTTTTTCCACTATATCATATGAGGCTAAGCGACGAATTGGTCGACGATGGAGCACACTTGACTTAATCCCTCAAGATGTAGCAAGGTGGTTCGTATGAAAAGTTAGTGTTGTCTTATCTAGTTTAAATTGATAAAAAATATTCATAGAATAATGTAATTTGCCGCCACACCGATATGATGCTCTGTGGTCGAAACTACTTCATAGTGTGAAGCGCGAGAAATATCTCGAAACGGAGTCTTTGAACGGATGCGTGGCTTGATTGCGCGGTCGTCAGGGATGGCTGCGAGAGGTCGACTGGTCACTGATTTGTGCAGGAGTTTTTGTAAAAGTGATCGTTATATGTGACTTTGGTGCTTGTTGAGTTTAGAAATTGTGCAGTTTGGAAAAATTGTGGATTTCTGATGGCTGTGACAGCTTGAATGATGAATGGCAATTAATGTTGATTGAAAATGTTATGCTGACGCTTGAATTAATGTTAACTATCGAAACTAATATTATAATGGAGCTAAATTGTTTAAGTTTGTAGCAGGGCCACTCTCAGAATACAAATCCATATTTAAAATATTTTTATGATACAAGGCTAGTCTAATTCTGAGTATATTTGTTATGCAGGTTACACATAAAAATTTACGGATTTCTGAGGTAAATTCAAAGATTTTACCGTGTGATTGCTTGTAAAAACCCGAAATGAGCGATTATCTTAGATAATTTTGGACTTTTACCAGAAATACTTGGTATATCTTAAATTTTACCGGTTAAAGCTTGGTTTTACCGTACTTCGGTCTTTTACAGTAACATATACCGGTAGGTTACCGGTACTTGCTGGCTTACTTCCGGTCGACCTTGAAGTGCAGTGACGTGCTGCAATGTACTATTCCGCACGAGAGACCATGGACGCGGACTTTTTAACGCGGAGTGACTGTGAGAAAATCTCTAGATTATTTAAACCACATACGTCACCAACCATAGACGTCTGGGAGGAATTTTTATCCGAATGGCAAAGTAGGTGGGATAATTCCATAAAGGGACGACACCCCCACCAATTCTTTCCATCCATTCGCGTGCGGCTGGCCAGGACGTGGCTGGAGGTGGATCACTGTGTTGCCCAATTTCTCACAGGGCATGGTAACTTTAAAAGTAAATTATTTTCCTTCAAGCTCGTTGCCTCGCCTTTATGTCAGCGTCCTACATCTAACGGTGAATATGTACAATATGTATATATGGGAGTGTATTCTTTGGCAGAATGAACGCAATATTATATTGAGTAATGTAAATGCTACATCAGGAGTTGTTTACAATACGGACCTTGTGGAAATTATAACAAATTTCCGTGTGTTGAAGCGTTTTTGCCATACCTTTTATTGGAATCAAATATAACAGCTCACAATGTTAGAACCCATTAATATTAATGCAAATTTTTATGCGTGGTGCTAGGCAACTGGGCTTATCCCAGTTGTAAACGACCATTTGTGCCTATTGGCCTTGTTTGATCTATCTTCTGCTTGATATGACGGGAAGTGTTTTTTTTTTCTTACTCCTCCGTTATTCTTTTCTGATTAATTTCGTTGCGGGATCAAAGACAGTTAAATTCATTCTCCGGGACTTCGTCGAGCTTCATTGCAACGGCGCTTTTCTGGTAGTCGCCACTGTTGATTCTGGCTTTCAGGAGTTGCAGTGGTTTGGGAATAGTGCGGTGAGATTTTCCCAATAAAAATACCTTAAGGTATAAGGAAACAACCTTTTAAAACCAGTCTTGTGGAACCACGATTTCCAACAATTATTAATTTCAAACAATATTACGTGCTTTTATTGAAATAATCGTAAATAACGTCATCGTACAACTATGTTTCCGTTAACAAATAAAAAACTACAAAGACAATATTTTCTAACACCCAAAAATAAAACGTTCACCGTCCAAAATTCCTTATTTGACCAGCCCTGCGGTCCAAATTCCGCATTTGCCTCCATTGTTCAGATTCCTTTTCAGTCACTGAAAGAACGTTTATCTGGCGTCTTCTGAAATTCTGCAAGCGACACAGTTTCAGCCTGAAGAGACGCTTTGTTGATTGGTCTGATGCGATTGTGAGTTTAATTATTATACCCGTTCATTGTTTTGTTTCGAAGCAATTTATTTGAAGCTATATATTTCTGAGAGAAAAGTTTTAAGTCGCAGTTTGATGATAGAATTGGTTTTTGGATGAAAGATTGTGGATTGATTTTTGGATTTAGATAAAATGATAGACTTACCTATTTATACAAAATGTAACACAGTTCTTAAGCAATATTGGTCATTCAGTGGAATAATAACGGTAATCTCTTAAAGAACTGATACGCTTACAAATATTCTTTAACGCTAAAAAGCTACATTATAGTTACATAGGTTACCGTTATTGAGGAAAATTGTACAGTACAAGTGTTTTTTTTTTGTTACGGTTCGGGGCCAGGCAGGTAAAATAAACTCTCGAAGAGAGGGTAATATACAATAATTTATTGTTTAAACAATAATTAAATCTTTTTTAATTGTAGCCCAGCAGGAGACTGGGGTGAAAAAAAACCACTATCCTGTAGTCCCAGAACGTAGGTAACTGGTGGCAGCCAGGTAGGTAGGTCGATCTTCGTGTCGGAGGGTAGCACGCAGATTGTCCAGCCACAGTCTTGCAGCAACACCGAAAGGTGTCCGGTATAGAAGAAACTACAAACAGAACGTCTTAAAATCCTACCATGTTATCTCTCCACTACTCTTGGTTGACTTAGTCTATAAAGGTGCGCTTAAGCAACTTTGTGTTGCATAAGTTTTAACAAACAAGTTATATTTAAACATGGAATCTACTGATATGTAAGACGATTTTACATCCTTGTTTTCCTGAAGAAAATATCAGAAGAAAGCTTTTTATATATCACAGGATCGTTTAAATAAGCACCTAGGTATTACGAGAAATTGCCCAGAATACGCACTCAATTTCGTAAAGGAAAAATATAGACGCAATCGTTTATGTTGTATGTAACACTCAGTTGCTGAAATGAACTAAAACTGGCCTATTTTTTGTGAGAAAACTTTACAACGACTTCTTATTTCGAAAAAAAGTTAAAGTAAATACAGTTAATTTTGAAATTTTGCATAAACCATAACAGTAATAATATTATTAATATAATAGCAGCGTAAACCCATAATTATTCCCTTAAAAAACACATCGACCTTCCTAATTAGAGCTCATTTAAATAAATACGCAGTAAAGCCCGCCATTTTGTGTGGCCGCCATCTTTGAAAGCAATGTGACATTCCTGGTTATACGAGGGTCGAATTTTATGTGCAATCCCGCCAATTTAAGATAATGTTGTATTAAATTAAAAGATATAAAGTATTCTGGGAATTCATTTGGGTATATTGTTTTATTTTGTGTTAATTTCAGTGCGGGTTTTAGCATAAAATAAATATAAGTATTGCTTACCTAAATAATATTAAATTCGAATGGTTCTGACTGGCTAGACTAAACTAGAATAGTTTACAAAAATAAATTATCATTGCGAATGATTTGTTTATTTTTAAAACCCATATTTATTTCGGTCTAAGTTTTATTAACAGACTTTATTTACATCATAAAAAGGCAAACCTCTTAATAGTAACAAAAGCGCATAATTTATTATTTGCACAAGTAACTGCTTTTTCAATAAATGTCTACTCAAACACAGTTAATTTAAACACACAGCTTAAGACATAAAATCTTCTACGTGTTTGAACTCAAAACATTAATTAATTTTAACTATTTGCTTTTAAGTTAAATCCTCTTACGCTTAACACGTTTATTTCGTGCGATTCAAATGATATTTAAATAAACTGTCTTAGAGTTAAAGCATGAGATGAAAATCTATACTTTATAATATTATAAAGCTGAAGCGCTACTCTCAGGAACTAATGAGTGGAATTGAAAAAATATTTTTGTGTTGGATAGTCCATTTATCGAGGATGGTTATAGGGTATATAACATCACGCTTCGACCAATAGGAGCCGAGCATAAATGAAAAATGTTGCAAAACCTTTTTGGCAGCTTCCGTTGCGTGCGTTGCGTAAGCGGTTAGGCTGATTTTAGAGTCACGCTGACCGACGCTGACGTATGTAGGGTAGGTAGGTAGCCAGTTGACAGGAGCGAAGCCGCGTGGAACAGCTAGTATTTAAATAAACCGAGTCAGTACAGATGTTATAGGAAATGTATGAAATCAGGAATTCTATAAAATTCCTAGGAAATCTATAGAATGCCGAAAATAGAACCCGACACGTATTAAAATAAAATTTACTAACACAATACAAATTAATTAATATAACTATAACTACTATTATTTATATTAATCAATTATAACCACCTAAGTACTTTAGACACAGTAAAACAAACACTGTGTCATGGACCTTAATAAACATGTATTGTATTGTATCCCTCAGCTCATGTACTACTACCCTTTTACTAAAACTGTTATAAAACTCTAACGTAGTTTTATCATAGTACTAATCCACTACGTCAATCAGCTTCATGTATTTTTAAGTAATAATATTGTATTTTCTTTGATTGTGTAAATCATTTAAGAAAATAAATGTCTGAAACATAATTCCACCATAATTCTAACATTCATCAATACACACATTTCCTAGGAAATGCATACATATCTTAGGATTTGTATACAATTCCTAAATGGTTCAAGAAAAAGTCAAAATGGCCAATAATATGTTTTTATGATTCTCAGTGTAATATTTTCAATCCTAGAAATCCTAAAAATAATCATTGGTCAAATAACATAACAAAATATTAAATATTTATAAGAATAAGTAACATTTAAAATCAATCAACAATCAATTAAATCAATCTGCCTAACCTTGCCCAACTATATTGGGGTCGGTGTCCAGTCTTACCAGTTTCAGCTGAACCTTGAATATTGATCCGTGCAGCTGTTATAATTTAGCCACGAGCTCATCAATCAGAACATAATCAATGATAACGCGAGCGATTGAATAACCCGCGCGCCCTTGTTAACCCCGTAAGGGGCCGATATGTTTTTTTCCAGATTTCCTATTGCCGCTTAGGAATTTTATAGAATTCCTAGGAAATGTGTAAAATACAATTAATTTCATACGTGTCGGGGTCTATTTTCAGCATTCTATAGATTTCCTAGGAATTTTATAGAATTCCTGATTTCGGACGACCACCCCATAGGACACAATTTCGGGATTAAAAAATAGCCTGTCACTCAAGAATAATGTAGCTTTCTATTGGTGAAAGAATTTTTCAAATCGGTCCAGTAGTTTTGGAGCCTATTCGGTACAAACAAACAAAAAAATCTTTCCTCTTTATAATATTAGTAAAGAAGTATAGATAATTTCACGCATTTCCCAAATAAGCCGGAAACTCTATAGATTTGCTAGAAATTGTGTACAATGCCTGGTTTTCACAGATATTGAATTCACAAACTTTGATTAAACACCTCTAATTTCAGCAGCTGGTGCATATGCACCAGCTGCTGAAATTCTTTTGTATCAATTGCTTTCTTACACCCATAATCACCTATTAGTGTCTTGTTAAATGCCGAATGTATTGCACATGGACTAAACTAGTTTATGGTCCTAGCATAAGCCCAAAACTTACCTTAGTTTTAGGAAACCGGTGCCAAAAGTAAATCGCTCTGCACAAATAGCGACGCAAGATCAGAATAAAAAGAAGATGTTGTAACTCTGTTGGCAACTGCTGGTGAAAATATCGTATTTTCATATTTGTCTAGACAAACGATTTTTGTGATTTGGCTACATCCTACTTATATCACACTCTCCGTCCAGCCTGTTATTTACATTTGACGGATGCAAGCTTAAGAAGTTCCATAATTATTAACAAGCAACCATAGATAAATGCAATAATTCTGTCTAAAACAATGATTTTGTAATATTTAAGTACACTGGGAGGAAGGCGATGTCGACTGTGACACAGTTTATACTAGTACAGTCGTCACCGTAATCTCTTAAGCATGTTCATTATTAGATACTCACTTTTTTGTCAGTGGTCAACATAGATTAAGAGAAAATTGTTAATTTGAATGTTACAAATATAGTAGATTATTGCATCGAGCACAAAGTAATTTATTATTGCACCGAGTGCCTGATTTAGAGCCCGAGCGCTAGCGAGGGCTCTAATCTAACAGGCACGAGGGCAATATAAATTACTTAAGGCGAGGTGCATAATCTGCTTTTCTTTCAACTATTACCTATAGGAATAGTAGATAAATCACTTTTTTAAATTTCTTTCATTTTGAAATCAGAGTTAGCAGCAATCATTTTTAAATTTGGAACAAGTAGGATAGAAATGAATAATACGTACGTAAAAAAGAAAAGTATTGATATCGGCTGGCTGAATAGAGCTAATCCATTGAGATTGGCAACTTTTGGTGCGATTAAAAAAAACAGTGCAATAATGAAATTTCATACATTTTTATTGCTCTAGAGCATTAAAGACTCGCTTTGTACTGAGTTTTTAGTGTGATTGTGATGCAATTAAAGCATAGTTGGAAGAAAACTTATTTATTATTTATATTCATGGACGCTTACAATTGTGAAGCGCGACGTGCTCTTTAACCACGATTTTCCGATGTTTTAAAATTCATAAATGAATCGAATTATGTATCAGTAAATAAATCAGTAAAAATTTAATATTTTCATTATATTACTTATCATAAAACATAATAATCGAATCATCAATAAGATATTATGTAAGTAAGGTTAAATATTGAAAAAAGTAATTTTGGATACGTGTATAATTTAATTTAGATAGATAAAAAGATACAAAATATAACAGTTCATTTTGATATATAAAACATGACATTTAAACACCTGGGTGTGTCAATAAAACAATACAAAATATTGAGCAAAAATAAAATACTAATGTGTCAAATCGATTAAAATTTCTTCGTAAATAATGTCGACTGTTGTAAGATATCTAATTTCTGACACATAAGGTCATCACTAAGTGATAAGTTTTTGAGCTGTCAAAATCAAAAATTACAGGCTTGAAGAAATATCCCATTAGTAATAAAAAGGCGAAAGCTTGTGAGTGTGTAAGTGTGTTTGTTACTCTTTCACGCAAAAACTACTAAACGGATCTAGATGAAATTTGGCACAGAGATAGATTATAGTCTGGAATAGCACATAGGCTACATTTTATCCCGGGAATATGTTCCCTTGGACATTCACACGGTCGAAGCCGCTGGCAGAAGCTAGTTAGAATAATATGTATGAAATGTAGATCAACTTCGTGACGATACAGTCCAATGAATCTGCCTAACCTTTTCACAACTCATGTTGGGGTCCAGGGGATAGTTGGGATTTATCCCCCCCGAAATCTGACTATGTTTATTCGTTCGCTTGCGTGTTCTTTCAATAAGTAGGTAAAATAAAAATATAGATAGATCTTGATCTGAAAAATCGCTGTTATCACTGTACTATAATTTTTAATAACTTAAAGAAGTACCGTCCGACGTCCGTAGTTTAGTCACACTCTTAAGATATAAGTATTTTATATTTATATATAAGTATTTTACTGTTTCCACTGGCAGCCATTACGTCTAGTACCATATCAGGATCTGGCGCCAAAGCAGAATGAATAGACAATAGAGCGAGATCAGTAAGCCTCTCACCCGCCATTCTATTCCTTAAAAAGGATTTTATTCTCTTTAGGCATGAAAATGACCGCTCCACAGATGCCGTTGAAACCGGAGAGGTGGTCAGAATATGTATTAGCCTGTTAATGGTTGGAAAGAAAATTTTGTCACATGTCTAAAAATTCCATAATTTAGACATGGTTGTTTCAATGTTGCCCCCCCCCCCCCCCCCCCCCCCCGAACCAAACGTCTGGATACGTGCCTGTTGGGGTCGGTTTTCTGGTCTGAATGCAGCTGAGTATCTACCAGTATTTTACAAGAAACGAGTGCACTTTGTAACCCTTAGCAATACTGGGATAATAACCGATACGGTCCAAAAATAAATTAAAAGTAGCGGCCACTTCTCACCAAAAATAGACCTTCACAGTCCACTCCAATTAACCTCTTAACACCCACAGCGATTATTTGGAAAATATCGACAATTAGCCCAAAAAACAAAGCAATACGACAAATAAGTCGGTGAAAAGTTGACCCTCATCACATGTCCGCTGTCACCCGCATAATACAACGCGTAATCGAATTAATTACGCCAAATAAAGCCGGCCATTCGCGCCGCGACGCGTGCGACAGAACAACGCGACACGCCCGAGAGTTACATTATTCATCACGCATTGTGGTATTGACAATTACTTGTATAGAGCAGAGTCCTATTCAGCCTGTATCGGTTTTCAATGCCTGTGAATAGGAGCGTGTTCGGGTTTTGGTCTGGAAGGCTTAGGTCGTATGTTTTTATAGCATTGATCGTTAGGTAACTAATGGTTGTATTCTTGAAACGTAAGTTTTTATCGATATTGTATCAAAAGGTCTTTGTCAGCAACAATGAGGCTGGATCGTGTTATAAAACATTACCTTTTTTGTTGGTGACTATCCTTCAAATTCGATTTAATGCTTCAGATTTATGTACTGCGGCTTGTATAGCACCAAAGCTACAGTATCTACAGTGAAAATAATTACATATTTCTTCAAAATCTGGATATCATGAACTTAGCCCACCTTAGCCACAAATAAAAGCGAAAAAATATATAATATAAGGTTCACCTCTGTTTAACTCTTCGAAGAATTCATTTGTATTATGTAAGTAACTTTTCATGTTATTTTTATTGTTATGTGTAGTTCGGCCTTTTAGGCACCATGTTGCTTGATCGATTGCACATTTCAGCTGATCGATCAACAAAAATGTTTGAAAGGGATTTTCCTGCTTCTAAAAAGTCGCATGTTACACAGCCCCCTTTCAACAAAGACCCTGATTTCAGAGGGTCTCATAAATCCTTTTACACCCAGGTAATAAAAGGTGGCAATAATTGGATTGTTAGGAAATAGACTTATCTGTGAATTAGAATCTATTAGATTACGTCCTTTATATCCTGAGACCCTAGTTTTAGTGTCCTGAGGCCTTAGACGAATGGCATTCTTTCATCGAAAGGGTGGCGATAGGGATTTGGAAAATGTCAAAACTGTAGGTATGGGAATGTTAAGCGTTATGAAAATGTCACGTGATGAATGACACTTTTGTAGAGCCTCTGAAGTGTCTTGGAGAAGTTCGTCCGTAATGTCTTCGGAGGAAAAAAAGATTTGAGTTAATGTGGCACGTCCTAAGAAGATGTGGAGATGCCTAAGGAAGGTACGAGTTTTATGGGGTAAGTTATCTACTTAAGCCACCCCTGGGAGTCGTAAAAGGATGGGATTTTGTCAAAAAGGTTTGCTGTAGTCTTCTTGCGTGTTTAACTACCTGCAAAGCCTGATAATATTTATACACATCATCAGCCTATTAATGTTCCCACTGTTGGGACACAGGCCTCCTCTCTGTGAGAGGGTATGGGCCGTAATCCACCATGCGGGCCCAGTGCGGGTTGGTGGATGTCACATGTCTTCGAATGTTTGGTTCTAGGACATGCCGGTTTCCTCACGATGTTTTCCTTCACCGTTTTGAGAGTAGTGGTGATGATTTAATTTACACAAAGTAAAGCGTATTAGGATATAGCGTAAAGTATATTTATACACTTCTTTCTAATCGGTCAAGAATAGCTTTGGTTTGTCATCATCATCATATCAGCTGTAAGATGTTCACTGCTGGACATAGGCTTCCTCCGTCCTATGATTTGCGCCTCACCATGTCATCGTCACCTTGTGGGATACCTTATAATGTTACGTTTGACATTTCTTCGGACCACACACATTTCGTCGGTAACCTTAGTTAGCTGCTGAGCAATTAGCTTCATCTTTTGCTTGAAAACTTAAATACGTGTACGTGACTTTGGGTTTGACTTTGCTTGTGTTAGGTGAAAATATGATTTGAAAGTTAGTCAGTCAGTTGTTGGCTGACGCAAAAACTGGATAAACTAAATGATTGTCACTCTTATAGTTCCTAATTTGAATTAACACAAGACCTTTGCAAACTAACCTTTGTCCGTTAATAAGACACTAACAAATTAACATTCCACTACTGGACATACTACAATCAGTTGACAGTCGTAAATTAGATCCGCATAATACAGCTTGAATTAACCAATAGTAATTAAAATCAACAGGTGGGGAATGATTCACATTGTCCCGTCAAGTCTTCGTCAGTCAGATGAGCGTTGATTTGGAATGACAAATGTACATAATTAGCTGTCTGACGGGCCCGGTGTTTGCTTTAATCATCTGGTATTTGGTTAATTGGAATATTATTGCAATTGCAGGAATTTGCAGGTGAATTTGATTATGATTTCTGCCTTGGTGGTTTAGTGGTCGCAAACTAGATAGTTTACCGCAGTGACCTGGGTTAAGGCGAAAGGGTCAGTGTAATATTTGGTGTGTAAATTAACTACAAAATATGTTGTAAATCCCAAAATGATTTACTACATATTTTGCAGTAAATGTGCCAAACTATTAACTAACAGAACCAGATGGAGAGTGATCGTCAGGTGAGTTACAAAAACACCAGCACGCACATACATCACATCATCGGCCTATTAATGTTCCCACTGCTGGGACACAGGCCTCCTCTCTGTGAGAGGGAATGGGCCGTTATCCACCACGCGAGCCCAGTGCGGGTTGGTGGATGTCACATGTCTTCGAATTATTGGTTCTAGGACATGCCGGTTATCTCACGATGTTTTCCTTCACCGTTTCGAGAGCAGTTGTGATGAAATAATTTACACAAAGTAAAGCGCCTGCCTGGGCTCGAACCCACGACATACAACTTGTACGTTGCGGGGCCAATACCACTGGGCCAAAAAAAAACTCCAGCAATTGGACAAAATTCATATTGAACACGACCGCTCTGTCAAGAGACTGCAGTTAGAAAGAAAAAAAGAATCTTGTATCTTGTAGGGTAAATTTGTGGCCGACTGATGGCAATAGAATTGTCCTAATCCTAAGGCAAGTCTTATATTACCTGAAAAATGTGAATGTGGGTGAAGCTTTCGGTTCGGGTATTATTATTAAGCCTTTATTGCTGGTACTAAACATACATTATTATCAAACAGTTTTATTTTAAATATCTAAAATATCGGATTTCCCGGTTTAGTGATCAGCGTGTCCTTGACACATAGGCCTCTTCCAGCTGTTTCCACTCTTCTCTATTATTAGCCTTTCTTGACCAGAGTGTCCCTCCAGTAATCTTTATATCGTCTGTCCATCTTTTAGCTTGTCTGCCTCTCTTCCTTTTGCCATCACGTGGTTGCCATTCCGTTATAATTTTAGTCCATTTTATCCTGCTGTCCCTAGTCATGTGTCCTGTCCATTGCCATTTCAATTGTTTTATTTTCTTCAGTATGTCTTCCACCTTTGTTGTAGATCTAATGTCTTCTGCTGTTATTCTGTCTTTTAGAGTCACGCCCAACATACTCCTTTCAATACCCCTTTGACACGTTCCCAGTTTTTTTTTTTTTTTTTATTTGAGATGGGTTTGCTCTTGACTCTAGTCTAGGTCAGAGGTGACAGAGACAAAGTCGACGATGGAGTGAGCTTACCCAGAAGTAGCCTGTTCTGTCTAACTTTGAAGAGATTCGGGTTGTATGCGTTCGGAAACACAGACGCAGGCAGTGAGTTCCACTCTTTTGCAGTGCGCATTATGAAGGATGTTTGGAAGCGCTTGGTGCGAATTGGTGGAATAGCAACTAGGTGAGGATGGTAACTTGCAGTGCGTCTAGATGTCCGATGGTAGAAGGGGGCCGGTGGGATGAGGTCGTGGAGTTCATGAGCACACTCGCCAAAATACAGTCTGTAGAATACCGACAAGCAGGCAACCTTACGGCGATGAGCTAAGCTGTGAAGCTTGGCATCCACCAGTTTGACGTCGCCAATTAGTCTCTTAGCTCTGCGTTCCACCGAGTCAAGCGCGGCGAGCTGATATTTAGCTGAGCCATCCCAGAGGTGGCTGCAATACTCCATGCAGGATCGGACTTGCGCTTTGTAAAGAGTTAATAGCTGTCCAGGTATAAAGTATCGCTTCACTCTGTTTAGGACGCCCAGTTTCTTTGCCGCAATTTGGGCTTTGTACTCGATGGAGGCGCCGAAGTTGAGACTGGATGTCAACTCCATGCCAAGGAGCTCGAGCCGATCAGTAACAGGAACAGATGCACCCCGAAAAGTAGGCGTTTGAATGAAACTAGTCCTTTTTGCGGTAAAAAGACATGCCTGTGTTTTGGTGGCGTTAAAAGAGACCAGATTGTCGTCACCCCAACGGGAGACAAGATTTAAGGTCAAATCAGTACGCTCCACCATAGCCTCTCTCAAGGAACGAACTTCATCCCCGCCGGTTTTTGCGCTGGACATGTATCTCTCTGAAACAGTACTGTCATCTGCGTACCCAACAATACCAGGCAGAAGTAGGTCATTGATGTGCAGCAGGAAAAGAGTTGCAGAGAGAACAGACCCCTGAGGAACACCTGCATTAATAGCCATAGAAATTGTTTCTGAGTCAACGCCCAAGTTTGGCATCCATACGTGAGACACGGCAAGATACTTGAGTTGAACACTTTTTTCTTGGCTGTCACAGAAAAGTGTTTACTTTTGAAAATCTCTTTAAGGGACCAGTATCTATTCCAAGCGCAAGTCACTCTTCTTTCTATTTCTGAATCTGTTTGATCTTTGAATGATACAATTTGTCCCAAGTATGTGTAATTTCTAACATATTCAAGGTCTTCGTTTTGTACTTTTATGGCTATTTCTTCTCTGTTTGTCATTACTTTTGTTTTGATCTGTTCATAGAACGGTTCGGGTATACTAGGCACTAAATTCTTTTATTTTCTTAAAAAAATAACCCTTTTTCAGTTCCGTTTTTCAGTTTCTAGTTTCAGATTCGCAGATCCTTCTCAAAAACTCACCCTGCATAATATTATACGTTTTTGTGAAATAACGCATTTTCTTTCTTTCTTTTTTCTTTTACAATAAATGGAATGGAATTGCCAGCCATAGCCATTATAATTAATGCCATTTTTTGCCGTCGCCCAGTGAAAATGGTAATTTCTTACGGATTGCTACTAAATTAGCTCCCGGGAAGACCTTGCTGTATTAATTACGAAGCCACTTCAGTAAATTAAGACTTTTTAGTATTCCGTATTAATTGAGAAAGATATATAGGTGCCCGTATATTGTTGTAGTATGGAAATACTGGGTATCTATATTAACTAATAAATGCTTAGGCCACGTTTATATTGGGCGAATTTGTTCGTAGACGTTTGACATCAGCGCAATTAAATGTTTCTAAGTCATTTGAATATTGATACCTAGTGTATTTGTATGACTACCTAATATTGATACCTAGGGTAGTAGTTCCGGCTATTGGTGTTTGTGTTTGTGAGTTTATTAGGCTTCCGTACCAAAAGGGTAAAAACGGGACCCTATTACTAAGACTCCGCGGTCCGTCTGTCTGTCTGTGAGTCTGTCTGTCACCAGGCTGTATTTCATGAACTTTCGTGATGGCTCGACAGTTGAAATTTTTACAGATGATGTATTTCTATTGCCGCTATAACAAAAAATCTTAGGGGTTAATCAGCCTCGGGTTAATGTATGAAATTGCCGATTTGTATAAAAAATTGAAATTCGTTTTTTTTTTTAATTTTTAATCAAAATAATTATCATTATTATCTATGCATTGCTGCCATCTAATAGGAAGTTTGGGATTACTAAAAACGGAAAAAAATAAACTATGAAATTGCCGTTTTATTGTAATAGGTACTTCAAATTGACATAGAACCTTCATGGTTTGAGATTTTTGAGTGATTTTTTTTACATGGTATCTATGAAGTTCTTCTTTTAAAAATGTACAACATTCGATTATCAACTTTCAGTTGTTTTTTTATTCAGCTTAGACAAGAAAGATGTATACGTCGAAAATTCGAGTGATTTTTGAATACGAGTTCCGACGCGGAACTAACGCGGCAGAAACAGCTCGCAATATCAATGTTGCGTTTGGAGAAGGGACTGCTAATGATCGGACTGTGCGATTTTGTTTTAAACGCTAACGTGATGGAAACTTTTATTTGAAGAACGAACCACGTGGAAGACCGCCCACAAAGGTGAATAACAATGAATTGAAAGAGATGGTGGAAGCCGATCCGAGCCAAACTACCCAGGAATTAGCGGCATGGTTTAACGTTACCTTACCAACGGTAAAATAAATAATATGAAAAATGGATGCCTTATGATTTGACTGATCTGCAGAAAGAAACGCGTGTTGAAACTTGTGTTGCCTTGTAGAATCGATACAGAAATGAAGGACATTGGATCGAATTGTGACATGTGATGAAAAGTGGATTCTTTTCGATAACCGTAAGCGAAAAATGCAATGGCTGACACCAGGTAAAACGCCACAACAGTGTCCTAAAGCAAAGCTTTCCAATAAAAAGGTAATGGTAACTGTTTGTTGTTCTCAGCATGGTGTTATTCACTATAGCTTTCTCTGATCTGGTCAAACAATAACGGCAGATGTCTATTGTGCTGAACTCCGAACAATGATAGCAAAACTAGCAGTAAAACAGCCCCGACTTCACCATTATTGCTCCATGATAACGCGAGACCTCATACAGCACGAGAAACCGTTTTAACTTTACAGGAACTGCTATTAGAAACCATTCGTCACCCTCAATATTCGCCAGACCTTGCTCCAACGGACTTCCATTTTTTTGCGCCATTTGGACAATTTTCTACATGGTGAAAAGTTTTCTTCTCAGGAGGCAGTACAACATGCTTTCACACAGTTTGTCGAATCTAGATCACCAGAGTTCTATCGCAAAGGCATAAATAACCTTCCTATTAGATGGCAGCAATGCAAATATAGTTAATAATGGTAATTATTTTGATTAAATAAATATGTTAAATTAAAAAAAAAACTAATTTCAATTTTTCAGTACAAATCGGCAATTTCATACTTTAAGGGTACACTAGTCGACGGCACGAACTATTTTGTGCGCGGGCTTGAAATGCATTTTATATCAAACGACAACACGTGCGGAAGAGATAGATGCTGTGATGAGCAGTAGGAAGCTAGTTCGCGTACGAATACACACTTTTGCAAATTTGTAGCGAAATGGATAATGATTTAGGACGAAACCGAGCGCGCGAAATTTTATAAACAGACCTTTGGCAGTCTAGATACTCGTATCATTCAAAAACGACTAAATGTATCTGTTCAAAATAAAATTATTTGCATTGTTGAACTACTAATCTATCCCTGTATGGAGGCGGTTTTGCAATTTTCCGTCTTCTTATGGTATTTATTCGCGCCCAAATATGCGTTAAAATAAGTGTCGAAATGTAGAACTTTCGACGCTCATAACTTTCAAATATTTTCTTTTTTGCTTGCATACAAGGCTAGATAATGATGAGACAAATTGATATCACTTTTTTATTTTGAACGTACATCGTCTAACAGTGGAATAATCCCTAGACTACGTTTGTATGGAAGAATTTTCGACTAGTGTAACCTTAACCCTAATATATATGTGGGGCTCCCATACAACAAACGTGATTTTTGCCGTTTTTTTGCGATAATGGTACGGAACCCTATATGCGCGAGTGCGACTCGCACTTGGCCGGTTTTATGTTTGCACGCACCCACGATACAGGAAGAAATTTCTAGTGTGGGGCAACGTTTTGTTTTTCTTTTTTAAAGAAATAAAAAAGATTCCTCATTCGCCATTAGTATGTGTGTCGTGAAGCACGGTAACCGTAAAAAGACTTTCGTGGTGTCTAACTGAGACCTTACAGTCACTTACCCAAGCGGGAAATTGCATGATTCGGTCGACTAAAGTGTTATAATGATTGGGTTTATCGATCTAGAACTTTAAATCAGCCCGAAATCTGGCAACATGCCTGTTTGATTGTAATATTTATTACACGAGCCTTAAACTTAACTAGTAAAATGTGGCTATTATACTGTAGGTACCTACATCTCTGCTCACACCATCGGGGAATAGAGGGGTTATGTTAGTTGTTTATTTGTGAAACAAAATTAAGCAAAATTTAATCACCGACAAACAAACTTTTGGATACAGGACACACACAACGAACCTATTTTGAGTGCGAACGTGATCAACATACTTAAATTCATATAAAGATTTTATGACCCATAAATGTAATTTGTTTTATTTCTATTAAAAACTAGCACAAACACGAGAATTTAATTATAAATAAATGTACCTAAGCTGATTACGTACTGTACGGTAGGTAAGTATTATATAAAAGTGTTAGGCGTATTAGTGTTACAAATAATTTTGTTTTCGTGAAGATAGAATATTATTTGCAATGGTCGATTGGAATAGCTGTATTCCTGATGGCGCGACGCGATTCTTTTTATATCACTCCGATAAACGATTTTTTAAACGGGGAGCAGTGATGGCCCAGTGGTATCGGCCACGACTTACAAATTGCAGGCCGTGGGTTCGAGCCCAGGCAGGCGCTTTACTTTGTGTAAATTATTTCATCGTTGTAAATTATGACATCTAGACGCACTGCAAGTTACCATCCACCGATTCGCACCAAGCGCTTCCAAACATCCTTCATAATGCGCACAGCAAAAGAGTGGAACACCTCTGACCTAGACTAGAGTCAAGAGAAAACCCATCATATATAAAAAAATACGCCCGCGTCACCTATCGACGCAATTTAAATTGCATGGCTCCATCAGGAAATTAGCTAAGCACACTGCCCTTCAAAAATTAGTAACACACTTTTGAAATTGCAACATCTCCTACACTATAGAATCAGAGTTATGCAATAAAAAACCGGCCAAGTGCGTGTCGGGCCACGTGCAGTTATAAGGTTCCGAAGTTGCATAATAATGCGGACTAAGAAGGGTGTTTTGTTGTTGTTACATGAACATTAAAACGGTTCAGCGGCACACAATGTCTAAAAACGGGCCCACATAGGATGATGTTTTTTTTAATCTATATGCTCGCGTTTGACCACTATGTCACCTGATGGTAAGCGATGATGTGGTCTACGGTGAAGCACGCTTGTCTAGATATAACCTATTCAGTATTGACTTAGACTAAATAAGGACTAACTGGTAACTGAAGAAGGAGTTATAAAATCCAATTTCGCAACTGAAGTTAGAATAATATTATCTATTTGAGTACCACCGCGAGTGCGAATAGCGGATGGAGCCGATACGAGCGCGCGTTAGAGCCACGGGGAATGGTATGGTTCGTTCCTGGATCCCTGCGCGCACGCTCCTCGTTTATTTCTCTTTCGGCATTTGAAAAATTTGCTATGTTGAATACATAATCTCTAATCTGCGGTATTCACTATTTCGTTCTGGAAAGTTGTACGCTACTCAATTAGTGATGTAGTCGGGTAGAATATTGACTATAGATGGATATCGACAAAACAAAATATGAAATTTGCTTGGAAATCGAATCTAATTTGACTTTAGATTACAAAACGTCGAAACACCACTAACTTTGTTATTATTTGTTATTTATTTTGCTAAGCTGCGGACGGACAGACGGACAGAGCGAAACTATAAGGGTTCCTTGTTTACTTCGGAACCCTAAAAAACCGTTTTAATCATAGAAAATTTCATCAACTTCCTCCGAAATTGTAGTTTACTAATATTATACATGAGTAACGTTTTTTAGTTGTCGTTTGTAACCTGTCGTACTGTATGGATCAGAATGTTGGGCTGTGAAAAAGATGAATAAAAATAGAACATAGCACGCAGAGATGAGAATGTTGAGATGGATGACTGTGTGGGGTGACGAGAATGGATAAAGTAAGAAATGAGTATATAACAGTAAGTTTGAAAGTGGCGCCAGTGACAGAAAACGTGAAAGGAATCCGTTTATTCTGGTATGGTCATGTAATGAGGAGGGATCAAACGCATATTGTTAAAAGAGTTATGAATATAAATGTGGATGGATGGAGAGGGAGGGCGTGGCCAAAGAAAAGATGGATGGTCTGTGTGAGGAGTGATATCAAAGAAAAGGGAGATAGTGTGGCGGAGGCAGGACGGTATGGAAGAAGAAAACGTGTTGCGCCGACCCCAAGTAAAATGGGACAAGGGCAGGAAGATGACGATGAGTAACGTTTTTGACTTAAAAAAAAGATAGTAATCAGAGGTCGAGATGGCAATGTCAGTTATTAAAATGTAATAGAGTAAAACATACTTATAAATGTTGTTAGGTTGTTGCCAGTAAGTTAAATATGGCTGTTTTTTATTTCTATATTTTTTTAAGTTGAAAACGTTACTAATTTATACTAATATTATAAAGCTGACGAGTTTATTTGTTTGTTTTAACACGCTAATCTCAGGAACTACTTACTGGATGAAATTGAAAAAAAAAATTTGTGTTGAATAGTCCATTTATCGAGGAAGGTTATAGGCTATATAACATCACGCTACGACTAATAAGAGCGGGGCATAACTAGAAAATGATGCGAAAACGGGCAAAATGATTACTTTTTGTGAGCTTCCGTTGCGCGCGCTGCGTAAGTGGAACATTCATGTATGCAGGGTAGTTAGGGTAGAGTAAGTAGGTAGCCAGTTGACTGGAGCGAAGCCGCGTGGGACACCTAGTATATAATAAAATAAACTATAATTTCAAAGGAAGTTGATGAAATTTTCTATAAAACGTTTTCTATTTCAAAACTCTGACTTTTATAGTTTAGGACAAATTTAAATTTTAAATGTAAAAGTCCCGCTATATATATATATATATGTATATCCCTTGCTGATCGTGAATTTCTTCTGTATCTTAGGGTGCCCTTTAAATACATTTGAAGCAGCCTACAGATAGTTGTTCTGGGTCAGACTGTTTCTGACCCAGAACAACTATCTGTAGGCTACCAAATATTATTTTTATTATTTAATTTAATGAAAATGGCACATCCATTTTCATTAAATTTGATTAATATTATAAAGGTAATGGCGAGATTTTAGAGTAAAAAAATGCTTTTAGCTTGTATTTAATTCCTTTTCATAAACATTCAGACGCAGTGTAAAATTGTTAGTAAATAAATGAAATGACATATTTGAACCTTGCGGGAATCGTAACTCGCAGTGCGGCCCGGGATCGATTCGGCGCAATCTATCGCTCAGCCACTTAAAACAAAATTATTCATAAAATAAGTAAGCCATACATAAACTCACGCCTTTTTCCCATGGGGGTATGCAGAAACCACATAATACCTGCTACAATCATTACATACCAATTTCTTTCTTTCTTTCTTTCTTTCTTTCTTTCTTTCTTTCTTTCTTTCTTTCTTTCTTTCTTTCTTTCTTTCTTTCTTTCTTTTAAAAAACGTTGCCCCACACTAGGAATTTCTCCTGTATCGTGGGTGCGTTTACAAACATACAATTTCACATACACAAACACCCAGATAACGATCAAGAAATCAAGAAAATCGATCGAGAATTTAACCACATAACGATCATTGCCAGTTCGCTGTTTTCCATAAACCATGCCTTGGCCGTCGGTATATTTGAATACCCTGTGAAATTGTCACGTCTGTCGTGTGAAAGAAATATAGTGTAATTAGCGACCTCTCCTTTCGGTCGAGCTGCTTTTGTTATGGAAATTACATTGCAAACGCAGGAGTATAAATAAGACTAGCCATAAATCTGAGATAGGAGTTAGATGGTTCATCCATAAAAACAATTAAGCATTATTGTTTTAGATTTTATATTTAATTGATTTACAAAACTATGGTTATTGGTACGTGCTATTAGATAAATTATTTACCATTGCTGTCCCTGGATCCTATGCAATAAGGATAATGCTATGCAATTTAAAACTTAGTAGGTACTATAAGTTGGTTGGTATGGTTAGTTGGTTAGCCACTGCTTCAGTCAAGTGTAATTTCTATAAAATCTGGGTTAAACTCAGACTCAGCAAAATAATAATGTTTACAAGTGTCACCGCTCTAAACAGACGGACTGCATTTGAATTGCACTCCGACTGAAAATTTGCAGTTTGCATCCAGTTAGTAAAATTGCAATAAAACTGCAAACCAACCGTGCAGTCCGACTGCAGTCGGTGTACAGTTCCAACTACAACTGCACGCCAACTTAATCGCTTCACATTTGTTTTGAAATTACAATATTGCGTAAACGCGGTCTACTCCACATTCATACCCCGAAGTCTTAGCGTAAGGAAAGGGAGCTTACCGGTTTCTAAATAGATGGCGGTCTTAATATATTATATCATACAGGGTCGCGGCTTAGTTTCGCAAAGATCGGGTCCTTCCGGAGCATTATACGAGTAGGCCTGAAATATGTAGCTTGAAGTTAGGGTCCTGTAATTTTAGGTGATTTTAAAAGGGTGGACGAATTAAATGTGGCACTTTTGGTGCAGTGGCTAATGGGATTTTGCTTTGTTTGTCACAGGTTCGAAACCGGCATTGAAACTATTAAGGAAGAAGAAATGCAAACACACAGAGAAAAAAGGCAGTATCTGAGTTTCGTAGGTTAAATTGGCAGTTGCTCCATGTGAAATACTGGCAGTTGCAGGAACTTGAAACCAACCGCAACTGGATTTGGAAAAAGCTAAGCGGATGATGACAAACAAAAAATTAAATTACAAAAAAAAAAACTTTTGTACAAAAAAAATAAACCGACTTCCAAAGCAAAACAAAAGGCGAAATTTTTTTTTTTGTCTCAGAAGTTGGTGTCTTTGATATCTATTGTTTTTCATTATTCGACACCGACTTCGGAAAAGAAAGTTATTTTCACTATGTAGTATTTTGATTTGGAAGTTGGTTTATTTAAAAAAAAAACTATTTTAAGTTTTGGTACCTCAAATTATCATGTAAATCATTTATTAACAAAGTACATCTTACGATGATTCCAATAAGCCCAAACAAGACTAGAGATACATTATTTTTTTGGAGTTCCAGTGCCTACCTTCCAGCTTCATCATCATATCAGTTCGATGGTACCATTTTCATAAGAACCAAATATTTATAAGTATTTGCTTTATCATATTCGTTTAACTATTCGAGATATCATATATCCGTGACATACTTATCAATAAGGAGTTCCAGTGACCCTCTGTGGTCTTCTTCATCAGTTTCACTTCACCAAATGATACTTTCTGAATGCACATGCTTGCATTGTTGATGAAAATACCAAAATCTCTATACCTATGCCTATAATATTTGAGGAGTTTCCTCGATTTCTCCAGCATACCATCATTAGAACCTGACCTGGGGGGTGACCATAAGCTCTTAGAGCGGTATCAATTTGAGATCGAGTAAGTGACAGATGTATACACGTCAGATACATCTCATCTCAAATTGATACCGCTCTAAGAGCTTATGGTCACCCCCCTGATAACCATGGGACCATCTGAAAAGTAAACCCTTTAAAACAAAAGATGATTTTTTTAATTCGGTCCTGGCGTCTTTGAGTAATCCGGTAAAATAAATAAAGAGGAAGATTCCGACGAATTGAGAACCTCCTCCTTTATTAAGTTGGTAAAAAAACAACCGACTTCCAAATAAAAACACTAAAAAGTGAAAAATTACTTCAATTTCGGCAGTCGGTGTTCCTGTTTTTGTTTCTTCGTTTTTTGACACCGAATTCCGAAATTGAAACTATTTTAAGCCGGCGTAATGTTATGTTATGAAAAGGTGTAAACAACAAACAGACATGTGATTGCAACACACATCACACACACATCATCAGCCTATTAATGTTCTCACTGCTGGGACACAGGCCTCCTCTCTGTGAGAGGGAATGAGCCGTAATACACCACGCGGGCCCAGTGCGGGTTGGTGGATGTCACATGTCTTCGAATTTTTGGTTCTAGGACATGCCGGTTTCCTCACGATATTTTTCTTCACCATTTTGAGATCAGTGGTGATGAAATAATTTACACAAAGTAAAGTGCCTGCCTGGTCTCGAACCCACAGCCTACAACTTGTATGGTTGTATAGATTTATAGATATGTTTTCATGTAATTGCAGTTTGCAGGAATCCCGAGAGATAGACCGTCAATTATTTGTTAATGAGTTTCTGTTGCATATCTCCGAAGTACAGATCAGATCTTGATCAAATTCAAGATGCACAAAATTTTTGAACCTGGGACAATATCTGTATCATTATGAGGGTGCGAATTGAACCTGTGACACAAAACATAGAAACCAATTACTGAGTTGCAATTGTCTAATAATAATTTACATCAATTAAATGATACGATTATAGATAGCATTAATTGAACAATTGAATTAATTGAAGACGTTGATTTGTGATGGTGATGTAATCAATGGGTAGTTTGCTGCTGATAGTTCACTGATAAGGCCTGATAATGAAAGTTAATATAGTATGATATTATGTTAGTTTAGGAATGACATAATGAAGCAAAAACTAATTGAATGATATTTGATGAATTACAATTTTGACGTTTCCTGAACGATGGTTTATCTTATTTTATCTGAGGTAAAAATTAAAAGGTCCTCAAAGTACATCTTTGGGTCTTTCCAACAAACTATTTAATTAAATTCGCAAAATCATAAACCAAAATAGAAGACAAAATTACCTCCGACCCAGGAAATAAAACACCTATACAGCCACCCGTCATTTTCCCTCAATCATCCCATCTCAAACACTTTTGTTTCACAAATTCACACATCAGGGCTCTGACCGTCAATACGGTCTATCTTTGTCAACGACGTCAATAGACGGCCATCCCCTCGTCATCCCTAACCGAACGGGTATAGGCGTCAGTTTGACGGAGGTAGGTGTCATCGTTCAATGACGTCACAGTAATAAGGCCTCACCCGATTTGTCGCGATCTGTATTGATGTAAATGTTGATTTGTTTCGTGATGTAGTGTTTTTGTGTATAAAATTTTACATTTTGGAGTAGCTGGCTTTGTGAAGAAACGGCGAGTATGTCCCTGTTTTTGATCTGTAGTTAACTCAATTTGGGCGCACGGTTGGCGCAGTGGTTGAGCGATTGACTGCTGCGCTGCGTGTCGCGGGTTCGATTCCCGCACGGAACAAATATTTGTATGATCTACAAATAATTGTTCCGGCTCTGGGTGTTTGTGTATGTGAGTTTATATGTTTGTAAACGCACCCACGATACAGGAGAAATTCCTAGTGTGGGGCAAAGTTTAAAAAAAAAAAAAAAAAGAAAAGATTTTTCATTAGTTGAGTTAACTACGGATAAAAAAACGACTTCAAAAAGAAAACACTACAAAGCAAAAAAATACTTTCTTTTCAGAAGTCTGTATCTCTGGTGAACATTTTTTTCGTTTAGACATCGACTTCCGAAAAGATTTTTATTTTTCTGTTCTTAGTTTTGGTACCTATTACCATGAAAATGCGCATTACTAAGGATTACTTGTGGAGATCCGCAAGAGAACCAGGGTTACCGACATAGCCCGAAGAATTGTCAAACTTAAGTGGCAGTGGGCAGGGCACATTGCTCGCAGAACGAATGGCCGATGGGGCCGAAAAGTTCTGGAATGGCGACCGCGAACTGGAAGACGATACGTTGGAAGGCCTCCCACTAGGTGGACCGATGACCTGGTTAAGGTTGCGGGAAGGCGCTGGATGCGAGACGCACGGGATCAGTCAATGTGGCGACGCCTGGGGGAGGCCTATGTCCAGCAGTGGACGTCTTTCGGCTGAAATGATGATAATGATGATGAAGGATAACTCAAAAACTACTCATCAGTATAAATCAAATTTAAATGGGACCACACGAGAAGCACCAGCTGTCAAATAATAAAAATATCATTAAAATCGGTTCATAATTGGCGGAGTAATCACGTAACAAACATACAAAAATATACAATCGAATTGACAACCTCCTCCTTTTTGAAGTCGGTTAAAAACGAGGCAAAACTTGTGCTGAGAAATTACCCTTAATTTTAGTTATTTGCAAACTATTTTAACTAGGTCTACAAAACCATCAGCTTTTTCCTAACAATATTGGTGTCAACTTCAATTCTAAAGGAATGCAGCTGGAAACCAGTATCTTACATGTAGGGAATGCCAATATAACCTCCACAACCCAGTAAAGAAACCCCACGGCAAGACAAGTGTCAGATTTCAGGTTTCTAACTGCCAACTGTTTTATTTTTTTTGTTTTCTATAGGCTTGCGCTTGACCACTATCTCACCTGATGGTAAGCGATGATGTGGTCGATGGTGAAGCACGCTTGCCTATTAAAAAACCATTCACTCTTGACTTAAAGACTCCTAGATTGTAGCTATCGGGAGCCTTTGCCTCAATGTATGGCCCAAAATTGAGAGTCGATGTCAACGTAACGCCAAGAAGCAAACAAGAACTTCGATTCTATCTTAGCTTTATAAATTACTAGCTGACCTCCGCGGCTTCGCTCCCGTCAACTATGGCTACCTACCTACCTATCTCCTACCTACCTACCCAAATGTTTTTATCTCCCATAACTACCCTACCCACCTACACAATCTACCCTACCCTACCTACCCTTACTACTATACGAATGTAAACTGTAAACTTTTGTTTCCACCGGCGGCGGCGATCTTATTAAAATTTAGAACATAAAAGCTGCTATTGTGAGTCAATCTTAAAAGATAGACATATTATTATGCTGTCGCGAAATTTTTTTTAGAACTTTAAAAGAAGAACAATTCCAATTAACATTATATTTGCGTAACTTAAACCGTTTACGCAGCGCACGCAACAAAAGCTCTCAGAAAGGAAAATAGTTTCCCGTTTTTGCAACATTTTTCATTTATGCTCGGCTCCTATTTGTTGTAGCGTGATGTTATATAGCCTATAACCTTCCTCGATATATGGACTATCCAACACAAAAAGAATTTTTCAATTCCAACCAGTAGTTCCTGAGATTAGCGCGTTCAAACAAACAAACAAACAAACTCTTCAGCTTTATAATATTAAAATATATAGTATAGATTAAGTGTGTATTTTTCTTTTGCACTCTTTCTTTCTCATAAATTTCGTTGTTAGAAAGCATTCATTCAATCAATCAACCATTTATCGTTCACTCCATTCAATCACATATTCTATATATTTTTTTGTTATCAACAAATTAGTAATAAGTGGATCTGGTGATCTGTAATACAGTCTCTATTAAGTGTTACAATGACTTTGTACTGTGTTTGTGAATATGAGAAAATAAAGAAATAAATTATAATGTTGCTAGTAGTATCATAAGTATTTTGTTTGATTAGATAGTATGTGTAACATTTAATTGTACTCTTGTTTTTTTATCCAGAAATAAAACAAATAAACTTAAAACAAAATGCGAAAAAAAAAACGTTTCCAAAAGGTTAGAAGTGGTTTAGACCATTATTATTCATGTTGCATTCAAACACGCACACAAATTGAAAGTTATGAATATAAATACATACGGTACATAGTGGACATCCCACCCAAACATCAAACGTTTTTTGGGAATACTTTCATTATGCGTACAGCTAAGGAGTGGAATGCCCTGCCGGAGTCTGTATTTCCTGAGAGTTACAACCTGGGAGTCTTTAAGTCAAGAGTGAATAGGTTTCTTCTAGGTAAGCGTGCTACATCGTCGACCACATCATCGCTTACCATCAGGTGAGACAGTGGTCAAGCGCGAGCCTATCTATACTAATATTATAAAGAGGAAATATTTTTTTGTTTGTTTGTACCGAATAGGCTCCGAAACTACTGGACCAATTTAAAAAAATGTTTCACCAATAGAAAGCTACATTATTCCTGAGTGACATAGGCTATTTTTTAATCCCGAAAACGGGTCCTGTGGGGGCCCACGGGAGCGAAACCGCGGGGAACAGCGTCAATAATTTAAAAAAAAATAAATTTAAGACCTTTTAACTTCCTCCTTAATCCTTTAAAATACAACACCGTCTACCCTATCGAAGTTGCAGGTGTATTTAAGGTGTAACCTATTTCAATGAGGCCAAATTGGCCCACCATTTAACATGAATAAATACCCACCTCAATCGAGCCATTTTGATCTTTATGTATTTATTTATACGGCTCTCGGAAATAATTAAGTTTCTTTCCATTCGTTGTTTCAATATTATGGTCTTCGTTCTACCTTCGTTTGCAGTTCACGGTTGAAGATTACTCGTGCCGCCTGATGAGGTGACCTCGATTTTATTGGAAGTCAAACCAGTATAATGAAATTCTGGCCATTTTGCTGTTTTCAGCAATGGTACAACATTATAAATACTGGAACAATATTGATATTGGAACTTGAGACCTTTTGTAAATTCTTATCGAAGACCTTAAATTTTAACACCTTACTTTCCTACACGTAAAAACAGTCGCAAGATGCTGGTTTGAATATTAAAATATCAAATAAAAAAAATTGTTTTAGTACACTCAAGACTGGGAATTCTTGAGTTGTACTATACTAAAATTTATAGGTGCAATTAGATCATGCAATTCCATCGCACGCTCGCCAAAATGTAACCGATAAACAACCGACAAGCTGGCAACTCAACGACCAAAGAACCTTGGGCCGAATGACAGTTTGCTCGTGGAACTGTTGGTCGAACGAACGATAGCCCGAAGAACGGTCGCCCGAATGATTGTTGGGCCGATGAGCGAACGATTAACCGAAGAACGTTCGCCGGAAAATTGTTTGAATGGCATCATTATCTACACCTATAATGCTGAGCGATGACGGTTTTGCGTAGTTATGACGCATACTTTGTGATGATTGTATTTAAGTTTTTTTTGTTATTTTTACCATAAAAATGCATCGTGTGTACGCAAATAAACAATTTTTTTTTCATTCTTTTTTTTATTTTTATTTATCGATAGGCTCGCGTTTGACCACTATCTCGCCTGATGGTAAGCGATGATGTGGTCGATGGTGAAGCACGCTTGCCTAGAAGTAACCTTTTCACTCTTGACTTGAAGACCCCAAGGTTGTAGCTATCAGGAAACAAAGACTCCGGCAGGGAATTCCACTCCTTAGGTGTGCGTACAATGAAAGTATTCGCAAAATGCTTAGTACGTATGGGTGGGATGTCCACCATGTACCGGTGGCGCATTGCCGTACGTCTTGTTGTTCGGTGATGGAAAGGGCTAGGCGGAATCAAATTGTGCTGTTCCATCGCACACTCCCCGAAATGTAACCGATAAAAAACCGTCAGACTGGCCACTTTGCGTCGATGTTCAAGGCTCTGGAGCTTTGAGGCGACCAGTGCATCGTGGCCGATAAGCCTCTTGGCCCATTTGTCAATAGACTCAAGTTTAGTTAGCTAAGTTTCTTACATAAAACTAATGAAAAAAAAGCATAAAACTTACACAATATCATCGCAGAAACATTAAAAATTCTGCAAGTCACGGCAAGGTTTCATAGTTACTTAATGTACCGAGTAATTAGACGAGTCATGAAGTAAATTTTACAAAAAGAATAGGCTAGCACGTGGCATGATTAGGGTGAGGCCATAGTAGTGAGAGGCAGAACTGCGGGATCGCATAGGTAAGATGTAAAGAAGCTGCCTGGCAATCAGACTAGAGGTACTGCGATCATGAAACATTTTATAACAATTTCCTGGTTGAGTTTACAAACAAGGTTACCGATAAAGCCCGAAGAAGTGGCGGACGGATGTTCGATGGGCCTGAACTAGAGTGGGGACCTATTCAATTTGGCTAAGAAGGTAAACATCACCACAACTTTGGTTGCATACCATGGTCTCGTAGCCTCCATTCTGAGATACGGTATAGTTTTCTGGGGAAATTCTTGCCTGCGGGAACAGGTATTCAAAGCCCAAAAGCGTTGTTTGAGGTCGATGTTAAATATGAAAGTGACTGACAGTTGTGTTCCAGTGTTTAAATCCCTAAAGCTGTTAGCATTTCCGGCAATGTATATTTTAGAAATGGCAATTTTTGTTAAACGTAACATGCATCTATTTACTACAGTTTCGCAAACTAGTAAGAGACCAATCAGAAGCCAGTACAAAAATCTGTTATTAGTTGAGAGTTGCAATACTGCTTTATTTAAAAAAAATGTTATTAGTATGGGACCTAGAATATATAACAAAATACCTGACATAATAAAAGATAACACAATACGCAGTTTTAAAAATAAGTTAACAGCATTATTGATTGAAAAGTGTTACTACTCGATTAACGATTTTCTGATTGACAATGACTAAAATTTATTCTAATGTTAATTTCTAATTTAATATAATCATAATATTCTTATGCAATTGAATGACATACCAACTTATGTAATTTTAGTTAATGTTTTGAACTGTAATTCGTAATTTTGTATTTTGAGACTAGTTCTTAGATTACTTAAATCATTAATGTTTGCATGCCTAATCTGGTAGATTGTACAAGGATCACAATTGTTTTTTTTTAATATCTTATGTTATGTACCTACAATCTATGCAAATAAAAGAAACTTTACTTTACTTTACTTTACCGCGTACCTGAAGACGCAGCGTTGAAAGGTCTCCCACAAGGTGGACTGATGACTTGGTGAAGGTTGCGTGAATCCCCTGGGTGCAAGACGCTCAGGATCGACGTGTCGACACTTAGGGGAGGTCTACGTTCAGCAGTCAAAGTCTTTTGGCTGAAATAATGATGATAATGATGAGCCCTGGTTGGTTGCATACGAGTATCTAGATGTAAGTAAATACATAAGATGCTAACAGATGTTTCACACTTATTTGGCGCATTATGCGATCTACTCCAATCTTTTCATAGTTAAACACCGCACTTTTGTCAATCCGCTACTCGCTACCGCTAATACTAAACCCACTATCTCTCTCAAATTCGGGTGTTCTAATTGACTTACCCGGGCACATGAACCCCGTGTGTTTTCATTTACGTTCCAAACAGAATTTTATGTTTAATTGGACCTACTTAACGATGATATATGTACGAGTGTAGTACATTGGGGAATTTGGGGGTAAGATTGGATTATGTAGGGAAAATAATGTATGCAAGACACGTGTAGGTCCAACCCATCGTTCAGCAAGGTTAAGCTGCGCTTACTACGACCTTGGTCCTTAGGCTCTAGACAAGTGGCATTCGATGTCAGCGAAGGCGATTGTTGAAATGTCAAAATGTAAAGGATTGATCACGTGATTTTTGGATATCGCTTGTCAATCCCATACGCTTTCGATGATAGAATGTCACTTGTCCAGGGACTCTGGACCTTAAGATGGGTGACCAGTACTGTCTATCATCATCATCACCATATCAGCCGAAAGATGTCCACTGTTGGACATAGGCCTCTCCCAAGCATCGCTTGACCAGTCCCGTGCGTCTCGTAACATGCAGATCCCCGCAACCTTTACCAGGTCATCGGTCCACCTGGTGGGAGGCCCTTTCAACGCAAAGTCTTCCGATTCGCGGTCGCCACTCCAGAAACTTTAACCTTAAAACTGTCTATGTAAACAATCAATCTGGCTAACCTTTTCCCAACTTTCAAAAGGGGCTGGGCTCCAGTCTTACCGGATGCAGCTGAGTACCTATATTTTACATGCAGTGACTGCCTATCTGACTTCCACAACCCATTAACTGGGTAACACGAAAGGCAATTCTGGTGGCAGATTGCCTGGCTTTTGACTTTCAAAGATCTTCGAATGACAGCCGGGAACAACGGCTTAACGTGCTTGCCGAGACACGGAGGAATCTCGCTGTATATGTCATGGACCAAGTGATTAATCAAGGCACTATGTATAATGCCCGGGCAATATGAATCATCAGTCAAATCGGGCAATATAATGAATACTGATTAAAGTTAATTATTTATCACATTGTCTGGTCATTATGAATATTGATACATTACTGTTGGGGAATTCGATAATTGTGGAACATTAGTATGGTAAACCCCGGAAACTTTCAGCTTACAAATATGAACAAGAAACTATCCGATCCTACTCTCAAGCTCATTAAGAAGAGGCGTGAAATGATCCTGCAGTCTTCAGACGATGCTTGGAACTCCCGGCGGCTCAATAGATGAATCAATTGACGGATCAAGTCCTTGAAAAGCGACCCCCGCCGCTTTAATACTGAGCATATTAAAGACGTGATTGAGCGGAATAAGGGCTCCAAGGTGTTTGCAAAAGATCTGACAGAGCTAGCTCATAAGACTGACGATGGCAAGATCGTATCCGCCAAACCGGAGCTTCTATGGGCAATCGAGGGGATGTATGGGCAGTTGTACACGTAAATCAGCAAACCCGTTGCGAATCTCGCAAACGACCCAAGAGCTAGATTGATCTGACACTATACCGAAGACAGATATATACGCTGTGGCAGGTTATACAGAAGACCGATGAGTGTATCGTGTCTCTTTGCTAAACGTTTTTGGACTACGAGAAAGCCTTCGATTCGATGATGGATGACGGGAGCTGAAGTGATCAAGCAAAGCGAGTGAATTCAGGTCCCGTCATCTACTTCGAGATAAGTCAAAGTACTATACTGATTACATATTAAAATCAATGTCAAAATTTAAATAATTTAATAAAACACAGTAATCTTTTCATTACCCTGCCTAATTAGTGATTATTCAGAAAGCCCGGTCAATTTAATTATATCAATTTGTTTTTAGCAAATTGGCTACTCATATTGGGCATTTTTCAAATTTTCTGGGCATGAATAATGCTCACACTTGGTCCATAATATACAGATGGTCATACAAGCACGAACTGACCCAGCAAGCGTTGCTTAACCTCGAGGATCGACTCGTGACTCGCTATTATTTGCCGCGAGTTCCTACCCACTAATGTAACTATTTCTATAATTGTTTGCATTGAGACGAGATCCAATCTTACCTCGGACGATCGTCAGTATCAATTTGCATTGTTTGTCTATGGTCAAGTTATTAAGACTGTTTGAATTTCGAAGCCCGACAGTCAAACGACGAGTTTGATCATCGGATCTCTGTATTGTCCGGTAATTTGCGGAGGTCAAATGTCCGTCGGTTTGTGTAAGCTGACACTAGCATTGTTAGAATAGGCTTTGGACTGGGCAGTTAATTATGATTGTACTGTAGCTGTCCACATAACGTTATGAACAGTAGAACTAAGTACGCACGCCAACGACCGTCAATGTTTTTATAATTCCGTAATGACAAAATTTGGCAATCATTGGTGGACGAAATACTTTTTGAGGAATGTACTGCTGGCATCTCAGGGTAAAAGTAAAATGAGATTTTAGCCAGTAGGTAACGATCCAGAAACTCACTCATACATTTTAAATTTACGAAAAGAAATTTAAAAAAGAAACATCAGAACTATAGCAAATTAAATAAAAGACAGCAAAAATTTCGAATTGTCTCGTTCGCAATATGCCCTGGGCGACAAAGTGAACCAATTAGTGCCTGGCCCGTAGCATCACTCGTCTGTTCGTCTGTACCTAGGCCATCCGTCCATCCGTTGCAGCGCTGGTAGATGCAAGCATGCATTTTGTAAGGCTGTAGCACGAATTATAAAAAAATACAATGGGTTATGAAAATTACTATTAAGACGACGACAGTCGCCAACGACCTTGAGGGCACAAAACGCGCACTCGTTTCATACCCGCACACCCGCGCGATGCAAAATTCAGTAGTATTTTTTAATTTCCTTATTATTCTAAAACTAGAACCAGATTTTAAAAAAAACCTCATTTCAAAATGTAGATAATTGCATTGTCTATGAGATGGTGACAAATTCATTAAAATACGCTCGACGCTTTTGGTGCGATTGTCGTTTTACTGTCCGTGTTAGACATAACTTTACAAATTAATTACTAATGTTATACGATTAAAACAAAAAATGGAATAAAAAAGAAATTGGTCATTGAAACATATTTTTCCAAATTATTCAGACGCCGCGCGCCGTGACGAACCGTTTAGACGTGATTCTCATTTTAAAATCAACTACTGCGGGGTATCTGCGCCTTAATTGTCGCTTTTATTTTAAAATTAACACCTACGATTACAAGGTTCATTTAAGGTCAATATGCTTTCACTTTTAGATTTGTATTTTTTTTTTAATTTGATGTATTCTGAATAATCCAGATCTCATCTGGATCATTCAGATTTCAGCATATGGTTTCGTTTATTCCTTAAATCAATGGATACAATAAGTTAATTTCTAAATTACTAAGAAAATAATATTACCTATGTAAGCATAAAATCTCTTTATGCCGCTTTTGAACTTTGTAGATAGTTTTTAAACTAAATGACTGCTCGAAAAACGACACGAGTCGGTGCACATTAGCGAATTCGTGTGGTAGCCACTTCTAAGTTTGAATTGACCTGTATTTAAAACTGCTCAGACACGATATACAAGCGACCCACGGCTAAGCTAACTTTGTGTACTTAGCTACGCCTTGTATGAAAATATATTGTCCACAGGTCCATCTCCCATAGCTGTACGCTTGCTGTTCAGTCTACAAATCCACCCATTTAACGATACCACCAAGTTTATGCTACCTAATTAAAAGTATACCTGACAGGTTTCAACACCTAGGTCTGTTAAGGTAACTAAATAAAAGCATAAATACGTCAAGCGTAAACTTTCTCGGAGCTGTGAAATTTTAAATAAATAGGCAACAGGTGGCCGACAGGTGGTTCCAAATTCCGGCTTATAAAGACTTCCGCTGTGTACTTTTGTACACAGTGTGAGTTGTTTGTGTACTTTAAGACACATTGTGTACCTTTGTTGTAGTGGAGAAATGAAAAAACAAGACTGTTGGTGGGGTGCTAAGAGGCGCCAATGTCTTGTGGGGTGGATAGTGCACGATTTTTAGTTAAGCTCTTGGGATTCTGAATCCTGAATGATAGTTTACTTAAAAAACTGCCTGAACAATTGGATTTTGTTCAGTCACTAAACAAAATCACTTTGTTTCTGTACGATTGTCGTACAGAAAGAATTAAAGTTCCTGTCTTGGTACAAACTTTTTTACAAAATCCGGCCAAGTGCGAGTCGGACTCGCGAACGGAGGGTTCCGTATAAGAAGCTACATTCAAAAAAAATAATAGGTTTAATTACTAACGTTCATAAACAATGAAAACACCGAACATTGCTCTAACGAAGGGATAAAAGTAACTTTAACGTTCAAAAACTGTTGTCCCCATGCATCAATATACGTTTTTTTACTTTTCCAAGTAAAAAAATGAAAATTACAAGAAAAATTACTCGTAAACTTGTAAAGCCTTATGAATTGTAATAGTTTTCCTTTTAATTTCGTTATATATTTTAGTGATTAATATGAAAAATGTCCGATATGAGTAGGCATATTGAGAAAAACTATTGAAATAATTAAATTGACCGGGCTTTCTGAATAATGCCCATCAGAAGAGATGTGTTTTACTTTAATTATTTTAATGTAGGCGTTGGTTATCATATAGGAAGAATAGGTAAGTACCTACGATTACTATTTAAGCAACTAAGTCGAGGGACGGAGCCCTATATGGCTGCGTTTTCTGTCTGCAGGGTCTAAAGTAACCTAAAATAAGGAGATGAATCTCATCTCGCCCGTTTTTTTTTTGTTCCGGTTTGGAAAATCCTCATTGGATGTCCTACGCCCTGAGGGGTGGAGGGGTCTGTCAGACTCGTACTGACTAAAAACCACCCCAGTGTTCAGTCTCTCACATACACCCGGGAACATACGATATCGCAGAAGGATACCACTACTTACTTCTGAGATGAGGTCACGGCGCGGCTCCTCCCAAGCGGTACACTCTGCCAGCGTATGCCGCGCCGTATCCTCCCGGCACTCGATGCAGTCCATACCTATCCGTGTCGGTGCCCTAAGCTCCCGAGTTCGCTTCGCTCGCTCTTGGACTTTATCGAATTGCCCGACTGTTACGTAGAATATAGAAGTTTAAATCAGTATTCATTACATTACCCGATTTGACTTGACTAGATTCCTAATGCCCGGGCATTATACATAGTGCCCTGATTTAAACCCTTGGTCCATGACATATATGCTACTGCCGTGATTTTTTTCACACATCCAAAAGCAAACATTTAGTTGGCAGGGGGGGGGACACTTGACTCTAAAAAAAAATAGCCTTTTAAAGCTTAATTTTACGCAAATAGATCTCTGAATAGAAAAATGATTTTCGCAGACTCGTAGTATTTTTGAATGACCCATCTCAACGATACCCCACATCATGGGATAAGCATGTTTTTATTTTACCACTTTGTCGGCGTGATTAATAATAGTTATATCCATGCCAAATTATATCTTTCTAGTACTGAGTTTCTGAGCGGACGGACAGACGGACATGGCGAAACCATAAGGGTTCCTTGTTGACTACGGGGGTTCCGTAGTCAACAAGGAACCCTAAAATGACTAAAACTACAAAATTACAAAATACATACTAAAACACAGCTACAGCTAGTTATTCCATTTCCTTTCAAGTAAATGCAGGCAAAGAAAAGTCAGTGAAAGTTCAGCTGCACATGAAAATCCAAAAGGATGCAATGCACTGCACATGAAAATCCTTATCGAATTTTCTTAAGTTGAGATGGGATTCTGTGACTAAACTTTAAACTTGTTATGTTGTTGGAGAATGTTTTCTGATTCTTTCTCGGTTGGGTATCAGAAGAATTGTATGATAGGATCTGAAAAACTTGGAAATGTTTTTAGTAAAATAACTGTGTTTATGTCTATTTAATTCCCTGCTAATAAGGCTATATCTTATTTGTTACAGGTAAGCGACGTTTACAGTGTCTACAGAACTATTGCAGGTATTTCTTATTCTTCGTAAATTATATATCATCTATGACAATAAAGAAAACTATTCAGTTTATCGAACAAAGTAAATTAATACAATGGATTTTGTAAACGTTATTCAAAAGCACTTTGCTTTACTATTTTCTGAAAGTATCACTTTAGCTAACAGCCTGCCTACGACAGAACCACGACGAGTGACACGGATAAACAAGCATTCGATCCCTTCCAACTGTGACTTAAAGCCGATAAGTAGCTAATAAGTTAACTCTTAGACCTCTTCTCTTTTTTCTCCAAACTGGTATAAAACCATTTTCGCATTAATGCCTTTCTAATGAAACCGATTTGGGGCATATTGGTTTGATGGTTTCAAAGTCTACGGACATAGGTAGAAACATTTTTTGTGTTTTTAAATTAGAATATACCTACATAGACGGTTCTAAACCATCGCTAAATAGTGTAGCAATGTTTGAATTTAGAACCTGAGGGTCTACACAACTCACATCATCTATAAACAAAAGCGTGGCCATTATCTACGATCGAAAAAACGTAAAAAAATTATGGAAATGCAAAGAGCCATCAAAATGTCACGTGATCAATCCCATTTTGGCATTTGGACCACCGACACTCTGTCTACAGCCTCTTCTAATCACTTGCTAAATCATACCGAGATGTTTTTTAGGGTTCCGTACCCAAAGGGTAAAAACGGGACCCTATTACTAAGACTCCGCGATCCGTCTGTCTGTCTGTCGGTCTGTCACCAGGCTGTATCTCATGAACCGTGATAGCTAGACAGCTGAAATTATAACAACAAATACTAAAAACATAATAAAATTACTATTTATGTGGGGCTCCCACACCACAAACATGATTTTTTTGCCGTTTTTTGCGATAATGGTACGGAACCCTTCGTGCGCGAGTCCGACTCGCACTTGGCCGGTTTTATATAACCCCCGAGCCCGGTAACTTTTTTACAGATCAACCGTGCCTATAGTTATTTTAAAGGATATATTTTATTAGGGAAAGATCCAATTAAACAAACACTTAATTAAACATTACAAGGTTTATTGTAATGAACAATATACCTGTACATATACCTAAATTGTGGCGAGTCACTTAACATCTAGATTTTTCCAAATCCTTATTAACTAGGTATTTGCTATAACTCACCTCGTCTCCGTAACAAAGTGTATTAGGGGAATACAGAGATGAGACAACAATTACAACTAGCTCAGAGTCGCTTGTGAGGGGTATCGCTTAATAATTTCTAGCTCAATCGAATAATAACAGACCTACTATCATATGGTTGTGCTCATAAAAGAAACATAACGCACACCAAGAATTTAAATCTATAACAACTGGTCTTTCTACACTGAAATGACCTTATCAAAATGTCCAGTAGAACTACGGTCACATGGTATCAATATCTCAAAGTTATGTGTACTACACTAAACGTGGTTAGTTTACATATCCTGCAATCGCTGTTGAAAACGCAGTTGGCGGAACAAAGGACCCTTGGCATCAAACTACAGAGAAGATCCCTGTAGTTTACACGAACACGCGGCCTACACGGCCACACTCCTAAAATAAATTGTAGTTCTAAAAACTAAAAAACACGCTTTAATGGTAAGGATAATGGGACAAACTGTTTAAATTATTGCATTGTCATCGGTCCTTGATAAGTGTGCAAAGTTTCAAATCAATCCAACGTTTTGAAGTGGGTGAAAATCACGTTCAAAGATTCCGTTACATTGATACATTGTTACATTGTTACATTGATACATTGATACATAGATACATAGATACATACATACCAAGCTAATAAAAGCGTGTTAATGAAAACCGCGGCGGAGCTATCTTTACCGGGAACCGGCGACACCACATCGCACACGAGTTTTCGAAATGGTGGTGCCTTCCAATAGAAAAGATGGCGACACTGCCATCACTCGTCGAGTCAAACCTCTGAACTGCCAAAACCGGGTCTATCTGCACGCTTGTCAGGTCTAACCTCAAATCTACCAGAACTCGGGATCAACATCGATTGTGCCAGACTACGGGACGACGCTGGAGCATCAAGTCTTTACACGGTCGTATTAGATTAGGCTGGCTAAGCAGCCTGACAGGTTCAGCTGCCACTAAAACAACATTACTCATGTAAAACCTATCAAAAGATTCAAGCACAGTCTGATCCTCACCGAACCGGTGCCTCTCAAATAGCATACCTGTTAAATCTCCATCCTCGCGTCAGGATATCAATAGGGTCGGGCAGAACCCTCTCTTTCCCCAACAGTCGCAGTATCAGAACACAGCAATGTCACAGTGCTCTTGATTCCAAAGCCTCCATTTTTCTAACATCACACATTATTTATATTTCATAATATTAGTCGTTTACCAACAAGTGTGCCCACATCCCACAGTCCCATACCGCTCAGCAAGCAGACGCACCGCAATTTCCTGACTCCTTTGTGTCGCACACAGGAAATGGACTCAGTTTCGCTGGTAGGTTTGTGTTCTACAGGACGGTTTTTAATAGGACAACTTATAGGTTTGATTTGAAAGTAGGTTTATTTTAAAAGGAACTACTGTGATAGATGTTTACGTAGGCTAAACTTCAGTTTTGGTATTACCGATCTATTATTAATCTACTGAAACGGATAAATAAAAACCGGGCAGCGCTTAGTTCAGATCTTGTATTCACAATTGAAAAAGACAAAGAAATGATGGGCAATCGCTTATATGTATTACTCGTAACACAATCCTCGCTGCTGACATGGCTTGACTAGAGGGGAGGCTTTAATATGGCGGCTTAGCTTCGGCGGGCTCGGCGGGCATTGGTCGGTTGCACGTAGGCTGACGTCAAATGCGTTACACTACATAATGTTGTGTAAGTATTTTTGCTTCAAGAGGAACAAGCTTTATGGACTACTAGCACTTCGCCCGCGACTTCGTTCGCGTGATCCGTATTTTATCCTACAGATGACATTTTAGTTTACCCCCTTAAAAGTTGAATTTGCAAAAATCCCTTCTTAGTGTAGTACAGTAAAATTCTTCAATTGCAGTGAAATCATAACTAGCCGAGAATTAAACAAAAAACTGATTTTTGAGCTCTTTGACCTTTAATAATTTACGACGGACACACGAGATTTTATGAGACTTTTGAGACAACTTCTAGAATGCCAAAATGAATGAGCATACGAGTTCTCAGCTTATTATTTTTCACCCGAGGTTGATCCCTAATTTATGCTTAACGGACTATTGTGTTTTATAGTAGTTTCATAAATAATACTGAAGAACACAATTCAGCTTTTAAATGTTAGTTTGCGTGCTGAACTTCAGTGTAATATACGTTTGTTATACACAACTGCCTACCCCATATGTGCAGTTTGCGGAGTTGGATAACCAAACAAATCACTAATACCTATTACCTTTTTGAAGCCTTCATAATATTCTAATCACCACCGATTAATCTAGTTAATCTGTGTCACTCTCAACAATAGAACCGTCAATTTTAATTTTGAATTTGGAATCACGAAGTTTCACACTTTGATTTGAAATAGGTAAAACTGCCTCAGCATTGTACTCTAAAACGAGTATTACGGTTTGGATACGAGTATTTTTAGCCAGTTGAGCGCGCCAATAAATTGGATTCGCCGATATGAGTGACGGGTGTTGACGTGATCTACTCCAGAATGAGCACCCTACGAAAAAATGGGTATCCATTTTTTGTTCGACACGGATTTATCGAGGACGGATTAATAAAATATTAATTAGGTGGATGAGTATTTAAAATGTTTGCACCTATTTTCTATATTGTGTTAGTGTAGTTAATTTATATAGGCAAGATTTGGGCTTGGATCTAGTATCGGATGGCAGGAGGAGGGGGTTGAAAGTGGTTAAAGCTTGGAGGGGTTGGGTCCCTGATTAAAACGCTACCACTCTTATTAATGCATATTTTTAGAGAAAATAAAAAAAACTGTTTCTAAACTCAATCGGATAAAAGGTGAAAACGAAGAGTTAAAATGGGCGATTGACAACCAAATCAGTATGTTACCAAATCAATATGTTAGTGATTATTATATAAGTTATTAAGTAGTCTTATTTGGCGATCTAATGTTAAAGACGTCTTCTGAAGTGTCCATAGATATAATACTACTTCACTTTTAAAATATAGTAATATCCAATATTTTATAAGTGAAGACTTTTAATTGAATGATTGTCAAATTTACTGCTCCTGTTCTGTTAATTTTTAGCTGTAAGTGTTCCATGTTATCTAAATAAATAATTATTGTTATGTTATTATTTCAGTACAGCACATTCAAACTTTCAACTAAATATTTATTTTAATCTGGCTACTTTGCTCATCTATGAAATCAAAACATATGTGCGTGTATCCGAAAAGTGTTCGAAAATCAAATAATTGAGGGTATGTTAGTAAACACTATCCAAGTTCAATTTTTGTGTTTTATTTGTGAATTACGAAGAAAAACTGTAATTGAATTATTTTTCGTGCTATTTTCTTTGTGATTTGTTATAAAATGGAATCACAATGACACCGTCTGTTGAGGTAAGTAAATGATATCTGTTATTTTTTTTTTTTGATATCAGTTTCCAGCAGTGAATATATATTGTGTGTTGTGATGATAATTATCTTTATCATATTCTGATCGAAACTTGGATAAGCAAGTACTTTAAGTAGTCCATATCTACTAAAGTCTAGATAATGATATTATAAATCATTATTAACAAATTTTAGTTAAACTTATTTTTATATTTTTAACAGTTCGAATATCACCGTTGCTGTGAAAAGCTATACAATGGTCGTGTTTAAACTTTAATAGATTAGGGAGGTCTAAAAAAACTTTATAACGATTTTCTTTAAAAGTAAAACAGTGCTCGACGAATTCATAAGATGAATACGTTAATAATACTTTACCTATTAATTACGAAATGCCCTTTGAAAACAGTCGAAGTTATTCTATTTTTTAAGCTAAAGCTCACAAACTGCTCATACTTTATTTTATAAAAACGACAATTTCCGATACATCGTTTTACAACAGCGAAACACGTAGCAAAAAGGAAAAAGCATTGAAAGTTAATCTTAATTGCATCTGTATAGCCCCGTTCAGTTGAGCGATCCCGTGGGAATAGGTCCATCCGGGATGCCGGATCCCGGCATCGATGGACATTACTGTTTAGTTATTAATCTACTATTGATTGGGACCTGACAGCAGATAGGTAACCTTACCATAAAAAATGCATTGTTTTTTTGGGTTGTGTTTTATTCGTTCCGGTGTTGTTGTGAATATAAGTAATTGTGTACTTCGGATTTAATTTTGATTCCATTATTTGAAATCTTTGACCATAGCTCATATATATATATCTCGCGCATATAATATGTCGTAGGTTTATGAAAAAACAGGTTTTTGATAATAAACCTAGGATTTTGATCAGGAACCGGAAGAAGACAGAATGATTATTTTATGCTATTATAAACCTGAGGTAACCCAGTTTTTCGAAATTTACAAGTAGTAAAAGTTGATTCTACCGTGCAATCGGAAAAGTAGCTTGTTATGGAGAAGAATGCACTAGAAACTCCAAGCAGCAGTCAGAACACACAAAATTCTGCTATACTCGTAGCGAAGTATGCCCTAGCCTGTCTGAGTCATCCAAGAACTCGTCGTCCTCCCTGCGGACCTGTGTAACTCAACTGCTGCGTCCCCCGTCTATGCATTAAATAAATCCAACTGTGTACCATTGTAGAAAATTAATTACTACAAAACGATTTTTATCTTTGAAGTGAATTACTGTTTACAAAACATGTTTCTTATCATGTCTTTTAGAATTAACATTTATAGTTACGAAAAAATTTAAGTATACTAATCTTACTTGTCTCACGTATTTACACAGATTCCACAGCTTCCTACATCTCCTTACATACAAAATTACCAGTAACACACTGATACTCGTATTAGACACATCAAAATCCTCATATATGTGCCTTTACTAAACCCCTTTCATGCGCCGGTACTATAACACATACGACATGGTACTACAAGCTACGAAACCTCATTATACGATCTTATAGTACATTGGTTCTCAACCTATGATCCGTAGACCACTAAGAGGTAATAACATTATCCTACAGCAGTCGTTTCTCTGCAACTCTCATCCAGCTGCTACCAGCTATCCAATAGGTATTACGGTTTGCGAAAGTTATAAATTATCAAACACTCGAAATCGAAAAAAAAAAATTGGTTGCCTGTAAAGTCGGTTTACGGACGATAGTTTAACGTGACAACGTCACATACATAACCATACAATTAACGTCATTGTAACGTGACGATTATAACGTAACAATGAGCGTAACGTTACATTGAGTCATCCTTTTTCGTACGTGCAGCCGGCGTTCATCGATTTATTAGACGTTGTTACGTCAAAAAATGATGCAAAATGATCTTAATTTTCTATGAGAAGTGCTGTGTTTTCTATGACAATCCTATTTACTTTTGAAATTAAATAATAGGTAATTTATAAAGTTTTTGTTAGGTATTTTCTTCTGGAATTTTATTTGCAGCCCGAAGTCTCCCCATTTGATTGCAATAGGCTCGTCCCTACATGTGACATAAACGTAACTACTCTTCGGTGAATTCTACAGATGTGACGTTATGTTATGTTACAGTTTAAACTTCTTCTGGTCGTCTAGTCCCTGCTAACACAAAGAAATCAAAGTGGTCCCAAGTCAAAAAAGGTTGGGAACTACCGCTTCATCACATGCAACATTTTTTTTCCCTGGTTCAGTACCTTTATGAACACGTATCTCTGATATGATTACTTGTTTGATCCCCACCGAGACATACCGTGACAGCGTGTCAAAACATTTGGGGCTTACCTACTTACTGTTCACGAAAAGGGTAAAAATGTAGGTATTTACTTAGCTGTGTGTTATGTATCAATTTGTCTGGTTTTATGGAGCTTATTTTTCGGGGTTTGCCATGATTAGGTCAGTGATGAAAAATTCAAATAAGACTTAGCGTTTAGTAAACACTAAGTAAGGATTATTGTTTGTTTGTTCCAGTTTCTGCAACAAAAAGTGTAGCAATGTTAATTGGCAAAATAAGCCCTGTAATTTGTTACATGAATTTCCAACAGCCTATCGCATCAATTGATTTGCGTTCAATTTGTGACGCGTTGATAATTGCTTTTCAGAAACCGGAATTATGGTTCCGTATTTGGCTTCGATCGTCCATAACCTTGGCCCCTAGTGTGAAACACATTTGTTTTATAAATCCTGTCGCACAGAATTTGTTATCGGTTTTGCTAAACTTGACCTAGCACGTAGCCCGAACTTTAAGCTTTTGTTTTTTAAACAATTTTGTTCCATTTATGTATAGGCCCTTAGATTAGTAAGCATATTGATTTATTATTTGTTGTATTTCACGTGATCTGTGATACTGAAGAGAATATTGAAGGCAAACAAAATACGTAAATTTAAATAGCACAACATTGCAGTTATAGTAAATTAAAAAATAAGTTCAAAAACGACTCCAAAAAACTTCCGTAAAAGTTTGTAAAAGAAAACATTCTTAGCCTACCGTGATCGTATGCCACCTGCGGTTGTTTACAGGTCAAAATTTATGGTAAGGTGGCATACGACTTCGATCATTAGTCAAATTAGGATAAGTTGTTTAGAAGTTATGAGCAAACGGATGAACGTACAGAGTCATACCGTCTTAAATCATAATTTTCCTTTTAGATTCGCCGTAGTCGGGTAAATACAATTAAGGTGTATGACATTCATAACACTACTACGAGGTACAAACCACGAGAAATCTAAACAGGTCGTATGCGCCCTCGCTAGACTTCTAGTCTCGAAGTAGACATCAATCTGTGAGCAAGTAACCAAAGAAATTACCACTCAAAACTTTACTCTAACTTAAATCTCCAATAACTTCCGACGACCTGATAAAGACTACACTAAAAGGGGAGGTTTCACATACGTCCTTATTCCCCTCAGTAACCTTGGCCGCATGTAGCACACATTCGGTTGGTAATACGGTTGCCCGGAACACGCTTTCGCTTTTTGCTAAGCCGGCCCGGCACGTATACCGACTGCGTAGTTCAGAGTTATGCTGCTCCGAAATGTACTCGGACTGACTTAGTTGGACTTTCAACTTAGTGTAGCTTTGCTCTTGTGATCTTTAAATTATGTTAGTTTGTAGTTCTGTTTGAGTATTTCGTCGTGTTGTTTATGGATAGTTTGATGCACATGCATTTAATGCTTGCAGTTCTTGTTGTTGCATTGCAGCGTGCGTTATATTTAGCAACTTATTCAATAACTGCCTCGTTGGTCTAGCAAGCGCTACTACTGCTAGCATCCTCTTCCGAGGTCCTGGGTTCGATGCACGGGTCGGGAAATCTAATAATGTCATTATTCAAAAAATATCTTTAATATCATTATTCAAAACATATCTTTAATATCTTTGTTCAATAAATATCTTAAATTTTTTTATTAGGTTTTTTATTCAAAAAATCATAAAAGTTAAAGTGATACAGGGTTTATCTGGAATCACTCAGTAGCAGTCCTGAGTTTATTTCAGGGTTGTTGCTGATGTACTTTTTTTCATATCTACTGATACTGACGCTGTTATGTTTTTCATTGATATCAGCGGATGCTGTTGCTGATGCTGATTTTAATTGTTTTAGAAAGTGAACCCGAAATTCGATTCCGGATTCTATTCGATTCCGAAGCCGGATTCCGAAAAGGCTTTAGCACCGTAGATCACATACATACGCTGCGGCAGGTTATACAGAAGACCGAAGAGTACAACCTGCCTCTCTGTTTAGCGTTTGTGGACTGCGAGAAAGCCTTCGATTCGATCGAGACTTGGGCTGTACTGCAGTCTCTCCAACGGTGCCAGATCGACTACCGGTACATTGAGGTGTTGAAGTGTCTGTACAGAAACGCCACCATGTCAGTCCGTCTTCAGGATCAGACCTTGAAACCAATCCTTCTCCAGCGTGGCATGAGACAGGGAGACGTGATTTCTCCGAAACTGTTCACTGCTGCGCTGGAGGATGTATTCAAGGTTTTGGACTGGAGCGGCCTAGGCATCAACGTTAATGGCGAGTACATCACTCACCTTCGGTTTGCCGATGACATAGTGGTCATGGCTGAGACCATGGAGAGCCTCAGTACAATGCTCGATGACCTCAGTAGAGCTTCCAAAAGAGCGGGTCTGAAAATGAACACGGACAAAACCAAGGTGATGTTGAATGCCCATGTTACACACCCACTCCTATCAAGGTAGGAGACTCTACACTCGAAGTTGTGGATGACTATGTCTACCTGGGACAAACGATCCAGTTGGGTAGGGCCAACTTCGAGAAAGAGGTCAACCGTCGAATCCGATTCGGCTGGGCAGCGTACGGGAAGTTGCGGTGTCTTCTCGTCCAACTTACCACAGTGTCTCAAGACAAAAGTCTATGACCAGTGTGTGTTGCCAGTGATGACATATGGCTCTGAGACGAGGTCGCTTACAATGGGCCTCATCAGAAAGCTTACAGTCACTCAAAGGGCAATGGAGAGGGCTATGCTCGGCGTTTCCTTACGTGATCGAATCAGCAATATTGAGATCCGTAAGAGAACCAGGGTTACCGACATAGCCCGAAGAATTGCCAAACTTAAGTGGCAGTGGGCAGGGCACATTGCTCGCAGAACGGATGGCCGATGGGGCAGAAAGGTTCTGGAGTGGCGACCGCGAACCGGAAGACGTTGCGTTGGAAGGCCATGTGGACCGATGACCTGCTGAAGGTTGCAGGGATCCGCTGGTTGCGGGACGCACGGGACCGGTCAATGTGGCGACGCTTGGGGGAGGCCTATGTCCAGCAGTGGACGTCTTTCGGCTGATATGATGATGATGATGAGAAAGTGTTCAATAAAATGTATTTTCTTTAAAAAATAGGGATAAAGCTTGTTGCTTTTCGTTTTCACTGGTTAAAAAAATATATTTCAATTTCATCAGGATGTTTGCTCTTTAAATCATTTTAAGTGAATTATTGGTGGGTATGACCTTTGCTTGAATAATCTTACATAAGTTAGTTTGCGGTTTACTGATTCACTAATTTAAAACAAGAACGTATTTCACTTTTAGACGGAGGCGCCATTATTTATCAAATTTTACAAAAGTGTACGAAAAAAACAATAACTGCACTTTCATCCACAATGACGTATTATAACGTAATGAATAGTAATGATGGGACAAGTTTGTGTTTGATTACAATCGCAATCGGTGCCGTCAACCTCACGATTGATCAAAACTCGCAACCGAAAAGAACACATGCCATTAGCCCTGCTCCCTCTGCAGTCATGCCACTACTCGAACTGCAGCATATTCAGCATTTATCAATGCTAATGCTGATATTGAAAATGATGCTGCTGCTGATGTTGATATTGAAAATGATGCTGCTGCTGATGTTGATATTTTAGTGCCCAGTTGATGGCAATAATAGGCTCGTCGCATATTACATCGGACTTGAAAAATAATAACTGGAAAAATTAGTGTACTAGGTTCTCACCCTTTGGGGCGTGATGGTGTTTATGTTATACTAGCGGACGCCTTGCGGTTTCATCCGCGTAGTTACCGTTCCCTTGGGAATACAGGGATAAAAAGCCTATGTCACCCGGGGCTAGTGTAGCTTCCCAACGGTGAAATATTTTTTGAAATCGGTCCAGTAGTTTTTGAGTTTAGTCGTTACATACAAAAACTTTCCTCTTTATAATATTATATAGTATATATACATTTAGTAACTTTGCAGCGACGCATAAGAAATAATCGTAGACTAACAAGGCAGATTACTTTTTTCTTGGCTTGTAAGTTATGGTCTAAGTAGTGAGATTGGTATCATCTATCATAACCACTTAGCGAGTCTCGCCTAGTTTTTATGTTGTTTATAAACAGCCACTTATGAAGTTTTCTACTTTTATTGGCATAATGTGTAAGAATTTCTTTTTTAAGCGATGTTGGTGACGGTGGCAATTTATTTTACAACTACAATTTCAATCAATTAAATTTTAAGTTATTAAATGTCTGCATGATGGAGAGGAGGCAAAATCATCAAGTATTATTTCGATGGAGGTTCCATTGAAATAAGGTTCAATGATTTTGCCAATGTCTTATGATGATCTTGATTCGTCATAGCCTAGTCATTTAAAATATCATAAGACCTATAGTGATTCATCATTTTAAGGAACGATTGATTTGGCAACGCCATTGTTACGTTGCCATATTTATTACTAGCTTTTACCCGCGACTTCATCCGCGTGGATCTCGAACCCGCATAAATCTTTTAAGGTCGTTTTTAGTGTAGGTAACTGATATTTTTCTTACTACAATCAATCATTGTCTATATCTTTTAATTGCTTCCTAAACTACCTGAAAATTGTCCCAAATCATCAACAATCAAGACGTATCATGATCCCAATCAGTTGATCTATGCCTAGATGATCGCGGCATTGCTAGCTCGACGGCAATCAGGTCAACGAGACAAATAACATCGCAAGCACATGAAGACGTGGAGCTTCTAATTACCGATTGATAATGAAATAGTTTCTCAGTGGATGGGTGAATGAGCTGAGGCTTGGATAGGAGAAATTGGAGCAGACGTGAATGAAGGTGTTGATGAAGGAGTAGATTTGAATGTTCGATTTAAGATTACCTATAAGCTGGCTTTTTATTTAATTATTTAAGGCACATCAAGAACGCAAACACAAACATGGACATATAAAACATGACTATATAATGTCAATAACAGACGAGCACAACATTAACAAAAATAATTCTTCTAATACAATAAAAATTTAATTAAACAGAGGATGAATGAATAATAAGCAAAATAACAATATAATAGATGTCAAAATGGATGAGATTGAAAATAAAATGAATAAAATAATAATAGTATAATCAATCTGCCTAGCCTTTTTCCCAACTCTATTGGGGCCGGCTTCCATTCTTACCGGATTCAGCTGAGTACCAATGTTTTACATGGAGCGGCTGCCTATATGACCTCCACAACCCAGTAAATGGGTAACACGGAAAAATAATAGTATAAATCAATTAAAAATTAAAGAGAATAAAAAATTGTAATTTAAAAAATAAAATGAATCAATCATTGCAAATATGTTTTCTTTTCTTTTTCCAACAACTTTCTAAAATTTTAGATCAAAGAAATAACGATTACTACTTTATTTGTTTTACTTTTATGAATAGAATAGAATTTCGCTTTATTTGTGTATCAATGATTTAAAATACTGTGTAAAACTTACGGCTACGTAAGTAAGCCGACACTACAAAACACTACTAAGTAACTTAAAAGTTATTGAAATTAAAGTCTAAAATATAGTAGTAATATAGTAGTACTAGAATTAGAAAAAAACTTACCGTCAGTCATCCCAGCGCGGGGCACAGACATCTTTCCATGACTTTCATTAGGTACTGCGCTGTAGTTTGTTTCCAATAAATATTCTACATGAAACTGCGTACATGATAAAACATTTTCACCATTTTTACATCAAAGAATATCCGCTTGAAAGTAATTTTACGAAACATTATATTTCTTCAATTTGGGTTTACAGTTAAAAAAAATACGTTTTTACCTATTTAGGTGACTTTAAAGCATTTTTTTTTAATGTTCTATTTTTCATTTATTAATTTACACTTTCAGGTACGTTGTATAGTGTGTCAATTAGTTTTCTGCTGCGCCGATTGTCGTCGAAGACACGAGAGAGTGACTCACGGTCTCACATACGATTGCTCTATCTGCCGAGGTTTCCAATTCCTCTGCAAACCAGAAGAGCTCAACGAAGATTTTATCAGACACCTAACTGAAGAACATACCCCTTTACACTGCAAAAAGTGCAACAAGATCTTCTACAAAATGGAAGATTTCCTCAACATAGACAAATGTACTAGCATATCCGAGCTAGTTTGCAAAGAAGCTGAGATTGGAAATACACAAATCAAAGAATTGGATGAAAAGTTTGATTCGATTTATGAAAAAGCTAACAAATATGGCGAGAACTTTGAAGGCATTATTTCTGTTAATAAGAGTAGTAAGACTGCTATAATAACACCAATCGTTAGGAAGAAATATTTAGTAGATTATGAATCCAGTGATAGTGAAGGTGAAATTAAGGTAGAGGTAGGATGTATGACTCCTCATCCAAAGTTTGCTTCAAAAACACCAAAATCGAAGAGACAAAGAGCTGCCACTCCTCATACGAAGAAACTTCTGAGTATGATGAGGCAAAAGATGGTAGAAGAATACGAGGAAACGATTGGTGACGATATTTTTGATGGTTCGCCGAAGACTACACCAGTAAGAACTGAGAGTAACTTAAGTGAGTATTTACTAGCCAAATAATACAGTAGGCCGCACGTCACGTCAGTGGGACAGTGGAAAACAAAACCAGTATAAGTAGCCCTGGCATTATATTAAAACTCCATACTACGCTAGACCTTCAGTGGTGAGGAATGCCACTAACGTGAGGTGCGGCCGAATATATTTTCGTTAGTCGATGGAAATCAAGTGGTAGTAGATCTTGAGATTAAAGTGAATACCTATGTCGCCTTAACAGTTCCAGACCCACAAAACGAAATGACAACTCCTACATCCCACTTACCCCACCTCATCAAGCTGGCGCAGATCGTCACCACCAGCACCCCCACACATCCGGCTGGTAATGGCTGGCCACTGTTTGCTGACCAGGGTGCTGATTCTCCTCTCTCAGAGATTGAGACAACCGAGAGTGCAGCTCAGAGCATGAATACTGAGGTAGAAGTTTTATTTATCAATTCAGAATTTTGAACTGTTGACAAAATATTACTAGGAATAACTTCAAACTAGAAGTGTATATGTGGTTGTTTAGTTTGTATATACATATTTTAAGTAAGATTCTTCAAATTATATACAAAAGACTCAATAAAAGACATTAGTATGACATTACTAGTTTTTGCCAGTGACTTCGTCAGCGTGAAAGTTGAAACTTATCCCAAGGGCAAGGTCTTCATCATCATTTCAGTCGAAAGACGTCCACTGCTGGACATAGGCATTCTCCAAGCGTCGCCACACTGATCGGTCCTGTGCGTTTCGCATCCACCGGACTCCCGCAGCCTTGACCAGGTCATTGCTTTACCTAGAAGGAGACCTTCCAACGCTGCTTCTTCCAGTACGCGGTCGCCACTATAGAAATTTTCGGCCCCAATGGCCATTCATTCGGCGAGCAATGTGGCCGGCCCACTACCACTTTAGTTTGGTAATTTTTAGGGCTATATCGGTAACCTTGGTTCTTTTGCGGATGTCTTCATTTCTGATTCGATCACGCAAAGAAACTTCGAGCATAGCTCTTCCCATTGCCATTTGGGTGACTTTAAGCCTGCTGATGAGGCACATTGTAAGCGACCAAGTCTCTGTCCAAGGGCAAGTATACCCAGAAAAAAAAAAAATCTTCTCCAAGGTCCAATCTGCCTCCATACCATACATTGCAACCCGTTCAGCCATTAAGATGTGAAAATGTGATAGAAAGAGTTGATTTCGTATTTATAATATGAATTATGATTATATTTGCTGGAATATTTGAATCGAGCCTAAGGTTAATATCAGAGTTTGTATTTTCATTTATTGTTTGTGCCGGTAATACACAACTAGTTATTTCAATAATTTTATTTCCATTACATCAATTTTACTTTCCAGCCATCCAAATCCGAAGAGCCAAAGTTGAAGAGTATCATAGTGACGGGAAGCAAGATTCGTATAGGGAGTCAGGATAGCACAGAGAAACATGTCACCTTCCAGGATTCGAACGAGGGCTCTATAACTAAAACTAAGAAGGTCAAGTTCGCTGATGATACTGTGTTCGAACAACCAAAGGTTAAACGAGGTGAGAAAGTATTCAAATTCAAATTCAAAATAATAACTTGTTCTTCTGGAATCAGAAGTATCGTACTATAGGAATGAGCCCGACCAAGTACTCGAAAATGGCAATGACACGTTTTTTAATTTTTTAATCGGATAATATTTAAAAATGTAAATAATATGCATACACAATGAATAAATGAAATAATAATAAATAAGTAATAATATTATTTATTTAATCTGTGGTAAACATAATTTACTACTAGTGTCGTTTAAATCAAAATGGGTAAAAAAAGCATAAATGTCGTCAGGAACACCAAACAAAAGACTATAACAGGCACACAAACAGTGGAAATCTTTTAAATGTTTCACACACAAATTGCTAATTTAATCCCTCCAGAACCCAGACCAATAACATTTCACTCGTAGTGTAAAAGTTAAACGAGTTCGTGTAAAATATAATATTATCACATCAATCTCTAAAATGATTAAAGTTGTTGTAAGTTTTAATGCTCACTATTCAGCTGATACTTCGGTGATTGCCCTGTTATTGCAATAACACTTTCGATATTCACATAAAGCCGAAAGTTTTAAATTATTTCTCTTTATGAGTGTGAATTTATCGTGTAATGTTTTATAATATTTTCAGTATTCAGAAAACCTAAAAGAATGTTAACACCCGGGCCGCAGAAACAAAGATTCTGTCACAACCCCCGCTTCCAAGCGTTAATCAACCGCTTCGAAAACCAAGGCCTAACCATGGCAAGAACTCCGAAAACAAGAGAAAAAAATACTGCTAACAATCAAGAAAACACCCCGCCTGTCGGGGAGCCTTCAACCATGCCCGCGCGGGCCATAAACTTTAAAGAAGACAGTCCCCAAATCGAATCAGAGTACTCAAAAGAATCGAATGAATTATTCAAAACGTGTATCGATACCCCAGAAAGAAACATGAACGCTATATCAGCGTTAACAACGAACATTGCCGGGACGCTGCAAAACTGCCTTTCATCAGTTTTAATGAACACGGAAGAAGCTACGGAGATTCAGTTCAAGTTTGTTATAACGAAAAGAAAAGTTAGCGTCAAGAGGCTTGTGGAGGAGTGTGAAGCCAAGGCAGATGAGAAATCGAGTGTGATCGATAAGAATCTGGAATCGATTAAAGAGAACATCTGGTCGAGCGTGGCGAGGGCCGTGAAAAATGTGTTTTGGGGTGAACAGAACGCTAATTTCGGTGAGCACGTTTATTGGTTTCCTTTGTATTAATGGGGGTCTTTACTTGTTTATTTTTGTGGTCGCAGTGTTTCTGTTCGACATAACTTTGATTGGCGTGTTTTAATTTTCGCTGTGATTTGATGAGGTTAAGGAAAAGGTTCTGTTATTTCTTAATGGAGTGGAAATCAATAAAGACAAAGTAATTAGAGCTATTAGCTAACTTGCCAATCCATTACCTAACTAATGGCATCAGATTTATTAACATTTCATCACACTCAGAAATAACTTTATAACTTTCCAAATCGAAAACTGCATTCGCAAATTCTGCGTCCACTAGCTGAAATCCCCAGATTATTTTGGTAAAATCCACATCAAATTTTCCACCAATTTTCATATTGCTTGAAATTTTCCAATAATTACGTTCTAAAATCAACGTATTAACTCACCCTCGCTGCGAACGGCAAACACTGCGCGCAAATATTGACAACCTCATCATGTTCGCGATCAAAACTTCTTAACTTAAAATTGTTATTGTAAAATAGACCTTATTTTATGGACAATAAATTTCATTTTTAAAAGGTAGGGTGCTGAATGGCCTAAAGCCGACCGTGATGAAGAATTTTGGGACGGTAGGGTAAAGAGTGTGGCATTTTAATTTGACGTTCTAAAGTTTTAATTTGGAAAAGGAATTCTGTTGCCATTGTTATTAGAATTGATCCTGGCATTTCTTCATTCTACAATGTGTTCGCCTTTGTACTCGTAGTAATCAAACTTTAAGTCCGTAAAATATACTTAATTTTATCGATAAAAGCAGCCCACTTATGGGATCCAATCCCCACACTTATCCACATAGTCAAACAACCATAACTTTGGATTTAGGTCTCACAGAGGCGTACTTTTAATGTTAATGTTACGCCCATAGCATAGAGAATCTAAATAAAATATTTATCTACCATACAAACAAATAAGATATTGTTGTATTGATAAAAATCTCATAAAAGATACGTGTTAATCCTTAAAAAATTTGCAGAATTTTACGAAATGCAACAATAACTTGTGAAATTATTACTAAAAATTTACTATTATGGCTCAATACAAAAACATCAGTCTTATCTTTTGTCTGTTAGTTGAATATTTTTTTAGATTATATATAAGGTTGATTGGTTGGTTGGTTGGTGGATTTTATATAAAGGTTGGCGCAGTGGTTGAGCGATTGACTGCTGCGTTGCGTGCCGCGGGTTCGATTCCCGCACTGAACAAATATTTGTATGATCTACAAATAGTAGTTCCGGCTCTGGGTGTTTGTGTATGTGAAATTATATGTTTGTAAACGCACCCACGATACAGGAGAGAAATTCCTAGTGTGGGGCAAGGTTCTTTTTAATAAAAAAAAATATAAAAAAATGATATGGCCGTAAAAATAACATTAAATGTACGCCTCTGTGAGAAGTAAATCCAAAGTTATGGTCATTAGAGTATACGAATATCGTAATAAGTAAGTCAGATACTAAAATTGCTCTATCTTTGTAAGTGTTAAGATTGAACCCCTTAAGTGGGATGTTTTAATCGATAAAATTAAGTATGTTATGCGGCCTTAACATTTTATTACTACAAAAAAACAGACACATTGTATACAGAGATCTCATAGACTGGCCTTCGCCCTGTGCACACGCGTTTTAATGTGCACAGAATTAGGTTATCGTAGTAAAAAAATATGGGATTTAAAGCTTTCTTATGCCATAGTGCAACTAAGCAGGTGGTCCATCTGATGGTAAGTGGCCACCGCTGCCTATGGACACTAGGACAGCTGTTAGTAATATAATTATTTTCTAAAATAAGCCATACACCTAAAATTTCATCTGATCAATAAGCTTATGTTGTCAACAACTTTTCTATTTTTAGGTTAGTCAAAACAAGTCATTTACTCGATCATTTCCTCTTAAATTTTCTATTTCTTCGTTTTTTTGTACCTTTATTTTTGTCAGTAACAATAATATTGTTCTCATTTCCTTTATTAGTATCCGGAAATAAACTTCCTCCGACGAAACAAGCCTTTGTCAGAATAAAGCAACAATAACGAATTGTTCGGCATTTGCTTCTAAATTCCGAGTCTATTTTCATTCTTATTCGGATATAAAAGACGGATATAAGGTGTCTGTTTTCTTAAAAATAAAAATGTCCAGCAATCAAAATGATATTTTCACACCGAAGTGATATGCTTCGAATTTTCTGCTCTTATATTTATGACAATTGAATAAGATAGTATAAAAGCATATAAATGTGGAAAAGAGAAAATGTGGAGAAATGGTATATACAAGGCATGACCCTCTTGATATTAAGTCGTTATGCAATGACCCGTAGATAATTCGAATAGTAATAAGGAAAAGTATGAGATCCTAGATACGTATCTAAAATTTTGCTATGCCCGACAGGGTTCGTAATTGTTTAGTTTATTTAAAGGATACTTATAAAACAACTGGTAACAATGTAAACACTAAAGACATTACAGTCTAGACAAATAATACTCATCGCGTTAATAATGATATCGAGCTGGATTTTGCTAATTCCAATTGAATCATGTTCAGCATACACGATATTGGCATAGTTACATGAGTAACACATACATACATAACACATACATAATTGGACACATTGCGGTTGTATTCAATTGTTTCAACTAAAATAAATGCAGAACCGTTTAATAGGTATATAGTTGATGTCGACCATGTATCTTATGTAACTTTAAAATATTAACAATAATACAATTATTTCTGAGTTGAACTTAATTTTTTTTCAAATATTTATCATGATTTATTTCCTGTTCTGGCGTCGAACATTGATGATACAGCATACTTTTATTTCTAAAGAAAACGATAAAAGAAAATTATCTAAAAAATATTTATCCTATCCCAATTTTATTACAGCTCCCAAACTGAACACGACTGGATATCATCCAAAAACTTTATAGGAACGTCAGAAAGATATTTCTAAAGTGAAAAATTACCACTGGATAGAATTCAAATCGTAAATTTTGCAACGGCCCGTAATTCCGTTCCGTGTCAAGTGGCAGACAATATTGCATTTCTCTATTCATGAGAAGACTCGCTTCAATCATATTGCGAGACGGCGCTTTATAATTTTTTTCTTGCGTTCTCAAATCTTTTTCTTTTAAATTTATTACTTTCCGCTCTTCTGCTTCAGAAATTGTTGCTTAGATTTTGTGTCCCTTGACTTTTAGATTGATGGTGACGTTTTAATCATGTAATTTTGACGCTAGCCGCTTAAGGATTTATTAATCTTACTATAACTGTTACGCTGTAATTTTCAAAATGATTGATGTTGTTAATTGCGAGATTTATCCTGTCATAAGATTCTAACATTTCATCCAAAATACCCTCTTCTTTTTCGTTTATCCTACTGTCTACTCTTCTACCAGAATTTGAAACAACGATACTATCTTTTTCAGCTACAACAACTCCACACAGATCATTCTCGTTCAACTCGACATCATCGTCATCAAAACGCAAATGTGACGAGCTCTCAGACTCCGAGAGTCCAGTGAATCATAAGAGGCACAAGTATGAAGGCAGGATTCGAGGTAGACCACCTTTGCGAAGAAGCAAGACATGCGTGGCTAGCCTGAGGAGTTCCATGTCAGCAGAACAGAAATCACTGATTAATGAACTTACTATGAATGTGGATGAAAATATGAATTTGAGTTTTTAAGCATGATTAACATTGAAATCCTCCGAAAATGTTCTTAGAATTTATTATGAACTTTATTTTTCATTAATATCATATTTCGAGAAAAGGGATCGAATTAAGCTTGCCCTTCTCGTTATAAAAGTGAAATAATGAGAAGGCTTTAAAGGTAGATAAGTTGAAAAATATGTGATCATAATTTTTAATTGGTAAGTATTAAAATTATTTTTATTTCAAATGTGAATATCGCAACGCTTAGTCTGATTTGTTGATAAACAGTTAAATATAAGTCGATTTTTACGTTCTGTTTTATTATATCCACGGTATATATGTCATGGACAAAGTGATTAATCAGGGCAGTATGCATAATGCCCGGGCATTATGAATCAAGTCAAGTCAAATCGGGCAATGTAATGAATACTGATTGAAACGTCTATATTTATCACACTGTATGGTCACTATGAATATTGCTACGTAACGGTTGGACAATTCGATAATTATCGTCAATGAATTAGTCGGGGAGCTTAGGGCACACCGACACGGATATATTTAAGTTTGAATGAGATGACGGGAGTAGAAGTGAGCGAACTCAGCTCCCGTCATCTCCTTCTTGTTAGGATTCTTTAGACCCTGCAGACAGAAATAGGAGTCGACTCCTATTTGTCCTATTAGTCCGTCGACTTTGTTGCTTAAATAGTTATCGTATTTACCTTTTCTATATTAAAACCAATATCAACATTAAAGTAATTAAAACAAACACATCATTTTATTACCCGGCCCAAATGATGGGCATTATTCAAATTGCCCGTGCATTATGAATCCCGTATTTATCACTTGGTCCATAACGTATACATATTAATAAACTTACTTTGTCAGTGTGCACCTTCAGTATTTGTCCCAATGTATCGTTTATTTAAATAATTTTAGCGCAACACTGATCTCTATATATCATGATATCTTTTTCCGAAAACATAACTGGAATAACTTTCTCAAGTTACTACCATATTATTGTCCCCACACAATATTGCCCCACAAGCCAAGACTCCATAGAAATAAATCACCAAAATTACCAACACATGTAAGCAAGGCCAGATAACTTAATAACCCGTGCAATAACACCGCGGGTACGAATGACCACGCACTATTCGGACACGTTACCCTCGCAATATCCGAAGCCCTTGGGTGCCGGACGTGGGCCGAATTCGGCCGGAGAACAACCCTAATGTTATCGTTTAGGCCGAATCAATCAGCTGGTTTCTGCTCGATAAAGTGGCGAGTTGATCGTTTTGGGTTATGATTTCGATTATTAGTTGTGAGCTAAATTGGGAGAATGGGGGGTACCGAGTGGTGTGTGGTTGTAACTGTTATTGTTATTGTAGGCTAAGTGGAATGGTTTGAGATGTTTGATGAATGTGACATTATGATGTTGTTTGAGAGTTTGTGAATGTGCATTTTGATTTAGATATATACCTTATAAACATAAACCAAATAGACTCATGATCCTTCCTACATGACCCTTTCATGATCTGCCTAGCATCAGAGATCTCGATGCTATCTCGCTTTTTAAAAAACGATTAAAAGAGCATTATCTTTCCTCTCAAATCTGATCTTTATAAGCATATGTATATATATTTAGTATCTATATATATTAGAGTTATGTATTTATTTAAGTATATATCACTTACACTATATGTGTATGTATTTATATCTTAGGTTAGTCGTTCACTTTTCTTCTCTTCCTGTTCTCACACACTATTTGTCTACATTTCTTCATCATTTCTCCTTTTCGCGGGTCTGCTGGTAGAAATTTCTTAAGAAATAAGCAGTACCTTTGTACTCCTTTGTCATGATGTGTTTTCTGTATGTATTTTCTGTGTGTACATTAATAATAAATAAATAAGATCCTTTTAAATACTTTGAGCGAATGTGACTTGTAAACTTTCCTTGATATTACAGACTAGCTGTCTCCCACGGCTTCGCTCCCGTCAACTGGTTACGTTACTTTAACCGTTTACGCAGCGCACGCAACGGAAGCACTCAAAAAGGAATAATTTTTGCCCGTTTTTGCAACACATTTCATTTATGCTCCGCTCCTATTGGTCATAGCGTGATTTTATACAGCCTATAACCTTCCTCGATAAATGGACTATCCAGCACAAAAAGATTTTTTCAATTCCAACCAGTAATTCCTGAGATTAGCGCGTTCAAATAAACAAACAAACTTTCTAATATTACTTCAAGCTTTATAATATTAATAATATATATATAGTATAGATATTAGTATAGATAAAAACTAACAATTTGGAATGAATAGGTATTTTATGGCTTTTATACACAAAAATGATTCAGTTTCTTTTATAATTTGGTTGTTAAACTTCAACCTACTAAACTAATTGATTAAATTACATCTCTGACTGAAAAACATCAAAGCTGTTTTTAGAAACTTTTATTTTTGTTCTAGTCGCTAATTAAATTGACCTTTTGCCGTTTAGGACTTATTGTTATGACTCAAACAAATTTCTTTTGCTAACTTTTGGGTAAGAAAATAACATTCTATAATTATTCAGAAAAAAAAAACATTCTTAAAACTTACTTCAACGTGTCATGATTATTGTGTCTGGCGATCTTAAAAATGATTAATGTTTTTCATAAAATAATATTAAAGAAAGAAAGAAAGAAAAGAAAGAAAAAATATTTATTTGTGACCCGCACAGGAGACACGAGATAAACAAAACACAAACAATAATAAAATATAAAAAACCCCGTGCGAGACCAAAAAGGCTCCTATCTCAGCATGTGCAACGATATTAAAAAGAAAAAAAACAAGTCAAAAAGAAATTAAAGAAATTAAAGAGTTTTTTTACATCATTGATTATTATAATATGTATAAATTATTATATCATTTATTAGACCTATTTGGTCACTCATAGGATGACGCAGGAAAGAAATGTCTCATAGATAAATGTTCTTCTTGTTTTTAAGATAATTAATCAATAATTTGACAGTACTGTAGTTACATATTATTTTGTATTGTAATTTCTTTGTAAAATAACTATGTCAATAAATACTTGATTTTCTTTAAAAAAAAACAAGTCTAGAAACAAAAGGTTAGTGAATGTTTGTTTGTATATCGTTGCCTTTTCTAATAATTGACATAAAAATCTATTCAATCGGATTTCGATCATCATGTTCAATCTTAACTAATACTTATTCATTTATGTATGGAGCACCAACGAATGCCACAATACAATAACATCTTACACAAAACATAAAAAATATAATTTTCCTGCAACACAATGACAGGCAACCACAGCTTACACATTGCTGAATATACACAGCTCTAGATAACATATTTAGAATATAAAGATAAATAATGAGAAATAATTGCCATGCGCTATACTATACTCAGCAATGTGTAAGCTGTGGTTTTCTGTCATTGGGTGTTCATTGCAGGAAAATTATATTTTTTATGTTTTGTGTAAGATGATATTGTATTGTGTGAGTATTCTAGATTGCTACGGACCATCGTCTCATATAGAATAATGTTGGTCTTTGGATTTTTAAATGTCTTTGAGGTCCTTAGTACAAAGCCTAGCATTTTGTTCGCGTTTACTATTATCTTGTCTATATGGTCATTGTATGTCTGTTTACTGTCCATTAAGACTCCCAGATCCCGAATAGTGTCCACTTCGTTGAGCATTTTGCCTGAAATCGTGTATTTTGTGTTATTGAGCTTTTTGTTGCGACTAAATATGATGTGAATACATTTATCCAAAGTAAGGGTCATTCTATTATCATTGCACCACTCAACTAATTTATTCAAGTCGGCCTGTAGCAAATACGAGTCTTCTAGAGATTTTATAGACAAGATCAACTTGAGCTCATCCGCAAATAAAAGGTATGACCGAAACCATTGCAATAATGGACAATAAATACAGTGGTTCTCAAGTTTTCGCAATAAAAGTTGGTGGTTGGTGTCGAACGCTTTACTGAAGACAGTGTAAACTGCGAAAACCTGTCGTTAAAAAAGTCCGTTGGACCACAAACTCGATGATGTATATACTGAATATGCTACCAAATTGTAGTGTGTTGATTTGCACCGCATGAATTCATGTTGATTACCTACTATTTGATTTTTCAAATGACTATACAGATAGGGATACACTAATAACTCGAAAACTTTAGGGATGATCGATAACCAGAAATTCATAATGGAAAAACCAAATAACACATTTTTCCTGACCTTTAAATTTAAACCAGGAAAACACGTTCGGCAGTCTTGTAACCATGAGATCTACGAGGCAATATTAAGGTAAGTAACAAACCTCTCACAAGAAGAAGCGAAAGTCCCAACTGTGGGATTATTTTAAGTAATTATTATGAGCAAGTAATACTAACAGGTGCATCTTCGTGGCTTTGATATCAATATCAGACAGTCATATTCATAGGACACTGGTTAATTACAAACAATAATCATGACCACCGGCTGACAACTGACAATCAATATGTGATTATATTGAATATGTCAATTGCGGTCTATTATGATTGAAGTTACTGGCCGAATAGGCATCTGTTTACTTATGAGTTACGAGATAGTGCTAAGGCCTACCTATGTTGATAATTCATGGAACTATTTAAGAGATTATGGAAGAAAAAATGGATGAAAAGAGACTGAACGTAGCAGAGATGATAATGTTGAGATGTATGTTTGGAGTGACGAAAATGGATTAAGTGAGAAATGAGTATATAAGAGGAAGTTTAGAAGTGGCGCCAGTGACAGAAAAGTTGAAAGGAAACCGTTTGTCCTGGTATGGTCATGTGATAAGGAGGGATGAAACGCATGTTACTAAAATAATTATGAATATAAAAGTGGATGGATGGAGAGGGAGGGGTCGGCCAAAGAAAACATGGATGGACTGTGTGAGAAGTGATATAAAAGAAAAGGGAGTCCAGTTAGTGTGAAGGGGGACAGGACAGTATGAAAGAAGAAAACGTGTTGCAAGTAACATGGGACAACGGCAAGAAGATGATGATGATATTTAGGAGGTTATAAATAAAACAAATCACCGGGCTCTAGACAAAGCGTCATTCTATCAGCGATGGCGATTGTCAAAATGCTAAATTACATTTTGATAGTGCTTGACAATCCCATATATTTCCATTGGCATTATAGCTCCCAAACGAATGAACCGATTTAGATTTAGTTTTTTTTTGAAACGTGATTTTATCGAGAGTGTTCTTAGCCGTGTTTGATGAAAATCGGTTTGGCCGTTCAAACAAAACGACAAACAAAGGTATTTTTGAAAGATATCGAGTCATAATTACGTGTGCTATAGATTTTCGATCGAAGCGGGTCTACGAATACATAAATTATGTAGTTAAAAAAGTATAAAACTAAAATGTGTCGTGTGTATATATTTTTTTTATTTGCATGTTCCATTTTATCAATCGCTATCGCAAAGATTTCACTTATCATTTGTCTAGTGTCTGGTGAGTATAAAACACACAGACACATTTCTGATGAATATAAAAATTCACATCACGTAACTTGCGCTTGACAAAAAGGGAATAGAAGATACATATTTGCAACAAGATATCAAAAGGCACTAAAATTCGAAACCTGCCCTAGCCAGTAAGATTTACGAAGAAGGCCCCAACTTCGATCATATTAAACGATAAACTTTATTCCACAAAATGTCGCAGACATAAGAATACATTGGTTTTGGGCTTCGTTCAGGGTTTGCAGAATATATAAAATATAATATCCGAAAAATTCTAATAATCTTTTCCATATAAATGTTGAATTTATGTTTCGATTGAATCACCAATGAAATGTAAAGAAATTTATTTTTTTAAGGGACGCTGTAAATCTTTCAATATCTCAATTAAATTCTGGATGGTCTTTCCTCAAGTATGTTGGAGTAAGACTCCTGTCTTAGCTGAGGTTGCGGAAGAATCATACGTTCCAGCGACCCCCGGCGTAGGTGTAAGATGGAACACGTGAGTAGTTTCTAGTCAGTAGGAGTCAGACAGACCCCTCCGCGAGCCTCCCAGAGCGTAGGACATCAAATGAGGATTTGCAACACCAGAACAAAGAAAAGGCTTTCAGTCTAACCAGCTGCTGGTCAATACCAGGCGTTGAAAACCATAGTTCATAAGAATATCACTTTAATGTAAGTTTATGAAGGGTTAAAAGGTGAAACGTTCCCATAACAAATCATTTTATATTCGCAATGAAACATAAATAAACGATTTTACGTGATCAGCTACATAAATGGAATTTCTGAAGACGGTACGACGCTTTATCTACATAAGTAAGAACTATTGCGTAATTTGCATGCCCCGGGCAATTCTCTATAAGTATTCCTTACACGATACAATGCGGAACAACAATATTTAATCCCTTACTTGACAAATATGCAACCCTTCCTGTATCCGAATAACCGCACCATATCCGAAATGTGCCGAAATATCCGCGTACTCTTAGCCCTAGCCGCAGCATTCCGATCACGATCACACCACGTGACTGTATTATTTCAAATTCAAAGGGTAAAAAGGAGCCTGTATTAAAAAGAATAGCCTTCTTGTAACAGAAGCTGGCGTAGATCGGTTTTACTTCACCACGATTGGCTGTCACAGTGGGAACACTTGAACAAACTTTGATATTCAGACCTAGGAAATCGTATCCTATTGATTATAGAGTCGAGACTAGCTTGTGGGGAGTTGAAGAGTATTTGTGCGCCCTGCTCCGGGAATAACGGCAGTTGAATATGAAAAAATCTTAAGTGATATAGCAGTACGCTAGGGATTTCGAAGTTAGTAGCTCTTACCATTTTAAAGGTTGAATAAAAGTTGTGTTTTGTATTCAAAGTTTGTCCTAGACTCTCGCATCTGAGAGGAATAAAGAATTATAATTTGGCTGTATTTCTTATGTTGTCTTTCATACATAAACATTTTAATTTTGTATCAACAGACCGTTCTTTTCTCATAACAACAGTGTATTGGTATTTCTTTTCTATACCAAAATTTTATAAGTATCATGTGTTCAATTTTATGGTTTCAAATATCATAATTTGATATTTCAGATTAGTAATTAACGTAATTATTGAAACATATGTTTATTCTAGCTTCTGTCAGCAGTTTCGCTCGCATGAAAAGTTTTCTTATCCTAAGAGAACATTATACCAGGATGAAACTATAATCTATCTTTGTGCCAAATTTCATCGAGATCCGTTCAGCCGTTCTGGCGTGATTGAGTAACAAACCAACATCCATCCATTCAAATTTTCGCATTTATAATATTAGTAAGATATATAATATAGTAAGAAGAGCGATATTAGTAAGATTTTCAGCTTTAACTGTTTCGCTGTTATCCCAGCTGCCATTTGTAGATCCCCTCAATTACTCTCACGACGCCTTTAAAAGGCGAATGTCTATAATTTTTCTATTATTTCGCTAATATGACAGAAGAGTGCATATATATAAAATAATGCTAGTATTCAGCAGCATCAGTTAAGGCTAAAAGGAGATACAAACGTCGTTGAGAAAAGGCTAGGCAGATAATTGATTTTGATCTGTTCATATTTCAAACAACGCGTGATTTTTGCCAATGAACATAATGTAAGGCCTCGAAAACAAGCCGTAACTCCGTCCTATAAACAAGCCAAGCAATATCACACACAATCTATCAGCGATAATCCCATGTCCACTCGTTGGCGACATTCCCCGTCGGTGAATGGGGCGAAAATGTTCGGATGGAGATACGGCCGCTCAGGCAAACTAGGGATAATACTAAGATGAAAGTGTAAAAGTTTGTAAAAGCTATGAGAATTGAGATTTATTTATTGTGATGCATTGATATTGTGTCGGATTGTATAAACATCATCTCATTACCAGAGATGGTACCAATAATGCTAGTTGGTCAGATTTACTCCGTGGTTCATTCAAATGATAAAAAATACATAATAGTAGATTGTTTACCTAGGGAGCAAACAACTATTAGACAGGCGAGTGTTTTTTTGAATCCAGAGCAGAGAAAAGGATTCGAAAGCAGAATCCCGAGCGTAGCGAGGAGTTCTAACGTAGAATGCTGAGTGCAGCGAGGGATTTAAAGTACGCCACTCGAGCTGAAAATAGTGTTGCTTCCGAGGTGGACACTCTACTTTTTATCATCCTCTATGAGAAAATAAGTAAGTGCAACTTATGAACAAGAACGTTATGTTTATTTATTTACATAAAATGAAGAACCATAAGACATAAAACAAAATAATTAGAGACTAATGTTTATATTTGAACAATTATGGAAGTGCATCGTAACAATTTTATTAGTACCATCCGTTATCGACTATTTCCGCGCGACTTTTTTCCCGCAATGCGTGCTGCTTCATACAATTCCATAGGTCGCAGAATGGGCGGAATAAAATTCGCGCGAATAAACATCGCAGTGCATGCTAAGCCTTTTAGTTGTAGATTTATTTACAGCTTGAGAATTAGAAATTGTCTCAGAAAACTGTGTCTCAGGATGTAGGTTTTGAGAAACTTGATCATAATACTTTCACCTGAGGAAGACGCACTCATTTTTTATAATTCTAAAATATGAATTTAAAACAACCACGAACGAAGGCAGAATGAATTTAATTTCGCGCCTTGTTTATTTTTCATCAACTTTTTTTTATTTGGCCCTTGCAGTTTTGCAGCCAGTCGTATATTCAATACATTTTTCCCGCATGGTTTGTGATTCATCTCTTTGCTGATTGGAAAATTAACTAACAATATCCACATTCCAAACTCAAATAAATTTTAGTCCCTAAAGGGATTAATGAGCTATATTGGTCCCTGTTTACGAGGAATAAACTAGCTCTTTTCGAATAGATGTGATCAAAATGTAATTATTTTTAATCATTTGTAGACATCGTAAGATTTTAAAGCATGCTACTAGGCCCTTTTGTCCCCGGAACAAAATTAACATTTTGATTATTTTTTGGTGTACTTTGTGGTTTACGGCCATCAACCTCATGTAAATCTAAACGGTTGATTAAAATAACTGAAATATCATAAATGCTACTCCCTCTGACCTCTGAACCCTTTGGTCAAAACTTATAATAAAACCAGGCATAACCGTTAACCGTTTTTCAATAGTACAATATAACCATAAGTGCAAGTACAATCCCGTTTAACCCAGCCACATCCAGGTTAAACCACAATAAGGAGGTCAACTCACCCGACCTTTAGCTAGGCACAGTTAACCGCAGAGAGTCCACGGACATGAGTTTCCACGAATATGTACAATATTATATTTATGGAATATGTACTATCGACAATGTTAATTCATGCAATTTAATGCATCAGCTATTTTTTCTACAGACTTTCTAATACGATTAGGTCGAATTTTGCTTAAATCTTTAACAACAAATTTGCTATCGATTAATTAAGACATTGTCAATTTTATTATCTTCATCTTTCTGTTATTTCAATAACATACCATGCCACCATTTTAATACCTAATTGACGTTTTATTATTTAGCACTTTTCAAATTTCGAAATAGTCCGTTTAAAGTTTTTGAAATAGAATATTGTTCTATACTTCTTTCTCTATCCATACAATGCTGGACGACAGTCAAATCCAAATTCAGAACATAATTTCTGATTTACAAAAACAAAACTCTTTTTAATTCAACAAAAAAATGTATGAATGAGTAAAAGCTCAAAATTGCACGACCAAAATTATATAAAACTTTTAAGTGCACCATGAGTGGAATAACAAGAAAATTTTAATGTTTTGAAGGTTTCAAACGAATATCGGCCAAATGAGTCATTAATCAACTAAACTTGACTTTACAGTAAAGATGGGAATTTGTGCAGTTATACATTATACAGGATGTATAAGTAACCATACAATGCCGGAAAAAGGGTCATTGTACTCATTATAAGCAACTTTTAGTATGGAACCAAAACATTTTTTACTACTGGAAAAATTAACTGCCCCATCTTATCTTATCGTGTGGAGCGGCCGAGATATAATAAATAATAACTCGGTCACTTCGACCCATTGGGATTTTTATGGTCCCCTAGATAACCTACTCATCTCCAATCTCGTTGAAAACTTTATTCATGAGTTTTACAACAAGACTAGGAGATATGAGCCTATAAACCTTTTGGTATTGGATATCCTACCCCTACGAGACTCATTCGCTTACCAGCCAGTGCATCGCATGTCCACAGAAGGTGCTCCATGCGTTCCATATGGGGTGTCGCCGTTAGACTCATCTTCATGAGCATGTAGTTTGTTCCAAAGTGGCCAGTAAAGGCCCCAAGCAGTTAGCGGATTAACCTCCTGCTTAAATTCCAAAAGCATTCCCGTGCTTTGAATGTCGAGCCCAGGAATTTCTTAGAGTGTTCCGAGACCGGTATTAGACAGCCAATGTGTTTGTTGTCTGTGATCTGCAAACTGTCTAAATGTGACTTTTACGAGACACGCGTCGAAATGCCTACACATGGTTCTGAACCCACAAAATCATTTGCTGAGCCCTCTCTTGCCAGTTCATCATCAATTTCGCTACCATGGATTCCTTTAAGCCCAGGGACTGACATCAGTCTTATTCTGTTATGCTTCCTAAGCCTGTTTAGGGTTTGGATAGCATCCAGAACAAGTTTGGAATCCACTTTGTCGGATGCCATGGCTTTGATTGATGCCTGACTGTCACTAAACAGAGAGAACTGACCCATACATACGACCATGGTTTGCATGGCTCGACAAAATGTACTGAACAGTTGTTTATTTTTCGTAATTTTTCAGTTGGACCCATATTCAATTTTCATTATGATGAGTACAATGATCCCTTTTCAGGAGTTTCGTTATTTTAGTAAATCTTGTACATGGAAATTTGTACAGAATGTGTAGGAGGTCCCGTCCTAAGTAAACGTATAACTGGACCCGATAAAACATCATAGCAGACCAGGGGGCTGAGACAATTATGGGAATTTGATGCTTATTAAAAGTCAGTAAAGTTATAAATGCTTGTCTTATTTTGTGTATATGTTTTTATTAAATATGCCTGGGGTCTCGTGTTACTAATGAGTGGTTTGTGGAGACTAAATAGGCTGTAGCTCCATGTACAATACTGATATTTAGCAGCACCTAGTAAAGGAAGGCGATTTCAAACATAGTTGGGAAAACGCTAGACAGATAATGATGCAGCCTACACACAAGATAAGGAAGAGGACAAGTAAGGTAAATTAGCTCCTGGTCGCCTGGCAGACAAATAAGTTATTGTAACAGATGAAGTGGGTGTCATTATATTATTTAATTTCAATGTAATAGTTTTGATCTGTTGACATGAACGTGACGAATGAATTAGAAGTAAGACCTAGACTTATTATTACATTAAGCCTTGTTTTGTATGTAATCTCAGTAAATACTGTTATTTTCTATTACTCCAAATATATATTAGTATAAAAACAGCCACAGACATGTTTTTTTTTGTATAGAAATATAAAAAAACATCCTTTGTGAATGATTCTGTTACTGAAGGTAATACAAAATAATAGCTTGCTCTAGTTACTGTATACGGATAATAAGACCTTAGCTTTCGCCAAAAAAGATTTCTTGGTAGTACTTTGTTAGAACAAAGTAATGTTTCTACCTAGTTATTAGAAATAAATATAAATATAAATAATAATGTAGTTAGATTGCGTAATAAGTAAACTATTTAATTTTGTCAATGATTTCGAATATTTCCTTAATAAGTGTGAGCAGTGGTGGCCCAGTGGTAACAGCCCCGACCTACGTGTCGTAGGTCGTGGGTTCGAACCCAGGCAGGCGCTTTACTTTATGTAAATGATTTCATCACTACTGCTCTAAAACTATGAAGGAAAACATCATGAGGAAATTAATTGCTTGTCCTAGAAGCAAACAGTCGTTGACATGTGACATCCACCAACCCGCACTGGGCCCGCGTGGTGGATTAAGGCCCATTGCTCTCACAGAGAGGAGGCCTGTGTCCCAGCAGTGGGAACGTTAAAAGGCTGATGATGATGATGACTGAGACGTGTTGAAGATCTCGGTCATTACGTGTTGTCAGGAGCCTAAAAGTCGAACAACCGGAGTAGTATCGTATTGAGGTCAGATTTTTCACGATTTCAGGGTTAACCCCATTAAAAGTTTTTCACAATGTTGAGTGTCGGAAGACGATACGTTGGAAGGCCTCCCACTAGGTGGACCGAGACCTGGCTAAGGTTGCGGGAAGGCGCTGGATGCGAGACGCATGGGATCCGTCAATGTGGCAACGTCTGGGGGAGGCCTATGTCCAGCAGTGGACGTTTTTCGTCTTAAATGATGACGATAATGATAATGTTGAGAATTTATTTATTTATTAAAGGGTACACCAACAGCATTACATACAGAACAGTTTGTTGTAAACGAAGAAAAATAAAGGTGCTGGTATGTATGCCAATTACAGGTATACGCAGCTTACACCATATGTTCAGAAACACAAAATTCTTTAAACTTTAAAATTATTAATATTAATCTAAAGTTAAAAAAGTTAAAAACATAGTCAAAATAAAACATACAAAATAAAAACAGACAGAATAAAAAATAAAATAAAATAAAAAATACAGAATAAAAAATAGAAATAGGATGTATATGTTCGTAATTAGCCTAAGTTGAAGGATTTGCGCACTCCCGTACCTCCGAGACTGCTCTTCTAAACTTATTGAGTGAAACACCGTGTAAGTCAGTATCTGGAGTTGTACAAAAACTATTATAGCTTCTACACATGCGGAGAAGTGGAGCGTTGAGGCCTAGGTTGGTTTTGCGGAATGGAATATGGAGTAATTATTTGATGGGATGTCTGGGTAGTTTTGAAGGGACTGAATATTGAATACATTCTACTAAATCACTGCACTTAGAGTAGAATGACTTCTTTTCAGGAATTTAATTGTAAACAGACACATAAAGTACAAACTTTATGTACATTGTACATAAAGTTTAAATAAATAAATAAATAATCCCATGAATGAACCCTGGACCTAAGGGTTCGAATCCTACCTGAAACTTTTCAGAGACATTCTTGGTTTTCTTTCAATAAGCCACACCTATTCAGCTATCAACTTTTTGCCCTGAATGTGCTTGCCCAAAATCCCTGCCAGTTCACCCTCTATGTTCAACTTTGGTCGAAAAAATCCAACATAACATAGCCAGCCCTACTTACCTAAACACACTGATAAACGTCCGCTTATTCCTTAACCAAGTGTCTACTTGCGATACTTTTGTGCACAATATCCTTTGTTTTGCTATATTTCTCCTCCGAGCTCGTTTATAGGACGTTAAGCGAGTATGAGTGAGCGTAAATGTGGCTGCCTTTCTTTTTATGATATTACCGACTGTAAGCGTTTTGTTATCGGGATGGTGCGAAACTGTGTTATGTCTATTTTTGCCTGTTTATTATTATTTAGGTTTGTTAAGACATTTTTGCCATGTTCGTCAAATGGTTCTACTAAAACTGTGTTCCATAACAACACTTGTTTTCCTTCCATTCTTCATATGCCATAAGCAATACCTTAGAAGTAGGTATTGCTTCTTCTAATGGCAAATTAAAATCACATCATATTTTATCTTGGCTTCTCAAATTGGTATAATACGATAATTCGAACAAAATCAGCCAGTAAGCAAAGATTGTAGTAGAAAGTACGGTCTTATATATATGTCAAACCTGTTTATGAATCACTAGCTGACCTCCGCGGCTTCGCTCCCTTCAACTGGCTATCTACCTACCGGTAGGTACCTACCTTACCTACCTACCAACCTACTCCCCTGCCCTACCGATTAACCTACCAACCCTACCCTACCTACCTATCTACCAATTTGTTAAACTATTTTTTGAATAAGAATTAATACCATACTACAATACAAATGTAACCAACTTTTGTTTCTACGAGTACTACTGGCGATCTAATTAAATTTTAGAACACAAAAGCTGCTATTGTATCTTAACTATATTAGTGAGATATATTCTCTCGCAGATTTTATGTAGGTAATAATGAGTTCCTTAACCTCTCTTTTTCTTCTTTCTTTTTTTAGTTTTTTTTTGTAGTACATAATTTGTATGTATCATCAATAGTTTTCTTAGCGCACGCCAAATAATGAATTTGAAAGGCAAAATTTTGCTACTTTGGATTACTTTATTGCAATTTTCATAAGGATCTCTAATACTTCAGCAAATAAATTATAGCCTATGTTACTCGGGAAAAATGTAGCTTTCCATAAGTGAAAGAATTTTTTAAATCGGTTCAGTAGTTGCCGAGCCTATTCGGTACAAACAAACAAAAAAATCCTTCCTCTTTATAATATTGGATAGACAAAAACCCGGTATAAAAGCAAATACTAAAAGGACTTTAATAACACTGACACCTGTGAAAAAAAAACAACGTGACCTTGACTTGTAGTCTGAAAACGCCAACCCACCTTGAACAAAGAAGAGCATTAACAGGGTCTCAAACTACCTCCAAGCCAAGTTTCCGCTAAATTGGTTCAGTAAATCCAGAGACTACAACCTCACAAACTCACAAACGTTGCCTCTTTATAAAATCAGTATAGATTACGTTAATGTAGTTACAACAAGACTATAACGAAGAAGTTTCGGTTCAAGCTTATCTCGTTCCGATTTCGGGCAAGATAAACCCTTGCCTTGCTATAATGGACTTGAAGATAATGCAAATTTTCATTTACGTCATTATCAACAGAAACTTTGCTTACTTGGAAGTGATTTCTTTAGAAGTGGAAAACTCATGTAGAATAGAATATAAATACTTTTCAACAGACTTGCTCATAAAGTGGCTCTAATTTCACCGCAATTAGGCACATAATTATACCTGTTATCAAACTGTGACTTTTTCATTGCTATTATTCACAAGTGAGTTATAGAGTTATTTTTTAATTTATTGTTTAAAAAAGTTTCGATACAAAAAAGATCGTGCTCAATAGTACATATAAATTAATGTACCTGTTGCTTGCTCATTTCATGCAACTTTTTATTTAAATATATAATTTCAACTTGTACGTGCTTAATAAATAAAACTTTCATTCTAATATAAATTTTACTTGCTCTATAATAAAGGAAGAATTGAAATTCCCTATTTCGTACGTGGCTAAAACACTATACGAAAAGCCAAAAAAAAAGAAACCTCATTATTTTAGTCTATGGCCGATCGCCATTGTCAAATGCGAGCGCATAGGAAAACTGATTAATTTTGCCCGCCATTGTGAAAAAAAAATCACAACTCGTTTTTACTGTTGAAAATGATTTTTTTATATTATTTTCTTCACAAGTGTGTAGAAAAACGTCGTATGATACACGTGTGTATTGATGATTACCGTCCTCGGCTCTCTTAAGACCCTCACCTACGGCTCGGGTCTCAATGGCGCCTCAGCGGTAATCACCAACATTGTACACTTGTACCATAATGTACTATTATTGTACAGCAGACAACTAACACACATCTTTTACAAAAAACTTAATTCCATGGATACAATGCTATTGTTTAAAAATCTCACCGTGCTAAATTAAGGAGACATGAAATCACTTCAGATGAGAGTAGTAATAGAAGTAACTCCTATAGAATAAAATCGAATAAAATACTTTATTGTACACATCTCTTAACAGAAAAAAAATCTTCCATGGATACAATGCTATTGTGTAAAAATCTCACCGTGAAAAATTAAGGAGAGGTGAATTCACTTCAGATGGAATGACAACTCATTTGAAGCTCACTTCTAGTGAAATTTTACTGAATAGGTAGACCTGAGGCTCTAGAGAAGTGGCATTTAAAGTCAGCGAAGGCGATAGTCGAAATGTATTTAAATTAAATTGAGCACGTGATTTTTTGATAGGGGTCTTTAAGTCAAGAGTGAATAGGTTACTTCTAGGCAAGCGTGTAACACCGTCGACCACATCATCGCTTACCATCAGGTGAGATAGTGGTCAAGCGCGAGCCTATCTATAAAAAAAAATAAAAAAATCGCTTGTCAATCCCATACAATTTTGCCGTTTTGACAATCGCTATCGCCCACGCTTTCGATGATAGAATGTCACTTGTCTATGGCCTCTGGTAATTTTTGAAGTGTTATTTGGACGATTGAATGGTTATAAATTCCACTTTAATTTTCACTTGATACACTCTTTGTACTTAACTGATACAGTTCATCAATTCATTCATTTCCATTATAATTAGGTACTCCTCATTAAATACCAACCTCAAAAACGAAGAGTATTTGAGGTTGGTATTTAATGAGGAGTAGAGTGAGGTTGGTATTTTATGAGTATAAGAGAGGAGGAGAAAAATTCTAAATATGATTGGTTTACTTTCGTTATTAATAGGCTTATCACAAGCAGAAACGGATGCCATACCATACATAGAATATAATCCGCCGTCAGCCGGCTCGCTTGTAAGCACATAACGTTAGTCCAGTGTCATTTATAACGGTTGGAGGTCACATACCAACGCTGATATTAGAAACTTGGAGCCTGGATGGGGCGTGTTTTATGTAAGAGCAAAGAAACGTTACTAAGCATTCTGTGTTAGTCCAGGGGTATTAGGGGTTTCAACTCGGAATGAGAGATAGTCAGCTATAAACTTGTATAAACCTTTATTTTGGCACCCTTAAACTTGTCTCAAAACCTACTATAACTTAAAATCGTAGGGTGTCCGCGACTACAGATATTCCAAGGTCAAAGGTCAAAAACTCGTTTTTTTTGTCATTTATTGCAAATATCTCAAAATATTGTGTGTAGAGCAGTGGTGGCCCAGTGGTATCGGCCGCGACTTACAAGTTGTAGGTCGTGGGTTCGAGCCCAGGCAGGCGCTTTACTTTGTGTAAATTATTTCATCACCACTGCTCTCAATACGGTGATGGAAAACATTTTGAGGAAACCGGCATGTCCAAGAACCAAAAATTCGAAGACTTGTGACATCCACCAATCCGCACTGGGCCCGCGTGGTGGATAACGGCCCATTCCCTCTCACAGAGAGGAGGCGTGTGTCCCAGCAGTGGGAACATTAATAGGCTGATGATGTGATGTGATGTGATAAATATTGTATGTATTTATTATAGGATGCCAAAAGGTTTATACAACTTTAAAGCTGACTATCTCTCATTCCGAGATACTTGCCCTAATTTGAGTTATTATCTTGGACTATTTGTGGCTTTGTGTGTTCGATTTCTCGATTACTTTTGAAATAAGCTCATCAAGCATTGCCATAGAATGTGGCATCTCTGCCAGTTTTTTGAATACATTACCAGTTGACAGCGATGCTGGGGCATTTTTCGACGATACCTTTTAGATAGTTGTCTTTGTTTTCTGGTCTAATATAGAGAAATTCAAACAACCATAATTGACAGAACAACCTAAATACCCAAAACAAAACCACTTGGCGTAGGCATGTGAAGAGACCCGACCCTAAATAATGGGACCAGGGTCTTTATTAGTGTAAATAGTTATAGTTGGTCAAGAATCTTCAGCCTACATGATTATAATTCTGGATATAGGTAAATCTCTGCTGCGTCTATTTACACTGTAATCGCATAATCACGTAGATGTCATCCTGTCTGCTACTGGTCGGGTAACATATCGTCCTGTCTCTCAACATCCTCTCCATCAGAATACTTTGTTTGCCATCCAATTATAATCACTTGTTTTTGTTAAAGTTAAAATAAATAATTAAAAAACTAAAGAAGAATCCATATTTGAATGAATATTTACTGTCTGCGTATGGTTTGTCTCACTAAAACAACAAACACTAAAATGATTCGCCAATTTATGCGGTCCATAAAATATAGCTCCTTATCCGTGACCCGGTCTTTCCTATCTCTGCCCACATAAACACAGAAAGGGTACCTCCACTGCAGGTATGTTTTCCTTGTACCCTCGGCTGCGTAGAGCTGCTAATAGCGTGGTGCTCAAGAAAACACATCGGTCTGCCCCCGCGCGGCCCTTTGTAATGTGCAACGAGGGTCCCGTGTCAGATGTGCGCTTATTAAATATTTATACCCAACGATTCGATAGCCTTTTGTTATATTGTTAAGTATGAAGGTAAACGAAACAAAAGGAGTGTGTTAGGATCATATCAGGTATGTTCTGTATTTTCTATCGTTTTCTACACAACACGTATCTATTGTGTTCTATTTGAGATTCCGAGAAGTAAGATTACGAAATTCCTATTTTACTGAAGTCGATGACAAAAATTCTGTTGCAGAGATAATAGTTATAATTAATAATAAATCTCTTTCATAGTCTATTACAACCTAATCTAGACAACTTCTGTTACCACAAGAACTCAAGTACACTGAAAAAATGCCAATCGTGTCGTCCCCGTATCGTGTACTCTAAAGGCATAAAATCTTCCAGTGCTACCTTAGAGAGGACAAACTAATAAAACGGGGACGAGACAGAGGTCAGGGGACAGCGGGGACATAGGACGCACGTTATGCTCACCGGGTGGAGGACACCCGGCCTCCGGAAGTGAGATGACGTCACGAAGGAAAGGGTTGCGGTATTAATAAAGCTGTTTGAATGTTCCGTTTGTTTTATTGTTAAATCCTGATTGTCTTGATGAAATTTTGCAGGGCACAATGCTCGCAGAACGGATGGCCGATGGGGCCGAAAAGTTCTGGAATGGCGACCGCGAACCGGAAGACGATACGTTGGAAGGCCTCCCACTAGGTGGACCGATGACCTGGTTAAGGTTCGGATCGGTCAATGTGGCGACGCCTGGGGGAGGCCTATGTCCAGCAGTGGACGTCTTACGGCTGAAATGATGATGATGATGATCCGTGTATGAAAATTATTTTCTACTAGGTAACTGGCATGGGTGCTTAGTTCAAAGTTAGGCCTGTTACCTAGTAGAAAATAATTTAAAAATATTTCTACCTAACGAAAACTATTTTTTTTTTAGCTTTTGTATTGTATTTCCAGACGGACAGTATTTTGTGTGTGTGTGTGGTTTGGTACCTTACTTGATTTTTCTTAGCCAGTTAGAGGCACAAAACGCAGAAAGAGCTGAGAAAATTCAGAAGTCGATAAAGATACTGGCAAAACTTTAGACCAAACAAGCAATTTAGTCTAGGACACGAATATGTATCCATATAGTTAATAGATATTTCTTACGCTTGAGAGGTAATGTTTCCACATTGTAACTCTTATTATGAAATAACACATATTTTCTTAGATTTCATGGTTGTCGGCATACAACCATGAAATCTAAGAAAATATGTTACAGACAAAATAAAACCCAAAAAAAAAGATAACTGATTTTGAAAAAAGAATAACATGCCACATATAATCTATACTAATCGCAGACGTAGGCAAAACAGCCGCCAAACTAAAGTGGAATTGGGCAGGCCACATCTGCCGCATGTCGCAACAGAATTGGGCAAAAGTAACCACTGACTGGATTCCGAATAACAGGAACCGGCGACGCGGTAGGCCCAGAAAGAGATGGCGTGAAGAATTAGACGTTTATCTGAAGGATTGGCCAGATATAGCAAGAGACCGGAAAAAATGGAAAGATGGAAGGGAGGCCTTTGCCCTGCAGTGGGACGTAACGGGCTCATAATAATTAATATTATAAAGAGGAAAGATTGTTTTGTTTGTTTGTAGCGAATAGGCTTCAAAACTACTGAACCGATTTAAAAAATTCTGTCACCTATGGAAAGTTACATTATTCCCGAGTAACATAAGCTATTTTTTAATCCCGAAAACGGGACCTGTGGGGTGGTCCACGGGAGCGAAGCCGCGGGGAACAGCTAGTAACATATAAATGTACGTTCTTCTTCATAGAGACTTACAAGACGCTTGCAAATGTGCAACCTGCTTCATCTTTTGCGTAATAATAAAATTCAAAAGTACTCTACCCAATGATTTAATTGAAATAAATGGTCTGATTTTAACGTTTATTAGAACTTATAGTTCCAAGTGACTCCGAAGCTATTAAATACACAGTTCGAAGTGACGTTCAATAAATCGGCAATTTCATAGGTGAAGAACATAATATCTTCTCAAACCTCCACCTCAGCACAACAACTACCTAAAAACTAGCTCACCACTACCACAATTCCTATGACAATATATCCTTTCCCCGACCACATATTGACGTAGCTCACATCCGCGTGTACTCGATCCACAGTTTGATGCCTGTGCATGAATATTTATGATATCGATGCCACGCAGCAGGTTGCCACGCAAATTGGAAAAGTTATATGTGTATGTATTCGTAGTGTTATTGGTGAAAGAACACGGTTGGGGTTTGTGTGTAAGCAGAGTTTTAAAAAACGAAATCTTTTTCTTCTGGTGCCTTTTCAAGTTGCTAAGTAACTCTGAATATTTCTGATTTTTCTTAAATTAGGTACTTATACATCGATAGCTCTAGGGCACAAATCAACTCATTCTCGGGAGGACTGGATGTCACAACGCACGTACAACCTGATCGAAGACAGAAGGAATCTTCATCTGAGACTGCTTGAGACCCACAACGACGCCATACGAGCAGACCTTAACACGCAGTACCGTCAGAAACGCAAGGTTATCTATCGCAGTACCCGCAAATATAGGAGACGGTGGGCTGATGGTATTGCTGATCGTGCTCAACAAGCTGCAAACTTCGGCAACTTGAAAAAGTTGTAGAATGCCACCAAAACCTTAGCAGGTAACAGCAAGTCGAAGAAAAAGCCGCTAAAGTCCAAAGATAGTCAGCTCATTGTGACATCAGAAGGGCAGCTACTTCACTGGCGTGAGCACTTTGAAGAGGTCTTCCGTTTGTCAGCTACATCGACGCCTGACGCGCTGCAAGTCAGTTCCCCACCATCCCAGCTCCTCAACATTAACACGGAACCACCGTCAGCCTCTGAAGTTGCGGAGGCAGTCCGCTCTTTGAAGACAGGCAAAGCACCAGGACTCGACCTGATAACTGCGGAAATGCTACAGCCGACTTACCCACCGCAGTCGACGTCCTGACACCGCTCATTGAAAAGATCTGGATCGCCGAAGAACTCCCGGACGAATGGAACAAAGGTCTTCTTATAACTGTTCCTAAGAAAGGTGATCTTAGCCAGTGCGATAACTGGAGAGGCTCTTGATTCCCTCTAAGATTTTTTGCAAGATCATCCTGGATACATTGTCGAAGGCCGTGGATCCTCTTCTACGCAAGAAGCAGGCTGGTTTCCGCTCGAACCGCTCCTGTACGGGCCAGATCAACACTCTTCGTATCATACTGGAACAGGCATCAGAATGGCAGAGGGAGATTTATCTAACCTTTGTAGACTTCGAAAAGGCCTTTGATACGCTGAAGTGGTCTAGTATCTGGTCTCGCCCACTGGACAGTGGAGTGCGGCCGAAAATAGTCCGTCTGTTGCAGAGTATTTACAAGAAATACTCCTGTAAGGTTACTCATAACGGCCTCATATCGGATGACGTAACAGTGCATGCGGGTGTCAGCCAAGGCTGCCTCCTGTCGCCGCTCCTCTTCCTAGTAGTTCTTGATGGAATTATGCTTCGCATCTATGATGACAGGCGCCACGGCATAGAGTGGGGATTATCCAACGTCTTGGAAGACTTGAATAACGCTGATGATCTATGCCTGCTGAGTCATACCCACGCCGATATGCAAGCAAAGCTAAACGATCTACGTCAGGAAGCGGCAAAAACGGGGCTCAAAATAAACATCCGGAAGACCCAGGAAATGAGAACTGGTTTGAAGAACCACTCACCGTTGCTGATTGTCACAGAGGCAGTGGAACGCGTCCACAAATTTACTTACCTCGGGAGTCTCGTGTCAGAGACTGAGGGTAGTGAAGAGGACATCGCTTCACGGATCGCCAAAGCCCGAGCAACCTTCGCGCAGCTGAGACCTGTTTGGCAATCGCGGAAACTGACCCGAAGGATTAAACTCTAAATCTCTAAATGTCAAATCCGTGCTGCTCTACGGGTGCGAAACGTGGAAGGTCACAAAGGACATCTCACGCCGAATACAAGTCTTCGTCAACCGCTGTCTTCGTTGCATTCTCGGAATTTACTGGCCCGAGACTATCTCCAATGTAGAGCTGTTGGAGAAATGCCACGAGAGCCTGATCGACTGCCAGATCAAGCGTCGCACGTGGAGATGGATTGGCCACACGCTCCGAAGGGGTCCCGACCACATACCAAAGCAAGCTTTGGACTGGAATTCCTAAGGGAAAAGAAAGCGTGGCCGTCCCCGTCAAACCTGGCGTCGCACCGTGTTGGCAGAAGCGACGAGCATCGGAATGACATGGAGCGAGGTAAAGCGTGAAACTCAAGACCGATCGCGTTGGAGGACCTCTGTGGACACCCTCTGCCCCATCTAGGGGTTATAGGACATTAAGTCAAGAAGACATCGATAGCAACAATTACATCCATATTAACTAACGAGTGTAAGAAGACAAAAGCCAGCTATGATGAACGTTTTCCTACGATGATTTTCTGTACGATTAACAGTAAGCACGCACACAGGTCAGTTCTTGTTCACAGTGATGCCACCAATGTGCCAGCCGGCCAGTTGGTCACTGTATACGAAATACAAGGATGTCTTCTGTAACATGTTCCATTCACAGACACTAATCTGTACAAGGTTACCCTTACAAATATTTGTACAAGGTATTAGGAACACATACATATTTGGCTATCCCAAATAGAATCCCGACATAATCTGTTGCCACTCATAGCGCGTATGTATGACACGCTGCATCACGTTCAACGCATAAATCACGACCGTGACAGATGGTCACATTTGTTATATCACGCCAAAGTGGGTATACGATACCCGATATCATTCTGTAAACACGTTTTATTTAATCTAAATTAAATATCGGCCTCGAGGCGTTTATTTCTGAATTTGGGACCCCCTTGTGATAATGTTTGTGGATAATCTTGGGCTGCAATCTGGTTTCCTGGTTTGGATTATCTCTTTTTTGAATCGGGATTTTCTTGTGTTTATTTTGGGAAATATCGTTGAGGTGATAAGCTTCATAAAAGGGTGAAAGCTATTCAAATTAGTCTGAAATATAAATTATGTTTAAAAACATAAATAACCATCTTATTGCCTAGTTAAGCAGCATCTTAGCAGTATCTTTATGCGTTCTTTCTCCATTAAGTGTTTTATATGTACATAAATATATAAACTGTATTTCTAAACTTACTTAAGTTATTTAGTACAATATGGTGCCACATACTGGTGCTGGTGGTACGTTACTTGGTCTTAGTTTTAAGTAATTGTATATGTCACCAACAATTAATGGAATAAAATACTACATAGTTATTCACACACAGTGACTATTCAATTCGATGCTGGTGAATGATGGTGCCTATCCAACACAAAACATATCAATCGTAGACCTAACATTACTTTTTTTGTTTCAGGTAAACGGCTCGTGGGGCCTGCCTGCCTTCGTGTGTGACGTGTACATCGCCATGGACGTTACTTCGTCGACGTCCAGTATATTCAACCTCGTCGCCATATCTGTTGATAGGTGAGTTATCTGACAATAACTTGTTACGGAAGTCAGGAGACTGAAAACCTGACACCAGTCTTGCCAAGGTATTATTGTGCTACCCAGTTATTGGACTGTAAAGGTCTGATAAGCAGTCGCTATATATAAAATACAGTTATTCAAATACATTGGATTAGACTGGAAGTTGATCATAGTTGGGAAATGCTAGAATATTAATATTCTACTGCAAAACAATCTGACATGCTTCTCATAAAAGATACGAGGACAATTATTCCTTGGTCACAAGAAAGCACTTAGGTTGGCTATCGCTGATATAGACTTTTTAAATCAATGATAAGCTTTCTAGCTCAGGGAATCTTCCCTCATTACTTAAAAGTGTGACTTGTCAGTTGTTCAGTGCACTACCAAGAATAACCTCTTTGTAAATCGAAGGCTTTGAGAGACCTAATGTTTATCTTTAATCCTTATCTCGGACGGCAACTATAGGGTCAAGTTTAGGTCTCACCCAATATTCGAGTAGCCAAAAGGATACAAGATATATCAAGCAACAATACCCGTGTCAAATATGTTTAGCGCTATTGGAATGACTATAGCGTTCTAAACTTGACCACTTATGTAGCAGTAAGCCCCGATAATTAATCAAGGAATTAGTATTTAATTTTATTAATCTTTATGTATATTAGTATTGGTCTTATTTATATTATACACAATGCAACAATACACCACACACACAACTACAACATTTAAGCTTATTTATGTGTACAGCAAGTATACACTGGATCGTATTCTCCAATTTGAACTCTCTCTATCACTTAAATGTTTGTTGCAAGAAAACTCAACTTTAACTTAAATTCGCCTTTGTACATGAACTATCAAATCACTGTACCATATTCCTTATGACGCACACAAAAGCACAGAGGTAACGTCTTAAGCATTTTCCACCAGTAAACCTTTGGGGTGATTCTGAGATATATTTTTTGTGCACCATAAAGAATTAACAATAAATTCTCTCCCCAGGTACATAGCTGTAACTCAACCAATAAAATACGCGAAACACAAGAACAACCGACGGGTCTGGTTCACGATCGTGCTGGTGTGGCTGATCTCGGCAGCCATCGGCGCGCCCATCGTACTGGGGCTCAACGACACGCCAGATAGGAACTTCGACGAGTGCCTGTTCAACAGTCAGAACTACGTCATCTACTCTTCGTTAGGATCCTTCTACATCCCCTGCATAATGATGATGTTCCTTTATTATAATATTTTTAAGGTTAGTATGACATACTTTTTATTTTTATTTGGTATAATAATATAAGAATCATGCTTGTAACTGCCTCATGCTCCAGCGGCATGCCAATGACTGTATTAACGCCATAGAAAATAGAAAAAGCAGATTAATTTCTATGCCAAACAAGATAAATCGATGAATAAGTCAAGGTTGTGGTAGTCCCTGGGTTGCGAAAAGCGCAAGACTGGTCGATGTAGTGATGCTTCGGGAATGGCTATGCACAGCTGTGAACAAAAGGAAAGGTTCTGGCTGAAAAGATGATGATGAGAAGGACGCACAATGCAGTTATTAGCATGAGTACTTATAGCATTTAAATAACAATAGTATCTCATATTTGCTATTTCTAAACACAATACATCAAATATATCTTCAAAATAGGTCCGTAAACTATGTACAATATTCCATTATGTAGCATGTACCAAACCACTAGTTAGATCAGTATTAACAAGGTTACCATTCCAGCATCAATGAGACCCGAAATATGTGACCTCTAAGTTGGCAGTAGGGTTGAAACGGGAGAGAGTTTCAATTGAAACGTCTAGACATACAGAAATAACATATTATTCAGGGTACTGATGTCTCTTCATGAGACTAACCAATAGATAATGTATGTAGATGTGAATTTATCCATTAAAGCTTCGGCAAAAAGCGCGGTTTTAAGATGAATGAGACGGAATTATACTGCTGACAAAGCGAATTCAGAATTGATTCTGATTTTCGGCGACGCTTTTAATTTGGGAGTGGTAACTTTTCCCGACATATTATGCCGGGAAAAGACTACTACTTATACTATTTATTTATACGTGGTCCGGGAATGTAAGGCATTGGTTGTTAGGTATGCCCATGCAGAAGTGTAATAAGGTTGCCAGTAATACAGTGACCCTGTGTTAGTCGATACTGTAATTATTAATGTGTAGTTGTTTTTGCAAAGAAAGGAATATTTACCCAAGGGCAAGGAAGTTTAGAGTCAATAATCTTCTGTATTATTAAAAACCAATGTTTGTTTGTCCTCTGGGTTCTTAAACTATTGATCCAATTGTGATGAAATTTTATTGAATAGTTCTATGTAAGCACGCCAAGGTTCCTGGCCCAAAAAAAAAACATTTAAGCACACTTTTTTTCTTTACGTGGCATTGCGACGCACACAATAACGGATACATCTAGTATTGTATTAAGAATACTATAATAGTTACGATAACAATTTCTTAATTTGCTACCAAGATTTTCCAACCAGAAGAAACCCAATAGCACTTCCCCCAGAAACCAAACAACTTTCATCGGAAAAGATTCAAACATCCCCTAGTTAGCCTAACAGTGCACTTACACACACATGTTGTACTCATGTTTTGGCATCACCCCGGGTTTGTTGTTCATGTACAACAAAGTACGAACGTAGTACCTCGACTAGTACACGATAATGTTGTATTTTTGCAAGCTCGAAAACTTTGCTGGTCGAAGTCGTTTCACGTGTGTGTTTTTACGAGTGAATTCTTTGAAACCGGTACATATTTAGATTTAACTTTTGTTTTTTTTTGGTATAAGCTTGATTTTCTTCTTTTTCTTTTCGAGTTGACTTATCTACAACTTTGACTTACTATACGATGACGAATGTCAAACCTAAACGTATATTATAGTTGCGTAACCGATAATATGTTACTTTGTCTAATCACATCAGCCGAAAGACGTCCACGGCTGGACATAGGCCTCCCTCAAGCGTCGCTGCATTGATCGGTCCCGTGCGTCTCGCATCCAGCGGTTCCCAGCTCCAGGTCATCAGTCCACCTGGTGAGAGGCCTTCCAATGCAACGTCTTCCGGTTCGCGGTCGCCATTTCAGAACCTTTCTGCCCCATCGGCCATCCGTTCTGCGAGCAAAGTGCCCTGCCCACTGCCACTTCAGTTTGGCAATTCATCGGGCTATGTCGGTAACCCTGGTTTTCATGCGGTTCTCTACATTTTTGATTCGATTACGCAAGGAAACTCCGAGCATAGTCCTTTCATTGCCCTTTGGGTGACTGTAAGCTTTCTGTTGAGGCCCATTGTAAGCGACCACGTCTCAGAGCCATATGTCATCACTGGCAACACACACTGGTCATAGACTTTCGTCTTGTGGTAAGTTGGACGAGAAGATACCGCGCAACTTCCCGAACGCTGCTCAGCTGAGTGGGATTCGACGGTTGACCTCTTTCTCGAAGTTGGCTCTACCCAACTGGATCGTTTGTCCCAGGTAGATATAGTCGCCCACAACTTCGAGTGTAGAGTCTCCGACCTTGATAGGAGTAGTTTGCTTGGTTTTGTCCATGTTCATCCTAAGACCCACTCTTTCGGAAGCTCAACTGAGCTCATCGAGCACTGTACTGAAGTCCTCCATGGTCTCAGTCATGACCACCATATCGTCGGCAAACCGAAGGTGAGTGATCTATTCGCCATTGAGGTTGATGCCTAGCCCTCTCCAGTCCAGAACCTTAAAGAAATCCTCCAGTGCAGCGGTAAACAGTTTCGGAGATGTGACGTCTCCCTGTCTCACACCTTGCTGTAGAAGGACGGGTTCCGAGGTCTGCCCCCGTACCCTGACATGTAAAAAAGGGACAGATGTATACAAGTCATATACATCTGTTCCTTACGCAAACTCAAAATAACCTTACTCTCAGAGCTTATGGTCACCCCCCTGTACCTGAAGTCGAACTGACATGGTGATGTTTTTGTACAAACACTTCAACACTTCGATGTACCGGTAGTCAATTTGGCACCGTTGGAGAGACTGCAGTACAGCCCAAGTCTCGATCGAATCGAAGGCTTTCTTGTAGTCCACAAACGCTAAACAGAGAGGGAGGTTGTACTCTTCGGTCTTCTATATAACCTGTCGCAGCGTATGTATATGGTCTACGGTGCTGAAGCCTTTACGGAATCCGGCTTATTCGGTTCGTGAGACGATTCGTGATGACTCTTGAAAACAGCTTATAGACATGGCTAAGAAGTGAGATGAGCCTATAGTTCTTCAGTAGGGCATTGTCACCCTTTTTGAAGAAGAGTAACACCACACCCCTGCACCATCGTTTTTCCCTCGAGTATGATGGAATCAAACAGCTTCTGAAGGGCCTTGGGTACTGATTTAATTTCCATCCGCCTTCAGGAGTTCGGCCGTAATTCCGTCATCACCTGGTGCTCTGTTGTTCTTTAGCTGCTTCGGAGCCATCCTCATCTCATACAGGCTGACGTCCGGCATGTCTTCGGTATAGTGGCAGGCCAATCTAGCTCTAGGATCATTTGCTAGATTCGCGATGGGTTTACTGGTTGGCTCAGAAGCACCAGTTTGGTGGATACGATCCTGCCATCATCGGTCTTCAGTTTCGTGAGCTGGCTTTGCCCAATAGACAGATCTCTTGCAAATACAGCTCAATCGCGTCTTTAATACTTTTGTTATTAATGCGGCGGAAGGCGCTTTTCAAGGACTTTGAGATCCGTCTATTTAGCTGACGGTATTTTAACGCATCGTCTGAAGACTGTAAGATCATCTCACGCCTTCCTTCATTAGCTTGAGTGTAGGATCAGAGAGCTTTTTGTTCCTATCTATACGATGAGTCTTGAAAAACTTAGACCCGACCGTATTGGACAGCTTCCACGAACCCATCGCTGTATTTGTCCACGGAGCTCCCTAGGCACTCGAAACGATTCTGGAGTTCGAGCTGAAAGGTTTTGTGGTTTTGGATATGGATCTGTGCTGGACGGCCTCTTTATTTTGTCTAGAGCCTATAAAATGCATTTATCAATAGCTTCATCATATCTATCGAAGCGTGATAAAAATAAGTTGATTTTCTCTCGGGGATGTTACAAGCATCACATTAAGATAAGAAATGACAAGAAGTGACAGATAAAAACGCTGCCTTAAAAACTCAACAATTAATCTAACCTCTTTCCCCAGGCGTTAAGAATACGAGCAAAAAAGCAGAGGGCAGCAAAGAAGCCACCTGTATCTGGTGATCCCAATACGGGAGCTACCACGGCCGTGGTGATAGAAAACGTGGCACAGACCAGAAGGCTGGCGGAGACTGCGTTACATGATGATAGACCAACTAACACTGGGTCTGGCAGCAATGAGGACGATCATGAAGACAGGTGAGAACTATAAACAAAGCTTATGAGGAATTGTAGTTAATGATTGCAGTAAACTTTAAATAAATATTAATGAAAAATTTCAATTGTAAAAACTATAAAATTGCTGCTGAGAGAGGTGGCCCAGTGGTATCGGCTTTGACTTACATGTGGGTACGCCCCGCGTGGCGGTGAGACGCCTGCGTGGGTTCGAACCCAGGCAGGCGCTTCACTTTTTGTAAATTATTTCATAACCACTGCTCTCAAAACGGTAAAGGAAAATATCGTGAGGATACCGGCATGTCCTAGAACCAAAAAATCGAAGACATGTGACATCCACCAACCCGCACTAGGCCCGCGTGGTGGATTACGGCCCATTCCCTCTCACAGAGAGGTGGCCTGTGTTCCAGCAGTGGAAACATTAATAGGCTGATGATGATGATGATCTTAAAATAGTAAGCAATCACATAAGAGCTTAATAATACTGTTGATATTGTGAATCAAAGCGAAGCACTAACTAGTAAGAAGTAGGACTTATCCTAAATCAGTAAGTTTTCTAGGTATTTCTACTCTGGTTAGGCTTTTGCGCTAGCCAGAGTAGAACGTACGACTAATCTTATGACGACGACTAACGCCAACAACCTTGAGGGAACAAAACGCGCACTCGTTTCACACCCGCGCGACCCAAAATTTAGTAGTTTTTTGTACTTTCCTTATTATTCTATGACTTAAAAAAAAAAGCCTCAGATCAAAATGTAGATCATTAAATTGCCTTTGAGATGGTGTCAATTTCATTAAAATACGCCCAGCGGTTTTGGTGTGATTGTCCTGTTTTTGTCCGTTTTAGACATAACTTTACAAATTAATTACACTATGTTATACGAATAAAACTCAAAATTTGCTCAGATCAAATTATTAAGAAAATAGTCTAATATAACATATTTTTTTTTCAAAAAATTACGACTAGCCGTTTAGACGTGATTCTCATTTTAAAATCAGCTACTCAAGGGAATCGGCGCCTTAAACCAGTGCATCTCGTATTGAGATACAAAATAGAAGATATTGATCCTTGTCATCTTTTAAAGAAACTGAAGACGATTCCGAAAGACAATGTCGATTATGAGATAGACATTCAGACAACCACTTTTAGAAGTAGATAGAAAATAATGTACAACATTATTGAAGCTTCGCCAAAAGCGGCAGCCCGGCGCGCCAAATTGAGTTCAGTACGGCAGAGAATATAACATAATTATTTTCTTAAGTCTCGGCATAACCTGTGGCACACGTGTTGGGAGTGAACGAGGTGGAAACCTCTCGTAACGCTTGAGATCTTAATTACAAAGGATTATATCTGTTTTGTTGCTATTATTGTGTATTGCCTATCAAGACAGTTTGAGGACAAAACGAACAACTCTAGAGACAAACAATACTTTGAAATCGAGACAGTTGAATATTGATTTCATGATATAAATTGGATAGGGAGCGACACACGCCAAAGTTGGTGATCTTAAAGAGATGAAAGAAAAATATATGAAATACTGTACAGTGTCACGGGGTTCCAGCGCTTAGATAGAAAATTTGGTTCAAATAAATATCACTAGATGGTGCGATTATTATGCATAGATTGAACAAGAAAGAATTGCATAATCTAATTCCGCCCAGCCCGTTTCATCATCGGACTACCAGACGTACGGCGATGCGCCATCGGTACATGGTGGACATCCCACCCATACGCACTAAACGTTTTGGAAATACTTTCATTATGCGTACAGCTAAGGAGTGGAATTCCCTGCCGGAGTCTGTGTTTCCAGATAGCTACAACCTCGGGGTCTTTAAGTCAAGAGTGAATAGGTTACTTCTAGGCAAGCGTGTAACACCGTCGACCACATCAACGCTTACCATCAGGTGAGATAGTGGTCAAGCGCGAGCCTATCTATAATAAAAAAAAGAAAAAAAAAAAAAAGATTTGTTATTGAATTGTGTGTAAAATTAACAGTTTTTAGAATTACACTAATATAATAAAGGCGAAAGTTTGCGACTGTGCAAGTGTGTTTGCATGTTTTTTACTCTTTCACGCAAAAACTACTGAACGGAACTGGATGAAATTTGGCACGAAGATAGATTATAGTCTGGAATATCACATAGAATATCTATCTATAGGATTTTTCTCTGTTACATTTTCGACCTTCCCGCGGACGAAGCCACTGGCAGTAGTTAGTTGATCATAAAAATTGTATGATCTTGTTCAATCAACTCTCCTAAGCACCAAAATTATGTAATACTAGCTGTTGCCCGCGGCTTCGCTCCCGTGGACCACCCCACAGGAACCATTTTCGGGATTCAAAAATAGCCTATGTAACTCAGGCATAATGTAGCTTTCTATTGGAGAAAGAATTTTTCAAATCGGTCCAGTAGTTTCGGAGCCTATTCGGTACAAACAAACAAACTGACAAAAAAATCTTTCCTCTTTATATTATTAGTAAAGATTGAGCTCTGAATTCTCATTTCAAAGTTTAATGGAACTGATCAATTAAAATTAATTCCAGTAGCGGCGCGGTTATACATTTCTGAGGCATGCCACGACGATTTTTTAAATTTTTATTGTAACACATTTTGGTACAATGAATCTGTGAAAACGTGCAAAAAATACTATAATACAAATTGTCACTGTATTTTAAAAAAATGTCATGAACCTAGTAAACCCTTTTACTTGCAAGCCGCTGCTAACACCATCTATAGCCGTTGAACGTAACCGAACGCGATCTATGTACTATGTAAATAGTTTCTTGTAATAGTTTAAGTTTGTTAGTTGCACAGTTTCTTTGTATAGGATGAGGCATCTGTAAGCTAGTATTATATTATCTGTGACGGTGTACACACAATAAATATGAGACGAATTCGCAGAAACATTATTGAGACGTAAAGTATGTAGTTAATGACCGTAGTATTTTACTGAAGACGAAAAAAAAAACTAAGAGATTGGCCTAATTTTTTGGATGGTGTATTCTAAATTCGAAATTGTTTTTTGAATTTTTGCGTTGCTATATGCGAATGTTATTTAAGAAATTTTTCAATACATTTTAACCTACCATCATTTAGAATTGTAGTAATGCGTTGTAGTATGTATGTGTTCATGTAAAATATTGGTATTCAGCTGGTTAGTTTGGAAGCTGACCTCAACATCTTGACATAGGCTTGGCAGATTGATAGAATAAACAGTATTCAACCATAACTTATAACAAATATTTGAGAGGTACATCAACCTCTTGGTAATAATAGGCCAAAGTGTTGATATTTACAACCTTAATCTATTCTATACATACAGATAAATTACTGGAAAATTTCTAGGAATTTCGTGGCAGCTGTGTAAATCTATTACAGCTACTTAGGAATTAGATCTCGACTTAGTGCGGCAATTCTGTTTAAATTACCACAAGCTAAATAATAAATGTTGCTTGTCTAGAATTATTCTCGTCTAAGATGTAATATCGTAAAACCGTTTTTATTTACTGTCAACAATGATTTGAGTAACTGGGTAGGTGATAATTTACATACTGCCGACGACAATAGTTTTTATCCGACTTTCCAGAAAAGGAAGAGGTTGTATGTTCAGCTGTATGTTTGTTTTCTTTTTTTGTATTTTCACCGATTTCTCCGTCAATTGTGGACCGATTTTGAAAACTCTGTTTTTTTTTTAAACGAGTATATGCCCGAAGCGGTCTCATTTAAATTAAATTTGGTGAAGATCTGATGTAGAACTTCGGAGATTTACCATTGAACTCTTCGATAAATGATGACAATTCTCTTGGAATTGCTATAATCGCACGTCTGTTTATTGTTTAAACCATTTCATAACATAACATCACGCCGCCGCCGGTTCGCTCTAAAGGGACAGGGTGTACAGTTCAAATTGGTGCACTCTCATTCCACCAGTTAATGTACAAATTTCATTATTTGTTATTTGAGTAATCTTTTCTGGCATCACTTTGGATCATTATAGGAACCTTACTAAAGCACTTGTCTATTTTACCACAACAATAAAGGTGAAAAATAATAAAATACAACCAACTTTCAAATAAAAAAACTAGAAAGTGAAAAATAAAAGATGTTTTTACAAAAAATACGACCAACTTTCAAATAAAAACACTAGAAAGTGAAAATAACTTCAATTTTGGAATTCGATGTCAAAAAACGAAGAAACGAAAACAGGAACACGGACTTCCGAAATTTAAGTTCTTTTTCACTTTCTTGTATTTTTATTTGGAAGTCGCTTGTATATTTTGTAAAAAAGTTTTATATGATTTATTTCTACCGTATGGTAAATTTTATTTTGTCTAAGATAACTCATAATCATCATTGTTTTGCCCAATACTACCCCACTTTTTAGTCAATTGAAGGACAAAATCATCCCAAAAAAGCGGCAGTTTTAGGTATTATTACGGGTGGTAGGATTGATAGGGTAGATTACCTAATGGTTTCCCTAAGAAGTTTGGAAATTTCACTTACTTATTTTTTTCTTACACAGTTTCGAGAAGAGGTCAGCAGACTTGGAGGCGGACGCGGATGACTGCCACGTCATCCCCAACGACAAGTCCACAGAGTTCATGCTGGCGACTGTTGCAGAGGAGACGGCTAAGTAAGAAAAACATAATAAGCATCTACCTATGATGTTCTAGTATAAAAAACCTAGTTTTGAGTATTAAGTTATGTGTCCAAAGACGTACGCCGAATATATCTCTACTGTCACCAATATAGTATGCGTACGTGCAATTCTAACAATAATTCTATGAAGCATCAAGCTAACATTATCGATTAGAATACGTCGGTGCAAACCTGTGTAATTTTTTCTAATGCATCACATCATCAGCCTATTAATGTTCCCACTGCTGGGACACAGGTCTTTGTGAGAGGGAATGGGCCGTAATCCACCACGCGGGCCCTGTGCGGGTTGGTGGATGTCACATGTCTTCGAATTTTTGGTTCTAGGACATGCCGGTTTCCTCACGATGTTTTCCTTCACCGATTTGAGAACAGAGGTGATGAAATAATTTACACGAAGTAAAGCGCCTACCTGGGCTCGAACCCACGACCTACAACTTGTGAGTCGCGGCCGATACCACTGGGCCACCACTGCTCACCATGAATAGCTTGAATAAATTAGAATATTCATAATACACAACAACTAGCAGTAGTAATTACTATTCTAGACCATTATTGACCTAACCAATTAAAATCACAAATCTTACGAAATATACGATATCACTTAGGTAGTTTAAAAATCACGATTTTTCAAATGCTTACATTTACATTTTCACGTCTGCTGCGGACATTTTTATTTCGTCCATCGTTATTTAAATGATCAGATATTAATCATTCACCATCCGTTTATTATTGTTCCAAATTCTGACAAAATTTCATCGCTTTCAAAAGGATCTCAAATGAAAGGAGTTATGTTGATATCATTGTCTGCAAGCAAAATTTATTTACTTGCGAAAATGATATGTCGGAGTGAATCATGTGGCTTTTTGCGTTATAAGGTTATTGAAATCAATATTGTTGTTGAATTTCAAGTTGCTTTGAATGTGATATTTACTTATGAAACAATTATAGACAAACAAAAGCGGCATATACCTAGAAACTGATAATAGAAGGGGTAAAGTTTCAAAGGCAAAGTTTTACGTAAAATGTCTGGGTTTCTATTCTAATCAAGACATTAATTAGAATTCTAAGTTGAACGTAGTTATTTTCTCTCACAATACGCTTATATATCGGTCCAGGCATTTATAGCCAATAGACGAGGTAGGTATAATTATACCTACTTATTATCGCAAGCGTATAGAGACTTATATACGCAAATGGACAGCAATGTGTCGATTTTGATTATAGCGAAGTCTGAAAGGATAAAAGAAAGGCCTATGCCCTAACATATCGAACACAGTGCAGGCTAACAATAACAAAATGATAACTTCAAAAAGATAGCCAAGAATAAAAAGAAGAAGAGAAAAATTTAATATCAAAAATTCCGCTGTCATACTTTTGATCGAATCATTGTATCCCATTAGCAACAAAGGGCCTTATCATACTAGCGGTTTGGAAACGGCTGCGGGGCGGAGCGGACGCGCAGCGAATGCGTCGCGAACACGCCGCTGCTGCGCAGCGAGGACGTCGCAGACGCGTGGCAAATACGTTAGGTTTTCGTCGCGTGTTTGTAGCGTGTTCGTTGTGTGTCCGTAACGAATTCGTTGCGCACCCGCTCCGCTTTGAGGACGTTCGCAATCTGCTAGTATGATAAGGCCCTAAGCGTGGCTCATACTTAACCAATTCTAACTCTCGTCTTACTCTCCAGCACTCCAAAAAGAAATATCAAGGCGCAGCCAATCCCGGACCCGAACGGGAACAACGACTCGGGATACGCACCGTCCAACCTCGAGGACACGATCAGGGAACATGTGTCTCCTCCTGGCTCCCCAGGGTTGAAGGACGCCACCGTGCTGAAGAATATGGGCTGCGACGGAAAGTGGAAGAAAAATGGAAAGACTTCCAAGTTGTCGGTGGATTCGAGGTAAAAACAGGAAACACTTAAGATAAAAATAACGATATATTTTTCTTAAAAATGCTTAGGTCCTTAGGTAAATAAGATTTTATTTTAAACATTCTATTTTAGTCTAATAACCAGTCATGGGTTGTGGAGGTCAGATAAGCAGTTTTTATAATCTAAAATAATGTACTGGTATTCAGCTGCATTCGGTTTAGCTGAAAGTACACCCTAACATAATCAAAAGCTTTAGAAAATTGACACTCTATCAACGAAATCATTGTGATAGCGATTGGAAGAAAATTAAAATAAAAAAAATGGGCCAAGGTCCTAGACGCCCCAGGCATTACTCATGGCTTTCTACACAAAAAGACTAATTAAAGTACGTAATTAAAAGCAACTGATGACTGGCACCACTCAGCTCAACCGTCATGAAGGGAACCGAACTATCCAATACATGTGCCACCATCAGAGAGATATTAGAGAGAGCATGACACACTCGACAGCCAGGGCACACACAAGTCAAGAAACGACACATAGGTACAGTAAAAGGTAGATTATGGTAGATCTACCATTATATACCGACGATTGGACTGGTTTTTTAAACATTTGGCTTAATTGGATTAGTTCCTGGCAGTAGTGATTTTTAATTTCTAACGTTATTCTGTGCATCATCCATAAAAATCAGCTCGGTAGGCTTATTACGTATCTTTTGCGAGAACAAAACGATAGCGATCAAACGCTTTATGTCATAAAAGTCGGCATTACCTGCAGTGTAGGTATGGTAGGTCCTACACAATCGTTTGCTAATCGCTCATTGTTTGTCAAATACATTTATTTAAAAAAAAAAAACAACAACATCTCTAAAACTTCTGTATGGAAGAGCAATTATTGCGCGAAAATCGCTATCGTTTTGCTCTTGCAAAAGATACGTAATAAGCCTGTGGATACTTCATTTATAGTGAGTACGATTTTTACGTATCTTTAGCACCTGACAGCTGAAAATTGGCCCAATTTGCCACAAGTATGTCTACGTTCAAAGTACATACTAACACTACTCAATCCCACAGTAATTGTGTAGAAAGCTATAAGTAATATCTGGGGCGTCTGGGATATCCCTCTGTATGGGATTGCCAAGCGTTATCGAAACGTGACATGATCAATTCCTTTAATTTTGGCACTTTGATTATCGCCATCGCTGGTAGATCAAATCTTTGTCTAGAGCCTCAGAAGAAGGCTATTCAGAAATTAACGATTTCAGTTATTAACGATAAAGCTCTTAGCCCGTGATAAATACCTACCAGAAAATGCTCATCTATAAAATTTTACCCTCGAAAAGAATCAATCCACACAACGGTATTGTGTTAATTGACTATGCAGCTGTGCAGAATACCATCAGTTTAAATTCTTGTTACTCGTACAATAGAGAAGTACCACGTTAGTAGTTGGCGGTAAACATGGCGGTAAACATGGCGTAACAACGAATACAATTTAAAGAAATAAAGTACTGTTACGAACAGCAGTAGTTACAAACTGTGTTGTAGTTTTTAGTTCACCTCCACAACTTTTACGTATTTTTTCCGGCACCTAGTTGTTGTACAAAGTTTTTACTATTTATTCGGGACAACTGGCGTTTCACACCGTTCTTGCTTGTAGCAAAGAGCTATGTAAATTTGAGTCAGTAGCGGCAAAAAAGCCCCAAAATTGTATCGTAGATAGGTACTAACTAGTTCTTCTCATGTAGTGTTATATAAAAGTTTTTAAATTATTGAAATGCGCATATCACATTTCAAGCAGTCTTTGACGACGATTTTTGCATATTTTTAGAATTTCAAAACAAGCGAACGATATATTCACTTGACAAGTACTAACTATGGAACACAGGATAGCTAGCTAATTGAACGCCACTTACCTACCAATAGCTTTAGACATTTTATCAACGACAACGATTGTCGAAAACTCCAAAATGTATGTGATTGACTTGCGCTGCAGAAAATGCCATGTCTTCAATACCATAAATTGGAATAGTTATCACTGATTTAATGTCACTATTTTGCGGGCTCCATATGTTAAACTAGCTGTTCCACGCGGCTTCGCTCCCGTCAACTGGCTACCTACCTACCCATCTACCCTACCTACCCTACATAAATGATTGTTGCGTAACTTAAACCGTTTACGGAATTTCTCAAAAAGCATTAATACTGCCCATTTTTACAACATTTTTCATTTATGCTCTGTTCCTATTGGTCGTAGCGTGATGTTATATAGCCTATAACCTTCCTTGATAAATGGACTATCCAACACAAAAATATTTTTTCAATTCCAACCAGTAGTTCCTGAGATTAGCGCATTCAAACATACAAACAAAGAAACTCTTAAGCTTTATATTATTAATATATATATATCGCAAATAGGAGGGCTATCTTGGATAAACACTCGATCTTGTGGGCTTTCGTGGGTATATGCATGCTACAAAGCAGGTAACTTATGCCGATTTGGAGATAGTCCTTGTTCCAATCTTATCAAAGCAGCGAATTCGGCCACCTATTCGTTTCGCTTTCTCTCAACAAAACACATTTTCAAGTTTATAACGCCACACTTTAGGCTACTTCTCAATTATTTCTCTCACAACTCTGTTTTCAACTCTTTGCAAACGCGCTCCCGCGCGTTCCTTTTTCTAACTGTTTCCGACCAAATATGGCGGGCGACTTCGCTCAGGTCGCCATCTTGGCTACCCTGCTTTCATTGGTTTAAGAACACCTCGGGCAAAGTTCACAGCTTTTAACATCCAATCAAAATCGAGTATTTTGACATAAGCCAAATAAAGTGTTGTCAATCGAATAAAATCGAACTGAGATTGAATCGTAGGCTAAATGTTGCCAATTAAACAAAACTGAATTAATAAGTTTAGATGCGTCATACTTCTTTGTTCTAGATTGTTATTAGTAATCAGTAAACCTTCCTCCTACACGGCCATTCTGACAGACAAACGGCCCCACGTTTGAGCGACGAGAGAAATCGTTACTCAATTTTAATAAAAAAAAAAACAGACAGAGAGACAGAACAACAATAAAAAAAATAAGTAATAGGTTAAGTTCGGCCGCTCCTGACCAAATAAAAAAAATAACGTGGTCGTGACATCTTCCTTCTACGTGAAACCTTCAATCAACACCCTATATTACCAGCCTATAACAAAAATCAAGTACTTCTTAACTCATGAAAACGGAATTCTCATAGCTTTCACACTGTTCATTTGTTTTCTCCTTGTAAATCTAGGTCTCCACACCGTACACCGTACACAACCATCTTCGTACTATCGAAACAGCCACCTCACCGTTTAGACAACCATATTACCACATTCTAAACGGTTACCGAAGCACCAGAGGTACCAGGTTCCCAACAGGCGTCCATTCGGTCTCGAAGCACTAAGTGTGCCAGAAACCACCCAAACGCCCAACACAACATACCATGCCACATACACCAAACAACAGTTCACCGAGGCCCCAGAGGGACCAGGCTCCCTCAGACACACAACAGGTCACCGAAGCCCCAGAGGGACTAGGCTCCCCCCAGACAACAGGTCACCGAAGCCCCAGAGGGACCAGGCTCCCCCAGACAACCGGTTCTCTCGAAGCAACAAGACTGCCAGATACCCATACCACATACACTAAACAACAGGTCACCGAAGCCCCAGAGGGACCAGGCTTCCCCAGACATACAACAGGTCACCGAAGCCCCAGAGGGACCAGGCTCCCCCCCACACATATCCAGCAATGTTTCTTGGTCCCACAGCAATCGCTGTGGCTCCCGATGGTCAACCCTGTGACCATCCTGCAACCATAGTCATCCTGACCAGGCCTCGTAACCCACCTCGGTTACAGCAGTCATCTTTGACCACTCACCACGTAACCCATCTCGGTTACAGCAGTCATCTTTGACCACTCACCTCGTAACCCTCCTCGGTTACAGCAGTCATCTTTGACCACTCACACCTCGTAACCCTCCTTGGTTACAGCAGTCACCGCAGTGACTACTCATCACCGTACAGTCAGTCCTTTGACCGTACACACCGACCTCACCATTGCCAGATTGATTTGAATCAGTCTTCAACATAGTACATTCAGTTACGCCAATGGGTACTTTTTCTTTCAGCTTTTCTCTAACTCATCATAAACCAAACAAAGCCTTTAATTCAACACATAGTTGCCACCATTCAGAACTCCAATAACCATAAACAGCAACTTTAAACCATAACAAAATTTGTTATTTCATACTTTATTCTCAGTACAAAATACAACAGCAACCTCACATTCAGGATTTCTTACCCAGCCAAAAGCATTTTCAAGAACTCCATTTTATGTTCATGATTTCATACCAAACCCTCAGTGCGATAGGTATAATCTACCAACTAACTACCATCATCAAACATTACCAATTTTGCAAAATAAAAAGAAAATGAAATCATGCACCGCATGTCACCGACTTTACATCTGTGTTAACATTATCTTATCCAGCTTGGTCAGATAGCAAATAACACAAAATTACGTTAGGTATGTTCACAATGACCAGCACAGAACATTCAAAAAGTTAGAACACCACAACCATTACTGACACTTTAAATTCCACATTTATTATTCAAGTTAGGTAGGTACTAGACTTCCTACATGACACCACACAATCACACAATTCACACCTTTATTTTAAAGACATGTTACAATTATTAAAACTTTTGAACAATGTTCAGGATTACCGAGGCCAAGCATCGTTGAACAACGCAGAACAAGAAAACCATTCCAAGTTTCCTCCTAAAAATTACTCCTGTACCAAGTAAATAAAATAAAACCCAAGTGTCCACAATCCACAATAACTTAGAATTAACTCACTACACAGAATGCACTTTCAACTTAATTGCCGAATCAACTCTTGACACCGTCAGCTCTCTGACCCATGAAACTAAGAAACTGTTCTATGTTAATTAAAATGTTGCCAATTGAACATTTATCTCATCTTCAGCCACAACTTCAACAGTTATTGGCCCTCGGGCATCTCATAATACCTAAATACGTCTGCTAGACACCATCTAAATGTCTAGTTGCACTTTCATTCGCCGTAGTCAATTTAAATAATTATTTTTTGTAGGTATCGTTAGAATGACATGTTATTATTTGGTTAGTTCTCTACAATGCGGTATATAACAACTACAGACATTAACTTTACCTTTATTCAACCGTTGGTAGCAACAAAACTAAACGCCAACTCTCTAGGCTATAGTCACGTTAATCCTCGTGATATTTTCGGGTTGTAAGATTGCAAATCGAGTCTAACAACAAACTATTTCACTAAACTTAAACACCGGTTTGAAAATAATTTTGATCACAATATAACTATTAACTGAAAGTTATCGCAAGTCTTTGGAACAAAACAAAAGTTTAATCCTCACATTGACTCACACCTTGTATCGATTTATTAATAATCTAGTCTATAACTAGTAACTTATAAGTTAAAAATCATCTAACAAGTTATTTGTTTTGTTTCGTCAAACTTTTTTCAATGTTGACAGTTAATGTCACTCTCTGATAGAGATGGGCAAGGGATGGCAATCTGTTATCGATTAATCGACGAATCGATTTAAACGACAAATAAAATATAAACAATTTTCCAATCGATATTTATTACTGAATCGAGCCAGCGAATCGACATTTCACCCTAGAAAATCGAGATTAGATTCTTCTGTTATGATATGAACCAAAATATTATTTAAGAATAATTTAATGTATTACACAAACTTAAGTGAATTCAATGTAAACAAAATAAATATCTTTCCCTTATACCTGATACTTTAATTTAGTTTTGAAAACAACCCTGATCCGCCAAAGATGTTAAAAGATCGACTATTATTTCGATTTTCCTTTTTGCGTTCCGTAACTGTATTCACACTTGCATTAAAAAATACCAACGCGAATAGTTAGAAAGTACGTTAATTTCAAAGAAAAGCATATTCACAAATTCCCTTGGTGATCAAATCAACAACAAACTCAGTGGTAGTAGTATTTACGGGAAATCTGAAGTGACACCTATTGATAAAAAAAAAATGCATGGCTGAAATTGCTAGTGTTCAAACATGTAAAAAAAAAACGGATTGCTAATATCTTCACTTCTCGATTTTCAGCAAACTAACAATCTATTTAATAATCTGTATGTACGATTGTAACAGCACTAGTGGTCACAAAACCGTATATTGTTCTAACATCATGCAACATAACATAATGAAATTTGTTTTCTTTGCGTTTTGTACTCACGTTTCAATGCTCCGGATACATTATAAAGATAATATTGCGAAAATCGTTTCGTTGTTTGTTTTGTTGGTGAACATAACGATTAAAATACTTGTAGCAAAATATTTCAAAGCTCGAACATAACATAGATTTAAATAGATGGCGTGACATGCACCAACTTCTCATTCTCTTTATGTAAAAATAATATGTTCGTTTTTAAATTGATCATAAAAAAATACATGCACCCATTCAATAAGTTCCTCCAAGCAGCATATTACGGCAAAATGGGGTCCCGAAGCTAATTTCGATGATTATTGAAAGAAACACAGTATCAATACCATTACATAGATGGCGCTGTTTGAATTTTCTACTCTTTTCATGTAACTTACCTTACACATTTCCATGAAATAAAATAATGCAATAGTTATAAATTGCAATGAAAACAGCAATTAGTTATAAAACTTAGGTACTTCCAAACCACAATAGATCCCAATGGGTCGAAGTGTCCCGAGCTATTTCTCGGCCCCTCCATAAGATAAGATAGGTACTTCCAAACCCAATACATACTTCGGCTGCCACAAATGTATGCCGATGCACAGATAGTTGAATGCAGATCAAAGTCACATACCTTTAAGCCTGTACTCACGGGAAGGTCAGGCAGCAGCGCTTAGTACACCAGGCATAAAAGCAAAATTTTGTCACTGACCATGCACTTGTCCAGACTCCTAGCTGCTTTCAGAAAATATCAAATTGATTGATCACCGCAGCGGCATGTATAACACCACAAAATTTCCTTATTCATAGCGCTGTAGGTTGCAGTTTGTATGTAGCCTCTTGAATTGGAACCCGAGCTCCGCACTTGTTTCACCACACGCAGCTGGTCACAACAGGTCTTGTGGTATCCACAGCCATGTTCAAGGGCTCAGACGTCCCTGTTATCTGTTGTGCGAATGGCTGAAAAATTCATGTCTATGAATAAGTGTTCCACAAGCATAATCATAATGATGTTTTGCTAAATCAAGCTGTAGCTTAGGATGTTTGCTATCTTGCATTGTATTTGCACAAGTCGTCTTAATCTCTTGCGAACTCCGCTGACGGTATGAAACTGACTGAGTTTCATTTAGCATCATAACGAAAATAGAATTTTATTTTAAATTTTAGCCACTTTACACCAAGCTAAACTAACAATATTGCGGCTAAACTTCACAAGACATTAGGTAGGTACTTATTATTATCAGAATACTTAAGTTTATACTTCCCTGAACATCACCACCACAGTTGCGTTTCCTCAGTATCTAGTCAGGATTGGGCATCGATGTCATCATCAACATTATCTGCAGCCCGACTTCGCACATTGTCTAGTATAGGCCACACTATACGGTTGAATTCGGGCAACATGAATTCCTGTCGCCAGTAGCCGACGAGTTGCGAAACGTCTCTATAAGTAGGTAGCTCGAGCTACTTCCATGCCATTTTCTTGCGCACCAAAGAGAGCGCGCCAGCCATTACTCGTCTCATTTGGTCCATTCTCCATCATCGCTTTGTATTTGCACTGATCCCGGACTTCTGATATCGCAAATAGGAGGGCTATCTTGGATAAACACTCGATCTTGTGGGCTTTCGTGGGTATATGCATGCTACAAAGCAGGTAACTTATGCCGATTTGGAGATAGTCCTTGTTCCAATCTTATCAAAGCAGCGAATTCGGCCACCTATTCGTTTCGCTTTCTCTCAACAAAACACATTTTCAAGTTTATAACGCCACACTTTAGGCTACTTCTCAATTATTTCTCTCACAACTCTGTTTTCAACTCTTTGCAAACGCGCTCCCGCGCGTTCCTTTTTCTAACTTTTTCCGACCAAATATGGCGGGCGACTTCGCTCAGGTCGCCATCTTGGCTACCCTGCTTTCATTGGTTTAAGAACACCTCGGGCAAAGTTCACAGCTTTTAACATCCAATCAAAATCGAGTATTTTGACATAAGCCAAATAAAGTGTTGTCAATCGAATAAAATCGAACTGAGATTGAATCGTAGGCTAAATGTTGCCAATTAAACAAAACTGAATTAATAAGTTTAGATGCGTCATACTTCTTTGTTCTAGATTGTTATTAGTAATCAGTAAACCTTCCTCCTACATATATATATATATAAGTATAGATTAAAGGTTAAGGGTAAATTTTTCAATAGTCAGATATTTATAATATTTTATTACTTGAGAATAAATTAGACTGTTTGACATATTTTCTATACTAAACCTTTCAAGAGACGACTTTTATTACTTAGGTAAATGTTATCTCTATTAAAACAGTTACCGTTAATTAATTATCCATATATCCTTGTTCTAGAAACGTCTCCCTAGCTCTACGATCCGACGATGAAGTCACAGCCAGCCAATTCGACCTCCGCGATGGCTCCAGCTCGAAAAAGGAGAGAAAAGCAAGTGCAGCCACCGCCCGTTTTACAATATACAAAGCAAATAAAGCAAGCAAGAAGAAGCGGGAGAAGTCGTCAGCAAAGAAGGAAAGGAAAGCCACAAAGACGCTCGCGATAGTTTTAGGTAAGTATAAAAGCTGCTAACAAAAGTAGATATCATTTACAACAAAAACTGGGCTGGAAAGAAAATGCGAAGATTTTAAAAGACATGCAAGCGATGCATACAAATATCTTAGGGAGTAGATCAAAAACATACTTGCAATCTACGTGCAAGGATTCCATACCTGCTAAAGATATATTTCTTAAAAAACTTTTCTAAGATCTTCGGCAGAAAGCAGGGCTTTGCGAAGTCACAAATAATCTTATCTTATTTCTATCTATCTTATCGTCCAATGTTAAAGTAAATAAAAACATAATAATTTAGGTCCATAAGCTATCATTAAGACAGTGCAATCTTTCCAGGTGTCTTTCTCTTCTGCTGGGCTCCATTCTTCACTTGCTCAGTCCTCGGCGCCATCTGCGACAAGATCGGCCTCTCCTTCGACCCCGGCGTCACGGTGTTTATCCTTACCACGTGGCTGGGCTACATCAACTCGTTTCTCAACCCCGTCATCTACACCATCTTCAACCCTGAGTTCAGGAAGGCGTTCAGGAAGATACTCCATTGCGGTACCTAGCCTGCGGACTATTTGGTCGTCTTTACTCAGTAGATCTTGATTTGTTGGAAAGGTTTTTGGATACATATTGTTATATCGGGAAACTTTAAAAGATTATTGGAGTGGGTAGCGTTGCTGAACTACCACTTTAAGCTATACTGATATGATTAAAGCGTTGTTGACCTAAAAAATCCTTTGATTTTAGGTTCAAACTTCTCCTAAGATTTGTCAGTATGAATGTGCCAAAAGTGGGCGAACTATCGATAATAAAATGTAAATCCAAAAATCTACAACAGAATCTATGTTCTTCTCTTCATACATATTTTGAGAGATCTACTGGACGACCAAATTGTACAAAGTACACTCACATTCAAAATAATGTTTATACTTAACTTGATAATAAATTGAACTTGTCGTGTGTTAGCCGTAGCAACATAGCATATCAAAATGTATTTAAAATTGTAATTTATAAAATTATAACTTATTGTAAAAAATATATTGGTATTGTAAAGCTTGCTTATAGCTCATGATATTCTAGTCATCAGTATTATAATTATGCCAAAGAATCTTTAGAAGCGATATTAATATAAGCTTTAGTTATTTTTAAGGTTGTGATTATTTTAATTTTCAATTTTATCGTTAATCTTTTTCTTCTGAATGTACAGTCGTCAAAAAAGTATTAGTTGTATGAAAATAAAAATACATGTATCTGTAGCACAAAAGAAGACAATGTAGTGAAATAATTAAGAAAAACAAAGATTTTATTTTAAAAGTGTACAAAATAATAGTACACTTTGTACAAAATGTTACAAACTCTTTACATCATTATTTTCACCTTGCTCAAAGCATTGCTTACTTTTTATATAAAAATCAAATAAACAATTTAACAAATTAATTATTCTCATACTCAAAACTACTAACTATTTCTCTTTTATATTTTCTCTAGCCTTTTTCCGTCCACGCGTTTCTCCCATATTCTCACTCTTCCTAGTTATTTAGTTTAAATAGATATTATTATATTAATAAATTAGATAATCTTAGCTGTACGAATGACAATGTCAAAGAAAGACAATGCACTGCGAGATTTGACAAGGTAGTATGTAAATAACTTGCCAAATAATTTATATAAAAATATTAGGAAAAATTTAGCAAAAAAGTAATGATTGAGCAAAATATTTTATTAATATTACTATACGATCATTTTCTCGACAAAATGGTTAAAAGTTAAAGTTCATAGCTTAGAGAACTCTTCAGCCGAAAGTCGTACACTGATAGACATAGGCCTCCTCCGAGCGTCGCCACATTGACCAGTCCTGTCCGTTACTCATCCTACAAATCAAAGATATTTCTGACCTTCACAGTTAGCTAAATTACTAAACATGTCTGTAAATATAAAAAAAGAAAACCAAATAGAAACCATTTCAAAAGCTTTGCCCGGTCATTACTTTATTGTTCAAAATATGTAACACATGTTGTTATATCATATCAAATATTGTTTTGTAGGTGATAACTAGCTCATTATGTTGTAGACTAAAATATTATAAAACAGTATAGAAATAAATGTGGAAATCGATGATCTTCCAAGAAAGTATGTTTCAAGTGTAACTAAATAATATAACTTGTTTATTTCCTCAAACCAAAGAATAAATCATTTAGTAGAATTCTTACCGCAACTGTTGACATTATTAAGACGTATATATTCCCCAATGTTAACGCAGTACCCAGAATATCAATATTGAACCTCCTTTTGGACAGTTTTATTAGCATAATATTCTTTGATTTACATATGCTACTTCAGATATGAAGAAATTCTATCCATCAATTTATCTGTGTAAAAATATTTTTGAACATCCAAGTCGTAATATCGTACTGTTATTTTTTTTTGAAAGCAAAACTATTAATTACACGAGTAAACCATGTTTCACAAACAATGTACATGAATCAATAATAAATAAAATAAAAACAAATCTTTTAACTTAGCCGTTACTAATGAGTATGCTATAGAAAATAACCGTTTTACGGCACTAATGCCGTGAAAGTCCCTTAATACAACAGCAGGCTCTAGATAAAATGTAATTCAAAAAGCGATGGTGATCGTCAAAATACCAAAATATAAGGGATTGATATTTCTATAGCGCTTGACAATTCCATATTTTTTTTACATTTTGCCAATCGGTATCACGGCGCCTTCATTGATAAAATGACACTTGTCGTTTATTTGTTTCATTACGTCTGATTTTCAATTACTCTTAAGATTTTTTCAGACGATTGTTAAAAAAATACGGGTTTGATATCCTCTTATTATAATCTCGTATTAATTTGCTCAATTTAATTGAACGGCAATATTTTCAGTATTAAATTAAACTTTCGTGCCATAATAGTAATTAATTAATATTATTTTTGTTCAGTTCTAAGTCATGAACACTTAAGTAGGTATCAACTTTAATACTCAAATAAGTTAATTTATAAAATTAATTGTAATCACCAAAAATATTCAAGACTTCAGTTAACATTAGTATTATTTAGAGTGCTACCAAAAACATTTTTTTAGAAATGGTTTCGTTGTTCTTAGTTTTAATTATATATATATATATATACATATAAATTACAAGTTCTTTGGAGTTGTTTTAGTAAAATTACCAAGAAGCGTTTGTCTCCTTAAAAACTTTGTCTAGATTAACCAAAAACAAATCTTGTATATATTTTGCAAATTGATATCTTCGTAAAATTATACTCACGCGTGAAGATTAGAACAAAGTATAAAGTAATTTTAAGTTGCTCAAGTAAAGTCTTGTGTCTTTCTGCTCAATGTAAATTTGTTTAAGCAATACTCATAAATAACGAAACAATAATATTAGATGTCTGTCTATTGTAATCTACTTTAATAATAAATTGTAAAATTGTACATAAAAAAACAACAGGGTTCCTTGTAAGAATCCATGTATTTAATCGTTTTATCATATTGTTAATTAAAATTTTAATAATTTAATGATATTGTATAAGACGTTTTGTCATATAGATAGAGGGATATTTATAAATAATGCAAATGTTATCCAAAGTCGGGCTTAATAGAACGTTTTAGTACTTGCAAAGTAGACGGTATTCTATTCCACCAATATCTTTTTCCTTTAAACAGTTCCCTTTATTAAAAGAATCTACGTTACGTTGAGGTGTAAATATTGCAATAAGTATTAGTGGATTAAACAATTATAACGTTTTTGTTGATCTATTTTTATTCGCAATGCGGGTGGAGTCAATAACAATATTTAAATTTCTTATTTGAAGATCATTGCATTAAGTGTTTATAAATGCCACAATAAATTACGATGCGATTGAAATAAAAACATAAAGTCCTATCTAAAACCATAATAAATTAAGAATGTCTCGTTCTCGTTCAAGCCTGTCAAATTTATTTAAATTGCGTAAAGTAATAAAAATATTATTGAATTTTCATCTAAATTCTTCCCTGGCTTTTATTTTGATCGCAAGTAAAAATACATTGTAAATAAAAATGAGCATTTGGTATTTTACTCGTTAGATAAATTATAAAATATGTAGCAAATAGTTAAATGAAGCAATAATAAAAGTTATGAAACATTAATGTATAAAGATATTGTTATTGACTGTACTCAGAGTGAAGTCTATATATATCATGGGATAACTCCCTGTGAAGTAGCGTTTTATCTTTCTATGCGAAAATGTGATGATTATTTAAATATATTCTGTTTTTACATTGATTTGTTTCATTTACGATTTTCATGAAAACAAGAGAGCTTAGGCTTATTTTCTAAATCTCTTAATGAACACTACCATACTGATCCGATTGGATCAGTAGCCATAACAACGGCAAATAACCCTGAATCATCTGCCTAGCCTTTTCCCAACTATATTGGGGTCGGCTTCCAGTCTTACCGGATTCAGCTAAGTACCAGTGTTTTACATGAAGCGACTGTCTATCTGACCTCCACAACCCAGTAACTGGGTAACACGATACCTCTAGGCGAGACTGGTGTCAGATCTCAAGCTTCTGACTACCCGTAACGACTGTCAAAGATCTTCAAATGACAGCCGGGACCAACGGCTTAACGTGCTTTTTGAGGCACCGAGGAAACTTGGTATGTTGAAATGGTTGCTTAACCTTGATGATCGACCCGTGCGGCTGTTATTATTTAGCCACGAGATTCTCTGAATCAAATAACGAATATTAATTTGATAAAAATATTAACTTAATTGATTCAATTAAGGTTAGACAGCTTAGACAGTACAAATCTACCGTGAAATGCATTAACAAAGTGTTGCATGGGCAACCTCAAACGTTTTGAATTATTGTCATTTTTTTTATCAATCGCTGATGTAATGTCTCTTTGTCAAGAGCTCAAACTCTTTTACTAAAAGCATAACCCTACTACGACAGTCGGGTAAAAATAGGTTCTAATGAAATAGTTCATAACAGATACAATACTTAATATTGAAAAAATCTTATCTGCTAGACAGTCGTAAGAAGTTTCCATTTAGCCTTCTAATTAAATACTGATTAAGTAATTACTGAGCACGATACCTACCACCTACACAGCAATTTGTATGTATTAATCCCTTGGGCAAACTAATGAATCCTTGCCAGGAAGGAAAACAAAGGAGGTTTATTTATTCTGACCACAATATTCTTACATTAGGACAACACAAATATTGACGAACCGTGTAAGAATGCGTGTATTACACCTTTAGCTAGCCCTTCGGGATTCAATAGCGAATCGGTCTTAGGAGAACGGTTGCTGAATCGATATACAAACATGGTAATCTAAATTAGTAGTATTAGATAACATCACGCCTGTTTCCTTCCCAGAACGGTTGGGCAGAGGTGCACCTATTATAGTACACTCGCATTTTGCCAGTTACTGAGCAAAATCCGAGAGAATCCGAGCTGACACTGACCCAGAAATAAAAGCCAAACCCCATTTATTAATTAATTTATTTATTCATGTATTTATTTATTTATTCATGTATTTATTTATGTATTTATTTATTTATTCATGTATTTATTTATTTATTTTTGACAATATTAACAATAAATTAATCACAATTGACTACAGACTATAGCGAACTTTTCACTTATAAGTTTTTTATATTCATTAAAAATGACAAAATAAGAAATAAAAATTTATATTAATAAAATTACTCATGCTCAGGGAATCAAGTTCATAGGGAATAGGTCAGCTAATAAGTATTATAAACAGGTAAAATTTATCGTTTGTTACTTTAGCCGTAGATTGAGTATACTATATATATTGAGTATGAGCTTCCACAATCACCTTTAATTCGTCATTGTTGACCAAAGTGTTCCGGACGACCACGGAGTCGAAATTTCCAGAAAGGAATTGAATGGAAGTGGGCAAACCTATAACAGGTGGTGCGAGTGTTCGTTCCGTAAACGTCGTTGATGTTGCGTTTGTTTGTACTGCGTTGCTGCCACGACGGTACTCAAATACTCCATTACTCGATTTTTTAACGTATCCATGATAAAGAAAGATATTCAAATGCGACGAAAACATAACGCTAATCAATAAACAAATGATTAATTTTGAAAAAATTATTCCAAGACTATAAAAAAAATAATTAGAATTCATAGCCAAACACAAAATATTATTTATTTGAAATGGCCAATACTGTGGAACGGCAATATCATAGGTAAATACCTAATATGTTTATTAAGATTGTATCTCAGGAACTACTGATCTAGATTTACCACAGGACTACTGATCCAAGGACGAAGATGATTACATTGATAGCTGCCGCTGATCTTTCATGTTAAATTAAGACAGAAGTTCATTATATTCAGAAGTTCAGGCTTAAGTGTATTTTACCCAGAAAACTAGCCAAACATCGGCATAAAAGTAGGGTTTGGCACGTTCTTCGAAATTCAAAAGCAAGTTATGAATAAATTAATGAAAAATTAATCCACCAATTCTCTTTCTCAAACCACAGAATTCCCATGACTACAATAAATCGAAAGAATAATGTAAAATACGTGACAAACTGACACACCCAGCAAATTCTTTGAATAAAAGTAAACGAGTCTCAAAGGTGCCTCGAAATCATCAATGGAGTCAAAAGTTTTAGTTTGATCTCAAAAATTATATTCCCAAGAAACACATCTATCATAATTAGGGAGGAATCTGTAGTGATGACACGTCGCGCCTTAATGGACTCGTTTCGCTTAGGGATCATAGCTAAATGAGACTTTGTTTCGGTGACACTAGACGTAACGGTCGCAGGTATTTCATCTCGCCAGTGTTCTTTGAAGGCGTTTAGGTATTGAGGTAGGTGGTATACAAACCCAATCACCAGTTGTGTCGTTATATAAGGTCTAGGTATAATATTCTGGGGCAACTGTAGCGAGAGAGAAATATTTTTAAGGCGCAAAAACTCTGTATCAGATCTATCTTTAAACTCAATGTGACCGACAGCTGCATACCTTTTTTCAAAAAATATAATCTTTTAACTTTTGCATCACATCACATCACATCATCAGCCTATTAATGTTCCCACTGCTGGGACACAGGCCTCCTCTTTCTGTGAGAGGGAATGGGCCGTAATCCACCACACGGGCCCAGTGCGGGTTGGTGGATGTCACATGTCTTCGAAATTTTGGTTCTAGGACATGCCGGTTTCCTCACGATGTTTTCCTTCACCGTTTTGAGAGCAGTGGTGATGAAATAATTTACACAAAGTAAAGCGCCTACCTAGGCTCTTTTGCATGCTTATATATATTAGAAATAGCCATTTTTGTTAAACAAATGATCATTTATTCCCAACTCTAAAAAATACTAGAAACAGGACTACAAGCTTAGGAACTCAATATGAAGATAAGTTATGCATAGGGGAATATAAAACTGCATTATTGAGAAAGAGTGTTATGTGCATGGCTCTTATTTAAAACCACATACCAAAAATTGTTAAAGAGCAACCTTTAAGAATATTTAAAAAGTATCTTAAAAATTACTAGTTTCTAAATGCTATGCATATTACTCTTTATCGGATTTCTTGAATGACAAGACTATTTAATTTTTAATGTTCTTATATTATTAATTAGCTTTAAGTAAATAGAATAATCTATAGTAGTATAAGTTACTAAAATGTTTGCATTCCATGAGGCAGAATGTATAAGGATCCAAAATATTGTAACACCTAAATGTATTATTTACCTACATTCTAAGCAAATAGATAAATCTATCTATCTATCTACGAAGAAGAGAATTTGGCGATGACCTAGTACCAAATCTACTACTACAATATAACATAGCACCATATTCAGAGTCCACTACTAAGAAATTATCTTCTTCTTGTTCGATGTCTTCATTGCTGAAAGTCGAAGAGAAGAGCTGGTTCCAGGACACAACTATCTTCAGCTCTTCTCAGGGCAAAAGTCATCGTGAGTCCTGCAATCATCCTGATCTAATTTAATCAACGAGTAGGTGAGCGGAGAAATTACTAATAGAAAAGTCTGGGCTACCTGACTTGGGCATCAAACCTTAGAACCCATGGCGCTAGGAATTTGAAAATGGCTTGGTAATTTAGATGGAAAATGTATCTAACAAGCAAACTAAAGAAGACCAATATTCACGTTTACAATATTATTTACTGACTTATTATGAATTACTTTGTTGGTAAGAATAACATTAGTCTGAACCAAGAAGTTTCAAAGTGACTTTGATGAAAGTCTAGAGACTTAAAACAAGTATTTATAAGTATATACTTATTTTTGGGTATATTGATCGGTCACCCGAGGCTTATCGTTAATTAGCTTTTTCTACTTCATTTGGTAGTCGATAGCCCCAGTCTGAAGTAATAATCACTTTCTGATCTACAACAACATAATATAAAGCCTATATTTCACGAAAGGTTAGGTAGAGATGCACCAATAGTAGGTACAACCACGTTTCTCCAGCTTTGTCTAAGTCCCACGTAGCAGGGGCGAGCCCATGAATAATAATCTGGAGACACAGTAGTGCCCCCGCCAAGACGGACACTTGGCTAGTGCAGTGCAAGGGCACTACCTACCTTTTCTCGAAGCGCTTCGTCGCTTCGTGTTTAGAACACTCATATCGTGGATTTGGATTATACTAGACAAACTAAAAATTCTCGGGATATGATATTAATAGTAGATTTATTAAACACATCAAGTTTCAATTGCATAGCTCTTACCCCGAGTTTCTCACCTCTAAATTATCGCAGAATTATCTGCTGTGATTGGTTGAATACATTTTCAACAGCCAATCGTACGCGTACTTGACAATTTGTCACATTAATTCTATGTATAATCATGTGACGGTAGCGAAATGGCCAAGCCACATATTTTTAAAATGGACCCTCCCTACCCCCGGGGACACTTGACTTTAAAAAAATAGCCATTTAAAGCTTTATTTTACGCAAACGAATCCCTGAATCAAAGAATGGTGTTCACAGACACGTAATATTTTTGAATGGCCTACCCAACGATACCCCGAACCATGGGATGGATGATAAAAAAATATATCCCCTTTTACGTGTACAGGACGTTAACCTAAAAAAAAAAATTCAACTGGGCATAAATCCATACACCAGGCTTCTACTCAGAAATTTAAGATGTCAAAACCCAATAAGACTGCCCGACCCAGGAATCGAAGGGCCTCAGGCTCAGTAATAGCGCTGAGGACGACTCTAGACTAACGGGGCAGTTTTAATAAAACAATATTTATTCAGAAATTTGTAAAGGTAAAAACACTGTATGAATCTGGGATAAGTAATGCAGGTAAAATAATGGAAGATGCCTGTACTAGAAACCTTAAGTTACCTTTTTATTAAAATTAAATATGTTTATAACAACAGAATATAATAGTTGCAAGATTAAATAATATTGAAAAATAATCCTATTTTACCTAAATACTATAAACATAGAACTAAATTACTAGGTTATAATTGTATAAATAGTGTTTTATTTATCTATATTGCAAAACGTGCACTTTGATTACTCACATAAATTAATTGCATAAGCAGAATTGTAACAGTCAACGTAGTAAAATAAAAACACTTAATTTGTACGGTTAGTTGGCCACTGTGGTGTCAGCAGCAGACGATTTGATCTCATCATTACCATTTTAACCTTCCCACTGCTGGGACACAGGCCTCCTCTCTGTGAGCGAGGGAATGGGCCTTAATCTACCACGCAGTGCGTGTTGGTGGATGTCAAATGTCTTCGAATTATTTGTTCTAGGACATACCGGTTCCTCAAGATGTTTTCCGGCACCGCTTTAAGAGCAACGGTGATAAAATAATTTACACAAAGTAAAGTGCCTGTCTGGGTTTGAACCCACGACCTACGACTCGTAAGTCGGCGCTGTTAGACCTGCACAAGTTCTGATCTATTACTCATTAATCTGTTAGATTGATCACACAATCTCTTAGATATACTTTTTTATGTGGGCCGAGGGATCGGTGTGAAGGTCACAGAACTCGCACATTATTGATAGTAAATAGACACAATTTATGTAGGCCCATGATCAGGTTTATTGGTACTTACGAATTTAATATTACGGATTTATCGAGCTTTAGGGATTACTGAAATAGAATGGGCAGCGGAATTATTTTTAAATTGGGCTCTAGTAATACTATATATACGTCTCTTTTAAATAATGATCATTAAATATGTATATTATATATGTATGGTTTGAATAGGGATGGGGAGAAAAATTATATGGCTATATAATAATTCTAAATCCATCAGTGAGATTATCAAATAATATTGGACCCGTATTTTTTGATTAATCAATTATATAAAAATTGACAACGATAAAGCGCATCAAATTTCAGGAGTGGGGGCTTGTGACGTCACTTTGTCAGTATAAAGTGTAGCACAGTGTGATGTTACACCATATTTCAACGAACTGGTTTTTTTTTTTTAGATTATCTAACTGACGGACTAAATTGTATTTTTTGTCAACTATCTACCCTATTTACATTAAGGTTATAAGAATTTGGTATAGGTATTTCGTTTATATTTTTTACCTGAATACCACAATGTATTTGATGGCCAGTGTGACATAATTCATTATTCTGAAATATGCCTTCTAAACGAGGCAATATTGTTTCTTGACCACACACAAAACCTATAGGATCCCTGTAGAAACGAAACGTCCAGAAAATTTCTTCTGCTGAGAAAAAAAATTGGTTGTCTGTAAAGTCCGTTCACGGACGATAGTTTTACGTGACAACGTCATGTTGCGGCGCAAGCCGAACGCTCAAGCCGATCGTGCCTTTCACTCGCTCGTGTAGCGCTCTCGCTCCAATCGTAACGTTACAATGAGTCATCCTTTTTCTTGCGTGCAGCCGGCGTTCATCGATTTATTAGACGTTATCACGTCAAAATTATGATCAAGGAAAAAGTAATAGTGGTAAAACGCAAGCCTATTGACAATAATAATTTAAAAAAAAAATATATCGTCATAAATTTAAGGTGCATAAGGAGTATGTAGCTTTCAGACAAAAATTATAAGAAGAGTCAAAGAATATGAAGTAGTCTCAATTGACTAAATTTATATAATATGGAAAGGGCTTACATTGCGATAAAAATCCCAACTTTTACATCTAACGAAATTTCTTTCTTTTCTTCACCATAATAATCCCCTAAACAGCCACTATAGACCGGCAGTAATACCGAATGTGTGTGATTGCGCAGGTGTAATACGAGGGTAAGGAGAGAGCTAATACGCCACAGCATTGTACGAACATAAAGCGCCTCGCACCACCAATACGCTTTTATATTTTATGGTGGTCTAAATTATAGACGCAGGCGGTGAAAAAGTTTTCACTGTGACTGATATAAGTTTTGAAGCTATGAAAATAAAATTAGCAGTTTAGTTTTATTAGGTCATTTAAAGATCCTGATCTATGCTAAATAAAATAATGTGGCTTAGCCACTTACAGTAAACGGTTAAGTGTACACCTTACTTCTCTTAAATTATTAGGCATCTCTGAAGAATGATTGAAACAATGCAATGGGAATCTTTTTTTGCGCCATTACTTATGATTTCCTGCTCATAATTTTCAAGAAAACAGAATATTTAGCCGCAGAATTTCACTGCAAATCAAAATTATTCAATAAGTAAAGAACAACTTTTGGCACAGGTAAGCTAGTTAAAGACTAGTTACTATTTCGTATCAAGTCTCAAATAGACATGGCCAAATGCAACTCTCATAATTATAAAAGTGTTAAGAAATTAATTTACTCTTTTGAATTTTATCATGTCTCTTCCTTCTTTGCTCCTTTCCAATTGCACCTACACTCCGCTTGTGTTTTACGCCACACCACAGAATGGATAATGGTCGAGTTGTCTCGAATCCCGAAGTCAATTCCCGTTGTATTGTCCCGGGTCCCGCGCCCAGCAGAATGGGCCGAGCCGATCCCCCGGGATGGCCGCTAAATGTACTTTTAGACAATTTTATTAGAAAATGTCTTCAAGTAGCTCTATTTAACTTGGAGTGAAATAGTTGAGAAGCAGCGGTGCTTTTTGACTTATGTATTTATTCAAATGAAATATCCATTTTTTTATGTTGCATAAAGACGTCCGTTATAAGAATATTAGGTACTAAGTATCTTTGATTGAGAGATTGTAAAATGGAAATTCACATAATATTTTTATTATATTTAAGCGCTGTTCACTCATTCCTGAGTTTCCGTCGCGTACGGAATAAGAGCTTTATCGAATGAGCCAATATTTTTCAGCAACATGGGAAAGCTTTTAAAAACAAAATAAACACGTTTCTAACTATTATTTCCTTGATGATGATTATGATGACTCCCTATAAACAGGCTGATGATTCAATTATAGAACCTTTAAAAGTCTTTATTATATCGTAAAAGTTGCATTAAATTCCGCTTAGTTGTTTTTAAGTATCAACACATAAACTAATAAAATTCGGCTTTGTTTTTTGTCGCATTTTGTTTCGTTACAGTTGTTAATTTTCCTAAGATCTAAAATTACAGTAAAAGAGGTAATTGTTTCTACAAATAGCTACAAACACAAGGCATTAAGAAAAATGTTCAATGAAAAAAGAAAAAATTAAAGTAGATTTTTAGCGTACCGTGCAATGTCATCCAAACCAAATGTTTTGCAAAATTTAATCCCAATCATCATATCAGCCGAAAGACGTCCACTGCTGGACATAGGCCTCCCCCAAGCGTCGCCACATTGACCGGTCCCGTGCGTCCCGCAACCAGCGGATTCCTGCAACGTTCACCAGGTCATCGGTCCACCTGGTGGGAGGCCTTCCAACGCAACGTCTTCCGGTTCGCGGTTGCCACTCCAGAACCTTTCTGCCCCATCGGCCATCCGTTCTGCGAGCAATGTGCCCTGACCGCTGCCACTTAATATTTGGCAATTCTTCGGGCTATGTCGGTAACCCTGGTTCTCTTACGGATATCAACATTTCTGATTCGATCACGCAAGGAAACGCCGAGCATAGCCCTCTCCATTGCCCTTTGAGTGACTGTAAGCTTTCTGATAAGGCCCATTGTAAGCGACCACGTCTCAGAGCCATATGTCATCACTGACAACACACACTGGTCACTGGTAATCCCAATCAGTTGAGGATAAATGTTTTAAAATTCAGTAGCAAGATACCACACGTGAATAGTAACTGACAAGGCAGATTAAAATAGACGCAAAAAATTAAAACGGTTCTCTTAGTATATGAACCATAATTAAACTCAAGCGGAAATAACAGAGCGACCTCATCTGCTTATTTATAAGAAAAAAAAACCATTGCGTTGTCAACACTAAGACTCAACTTTCCACAAATTTAACTTCCATCCACTCTCAGTAAGCATTCGAAATAAAGCGCGTTTATTCAACGAGAGATGCAATTTAAAGTACTGCACAATTCCTTTCAAATTTTCTTCAACTCCCATCACGGGTTATAACAATCGTATCTCGAATAACACCATCCATTGCTGGCACTTCATCTGAATCTCTCCTCGCCTCTCATAATGAACGCGCAATAGATACTGTTCTCCAGTCTCCAGTCGAGTTATGAGTTAAATGAGCAGAAGTGCCAGTTTTACGGAACGTAGGTATAAAACGAAGGAGCCACAGAATAAACTCAAGAGTTAAATTGTCCTCCAGAATAAGTGGGCAAAGAATAAAATTAAGTTTTAGTCGTGAATAAAGTAGTTAGTTTAAGTTGGATGGTATTAACTTGAAGAAGTGCTGGCCTTATTACGTTTTTCTTATTATTGCGGTACGTTGGAGTCTAGACTGTTTTCTTAGGAAATATCGTACAATAAGTGCAGTGTTTTCTTTTTAATAGAATGCAAGTTTACGTAAATCTAAATGTCTACAATCTTCACTTGTACCAACTTAAACTTGTATAAACACAAAAGTAGACTGACAAAATTGGATTAAAATATCAGTAATTTGATTAACTTAACATAATTTCTGTATTTCCCTAAGGGTAGAGCAGTAGTGTAGAGTCAAGCAAAAGTTTCATGGATCCACCAAAAGCGAATTTTTCTAAAGACATTCTAAACAGTAATTGTTTAAAAAATACAGTGATATCCATAACATAAATACTAGGAACAAACACAAATTTGTAGTACCTACAACTTGTTGAAGGTACTACAAATTTGTCCTGGCTCAAGAAAATAGGTGGCTCGTTTAGATGTCAATGTATACGCTTTTATAATAAGCTTCCAAGCCTCGAACAAGATCTAAGTCTTTAGTACATTGTGATACAAGGGTGGAAAGTAGGTTATTGCAAACGAGCTGTCGAGTTTGTAATAACCTACACACGAGTTTGTAATAACCTACACACCCGTGTATCACACGACGTTTTTCAATACAGTTGTGAGAAATAGTAAAAACAAATCAAAGAATTAGATTTGTTCATTCACAAAAAATATAATTTTCATTATGGCGCGTTTTTGCAACTGGACATAATTTTTTACAAAGAAAACAGCCCATATAGCCTATTCGATTTTTGACAAACGTTGATGTGAAAATAATTAACTTAAAACTGGTAATTAACTATATTAAACAACCATTTAAAATCTTTTGAGAATATAATGCTAAAACGTACGGAATCATCCATTTTTCCTCGTATAAAATCTATCCCATTTTATTCTATGTATGAAAACTCCTTGCTACTAAACTTTTTTAAACTGACTTATAAATAATGGCGCGTTTTGTAACTGGACATATTTTTTTTCAACGAAAACAGCCTATACAGCCTATTCGATTTTTGACAAATGTTGATGTGAAAATAATTAAATTAAAACTGGTAATTAAATATATTAAACAACCATTTAAAAGACTTTTGAGAATTCAATGCTAAAACGTACGGAATCATTAATTTTTCCTCGTAGAAAATCTATCCCATTTTATTCTATGTATGAAAACTCCTTGCTTCTAAACTTTTTTACATTGACTTATAAATTTAAAACTAAACTGCAAACATAATGATCGAGCTCGTAAACAAAAGTCACGACCGCGTAACAGAAAGATGCCTATGCATAAGATTTAACTTTCGAATCATAATTATAGCCTCTGAAAGTACGCCATGTTTGACAACTGTATTGAAAAATAAATTAAAATCTTTTATTAAACGTAAGTTGTGCCAGAAAGCATTTTATACCATTCAAGATTACGTTGAGGACAAAAAGGCTTGGGATTGAGCTGCTCCTTTTTTATATTTTGCACTGTAAATTTTGTTTTTTTTTTGGTTTTCTTGCATTGAAAAGAATATTTACTTTTTAAAGTATTATATTATTTTATTTTAATTATTGTGAATGTGAAGACTATGTGGATAATTTCATATTTTAATTTTAATTTAGCTTAGTTTTTAATCGTAGTCTGGCAGTTTGAGTAGTTTATGCGGCCTACCCGAAAGTCTTTTCTTTGGTATTGTTCGTCGAATCGTTGAGCTCTCTAGATTCTAAGTTGAGCTGCACTGACTGGATAGGTCCACTCAATCTGGCTAGTTCTTTCCTCTCATCCAAGCCATCTAACCAAGTTTTTGTCTGGACTTTAAAAGAGACTGTGACCTCTGAGTTTGTTTCGGCCTTTCAACGCCGACCTCATCTAGTTTTAAATAATATTATCGTCATATAAAAGTGTTTGTACAAACCAACTTACAGAAAATAAATAATTTATAATCAGGTCGAATGTTACTTTATTTCCTTTACAATAAACTTGCTATCGATTTAACAAGACAGTTTCAATTAGTTTATCCGTCTTTCTGACATTTTAATGACATGCCACCATTTTAATATCTACGTGACGCTTTTATTGTTCTGTACTTCTTTCTATAAGCAAACAATCCTGGACGACAGTTATACTACTTTAACAAAAAAATACATTTTTAACTCAATTTATAATCTACTGCAATTAACACAATGCTCGGCTGTAGCGCTTGTAACAAGACCACAGAGGAATTTGATCAAACCTTTTCATAATCGACACACACGTCCTATAATCCAAAAGAAATTCTCCCAGAGGAACCACAGCAATAGGTACTAAAATCAATCCTGCCTCGTATTCCATCTCTCCACGACAATGCGGTTCTAACAAAGAGAGAGGTATGAAAGGAGCGCGTCTCCGCTTGATTTGAACCGAGGCGCGGAGAATCGAGTCGTTTCTTCAGCTATGCAGATAATAATCAGAGTTGAAGGCTTTTGAAATTCAACTGCCTTTTGCCTTTTTAAAGAACTTCAGTTCGTCCGGTGTGTGGTAGAGGCTGGCTGTTAATTGGTGATTGTTTTTAGGTGAAGCAGGTTCTTTAGTTGTGATTGAATTTAAAATTAGAAATGTTTGTTAATTAATAACATTTACCTATTTTAGTGGACGGGTGAGTAATTTTGGTTTCGATGATCTATTATTGGCTTGAGCACTTTTAGACTAAACACTTGAAAACAGTAATTCGCTTTTAGAAGGATACATGTTTACTGCAGGGAATGCGAGTATCATTGATAACCGCCTCAGAATTGATACTTTTAACCCCCGTCGGAAAAAAGAGGGGTGATATAAGTATGTACCCTGTGTGTTTGTGTATCATAGCTCCTAAACGGATGAACCGAATTTGATTTCGTTTCTTTTTGTTTAAAAGGTGTCTTTATCGAGAGTGTTCTTAGCTTTGTTTGATGAAAATCGATTAAGCCGTTCAAAAGTTATGGGCGCTTTACTGTTCGAATCGGGGTGCTTCCGCAAGATATCGTGTCATAATTACGTGTTCAATATAGATTTTTGTTTGTATTTTTTTTTGCTTTGATGCGATTTGTAAAACATAGATGATACAGCAGTGGGTGGGGTGTTACAACATTAAATAGACTCTATGTTTTGCCACGAGGCGTACAAATATGATTTGCAATATCCAATATGATTGATTACTGTTACAATAAAATTATTACTAATAACAATAGAAAAAGAGCCAGAACACACACATACATATTTCCGAATCAACATCATAATCAATCAACAATAATAAGCATCTCCATAATTTCAATTATTTAATTCTACAGCACATGTCAATTAATTAAGTATCCAAATGTTAAATGTCAAATAATAATCAATCCATTATAAAACACAACTTTAAAACAATAATACAGAATGCTCAATAATAATAAAAAAATGTAGTCGAAGATCATAAAATAAGAAGTGAACAAAAAAAAAATCACAAAATAAAATGTCAAAATAAATTATATTCAAAAAAAAAAAATAGATTGTCGATCGAATTGGTTCTACTAATAGATAAATTATGTAGCATTTACTTGTTATTTCAAGAAGTTCCCAGCATAACATAACTAAGAAAAATAAAATCTTGATAGTTAGAAATCATTTCACATAATCAGTATCACAATCGTTGTTATTCAACGTGCAAAGCTGCCAGCATTCTGGGCACTTTTACCATTTACATCGATGTGGACGAATTTATGCGCAACGAGACCCTTTCCCTCCCCCTTGTTTATGCGCGCTTGTATATAGGTACGTTATTTATTAGTTTTATTTTGTCGTTGAATTCAGTTTAAAATAATAATAAAAAGTAATTTTATCATAATCAGTAAATTACACACAGTCGATATCATCCGATAGAGAAACTATCCACATTCTAATCAACAGACGGTCTACCGACCTGCCCCCGTACCCTGACGTGACAAAACTCTCTCATCTGTCCCTTACGCACACTCAAAATAATCTTGCTCTAGCTTATGGTCACCATCTTGCACCTGTAGCCAAGTTGACAATCTATAATCGATAAAGCTAATAGAAAACGAATCAATGCATGGGAATGACACATCTGAACGTTAAGTCACGTGGTCAGACCAAACAAATAGAAGGCGTTAAGGGTACACTAGTCGACGGCACGAACTATTTTGTGCGCGAGGTTGAAATGCATTTTATATCAACCGACAACACGTGTGGAAGAGATCGCATACGAAGCTAGTTCGCATACGAATACACATTTTTGAAAATTTGTAGCGAAATGGATAATGGTTTAGGACGAAACCGAGAGCGCGAAAAATTATAAACAGAACTTTGGGAGTCTGGATATAATGAAAAAACGACTAAACGTATCTGTTCAAAATAAAATTATTTGCATTTTTAAACTAATAATCTATCCCTGTATGGTGGCCGTTTTGCAATTTTCCGTCTTCTTGTGGTATTTATTTGCGCCCAAAATTGCGTTAAAATTAGTGTCGAAATGTGGAACTTTTGACGCTCATAACTTTGAAATATATATATGTTTTCTTTTTTTTTGGCTCCATACAGGGCTAGATAATGATGAGACATATTGATATCATTTCTTATTTTGAACGGACATCGTCAAACAGTGGAGTAATCCCTAGACTACGTTTGTATGGAAGAATTATCGACTAGTGTAACCTTAACGATTGTAGAAAGAGATTCTATACGAAACGTTTGTAAATTGGCTAAGGGGCCTGCAATTTGCATTCTCTCCACATAAGATTTAAATTCCGCACTCAAAAATTAAAATAATACCACAAGGGTCGTACCCCACTGGCTCTGCTGCGATATATCACGGCCGTCAATTCGTCGCGCGCCGCAATCCTGGTGAAATATAGCACGAAGCTCGCGAACCTTCCGTGTTATACTCGTATTTCGTGCATTAACATGGACTGCTGTGCGGTGTGATAGATGGGTGTGCGCTGATTGGGTGAGAAAAGATTCTCCTGCAGGGTGTGATTAACTGAAATAACTGGGTTTTGTGTTATCGGTTGCAAGTATTTTGAGATTCTCTTTGAATATTTGGGGCAGCCTCGTTTGTATAATGGTACCAAGCGCTACTTCTTAGCATGATACCCTATACTGTGATTTTTAATTTCGTAAACTAAGCTAATAGCTGCTATTGGCCTTATTTTAGGCCGGCTGCAAGGAAAGGGTTATGTTTTTCGCGCGTATCTTGTATTTTGAAATGTTGCAAGCGCGGAGCATAGTGTTGTAGGCACGGAGCACACAGCCAGTGGAGAGAGCATCGGTACATTTTTGTTCTAAATTGAAGTCACCAAGAAACAGCGGGGGCAGAGGTAACCTTCCCCCGCTGTGATTGGGTGACAGATTGACAACCAAATGACAACTGATTCTCTAGGGATTCCAAAAAAGTAGGTAATAAAAACAAAATCGATATCGATAATTTTATTTATCGGTATCGATATCGTTTTTATAGTTAGTACTAAGAAGTTAAACAATAAGTAAGTAATACTTATTTTTTTAGTTATTATTAGTCTATAAGGATTTCTTTGGGATACATACAAACAAAAAAAACGAATTTCTTAGAATCTTCGGTACGTATAATAAACATTTATGATAAGGTAAATACGGGCTAGACAATAACAAACAAAAGAACGTACACAGCTGAAATTCTTATTATTTTTATAAGCTTATCCTTACATATCGATATAATTGTCGTGATGCTGCAAACAGCACTATCGAGAAAAAAAGAGACAACTGCTGATGTGCAAATCAGTGTACGAGAAAGAGACAGCAAAGCGAACCATCCAGAAATAAATATAGTTGATTTTACTTAATGAAATTGATTAAATGGAGTAGAAAACCAAATAACTGTGAAATGTTATTCAATCTTTTGTGTAACTTGAAGTAGTAGTAAAATTTTCACACCATTTAATTGCAAAACTAGCCATTACTTTTCGTTTTATTTGTATTAAAGACGGAAGCGCGTGACGTTCGTGAGTTAAGCCTACAAATGCTGCGACTGACCAAAATTCCGCCGCATGAGATTGATATTGCATACGTTTGGCGCCCGCGGTAGCCTCCGCACGCTCTCTCCACTGGTTGTGTGCTCCGTGGTTGTAGGTAAGGCTCAATCATAAGGTATTCATCGAATCGATGTGACGTGACTCCTCAATTTAATTTTACTAATTGGTGTAAATAAATGTTTTATGAATTTTAACATAATATTTTTAAATATAACAGTATTCATACACATAGTACATAAACTTTTATTGTGTTTCATATGAAATCAATAATCAAATAACTGCGATTGAAAAAATTAAGTCTGACATAAATGAGTAGAAACTAAATAAATGTTGCTGGTTTCTTAACAAATGAAATTTATTTGCCATGAAATAGTTCCATTTTCGATCTACTTTGATTTTCGATCAACTTTCGACCACTCAGGGTACGACACTATTTTTATGTAACGATAAAGTGACAACCCCCAAATGTCAGTTTAATCTACGAAATTAAAAATCAGAGTATAGATATTTTTTTTTTTTTTTTTATATAATAAATAAGTAAATGATATGATTAATAAGTCGGGCAAAGTGTTATCCTGTTTGGCCAATAGGAATTTTTTAATTGAAGCACTGAGTTTGAATTTGTCCCCGATTGATGGGAACAGGCTATTGCCGGGCATCATCAGCAATCGGGAACAAATCTAAACACATTGTCAGTTGTGTTTAAGTCACTTTTTATAACAAGATATTCTACACTAGCTTCTGCCAGCGGCTTCGCCCGCGTTAGAATTTTTTTATTATCCCAAGGGAACCTTATACCGGGATAAAAAGTAGCTTATGATATTTATATTATATTCCAGACTATAATCTATCTCTGAGCTAAATTTCATCAAGATCCGTTAAGCCATTTTAGCGTAATTGAGTATCAAACATACACACACACACATCTATCCAAACTTTCACATTTATAATCTATACTTGATAACTATCATGATGATGATGATGACTAATATTATAAAGAGGTACAGTTTGTGTGGTTGAAGGGGGTAATCTCTGAATCTTGCGCAAAGCTTGCGCTTGCGTTAAATCTCGCCCAGCTGGTCCAGGGAGCAACGCTTGGACCTTCTGCTGACAACAGATCCAGACCGCTACTCTGTGTCGGTATCTTCACCTTTGGGTAGCTCCGACCATTGTCTGGTGAAGTCTGTATCCGTCTACTCCCCACCCGATCTCAGCCCAAGAGGCACTCGGCGGGTTTGGCGGTACAGGTCAGCAGATTGGGATGGAATGCGTTCTTTCTTCGCATCTTATCCTTGGCAGCCCATTTGCTTTTCTTCGGCTGATCCTTCGTCGTGCGCGGACACCGTGACGGACGTGTTGCGTCAAGGAATGGAGTACTCCATTCCGTTCTCTGACGTAGCAATGTCTAGCGTTGACCGGCCATGGTTTGGCGCCGAGTGCAATCGTGTCAACACGCTGAAACATGAGGCGTACCTGGCTTGGGTCGACGCTCGGACGCGCAAAGCTAGCGACGTGTGCCAGCGGAAGAGAGCCTTCAATAGGGCTGCCAAGTCCTGCAAGAGGGTATTGCGAAGGGCTCGGTTTGACCACATAAGCCGTATTGGGTCCAAACTTGCTTCCTATCCAGCCGGTAATAAAGCGTTCTGTTCCCTGGCTAAGTCGGTCGAATCGAACTTCTGCCGGCCCTCACTACCACCACTGCTGAAACCCGACGGAACGCTGGCCCACTCCGCTGAGGAGAAAGCAAACTTGTTTGCCTCTCTTTTTGCGGAATCCTCACGTTTGGATTCTGGTAACGCGCGGCCCCCTCCTTCTCCTGATGGATGCGAGACATTCGTCGGACATTCGCATCCATCAAAAGGACGTCCGTAGGGTGCTGCGGAATCTTGACGTGAACAAGGCTAGTGGCCCCGACGGGGTACCGGCAATTGTTCTAAGAATTTGTGCGCCTGAACTGTCTCCGATCCTGACTCGCCTGTTTCGCCTTTCATATGAGACTGGAAAAGTACCGAATGCTTGGAAGCAAGCTAACGTTCAGCCTGTGCCCAAGAAGGGTAGTCGGGCTGACCCGGCCAACTATAGACCCATCTCAGTTACGTCCATCCTCTGTAAGAGTATGGAACGGGTGCTCAACTCCAAGCTCCAGGCATACCTAGAAGCTAACGACATCCTCAGTGACCGCCAATATGGCTTCCGCCGAAATCGGTCAACTGGGGATCTTCTAGCGTATGCCATTCACATATGGAGTGAAGCCATCGAGAGGCACGGGGAAGCGCTTGCCGTCTCCCTCGACATCTCGAAGGCTTTTGACAGGGTCTGGCATGAGAGCCTTATTGGTAAGCTTCCGTCATTCGGTCTGCCCGGTGGTCTGTGCGATTGAATCGCAGACTTCCTGAGGGACCGGTCTATACGAGTGGTTATTGATGGCCGCTCGTCTGACCAACGGGATATCAATCCCTCAGGGGTCGGTACTCTCAGCAACATGGTTCTTGTTGCACATAAATGATCTGCTAAAACCCGGCACTTTTGGGTATGCAGACGACAGCACTGTTGCTGAGAGATACTTATCCAACGCGCGTGCTACCGGGCCTCAGGTCCAGTCTCTCCGGGAGGCCATGGTGGAGCGCTTGAACTTGTCCTTGCAAGCAGTCTCCGAATGGGGCGATGCCAATCTGGTCAGGTTTAATGCTGCTAAAACCCAGGCGTGTCTTTTTTCCGCTAAAAGGAGCCAATTCCACCCGGCTCCTACTTTCCGCGGTGTAACCGTGCCGATAACGGACCATCTCGAGCTTCTTGGCATTACGTTGACATCGACCCTCAATTTTGGTCCATTCATTGAGGCAAAAGCTCAACTGGCTGCCAAAAAGTTGGGGATCCTTGCAAAGGTGAGACGATACTTCACGCCAGAACAGCTGCTCAACTTGTATCAAGCGCAAGTTCGATCATGCATGGAGTACTGCTCTCACCTCTGGGACGGATCTGCCAAGTACCAGCTGGATGCACTAGAGTCGATCGAAAAGCGGGCCAAGACGCTCATCGGCAATGAGATATTGGTCAAGTCTAGGTTCCAGAGCCTTGAACATCGGCGCCAAGTTGCCAGTCTGTCGGTTTTTTATCGGTTACATTTCGGGGAGTGTTCGTTGGAATTGCATGAACTTATTCCTCCTAGCTCTTTCCATCATCGGAATACAAGACGTACGGCGATGTGTCATCGGTACATGGTGGACATTCCACCCATACGCACCAAACGTTTTGAGAATACTTTCATTATGCGTACAGCTAAGGAGTGGAATTCCCTGCCGGAGTCTGTATTTCCTGAGAGCTACAACCTGGGAGTCTTTAAGTCAAGAGTGAATAGGTTTCTTCTAGGTAAGCGCGCTACATCGTCGACCACATCATCACTTACCATCAGGTGAGATAGTGGTCAAGCGCGAGCCTATCAATAATAATAAAAAAAAAACTACTGAACCGATTTAGATGCAATTTGACATGGATATAGTTCGAGACCCTGGGAAGGACACAGGATATTTTGTATTCCCTTCGGGTGATAAAACACTTTTACGCGGGCGAAGCCGCGGGCGGAAGCTAATATTAGTGTAATCATCTACATCTACATCTCTGGTTCAAACCGGCTTGTTACATTTGAAGAACGAAAATAGTTATTTATGCTACAAGTGCGGAAAGTAGGTGATTTCCGATGAGCGGTATTTTTATTTACGAGCGAGTGAAGCGAGTGAGTGGATAAATCGACACGAGTAATTATCTTACGCACGTGTATCATACAACATTTTACTATGCATTGTGCGAGGAAATAAAAAAAAATATCTGAACCAAGCAAAAATTAATAAAATGGCGCTTATTCAAGGGCGCTCAGCATATCCACAGATTAACTAATAGTTCCTCGGGCATATCTACTGCGCATGTGCAAATAGCTGTCACGTTGTAACGCAAAAAGGCACAAGCAAACTATTCATTCTGCCAAACATATTTAATCAATATTTAAAATTAAATTAATTGATCAAAATCTAAATCTAGAGTACCTAATTAAAAACGCCTTAAATGAAGTACTAGTTTTGTTTTACCTTTTATATGAATGATAATCTGTACTTAACTAATTTTAAAACTTTTCTCAAGTAATAAATACGCTATGCGGCGGGCTGACGTTGGAGTTAAAAATTAAAAAAGTACAGGAAAGTAAAAAGCACTAGTAAAAAAAGTGACACTTTCCGCACAGTTTGGCTGCTTGGAAAACGCTCTTTTCGAGGACATGCATTTTAAAAATGTTTTCTCAAAAATGGTATGTAATGTTGTCATAACATCTCTAAAAAGTATCCAGAAAGTGAACTTTACCGGAGACTTATTCACAACTGTCCAGTAAGAAGCGAAATTTTAAATTTGGTATCTCCTACTGTCCAGTAAGTAAGTATGTAATTTATTTACTGGACAGTAGTAGGGATTGATCCTATATATCAAAACGTAACTTATATCGGATAAGATATCATATCATATCGATATCTATATCAAAATAACCGATATTACAAAACTATAAGTGCCCATGTAGGCCTATGTAAAAATAAAATATTTGATTTTGATTCTGTAACTAAAAAAACCTTACTAGCATGCGAGAACGAATAAGTCAAAACTTAAAACCGTAACAATGCGGAAACGTACGAACTACGAACAAAACGCAAACTTCACAAACGATAGGAACCATATGCGCTACCTCTCTTTCTAACTATTATTTCGCGTTCGATGTTAGTTTGCTCATCTAAATAACATTTTAACTTATGCAAACTGTACTAAATGATGTCGATATCTGGAAACCGTTTTCGATATCGATATGAAAACGGTATATCGGTTACATAACCGTTTGTGCAAAAAACCGAAAACACCTATCTCTAGACAGTAGGTCGTCCTCTTCAGATCTGCTTAGAAATAAAAACATAGTACAGTACAGCCAGACACAGATTCGAGTTTAGCCATTATAACATGGTTATAGGAGGGAGGCTCCAAAAATATATCTATCTCTCTTTTTGGTATGACATTTTATGAGATAGATATATTTTTGAGTCCGTTCTCACCTGCGGTTCGGTCTGGTTAATTCATACTTGGCCAGGAAGGCTTACTTACTGGATTCTGCAGTAATGTACTATTACTGTTAGTAAAAACATGCTAAACGCGCTGCAGAATAAGGAAGGCTACAGCACTCTCAAAATGGCATATCAGTCCAGTTAATTTAAAAATCTCCAAGAAAATGCAATCTACAATTTACTTGACATCACAGTAAGCAAAGATGAAACTATTACACCGCTGTATACCTAGACCATTACTGGATTCTCTCACCTCTTGTAAGTCGTGATGAATAGAATAATCCCGGTGGCACTGAATGCCGTATTATGCGAAAAATTCATTAGGCTTAAGTGGATAGCAGCGTCTGTCGCCTCAATCGAGGAGTGAATGGTGGAAAGAGAAAGGAAAAATTGTGAAGTACTGGAACGTATTTCTACGGTACGGTTCAGCAGGAATGTCAGATCAGGTAAAGATTTTTATTTTATAGAATTCTGCAAAAAGTACAGAGGCTAATAAATAAAGGGTCATATATAGTCTATTGGCTCGCGCTTGACCAATATCTCACCTGATGGTAAGCGAATATCGAAATGCTAATAAGATAGCACTTGGTATATTCTAGTCAGTGGAGCAGTGGTGACCCAGTGGTATCGGCCGCGACTTACAAGTTGTAGGTCGTGGGTTCGAGCCCAGGTAGGCGCTTTACTTTGTGTAAATTATTTAATTACCACTGCTCTCAAAACGATGAAGGAAAACATCGTGAGGAAACTGGCAGGTCCTAGAACCAAAAATTCGAAGACATGTGACATCCACCAACTCGCACTGGGCCCGCGTGGTGGATAATGGCCCATTCTCTCTCACAGAGAGGAGGCCTGTGTCCTAGCAGTGGGAACATTAATAGGCTGATGATGTGATGTGATATTCTAGTAAAGTGTTATTCGATGTCAGTGATGGCACAAAGTACATAAGCGGCGGCGCGCCGTTCTATATTGTGGTGATGGTGATAGTCAAAATGTCATGAATTTCACTTGTTTAGAACCTTTGGTCTGGTCGATGTGGCGATGATTGGCCTCTTTATCCTGCAGCGCACGTCTTTCGGTGGAATTGATGAGGATGATTTTTTTGAAAAGATTTCCTACTTGAAGTGTTTGGGAAAGGTATTTACTAGCAATGACTAGGGAAAAATAATTATGACTAATGAAGATTACCTTTCAGTGTCCTTTAGAAATAATGAAATCTTAGTGCAGCAATTTTCCCCGATAGCTCAATAGAAATCGACACAAAAAAGGCTAAAATCGCAAAGCATGATGTAGTTCTGATTTATTGTTATGTTATATACTGTTTATCGAAATCGCAAATTTGGATTAACACTACCCTAACTGGCCCATACAACATACAAAAAATCCAGAACTACATCAAGCTATTGCTCCAGTGCTGCAAATACCTCACTTACTAAAAGTAGTTACAATAAATCAATGCGAGCAATCACTGTTCCAATCCTTTACATTTTCAATTCCATTCAATAAAATAAAACTTCAGTTCAATAATCTCTTGTCACATCAAATGTGTCAGTTTCTACTCGCGAGGATCGAATCAATTTGGTTCGTGTCAAATGCTAAATAGATGTGTTGAACGTAATCTGTTACTGAGGTTCAATTGTGACATGAGACAGATTAGGTAAGCCTTTACGTTTTTGGCAAAAATGTGCCTTTAGCATACGTCGGTGAGAGAGATTACTTCAAGGGGATGATAAGGCATTCTTTATTAACCGACTGCCGAAAAAGGAGAGGGTTTTTTTTAATTCGGATGAATATTTTTTTTTATGTACGTTCGGGTTTATGTCGTTGCATTGAGCATAACTCAGGAGTGCTGCAGCGCCTGAGTTTGTGTGTACCGAATAGCTATGTGTGGAGGCGGCGACACCCGCCTCTGACCAACCTTCTCGCCAAAACACCATTGACCCGCGCAATTCGGGTTCTTAACGATCTTCACATCAAGATCGATGTATTTACATGCCATTTGAGTGAATTCTAAAAAATACTGTTGTTTATTTTATGTTATAATGAAGATTAGAGCAGGTTTTATGTTTTTGTTTTGTATTTTAAATATTGTGTTTTTATATTTAGGGAACTTAGTTTATAAGTTATTATTATTGCTTTGTGATAGTAACACTGCATTGGTGTTGTTCGAAACGAAAACGTTTCGTTTCTTTGTTGTTATTTTGTTGCAACACTGAGTCAGCTCGCTTTCATTGAGATTAACAGCTTTGGTAGAGTTGACAGTTGATAGGAGTCTGAAAATTATAACCAACATGGCTAGACGTGATACGGTGTGGTCTGGCTTGGGTTTCCTTGTTATCGCTAGATAATCCACCCATCGTTATTCGGTATTAAGTCGCCATCCGCGCAGTGGTATTGTGCTCCACCCGTTTATTTGTTTGTGTGTATATTTCGCGCGCAGCGAGTGCATTTTGGCAGCACTGCTATGGGCCCCAGCGTTTGCCCCTTGGCTTTGTGATCCGAAGGCCTGTATTAAACAGGCGTTATCGCTGTTAAGGTGTTATATACGTAATTTTGAATAAAATTATTAATTATAGGGGTAGTGGAACAGACCATAGAAACTATGGGTTGATTGTGTTAAAAACGATACGGCTAAACGACGTGAACAATATTCACCTCGTTTAGCGATATAAAAGAGTTGAACCCTAGACATGCTGCATTGAATCCTAATAAATTGAGATAAATGAGTTGTGATCAGCAATGTAAATGGAATGGTGTGAACATATCCTAATCAGTCGATATTGCTCCCACTGTTGGGTCACTGTGATTGTAAACTACCACGCGGAAGAATTTATGAATGACCCATGTTTTCGAAATTTTCCTTAACCGATATAAAGCCACCTGCTGTGGTGATGGTCCTGGTATGTTGGTGTATAAAATCTACATGGCCACAAAACTTGCAAGTCGATAAGATTTTATCAGAAGAAACAACTCATAATCGTTACATAGAAATGACAATACCTTTTAATAATTTTCACTGTTCAACAAAAACGATTCTGCCTACACAACTCAAATAAATGTCATCATGAATGAGTAATGAGCTCCATATCTCTTTAGGGCCTCATTTTGTACCCAGGAGAGTAAACGGCTCGACAGAATAAAGTTATCAAACCAACTTTTAGGATGGTGAGGGATTTTAATCAGTTTTAATGGCAAACTAATTGCGAATATTTAAATATACAGGACTAGCAAAAAGTTCAGTGACGTAAAATATACACCGTGAAATTAAAGTGGTTGTTTTCCCGCGGCAGAACGACTTGCCTTAAGGAGTACTTTCGAAGCATAGAGTTAAAGTAAAAAAATAACGATGTTTTAGTTTTAAAATAATATAAAAAAAAAAACATAAACTCGAAAAAGTGAGTAACAATAGTAACTTGTAGGTACTACGGTGAATAATACGGTGGTGACGCGAGTAGTACCTAGTACCTACAAGTTAAACAACCACTTAAATTTCACGGTGTATAGAACTTTATCTTGCTCGAAAATACTGCTAAAACGAAAAACAGCTAAAGTAATGATACTTAGGATATATTGGTGATACTAATGCGGGAAACCATCATCATTTAGACTGAAAGATATCTACAGATACTGCTGGACATAGGCCACGCTTGGGGATTTTTTTATTGCCTTCACCAGGTTTCTGTTCAGGTCCACCTGGTGCGCGGTCTTCCAACGTTACATCTTTTGGTACGCAGTCGCCACTAAAGAAACTTTGGACACAGTCGTCCATCCATTCTTTGGCATATAATTATTACAAATCTGTAAAGAAAAGCACTTTTACACAAAATTCAAAAGTCATTTATTCAAACTAGGCTGAAAATCAGCACTTTCCGAACGTCAAAATTACATAAGACAGTCCCCCAAAAACGCCCGCCCTTCACCACTTCCTAGTGCTTTTGCTGGGAAGAAGAAGTGGCGCAACAAACTCCCCAGCAGCACAGCTGTCTGTTCAGTTAGAAAAAAAACAAAAACTTGATTCTATACAATAGTAAGCAAATCATTTACATTACTCAACACAAAAAATTATAATAAAATATATTAGCCATAATGACAGCCAGCACACGCCAATATACCAACAAAAACATCGAAATCTAAACTCAAGTGAAACGAAAAACTAAAAATAAAAACGTAAACGGAACTTAGTACCCGATTTATAAAGCCTCCAGGCATAAAGGGCGTGCCCGCCTACATATAGCTAATACAGCTGTAACTCGAAGTCACATAATTATGATAAACTAGGACAGCTCTAACATCATGCACATGAAGCAATGATTATGTAGAATCATCATTGGTCCTACAAACGATGATACACAAAGTATGCCTTATGTTATGAAGAAAACCATTCCATACTAAACATAAAACTCTTCAGAGTAACGTCACGATTAATTTGTGTACTCCAACACAACCAAGCAACAGGTGGGACTCAAACTCGCAAAAACCTTCTAACGATATCACCATTTAGCCGTTGAGTCACATTAAACTTGATAAGTACGTCCCGATCCCTTAATACCAGTTCCTTCTTGCATTTAATTCACCCGGGATCATACCAGAATATATCTGCGCAATATTTCAAAGAGAAAAGCAAGTACGCTGGATATTTTAAAAGCTATGTTATATATATCTGTATATAAATATTTTGAAGAGGCCCACTCGTTCCGTCCATTATGAATTCCAACTAGGGCCCTTACATAATTTATGAATATTTCTGTAGAAACCCTCGGCCCATTATCGAAGAGAGGTCAATTTTGAAGGTTTGTGTGCCAAAAAGCCTATCTCTTACTCTCGTAGAATTTTATATTATGTTTAATGTTCGTTTGGTATACTTTTCCTTGTGGAATGAGGAAAACCAAAAATATAAACGTGTGAGCGGACTGTGAAATTGGTGGTTCTTTTTACACTCTAACAATTAAGATTGTACCTGTAAATGAAAAAACGCTGAGAGGAACGGAACAAAAAGAACGCGTTGTACCTGAAGATCACCATCGCAAGACAAGAGACTTGACAAGAGACATTCTGTCAACGAAACGAGTCGGCGACGCGATAGCTATTAGTAAAACTGCAAAATGTATGGCATAGTCAATCGCTAACGAAATTTCACGAGATTTTACGTTTTGGCCTTTCGATAATCGCCACTGCTGATAGAAAAACACTTTATCTAGAACAGGGGTTCCCAAACTTTTTTTGTCACACCTTCCTACTACCTAAAAAGAAAATGCCCGCGCCCCTCCTTTTGTACTTGTGTTCGTATTTAGGTAACTAACAGTCATAAAATGCTTCAAGAAAGGTAGGGTTAATAATTAGAAAAGAAGAATGGAGGTTGTTTTGGCGCAACATAACTACAAATGTGGAAACATAACTACTATGCCTTGGAAGGTGGGTAGGCCTTTGGAGTGGGATGCAACATGTGACGACACCCTTGCGCCATTCCATCTTCTTAGCACGGCGGGCTGTGCTTGGACAGCTGCTTCTGGTGCAGAAAACCTCAAACGGCGCAAATACAACCTTATTGGAAGTTATATATTTGAGCCGTTTGGGGTTGAAACATTAGGTTTATGGGGTCCGAGTGCTCTTCGAGTATTTCGAGAAGTAAGCAAAACGGTTAGTTGACTCTTCACGTGAACAGAGGGCTGGGCTTTTCCTTGGCTAGAGAATCAGCATTGCCATCCAACGTGGCAATGCTGCCAGCGTTCTGGGCACTGTTCACGTTGACAGCGATGTGGACGAATTTTTTGACGCCCTATGACCCCATTTTTTTTTTTTGGTTGGTATTCATCCGATGACTTCTCCCGCTCTGGGTGAAGCGGGAGGGCATGTCAGACTTTTACTGACTAAAACCCACCCGTGTTCCTTCAGTTGCTTGTGCCAGGGCCGCGGTAACTCTATTTCAAATTTATCCGCGACCCAGACAGGCATCGGCCCTATCGGACCCCGTCACTTATGCTGACATCTCTTTGAGGCGCGCGTGGAAGACTACGCGCCGTAAACTCGGGCTTGGTCCTTATCGGACGGCGAGCTACCCATTACTCTCCGTCCGCAAGCCCGCGCCTACGGTGGCCGGGAATTGGCTCGCGACTCCCGACGCCCGGGGCGTCTCCTGCGGTGCCTAGGGGCGTGAGGGCGTCTCCTTTGCGTCTCCCTCACGCGTTCCACCTCCTCCTTTGCGAGCATTACTGCTTCGCAGAAGGAGGAGACAGCTTCCCATGCCCTCTCACTCCGTATCATGGCCTGGACCAGGGCCGGACGCGAGACGTCGCCACCGGCGATCGCCTCCATGAGGACACGGCGGTGCTCCGCCCAGGCAGGGCAGATCTCCACCGTATGCTCCACCGTGTCCTCCGAGCGGTCCACACAATGGTGACACCCGGGCGTTTCCTCCCGCCCTATCTTGAACAGGAACCTCCCGAACCCTATGACCCCTGACCTTTTTATACGCGTTCGTAGTTTTATTTAGTTTTTACTTAAGTGTATTTATAGGCAGTTATTGTTAATTAAGCTAATTTATACTATGTAAATTTTAGATTATTAATAAATAAAACAGATTAAAAAAAAACTACAAATGTGGGGTGTAGTATAGTTTAACTATCTTTTCAAAATCATATTTAGCAGCAGAATCATTTTTGATTTACAACGTTTTGTTTTCGCGGGCAGCGTGGTGTGCGCGGGTGACGGCGTACCGTTCACTAACCCCCCGGACGCACGTACCCGTTTATATGTTGTCCCCTTGTTTGAAAATAACTGGTCTTATTAATCAATTTTGTTTTCGTAAGCATCACGAGTATTATCGCCAAGGACTTTGCCGACCATTCTTTTAATGTTTTTCACTAGTTGCCTATTACGACTTCTCAAGGGGATCTATTCAAACCCGTGAGAACATTTTCATTATTTAAATCGAGATTTGTGAAAGTCAAGCTTAGAAAAGCTAGCATATCTTTTGTCGAAGTCCACGTGCCATAATAAATTCATAATCTAGATTAAAATCTATAAGACTTCCATTGAGCGTTTGTCAGCTGCGATTAAATGCATTCGCAGGAACTATCGCAGATTGCCCAGTGAGCACGCGCTTACGTTGGATGTGAGAATAAAATTTACTGTAGATAGGACAATTTTCTTAATAATCAAAAAATTTGGTTTTGATGTTTAATAGTTTTAGCTGTGCGCTCCTGGGCAAAGACTTTTCCACATTTCTTCTCTCTCTATTTCTTTCGTTATTTATCTCGCGAATTCCCGAGGATAGCATCTACGAGGCATCTTTTCTTCTATGTTTTTTATCGGTTACGTTTCGGAGAGTGTGCGTTGGAATTGCATGAACTAATTCCTCCTATCCCATTCCATCATCGGACTACAAGACGTACGGCGATGCATCCTCGGTACAAGGTGGACATTCCACCCATACGCACCAATCGTTTTGGGAATACTTTTATTATGCGTACAGCAAAGGAGTGGAATTCCCTGCCGGAGTCTGTATTTCCTGTTGGCTACAACCTGGCAGCGTTAAGTCAAGAGTGAATAGGTTTCTTTTAGGCAAGCGTGCTACATCGTGGACCACATCATCGCTTACCATCAGGTGAGAAAGTGGTCAAGCGCAATCCTGTCAACAATGAAAAAATATATATCTGTAATTTTCAAACGAAATAACTTAACTGTGTCAAAGTCAAAAAGTCAAAAGTCAAAGCACTTTATTTCAAGTAGGCCAGTTACAGGCACTTTTGAATTGTCAAAAGACAAAATAAAATATTACAAAATTATGGTGCTACAGTCCCAGTCACAAGACATAATAACTGTGAAAGTACCGTAGATGCCCATGATGTGTCAAATGAGGTATAGTATAAAAGACATTTACTCATTCGTCCTTTTTTACGAAATAATCTTCAATCTTATTTTACTTTTGGAGTTGAAACTTAGAACACTTACACCTGACTAGACCTGATCCTTATCGAATAACACACCAAACTTACAAAAAATCGTACCTGTAGACTTTTCACGGAATCATTTTGAAATATGGACACGTAACTTACCCGTCGTCACGTAAATCTCCCAATACGGCTGGTCCCCGCGGGATGAGACCAAAAGCCTCCAACCAATCAAAAATAAGAAGAAATACAACAATATACAAACATATTTTATACAAAGTTGGAGGGCCCTCCTCCAAGTTTGTATAAAATATGTGTATGCCCAAAATTAACTAATTATTATAAATTTTAATTAGACAATTAAATTGAAAATAATATTAAATTAAATATTCAATAAAGTAAATCATCAACATAATTAAAAACATTCAATTTCTGATTTAATTCAAATTTCTAATTTACGCAAATTAAACGATATAATAATTAATAGATAATGAATTGATTGGTATAAGTTGCTAATAATTGATAAATAAATTAATTGTAATTAACTTGTTTTAATTTAGGTATTTCTTGTTTATATATAAATTTTAAAATTGAATTATATATTCATTTAATTATTATTATTAGTAATACATTTAAAAGATTAATAAATTTAATAAAAAAATTATTAATAACTTTAATGTAAGAGGATGAATGTTTTCTTTTTATGTTAAAATTAAATTGTGTTATAAATATATGCATGCAATTGGTGACAAATAAAGGCTGTATTATTATTAACTCACCCGTATGATAGCCACTTACTTTACTGACCTTCTAAATGCCACATCTATACTTTCACACCTCCCATGACCATCCATGTCGAAAGTGGCGCCATCTTGCGTTCAGTCGGGTACAATTTATTCTTCAGCCAACTCTAGTATAAGTAGAATTGCCTTCGCTATGAGATGTACGATTATATAATCGGTTTTACTCTGAAAGAGGTTTTGGACAAATGTTACTGTTGGAGAATCGTTTGGATGTCAAATTCAGTTTTCTTTTTGTGAATACGGTAATTATTTCAACTTATTTTTATATTTAGATCCAAGCGTTGTGTTCATTAGAACTTTTTAATGGGTTTTTGGACCTATGCAAGATTAAAAGTCTGATTTTAAACACGGAAAAGTCTCTGTGTAATTTATTTACTTATTCCATACATCCAGGGTTACAAACATAGCCCGAAGAATTGCCAAACTTAAGTGGTAGTGTGCAGGGCACATTGCTCGCAAAACTGATGGCTGACGGGGCAGAAAAGTTCTGGATTAGCGACCGCGAACCAGAAGAGATTTCCCACCAGATGAACCGATGACCACACGGGACCGGTCAATGTGGGGACGCTTGGGGGAGGCCTATGTCCAGCAGTGGATGTCTTTCATCTGCTATGATGATAATGATGATACCTGCACACACACACCATACATTAAGTTAAATTTGAAAATAAGAAGGCAACTTGCCTCATGCATACACATGCCATTGTATTACTCATGCCTTTTTCCCATGGCGGTAGGCAGAAACAACAGAACGCCAACTGCTACGATCCTTACATGCTTATTTTCTTTCAAACATCTAGTCATACACGTCGGTTCTGGGAATTGCGCATCTGGCCTTTCACCAATAAGATCTGCCTTTCTTACTATTTCACTAATGTTATTTGGCATCAATATCTGAAGAGTTCTGGTCAGATCAAAAAGTTACTTTAACTTTTTTAAGAAATGTTTGAACCTGGAGGGTGACCATAAGCTCTTAGAGCGGTATCAATTTGATATCGAGTAAGTGACAGATGTATACAAGTCAGATATATCTGTCCCTTATTCGATCTCAAATTGATACCGCTCTAAGAGCTTATGGTCACCCCCCTGAAGTCAGTCTCGCAAAAGTACATTAATGCAAGAGGTATCAAGTGAAACCTTTTCTAACTATCCGAGAATATTCTTCTTGGACTTATATAAACCTTGCCCTATATACGGCTTGCAGCACCCTATTACTGAAACAAACACCACGAAAATTACGTTTCTCAGCAAATCTGGAAGCCCTCGGGCACACAACCTTCTTCGTCTTCATTATCAATTACTGAGCCTAAGGGAGGTTCCGCAGGCTCCTTAGGGAGAGCTAAACAAACCAGTTCGCCAAGAGTGCCGCTAAATTACTGAGGAGTGACCCTCTACTATATTACCTGCTAAGGGAGGTGCGATTGAATATTTTCTTTTTTTTATATAGGAATGGGATTATATGGAAGCTTTGTAATTGTATGGAATGTGTCTTGTCTTGCTATCCTTTGTAATAAATGTTTCGATGAATTTGCATTTTGTTTGGGATTAAGAGGTTGGTAAAACTTACTCGGTTCTTAATCTGTGTTATAATCATTATAAAATATTCTTCGTATTCAAAATTTACCTAAGGGGTTTTTGGTTACTATAAAAACACGGTAATGCCATTAAATTAATTACTCGTAGTTTAAAATACCCCACATATGCAGAACAGGTTCTTCAAGTATCACTAAATAAACTTCTCCAGCTAATTTCCTCAATTAAACTCAGTTTTAGTAGTAACTTACCTAACATCGTCGCAAAGTTGCCTGCTTGTCGGTCTTCTACAGACTGTACTTCGGTGAGTGTGCTCAAGAACTCCATGACCTCATCTTGCCAGCCCCCTTCTACCATTGGACATCTAGACGCACTGCAAGTTATCATCCTTACCTTGTTGCCACTTCACCAGTTCGCACCCAGCGCTTCCAAACATCTTTCATAATGCGCACAGCGAATGAATGGAACTCACTACCTATGTCTGTGTTTCCGAACGTATTCAACCCGAATCTCTTCAAAGTTAGAGTGAACAGGTTTCTTCTGGGTAAGCTGGTTCCATCGTCGACTCTGTTTCTGTAACCTCTGACCTAGACTAGAGTCAAGAGCAAACCCATCACAAATAAAATAAAATAAATAACTCAACTACCATCACTACCTCCATCTGCAGCGCATCAAACTCCGCAGCACTTCCAGATGGCTTTCATCAACTTCTTAAGAAATAAAAATCAAAATGACAATCCCAAGATTATGCTGAAGAGATGAGGAAGTTAGCGAAGTGTTGTGCCCTGCACCGCCCCGGACAAATTCCCGGAAGCGGTCCGTGCTCCGTGTCCCGAGACCGGCAATTTAGTTGCTCCTATAAATATTGTACGTCTCTTGGTCATACGCTAGTGGTAGATATGGCAGAACTCGATTTATTCTCTGAATTATGTAGAAGAATTTGGTTCTATTGTTTCGAGTGAACACTTTTTTTGTCTTGGTACGCACAAAGACATATTGACACTAAATTTTTGTATTCTTCTCAGCAAATATTTTCATCCAAATGGGAGTCCACCGCGGGATTTACAATGATATCACTTATCTAACCATGCATTGTCATCCAAACCAAACGTGTTTGCAAATATTTCAGCTCAAACGGTTGGGATAACTGTTTTAAAATTCAGTTGCAAGATTTTCACACCACCCCTGTATGGGTAAAATCTTGCAACTCAATTTTTACTTACTTATTCTTTCTTTCTTTGAAAATGTCACATTGGTACTTGCCCGGATTTAAGCCCACGGCCTCAAGCTCGAGAGACAAGGGCTTAGCCAATGGGCCACCACGACATCAAACCTAACTAACAAGGAATGTTAAATAAAAGCTTGTTAATCATTGTGCAATAACTTTACTTTTAACAAAAATTGTTTACACATTACCAGTAAAACTTGTTAATTCGCAACATAATTTTCCACTTTTTTTAACAAAAAAAACGTTGCCAAAACAAAAAAAAAACAAAAAAAATACTATGTATTGCCCGCGACTTCGTTCGTGGAGAAATTAAAAAACAATTGCGAGTCGGACTCGCGCACGAAGGGTTCCGTATCGTTATCGCAAAAAACGGCAAAAAAACACGTTTGTTGTATGGGACTCAAATATTTATTTTATTCTGTTTTTAGTATTTGTTGTTATAGCGCCAACAGAAATACATCATCTGTGAAAATTTCAACTGTCTACCTATAACCGTTCATGAGATACAGCCTGGTGACAGACGGACAGATAGAGAGGAGACGGAGTCTTAGTAATAGGGTCCCGTTTTCACCCTTTGGATCTGGAACCCTAAAAAGTAGCCTTTGTGCTATTACAGATTATAATCTATCTCTGTGCCAAACTTTACCCACATCCGTTCACCCGTTCTGGCGTGATTGAGTACCAAACATCCATCCATCCATCCAAACTTTCGCATAATTTATAATATTACTAGATTTTGCCCGCGACTTCGTCCGCGTGAATGTCGGTTATCGCGGAAAAAGTGATATCTTTCGTAATTTTTTTTTTTCAATAATAAGTATCCTATGTTACTTCTAATACATCCAAGAATATGTGTACAAAGTTTCATGATGATCGGTTAAGTAGTTTTCGCGTGAAAGCGTAATATTAGGATGATTTACAAATATATATTTTTCAACATACTTGCTCACAAAGTGGCTCTCATTTCACCGCAATTAGGCACATAATGATACCTGTAATCAAACTGTGACTTTTTCATTGCTATTTATTATTCACAAGTGAGTTATAGAGTTTGTTTTTATTTTATTGGTTGAGTTGCTTTGTTCTTAAAAAAGTTTCGATACAAAAAAGATCGTGCTCAATAGTACAAATAAATTAATGTACCTTTTGTTTGCTCATTTCATGCAACTTCGTATTTAAATAGATAATATCAACTTGTACGTGTTTAATAAATAAAACTTTCACTCAAATATAATTTTGTTTTCTCTGTAGTAAAGAAAACTTGATATTCCCCATTTTGTACGCCGCTATCCGCGAAAAGCCAAAAAAATAGAAACCCATTATTTATAATTTTTTCCGCCATTGTGAAAAATTTTTCACAACTCGTTTTCACTGTTGAAATTACAGTTATTTATTTATTAAAATATCTACAAGTACTAATTATGAAGAAAATTATTTATGTTGTACACCGCCCGATATAAGATGTGAAGCCCTTAACGTTATGGAAAGTTTACTACCTGAAAACTCCAAGGAAAAATATCTATTATCTACTAAATAAAATGACTTTTTAGCATTATTTTCTTCACAAGTGTGCTGAAAAACGTCGTATGATACACGTTTGTATTGATGATTACCGTCCTCGGCTCTCTTAAGAACCTCACCTAACGGCTCGGGTCTCAATGGCGCCTCAGCGGTAATCACGAACATTACACACTTGTACCATAATGTACTATTATATATAGATAGATATATAAGTAGGCTCATCACACTGATGATGGCTTGGTCATATGGTGATGGCAGTATCTGTGTATGCGGTTTGTTGCCTTACAAACAGACACTGCATCTTCTAGATCTTATCCGTTGTGTTACCGTACAGATCGAATACATCAAAGAGCTCTTTGATCATTATGTTGTAAAGTTTTAAGAGCAGATACATCTTTCTAAGTAGCACTCAAATACCCTATCGATCAAAAAGAACACAGAACGATTCGTTCAAAATGTTTTCAACTGAACGAGAGTTCTGTACATGTTTACCCCATGTATATCTACATAAAAGTAGAATGGTGGGGTGTTTTACGACTTGCAATACTTTACCAGTTTGGTTTTCTATAGGATCATTCAGCTTTATCAAGAAAAAATGTTGTAGCGTTACTGCTACAAGACTCTTTGCTTTAGCTTTTTTTTAATTTGTCAAAGCAGGCCGGCTACAATTATTCAAATTTTCATATTTCGTTTGTCAAGAAAACAGAAGACAATTTTTTCACGGACTGACCTGCAGAAAGGATTCATAAAAAATGTTTGGCTTTGAAATCTTCTAAATTAATTATTGGTATTTTTTTAGTTACTAAGGAGAGAAAGGCCAAAGAAAAGATGGATGGACTGTGTGTGGTATGAAAGAAAAGGGAGTAAGTAACGGCGTGACAGGGGACAGGACGGTATGGAAGAAGCAAACATGTTGCGCCGAGCCCAAGTAACATGGGATAAGGGCAGGAAGATGATGGTATTTTTAAGGCAACTGTTTATAAGCGTGTTTTAAAATTGCAAGCAACAATATGATCATGGCTATGTCAATTATTGTGCGGGAACGGCAGGGACACATTCCTGGTCGTCAGGCAGAGGGTACGTGATGAACGAGCCGACGGTCGCGCCGGAGCTCGTGGATCGCATGCCGCTGTGACTGAGCTCTGTTAGACACCAACTGTTGTTTCACTACCATGCCACAGTTGCCGTGCGACATACTGGAGGATTGGGCAGTTCTGCAAAGACTGGTGACAAGCTAATCATAAAAAAACCTTGTCGCTGACAAGAATTTATGCATCATGAATCAAAACTGGTACGTAATGACTCTTCTTCCTAATTGTTCTTTGGAATGTCGTTTTCTTCACGTATTTCAGACTCTTTTGTTCCATAATTTTGATGGTCCTTGTCTGTAGATATTAGTTGAGCCGACATCGGCTGTATCCCCGAGGCAGAACGCATGACTCCTTGTGTACCTGAACTCTTCGGGATTCTGAACATCTTATAACGGGTTCCGTACATAATTTTACGAAACGGCCTGAGCTTTTGGAGAGGTTCTACCGAAGGTGGTTTTGGTCGTCCAACGCGGGTCCCCGACGAGTGGCTTTTATCATATTTTTATTTAGTTTAATTTTTGGTGTTAGAATTACTTAACTTACCTTTTAAGTTTCCGTAGTTAAAATTACCTTATTTTTTACCGATATAGAATCGTATCGTTGGAACTGCGTTGAGGAGAAGCACCTTCAAACCTTGCTAAAATTTCAGTCATATGTTTATTTTAATAAATATTGAAAATAATGATTACGATATTGACTATTGCGGTTAATCCTGCTTTTTTAAATAGTTTGTTTTACCTTTTTATTTTTTATATTTTCGGTGTATTTTATTTTAATTCAAAATTATAAGATAACGTTTTGTTAAACAGTTTTTTCTTATTTTATAATGCAACAATCTGAAAAGACAACCATTTGATGTGTCTCTGAGTATGGCAATATTTGACAAAAAAAAAAATTCTATAGGTTTTACCTATAAACCATTTGATGTATCTCCGAGTGTGGCAATATTTGACTACATTTTGTTAGTATAGATTTTACCTGTAAACCATTTGAAGGGCCCCTGAGTGTGGCAATATTTGACTACATTTTGTTAGTATAGATTTTACATGTAAACCATTTGAAGGGCCCCTGAGTGTGGCAATATTTGACTACATTTTGTTAGTATAGATTTTACCTGTAAACCATTTAAAGGGCCCCTGAGTGTGGCAATATTTGACTGATTTTTTTAGTATAGATTTTACCTGTAAACCATTTGAAGGGCCCCTGAGTGTGGCAATATTTGACTGATTTTGTTACCTTAGGTTTTACCTGTAAACCATTTGAAGGGCCTCTGAGTGTGGTGATATTTGACAACATTTGGCTAGCTTAGGTTTTACCTACCTGTAAACCATTTGATTAAGTAAATAATATTAATGTCGCAGTCATATAGTATAACACGACGTATTAAAAATATACGCGCCCGATTGAAAAACGTCGCTATTTTGAAATGCGGCTACCTTTTGTTCAGCCGGATCGTGGTGGCGATACGTTCTACAAAGCGGCGTTCAACGTTTAGCTTTATTGTCAACAAGAAGCAATGTAGGGTGACAATAATTCTATGAACAACGAATTAGTCCAAGAGCGAGTGAACCGAGCTCGGGAACTTTGGGCACCCCGACACGGATAGGTTAGGTTCGAAGGGAACGACAGCAGCTTAAGCGCGTCCCCGAGCAAAACGCCGCGCTATTCGAATTTTGTGCAGTTTTTAAGAGCTATCTACTATTTATTCAAAAAGAAATATCAATTAATAAAAATACATTAAATTTCTACATAATTCTATTCTAAAATGGTAGTACACTTTTTTTTTAAAGAGGTCTATGTTTCACTAATCTCCTTCCAAAAAAACCATAAAAATGTGAAATAATTATTGATAGCATGCATCTCCTCTTAAAGTGTTCATTAATTATTTTTTATACTAACACTATTGGATGGACAATTTGATAACAAAGATTTTGTAAGTTTTATTTTTTTCAAAAGACCAATATTCGATTTTATAAAGATTTTATTCTAAAATCTGGGCGTATTGTGCCGCTAGGCCAATAGGAATGCTCATATCTCATGCTGATGTTTTGGTCAGGGTAAGGCCTTAAGTGAGCGAGCAAAGCGAGCGAGCTTAGCTCCCCTCATCTCCTTCATGTTAAGTTACTTTAGACCCTGCAGACGGAAAAATCGACGGCATTTCAAAACAGCGACGTTTTACAATTGGCCGCGCCTATTTGTAATACGGCGTGTTAAACGAAAAGGCTGCGACATTATAACCAGCCCGTTACTGTCCCATTGCAGGGCATAGACCTATTCTGATATAGAGAACAATGCAGGTTGGCGATTTCAAACTTTTAATAACTATAAGTTCAGGTTTCCTTACGATGTTTTCTTTCATCGTTTTCAGCGATGTCTAAGAAAATCTCAGAAAGTACATAAATTGAAAAAGTCACTTTGTTATTTACCTGGACTTGAACCCATGACCACTACACTGACACTAGCACGAGAGGTCTCAGCCAATATGGTCTTGGCCACCATGTCATGGTGTGAATTAATAAATAAATAACTTATAAATGCTCGACTTTGCCAGAATTCGTCTGAACGTATTTACGTAGTTGTAGCTTCCATCTAGCTATCTACATGCCAGGAATTTCAAATGAAAATTCTGAATATTTAGTCCCGCAAAAATTCGTGGCATCGAGATTTTTAGGCAAATATAAAATGTATTATAAACCGCCTACAACTCAACATCTTTACTGCAGGGTCGCGTTTTATTCTGTAATTTTGTAACTATAAGCGGAGCACGCTTTACTCGTATTCTTTTTAAAATTATACTTTTTATGATAACAAGATTTTGGCCGCGTCGCCCGTATAAATATAAATAGGTACGCCCTGTATATTTGTAAAAATACTCTTATGCAAAATAGTGCGAAAATAAGCGGTTCGCAGAGTGTGAATAAAAATGTTAAAAAAAATTGCATAAAATTTCATTTTTATAGCGCATATTTTCATAAGTTTACGCTTGTTACGTGAAAATGTTAAATATAAAACTAGCTCAACTTTTTAATTGTCAGAGAGGTTCTCACTCGTGTTATTGCAATCGCTACTACAGTGCTTCCTTTTCTGTCCAACCCTCTGCCTTGTTTAGCCAGGTCTTCTTGAACGTCTGCGCCAGAGAGCTCTGTTCTAGGTTGTCCGACTGCTCAGATTCTCTCTCAGGACCTCTTTGTGCATACTTGCACACCAGGTTGCGGGCGATCGTCCCCTGTCTTGCGGTCGGGCGAGGATATTGCCACTACTCTGCAGTAAGCGGGCAAGTTAACGGTGGATTTTTTTCCACCGTTAAAACATATGTGAAATGAACATGAAGTGTACTGTCAATACATCGAGTCAAGGTGGAATTTACTTCAAGCTCACTCCAACTAAGTTCACGGTGAGATGTTTACACAATAGACTAGCAGTTGAGCTTGAGGTCTTGAGTTTAGATACCCGGATCGAGGAATCTGTTATTGGTTTTTCCATCAGGAATTTTTGAGTTGAATAGCAACAGACTCGATGATGTTTCCACACCTATTGCATTATATACAGGATGAGTGGCAATTGGGTGCATTCCAGTTACCCTGTACAGATAAATTAAAGGAAGCTGATTAATCACAACCAAATACGATATATTCTTTTTCCTATTTAATTGTGTAAAGATCTAACCAATTGGTTACGCCGTCCATTTTTCATAGCTCTATTTCATGCACAAGGGCAGACAGTACAATGGCATGATCACATAGTAAGGAATCGCTGAATCACATAATAGATCTTCCTCGTTACAAAACTGAAACAAACGCTCAGCCCTTACATTCAATAACCCAACACATTCACTCACGATCCCTCACGTTAAACCGCTCATGTATTTTCCCAGGAAATAGCATTACTGTGCTGAACTGGCCAATTAGCGCACAAAAATGATGCAGACAAAGCTCATCTGATCTGTTATGCAGATTGCGCCCTGCATTTTTTAAACGAAGCTGGGATGGTTTACTGCGGTCGTGAAAAAGTGTACAACTGTTCGCATGGGTAGTAGTTTTTATGGGTTTTTGACAGTTGTGGCTGAATGTCATGATGTTGGTAGTAAGGAGTTGTACGTTTTTAATGACTGACAGAGTGACAGACTAAGTAATATTGCCGAATTGTGATAATGTTTTAGTGCCTCTATGATTCTAGTGAGAGAGAAAGATGGAACTATAGGATAAATTAATTCATTCATTTATTTTATTTCCAAAATACTTAACCTATTTTACATTTGGTTTTAGCCACACAACAAAAACCTCACAGGGCTTAACTGTGTGATGGCGAGCCGTTTATTTTAAATTAAATTACAAATTGCAATGCTGAGTCAATACAATATTACATTAAATTAATTATTAAATTACATATAAAAATACTTTCATAATAAACATTAATAAATTTTTTTGAAAGATAAACCATCCCAGGATGGCTCCATCCCCTCATCGGACTGGAATCAAAATGGCCTTATTTTTAACAAGTTCACTGTCCACATAGCAAAAACAATAGTTGACTGAACAATAGGGTCCGTGAACCTATTAGGTATTCACTACTTCAAAATACGGTCCTGGTAAAAAACATGCTAGTGTTTAAAACTGGTCATTAAGATTATGTCAATAACCTTTATTTGAATACTTTAACTCAAGTTTAAGGCCGTCGATGTTGAAACTTTCAGCGGTTCTTTAGACCTAACTTTGTCTACTTAACATAATTCCATCAAGACTAAGTTATTTAATACATAAGTCTACCGTTCCATTTGATCAAAATTCATTCTACCCTCAATTTTATTATTTTAAAAACAGTGGTGAGCCTAGAATTTATTTTCAACATCAGCAAATTATTAACAGTAATGATTAAACTCAAGTACACTAGTAAAATTAATTATTACATCCGTCATATTCACTGGGTAACAAACCCACCAATGGTTCCCTTAAAAAATTATATTATTAACAAAACTTTTTGTATAAGTTTGCAATAAGTTAAAGAAGACACATTTCAGGACATCATGTATTTTAAACGAAGTTTAGAGTGAAAAGCATCAGAAGAAGAGTAGAAATTAGCAAAAACACATGGCAGTGTGTTCTGTACAAATAAAAAAGTTTGACAATAAGATCCCAAAAAAAAACAATATAAACTTTAATTCTATAAATTTACCGACATAGCCCGAAGAATTGCCAAACTTATGTGGCAGTGGGTAGGGCACATTGCTCACTACCCTAACCTTTCTGCCTTATCGGCCATCCGTGCCTATGGAGCAGAAAGGTTCTGGTGTGGCAACCGCGAACTGGAAGACGTTGCATTGGAAAACCTCCCACCAGGTGGACCGATGACCTGGTGAAGGTTGCGGGGATCCGCTGGTTGCGAGACGCACGGAACCGGTCAATGTGGCGACGCTTGGGGGAGAGGTGGACGTATTTCGGCTGATATGATGAAGTCTAAAATAATAATTTAAAATTGCGTTTACCCCCCTCTGTAGTACCACCGCCATAAAGTATGGCGTAATGCGTTATCATCAAGCATAGGGACACAAAGACAGATTAGCATAGCCAACGTGCGGAAAAACGGTGCTTGTAACCGGCCAGGGTGTTTGTAACCAGCCAGGGATTTTGATACCATCTGGAGGGGCGTTAACGATGATACAGCTGGTTTGAAACAATATTATCCCACGTTTTCGGTCTATGAAGTCTTTTGTAAACGTATGGTTTTGGAATTAAAGATGACGGTGGGGCAATGTAATGTTTTGATTTTGTAGTGAGTTAAAGTTAGACTTTTGTTTTAGGCATTGGCGTTACCATGGGATAAGGAATCATGTGATGTAGAGGAATGAAGATCATGCCATGAAGAAGGTCACAAAGTAATCTGTATTCTTAGATTAGTTTGTGATGAAACGATGAATGAATTGCGTGAAAAATGTTATTTCTAGAAAGAGATTGACTTACAGAGACAGCTACTAATGAAAGGTCATGCTACGGTGACCCTAAACAACTCGGGATAAGAGAGGATGATCTAATGATTGCCACTGACAGAATGGCACAGGTCGACTGGTAGAAAATGATTGAGGCATTAAGTCCGCCTCTGTACTTTTTTGTGCATGAAGTATTAAATAATAGTACATTGTGATACAAGGGTAGAAAGTAGGTTATTGCAAACGAGTTGCAATAACCTACACACCCGTGTATCACACGACGTTTTTCAAAACAGCTGTGGGAAATAGTAAAAACAAGTCAAAGAATTAGATTTGTTTATTCACAAAAAAAAAAAACAGTAAATGGCTCGTGCAACTGGACATATTTTTTTTACAACGAAAACAGCCTATACAGCCTATTCGATTTTTGACATATATTGATGTGAAAATAGTTAAATTAAAACTGGTAATTAAATATATTAAACACACATTTAAAAGACTTTTGAGAATTCAATGCTAAAACGTACGGAATCTTTAATTTTTCCTAGTATTAAATCTATCCCATTTTATTCTAAGCATGAAAATTCCTTGCCACTAAACTTTTTTAAATTGACTTATAAATTTAAAACTCAACTGCAAAATAAATGATCGAGCTCGTAAACAAAAGTCACGACCGCGTAATAGAAAGATGCCTGTGCGAAAGATTTAATTTTCGAATCATAATTATACTACTCTGAAAGTACGCCATGTTTAACAACTGTATTGAAAATAAATAAATGGCAATAAGGTGAAGTGCCTTAATTAAGTAAGATTGACATTATTGACAAAGCTGAACAAAGTTTCATCCTCAATACAACTTTCCTTGAATTGATTTAATATAAAGCCATAACGGATAGCAAATGCTGTATTTTGCTAACCCAGATGGTTAGCAAAATACAGCATTTGCTATCCTTGTACGACAACAACTATAACAGAGCAGTAGAACCCACTTCAAACTAACATAAATATCAGACCAAAAACAGTGTTAAAACTTAAAATAACATCGTACTATTAAAATAAATACAAAATTGTCGCGTTAATTAGTCCGTGCAAACAAAATATGAACTCAATTAACTGTCATAATTAATATGAATTTTATTCACGTCGGGGCGGGGCGGAAAAAATGTCGCCCGACGCACGAAATTATGAAGAGAAAATAAGCCTCATAATGAGTTTAGAGTACCTGCTCCTGTTTTAGTAGGAAGAGAGTTTAAATTAAGTTTTAGGTTTTACAAAAATTTGTGAACTAAAAAGACACGGCTAGCATGATAGTTTTCGTTACAAACTTTATGGGCCGACCAGCTTCTGCCAGCAGCTTCAGCCGCGTGAAATGTGTTTTAGTATTCCAAGGAAACATTATAACGGGCTAAAAATAGCGTATGTGCTATTCCAGACTTTAATCTAACTCTGTACCAAATTTCATCCAGATCCATTCAGCTGTTCTGGCTTGATTGAGTAACAAACATCCGTACATCTATCCATTTATCCAACATTTTTCATTTATAATATTAATAAGATTTTTAAATTAAGTAGGTATTTGGAGGTCAAATCATTGTTTAATGCCGTTTTTCCAGGTTTTTACGCTAAAGTTTGACAAACACTCAACTTCAAATTCTTAATTCTGATTTTGTAAGGGTCGTGCACATGGTGGTCAGTAAGTTCTGCCTACCTCCAAGGGTGGATGCCGTGACTATACATTATGAATACAGTAAGTATAAAACTTTCTTGCTGGCAGTACAACTTACCTATACTAAGTAATGTATCTACAAAAATTACTTCCAGATACCAAACCAAAATGAAACATAATACTTTTCTATATATCAAATTCAATCTATCAATCAATACAAAGCCATATTGTACAACATAATACAATAGAAGATAATATTAAGCTTTCGTACGAACTAAGGAACTTCACCGTCCATTTTTATTACCAACTTTTGGATCCGAGTATCCGAACCGTTATTTCATTTATGAAATAACTTTGAGCTGGCAACATTTAAAGTAAATATAAAGTTTGATGGCAACATTTATTCAAATACTTGTGCTCTTTGTTGGCTGTTGAGCTCATTCGTGCAGATAAACGCTTCTAGTAATTACATTTATGAATTGAATGAATATAAAATGTCGTTATCTTTTATTTTAGCGCAGATCAGCAATTAAATTTTAATAATATTATTATTTTCGAAAAGTATGGGATTAATATTTGCTTTTTACAATTATACTAGGTGAAAAATTTGCACTAGACCATGCCTTACGCACAAGATTACTGGAGGACCAAAAATAGTGGAATTGTTCTTGTGGTAGGTTTTTAATCATGGCTAAAACAAATCTTGGAGATAGCAATCGAAAAATGTTATGAGCATTTCTTAGGTAACTTAGGTAGTGATTCAAGAGTAGTGGTCATAGTCCCGATTTATGAATTGGGTCGTAAGTTTGAACCTTGATAGGTGCTGTACTCTGTGTAAGTTATTTTATCACCACTGCTTTCAAATGACACCGAAAATCATAATGAGACAACTGGCATTACCTAGAACCACAAAAAACCAAAACCAATACGAAATCGAAACCATTTGACATCGACCAACCTTCCCTGATTTCTGGAGGTAAATATTACAGTCCACTTTCTCTCCTTAAGAGCCCCTACAAGTTTCACGAGCTAAAAACAGAAAAAAGCTACTTTTTCAGAGCAAATTTCTCAATAACTACAAGATATATGATAAATCTTTAAAACAACTGTTTGCGTTACATAGTTATCTAGGAAATAGACATTACATATTTTTGATTACTGTTAACAATTAAAATTAGAAAAAATACATTCCTAACACACGTTTTTACGTAATCCCGAAACACCAGGTTTTTCAATTGCTTTTTCAGCTTACTGGTGGCGAATAACAATCTGCAAAAAAATGTGTGGACTGGGCGTATAGTATACTAGTAAGCCACCAATTTTGTTTTTTAAAGTTTATTGTATTTGTACAAAAAAAAAATATTGTCCACGCATAAAAAAGGCAATTTTATCATGTGCGAAAGTGTCGGCTACGTGTAAGAATATGTTGAATATAATAATAACTGATAAATAATTTGAAATTTGAGGTGTTTATCAATCGAATCCAATTTTTATATTTTATTTTGGAGTACTTATTTTATTTTAATAAATTGTCTGAATATTGCCTTATAAACCGTTGCGCACGCGCGAGACATTCAATTTTGCTCATGGGCTTGTAGACGACGGACCTATGTCGTTTTTTTTTGTCATTATATTTTTTATCATATATCTTGTAGTTATTGAGAAATTTTCGCTGAAAAGTAGCTGTTTTCTGTTTTTGGCTCGTGAAACTTGTAGGGACTCTTAAGAGCAAACCTGTGCTGCAGCACTGGGAACATTGCCGACTGCCTATATGCTTATGCATTTCCAAAAGATGCATCAAACCATCCTTTTGACGTTAACCCCATGGCTTTTGGTCCGAAACCTTTCAATGCAAAATAGATTCAATATTTCAGTATCAAAATATTATTCCGTAAACTTCACTCTGCTTACTTATAATATAAATACATCATGGGTATTCAACAGTATTGCCAAAGCGAATGCAAAGTATTTGACAGTAATGCTAATGTAGCCGTGTCCGAGAGTGGCCATTGCATTAATATTCCGAATTTGTTTAGCCTTCATGATATGAATATTCAGGAATAGGGCCGAGGGCATACCTGTGCGCAGCCTGTATAGTTTGAGAGGATGAAGTTTTTGGGTTTAAAAAGGGATGTTAGTAAAGAGTCTTGTAGTTTTATTAAAGTTACTCTTATCAAGAGGCAGTCGTCCGTCTTTCAAGGATATAAGATTCTGAGAATGATTCCATGAATACAAAGGTAGTAGTTACGCACAATGCCAATCTGACTTGGTATATCCACACAAAATTTCTGACTTCTGTATAAATTAAAAAAATAACAGTTCATGAATTCTTTAAACTTCAAGTATTCAGAATTTATGAACTAACGGCAACTGGCCCGTGGGATGTCAATTTTTAAGGTGATCTGTCAAAATATTAGAGGTGGTTTTGACATACTGTGAACGAAATGCGAACTCTCCTCAAAACTAAGAGAATTGGTATGCTAAATAGTTATCAAACACACCGCAAATCTTTATGTAGTTACTTTGATAAGACAGAATGAGTAAATAAGAGAGGATCTAGTACTGAACCCTGCAGCAAACCCTAGTCACACCTTACCCAACTATTCCCACTATAGAAATCACTTTCAATCAATAGCTAATCTCACAACCGGAGTGTCTAAAACAAGACAGGACGTCACCAGCCCAGTGCTGTAACTGCAACGAGGACCACCCGATAAACTTCCGGCAGTGCAAAGAGCGCAAAACGTATCTGGAACAAGTTTCGAACAGAAACACAAATAAAAGCAGTTAGCAGTTGTTAAACCTACCAGCACTAACAAAATCGACGGACGCGCCTGGAATAAGGTCACTTCTGGAGTTACTGCTGCAGCCACCATTCACCCGCCCACCAACAGTGTTCAAGATCAAGCTACTACAGACATGTTAACAATCCTAAAGACTATCTAATCGATAAAATGTGAATTTCTAGCATGTGATAATAATGATGGACAAAGTCATTTTAATTCTAACCTACCTTGGAAAATATGTCTAACTCTTAACCTTTGCGTGTTATGTATTGGAATGCTGATGGCATTCGCACAAAAATAGACGAACTCTTGGATTTGGTAAGTGAGCGTTCAATTGACATTATTGCCTTGTGTGAGACTAGAATCTCTCCCCAAACATCTCTCCGTACTCCAGGCTACAAGTGCTACCGCCAGGACAAACTGAATGAAACAAGAGGACAGGGAGTTGCGATTCTGATTAACTCTATATACCACACTCCCTTGTTAAAATGCCCAATTTACAAAATCTAGTGTGTATCGGTATTGAATTAACGATAACTTGTAAAAAAAAAAGCAGCCAAGTGCGAGTCGGACTCGCGCACGCAGGGTTCCGTACCATTATCGCAAAAAAACGGCACAAAAATCACGTTTGTTGTATGGCAGTCCCACTTAAATATTTATTTTATTCTGTTTTTAGTATTTTTGTTATAGCGGCAACAGAAATACATAGTTTGTGAAAATTTCAACTGTCTAGCTATCACGGTTCATGAGATACAGCCTGGTGTCAGACAGACAGACAGACGGAACGCGGAGTCTCAGTAATAGGGTCCCGTTTTTAGCGTCCCCTAAAAAGCTGTCATAGTTTCAGCTTAGCAATCTCCCAAATTACCTTTACAGCTTAGTGATCTTGATTTGGTCTTGAATCTAAACCCGCAACTACTGTTAATGTGTGACCTAAACACTAAGCACCCCTATTGGAACTGTTCTGTGGCCAACCCCCATGGAAAATTACTTTTCGATCACATGTTCACTAATTATTACGAAATCCTTGCCCCTAGTACTCCTACATTAGTTCACTACGACTGCACCCACTTACCTTCAACTCCTGATGTAATCTTAGTAGCTAACAATGTCACAGTATCTAGTGAGGCACTAACGTGTCTGTCTTCTAATCATCTTCCAGTTCTTTTTACTATTGGTGGTGATTTTTGTCGTTTGAGCGAAATCTCTTTCAACTACAAAGATGCGGATTGGGCGAAGTATAGATCTTTTATAGACCAGCAGATTATCTTGAGTTCAGCCACCTTTAAGGAAATCTCTGAAATAGATATCGCAATTCAAAATCTAACTATGGTAATTACTAACGCTCGTAAATTAAGTGTCCCTATAATTAAAAGAGAAGGTAAAACTAAACTTCCTAGACGCATTAAAACCATATTTAAAACTAAGAACATGTGGCGCAGGCTAGCCCTTAAAGAAAAAAACCCTATGGAGAAGAAGTATACATTATATCTGGCAAAGTAAATGCACTTAACAAAAACATAAAACAATTATTAATAAGTCACAATAACGAGATCTGGAATAAGGAACTATCCAAAGTAGATAACATTGCCTCAGCTAAATGGCGTATAGTCAAATCACTCAATTTTAAACCCATCATAATACCTTCACTTAAGACGTCAAATAACACCCTAACGTCGTTTGTTCAAGAGCAATGTGAAGCATTAGCAGACGCATTTCTAGAAAACTCTTTGCTCACAAAAAATCTGGAAAAATGACCCTGAAACTGATAGTGCGGTTGAGGAATCGGCTGAAAAACTCAACAGGTACAAAATAAGTGATTTTCTTCTTTTTTAAAAGAACGTTGCCCCACACTAGGAATTTCTTCCTGTATCGTGGGTGCGTTTACAAACATATAATCTTACATACACAACACCCGGAGCCGGAACAACTATCTGTAGATCATACAAATATTTGTTCCGTGCGGGAATCGAACCCGCGACACACAGCGCAGCAGTCAAGCACTCAACCACTGCGCCAACCATGCGCCCAAGCCTGATTTTAAAAACCCATTGGGACCTAAAGAAATACGCAAACTTCTGAATGCTTTAAAAACTCGTAAGGCCCCGGGTATAGACGGGATTGTCAACTCACTACTTAAAAACTTATCGCAAAAATGTATAGTCCTACTTACCAAATTGTTTAATGGCTGTTATCAACTGGGCTACTTTCCTTCATGTTGGAAACTAGCTAAGGTTATTCCTATTAAGAAATCTGGCAAAGACGAAACAATTCCCTCGAACTATCGGCCAATAAATTCACTGAGCATTTCCTGATACCTGAACAATTTGGTTGCCGCAAATCCCACTCCACAGTCCAGCAGCTGGCCATAGTAACTGAGCACGTTGTTGACAACCTCAACCAAAACAAATCCACACGTGCTACTTGGTGCTGTTGGACATTGAAAAAGCATTCGATACAGTTTGGCATGAAGGTTTGCGCCATAAGTTAATAACATACCACGTCCCTCTATGCCTTAAAAAGCTACTCCAGTCTTATTTAACAGAACGAACCTTCGCTGTTACCATTGGTTCCAATTCACTTCATTGGTTGACTTCCAGTCAGAGGCGAGTTACAGCTGGTGTGCCACAAGGATCAACAATGGAACCGTACCTCTTTATTTTGTACCTCGATGATATTCCAAAGTAAAGGCTAACACATCTCGCTGTGTATGCGGATGACCTGCAACATATACCTCATCTGACGACCTGGTCCTGGTCTCTCGACTATAATTTTCACTTAATCTCCTCCTAGATTACTTCATTAAATGGAAGCTTAAGTTAAATGCCACAAGAACGGAATTAATCATGTTCACAAGAAATCCCCCATCATCATTTCCTAGTCGCTTGACGCTAGCTCACTATTACCATCTTACCAGCGTAATTAATTGCCGTTACCGTGTTTATGTGTACATTATTTTGTATTGATAATATTTAACTTATTAAATATCAGTTATTAGACCTAAAAATGAATATTATCAGGTATTCGCTTTCTTTGTATAAAATGATTGAAAAAAAATGTTACAGGGTGGGTGTGAAACTTTAATTTAAAAATGTGGGTCTGCAAACCCTACATAATTTATTTGGTTTAATGTATTATTGTTAATCAGGAACTGTCAATATATAAATCATTAATGTTATTGATTTTGCCTACTTAACATTATTTTGATGTCTTAGTTTGCATTTAGAATCTCTCTGATCTTTTTTGTTAACTTTTTATACCTTTATGTCACTTCAAAATTACTCACCTGATGCATCCAATAAAATGTTCAAATCATTATTATTTATTATTATAAGGAAAACAAACAGTAGTATACTAAAAATATATAAATTGTCTTAAACATATGACTTAATAAATATCCTACCCACTACATTTCCCCCCATTTCCTTTTTTTCCCATTATATTTTTTTCTTATGTCCTGTTCAATCTCCAGAAATTAAAGCCGGACTCATGGAGCGTGTCTCCGCCGTGGTGAGCAGAGAGCTAAGTGAGCTGGCTGTTATTTATTTAGTCCAAGCTGTAACTTTTATGACTTGATTGTCTTTTAGCTGTTTAAATGCTATAGGGACGGTTATATATGTTTAAAGTGTGAGTTGGTTGTATTTGCGATAGGGATGTGACAGAGACGAAGGCGGAAGAGGAAAAATAAACAAAATATATATAAAAAATCCTTGCAAACCAGGAATGAGGATATCCGCAGGCGAACCAAATTTAACGATATAGCCCGAAGAATTGCGAAACTAAAGTGGCAGTGGGCAGGGCACATTGCTCATAAAACGGATGATCGATGGGCCGAAAAGTTCTAGAGTGGCGACCGCGAACCGGAAGACGCTGCGTTGGAACGCCTCCCAATAGCTGGACCAATATCCTGATGAAGGTAGCAGGAGTCCGCTGGATGCGAGACGCACGAAATCTGTCATTGTGGCTACACTTGGACACAGGCCTACAAAAACGTCCAGCAGTGGACGTTTTTCAGCTGAAATGATGACTATGATGAATGAAACTTAAAAAATGTTTAGTAAATTCGGATCCATTAAAAAATTGCTCACTATTTGGCGGTGGTGACATTAGAGCAAATCTTTAAACTTCGAGTCATAACAAACGATATTCTTTTAAAAAACAAAACAAAATACTTTATTTTCAACTAAACCTTATAAGTACTTTTGAATTGTCAATAAAAAAAAAATATGAATTCTAGTTGCACAATTGCAAGCGAGGAGAATTTGCAAGAAACTCCACGGACACTCTTCTCCATCAGTTTTAATTACAAGTATTTGAATTACATCATTCTTGTTGGAAAAATAAATTTTCTCAAAAATGGTATGTAATGTTGTCATAACATCTCTAAAAAGTATCCAGGAAGTGAACTCTATCGGAGACTTTTCACAACTGTCCAGTAAGAAGCGAGATTTTAAATTTGGAATCTCCTACTGTCCAGTAAGTATGTAATTTACTGACTGGACAGTAGTAGGGATTGGTCCGATATATCAAATCGTAACTAAGATATCATATCATATCGATATCTATATCAAAATAACCGATATTACAAAAACTGTATCTACTAGCGTGCGAGAACGAATAAATCAAAACTTTAAACCGTAATAATGCGGAAATGTACGAACTACGAACAAAACGCAAACTTCACAAACGATATGCGCTACCTCTCTTTCTAAGTATTATTTCGTGTTCGTTGTATGTTTGCTCATCTAAATAACATTTTAACTTATGCAAACTGTACTAAATGATATCGATATCTGAAAACCGTTTTCGATATCGATATGAAAACTGTATATCGGTTACATAACCGTTTGTGCAAAAAACCGAAAACACCCATCTCTAGACACTTAGGTCATCCTCTTCAGATTTGCTTGGAAAAAAAATATAGTACCAGCCAGACACAGATTAGAGTTTAGCCATTATACCATGGTTATAGGAGGAAGGCCCCAAATATATATCTCTCTTTTTGGTATGACATTTTATGAGATAGATATAGTTTTGAGTCCGTTAATCGAGACGTACAACAAACAAATATAAATGCCTTATATTTGTTTGTTGTACTTACCTTCAATATTAATTAAACTTGTTGTTAAACTTTCTTCCATTTTTGAGAAAAGCATTATACAAGCCTCAACCAGAAAGAAAGCCATCCTGGCCTCGTATATAACCGGCACTCACCTGCGGTTCGGTCCGGTTAACTCATACTTGGCCAGGAAGGCATACTTACTGGATTCTGTAGTAATGTACTATTTCACAAGTAAAATTAAAAAAAAACCCCGACACATTTTTATTTCATGCTAGATAAAAAGACTGATTCAGATTTCATCTGTAGTAGACATGCTTCGATCGACAATCTATTAAATACGTAAGACACGATATCTTGTGAAAACACCCCGATTCAAACAGTAAAACTGCTGAACCGATTTGCATCAAACATAAAACACTCGATAAAGTCACTTTTCAAACAAAAAAAAAACGAAAATAATATCGGTTCGTCCGTTTAGGAGCTATGATGCCACAGACAAATACACGTCAAACTTAAAACACTCCTGTCGTCCTCTTCCGTCGGGGGTTAAAAATATACGCAGGCAAAGCCGCTGTCAAAACCCAGTCCTATATAATTAAGCTAGCAAGCCGGTATTAGGCGAAATATCCGGCAGAATTGCTGAAATATCTGTCGTAAAGCAGTGACCACAACTATTCCGTCGCGGTCAGGCTAGGATGCGGCAACATTGTGCCCGGATTGGCTGTAAATTATCTGATTATTATATTATACCTGAAGGTTGAGGTTAGGGTCGCCGGTGACGAGGATAATTTGTTTTAATTAGGAGGATCAACATAGGAATGTGATGGGCACGTCAGTATGGTAGGTTGGAGATTGTCAGAATAAACGTTAAGTTTTAACCAGTTATTATCAGTCTTTTATCGGTAGACATAAAGAGATCTCAACATATTATCCTGGTTATTGTCTTTAATGGAGATATTCATATTCATATTCTTTATTGTACACAAAATAAACATTACAAATAGAAAAGGAAAACTTATGTACAAAGGCAAGCTTAACCCATAATTGGGTTCTCTGACAGCAAACCTCAGTGCTAAAGAGAGAATTAGGACAGTTAACAAAAGCGCACAACAAATTCTAAAAAACATTTGAATTCTTACTAACTAAATACACTACACAAATACGTGTAAAGCACACAATGCATACACATAATACATACAAATATCTAAAATACATACATATTTATGCGTCATGTTGACAGGAAATGTTCCTTAATTCTTCTCCTGAATATACCTAGTAAAGGGCTATCCCGTATGGAATGAGGAAGATTATTCCAGAGGCGGACAGCACGAACAGTAAATGATCCACCGTAACGACTTGATGAGTGGGGAGGAAAACGAAGGAGAAGAGATGATGAGGAGCGGCAAGGTTTTCCTCTCGGAACAAGATACTCAAAGCGTTCTTTAAGATACGAAGGTGAGGTAGGATTGTGAACAACAGAAAATTGTAGAGAAAGAGTGTGGGAATCTCGGCGCTGCCAAATAGGCAGCCACTTCAACCGCTTCCGAAATTCCGATACATGGTCGTACTTTCGGAGGCCAAAAATGAAGCGGATGCACAAATTCTGCAAACGCTCGAGCTTATCAAGAAGTTCCTCAGTCGCATCAAGAAAGCAGACATCAGCATAGTCAATCGTATTTTTTTTTTTTGTATTAAATTATTTTTATTACATTCTTCGTTATAATTATATTAATTTTTACTAATGATTTTTAATTATTATTAATGTATTTTTGATTATTTAGGCATTGAAATGTTTTTTTTTATTGAATATTGAGTTTCTATTTGTATTGTTTAATCCTCTGACAAATTTTTGACGTTATATGTGTAATAGTACCTAAATTGTTGACTCTCTGCACGTGTTGGGTAAAACTGTAAGTGCATTGAGTAATTGAGATAAAGAAATAAATAAATAAATAGGATTGGAAGGATAGAAATAGGACGGAACTGGGATACTGATGAAGGTTTAGATATAGCTACAACGTTTGAAAGTATTTCCAACTTCCATTATGCGTACAGCTAAGGAGTGGAATTCCCTGCCGGAGTCTGTGTTTCCCGATAGCTACAATCTCGGGGTCTTTAAGTCACGAGTGAATAGATTACTTATATACACATCATCCCTTACCATCAGGTGAGATAGTGGTCAAGCGCAAGCCTATCTACAATTTTAAAAAAAAACACAAGATTTACAGTTGTGAGTTTTGTGTGTGTTGCAATCATCAAATCACCTTCTAGATATATCTGTCAGAAAAACTTCAATCATAAGATGAGTATCGCTTATACTTGTAACAGAACTACGAGTATTTAAAGTTTTTAACCGCACTGTGTTTAAAATACGCGCCTGTACACACCTGTAGGATAGCAGAAAATGTCTTAAAAATCAAAATATTCCTCAAATCAGTTACTCAAAAAACAACCTAAATATCAAACCCTATTATATTGACAAGTGAAATTTAAAAATAAATATTCCTTCGACACATTATTATTTCATGCTACATAATTTATGTATTACATAGTAGACGCGCTTCAATCGACTACCTATTGAACATGTAATAATGACACGATATCTTGTGAACGTCCCGATACAAACAGTAAAACGTCCTAAACTTTAAAACGGCTGAACCGATTTTCATCAAACAACTAAGAACACTTTTGATAAGGTCACATTCAAACAAAATGAAACGAAATCTATATCGCTTCATCCGTTTAGGAGCTATGATGCCACAGACAGATACACATATACACAAACACACAGGTACACACGTTAAACGTGTAACACCCCTCTTTTTTCGTCGAGACACACAACAATAAAACCTTGATCTTATCTATACTGCCACGACAATCTCATTCGCAGTAACACAGACTCAACGTCCAATTAGCAGAACATTAAAACGATCTTCTCCCAAAAGGACGAAACGTATCAATATAATTAAGCGATGATAGAGAAAAAGAAATAAAAGTGTGATCATCAAATCGCTTAGCAGATTAACCAGCTGAATTAAAACGAAGCCTCGGCTAACACGACGTATTATTATGCTCTAAACGTTACTGTACCACTCCTTCTCCAAAGAAATATCAATCTTTCAACCTTTTAAACAAAGTCTAATTCAACTTGTAAGGGAAAGTTAAGTGGCTTTTACAGTAAAAGAGCTTTTATAACACGACTATAAATGCTACAGTCGCGTGCCAGTCGAGTGTAAATGCGAGTAAAGTTTTACTTTTATCCGCAAAAAGGTAGTCTGAGGACATCGCCGAATACGTGAGGCATAAAACTTTAATAGGACTGTGTTTGTTTTCTGCTATCTTTTTTAAAATCTTTCTAATTTTATAAATGTGAAAAATTGGATGACTGGATGGATGTATGTTTGTTACTCAATCACGCCAGAACGGGTGAATGGATCTGGATGAGATTTGGCACAGATATAGATTATAGTCTGGAATAGCACACAGGCTTTTGCAGACTATAATCTACTTACTTCTAGGCTTTACTTTTCATCCCGGTATAATGTTTTATTGGGAATTTGGTATTTTGAGGAGCTCGTGCCTGAATAATAACAGCCGCACGGGTCGATCATCAAGGTTAAGCAACGCTTGACGAGGTCGGTCCGTGGATGGGTGACCATTTCAACATACCGAGTTTCCTCCGTGCCTCGGAAAGCACGTTAATCCGTTGGTCCTGGCTGTCATTTGAAGATCTTTGACAGTCGTTACGGGGTAGTCAGAAGCTTGAGATCTGACACCAGTCTTGCCAAGGGGTACCGTGTTTCCCAGTTACTGGGTTGTGGAGGTCAGATAGGCAGTCGCTCCATGTAAAACACTGGTACTTAGCTGAATCCGGTAAGACTGGAAGCCCACCCCAATATAGTTGGGAAAACGGCTAGGCAGATGATAATGTTCCATTGGGATATGAAAACACTATATACGCGGGTGAAACCGCTGGCAGAAGCTAGTATTTAATTTAGGGGAGTGTGCGATGGAACTGCACAATTTGATTCCGCCTAGCCCTTTCCATCACCGGACAACAATACGTACGGCAATGCGCCACCGGTACATGGTGGACATCCCACCCATACGTACAAAGCGTTGTGCGAATACTTTCATTGTACGCACAGCTAAGGAGTGGAATTCCCTGCCGGAGTCTTTGTTTCTTGATAGCTACAACCTTGGGGTCTTTAATTCAAGAGTGGATAGGTTACTTCTAGGCAAGCGTGCTTCACCGTCAACCACATCATCGCTTACCATCAGGCGAGATAGTGGTCAAACGCGATCCTATCGATAAATAAAAAAAAGCAAGCGCTACTGCTGAACATGAGGCCTTGGGTTCGATGTCAGAGTCGGGTAAAACTGTAATTTGGTTTTTCTATCTGGAATATCTCAGTAGCAGCCGCAGCCCGAAATCTAGATTTGTACCCGGTCGATAGCAATAGGCTCGCTCCTATTTACGTGCGACTCACAAATACCTAACTCGTGAAATGGGGTGTACTTTATACGAGGACATCTGTCTTCCCTTTGCGGAATACAGGCGTGATGTTATGTTATTTAAAGCTAAAGTAAGGGAAGTTAATAGGGTAAGTTGCCAAAAATAACTATTTAAAGAAATAAAATTATTTAAGTAGTACCTGTATTTAGTTTATTTGTTTTAGTATTTATTGTATAATTAAATTGAATTTATTTATAGCTTATATTTAGGTCTTATATTCAAATCCATTTTACTATCGTAATTGCACCTACCGCTATTTGTTTCTCCATCACCCAAAGGTTGACTGGTAGAAAATGCCTAGGGCATTAAGTCCGCCTCTGTACGTTTATGTGCTTAAAGTATTAAATAAATATTTAGTCCGTCATTTAGATAACCTAAAAATAATGCACACGTATTTTTTTTTTGCCACGTAAACAAAAAATTAAGACGATTCATTGCGTTGAAATATCGTGTGACGTCACGGTGTGCTGTACTTTATACTAACAAAGTGACGTCACAAGCCCCCACACCTGAATTTTGATGCACTTTATCTTTGTATTTTTTTTCTATACTAATACTAATATACTTATACTAATATATATAATATTATAAAGAGGAAAGATTTTTTTGTTCGTTTTTTTGTTTGTACCGAATAGGCTCCGAAACTACTGGACCAATTTGAAAAATTCTTTTACCAATAGAAAGCTGCATTATTCCTGAGTGACATAGGAAATTTTTGAATCCCGAAATTGGGTCCTGTGGGGTCGTCCACGGGAGCGAAACCGCGGGCAACAGCTAGTATTTGATAAAGTAATAAATACGGGTTCAATATTATTTGATAATCTTACTGACGGGCATAATTGAGTTATCATTTTTCTACCCAAGTAACATACCTATTCTTAGTTTTATGTTGATAATAGCTGTACCCGCAGCTTCGCTCCCCTACCCTACTCTACTTACCTACCTACCCTACATACCTAGCTACCTACCAATTGTTTTTCTACGGTCATTCTTCCGTAGTGATACTTAACACCGCCATTCAGAAAATGACGTCAAATGCACAACGTCATCTATCGAATATGGAGTTTAACTGTCGGAGTATCTGAATTGCATGTGTTGTGAATGTTTTGATATTTTACTTCTGGGGCAATTTAAATTCATCTAACTTTTGACACATTGAACCGATTGCAATGAAACAAAAAGTAAATAATACTTCTAATTACACACATTTTTTATGTATAAAAGTTATCTACATTTTACGTGATGCGTGCATAAATAAATAGACAAATAGATAAAAAGACAAACATACAAAAATGCTAATAAAACTAGAAATGTGTTCTGTTGTTTATCCTTAAACACCCTGGCTATTATTTTTGGCAATATTATGTACAAAAATTACTTTTCTACAGATTTATTATATGTATTGATGATGATGGATGGCAGCATTCTGACAGGTTAACCCTCACTATCACTACATACGAGTATTATAAAACCAACTCCCCCGCCGCGTCCGTCTGTCTGTCTATTCGCGATAAACTCAAAAACTACTGAACGGATTTTCATATGGTATTTATCAATATACAGAGTGATTCTTGAGAAAGGTCTATGGTGTATAATTCATTTAGGTTTTTTGTAAATCGGCTGTAATATGACGATGGTAGTCGAAAAAGGTATGCTACTCATGCGAAGCCGGGACGGTTTTAAATAAATAAAAAAATTCTTGCCGTGACCTCATCATCGATATATTTACCATCATTATGTACAAGCTTCATTCCTATCCTTGTTATTTACCTTTAACTAAAATTATACTATACGAGTAAAGAGGTCGGTATAGGAGGAAATTTCTGATACGATTTAAAAAAATATTTCATAGTTAAAAAGCTGCGCTGCTAAGATAGCAAAGCCACGGGTAAAACCTTATGAACAATCAGCCTTTAATGTTCCGGTTGCTGGGACACAGGCCGCTTCTCTAGGATAGGGACTGGGCCGTAACCACGCGGGTCCAGTGCGGGTCCAGTGCGGGTTGGTGGATTGTTGTCGAAAAAAATCTAGCTTAAATTAATTATGAATATTAAATGCAGCTCTACATTCTTTCGGTCACGAAAACTTTTCTGAAATTTTCCTAATTCTCCTGAAAATTCGCCGAGTCACGTAGCAACAGGGTAGCGTTACGCCTATTATTCAAATTATATTACGCGTACAACAACAGCCACCCTAAATTTGCCAAAAATAAAAAGATCCCCCAATGTAGAAATGACATTGTCCTACTGACCCCGGCATTAATAGTGACATTCTGACACGAGTCCACTGACTTGTAGCCTAAGATACCACCGCAAAAATCTCTAGCTAACTAATTATACTTTTTTTGTAAAACGTAATAATTAGCACTTTATAGTAGAATATATTGATGTAGGGTTGCCTGGCACTATCTAGCCGCAATTACCTAATTAAATATTTTTTTATTAATGTTTAATAATTATCCTCAGATATATAAGTTTATCAAGTGAATCCAACGTCATTTGAAAGAAAGTTATGTAGAAAATAGGAAAAAATGGGTTGCTAAGTCTAAGTTAACGCAATCTGTGGGTTGTCAGTTTACCTGCTGCTATCATAACTTGTGGCTTACTGAGAGCTGATTGCTGTTGCATACGCACCCATGATACAGAAGAATTTTTTAGTGTAGGGCAAAGAAAAAACTAAATACATCTATGGCCACCCTGAAGTTATGTTTTCTACTATCAAGTACTATTCATGAAAATAAAAATTGATCAAAAACAATTTACCTGCAGATTTTTGCGGTGGGATCTCGTACTATTATTTTACATGGAAACTATCCAACTTTTGTTTACGTCATCGGTGCGTGACGGTTTCGACAGTTTGTAAACAAAACTACCGATAAACTGCAGTTGGTCGTTTGGATGGGGTGCACCCCCCTATTAAGGAAACTAGGTATAATTGATATGATTGGAAGGAAAAAACAACTCCATTTAAACAAAAGTTGTTATGATAATATATGAAAATAGGTCGGCAACAAATGTGATAAGTTTGGACAAATAACTCTTACTTATTTCAGGCTATTAAATACGTAGAATAATCCTAAGATCACACTTCCTACTAATATTACAAATGCGAAGGTTTGTGAGGATGGATGTATGTATGTTTGTTACTCTTTCACGCAAAAACTACTGAACGGATCTGGATGAAATTTGGCACAGAGATAGATTATAGTCAGGAATAGCACGTAGAATACTTTTTATCCCGGGCATTCCCTCGGGACAATTTTCGACAAACACGCGGGCGAAGCCGCTGGAAGAAGTTAGTATATTATAAAGGCGAAAGTTTGTAAGTGTGTTTATATGTTTGTTACTTCTTCACGCTCAAACGGCTGGACGGATCTGGATGAAATTTCGCACAGAGATAGATTGTAGTCAGGAATAGCACATAGGATACTTTTTATGCCGGTTATATGTTCCCTTCGGATAATTTTCGAAATTCACGCGGGCGAAGCCGCTGGCAGAAACTATAGTAGAGTTATAAACTTGAAAAATACTTTTGACTTTTCATCGTAGAAAAGCGTTTATTTGGTACTGGTCCAATCGGTTTACCGAGAGGAATATATATGTTACTATAAAAGCCCGAACTACGGTAAAACTTACCTTTAACGGTGAATCCTAAGATTTACCATGTTTTATAGGTAAAAGTCCGAAATAATAATTTTTCATTCGAAAAAATCATCATCATCATTTCAGCAGAAAGACGTCCAGTGCTGGACATAGACCTCCCCCAAGCGTGGCCACACTGATCTATGATACTCGCTAATTTCGGGCTTTCACCAGCAATCGCACGGTAAATCTTAGGATCGCCCTCACATAATTGAATGCATATGAAACGCTATGGCATACGAAATGATGTGAACAATTGAAACATTTCCAGTTTTTAAAGCCTTTGAAAGTTTTAAATCATATAGGTATTTTTTTATCATGTAACAAATGAAATACCTAGTTTGGTGAAGCCCGTAATTATTTACAAATCAAATCAAATAGTTTCATTTCAAATAAACCTTATAGGTACTTTTGTATTGTCAAACAAAAAAAGATCAATCTAGTTGCACATTCGCAAGCGTCAGTAGGTCTCTATAGAGAAGAATATGCAAGAAACTCCACGGACACTGTTTTCCATCAATAAGTTTCAATTACAAGTATTTGGTTACAACTCTGAGTAAAATATACAACCTCAAAATACCCATCCCAACTGATGGCGCCCGTTCACGAACATGACGCATGGATTGGCACCACTCAACTCAACCATCACGAAGGGAACCGAATGATCCAACACATGTGCCACCATCAGAGAGATATTCGAGAGAGAATGACACACTCAACTCACAAGTCAAAGAATGACACATAGGTACAGTGAATTGTAGATTTAGTCGTAACATAGTACTCATACATGTGCTGTGCAGTTATAAAATACTAAAAAAAATTGAGTTTATATAATACAAATATATTCATACAGTCTTCAGCAGGTCCTTCTTTAAAACCTTTCTGCCCATCACTTGTTTTTGCGCCCTAGTGGCTGCGGGACAGGACCGGCATTGAGCCTAGCATTTGCTAGTAAAAATGATATTATAAGTTGGGGTATTTACCCCAACTTATAATATGCCTGCCTGCAACTATGCAGTTCGGGTGCGTTCTAGATCGTGGGGAGGTATTTTTACCCGACTACGGGTTATTTTGTTTTTGACCGGTATACGTGTATGTATGTTTGTCTGTTCCCTCATAACTTCTAAACTACGTCTCATAATTTGACAAATGAGGTGACGTTAGAAGCGTCTTGATTGTCCGCTGGTCATAGGCTAAGTGACGTCACGATAAATTGAAGAACTAGTGGTGAACAAAAATAAATCATGTGTGGGTATCATTGAACAAGGATTTTAAAATGAAGGTATGGTTTGGTATACCATATTTTTGTCAACCGTACCGTTTGATACTACGTGTAACTTACTCGCGTTATCGAAATTTCTGCAATACGCTACTGCGTAATTTAAAGAGGGCTTATGAGAAGAGTGAGCTTGAAAAATCTAGGAATAACCCCAAAGCATTGTGGAAAACCATTAAGAAAATAACGAATACTGGTAAAATATGCTCTAGTCCTGTTGAACTGCTCAAAATATGCGACAGTCCTTCATCTTCCCTTAACAATGTCTGCTCTTTCTTCAGCAATATAGGTAAAAACATGGCTGCAAAAATAATTAACGACCCGTATAAGGCGCTTTTAAGCCGCAAGACCATCCAAGATGGTAATAACAACTCTCTGAGGCCGCTTGTCAATTCTCTTGTTATGCAAAAGGTTGACGAATGTGACATAGACACTATAATACTGCAAATGCGACATGACTGTGCCGTAGGCTGGGATGGAATATCTTCCTCGCTCCTTAAGTCATGTCGTCATACTCTGGTTCCCCCGATAACATATATCTGCAACCTCTGCATTGAGACAGGAGTTTTTCCAGACTCTCTGAAGAGAGCCATAGTCCATCCAATTTTTAAGGGAGGGAACAGATCCTGTGTCGATAATTATAGGCCTATATCAGTACTGTCATCACTCTCAAAAATTCTCGAGAAGATTCTAAATCAAAATCTTAGATGCTTTCTCGATAAATATGAACTTATAGCGCATAATCAGTGCGGCTTCCGATCTGGAGTCTCTACTGAAGACGCAGTATCGGATCTAACCCAATCTATTGCTAGGACTCTGGACAATAGAGCAAAGTGCCTTGGTATATTTTTGGACTTGTCAAAAGCCTTCGACACAGTTTCTGTCCCCAAACTAATTTCCAAGCTAGAGTGTTTGGGTTTACGTGGCATAGCTTTGGAAATTTTCAAAGATTACCTGAGTAATCGTACCCAGATGGTAAATATTGGCTCTAACTACAGTGATGAAGAGGTTGTGCTGTATGGTGTCCCCCAGGGAAGCATCCTAGGTCCCACCCTTTTTCAAGTATACATAGATGACCTTTGTAGAATGTCAATACCAGATTGTAAGATCTATGTATATGCAGATGATACAGCGGTTCTGGTTGATGGGAACTCCTGGGAAGATGTGAAACGGAAGGCGGAATTTGCACTGACTTCAATTATGAACTGGCTTGACCTAAACTTGCTGACATTAAATCTACAAAAAACATACTACCTACCCTTTGCGATCCGGTCCAACACCAAACCTACAAATAAGTTCACGATAACGGCTCACGTATGCCAAAATCAGTTAATACCATGCTCATGCCCTTCTATTGCCAGAGCTGATACTGTTAAATACTTGGGTGTGCATATACACGATGGACTAAAATGGGACAAGCAACTCGATACACTAACTTCTCGAACACTTCGTCTTATACACATCTTCAAATCTCTCTGAGAATCCGCCTGTATTAACATTCTGAAAATGGTGTACTTCACATTATGCCAATCGATTATTGGATACTGTATAACTGTATGGGGTGGAGCAGCGAAGACGTATCTTCTGAGAGCAGAGAGGGCCCAAAGGGCGGTACTTAAAGTCATGTTAAGAAAACCCTACAGATACCCTACAGCGCTACTTTACCCTAACTGCAAAGTACTGACGGTCCGGCAGATCTTTATTCTCCAATCTATCCTGAGGATACATGCCTGCATACCTCCATCTGATCCAAGAAAGCGTACATATGTTCCTCCAAGTGTACAGTATAAAACCTCATTTGCAAGGCGTCAATTCTACGTCTTAAGCCACCATGTCTTTAAAAAAATACAGAAAGAACTAGACATAATAGATCTAAATAAATTTAATGTCAAATTAAAAACTTCTGACTGGCTCATACAGCAGGACTATATCAAAACAGAGTCTTTACTATCATTCATCGCTTGACATAATTACCCCCCTCCCCTCCCTCTCCTTACTTCTCTTTTCCCTTATCATACACATACACACACACACATACATCAGTACACTCTCCCTCACCCTTCTCACATACACACACCTTCAAAACCTCAACACTCATACATATTTGATTTATATTTATATGAATGTATATCGTCACACTGCACTCTTGTAAATTTCAGTTTTATTAAATTCAAATCTAGGCCGATCACTGTCTCTTATAATACAGGTCTCCTAGTTTAAGAGACAGGGTTCATTAATTTTTATGTATCATGGACTTTAAATCTTCTGTTACAAGCTAAATTAGATATATATATTTTTTTTTTGAGCTTATTGTATTGTCATCACTTTGTTTTTGAAATGTGTCTGTGTGTATTTTCTGTATAAATAAACAATTTTATTATTTATTATTATTATTATATCCAGTCAAAGTAATGAAATCAATTTTTTTACCCGACTACGGCGTCGCAAAATCCACTCTTGTAAGTTATGCATTATTATTAGATACATGTAAAACAGTAAATCCTACACAGAATAAAAATGTGATGTGGCTCTGCAAAAATCCCAAAATACTTTAAATGAAAAATAATTTCAAAATGCAAAACCCACCTTCTGAAAAATCACGCTCTAAAAGTATGAAACAAGAAAATATCCCACTTTGCAGAATGAATTGTTTTCTTACGGTAGGTCGCATACGACCACGGTATCCTCTACGAAATAGTTTGTACATAACAATTTCAGATGAAAACATTTTCTTGTTTCATACTTTTTAGAGCGTGATTTTTCAGTAGTCGGGTTTTAGTTTTTGAACTTATATTTATATTGTAACATTTTATACAGTACCCCATAAAAAATGAAGCTCTTTTAGCCATCCTAAAACCTGGTTCAATTAATTGGTCCCTATTTCTAGTAACATAAAGAAGAAAGAAAAGTATTTTAATAACTTCAATTGTACAAGAAAACACTTATCTAAACACGTTGCGTTACAACTAAGGAAAAGAGTGTTTACGAAGAACTCGTTAATTAACAAAAACTAACTTAACTTAATAATTTACATAATTATGTCTGTAGACGTTTTTACCATAAAGGTGTAAATGATTTCTAACGCACATTATATTTTCATAAATATATTGACAAAGTACCAAAGTAGACCAGCCTCGCGGTGTCTACATCAGTAAACTGACGATTTTTCTAACGTCATAAGCTGCCAAACTTAGTCGCCCTGCAAGAGATATTAAATGAGGACCCCATTGTGACCTTAAGTTTAGCGTGATCCCAAGAAAAACTTGGGCGCACGGTTGGCGCAGTGGTTGAGCGATTGACTGCTGCGCTGCGTGTCGCGGGTTCGATTCCCGCACGGATCAATTATTTGTATGATCTACAAATAGTTGTTCCGGCTCTGGGTGTTTGTGTATGTGAGTTTATATGTTTGTAAACGCACCCACGATACAGGACAAATTCCTAGTGAGGGGCAACGTTTTTTTAAAAAAAAAAAAAAAAAACCGTTTTATCGACGAGTTGAAGCTTCTCCCTGTTTAATATAATGTCACAATCAGTACTTTTGACACTCGGCAAGGCAAATTTGACGCAATTAGTCTTTCATTGTTCTTTTATTTTTTTAGGTAACCAACAGCGATACATAAAAATATTTTACAAAATATGCGTATTTCAATTTTTACGGCCAGTTATAAGTTTCCCTGTGTAACTGGGATAATGTATGAAACATGCGAACGAACTAATGCCACAAATTTAAATTAAAAGATGCAATAAAATCCAAATTTATACAAGGTTTTGAAATGGTAAAAACAAAAATGGTTGAATAACAGAAGGCAGGAGCAAATAGAAGATTTGTTGACTGTCAGTCGTCTCCATCTCGTCATCATTTTAAACTAAATTATTAACTGTGAACCAATTTTGAACCTGTCGTAAGGCGTTATTAATGTCGTCAACGTTACTCGTACGTCTATTTATCTTAAAAATCAAAGAAGCGTCATCAACAAATAACATCATGTTTAGATATTTTTTCAATAGATGGGGTAAATCGTTAATGTAGACTAAAAATAAGAAAGGACCCAAAATTGCACTTTGGGGTACCCCCATTTTCACAATTAACTGAACGAATACACTCCGTTTATTTGAACTAATTGCTGTCTATCATTCTAATAAGATTTTACTAAACTTAAAGCTGATTAGCCTAGCCCGTACTACTCAAGTTTCAAAAGTAATGTTTCATGATTGACGCAATCAAACGCTTTCCATAGGTCGCAGAAGACACCTATGGCAACTTGTAGACCATTTCGCATTATAGTTTGTCATAGACATAACAAATTTTGAAAGATTTTCCATGAGGTTTGGAAGAAAACTCCATTTTGGAGTTAAACTCGCCTTTGTACATGAAAATTGATTTCACTTTGTATAAATGTATTGTTTTGGTGTACAATAAAGAATTAAGAGATTGCTAATAAAAGTCCGAAATTAATTATTATCTAGATTAAAATCTTAGATGTTCTTAGGTTTATTAACATATCCTTTACGTTCGGGCTTTCACAGTAACATATAAAATTTTTGTTATCAACCTTGCATATTACATATTGTCCCACTTGCAGTCAAAGGTCTCCCCCATAGCCTTCCATTCTTCCCAGTATTAATAATCCGTCTCCCGCCTCTGTCATCACGCCAGCATTTCCTAGGCATATATAGCTGAATTACGATTAGGCAGGATGTATATTTTTATATTAGTCGATTTTACGTCTGCCTGTAAAATGATACCATTTAAAGTAAAAACTACACAATTGGATTCAAAATCCATATGTACCCGGTTTCGTCCTCTTAAACTCAACGAAACTAATTTAAAACAAACGGAAAGTATAGAACAGTATAGCATTACTCGGGCGAACCCCAGTTCAATGTCAATAGAACGTGCTGGGACTAAACATCGACTTATTTCGTTTTCTTTCAATGAGAATGAAAATCAAATAAATTCCAATCCAGGCCGGCCTTGACTAGAGCCTTCGCAAATCAAATTCATCAAAATAATAAGGACGGTTTAAATGTGGATGTATTGGTTTTTGGTAGGGCGTAATATTTTTATTTAGTTTTTGCACTAAGGCTTAGACAAGTGGCTATCATCGCCACTTTGTCGCGATGGCGATTGATAAAATGTCAAAAGCCAATAACCAATAATGGTTTATTCAGAAAAAACACATTTGCAGCATCAGAAAGTAAGACCTGTTTTAACAGTAAATCACAGACAGACAAAGAGTATCATTGGTAGAGTGCGCGCAAGATAAGTCTGCGCGCGACGGGTGGAGTGCTTAACCCGTGAGAAGGCGCGCCTCTGTTTGTTACATGGAGAGGCGCGCGCGAGCAAATTACTCACACTACTTTAAATGCTCATATTTCTACTTTTATAGTACTTATTGACTTATAATGGATTTATATGAATAAAACAAGGTTTAATAAGTAAGAAAATAAGTATTTTTATTAATAATATGAAACATAAATGCAACTTCTAAAACATATAACAAATCAACAAATTTTTATTTTCTAATTATGACAGTCTTCATATAAATCACAATAAAAAATCTTACATAACAAAAACTTTAAAAAATTACTCTTCCATGAGATCTGGACAAGTGTGCCTCTCGAAACACATTAAACACATTTAAGTAATATGTTCGGTGCAGAGCGCGTGATGAGCAAATTGCCGCACGATGGTACGCGGCCTCCACAAACACTTAGCTGCGCGGTCGCAACAGAACTGACCGGCACGAGAGTCGCGTCACGGGGGAGGGGATGAATAGTTAGGAAGGTACCTAGGCGCTCGAGACGTTAGGGCGTCGGTATCGCCAAAAATTTTTGCTTTAAATTTTTGTGTGAGTAAATTGCTCATAGCGCGCCTTCTCACGGGTTAATGTTGCCAGCATAACTGACATTTTTCCTTCATTAAATCAATAGTAATTTTTCACTACTCGAAACTTAAATTAATTTAAGTTAAGCATAATTAATTACTAGCTTTTTCTACTTGCATAGAATAATAATATGATGAAAAACAAACATGAAATTATTGTAAATCTTTTACTGAATACTTAGTAGTACCTACTGTTAAGTTTGGTCTAACAGTGGACCTGCAGTGGCTAATACCGTCTATTTCAATTTCAATTCTTTTTTAATTTCTTCTTCAACAATTTTTGAAGTAGCTGATGCTACATAACCCTCTTGAGTTATTCGGGTGACGGTGCGTTCAGAAACGCCTAAAACATAATAACAATTAAGCATTATATTATATGATGCCGGTTCTGTCTCGCTAGTATATTTATGTACCACCCAAAAACCAGTACTGTCAGGCACCGGTAGTACGAACATTCAGGGAGATTTTAGTAGAATGGTATCCCTAAAAGTTACCTGTCAAATAAGCAACGCGGGCTCTATCTTTGTAAAACGGTACCGTAGGCCCATTATTGTCTTGTACACTTCAAGAAAACATCACCGCCAGCACTTTAAATTACTTTTGGCATAATGATGGCGGTTATTTACTTCGGGATCGAATAAAAACACGGTATAAAACACACTCTCTTGACACCTGACATAAATGACAAACGATTAGTTCCGATTTTGGCCACGCGCAGACTTATCTTGCGCGCACTCTACCTGTACTAATAAAAATCATTGTGTCAAAGGCACGTCTTCCATATTACACAGAAATTACAATTATAAGAAAACAGAATTAGACAAATAAAAAGTGTAATTATGAGATTGCCGAGTGTTATTGAAATGTAACGGCAATTCGACCACCGCGACAATGACACTTTGTCTAGAACCATTTCTTTTGGTGTCAGTGACAATTTCCAGGGACCGAACGCAAATAGATATATTTTGAATTATTTGATTTGAAGGTCTTAAAATCAGAATTCAGACTGAATAACGATTAAATTTTTGACGCCTCCGTACGTTTAAGTGCTTAAAGTATTAAATAAATAAATACATGAATAAACAGAAATGAGTAAATACAATAAATAAATAAATTTAAGTGATGAATTATATAAGTAAAAAAAACGCTGAAGAATAGTGTATTAAAATATAGCTTATTATTTTCCGAGTGACTAATAACTTAAAAGTCGACTAAATGTTTGCAACAAATAAAATAACTTGCCAGCGATTAAATATTTTCGCGACTATTATATTATGTAAGGTTCAAAATTAAAGGTGTTATAAAAACTAAAAACTAGCAGCTGCGTTTAGGTAGCAAATAAACTATACCAGTCAAATAAAATATTAGGCGAGGAGCTATAAATAATGACTTGGCGACTAACTAAATTGCACCAATTCTATATTAAAACAACATAACAACAACAATGAATTAACAACATCATAGCAATGAATTATTTATTGCCAAGAGCGAGCGCAGCGAGCTCGGGAGCTTAGGGCACCCCGACACGGACAGGTTAGGTTCGAAGGGGAAGACGGGAGCTGAAGTGAGCGAGCAAAGCGAGCGAACTCAGCTCCCGTCGTCCCCTTCGTGTTAGGTTACTTTAGACCCTGCATTCAGAAATAGCAGCGGGGCTTCGTCGACCATGTTGCATAAAAAGCTATTAAAAGTCACACAATATATGTATAATATAAGCTAGTTTATATTTATTCTTCATACAAACAATTTTAAATAGAATCTGATTTATATTATTTATGAATGCCCATTTTCTATTTTATTTTCGCCATTAAGTTTCCGCTTAGATATTAATTCAGTTCCCAAAAGAAAAACTTGATGCTAGTTTAAATTAAAACGGAGCTTATTACTGATATATTAATATGCTACCTATTACTTATTACGATACTCCTTATTAGCTGCCAACCCATTATATATGGTACCCAATCTATTTTTTTTTTAAAACCTATATTCATTTTACTTAGTTGCCGCATTAAATACATGCCTTAAAATATCACAGTCAGAATCAGAATCAGAATGTTTATTTGTGAAACATAAGTATTTCCATAAAGATCTTAGGTTAATTATAAAGGGCGCTATGTTTTGCCGTGAAAGCGTACAAATATTGATAAAAATAAAAGCAAAAAATAATAGAAAATAAAAAATCTAACAGAATAAAACAAAATTAAATACTTGAGTACAAGAACAATTTTAAATATATTTAAATATCCATAAAATCTACAATTAAATCTAACCAAAAATGTTCAAGAATCACAGCAAATATTTATTGCACACGAAATATTAAAAATTATCATTTATAAAATCTTCTACTGTATAATAACATTTTTCGATCAATAGCTAGTATTAAGACTAATTTATTATTAATAATAATTTATTATATAATAATTTTATAAGCTGAATCCGGTAAGACTGGAAGCCGACCCCAATATAGTTGGGAAAAGGCTAGGCAGATGTTGATATAATAATTTTATAACAATTATATAAAAAATATTATAATAATAAATAATTATATGATAATTTATTAAGAATTAATTAAATTAAGATTAGTAATTAGTCATTCCATTTGTTCCGTATGGTGCCGGAGGTCCGTATGGTGCCGGACATAAAGAATTTGACCATCCCATGTCACCCGTGGGTGTCGTACTCGTAAGAGGCGACTAAGGGACAAACCAGAGAATGGGCAGCAGCGTTCTCTGTGCTTCTACAACAACCATACAGCGATCGCCAACCCGCCTGCCAAGCGTGGCGATTACGGCAAAAACCCCCCATGAATAGCACAATTAAAAGTGGCCCCTAGTACCCGGCAGCCTGCCTACCCTCGACTACGGTAGCGGTCGAGGTTACGGCATGGCAAGGGGTGCCAAGAATCTCCGGACCAGATCCGGCTACCCAAACAATCACCGACGACTGTACCTGGCAACGTACAACACGCGCACACTTCGGACCGACGAGAAGATCACCGAACTCGAAGAGGAATTGAGCAGGTTGCGATGGAGTATTATAGGGTTATCTGAAGTCCGAAGAAAGGGGGAGGACTCGATAATCCTCAAATCCGGTAACCTACTCTATTTCCGAGAGGGTGACCGACAGTCCCAGGGTGGTGTCGGGTTTATCGTCCACAAGTCCCTTGTAAACAACGTGGTGAAGATCGAGAGTGTGTCGACCAGGGTGGCGTGCCTTATACTCAGAATATCCTCAAGATATTCGCTGAAGGTCATACAGGTCTACGCCTCAACCTCGGCAAACCCCGACGACGAGGTACAGACCATGTATGAGGACATCTCTAGAGCCATGCACGGTTTCAAAACTCACTTCACCGTTGTCATGGGGGACTTCAACGCGAAACTGGGCAAACGAGACGAGGATGAGCTGCAAGTGGGCGATTTGGAGTTGGACGACGCAACCACCGGGGTCACCTACTGGCTAGTTTTATGGAGAAGGAGGGCCTCTTAATGATGAACTCCTTCTTCAAAAAGCGCGCACACAGGAAGTGGACCTGGCAGAGCCCCGATGGTGCAACAAAAAATGAGATCGACTTCATCATGTCAACCAAGAAGCAAATGTTCAATGATGTCTCTGTGATCAATTAGGTAAAAACCGGGAGCGATCACCGCATGGTAAGAGGCACATTGAACATTAATATTAAGCTTGAAAGGTCTCGACTGATGAAGTCCACGCTCCGTCCAGCACAGATCCAGGTCAAAAACCCCGAGACCTTTCAGCTCGAACTCCAGAATCGTTTCGAGTGCCTAGGGAGCTCCGTGGATGACTACGCCGACGGGTTCGTGGAAGCTCTAAGTTTTTAAGACCCGTCGTACAGATAGAAACAAAAAGCTCTTTGATCCCACCCTCAAGCTTATGAAGGAGAGGCGTGAGATGATCCTGCAGTCTTCAGATTAGGCGTGCAAATACCGGCAGCCCAATAGACAGATCTCTAAATCCTTGAAAAGGGACCTCCGCCGCTTTAATACCGAGCGTATTAAAGACGCGATTGAGCGAAATAAAGGCTCCAAGGTTTTTTCAAGGGATCTGGCTATTGGGCAGAGCCAGCTCACGAAACTGAAGACCGACGATGGTAAGATCGTATCCGCCAAACCAGAGCTTTTGGGGGAGATCGAGAGATTCTATGGGCAGTTGTACACATCAATCAGCAAGCCCGTTGCGAGTCTAGCAAACGACCCAAGAGCTAGATTGACCCGGCACTATACCGAAGATATTCCGGACGTCAGCCTGTACGAGATTAGGATGGCTCTGAAACAGCTTAAAAACAACAAGGCGCCGGGTGATGACGGAATCACGGCTGAACTCCTGAAGGCGGATGGAAAACCGGTCTTTAAGGCCCTTCAGAAGCTGTTTGATTCCGTCATACTCGAGGGAAAAAAGCCATCGTCATGGTGCGGGGGTGTGGTGGTACTCTTATTCAAGAAGGGCGACAATGCCCGGCTGAAGAACTATAGGCCCATCTCACTTCTTAGCCATGTCTACAAGTTGTTTTCAAGGGTCATCACGAATCGTCTCGCGCGCAGGTTTGACGATTTCCAGCTTTCCGAACCAGCCGGATTCCGAAAAGGCTTAAGCACCGTAGACCACATACATACGCTGCGGCAGATTATACAGAAGACCGAAGAGTATAACCTGCGTCTCTGTTTAGCGTTTGTAGACTACGAGAAAGCCTTCGATTCGATCGAGACTTGGGCTGTACTGCAGTCTCTCCAACGATGCCAGATCGACTACCGGTACATTGAAGTGTTTGTACAAGAAAGCCACTATGTCAGTCCGTCTTCAGGATCAGACCTCGAAACCAATCCTTCTCCGGCGTACGAAACTGTTCACTGCTGCGCTGGAGGATGTCTTCAAGGTTCTGGATTGGAGAGGGCTTGGCATCAACGTAAATGGCGAGTACATCACTCACCTTCGGTTTGCCGACGACATAGTGGTCATGGCTGAGACCATGGAGAGCCTCAGTAAAATACTCGATGACCTCTTTAGAGCTTCCGAAAGAGCGGGTCTTAAAATGAACATGGACAAAACCAAGGTCATGGTGAATGTCCATGTTACACCCACTCCTATCAAGGTCGAAGACTCTATACTCGACAACAAACGATCAACGACAAAACTCGGACCAACGATCCAATTGGGTTAGGCCAACTTCGAGAAAGACGTCAACCGTAGAAACCGACTTGGCTGGGCAGCGTTCGGGAAGTTGCGCGGTATCTTCTCGTCCAACTTACCACAGTGTCTCAAGACAAAAGTCTGAGAATGACCAGTGTGTGTTGCCAGTGATGACATATGGCTCTGAGACGTGGTCGCTTACAATGGGCCTTATCAGGAAGCTTACAGTCACTCAAAGGGCAATGGAGAGGGCTATGCTCGGAGTTTCCTTGCGTGATCGAATCAGAAATGTGGAGATCCGCAAGAGAACTAGGGTTACCGACATAGCCCGAAGAATTGCCAAACATAAGTGGCAGTGGGCAGGGCACATTGCTCGCAGAACGGATGGCCGATGGGGCCGAAAAGTTCTGGAATGGCGACCGCGAACCGGAAGACGAAACGTTGGAAGGCTTCCCACTAGGTGGACCGATGACCTGGTTAAGGTTGCGGGAAGGCGCTAGATGCGAGACGCACGGGATCGGTCAATGTGGCGATGCCTGGGGGACGCCTATGTCCAGCAGTCTTTTGGCTGAAATGATGATGATGATGAGTAGTCATAATCTCCTTTATTAAATAAGCAAAGCATACAAACGTTTCCTTAACCTCAGGTCCTTTTTGAACTTCAATGTGTATTAGGAAATGCAAATAATTTTCTAAGGCAGGCAAAAATTAAGAAATTAAGTAATCTATATATAAAAAGCAATGTCCCGACTGACATATCAACGCCCAAACAAAACCACTAATGATAGAAGTTTGTATTTTTTACAGGATGTTGATTTTATACTGTCGGCGTCATTTAAGAGCCTACATCCTACATAGTGATGTAAGAGAGTAAGAGCCTACATAGTGCAATAAAACGGTAACTTTCTAAAGCATACTCCTTAGTAACGGCTAGGTTAAAAGGTTTGAAAAAAAATAAAAAATTGTTATTGATTCATGTACATAATTTTTAACACAAGATTATTTCGTGTAATTAATAGTTTTGTTTTAAAATATAACACTTCAAAATATTTAAAAAACACGTATATAAGGATATTAACACGCTTTTATTAGCTTGGTATGTATGTATCTATGTATCAATGTATCAATGTAACAATGTATCAATGTAACGGAATCTTTGAACGTGATTTTCACCCACATCAAAACGTTGGATTGATTTGAAACTTTGCACACTTATCGAGGACCGATGACAATGCAATAATTTAAACAGTTTGTCCCATTATCCTTACCATTAAAGCGTGTTTTTTAGTTTTTAGAACTACAATTTATTTTTAATTTCATCCCTTAAAGGGGTAAAAATGAATTTTAAAGTTTGAATGAAAAATCACTTGTTCATTATTAAAATTAATTGAAATTTAGTCATTCTGGTCTTTAAATCAATTAAAGAAACAGGTATCTGAGGATTTTTGAATTTCATCCCTTAAAAGAGTAAAAAGGGGTGTAAAATTTTGTATGAAAACGAATTTGTTTATTATCGAAATTACTTGTAATTCAGTATTTATGCTAGAGCATAAATACTGAATAACAAGTAATTTACAATACAATTAAAGCAACCCGTACATAAGGATTTTTTAATTTCATCCCTTAAGGGTACACTAATCGAAAATTCTTCCATACAAACGTAGTCTAGGGCTTATTCCACTGTTTGACAATGTACGTTCAAAATAATAAGTGATATCAATTTGTCTCATCATTATCTAGCCCTGTATGGAAGCAAAAAAGTAAAAAATTAAATATTTGAAAGTTCTGAGCGTCGAATGTTCCACATTTCGACACTAATTTTAACGCATTTTTGGGCGCAAATAAATGCCATAAGAAGACGGAAAATTTCAAAACGGCCACCATACAGGGATAGATTAGTTAGTAGTTCAACAACACAAAAAATTTTGAACAGATACGTTTAGTAATTTTTTCATGATATCCAGACTCCCAAAGGTCTGTTCATAAAACTTCGCGCGTTTCGTCCTAAATCATTATCCATTTCGCTACAAATTTGAAATGTGTGTTTGAAATATGTGTGCTCATCACAGCATCTATCTCTTCCGCACGTGTTGTCGGTTGATATAAAATGCATTTTAACCCTGCGCACAAAATAGTTCGTGCCATCGACTAGTGGAACCTTAACTGTTTACTTCCTTTTTTGAATAAGGGTTTTATAATTGATAGTTTCAGATCTTGTGGAAATATTCCAGTTGTTATCGACAAGTTCATAATGAGACTCAAGTGATGGCATATATTCCCATTTACTGCTTTAATTATTTTAGTAGAGAAACCATCGTATCATACATTGTCGGTATTTTTAAGATGATTTACAATTTCATGAATATGGTAGGGTGAACTTGGTGCGAGAAACATTGATAAATTAAAGAAGTTACATTTATTATTACTCGGAAGGGGTTTCACTTTTTCAATAAAATAATGATAAAATGTGTTTGCTATTTCGGTTGGATTATTAAGGACGTTGTTTTCATTTATTTTTATGTTGTCAATGGATTCTTTTGGGATGTTAAGTCTTGTTTTGTTTATATTCCGCCGCGCTGTTTTAGTCTTATTATGAGACGTTTTTATTTTATAGTTATTTGTGCACGTTTTGTTAGTTTTATATTTTATTTAAATAACTGACATTATTTAAAGTACTTTAATTTGATGTCATTTGTTGAGTTTAATCTGAATTTCCATAGCAAATCCCTTTTTTTTACTGCAAATTTTTACCCCGAGTGATACCCACTTTGGCTTATGAATGGCTTTTATTAGAAATTGGGTTTGTGGAAAACAAAGGTCGTAAAAAAGTTTGAATTCAGATATAAAGTATCGATAAGCCATGTTTGGGTCATCAGTGTGGTAAATATCCAAGAAATACAGGCTCTTATACACAATTTAAATTTCTCAATATTTTTATGCTATAATCGCGTTTTAATATACGCCAATGATGCAATGTCAGATTTATTTTACCGTCCCAACTCCAAAATTTCAGATTTACATCCCTTTTTAAAGTTATGTGCAAAATTATCAATACAAGTTCCACTAGCATATCTGGTCGGTTCATGTAAAGCTAATTTTAAATTATAAATTAACAGTAAACATTCAAAATCCAATGTGACACCATTGCGTTTTAGAACATCTATATTAAAATCACCAGTAATAATACCATTTCTACAATTCAATTGGGCAATATAATACAGAAGGTTTGCCAGTTTATGGAAGAACTTTTACAAGTTCTTCTGTTTAGGTACCCTATATATACAAACAATAATAATTTTATAGTCAAGAAGTTCAACGGCACAACCTTCGGGTATACAGTCAAGACAATATTGCCGAATGTCTGGAATTGCCCTGGATTTATGTTCTTTTTAAGTAAAATACATGCTCCTCCTCTTTTGCCATTTGTTCTACTGTAATATGAAGCTAAATTATAATTTGGTAGACATAAATTTGACTCCAATCCTGCCAACATAAAGTGCACACTAATATATATGACATCCACATTTTTTTAATATCTGCTAGTTCTTCTAAGTTAACACATAATGCATCGGATGTTGCTACAAAAAGTATGGAAGCTGCCTGCGTCGACCAACGTTGACAACCAGTGCGAGCATATGTTTGCAAGCGCTGGTAAACTGCCACCATATTATTACGTGAATGTACACTATGCCCTTTTACCTAGAAAAAGTGGAGTCGTACTCGTAGTACCATAAGAGATTTTTGCTAGTAGTAACTATAATAAAAAAGGTGTAAACAATAATACAAAAGGTACAAGTTAGTAAATTATCTTGATATATACACGAAGTATAGTGCGTGCCTGAGTTTGAACCTACTACCAAACATCACGTAAGTTGCACTAATCTAAATGCAAGATAGATGCCCTTTGGTGGTCGATGATGTTCGTTTTAACGACACTTTTCCTATCTATAAAGATAAATTTCAGTCTTAAAGTATATTTTACAACTCTAACCATGATAAAGAAAATCAAGAAACACAAGGTTTAAAATCAGAATTAAGAAGAAATTTATAGGTTAAAAAAACAAAATAATTATATTTTTTCATTTAATTTGAAACATTAAAAATAAAACCTTTAGAATTAAAAACAATATTTAGGAAATACCAATACCAACATAACCAACCCGCACTGGGCCCGCGTGGTGGATTATGGCCCATTACCTCTCGCAGAGAGGAGACCTGTGTCCCAGCAGTGGAACCATTAATAGGCTGTTGATGTGATTTAGGAAACTAAGCGCAGTGCTGCACTAAAATTAAATAATGAAAATATATTCCGAAACCATAAAAATCGTGTAGGGAATCTAATTAAACTTGAAATCCTTCGGATTCGTCAACGACAGTAGATGGTTTCTTTCAACAGTGTAGGGTCCATCTGTAACAAAAAAGATAAGCAGTTAGTTACTTTTATTAAGAATCGAACATGAACCGAGTTTTAGGGTTTAGAAATTAAGATATAAAACATTGAATCCATACTCCATACTAATCTCAGTCTCTCAGTTTTCACGTCTGTTAAGATACGGATGAAATTTGGCACGAGTACGCAATGTCCTGGATTAGAACGTAAAAAAGCTTTTTATCCTATCCCGGGACTAAATTACTTAGGAATAATTTTCACGCGAGCAAAGCTATTGGTAGAAGCTAGTCCAATATAAATTTTAAATTATCGTTATCAGTTTTACCTTCCTGATACCATTGTGTTGTAGGCATCCCTGACTCAAGACGAGCAGCAACGATAGCTTCTCTCATAGCGAAAGCTACAGACACAGCCATGCATAATGGAGGCTCACCAATACCTGAGTTACGAAATAGTTGAGTAAGTTTTCATGCTTCTTGGTTATTAAATCATGTACCAAATCACAAAATCTCACTAACACTTAGATCCAAAAATAATATTTGAAGTGTAAGAATTCTTCCTAAAATAGACCCTCCAGTCCTGAGGAATGTCCCTGGCTAGAGGCACATAGTAGTTCCATGTCCGGTCTGTCAGTAGTTCTCCATTGGCAGCATAGACAAGATGCTCAGAAGTCCAGTAGCCCATACCCATAATAAAAGCGCCTTCTACCTGAGAGAAGATAATTACATATTTTTTAATGTTATTTCAAATTCAATTTCGAAAAGTATCCAAATATGTTGGTCTCAGCAAAATTAAAAAAAAATCTTGTTGAAAAATACTTACTTGACCAATATCGACTTCAGGACTAATACTCTGACCAGCGTCTTCACAAAGGTCCACTCTTAACAACTCAAATTGTCCAGTCAACAGATCTAATTCTACCTCAGTTAAAGTTACTCCATAAACATCAAAGGGATATTCTTCATCAGTCCTCGTGAACCCATGTGCTTGCAAGTCCACATTATCATTATATGCTTTTGTTATCAACTCTTCCCAAGTAGGATTATCCATCTGCTCTCTGATTGGTCTCAATCTCTCCAAGAGTTGTTGACATGCTCTTCGTACTCCTACAATAACATTTTGATTCATAATACTTCCTCCACCTAGCGAGCAGTTTGGAGCAATCACTGTATTATTTTCTTTTATTTGGATTTTTTCCATAGGAATATTAAGCATATACGCTGCTACTTGAACTGCTTTAGTATTTATTCCTTGTCCCATTTCTATGGCACCGTGTGTTATTACTACAGAACCATCTCCACGGTATACTGATAAGTTTATATAAAAATTAAGTCCTCCAACGGGAGTCCATCTAAGAAAAGCAAATCTTAATCCTCTTTTCTTCCATCTATTTTCCCGATTAAATTTGTGCACAATGTCTTTTCGTTTGATATAATCAGATTTTATAATAATGTCATCTAGCATTTCTTTTAGGTCATTGCTATATTTAACATCGAGATTGGCTAATCTGACAGCTAAAGGATCTAGGTTCATCTCGTAAGCGATCTGCTCCATCACAAGTTCTGCCATCGCCACGTGTTCCATTGTACCTGTTGGATTTAAACATCGTAAGTTAAAGCAATATATAGGGTTCAAGGAGTTAGTTGATTGTGCTTTACCTGGTGCTCTCGCCCAAGTATTCTTAGCAGTATCAGTTGTGGCATCATAACTCTTGTAATTCCATCGAGCCCTGTTGTATGCGTTGTTGAATTGGCCTTCACCAAGTAGAGTGAACAGTTCATTCGTTTTATATCCATTGTCTTCATATACTCTGTAGTTTATGTACTGAATTACTCCAGATTTGTCCACGCCAGCCTAGAAACAAGAACTGATATTTTAAGGATGTCTAGGAGTATAATGTCCAAAACCTAAAGTTTCAAGCATAATTTATTTGTAAATATTGGGTAATAAAACAGTGCAGTAATAAGCAGTGGTGGCCCAGTGGTCTCAGCCGCAACTTACAATTTGTAGGTCGTGGGTTCGAACCCAGGCAGGCGCTTTAATTTGTGTAAATTATTTCATTACCACTGCTCTCAAACGGGTGAAGGAAAACATCGTGAGGAAACCGGCATGTCCTAAAACCAAAAACTCGAAGACATGTGACATCCACTAACCCGCACTGGTCCCGCGTCGTGGATAGTGACCCATTCCCTCTCACAGAGAGAAGGCCTGTGTCCCAGCAGTGGGAAAATTAATAGGCTGATGATGTGTGATGTAATGTGAAAACAAAATAATAAACCTCAAACTCAGAACAGCATGGAAGTCTCTTGCCCACGGCTCTAGTGTTGGTAGTCAATGACTGGATGAACCGACAAGGTCGGTTATGTTTCTTGACTGTCAACGCAGCAGCGATTGCCCCCTGAATGCTGCGAGACAATTTGATGCCATACGAGCCTCCAACACGACGGGTGTGCACGTCAATCCTAGGAATCATATCAAGTGATTGGTTAATTTTGTCATCAGATCTACCTAAACCAGTGAAGATTTAAAAAAAATCTACAAACCTGTTTTGGTCCATATTCAAAGCCCTTGAAATCATCAACTGTGCACCTTCCATCCAATGTGTCGAGCAGTGCACGTCCAGTCCCTCATCAGAAGGCTTGACGACGGTTGTCAAGGTTTCTATAGTAAAATGGTACTGGCCATATATTGAGTTTTCCCCTTTTATTTCTTTAGCTACGGGTTCTGTGCCTCTGTCGGTAGCTTCAATATCAGCAAATATAGTGGTTCTATTAGTGTCATGTATTGTTTGCCTAACATCTAAAATTGGTTCTTTCACATTAGTGTATGTGGCTTCTACTAATTTTGCGGCTCTGTCAGCAATGTAACGGGTTTCAGCTACTATTATGCCTATTGGCTGGTTGAAATATTTGACAGTATCACTGGCTAGTACTTCTTCATTGGCAGAATACAAAAACGAGTCCGGTGGAGTAAAGGAATTTATTCCTGGCATATCTTTTGCTGTGTAGAACGCTATTACGCCTGGGAAAGCCTATGAAAAGAAAAGAAATACATATTAAAATATCAACTTGATTTTAAACATCTGACTATTGCATTGAACTTACCAAAGCCTTGCTGGCATTTATGCACACAATATCTCCCACCGCAACGGTACTAAGTGCTAACGCACAAAATACCTCATTAGGATAATGAGGTAAATCATCTGTGTAGAAAGCTTCTCCTGCACATTGTATCTACAATCAAAGTGAGTGGAGATAAAACAGAGAATTTACAATTATCTATTGTCAAAGTTATGGTACGCAAAAGTATACTCAAATTTTACTTTAAAAATGCTTTTTCATATTATTTAAAACAACGGAACAGAAAAAACAGTGGAAGTGCAGTGTAACAAAATTACTATGGGAACCGTTGTCGCCAAACTCACACAACTAAACTGATAATCATATGATGCACTACAAATAAGCCGATCGTTTGATTTGTCGTTTTAATTTTAGTCAAAACAAGCATAAGTCACAGATCCTACATCAAGAAAGAAATCTTCACACTCTTTAAAAAGGATGTATTTTGCGTATTGTATTTGGATATTGTATAAGGATGTATTGCGTAATGTATTTTGCAGAAAGTATTTACGACGTTTTGTAATCTAAAGTCAAACTAGATTCTATTGCCAAGTAAATTCCGCTACCTGACCATAGATGACGGTATTCTCAGTGGTTGCAATTATAAACTTTATTGCGTATGATGTAAGGTTGACATTCGTGTAATAGGTCGATATCATCTGCTACTCCACCATGGAAGTAACATTACATTTTTTATTACATTATCGATATCGATATGTACCAGATTTCTTGACTCGAAAAAATAAACCTTGTTTGGAATTCAGTAAAACTATAGGATGAATGGCGTAGTATTGTGTAAACATAAAACATTCCATGTATAAAAATCTATTACTTTTCGTTAGTCTCGCTAAAACTCAACAACGGCTTAATAAATCAACTTCTAAAACATGTTCAGAGCTTATCGTGTTTGATTTGGATGGCATCCAATTAAATCTACCCGTTGCATCTATCCATTTCTCTTTGACGCTAGTTTCTTTGGGAAATCAAAAAATCAGAAGGGTTTTTCATTTAGTGATTTCAAGCAATTGCTGCACAAACAATCATTGTAATAATTATTATGCATGCAATACAGCATACTTCCATTTTTTTGGAAATATTTTATCCACCTAATATAAAAGAAAATATAGGTGCCTATTTTCTTTTATCGATATCTATCTATAAAATCAATACCCGACCTGACTACATCCCTAATTGAGTAGCGAAGAACTTTCGAGAACGAAATAGTGAACAAATTCAATCCAAAATAAACTTTATTTTAATCTCGTAAGGTTGATTTTAACTAATAATTTAATAAAAAGACGTTTTAAAGACGTTATTAAATTATTAGTTGGATAATTAGTAATTTAAATTTACTAAGATTTTATTAGAAAACAAATAAAATCGTTTTTACCGATGTCACAAAACCACTTCATTTTTAAGATTGTTTCTCCTACTATCATTTTTGCACTCCAAAATGGAACAAAAAGGCATAGTTACGGAAAAATAAATTTGTCACGAGACTAGCAACTCGACGCGATGTTAGAACACGACTGGAATCAGTTTTGCGTGGATGCGCTTATTAGTGACACGCGTGCCACGCCTTCTTTTCATTTCCACTTAAAACTGTCTGATTGGTCTATAGGTATCACGCGCTACATTTGAGCAGGAGGGTCTGGGTTTGATGCCCGACTGGGCAAAATGTTCTTACCAAAGCCTCCACTTTCATGATAGGTTGGGTCACTGGCCATATTGATCGGTTAGTGTCAAACACCTGAACACCTCTTGACACTGGTCGGGTGTCTGACAAAACAGTGGCCCCGGATCTGTAGCGAGCGTGAATGTTCGTTTCAGGTGATAGGGAGAGTAGACCCTGGAGTAAGAGAAAATAAGGCAATTTTACTGTGCACTATAAAAACCTACTATGCAAATTATTTTTTATTGCTCATAAAAAATTAGACATACCCTAAAAATTGTAAGGAAAATATACTTCAGACGCAACCAAGTTTTGTCAGTGATATCATAGCATCCGCTTTAATGTTAATAAAAATGTACTTGCTTACTTTATAAAACAATCCAAGAGCAACTTTCTTTCTATAACCCACTGAAGGTTCCGGTGGATTATCTTCCACCACCAGCTCAGCTTCCATGATCTTCAGCGCTGCCGTCAGAGTCTCATTGGTAAACAGTTTCTTTCCAACCAGGCACTTCTCTGTTGCACTCGCTCGTGTGAATTCTGGTGAGAGAGCTCCGAAGACTATTCTTAAAGATTTGACTACATTTGTATTTGTCAATTGATACAAAAATCCTGCGTGTACTAATGCGTGGGCGTTTTGGGAGCGAGGCATTACCTGTAATTATTTTATCTATATACTCGAAGTAAACAAGTATCTTTTGTTCCTATATTTTCATTAAATGTTTAATTCTTATGAGTCTTTATCTTATCATTAAAATTACAGTATATTTAACACATGCTAACATTTATCACCACTGTCTTTGTGGAACAAACAGCCACTGTTATCATTTAGTATTTTCAATGTTTGTCGTTGGTAATAATATTAGCCACGTATACATTTTATTTTTGGCTAATATGTTCGAATTCTGAATAACAATAATAAGTAATAACTGATTGGAAATGTATGTTAAACTTACCTTATAAGTTACCAAACGATGGTCGTTACATAGTGGGGGTAACATGATGTTCCAAATGACGTAACCTCTCATATTCACCCTGAGGAACTGCTGCATCGTCAGCGTCTGCTTTGCACTCAAACTGTTCTCTAAAATAATATAAGAGAACATGCTTCACGAATAAGTAAATCATTAAATTAAGGTTTGTACTATGCGGACGTTGGCCACACGGCTGCGAGATTAAAATGGAACTGAGCTGTTCACATTTACCGCATGTCGGAAGAGCAATGGACGAATATTACCACACAATGGATTCCAAACGTCAGAAAATGACAACGCGGCAAACCCAGGCAGAGATGGTAGGATGAGCTAGACTTCATCTTAAAGGACTGGCACAAAATCGTTGAAGACCGGGAGTGGTGAAGAGGGATTGGAGGCCTGCAGTGGGACAGTGCAGGCTGATAATAATAAAAGATGTTCCATGCTTAGTTTTATACAAAATACGTCAAACTTATTATCTATTTTTCCGTCGGGGGTTAAAAACACATTATTATTATTTCATTTATTCATTTTAATTACATACTTTTGCATTTTTAAATATTATTCTATAAAAAATAAAAATAAAAAAACATTTAAAAATATAAAAATAGTTGCCCACCGGTATCGGGAACAGGGTCCAAGCTACCGGTGGTCAGGGCTCCTGAGAGAGAAACCTTCTAACGATACGCGCCGTGTCCAGGAGTACCGCTTTCTGGATCAAGCCCTTGATCCAGCTGCCCAACGAGAGCCTCCTCAGATGTTCGTCGAGGCTCTTGGCTATTATGCCATTGGCCGTCACGACTACCGCCACAATGACTGCTGTATTCACATCCCACATGTCGACAACCTCGCGAGCCAGATCAAGTTACTTGCTTTTCTTATCTCTCTCAGCCTTCACGAGGTTCTCGTCATGGGGGACCGCTATATCAACAATCATTGTGCGACGCTCTAGTCGGTCTATCACCACTATGTCAGGCACACCACTGTTATTATTTATTTGTCTCAGATATGAAATCCATAGTTGTTAGTACGTATAAATACTTATATACTATGTTAGTCACTTAAAATTAGATACACATACACATCATGTCAAAATTGAAGTACAAAAATCTAAAAAGAATAATTAATTTATATATTTATCATAATTTTTTATTTTTATCATATTACGGACATTTCACTTGATGTCCACACAAACAGAAGCACGCAATTTTCTTTAAAAGGCTTTTCTTACAGTTTCAAGATAAGTACAAAGTATGCTTACGTATAGTGACTTGGGCCCCAACTGTTTCTAAAAGCAGGAAAATATCTGACGCGAACCATTTGTGTTGATTCTTGATCATTAGGTTACCTGCAATCGATGCCACCTAAAACACAAAATATTAATTTATTTATTCATTAACAAATATATTTGTTGTAACAAATAAGACCAATATATGTATAATTGCTAATATATTTATTTATACATTGCCAATTTATTTTAATTTATTATTATTAAATTCCGTTATATAATACCCAAAGCAATGCTATGTGTTTTAACGAGACAATAAGAAGTTATATTCAATACTCTACTCACATTTCTAATGGGAATGTGAGCGACATTTAGTACGTGATCGTAAATCTTCTGCAGGTATCCGAAGTATTCTTCTATAGAAACCGTTTTTAGTATTTCAAGAAACTCTGTGAGAGTCGTTCCAGCGTACACTATCAAGTTTTGATCCATATTGTAGCCTTTCAGTTCTTTGACTCCACTTATGTCTATAAGAACTCGAGGAAACTCATCGATGGGATATACACCTGCAACAAAAAGTTTTTGTCAATCTTTATCAATTCGTCTTCTATCGTAGCATTTGGGTTCTTCGAAGAAATATGTTTATAAACTCCATAAAATGGAATTAAAATTTATAAGCAATAACAATGTCAACGAACCTCTTGCAGTATTCCCATTGACAAGCATATAAGAATCATCGCCTTCTCTGTCCAAAATCGTAAAAATATCTCTTACTTCTTCCACTCGATACCAGAGCCGATTATCTTTTAATTTGATCTCAATAATGTTTCCTGTTCCAATGTCTTCATCTAAAAAACACCACTCGCTGTCTTCACAGTTATTTTTATCACAAGCTTCTCCAGTTTTATTACAGATTTGAAGATCTTCAATATCTTGGAGCTTGATTTGTCTTGGTGCATCACTAGCAAACTTTTTGAAGGCTTCAAGGATTGGTCGGTAGCCAGTACAGCGGCAAACATTGCTAGCTAGTGACTTTTCAACTTCTAGCATTGTTATGTTGGGATTCGTTTGAAGCAGGCTGCAAAGAAAAATATATTATCTGGGTGATGAATTTGTGAGTCTTGACCCTAGTAAGGCAAATTAATAATAGCAATATTAATTCTAGAACTATGCAGGTACATCTTTTTTGACAGAATACTTATTTAAGGACACAATTATGCCTGTTTTATAACGAACATAAAAAAGGAGGTGTTTATGTAATATGCACACGACGGTGTCGCAAAAACAAAAACGAAAATGTACTAATGACACCGACTTTCGAAATGAAAGTTATTTTTTGCACTTTTTGTTTTTGTTTCAGTCCGTTTATTTTTTTATGAAAACGTTTTTCTTACCTGTACATCGACATTACCCAAGATGGTGAACAGTATCCGCACTGGGAACCATTTTCGCTCGCTAGAGTCGTTTGTAGCTCATGATAGCCCTTTTTCCTGTTGCCCAGGCCCTCGATAGTGGTGATCTCCAATCCATGACAAGCTGTTACTGGTTTCATGCACTACCAAATTAAACAATGCTATTTAAATACGCATAAAAACTGTAATCCGAATAGAAACAGATATAAATAGACACTAATTCTTGAATCAGAACTAATTTTTCTGTCTGCTTTAAAGTTTTTCAAATATTTTTGTGAACATAGTAAATCTCTAGTCTTTTCAAGGTTCTTTGAAAAAATCCTGCTGCAAATATACCCGTATCCGTAGCTAGATAACTTTCTGAAACAACTCAGTACATTATTGGTATTTAATTATTGTTGAAATACGAAGACTTCTTGATTTATACGGGATGCAATTCTTGAGATACGAAGAAATACGAAATGTTCTTGAAGATTTTCAATGGGCAATTACTGAACGAGAAATCTACGAATAGATTGATTACTAACCGAGTTGATAGCAAAGGGCTTGCCATTGGCTCGATGCACGCTGACGACACAGGCTCCACAACCGCCTTCACGACACATATACTTGGTGCCATGCAGCCCTATGTACAGCCTCAAGTAGTCCACCAGCATCACGTCTGAGCTCACATCGCATCCCACTAATGAAGAAGTATTTGTTATGTTTAAGTTTGCAGTGGACTATGCCGTCGATATAATTATTGTTGGAAAAACATCTAGAATGGTCTATTGTTCCATCGCAGTAAGCGTCAGTGGTGTGGAACTTTATTTATAGGGCACCACATACAGTAGTGTTGTGCGTTTCGATCAAGAGATCAAAGCTTCAGGATTTATTTATTAATTAATTAATTATTAAATACTTTAAGCACACTGATGTACAGACACATTGAATTCGCAGTGTTTTTTGTCACTTGCCCTGTCAATTATGTAAAACATGGAGCTATGGGTTTTCAGCTAGGCATAAGTTAGGTACAAAATTGTGCATTGTAGTGCATACCACTGATAACCGTTTATTAATTATGACAAAGTGTCTCACGACTAAGTTTTTTGTCTGCAACTCTAACAAACAAATAATATACTGTAATAGTTAAGAATGATGGGTATGAGAGTGCGAAACGATCTATACTCGTTCCTGATGACGACGAAGGAAAATACAAAGAACTTTTCAATACTATGTGGGAGACCTTTGCATTTTAGTGATATAATAAACTAAACAAAAAAGATAAAAATAATACTTACCGCAATATTCCACTCCATTAACTTTAAATTTTACTACGCTCATGACTAAGTCGTCTTACTTCAACGGTTCGATTTTCAGTAATAACGCTATAATATTGATAGATAACACTAGTAACATAAAATGCTATGCCACACCTATCGAAAACTACCGACAAACACTAATTAGAGAAGTTAAAATAAAATTAGAAAATGATCGTGAGTTCGTGACGCAAACATGAACTCGTTTTTTAATGTAAGCAGAATTAAATGACGTAGGTTCCAATGATAAAAATAAATTCCAATGATGCTTCAGTCTTTAAAAAAAAAACAACTTTAAAGTTAGGGCTGTAACCAAAACTAACAGTGGGTCGAAGTAGCAAAGAGCTGGTGCCCTGACTCAGTGAAACGAAGTCACGGCAGATTACATAGAGATGGCTGAACGAACTGGACCGATTTTGCCCAAGCTGCAAAGAAGATGTTCTTGATTAGATATGTTACTGTAAAACCCGAACCACGGTAAAACTTAGGTCTTACCGATAAAGCCTAAGATTTACTATGTCTTACTGGTAAAAGTCCGAAATGATCTATGATAGTCCCAAAGAACAATGGCGAAATCTTAGATGACTTCAATTTGAGCGTCTGAAAGTGAGTTAAATACGAAAGAAATTCCAATAATTGACTACGTTTTTTGAAAGTATAACATTAACTGGTTCAATACGGATACAAAAAAAAACATTATAAATGTTACTTATTTGATTTTTACGTTCACTATCATTAGCTTAGTGTTGCCATTTTACACTTATTCTGAAAACTGATAAGTAATGACTATAGTAAGTATATCATTATTGTATTTGTTATTATAATAAAACGGTAGTAACGGAGTAAATGAATTAACAATACAGTTTATGTCTAAGTGTAGGTGTCCTTGCAGGTAGATAAGAATACTGTAGTGTAGAAATAAATGAATTACTTACTTTCATTAATGATAAGCAAAAAGGCTAGTACCAAAGTTTAAAAAATAATTAGCTTGGTGGTTGACGACGACCTTTTAATACACGTGAAAGTCGCCTAAATAAATAAATATACTCTTTCCAAAGAGTATATTTTACATTTCATGCGGAAATAACTAGGAAAGGAAAATCCTAATGCGATATTGCCCTTTTACTTCCATGAAATTGAATAATATCAACTATTAAACACATTATTTATAGTTACCCATACATAACCTACAAAGGTTCTTGACTGAATATCTATTATTCACGGCATTCTTGAACAAAATTCTTGCACAAACTAATTCAAAACATGAACCTGAATTAAACCAGATATTTTTCACCTAAAGTCGAAGGAATTTAATCTCAGCTAAAACAATGTATGGGCTTCTGCCATTGTCCTTTCGGGATTTTATCAGCAACACGGGCAATCTTAGGATTTACCTCAGAGACTGATAAATATTGAAAATTGTTAATGTCTATAACACACTTTGATACGATATGATGAGAACAATTAACAACTGATTGATTAGCTTTACCTTTGTGAAATGTTGCCATTTTAATTTTGATATATTTATTTTCGTTTCTACAAGTAGTCATTAATTAGTTATTGATTTCTTGTTATTTTTGTTTTTTTTTTTTGTTAAAGTAGGTATGGATGAATATTTCCATTCCAGACGCAAGGCATTCCTGGAGAGACTTAAGTGGCAGTGGGCAGGGCCCATTGCTCGCAGAATGGATGGCCGTTGGGGCCTCCTTCTAGGTTGAGCGACGACCTGATCAAGGCTTCGGGCGTCCGGTGGACCGATCATTTTGGCGACGCTTGGGGGAGGCCTATGTCCAGCAGTGGAGGACTTTCGGCTGAAATGATGATGATGATTTCTCCAATTCTTGGCCTAATGTTATTTTTCTGTTCAGAAATAGCAATTGAATGTGCACTCATTAAATCGTCATTATTGATGTCTGCTTGTTTCCATTTTTTAGGTACTGCATTCAAATAGTGAATATTCTGCAATACGTTTAGTAAACGCATCACGGAAACCGTATTTTATTGATCAATTCATTTCATTTGGAGAAGTAACCTTCTAAAATGTTATTCGTTCTATGACGCTGTCTAAAGACGCTAAAATTCTCAGGTGAATGTACACTGAGTCAAAATCTTTCTATGTTATTGAAGAATTTAGACTCGGATAACTGTGTGATGAATCAGTGAAATATTCGACGTATTCCACATTGGGCACCCCTTTTAACGGCACCTGAGGTATTACACATACGGCACCTACCGATGTTTTTCGCAGGTGCCATTAGTGGAATAATGTATTATTCAAAATTTTTATTCTACATTTGGCACCTACGGATCAGTATGTACTAGTACTAGTGTTGGGACGTTGTTTCTTTTTTAGGACCGCAAAATCAAATTTAGATTAAAACCAGTAGAGAGTTTAATAACATGATAAAAATATAACTTCCTCTTTTGCTTTTTTAGTATCTGTTGAAAATTATAAGCATTCGTACCCAAACTACCAGGAGGCCAGAATCATGAAGTAATCTTAGTATTTGCGGGTCTGGAATCATTACCGGTAAAGACTAACAGCTTAAGTACCAGGAGATTATAATCATAAGAAAGTATATTATACGAGGCTGGAATCATGAGTTTTAAAAAGAGTACCGAGAGATTATATTCTGACCTCCTAGTACTCCGTTAGTCTCTACCGCTTGCTTGTGATTCTAGGCCGGCAAATACTTCTTTATCAAAACATCATTTCTAAATTCCTGTTCAATGATACAACCACACATGATTGGGTAGGGTGATGTTTTTTTTGTACTTGCCTTCGTGTCTCGTAGAGGGCGGCATATTCAATTTAATGTGACGTCACATATCCTATAATCAGCGGCAAAAAAGACACTTCCAACGACACCTCATTTGTCAAATTATGATAAGTAATTTTGAGGTTATGAGGAAACAGATGAACATACATACATAAATAACGGTCAAAAACATAACCCTGCATTTTGCTTCGCCGTAGTCACCTAAAAATGAAATCATACATGAGTAGGTAGGTATACATAGTTTTAAAACCAAACACTAGTGTTTGTTTTAGTAACAAGCAAGCACTGCACTAATTCACCTGTGGGTGCCAAGGGCCCTAATCCGAGTTTCCGTTTCATCCCCAGAGGTATCCTCCAGGGGTGCCTTGGGTCCAGCATGGAAAATTTATAACTAAAATCTAATATTTGCAAAAACAAACTTCATTCTTCATTAAAATCGGTCAAAATAAAGAACTAAATACAGCCATGAGCCATGCATGGTTTCAAAACTCACTTCACCGTTGTCGTAGGGGACTTCAACGTGAAACTGGGTAAAGGAGACGATGATGAGTTGCATGTGGGGCAACGTTGAGTTGGACGAAGGAACCACCGCGGTCACCTACTGGCCAGTTTTATGGAGAAGGAAGGCCTCTATAAGATGAACTCCTACTTCAGAAAGCGTGAACACAGGAAGTGGACCTGACAGAGCCCCGATGGTGCAACGAAAAATGAGATCGACTTTATCATGTCAACCAACAAGCAAATGTTCAATGATGTACGTCTCTGTGATCAATTCGGTGAAAACCGGGTGCGATCACCGCATGGTAAGAGGCACATTGAACTTTAATATTAAGCTTGAAAGGTCTCAACTGATGAAGTCGACGCTCCGTCCAGCACAGATCTAGGTCCAAAAGCCCGAGAGCTTTAAGTTGGAACTCCAGAATTGTTTCGAGTGTCTAGGGACGATTACAATTATGGTTTCTTGGAAACTGTCCATACGGTGGGGTCTAAGTTCTTTAAAACCATGGAAACAAAAAGCTCTCTGACGCTACTCTCAAGCTTATGAAAGAGAGGCGTGAGGTGATCCTGCAGACTTCAGATATGGCGTGCAAATACCAGCAGCTCAATAGACGGATCTCTAAATCCGTGAAAAGAGACCCCCGCCGCGTTAATACTGGGCATATTAAAGACGCGATTGAGCCAAATAAAGGCTCCAATTTGGTTTTCAAGAGATCTGGCTATTGGGCAGAGCCAGCTCATGAACTGAAGAGCGTCGATGGCAGTAGTACACATAAATCAGCAAACCCGTTGCGAATCTAGCAAACGACCCAAGAGCTAGATTGACCCGACACTATACCGAAGACATCCCGGACATCAGCTTGTACGAGATTAGGATGGCTCTGAAACAGCTTAAAAACAACAAGGCGCCGGGTGATGAGAACCACGGCCGAACTCCTGCAGGCGAGTGGAAAAGCAGCCCTTAAGGCTTTACTCAGAGTTCCCTTGCGTGATAGCGTCAGATATGAGGATATCAGCAGGAGAACCAAAGAACCATAGCCCGAAGAATCACGAAACTTAAGTGGCAGTGGGCAGGGCACATTGCTCGCAGAACGGATGGCTAATGTGGTATTTACACATACAATTATTTTTACAGGTAGAACCCAAGGTAATAAAAGTAGTCATACAATGCGACACCCAGATACGCCTCTCAAAAACTGATCACACACGTAATCGCGTCCATGATAGACCCGGACCAAGTAACGGCTCCGTGTGCCGGCACAATTTACATAGAGGACAACACACTAACGGTCACCACAGGAAGAAAAAACAAGTTCTGGAATTGCGACCGCGAACCAGCAGACTATGCATTGGAAGGCCATACTAGGTGGACCGATGACCTGGTTAAGGTTGCGGGAATGCGCTGGATGCGAGACGCACGGGATCGGTCAATGTGGCGACGTCTGGGGGAGGCCTATGTCCAGCAGTGGACGTCTTTTGGCTGAAATGATGGATGATGATGATGACGCACAAATAAGACAATTTATTAAAAAAGGCACACTTAACTAATCTAGACAAACGAACAAACAATAAAAACAATCATTAAATGTGTTGTATAATATCTTTTAATATTGTCTCATTCTCGCCCTTATCAAAGTGCATCCCAATGTGTATTATTCTGGCTAGTCTATCGCAATCATATGACTAATAAAACTTAAAATCTGCAGTATTCGTCGACGATAGTAGATAGTTTCTTTCAACGGTGTAGGGCCCATCTGTAAATTAAAACAAGAGTTTTAGCGAAAATATCTTCACATGAATTATTTCAAAGCTATTTATTAGACATTCGTTTAAAACGCCTTTTTATCAGTATGTTATTTTTTTTAAATTAAATTTACAGCTTATTGACAAGTTTAATTGCCTACTGAATTATTATAAGAACATTGTTTACCTTCTGTAAACCATTGCGTTTTAGGAATACCGGAGTCAAGTCTAGCAGCAGTGATAGCTTCTCTCATTGCAAAGGCTACGACTACTGCCATGCATATTGGAGGTTCACCAATACCTATTGCAAAAAACTGTATATTTAGTGAGAGTGACGACAACTTTATAGATTTTGTGGTTCGAGCTATCTATACAAAAGATGATATCGGAGGAAATGATAAAATCCAATTTTTTTTCGAAACAAAATCTATATCTATACTAATATTATAAAGATGACAATTTTTTTTGTTTGTTTGTACCGAATAGGCTCCGAAACTACTGGACCGATTTAAAAAATTCTTTCACCAATAGAAAGTTACATTATTCCTGAGTGACATACTGACTGAGTGACATAGTGACTATTTTTTAATCCCGAAATCGGGTCCTGTGGGGTGGTCCACGGGAGCGAAGCCGTGGGCAACAGCTAGTACGTAATATTTCAATTAAAAAGACTGGCCAAGTGCGAGTCGGACTCGCGCACGAAGAGTACCGTACCACTATTGCAAAAAACGGCAAAAAACATGTTTGTTGTTTGGAAGCCCCACCTAAATACTGTTTTGTTATACTGGCAATAGAAATACATCATCTGTGAAAATTTCAACTGACTCGCTATCACGGTTCATGAGATACAGCCTGGTAACAGACGGACAGACAGATGGATCGTGGAGTCTTAGTAATAGGGTCCCGTTTTTACCCTTTGGGTACGGAACCCTAAAAAACAAAGGGAGATAGAATATCATTACAAAAGGAAACAGAAACCTCAATGCAAGAACCCAAAATTAACTAAAAGATTAAAATAAAATTCAAATGAAACACTATAAATTAAGGCGAATAAAAGGCTCATAATGGAGCCCAATGATAAGAGTAACCCAAGAAAATAAATTACTACAGCTATCGGAGACAATGGGCTACCAATTACCATTTATATACCAACGCTATGCTAATGTCACAAATAAATTGGCAAAAATCGCAATTATTACGAGTTTAGTAAGTTGTAGATTGCAAACCCATCTTCTTTTTGAATAATTTAAGCTAATTAAGTAGTTAAGTTTGATTATATCTTCCGAGGTTGTAATTTTTTTTAATTTTTATGGCAATTGGCCCAAATATTATCTTTTGGTAGGTGTTTATTTTATCAGTATCTTCTTGCGAAAACCGAAGTAGACGAACTTACACTTAGATCCAAAAACGGAGTCAGCACTGTAAGAGTTCTTCCTAAAGTATACTCTCCAGTCCTGAGGAATGTCCCTGGCTAATGGCACATGGTAGTTCCAGGATCGGTCGGTAAGAAGTTCACCTGTCGGAGCGTACACCAAGTTCTCACACGTCCAGTAACCTACTCCCATCATGAAGGCTCCTTCCACCTAAGAAGACACATTATTTAAAAAGAATATAAATTAATCGCCTCAATCGAATTTCAAAAATGAAAGGAAAGTTGAAGCTGGAACACAATTGCTTAACCGCACGCTCTCTTAGTAAGGCAATTCGTACTTGGCCAATGTCAATTTCAGGACTGACACTCTGTCCAACGTCTTCACAGAGGTCGACCCTCAATAACTCAAACTGTCCTGTCAGTATGTCGACTTCCACTTCAGCTAAAGTTACTCCATAAACAACAAATGGATATTCCTCATCAGTTCTTGTAAAGCCGTGTGCTTGCAAGTCTACATTTTCATTATAAGCTTTTGTGATCAACTCTTCCCAAGTTGGATTATCCATGGCGTCTCTTATGGGTTGTAGTCTATCTAGAAGTTGCTGACAAGCTCGTTTAACTCCTAAGATTACATTCTGGTTCATTATACTACCACCAGATAAAGCACAGTTGGGTGCTATCACGGTGTTATTTTCTTTCACTATGATTTTTTCAATAGGAATCTGTAGCATAAATGCTGCTACTTGGACTGCTTTAGTGTTTATTCCTTGGCCCATTTCTATGGCACCGTGTGTGATTACTACTGAACCATCTCCACGGTATACTGATATATTAATACAGAGGTTGATTCCTCCCACAGGAGTCCATCTTAGGAAAGCAAATCTCATTCCCCTTTTCTTCCATCTATTTTCAGTGTTGAATTTGTTGACTGATTGCCGTCTTTTGTGATAGTCAGATTTAATCATGACATAGTCTATCATCTCTTTCATGTCATCGCTGTATTCTGCATCAAGGTTGGCTAGTCTTACATCTAGAGGATCTAGGTTCATCTCGTATGCGATCTGTTCCATTATACATTCTGACATTGCCACGTGCTCCAGTGTTCCTGTATAAAAGTAATAGCGGGATTAATTAAATTTTTACAATAATTATAAGCTGATCCATTAAACTTTCCATTAATCCAATGTCACCTGGTGCTCTTGCCCAAGTATTCTTAGCAGTATCAGTCACAGAATCGAAACTAGTGTAGTTCCATCGAGCTCTGTTGTAGGCATTATTAAATTGACCGACACCAAGCAATGTGAACTGCTCATTTGTCTTATATCCGTTGTCTTCATATACTTTGTAGTTTATATATTGTATGACACCGGTGCTACTGACTCCAGCCTAAAAACAACATCAACTTATAAAGACCAAGATAACTACAACCTGGGGGCTGTTTAAGGCAAGAGTGAATAGATTACTTGTAGGCAAGCGTGCTCGATCGTCGACCACATCATCGCTTCCTATGAGGTGAGATAGGTAGTAGTCAAACGCAAGCTTATCAATAATAACAAATATAAAAGTGACACGCATCGTTGGTTAAACGCACAAACTATAAACAAGCGTACCTCAAAATCTGAACTGCAAGGCAGTCTCTTGCCCAAGGCCTTCGTGTTAGTAGTTAATGACTGGATGAATCGACACGGTCTGTTCAGTTTCTGCACTACCAAAGCAGCAGCAATGGCACCTTGTGTGCTACGCGACAATTTGATACCATACGCACCTCCGACACGACGTGTGTGCACATCAACTCTGTGAAAAAAGAGTTATCATAGTAAGATGGTAGATTTTTGTTCGCGACGAAGCGTCATCAACCATACTAAATGGTTCATAAGAGTTAAAGTTTGTATGTGTAGACATGTCTGCTCACCACGGCGCGCCATCTAATACTAAAATGATTTTTAGAGGCACGTTCATATTTATACTAAAATTTTACCTACATTTTTTGAGATAGTAGTATAATGTTTTTAGTATTTGTCAGTATGTTATAGGGTTCAATAGTTCACCCTTAATAGAGTAAAAGCATTAGAAAGCATACTGATAAGAGTTATCATAGCGAAAAACATAAATTACTGTACGATACGTCATTGCTCGACGACGGATTAGTTCCGAATGGCCCGCAAGGTGGCCCCACCCGATATATATAGTTTTGGAGTTTTTTGGAAAAATTATAGTAATTAAAATCATGTTTTTAAGGGCTTATCCTATGTACTGGACATGAAATCAGTACATAATGATGAAACTATGTGAAAACCACATAGTTTCTGCTATGTAAATATGAATATTGACTTGATATCTCAAACACCGAATATATGGTTTTAGGTCATTTTAGGGTATATGGGAGACCTAGACCGAGACAGGAAACCTATATACACCTCATAGTTAGCGTAGTCTTTTATATAAAGCCCATTTACTTGAGATATCAAGTCGGTATATAATAGAAAACTGCTGTTTATCTGGTTTTCGGCAAATGCTTACGGGTTTAGGTGCCCTAAGTACCTAGAAAACATATAGGTGTACTGGTAAAAGTACTACCATTGGAAAGCTTGCTAAAAGGGCTAACCAGGCGGTTTCTAGATGGGAAGAATCGCTTGGATAGTCAGCGAGATAAACAGTCGTGAAAAATGTAAACAACGTAAAACGTTGAAATTTGTAGACCCTTCAGGTGGAATAACTCCATGAAGGGAATAGATGTACTCATGGTGTAAGTACTTTCTGATGGCTTGCTGGACTAGCTACCAAGCCATCACTTTGGAGCGAAAATCGCTCAAGTAGTTTAAGTACAATTCCAGAAAATAGGTTTCTGGAAATGTAATTTTTAGTCAGTTTTTGGCATTCCCCGGGACTATACACCCCTGGGAATTCCGAAAATAAGGAATTTTTGGGGACCTCCCGATGGCCCGATAAACGCACCATCGTGTCGTCCCAATCTTGTTAGGGTTTAATAAATAGTTTCTCTGATAGCTGGGCGCAAAGAAAGTGACCAGCTATCGAATTTGTACATATCGAGGCACCTTATGTGCATATAGCCTAGATAGACTTATATGAACACTAGAAATGTAAAGTGTGGTCTATCGGCTACCAGAATCCCCATAATAGGCGGTGATTGTCTGGTTAGCCTAAGTTGGAAGTCCTAAAGTCGGTGAAATGACTTAGGAATTTATAGATTCATTACATAAGGGATGATATCCCATAGAGTCTGGCAAACGAAAGTAGACACTGGAATTATTTGCAAACTTTTTATATGGCAATGATAAACTAATGTCAACCCCAATTTTCCGTATGACGCTACTAAGTTGATACTTTGTTTTAATTCGTAATCACTATTTATATTTTTGTAAAAACATTTTCTCTATTTAATAATTTAAAAAGTTTCATTATTAATGTAGAAAACAATGATTCCTGTGACTCTTATGAATCTTTTCACATGAAAGTCTTAGATTCAGATTTTGATTGATAGTGAATAAACCAAATTTTTTATAGAATACTGTTGCTTTTTTTTATTCAGATTGATATATCTAAAGTATTACCTACCTAAATGTACCTATAGTATTTTTATTCAGACGAAGTAATATCAATAATTCTAAAGTATCAAATTAGGTTATTCCAGGTATTGCATACTAGTTTTTGGGGTTGCTACGCTGATATTTTTTAAATTTGCCGCGCTTTTTCAGTCTCTACTTTCGTTTGCCAGACTCTAGAAGATTCCCGAAAATAAGCTTTTTCTAGACGTCAACAGACAGCCTGCTATTGGCACCAGCAGGTCAACCCAACCTATAGATATCCTTAGGCTAGGTTAAAAGCTATTAAGGTTTTAACCGAGAAATAAAGGAAATTGTTCCTTTATTTCATGGAATTAGTCTAGGGAAGCTATCAATACCTGGAAATTAGGTATATGGATTAGATACAGAGATAGGGGGCGTTACTGTGTTACAGTACGAAGAAATCCAGCTATTGATAGCACCGTGGAAAGGGTGCGATAACCCTATTTACCAAATGTTGATAAGGGTTTTTTACAGAAATAAAAATTATTTTCGGCGAGAATTTGCGGGGCTCTCAATAATGGCACGGTCCGAGGGTATATACACCCCCCGGGCCCAAATAGAATTTGTAGTCATCCAAAGCTAGTCGCTTGTACTTGTCTTAGTAAATAAGAAGTAATTCTTATATAGAATCAAGTCTCAGAAATTGTTGAGAGCCCTAGAATCGTGCCGTGTACTGAATAACTTAGTGTTTCATTCAATTCATCAACTTCAACCCTTATGAAGACACCCCTTTTCGATCCTGTCGAGCTGAACCTCGGGACCTGGTCACCAGGAGTGCAGATCCAGAAGTAGGCAACCCAGAACCTGGAAATAACTCGAGTACAGCCAACACATCGTTGAATCGTTAGAGTCGATTTGCAACCCTACGTCAGTGCTGCAGCTAGGCATCCAAGAACCTTGTTTTCGTGGTGTGATAGGGGCGTTCAGCGGCAATGGCCAGAAGGTTTACGCCCTTCTTTTCTCGGGGCCAGTGAACACGCTACGTCCAGCACAATTTTCTTAATGTTATTTATGTTCATTAAAACCAGTAAGTTATTACCCGGCTGCAAGGAAAGGGTCATGTTTTTCGCGCGTATCTTGTTTGTATGTTTATTTATCACCTCATATCTTTCAAACTATTTGATGGATTTTTATAATTAAGACATCGTTAGATAGGCCTTGACCGCCTAAGTGTTCTTAGCTAAGTGCTGTTAAAAAAAGGAACATGGCGGCTTTTGGGCGCCATATTGTGGGTGTTGCATTCTTTTTATAATCCAATATAGTGGGGTATTAATGAAGGGTTTTTAGAGGAGATTACAAAAATGTAAACTATTTATATGTTTAAAAGCCATTCGAAAAAAAAGTGAAAACTAAAAAGTTGTAAATAAAAACAGTTATCGTCGTATGTTAATGCTTTATGTAATTGAAATAAACAATTTTTTTTTTTAGTTTATTTAAAAATTGAAAACCAAAGCTGTAAACAAGAAAAATCATGCTGTGCAGTCGGAGGATACATATTCGTAAACTGGCTGATCCACTAATCCTCCGACTGCATAGCATGATTTTTTCTTGTTTACAGGTTTTTAAATCGCTTCTTAAGCAGGCGGGTTTTTTATTTTAAATTATTATATAAGGATGTCCTTATATAAAATAACTTACTGGTTTTGATTAATATGCAAAGCTCTTGATATCATCAGCTGCACTCCTTCCATCCATTGCGTGGCGCAATACACGTCTAGCCCCTCATCAGATGGCTTTACCACCGCAGTAAGAGTTTCCATAGTATAGTGGTACTGGCCATAAACTGAATTAAGTCCTTTTATTACTTTATCTACATCGGTACCAGTGTCAGTAGCAACAACGTTTTGGAATTGAGCACTTCTGCTATTATTATCTATAGTATTTTTAACATCAATTAGTGGTTCTGTTACATTCTCATACGTAGCTTCTACTAATTTAGCAGCTCTGTCAGCTATAAAACGGCTTTCAGCTACAACAATGCCGATTGGCTGGTTGAAATATTTGACGGTACCACTGGCTAAAACTTCTTCGTTAGCAGAATACAAGAAGGAGTCTGGCGGGGTAAAAGAGTTTATTCCTGGTATGTCTTCTGCTTTGTAGAAAGCTATGACTCCGGGAAATGCCTGAAAAAGGTAAATTTGTACAAAAAAAAAAGTATATGTAAAATAATACCATATTTTTAAAGTAAGCCAATACTCGTATTTACCAAAGCTTTAGTGGCATCGATAGAGACAATATCTCCCAAGGCGACAGTACTAAGTGCTAAAGCACAGTACACCTCATTTGGAAAATGAGGAAGATCTTCTGTGTAGAAAGCCTCACCCGCACATTGTATCTACAACCAAGTTATGTTATGATGAAATTGTAAATTCACTATATTCTAAACTTCGTTATGGAAATTTGTATTAGTGGTATTGTAGGAAAAAAATAATCGCAAAGGTCTTTCTTACCAAAGCGTCCACTTTCTCTATAGGTTGGTTCAGAGGCCAGATGGTTTGATTGGTTTCAAATAATTGAGATGCTCTGGAGACTGGACGGATATCAGCTAAGTTAGTGGCTCCAGATTTGTAGCGAGAGTGAATATTCGTCTCGGGAGATAAAGATAAAAGACCCTGTATTAAAAACACATTGTATTTTCATTTTGGAAAAATAGAATGTAGTTTCTGTAAGTATATTGAATTAAGTTTAGATTTAATAGAATTAAGGTGGTTGAAATCATGTGACCAAAAATCAGCTGACTGACCTTTTTTATAAAAGTGCTGAAAGAATAATTTCGCCTCTCAGTACGGACGACCAAACGACCAAAAACCGATAGAAACCATTCACGGAAGCCACGTCGATTACCTTGCTCAACATGCCGCGAAAATTTAAAATTTGAATTTTTCGGAATTTTTAAGCCAAGCTGGGCTTTTTGACCCGATTCTTTTATTTTGACTTTTGACTTATAGAGTGAAATGATGGTGCCATTGTGCCATATTGAATATAGCTATTCGGACAGGCTATAAATATATTATAGACTAGTACATGTTTTTTTTCGGCAACAATAATCTTTTTTAAGTCGATGTAAACACTAACTTTATAAAACAATCCCAGAGCAACTTTCTTCCTATACTCCACTGAAGGTTCCGGTGGATTATTTTCGACCACCAGCTCAGCTTCCAGAATCTTAAGTGCTGATGTCAAAGTCTCATTATCGAACAGCTGTTTCGCCTTAAGGAACTGTTCCGCGGCTTCAGCTCTGATGAATGATGGGGACAGAGCTCCAAAGACTATCCTGGCGTTTTTCACCACGTTATCTGTTTTCAATTCATACAAAAATCCTGCATTCACTAAAGCATGGGCATTTTCTGATCGTGGCATAACCTGAAGTATTGAAAAAAATCTCTTAAAAAGTAACATTTATGTCTGCATGTCATCTGAGCGGCATCCCAAGATTTTTGTCTGAAATTATATTATTCAAGAGGCTCTAGTAGATAAAGTGACATTCTGTCACCGAAATGCTTGCCAAAAATATAAATGTTTGATCATGTGACATTTAGGTAGCGCCTGGCAATCCCATACATTTTGAACATTTTGTCGCTATTGCAACGTTTTCCTAGATAGAATGTCACTTGTCTAGGGCCTCTTATTTTTTATTACTTCTACTGATCAATTTTGTTTCGATATATATGGATATTTGTCTGACATGTTACTTGACCAAAAACATGAAATACTTACGAAATGTTAGTTATAATTTTTTGCCTTTGCCTTTTAATGTTGATTTTCTTATGTTGTCTCAATAGTATTATAATTTTGTGCATATTAAATACAGCGCATTTGCAAAGACCGGTATCGCCAGACATGACGATACCGGTCTTTGCGGTTTCTGTTGCATTCGTCCTATAGTCTGACTTATATCTAAATGTTTATATGTTGGTTATTTAACGCTTCGATTTTTAGCGAATTTTAATCAAGGTTTAATTGTGGTTTTAGATAATACTTAGTTTTAGTTTCTGTTGCTTCTATACATTACTTTAAAAACTCATATTGTATATTTAGATGTAGATTTAAAACTTTGAAACGAAAATGATCATAATTATAAAATTGCGTCACTTTTGGTGTAGACAGATTTGCGATTCACAAATTACAATAATTTATATCTATAATTCATCAAAAACAATACTAACTTTGTAGGTGTATATGTGGCAGTCATTGCCCAGTGGAGGTAACATGACGTTCCAAATAACGGCTCCTTTCATATTCACTTTGAGAAACTGTTGCATCGTCACTGTTTCCTTAGCGAACAATCTCTTTTCTGAAATCAAAATGATAATATGGGTTAGGTTAGCGATCGAAGTTACTACTACTGAGTTGCTTTAAATTATAAACTCTTCAACAATACGAATATAACACCAGAGGCTCTAAAAAATTGACTTTCATTCAACGAAAGTTTCGCGATAGCGATTGGAAAACTTCAAAAGTGTATGGGATTGCCAAGCTCTATAGGTATTTATTTCATGTGATCAACCACTTACATTTTGGCATTTCGACCATCGCCTTCGCTTATGAAATAAAACTTGTCTAGAGCCTGGAGGTCTTCATTATTGTTTACTTACGTATAGTGACTTGTGCCCCAATCATTTCTAAAAGCAAGAATATATCCGACGCGAACCAATTGTTATGGTTCTTGATCATAAGGTTCCCTGCAATCGACGCCACCTACAAATACATTAAACATGTCAGAGCTGCAAACCTCTCAGGCTTCTAGCTATTCAAATAACCTTACATCTAAATTACAAAACAGGCCAAATGCAAGGCAAACTTCTGTTTTGAGATTTTTACGCTGTAACTTTTTGTTAAAACGAATATTTTGAGATCTTTTAGTTTTAGATTTTATCACTAAAATGTATTGGTATATAATGATATATAAGCGAATGAACATGTTATATATATATAATAATACCTATATACGAGCAAATCTTGTATGTATATAATCTGAATCTTGGAATCGGCTACAACGATTTTCATGAAGTTTAGCGTGCAGGGGGTTTCCGGTGCGATAAATCTAGCTAAGTTTAATTTTTAGAAAACGTCGTATTCTCTATATTCACCCGAGCAAAGCTTGATCGCCCTGTTACTGTTTTATTTAGGTGCGCAACAACAAATGGTTATGGTAGTTCAAAAACATAAAACAACGAATTACTTACATTCCGAAGAGGAATATGTGCAACTTTTTGGACATGATCGTGAATCTTCTGCAAATATCCAAAGTATTCTTCTTTAGATACAGTTATCAGGATCTCCAGAAACTCTGTAAGTGTTGTTCCAGCGTATACTATTAAGTTCTGATCAAGTGTGTACCCTTTCAGTTCCTTGATCCCACTTATATCTATTAGGACACGAGGATATTCTTCTATCGGATATACTCCTACAAACATATTTTTATGTAATTTTATCTGAAGTTAAAACATAGAATTCAAGTAAACATGTTTAGATTGTAACAACAACATTCACTGCCAAAGACCGAATCATTGCCAATGTTTAGTTGTTTGCAGTCAAATAGATTAGATTCTGCTAACCTGTTTACACGCTGCCGATAGTATTTCTACATTAACGTCACATAAATATTTTTACTTCTCAAAAATGGAACAGCACAAAGTGTATTTACCTTTTGCAGTATTCCCACACATAAGCATGTAGGAATCATCACCTTCCCTTTCCAAGATATTAAATATATCCTTGATTTCTAGTGCTCTAACCCAAAGTTTATCATCTTTTAATTTGATCTCAATTACATTTTCTTCATCTTCTTGATCTACAAAACACCACCCGTCATGCTCACAATCATCACAAGCTCCATTCTTCTTGCATATTTGAAGATCTTCTATATCCTGGAGTTTTATTTGTCTAGGAGAATCTTTAGCAAAACTTTTGAAAGCATCAAGGATTGGTCTGTAGCCAGTACAGCGGCAAGTCTGGCTGCCCAGCGATTTTTCTACTTCAAGCATTGTGATGTTTGAGTTGGCTTGAAGGAGACTGCAATAATCACATACTTTTTACATATATTTTAGACATGGCTTCTATATTTTAAAATATATCTAGAACATTTTAAAAATGTATAGTTGGATTAATGCCAAAAAAAAACAGATTTTTATTCAAAATAGTAAAATTTTATTGTTATTATTCATTCTTTAAACTACACACACCCATATTATTCATTCGTTCGAAAAAAATTATTGCCATTGATAATGATGATGTGAATACAGGTGTTATCGATGTTGTTTCAAACCCAAAAATAATTTTTGTTTTGAACGTTTTGTTTCATTTTAAATAGTTGTTGAATACAGGCCTTCGGATCACAAAGCCAAGAGGCGAACACTGGGGCCCATAGCAATGCTGCGACTTTAGGATCCTACCAGGTCTATACCCTAGAAACTGTGACCCGCATCAGCAGTGGATGTTTTTTGGCTGATATGATGAAAGTTGTCAATGTAGCATATTGTGTGCGTACCTGTACATCGCCATAACCCAAGAAGGGGAACAGTATCCACACTGGGATCCATTTTTCTCAGCCAGTGTCGTCTGCAGAACATGGTACCCTTTCTGCCTGTTGCCCAACCCCTCGATTGTCGTGATTTCCCAGCCGTGGCAGGATGTTACTGGTCTCATGCACTATAAAAGAAGAAGCCGAGTTATTTGTTGCGTTGTGTAGGAAAAGTTTTTTAATCGACAGCAAAAGTTTGGCTTCCTCAACGCATACAGCAGTAGCTTAGTGGAGCAGTTCCATTGCAACTGCCTCTGTCTCATTTGAAATATTTAAATTCGATTTTTTTCGTTACTCCGATGTTTCATTTGGTCGAAAAAATTTTTACCTAAGTTACACTTAGCCAAAATAACATTTGTTCGAAGTATTTAATTTTATGTGCATATAATAATAAAAATAAGAATTAATAAAAATGTCTGATGCGTGACAGCTATTAATAAATCGTTTGCATGAAAATACAAAATAAATACGTAAACATAGACAAGACTGCATGTCGGTTTTGCAGCGATTCGTTTCTGTCACAAAATTTTGTGGCACAATAATATTGACTTTTTATGACACTTTTTCAATTTTAAATTGAAAATGCTACCAAGTAGCCGGCTATATATTTGTGACCAAATAATATTCCAGAAAATGTTGTTTCGGTGTGGAGAAAATATGGCAAATGAAAAAGTTCAAAAGAGGCTTCGGCCAAAAGCATAAAGTTATTTAGTAAATCGGAGAAATGTATTTCGGTAAAATAATACATATGCCACATGATACTTCGATGAAATGAAAATGTGCCAAACAATGCATATGGCAAAAAAGACGGTCAATAGTTTTCGGTAAAATGAAATACGATTAAAAAATTCGGATTAGTAATCGTTTCCCGGTAGCATCAAACTGATCTAATGATGAAGCTTATTGGAATAGTCATGATATTTACTTAGGCAATAAATGATTAACATGGTAATTTGAGGTTCCTACTAAAACTAACAAGAGATAAAAAATAAACTTTTTAACAAAAAATCAAGCTGACTTCCAAAACAGAACACTACCAAGCGAATAAAAACTTTATTTTCCGAAGTCGGTGTCGAAAAACAGAAAATAATAGGTACCTAATCTTTTTTTGTTACAAAGTGTATTTTACGTCCCAGAAAAGATTTGTGATTTTATATTTACCAGAATATTCCACGCCATTGACTTTAAACTTTATCTGCCCCATGACTGAGTGTCCACTTACTTCGCCCGTTCGATCTGTTTTAATGACACGTCTGTGCAATGCCAAGTGACAGCCAAAATTAATATAAATATGGAAGCAGACAAATTGTTTATACAGTGATGTCATTCATTTAATAAAATTGTTATGGTAAGATGAATAATTAATAGTGAATAAAAACTCGAACTATTATGACAATGAAGTCCTGGGATCAATTCCCAAGTGTTAAATAAATGTGTTATTGGGCTTTTCCATAAGGAGCTCGTGACTAAATAATAACAGCCACATTGGTCGATCATCAAGGTTAAGCAGCGCTTGACGAGGTCGGTCCGTGGATGGGTGACCATTTCAACATACCGAGTTTCCTCCGTGCCTTGGAAAGCACGTTAAGCCGTTGGTCCCGGCTGTCATTTGAAGAACTATAACAAATAAAAAAAAAAAAAAAAAAAAAAAACTTTGACAGTCGTTACGGGTAATCAGAAGCTTGAGATCTGACACCAGTCTTGCCAAGGGTACCGTGTTACCCAGTTAATGGATTGTGGCGGTCAGATAGGCAGTCGCTCCATGTAAAATAAAGGTACTCAGCTGAATCCAATAAAACTGGAAGCCGACCCCAATATAGTTGGGAAAAAGCTAGGCAGTTTGATTGGGATTTTTCATCTGGATTCGAATCCCAGTAGAAGCCTGGAGTCTGAATATGTGCCCGGTTGTTGGAAAAAGGCTCACACCATATTACATCATTATAATATCAGCCGAAAGACGTCCACTGCTGGACATAGGCCTGCTCCAAGCGTCGCCACATTGACAGGTCCTGTGCGTCTCGCATCCAGCGGATCCCCGCAACCTTCACCAAGTCATCGGTCTACTTGGTAGGAGGCCTTCCAACGCAACGTCTTCCGGTTCGTAGGCATCACTCCAGAACCTTTCTGCCCCATCGGCCATCCATCCACTGCCACTTAAGTTTATCAATTCTTCGGACTATGTCGGTAACCCTGGTTCTCTTACGGATCTCGAAATTTCTGATTCGATCCCTTTTACATGGGACTTAAATATTACTGGCGCAATGTGGATGTACTATAGTTTAACCTCTGCCCAACCCCGTGGAATGCAGGCGTGATGTTACATTTATGTTATTTCGAACCATTATTCTCTGGTTTTCGTTAAAACGAGTGCGCAAAAAATGGCAAAAAAATCACGTTTGTTATCTCCCACTTAAATATTTATTTTATTCTGTTTTTAGTATTTTTTGTTATAGCGGCAACCGAAATTCATAATTTGTGAAAATTTCAACTGCTTAGCTATCACGGTTCATGAGATACAGACTGAAGACAGACAGACAGATGGACAGTAGAGTCTTAGTAATAGGGTCCTATTTTTACCCTTTGGGTACGGAACCCTCAATTTTAATGTTTAATCTAAAAATGTCAGAAACAGCTTGTTTTATAGGTAAGTAATTATCCCTTAAGTCACAAAATACTTCGGAAAACCTGGAAAAAATTATTCAGTAAAAACCGCAGGGGTTCAAAGTTACAGTAGCCTTGTGCGGCCCATTGGAAAGTTTTCCCATCAAGATTTAGCAATATCATCAATTATTCCCAAACGACTTTCAACTTTCTGCTTATGGCAGAAAACTTAAGGCTTTGAATGCTTCTAAGATTTTTTACATTGGCCTAACCTTTTTTCAAATTCAAATTCAAATCATTTAATTGCACAAAACATGGTATAAGATGATGTTAAATATAGTTGAAAAAGTACAAACATGTTCAGCTAAATTATGACATAGCATGCAATTTTTGGGTAACACACAAACTAGTTACAAGCATAAAAAATAGATTAAAATGGGTAGTATGTAAACGCAAATCAAAAAATATCCTTTTTCTATGCAATAAAATTCCGAATTCTCATCAAAATTACTGATTGCGCAGCAAAATATTCAACGCAAAATATCACTAAACACACTACAATTTATTTTCGCAGCGTACAGTCATTTTTCCTAAAGCAAAAGCTTTTTTATTAATGCACAGCTAATAATCTTAATGCACATCATACATGTTAACTCTTTTCCTTTTAAATCCATGGTTAAAGTTTTTACAATTACTATTTAACGACAATGTCGACGGAGACCCGCTGCGCGGGGCTCCTATTTCTGTCTAAAGGGTCTAAAGTAACCTAACACGAAGAAGATGACGGGAGCTGAGTTCGCTCGCTTTGCTCGCTCACTTCAGCTGCCGTCATCTTTTCGAACCTAACCTGTCCGTGTCGGGGTGCCCTAAGTTCCCGAGCTCGCTTCGCTCGCTCTTGGACTAATGACTTCTTGAAAATTAGGACAAATGTGATGAACAGGTTTTGTTGTACTTACTGGTTAATATGGGACTGAGATAGTTATTTTGCTACAAAATATGGAAAATTTGCTGTGCAGTTAGTATTTCTGCTATGTATGTAGTATTTTTGTACAAAAATAAATTTAACTGTATTGCATTATGAGGAAAAAAGTAATGTCATATTGATGTATAATTTCGAATTATCTGCAGTTTGAGTTTTGCTAAACATTTAGTAAGTTATTTGATGTAAAAAAGAATATAAATGATGAGTATGTATTATAGACGATTGTTTTATTTGATATGCAATTTATAATATGCCGATTAAAATTAATGAGTAAAATAGTTAATAATGTAAATTAATTTCAATAATCAAACAAGAACAATTAATTCATGACCTATTGAGTCTTTCAGAGGATTTCAAGGCCATAAATTCTTTTATATCATAAAAATTACATTCACCTAACCACTTGTATAATTTAATTTTTAATAATCTTGTACTCATGTCTTGAAGTGGTTTGGTATCATGTTGTATATGTGCACACACATTGCTAGGCAGCTTTTATTGTATTTGGTAAGTCTAGGCGTATCATTTTGAACCAATTTGAAGGGATCTCGTTTGTTCCGAGGGCACTCTTCATTTGCTGTCTTAAATAGTTTTTTGTTTGTAATTACGAATACACATATTTCAAAAATGTAGAGAGATGGCAGCGGTAGCAAACCAAGTTTTTAAAATATTGGTCGACAAGAGTCATCCGGTTTAAGACCATACATTGCTCTTATGCACTTTTTTTGGGCAACAAATGTTCTATTCAGATCAACGCTATTACCCCACATTACTAGACCATAGCGCAATAATGATTCCACATATGCGTGGTAAGACATAATGGCCGTTTATATGTTTGTTACGTTTTTTACTTGTTTTAGCACATATACGAACTTATTAATTCTAGTGCTAACATTATCGACGTGTTCTTTCCAATTAATATCTTTATCCATTATTACCCCTTAGAATCTAGTATTTATTACTTCTTTGATTTTATTTATATTAAGATTAATGTTATTTTAATAATTATTCGATTGATTAAATTGAATATAAACGGATTTATCTATTAATTTTTAAACGATTTATGTCAAGCCAATGCAGTAATGTATCTATTGTATTATTAATGTCAAGTTCTTGGTCTAAAATTGTATTTTTTTACGTGTAACGTGTGAACATCGGACATGTTTTGTGCCATTTAACTTGAAGTTAACACAACACGTTTTTTTATAAATGAAAACTTTTTACAAAAAAATACAAGCGACCATTTTTAATTTATCAGATATGAAGAATTTCGGCGATATACAACAGAACTCTTCAATAAATAACGGCAAATATCTCGGAATTGCTGCAATCGCATGTCTGTTTATACCATTTCTTATCATAAGATCACGCCAGTACGCTCTTAAGGGGTACGCTGATCTCTTATTTCACCGGTTATGTTCAAGTTTAATGATATTCGGGTAATCTATTCTGGCGTTATAGGTACCTTAACAATTTGCCTATTAAGTAGGTACAACTAAAAAGTGAAAAATAAAAAACTGAGATCGGGACTGAGATTCGGTCTCTCCGGGAGGCCATGGTTGAGCGCTTGAACTTGTCTTTGGAGGCAGTCTCGGAATGGGGCGATGCCAATCTAGTCAGTTTCAATGCAGCTAAGACCCAGGCGTGTCTTTTTTCGCAAAAAAGAGCCTATTCCACCCGGCTCCATCTTTCCGTGGTGTAACCGTGCCGATAACGGACCATCTCGACCTTCTTGGTGTTACGTTAACATCGACCCTCAATTTTGGTCCATTAATTGAGGCAAAGGCTCAGTTGGCTGCAAAAAAGTTGGGGATCCTTGCAAAGGTGAGACGGTACTAATTCATGCCTGAACAGCTGCTCAAATTGTATAAATAGCAAGTTCGTTCATGCATGGAGTACTGCTCTCGCCTCTGGGACGGATCTGTCAAATATCAACTTGATGCACTTGAGTCGATTGACAAACGGGCCAAGAAGCTTATCGGCCACGATTCACTGGTCGCCTCAAAGCTCCAGAGCCTTGAATATCGACGCCAAGTGGTCAGTCTGTCGGTTTTTTATCGGTTACATTTCGGGGAGTGTGCGATGGAACTGCACAATTTGATTCCGCCTAGCCCTTTCCATCACCGGACAACAAGACGTACGGCAATGCGCCACCGCTACATGGTGGACATCCCACCCATACGTACAAAGCGTTTTGCGAATACTTTCATTGTACGCACAGCTAAGGAGTGGAATTCCCTGCCGGAGTCTTTGTTTCCTGATAGCTACAACCTTGGGGTCTTTGAGTCAAGAGTGAATAGGTTACTTCTAGGCAAGCGTGCTTCACCGCGAGATAGTGGTCAAACGCGAGCCTATCGATAAATAAAAAAATTTAAAACTTTTTCACAAAAAAATACTACCGACTTCCAACTAAGACACTACAAAGTGAAAAATAATTTTCTTTTTCGAAGTCGATGTCTTTGGTAGGTACCAACTATTTTTCACATTGTAGTGTCTTAGTTGGAAGTCAGTAGTATTTATTTGTAAATATGTTTTTTTTGTTAAACAGTTTTTTTATATAACACCGACTACCAAAATTAAAGTTATTTTACCCGACTACGGCGTAGCAAAAGGAAGGGTTATGTTTTTTCACTTTGTAGTTAGTGCATAATGAGCAAGTTCTATATTTAAGGTACCTATAATGTCCGAGGTGATGCCAGAATAGATTACCCGCATAACATGAAACTTGAATAATGAGAGTTTAATGAGATTGTACCAGAATGACCTGTATACATCTGCTCACCCCTTTCTAGCGTGCCGGCGTGGTGCCGTAATTTTTATGTTATGAAATGGTGTAAACAATAAACAGACATGCGATTGCATCAATCCCGAGATATTGGCCGTCATCTATTGAAGATTTCTGTTGTATATCTCGAAAGTTCTTCATCATATCTGCACCAAATTGGGACCAATTGGTTTATGACCAATTTGGTGTATGTTGCTGAATTCAGCAGCATACTCTTTCAAATACCAAAATCATTTTCAAAATCGGTCCACAATTAATGGAGATATCGGTGAACATACACAAAATAATAAATTGTAGTTCTAAAAACTAAAAAACTCGCTTTAATGGTAAATTGAACTAAAAAGTCGCTTATCCTGAAGATCTTGGTAAGGCTAATGGGACAAACTATTTAAACGCGCACGGTAGAATGAACTTTTATTACTTGTAAATTTTAATTTTTGTTTGAAGTTCAAAAGTGCCGCTTATTGGCCTAGTTGAATAAATATATTTGACTTTGACTAAATTATTGCATTGTCATCGGTCCTTGATAAGTGTGCAAAGTTTCAAATCAAGCCCACGTTTTGAAGGGGGTGAAAATCACGTTCAAAGATTCCGTTACATTGATACATACATACCAAGCTAATAAAAGCGTGTTAACAAACATACAATCAAACATAGAACCTCCTCTGTTTAATACAGGCCTGCGGATCACAGCCAAGAGGCAACGCTGGGGCCCATTAACAACGCTGCTACTCTTGGATCCAACCAGGACCATACCCGCGAAACCACGGTACGTGGCAGCGGTCGGCTAGGGGTTTGTTCTTTATGATACTGGTACTTGTCAGACAGGTGGACAGTGGTACCTAACTGCACAACTTACAAATAATACTCACGTTTGTTCCCGCGGTGGTCTTCTGGTCAATCCCATATGTATGATCGGGGTGTTGGAGGGAAAATATATGTCGGGTTTAGTCAATAGTACGGACTTTAAAACAAATCGCAAGCACGCCATCTGGCGGCAAAGCAAGAACAACTTCGCAATGGCGCGCTTTTCCTAAATACTAGCTCGGTGGAGGCAGCAGAATATGGCAGTTGAGTACTGACAGCCGTAAAGCTAAGAGGTCGTAGAATCAGTGTCGATCCATAATATTAGTAAGCAAGAATGTAGCTTGTGTCTATATGAATGTATCGAATAATTTGTGTGATTTCACCTGACTTCCCGATGGTTTGCATCTATCGGCCAGCCTTGATGCGACATATATAATATAATATAGTACTTAATGGCAATTGCCCAATGTTTTACTATTTACCGATGTGAACGTCAGCCATAATATTTTTGGCAAGACATCTGAGCTAACAAAAAGTTTTGCGTTTCATTATAGTTACAATTTCAATATAGTTTACCGATCACATGTTTTTCAACAGTGAAATTAAACTGCATATTTTTAAATAACCCAGACGTGGCTTGAAATAAATAGCAAATACTTAATAAGATAGTTAAATCTTTATACAAATAGTCTATCACACTAATCTATACCAGTGGTGTCTCATCCCATACAAATAAACTGTCCCGACGTACTGTACTGATTATACTGATTATTTTTTGTACATCAATCGCGTTCGGTTCCGTTCCACGGATATAGATGGTGATCTATCTATCGCCATGGAACGGAGCCGAACGCGATCAATTTACAAAAAATAATCGGTACATACGTCAGCACGGTTTCTATTTAAGGTTACACTAGTCAAAAATTCTTCCATACAAACGTAGTTTGGGAATTATTCCACTGTTTGACAATATACGTTCAAAATAATAAGTGATATCAATTTGTCTCATCATTATCTAGCCCTGTATGGAAGCAAAAAAGTAAAAATAGAAAATATTTGAAAGTTATGAGCGTCGAAAGTTCCACATTTCGACACTAATTTTAAAGCATTTTTGGGCGCAAATAAATACCATAAGAAGACGGAAAATTGCAAAACGGCCTCCATACAGGGATAGATTAGTAGTTCAACAATGCAAATAATTTTATTTTGAACAGATAGATTACGTAATTTTTTCATGATATCTAGACAGCCAAAGGTCTGTTTATAAAATTTCGCGCGCTCGATTTCGTCCTAAATCATTATCCAATTCGCTACACATTTGCAAAAGTATGTATTCGTACGCGAACTAGCTTCCTACTGCTCATCACAGCATCTATATTTTCCGCACGTGTTGTCGGTTTATATAAAATGCATTTTAACCCCGCGCACAAAATAGTTCGTGCCGTCGACTAGTGTACCCTTAAGGGATGAGGCATCTGTATGCTAGTATTATATTATCTGTGTCTATACTAATATTATAAGGAGGTAAAGTTTGTAAATTTCTGAGGTTGTAGGGGGTAATCTCTCGATCTACTGAACCGATTCAGATGAAATTTGGCATGGAGATAGTTTGAGACCCTGTGAAGGACATAGTATTGCCTTGAGATAATTTTCGACATTCACGCGGGCGAAACCGCTGGCAGAAGCTAGTAATATCATAAATGTCATGACTTGTTTGTTATAACATTAGACGACCAATAGGGATGTTTTCTGGGTAGAAAAATGATTACTATTTAGTCCGTCAGTTAGACTGTTAAATAATATTGGAAACGTATTTTTTGCTTTACCAAATCATTAAATAATAACAAAGTTAAAGCGCATCAAAGTTCAGGAGAGGGGGCTCGTGACGCCACTAAGGCAGTATAAAGTGTACTAGCGGCGTGACGTCACACGATATTTCAACGCATTATGTTGTTGCCACTTTATGTTTACGTGTCAAAAAAAATACGTGTCCAATACTTTTATTAATCTACCTGATGGACAAAAAACAAATTTTCTGTAAACCACCCTATTAACATAATGGACCTTTTCTCAATCAGTTGTCTCTGTACATTTGTTAATATGAGTCTTTCAATAGCAATAACCTCCTTCTTCTTTATTATTCGTCTCCGTAAGTGTGTCCGTGGCATCAACAGCGGGCCCTATCAGCGTAGCGTTATTTATTTTTCGGATATTGCTGCATATGCTGAGATAGCAGCCTTTTTGGTCCCGCACGGGGTTTTTATTTTTGTTTAATTTAAAGCTTTTTCTCGTGTCTCCTGTGCGGCTTACAAATAAATATTTTTTCTTTCTATCTTCCTTTTTTTCCTAGCCTTTTCCCAATGTTGGGATCGGCTTTCAGTCTAACCGAATACCAGTAATTTACTCAGTAACTAGGTGGCAGATAGCAATGGCAATGTTGGTGGTCTGACCCGTATAGACTGTCAAAGATTTTCTATACCAATATTATAAAGAAGAAAGATTTTTTTGTTTGTTTGTTTGTACCGAATAGTCTCCGAAACTACTAGACCGATTTCAAAAAATCGTTCACCAAGAGAAAGCTACATTATTCCTGAGTGACATAGGCTATTTTTTTATGCCGAAAACGGGTCCTGTGGGGTTGTCCACAGGAGCGAAGCCGCGGCGAACAGCTAGTGATCTATATAAGAACTAATCTTTCAATATATCTTTGGGCGCATTGTTGGCGCAGTGGTTTTGCGATTGGCTGCTGCGCTGCGAGTCGCGGCTTCGATTCCCGCACGGAACAAATATTTGTATGACAGATAGTTGTTCCGGCTCTGGGTGTTGTGGATGTGAGTTTACATGTTTGTAAACGCACTCACGATACAGGAAGAAATTCCTAGTGGGGCAAAGTTTAAAAAAAAAAATACATATTACCAAAACATTGTAACAACTTACCAACTACCAGAATCAACATGCTTAATCGGTTTTAAATAAATAGGTACAATTCAAAATGTCCGAAAGAAAAACAAACATTTAAAACACCTGAAATAACAAAATGTATAAAAAGATATGATAAATTGTGTCACGTTGAGCTAAACGATGAATAATACGTCTGCTTTCACATCACCGCACTCGATTGCATCTGCTTATCCCTCAGATCACGTAGCGCGGTGATATTTCTTAGTCTTTTGATCGCAGATTTCTAGAATGTAATTTCAGTTTTATAATCCTTAAATTTATTCAAATGCAGTGGAGTGAAAACTTGCATTACTATTTATATAGATCCAGCTAGATATTTGTCCTTTAGTGATATTTTCAACAAATTAATTCATTATCATCCTCCCACCCTCTTCCTAATTGATTTGTCTTCAGCACCGTATTACGATTCAAGCGGTCGCGTGGTGTCGAATCGATCACACTCGATACATTTTCATTGATTATTTCGAGATTTCCTGCGAGATTTAGCCTGTAAATCCTTCACTACGCACCAAAATCACTACATTTTATTCTTTTTTGCGCCTCCCGAGGGGCACAAAAAGCCTTTTTTTCAGTCTCGGCGCAGGCGTCAAGAGCGACGCGCGCTTGTTCTTTAATTTTACTTTGAAGAGAAGACTGATTTTGAAGAAAATTAGACCTATACACGCTTTGGTTTTTTTTATTTGATTTCAACAACTTATTGATACAATAAATTTAAAAAATAATGTTATAAAACATAACAAAAATTATTTTTTTGAAGTGCAATATTGGTTCCTGATCCAATTTATCGATGTTCATAATCCCTAAAAACTTCCAAAGGTCTATTGTCACCTCCATCTTCGAAGCAGTAATGCTCGCGAAGGAGGAGGCAGAACGCGTGAGGGCGACTCTACTCTACTGAGGTCATCGAGCATTGTACTGAGGCTCTCCATGGTCTCAGCCATGACCACTATGTCATCGGCAAACCGAAGGTGAGTCATGTACTCGCCATTAACGTTGATGCCTAGGCCGCTCCAGTCCAGTACCTTGAATACATCCTCCAGCGCAGCAGTGAACAGTTTCGGAGACGAGTGACGTCTCCCTGTCTCACATCACGCTGGAGAAGGATTGGTTTCGAAGTCTGACCCTGAAGACGGACTGACATGGTGGCGTTTCCGTACAAACACTTCAACACCTCAATGTACCGGTAGTCGATCTGGTACCGTTGGAAAGACTGCAGTGCAGCCCAAGTCTCGATCGAATCGAAGGCTTTCTCGTAGTCCACAAACGCTAAACAGAGAGGCAGGTTGTACTCTTCGGTCTTCTGTATAACCTGCCGCAGCGTATGTATGTGATCTACGGTGCTAAAGCCTTTTCGGAATCCGGCTTGTTCGGAGGCTGGAAATCGTCAAACCTGCGCGCGAGACGATTCGTGATGACTCTTGAAAACAACTTGTAGACATGGCTAAGAAGTGAGATGGGCCTATAGTTCTTCAGCCGGGCTTTGTGACCCTTTTTGAAGAAGAGTACCACCACACCCCTGCACCATGCCTGTGGCGTTTTGCCCTCGAGTATGACGGAATCAAACAGCTTCTGAACAGATAGTATAATACTAGCATTTAGTTGCCTCATCCCATACAAAGAAACCGTGCCAAAGTAACTAGCGTTTTTCGTCTGATTATCTAATTATTTTTTGTACATCGATCGCGTTCGATCCCGTTCCACGGCAATATAGATGGTGTTAGCAGCGACTTGCAAGTAAAAGGGTTTACTCGGTTCGTGAATATTTTTTCTTTAAATACAGTGACAATTTGCTTTATAGTATTGTTTGCACGTTTTTACAGTTTAATTGCAACAAAATGTGTTACAATACAAATTTAAACAATCGAGTGGAATGCCTCAGAAATTTAAAACTGCGGCATCAATAATTTTAAATGATCTGTTCAAATAATCTTTGGAATGTGAATTAAGGGTACACTAGTCGACGGCACGAACTATTTTGTGCGCGGGGTTAAAATGCATTTTATATCAACCAACAACACGTGCGGAAGAGATAGATGCTGTGATGAGCAGTAGGAAGCTAGTTCGCGTACGAATACACACTTTTGCAAATTAGTAACGAAACGTTTAATGATTTAGGATGAAACCGAGCGCGCGAAATTTTATAAACAGAGCTTTGGCAGACTAGATATCATGAAAAAACGACTAAATCTATCTGTTCAATATAAAATTATATGCATTGTTGAACTACTAATCTATTCCTGTATGGAGGCCGTTTTGCAATTTTCCGTCTTCTTATGGTATTTATTTGCGCCCAAAAATGCATTAAAATTATTGTCGAAATGTGGAACTTTCGACGCTCATAACTTTCAAATATTTTCTTTTTTTACTTTTTCGCTTCCAAACAGGGCTAGACAATGATGAGACAAATTGATATTACTTTTTATTTTGAACGTACATCGTCAAACAGTGGAATAATCCCTAGACTACGTTTGTATGGAAAAAATTTCGACTAGTGTAACCTTAAGAGCCCAATCACACTAATATTATAAAGACGAAAGTTTGTGAGTGTGTGTGTTTGTATGTTAGTTACTTCTTCACGCTCAAACGGCTGGACGGATCTGGATGTAATTTGGCACAGAGATAGATTATAGTCTGGGATAGCTCATAGGATACTTTTTATCCCGGTTATATGTTCCCTTCGGATAATTTTCGACATTCACGCTGGCGAAGCCGCTGGCAGAAGCTAGTATTCCATAATTTTGTGCTTAGGAGAGTTGATTAAACAAGAACATACAATTTTTATGTCCAATTCCAGGAAATGTTAATTTTACACACAATTCAATAACAAATCGATGCATACCTCGCCATCTAGTGAGATTTATTTGAACCAAACTTTCTTTCCTAGCGCTGTGACCCCGTGCATCTACAAACTTTTCCAAATATAATATCTTTCCGAACCCTAATTAATGAAAAAAGCAGAAGACGTAAGGTCATAAATATCCAGACACGTCATCCGATAAATTCTGATTCTGATTTTGATTCTATTAACTACTTATAACGTCAGTCAAAAAGAAATGACCTGTGATCAGTTCCAAATATTTTAATTCAAATAAAATAAATAAATAAAATAAGCCTTTATTGCTGTTACAATATTATTAATACAACTTACATTAATCAATGACGATCGGTGTTATTTCAGAGCCTCCACTTCTCTTTATCTAGCTATTCTCATCCATTCTGGACCGGCCACACGCTTAAGTATATCTTCCCAACGCTTTGTTTGTCGGCCTTTGTTTCTCTTTTCGTCCCGAGGTTACCATTCAGTTATTCTATTTGTCCATTTATCTGATTTTTCTCTTAACATTTGTCCTGTCCATCTCCATTTTAGAGTCCTGCATATCTGTTTGGCATTATTAAATTTTGTTGTGTTTTTTATTTCGTCTAATCTTACTTTATCTCTTATTTTCACACCAATTACACTCCTTTCAATTCCGTTTTGATACACATTTATTTTGTTCATTACGTAAGTTAAACAAGGTAAAATACACATGTTGTATAATTTCCTCTTTTCTTTCACATCTTTCTTTGCTCTTCATCACTTGCAAATACCTAAATTTTCTTCATGTATTGGATCTTCTTCTTTCAATTTCTTTATAAATTTTGTTTTATTTTATTGCTTAGAGAATGCCACTTAATCATACTTAACTAGAAAACCCGTTTCTACTGAAATATTTTTCCACTTGCTAATGAAAACATTTGCTTATTTTTAATTAAGTATTTTAATGCTGAGTGTCGTTGTCGACATGAACGTGGTAAAGTTTTATGTTTATGCATCCGTGAGTCGTGACGTTACCGCGAGGTAACTTGACTGCTGATATTTCTAACATTTACTGGTTCTGTAAAAATAGCTCAGATGTTTTCGATAGCTTTAAAGGCTCTATGCCGTTTTATTTCTATACAACGGCATAGAGCTATCTTCGTTCAATTTAGATTATTATTGTATTTCCACATTCAGTTAGATTTTTCATCACAACAATTTAATGTACCAGATGAAATAAAAATAAACTGATTCCTCGCACACAATGGTATACAATTTTGATTGTGTTGCGTATGGAAAACTCATAAGTCTCATGGTGAGGCTTAGTTATTCCTTTAATTATTTCATCTATATCGTGTAAATTAGTCACAGAAAATACATCGTATCAAACTTATATTATAAAGGTTTGTGATTATGTGTGAAAGTTTGTGATTATGTGTGTGTGTTTGTATGTTTGTTACTTCTTCACGCTGAAACGGCTGGACGGATCTAGATGAAATTTGGCACAGAGATAGATTATAGTCTGGAAGACTACTAGGCAGAAGCTGGTTATAATATTATAAATACGAAAGTTTGGATATGTGGATGTATATTTCTTACTCAATCATTCCAGAACGGTTTAACGGATCTGGATGAAAATTGATAAAAACTTTTTATCCCGGGATAATTTTCTCTTGAGATGATAAAACACTTTTCACACGGGCAAAGCCGCTGGCAGATACTAGTCTATCATAATTTGAATTTATACCGAGTACAAAATTGCTACAATATATGCCAAAACGCCCATATCCGACTACCCTCCATTTCCATACATTTCACTCTGCACACCTATACAGTATGTAGGTTATAACGTGAACGTAAGCCAGGTAAGACAGGGGCTCACCCGTCCTATATTCCACTAAATAAAGTGACCGAGGCAATCCATCAAGAGACCTTACTTGCTAACCATTGAGGTGTGAGGAAATGGAGTGTTAATCTGCGAGCTTGTTTACAAAGTTTGTGTCAATCACCGAAGAAATTATTTATCGGATGGAAGTCATATCACGAAATCTTGATTATGATAAGTATGCTCCTGCGACGAAACATACATTGATAAACATATTTTCGTGGAACACTTTATCTAACCGTATCTGACATCACATCACATCATCAGCCTATTAATGTTCCCACTGCTGGGACACAGGCCTCCTTCTCTGTGAGAGGGAATGGGCCATTATCCACCACGCGGGCCCAGTGCGGGTTGGTGGATGTCACATGTCTTCGAATTTTTGGTTCTAGGACATGCCGGTTTCCTCACAATGTTTTCCTTCACCGTTTTGAGTGCAGTGGTGATGAAATAATTTACACAAAGTAAAGCGCCTGCCTGGGCTCGAACCCGAGACCTACAACGTCGCGGCCGATACCACTAGGCCACCACTGCTCTATCTCAGTAGTGAAGAAAACATAACTTTCTGCTCTCTGCTGCTTTTTGCTCTTTCGTTGTTTCTGTATTGTTAGACCCAACATACAGAGGACAATACTCCTGTTCAGGTAGATCAAATAATGAGATTATAAAAATAAAATTGGCAGCCGTTGTTGTAACAATATCCAAATAAAAGATTATTGGTTGTAGCGATATAATAATATTACAAGTTTGCGAATGAATACTTCATTTACTATCTACTCCGTGCCCCTAACCTACCGACCAAACCCTTTTAGTCCCCGCATGACAGAATATGAAATTTTAATTAAAAAATATCTGGCAGAAAGCGCATGTAAGATGCGTGGACGTATACGTACGTTATATGTACGTTATGTGTCCGTTACGTGAAGTATGTCGGGTTAATGGGTGTCGTGTAATAGGTCCTAGTGGAAGTTTCAATTAGGACGGAATTTCTGTTATGAAAATGTGAATTTTGTGTTTTGATTGTCGACCATTTATTTGGCGAAACTCATTAGGGAATTTGTCTGTCTTGAAGGTTTTGTATGATTTTATAACGAAATTCATTTCTTTTTCTATTTATAGGCTTGCGTTTGACCACTATCTTACTTGATGGTAAGCGATCGTGTGGTTGACGGTGAAACATGTTGCCTAGGTACCTATTCACTCTTGACTTAAATACTCCCAGGATTAAGCAATCAGGAAACTGACAGACTGCGTCAGGGAATACCAATCTTAAAGTAAAACCTTTATTCAATATTTGTATTATCATTTTATTAGTATCCTCTTGAGACGAACAGATAACGTATCTATTTGCATTTTCAAGTGACCCTGTCCCATCGTTACCCTAGAGATTACCCACTAGTTTGTAACCTTCCAATTCCGTTATTAATGTAGAACAAGCAAAATAGTACCCAGGAATATAACCATAAAAAAACTGGGATACAACAATACAGAAACACGTTACGGTAAAACTCAATACGGTAACGAGTCTAGTTTCAAACAAAATTGGTGTAGATTTTATTGACACGAACTAACATCCTCCAGTATTCGGCGAGGCTCCAACACTTACTGTTATATTCTGCGCTCCGTAACGGTTTGAATGCAAAACGTTACCCGCCTGGCGAACAGTTCACAGATGGTAATTTAATACGTGGCGTACTGCAAACTGCAATACACTTGTGATGGTATTGGATTGATATTTTTAAGGAATAGTGTTTGTGCTATTCTTAGAAATACGCAAAATTGTGTATAGCGCACAAAAGCGGCAGGGTAAACATTTGCGTTCGCTTGGGCCTTATTTTTGCGGCCAATTATAGGGACCAATAGCCGATCTTATTGTTCTATTGGAAGTCGCGACAACTTCTGCAAGGGAGTGTGGCGATTTGTAACGGGGATTTCAACTCCTGTCTGCGGCTGCCATTTAGGCCTAAGGAGATAAGCGCGCGCCCACTCAAAAATCGCACGTACGTTGTCGCACCCGCCCTGGTTGTTAGATTTTTATAATACGCGCACCGCGGCGAGGCGCTGTATAACTAAGCGCCGCATCTTCATTTGGTTGACTACTTTGATCATAAAAGTACTCTAACTAACATCAATAATAAGTGTGATGGTGTCGTGACGAATCGGCATGGCACTGGTCGAGTCAAAGCTCCAGAGCATTGAACTTCGTCGCCGAGTTGCCAGCTTGTCGGATTTTCATCGGTTGCATTTCGGGGAGTGTGCGATGGAATTGCATGACCTAATTCCGCCCAGCCTGTTTCAACATCTGACTAAAAGAAATACGGCGATGCATCATCGGTACATGGTGGAAATCCCACCCATACACACTAAACGTTTTGGAAGTACTGTCATTATGCGTACAGCTTAGGTATAGAATTCCCTGCCAGAGTCTGTGTTTCCCGATAGCTACAAACTAGGGATCTTTAAGTATAGATGAATAGGTTATTTCTAGGCAACCGTGCTTCACCATTGACCACATCATCGCTTACGACTAGGTGACATAATGTTCAAGCGGTAGAAAATCTTTAAAAAAAAACAGGTCCTCTTGGCTGGAAAATTTATGTCATTATTATTGGACTATCGTACGATTTTAAAACATCCATAGAACACAAAAGTAGCCAAACGCGGTAATAGCTACTTCCTCCTACCTACTGATACCCTAGTACCGCCTGTATACAAACAGATTGTCGCCAAGAATTTGTTCCCAACTGTTTGTATTTGCACACATTTGGAACGGATCGCGGCGATTGAGCGGTTTTAGATTGAGTTACTGTGTTTGTGGGTCTTATGTCTGTGTACATAAGGGCTTATATATGAGGGCATATGTATTCATGCACTTAGACACGTATTCCTTGGGCTTTTCTATTGTTAGAGACAAGGCTTTGATGTCTATAAATTTAGTCGTTAGAATTGAATTGATGTTATGCTTTAAGTAGGAATATTGGTAGTGAAACTAAACAGTCTATTGAATAGATACGAGTGTTAAACAGTTTATACTTTAAACCCTTTAAACGATTTTTGGGACAGATGGCTGGTCATGGCGTACGCGCATTAGAAACATAAAAAGTGACAAACATCAGTACGTAGCAATAAGATTAAAAAACTTTATTACAAAAAAATACTAACGACTTCCAAATTATAAGAAAACTACAAAGTGCAAAATAACTTTATTTTTGGTGACTTTGGGCGGTACCAATTTTTTGCGTTATGGACACCGACTTCCGTACTCAAACCCTTTATTACTAAGATTCCGCGGTCCGTCTGTCTGTCTGACTGTCTGTCTGTCTGTCTGTCACCAGGCTGTATCTCATGAACCATGATAGCTAGACAGTTGCATTTTTCACAGATGATGTATTTCTGTTGCCGCTATAACAACAAATTCTAAAAACAGAATAAAGTAAATATTTCAATGGGGCTCCCATACAAAAAACGTGATTTTTTTGCCCGTGTTTTGCGATAATGGTACGGAACCCTTCGTGCGCGAGTCCGACTCGCACTTGGCCGGTTTTTTATTAACCTTTTAGTTATTGTACCTTCCTGATAGGCAAGTACTTAAGTAAGGTACCTACAATGCCAGAATAGATTATCCAAATATCATGAAACTGAACATAACCGGTGAAATAAGAGAGTACCAAGGGGAACTGTACACATCTGCGTACCCCTTTAGAGCGTACTGGCGTGATGTTATGTTATAAAATGGTATCACTACATAGTATAAAACAAAGTCGCTGCCCGCTGTCTGTCTGTCCCTATGTATGTATAGATCTTTAAAACTACGCAACGGATTTTGATGTGATGATTAATAGATAGAGTGATTCAAGAGGAAGGTTAATATGTATAAAACATGCGGGCGAAGCCGCTGGCAGAAGTTAGTAAACAATAAACAGACATGCGATTGCAGCAATCCCGAGAGATTTGCCGTTATTTATTGAAGAGTTCTGTTGTATATCTCCGAAGTTCTTCATCAGATCTTCACCAAATTAAAACGGGACCAACTTTGGAACATACTGCTTCAAACAAAAAAAAAAGAATTTTTTAAATCGGTCCATAAATGACGGAGATATCGGTGAACACAACCAAATAAAAAACAAAAACTTAAAGTCGAAAATAGAACCTCCTACATTTTGGTAAGTCGGTTAAAAATTACAATAGCGTTGGATTTTTTTACAAAGACAAATATAATTTATTTCAACTAAGCCACCAAGCGGCACTTTTGAACGTCACAATTAGAATTTACAAGGAATAATAATTAATTCTACCGTGCATTCGGAAAGTAGCTTGTTATTGAGAAGAATGCACAAAAAACTCCATACTTAATCTTTAAAAAAAAAAGATATTTAAGTACGTAAGTACATACATTAATAAATTCATATATGTGAGGACAATGCACCCAAAATAGCACTACACACTATACTACGGAAAGGTATAAGGTATTAAAAGTACTCACACATGCACTGTGACTGCACACAACTGCAACTGCATATAACTGTATATAATAGGTACTAGAAAATGCCATCAAAATAGTTCCTGGCCAGGCACCTTAAAATCATATAACCCACACCACTGCCTGACTAACATGAAACTACTTTAAAATTACTAAAGACGATCCTCAATTTTGCTCAACAACCACCTAATTTTAGATACCTTTCAAAATTTCCACCACTATTTTCACATAAGAAAAGGTCTCAGCCAGGACACATATTAAATCATACAGTTCCCCTGAATATTGTACGAGTCGCTCATCCATCCTTACTTGGTGACAGGTAGCCGTCCCATAGTTTATAGGTGACGGCGCTACCGCAAGGCCGGGTTAACTGGACTGAAGGTTACACCTTTATTAATTGGTGCCATACAGTGGCAAGTGATAGTGTAGAATTTCTCAAGAAATTTGGTGTTTAAGGAGAGGTTTGAACACGGAATAGCAGAGCTTAATTTTTATTAAACATGCAAGCTCAAAATGCTGCACCCAAATTTAAAACAAAACGTTCAAATTGGGTTACAGCATTTATATTACTGATGTTGAATACTCAAGTCCTGAATAGATATTACTTTGACCTTGTGATCCTAGCTGGGGCAGATCGCGTAGTCCACTATGGCAATCGGTCTTGAGCTTTGGACTTCACCCTGCTCAGTCTTGAAATACCATTTTTTTTTTGTTAATATACATTGTATAATATTACAGTGTACAGATTAAAGCCATTGCAATTCAGAATCCGTAGAATCCCAGTAGGTAGCCTTTGAATTGTAGAATCACACAAACAATCCAATACTCAGCTGCACAGCAGAAATCTTGCGACAATTCTACCGGCTACACAATTGGCTATAAAGATCAGATCCTAACGACGCGACGACGTTCAGCAAAGAATTAAAGTGATCCCGATCGTATCCCGCATCCTCATGGGAACGTTCAATCGACTAGAAATTGCTCTTGGCTCCATTGCCAAGTATTGCCCAAGACCTTTGAGCTGCCGTCTAAAGCTAGCCCGACGTTTGGACCACTTCTTGGGGCTATTCAGGTAAGGCTGGAAGCGTAATGCTGGCCTTGATAAATTGCTCGGTGAACACGTAAAAGCAATTCGAAGCCACTTGAAAAGTTCGTCTGAAAAATAACAAGCAGCACACGTCCTGCTGTGGGGCATGAATTTTGCACACGTGCACTTTATGGATCTGGTGCCGTTTCTATAGATCTGTATCAATTGACAGTCCTTTTGCTCTTTCCAGAATTTAAACGAGACCAATAATAGAGTTGTACAGGTTGCTAAATACTGCTCGCACAAAATTTTATTTGAGTCAATCAACACGTAAAGAAGATGAAATTAATTGATAGTCAATGCTAACTTCACCCTATTTCATTTCAACATGTGGTTGCTACTATCTTTTTCAATCATGCAATACAGCAACACTGTACAAAGCTCGCCAACAAACCCAAGAATATTGCTCACGCTTAATGTTTCAACCTCAATATTTCCTGAAATGCCACTCATCAAACAAAGTGAAAATCTCATTTCTGATTAAATGAAAGAACACAAGACAACTTCAGGAAAATTGCATTCCATCCAAATGAAATAAACGCGGCAACATCACAACGGTGCTACAAAGAATCCAATTAATAGCCACATTACGACAATATAATATTCTACTGGGCAAGTATGACGGTTTTTTAGTACTACCTACCCTTTCTAGAGGCTATAGACAAATGACATACCTAGTATCAATGAAAGCGTCGCCATAGCGATCGGAAAATAGTAGTCTATAAAACTGTTGCATAATAAAGGGTATTGAAACATGAGTGCGTATTCACACAAATATTTTAATACCTAGTTATGTGCAGTTTCAAACACTACTTTATCTACACTCATACATTAGGATTGAACCTACTAAATAACTATTTTGCATTGTCCATCCCATAGCATTGTGTGATAGCATTTATCATATAATTTTCTAGACTTTGCTGGCAATAGATTATGAGTAATTTCCTTTCCAGCATCTAAAATATCGGGCGGAGTCAAATTTTCTTCACATTCACTGATATCAGATATTTTTAAGCAAGAATTAAAAAAAAAAAACATGAAATTCAGTACAGCAAAAGCCGCAAAACGTATGAATGGCGCCAAAACCCAGCACATCACCACAACCGCGCATGCGCTAAGGCTTAGAACGCACTGCGATTTTTATTAGCGCGATTTTTTTCCGCCAATTCTGCGACCTATGGAATTGTATGAAGGTTTTGCATTGCGGCAAAAAAATCGTACGGAAATAATACCGCAAGAAAGTGGTTTTTTGCCACATAATCTACAGCATCGTGGCGCGAATTTAATTCGCGCGAATATTTTGAGCTCTACGAACAGGTAGAAAGGGACAAAATTTGCGCGAATAAAAATCGAGTGGCTGGCCACGATAGCTGCGTAGTTATTTTCAGCCACGTATCCGTGCGTGGTAGCAGTCGGCAATCCCGCCATCATCTGATATCAGATATTTTAAAGCAAGAATTAAAAAAAAAAACATGAAATTCAGTACAGCAAAAGCCGCAAAACGTATGAATGGCGCCAAAACCCAGCACATCACCACAACCGCGCATGCGCTAAGGCTTAGAACGCACTGCGATTTTTATTAGCGCGATTTTTTTCCGCCATTTCTGCGACCTATGGAATTGTATGAAGCTGCTCGCATTGCGGCAAAAAAATCGTACGGAAATAATACCGCAAGAAAGTGGTTTTTTGCCACATAATCTACAGCATCGTGGCGCGAATTTAATTCGCGCGAATATTTTGAGCTCTACGAACAGGTAGAAAGGGACAAAATTTGCGCGAATAAAAATCGAGTGGCTGGCCACGATAGCTGCGTAGTTATTTTCAGCCACGTATCCGTGCGTGGTCGCAGTCGGCAATCCCGCCATCATCTCCATCCAAAGTGAAGCTGATGCGAAGCTCGAAGCACGGCTAGTGCTGTGGAGTGGTGGCCTCATTATATTCTAGCCTTAAAACAAACCAGTGCTGACAATAAGATCTTGCACAAAGCTAATTTAGAGGCCACTGCATCCCTCGTTATTTATTACGTCCACTTGCGGCTGCCAGTGTGGCGTGAATGATAAAATGGAGCGATATGGAAAGAAAAATGGTGGTGTTGTGAAGGAAGAAAATTGCAGTTTCTGTGTCAGTCGGGGAAAAAGTTGAAGAATTTTATGGATTGAAGAAGGAACCATTTTTATTTTGATCGTATTTTTATTTTGTGGTAGAGAAATGCTGAAATCTTCTACTGAAAAGTTCAATGGTTAGGTTAAAACTTATAATCTTCATAATTTCTGCCGAAAGATATCTACTGCTGAAAGAAAGTTTCCTCCAAGTGTTGCCACATCGACCGATGTTTATTTACGCCAAAGTTTTCGGTACTTTGGCGTTTTAGTGTGTTCAAAAGTAAATAAATATAGGTACACCTTTCAGGAAACACTTGACTCTTCAAGTTATATCTCTTATTAGGTCTATAAAGGCCATTTTTCTAGCAAATTGTTTCGCCTCGCTATTAACAAAATCGCTGAGCTTTCACCACATGACCCATTCATAACTTCCAACATGGACACTGCGGTTTCATAAATATTGCAACATCCACCTTATCATAACGGCAAATGGTTCAATTTAGATAATTGGCAGTATTTTATTAATACCTCAAGAGTTGTCCACTTTGCCCTGGGTGATATTGTAACATCATTTAATTTTGCGAGACACATCGAAATTTTTGAGAAGAATTTGATACAAAGGGTTTTGTGAAAAAAAGCGTAATGTACTCGGATGTCTGTAGATGGGTGTAGGGTTGCTTTAACTGTTAGAAGATACTTTAGCTCATCAGATATTGTTGTTGCTAAAAAATAAATAAATAACAATAATTTAAATTACTTAGAAATTGTGACCCGCACAGGAGACACGACAAATATGCATAAAATTAAATAATAATAAAAAAACCGGCCAAGTGCGAGTCGGACTCGCGCACGAAGGGTTCCGTACCATTATAGCAAAAAACGGCAAAAAATCACGTTTGTTGTATGGGAGCCCCACTTGAATATTTATTTTATTCTGTTTTTAGTATTTGTTGTTATAGCGGCAACAGAAATACATCATCTGTGAAAATTTCAGCTGTCTAGCTATCACGGTTCATGAGATACAGCCTGGTGACAGACGGACAGACAGATAGACAGACAGACAGACAGACACAGACAGACAGACAGACAGACGGATCGTAGAGTCTTAGTAATAGGGTCCCGTTTTTACCCTTTGCGTACGGAACCCTAAAAAATAAAAACCCCGTGCGAGACCAAAAAGCCTCCCATCTCAGCATGTGCAGCGATACCCAAAAAATTTACTAAATTTTTTAAGGAACTTGCTCCTGCCCGCAGCTTCGTACGCGGCTAAATTTTCATTTTTGTTCAGCCGTTTTTGCGTGATGAAACTCAATTATACAAACTTTCACATTTATACCATAAGAAGGATAGTTGGATATTTTCCAACACACAAAGATCATGACCTTAATTATCACCTCAAAATTATAATTATGTGGTGCTCCATTTTAAGGTGTAAATTAATTTCATTAGTTCGCTCTTATTACCGCCTAGCGTAATTATTACATCAATATTTTATGGTGACGCTCATTGCGGTAACATATACGGCAGGCGCTTTAACCAACATCCCTCTGGTGGAATATTTAGCTACCGATATTAACTAAAAACAGGCAATATACGTTATCCCGTGCAAACTATGTATTTAGGTTTTCATATTGGTTTAACGAGCAAAATGTGTATATAATATGTTAATCGTAGGTATATTATTTATTTTGAGAATATAGGATTTTAGAAAATAAGAATTTTATTATATTATTTACACCCTTTAAAATATTACCTAAGATTACTATAAACCTTATATTTCATGAATTGTGATTATTTAAAAAAAATAAAAAAATGTACCTGTCCTCCCAGAGACGATGGGATGTGCCACTCTGCAGTATTATACAAAATAATCTTATAAATACATCGTCTAGTACTGCTGAGCGTGCGCGTCTGCTGGCTGTGGGGGAGTAGGAGTCGGGTGTGTGGCTTCAAGCACTCCCGTCATCCACCATAGGCATGTGATGGATGTCTCTTCGTTTCGTCTCGCAACCTGTCTACGCTTAGGCGCACCTTGTGTTGCTCCACATCGGTGCCAATATGGTGAAGCTGTCGGCAGCTGTGGAAGCTGTCCATACGGTCGGGTCTAAGTTTTTCAAGAACCGCCGTACAGATAGAAACAAAAAGCTCTCTGATCCAACTCTAAAGCTAATGAAGGAGAGGCGTGAGATGATCCTGCAGTCTTCAGACGATGCGGTGAAATACCGGCAGCTAAATAGACGGATCTCAAAGTCCTTGAAAAGCGACCTCCGCCGCTTTAATACTGAAAGTATTAAAGATGCGATTGAGCGGAATAAGGGCTCCAAGGTCTTTGCAAGGGATCTGTCTATTGGGCAAAGCCAGCTCACAAAACTGAAGACCGATGATGGCAGGATCGTTTCCACCAAACCGGAGCTTCTGAGGGAGATCGAGAGATTCTATGGGCAGTTGTACACGTCAACCAGTAAACCCATTGCGAATCTAGCAAACGACCCAAGAGCTAGATTGACCCGACACTATACCGAAGATATCCCGGATGTCAGCCTGTACGAGATTAGGATGGCTCTGAAACAGCTTAAAAACAACAAGGCGCCGGGTGATGACGAAATCACTGCTGAACTCCTGAAGGCGGGTGGAAAACCGGTCCTTAAGGCCCTTCAGAAGCTGTTTGATTCCGTCATACTCGAGGGCAAAACGCCACAGGCATGGTGCAGGGGTGTGGTGGTACTCTTCTTCAAGAAGGGCGACAATGCCCGGCTGAAGAACTATAGGCCCATCTCACTTCTTAGCCATGTCTACAAGTTGTTTTCAAGAGTCATCACGAATCGTCTCGCGCGCAGGTTTGACGACTTCCAGCCTCCCGAACAAGCCGGATTCCGAAAAGGCTTTAGCACCGTAGATCACATACATACGCTGCGGCAGGTTATACAGAAGACCGAAGAGTACAACCTGCCTCTCTGTTTAGCGTTTGTGGACTACGAGAAAGCCTTCGATTCGATCGAGACTTGGGCTGTACTGCAGTCTCTCCAACGGTGCCAGATCGACTACCGGTACATTGAGGTGTTGAAGTGTCTGTACAGAAACGCCACCATGTCAGTCCGTCTTCAGGATCAGACCTCGGAACCAGTCCTTCTCCAGCGTGGCGTGAGACAGGGAGACGTCATTTCTCCGAAACTGTTCACTGCTGCACTGGAGGATGTATTCAAGGTTCTGGACTGGAGCGGCCTAGGCATCAACGTTAATGGCGAGTACATCACTCACCTTCGGTTTGTCGACGACATAGTGGTCATGGCTGAGACCATGGAGAGCCTCAGTACAATGGCTCGATGACCTCAGTAGAGCTTCCGAAAGAGTGGGTCTGAAAATGAACATGGACAAAACCAAGGTGATGTTGAATGCTCATGTTACACCCATTCCTATGAAGGTTGGAGACTCTACACTCGAAGTTGTGGACAACTATGTCTACCTGGGACAAACGATCCAGTTGGGTAGGGCCAACTTCGAGAAAGAGGTCAACCGTCGAATCCGACTCGGCTGGGCAGCGTTCGGGAAGTTGCGCGGTGTCTTCTCGTCCAACTTACCACAGTGTCTCAAGACAAAAGTCTATGACCAGTGTGTGTTGCCAGTGATGACATATGGCTCTGAGACGTGGTCGCTAACAATGGGCCTTATCAGAAAGCTTACAGTCACTCAAAGGGCAATGGAGAGGGCTATGCTCGGCGTTTCCTTGCGTGATCGAATCAGAAATGTTGAGATCCGTAAGAGAACCAGGGTTACCGACATAGCCCGAAGAATTGCCAAACTTAAGTGGCAGTGGGCAGGGCACATTGCTCGCAGAACGGATGGCCGATGGGGTAGAAAGGTTCTGGAGTGGCGACCGCGAACCGGAAGACGTTGCGTTGGAAGGCCTCCCACCAGGTGGACCGATGACCTGGTGAAGGTTGCAGGAATCCGCTGGTTGCGGGACGCACGGGACCGGTCAATGTGGCGACGCTTGGGGGAGGCCTATGTCCAGCAGTGGACGTCTTTCGGCTGATATGATGATGATGATGATGTCGGCAGCCTTGGGCACCATGGCCTGTCTTGTTGCAAGAGCGCAGATCGCATAGCACGGCACGCCAGCATCAATGACATTATTCGTCGAGCCCTTATGACCGCCAGCGTACCAGCTGTATTAGAACCTAACGGCTTGGTACGTGACGATCGGAAGAGACCAGATGGCATGACATTGGTGCCGTGGATGGTGGGTAGGCCTCTGGTGTGGGACGCAACCTGTGTCGTCACCCTTGCGCCATCTCATGTTCCTAGTTCGGCGGGCTGTGCTGGCGCTGCTGCTGCGGCTGCTGAGGCCCTCAAGTGGCGCAAATACTGTAACCTACTTGGTAATTACAGTTTTGAGTCGTTTGGGATCGAAACGCTTGGGTCAAGGGGCCCGAGTGCACGTCTCCTTTTTAAGGAAATCTCTCGCCGACTGATCAACACTGTGCGTGACCAGAGAGCTGGCTCTTTCTTTGCGATAAGAATCAGCATTGCTATTCAACGTGGCAATGCTGCCAGTCTTCTGGGCACGTTCCCGGATGACAGCGATGAGGAGGAGTACTTCGACGCCTAAGTGTACCTTTCTTTTGTATATAGTGTAAGTAGTTAGTTTAAGTATAATTTTGTATAGTTTACTTTTGTTTAGTTTTTAAGTATGTACATATTTAAACATCTTCTCGTCTGAAACAGGATTACCTAGTTCAGGTACATAACTCATGTGAACATGGCATAGACAAAAGCCAAAATTGAATTGTTTGTTCTGCCTTATGATTTTAAATAAATTTATATCCTTTATATTACACCAACAGCTGACCGGATTTAGATAAAATTGCAAACACAGGTAGACCATGAACTATATTCAAAATAAAATTCAAATAATTTATTGTGGATCATAGGTTCGTAAGACGTTGTGTTGCTTACAGGTAGATCTGCTATGTACCGCCGTTGAGGCATACTACTTAAACACTACTACAACTACAACTACTACTAGTTAAAATCCAATACATCAATAATTGTCATGCAATACAAATTAAAATACAATACATCAATAATTGTCATGCAATACAAATTAAAATACAATACATCAATAAATTGTCATGCAATACAAATTAAAATACAATACATCAATAATTGTCATGCAATACAAATTAAAATACAATACATCAATAATTGTCATGCAATACAAATTAAAATCCAATACATCAATAATTGTCATGCAATACAAATTAAAATACAATACATCAATAATTGTCATGCAATACAAATTAAAATACAATACATCAATAATTGTCATGCAATACAAATTAAAATCCAATACATCAATAATTGTCATGCAATACAAATTAAAATACAATACATCAATAATTGTCATGCAATACAAATTAAAATACAATACATCAATAATTGTCATGCAATACAAATTAAAATACAATACATCAATAAATTGTCATGTAATACAAATTCAAATTAAATAAGTATAATATGTAATGTCAAATTAATAATTATAGTAATGCTACAAAATAGTAAAAACAATTAGATAGTGTCACTTCATAGTTTGTGAGTAATAGTTTTCAAATTCATGCTTATGCACCCATTGGTTTGTTATATTAAAACATAGGATTTTATTCACATTATGTTTCCGTGGAATCATTTCCAACTATCGCGCGGGCGAGGCCGCTGCCAAAACCTAGTGAAGAATCAAGAAATAAATCTTCGAGTATCCTAAACTATATTTTACAATAACTCAACCTACTGCAAAGATCTTCAAAATACGTAAACAAGGTGAATTTGTTTCGCAAAAGCGATACCCAAACGATATTTCGTCGACAAGACTGTTTTAAAATGTAGCTAACCGAGTTAAACTTAGACCACGTTTTTTCGTCTCGTAAACTTGAGCTCAACAAACAGGAGTTGGGTTCCGTAGAACAAAAAGAAAGTGAAATGTTTGAGAAGATCCCTAAAAGAAGTTCCTAGTATTTTAATTTATCATCATCATTTCAACCGAGAGACGTCCACTGCTGCACATAGGCCTCCCCCTATACTTCATAAAAGATAGCTTGATCTCTGCGACATAATTATGTCAAACTGACGTATACGTTATTGTTATGTTATTGTTAGCCTGTCAAGCGCTATTGTTACTGTATTGATACTGACAGCTGTCGCAGAGATCAAGCTATCTTTTATGATGTATAGTATCGCCACATCGGCCGGTCCCGTTCATCTCACATCTACCGGATTCCTGCAAACATAACCAAGTCATCGGCGCACAGAGATCAAGCTATCTTTTATGAAGTACTAGCTGTGCCCGCGGCTTCGCTCCCGTCATCTGTCTGTCAACCCTACCCTATTTACCTACCTACCATTTTTGTTACTATAGTCTTTTTCGCGGAAAATCTTAACACCGCCATTCAGAAAATGACTTCAAATGCACAACGCCATCTATCGAATATCGAGTTCAACTTTCCGAGTATCTGAATTGCGTGTGTTGTGATAATTTTACTTCTTGAACACTTTAAATTCATCTAACTTTTTTATAGAGTGAACCGATTGCGATGAAACAAAAACTAAGTAATTCTTCAAGTTACGCAGAATTTTTATGTGTTTAAGTTATTTACATTGGTTTCGTACAGTTCACGTGATGCGTGCACAAATAAACAGACAAACAGACAAAAATTCCAAAAATTCCAGCAATGTGTTCTGTTGGTTATCCTTTAACACCCTGGCTATTTTTTTTGGAAATATTTTCGATGTACAAAAATTACTTTTCTACAGATTTTTTATATGTATTGATGATATTGATGATGTTATTAGGTCGGCGGGAGGCAGGCCTTACAACGTATTTTACTTACGTGATTAATTTATGTTTCTATCAGAAGATTGGATGATATGGCTGCATTAGGCATCCTATTTACAGCTAAAATTAACGATTGGGTTTGGCCATAATCACTGTATTTTTAAGACCGGTTAGTTGCAGCAATTTGTTGTTATTATAATAAAGAACCTACATTAGACCCTATTCATGACCGACCTTAGTAGGTTTTTATGAAACCCTTCGCTGAAACCAGGTGGTCAATTTTCCAGGGTCCACACAGATCACAGGTCTAACTTCCACCTCTCTTAAAAGCATGAGGCCATCACACTTAAAATAAAATATTTTAATATCTGAACCTTCCTATTTTTAGCGTCTATCGGGAACCCGGCGCTTGCGGTCCCTCCCTGCCCTGTACATTAGCATAAATTAAACGAGAGGAACTTTCAGTGTCGACGCAAAAAATGTGTGAGTTAAAAAATATGGCAATTTAGCTCCGCTTTAATTGCTTTGGGACCGAATTAATTGTAGACCGGCGATGCTTTCTTGTTTATTTCTCTCTTTTTTTTTAACTTAACTTGTAAGGAACGGGCTAGATGTTTGAAGAAAGGTTTCATTTGTTTATTTTGTGTGCCGAAAGGTAATTGCGTTTGGTTTTTTTTTGAGGGTAGAATTTAATTTGTTGAGGTACGGCTGATCTCGGTTTGGGTTATTCTCTAAATCGTCAGTAGAATGATTCAATAAAATACCAATTTCACTAAGTGAAAACAATTAACCTAAAATCATAGCTATTTAATCCTCTTACAATATTTTAATCCGTTATCACAGCCCGATATTACCGGCAGTGATACGTATTTGGACATCAATCATGGCTGCCATTTATCATCTGTTACGTCACTACTATGAAATAGTGAGAGTGTGCCTACCAGAGCGCACGGGAAATGCCACGCCGTGTCGTGCATACGGAAAAGTAGCGATAGAAGAAAAAAAATACGCTTTATATTTCTTTTGTCGTTTCATCTGTCACAGGCCATTATCTCAGGACCAAGAGAGGGTGAAGATAATAGCTTCCTTGAACTCTACAAAAGGTTTAAAGATCGTTTAACAGATGAAAATATTTCACTCTCTTAATTTTGCAATGAAAACAACGATACTCTCTTTTTAAATTCAAGGAAAAAGTTAAGGCAATTTCAACCAGGTGATTTATTATTTTCTTTTTTTTTAATTGCTAGCCCAGAATCAGGCTCAGTTAATGAAAAAGGCCCGACACTAATTAACATAGTTCAACAACTTTAGATATATTGCCATACGGAATTGGAATCGTGAGACAAATAGAAAATCCACGGCAATACGGAGCTTCCCTATCATCATAGATATATAAATAAATCTAGATGACGCGAATGTATGAACTTAACGTATAAAAAAACCTGCCAACTACGAGTTGGACTCGCGCACGAAGGGTTCGGTACCATTATCCCAAAAAGCGGCAAAACAATCACGTTTGTTGTATGGGAGACCCACTTAAATTTGTATTTTATTCTGTTTTTATTTGTTGTTATAGCGGCAACAGTAATACATCATCTGTGAAAATTTCAACTGTCTAGCTATCACGGCTCATTAGATACAGCCTGGTGACAGGCAGACAGATATTTATTTATTTATTATATACTTTTCAACACACTTGCTCATAAAGTGGCTCTAATTTCACCGCAATTAGGCATATAATGATACCTGTAATCAAACTGTGACTTTTTCATTGCTATTATTCACAAGTGAGTTATAGTTTTTTTTTTTAAATGGTTTCCTGCCTTCATTTTAAATACTTTTAAATTAAACTAATTTTAAAAGTGTCACAAATCAATCCAATGAAAATTAATAAAATAAGTCATTAATTCTAATCCAGTTAAAATTGAAGTATTTTCAATGTAATAAAATATAACACTGTTAATTAATTAAAAGTGTCCCATTCGACATTAATCCCTTTCTATTCCTGTCATGGAAGTAGTACTTACTATATCCATAATATGATATGGGTAGTAATTACTATTTCCATGATATCCATTAAATACATAAAATGTGGCATAGCTTCTAGTCAAACAATTTAGCAAAATGCTAGTACCTAACATATTGCTTGCTCATTTCATGCAGCGTACGTGTTTAATAAATAAAACTTGCCCTCAAATATAACTTTTGTTTCTCTGAAATAAAGAAAACTTGAAATGCCCGATTTTGTACGTGGCTAAAACGCTATCCGCGAAAAGCTAAAAAAAAAAAGTAATCTCATTGTTTTAGTCTATGGCCGATCACCATTGTTAGATGCGCGCGCATAGGAAAACTGAATAATTTACGCCGCCATTGCGAAAAATTTTTCACAACTCGTTTTCACTGTTGAAAATGATTTTTCAGTATTATTTTCTTCACAAGTGTGTTGAAAAACGTCGTATGATACACGTGTGTATTGATGATTACCGTCCTCGGCTCTCTTAAGACCCTCACCTACGGCTCGGGTCTCAATGGCGCCTCAGCGGTAATCACCAACATTGCACACTTGTACCATAATGTACTATTATTGTACACCACTTAAATAATTGCAGGACAAAAAAACATTTTTAAAGATAAGATAGACAGACGGACCGCGGAGTCTTAGTGATAGGGTCCCGTTTTCACGCTTTGGGTACGGAACCTAAAAAAGGAGTAGAAGTGAGAGCAGTGCTCTTCGTTTGAGCTATTTCAATTAGCATTATCGTCACCGAACATCAACTGAAATCTAGATCAATGTCTAATTATGCCCTATTAAGCTTTAACGTGACTGACTTCTCTAACACTGGTTTAAAAACCAAACCTACGTAAACGAATCTCAGAAGTCAGGGCTACAATTATTTTGGTGTAAAAATATTTGTCAATAAAAATATTTAATTTGATAAGAAAAACTCAATAAAAGTTGAGCCGAGACAGTGGCATTTTCTTTCATCGGAGAGTAAATTTGTGAAAAAGTAGCATACAGATGGAGGGACTTGCGCTTTCTAGTTATACGTATGTCTGTGTTGCCTACCTTCTAATAAGACTAAACTATTGCATTCTAAGCAGGGTTTTCCAATTAGTCCAAGTTTTCCTATTAGTATTTCGTGATTTTCATTGGAACTACTTGTTCTGCTTGCATGCCTGACTTGAATACGGATGCTTCTTTTTCTGATTGAATTCCCTAATTGCAAAGCATTGCCGCAAATGCAATAGCTTTGGTACACAAACGTTTTGATTAAATTAGATATTAGCCAAATCATTATTCACCAAGGCCGTACATAGTGACTCCTCTGTTAAAAAGGAGTACCGCAATTCGTCCTATATAGCTCCGTCTCTTACACAAACTGGAAAAATGATGACTTAAATACGTCATATTCCCTGTATGTCGTATAGAGTATTTTTATTTTGGCAAAAACCTGATAGCCTTCAGTGCATTAAAAACTTATTGCTAACTAGCTGTTGCCAGCGGCTTCGCTCCCGTGGACCACCCCACCTGACCCATTTTCGGGATTAAAAAATAGCCTATGTCACTTGGGAATAATGTAGCTTTCTATGGTGAAAGAATTTTTCAAATCGGTCCAGTAGTTTTGGAGCCTATTCGGTACAAACAAACAAACAAAAAAATCTTTCCTCTTTATAATATTAAATATAAATATAGACAAACACTTCAAGCTCATTAATTGTTATGCTACTCCTACACCAGAAGTCAAAGAGTATAATAGTTAAAGATCTAATATAATCCGTCAGAGTATATATGCGGAACCAAGACAGATAAATGAGATAATTTAACTTGCACACTTATTTTCCCATACATCGGTTTTCCTAGCATTCATCATCGACAAATCTTGTAGGTATAAGGATAGGGCTTCAAATACACGACCTCTAAATTAAAAAAACTGACTGGCTGCGTATTATTTTTTGGCAGAGAACGTCCTTTTTATGATACAAATGATGGTGAGGAATGGAACAAGATTTTCAAGCGTCGAAAAATCGTTTAGTGAAATAAATTGCTCACTTTTATTCCTTTACAGCTTTACATTTTGGGAAAATATCGAAGAAAATGTGTTTAAACTTTATACAGGCTGCGGCACATGCATCATTCTTCAGCGTTTCATTTCGTCGCTCGTAAATATAAGCCCAGCAGTGAACACTTGACTCTGACGTGAACCACTGCAGCGAGTGTCCCAGAGGCTCCATAAGGACTGCGGTCGGTAGCAAATTAGACTGCAGACTACGACCCATTCTAGCAAGATAATTGAGATTCACATAGTTGCCGCATTGCGAATGGTAAAGAATGGGTCACCATACAGCATTATGGCTTTCTTGCACCTAGACGAGAAACAATATTTACTTTCTTAATAAAATATCTCCCAGACATCGCCATAATACTAAGGTCTGGGATAAATAATTATTATTGTAATGTACTCTTTCTTCTACAAGTGTCTCCATCAATCTGTACTTTCTTTTGATTTTGGCTTGATCTAAAAATATTGTTAATATGGTCTCCACACATTCTGCCACTCCGAAAATCCAGCACCATAAGCATTTTTACACCTGCAGCCTGTGGGTTAACTATACACAGCGGACATACAGCGATCTGCGCGTTCAATACAATAACGCGTTCCGGGTGCTGTGCTGATGGGGCTGCCGCGCCACTGCAACGCCTCTGCGATGTTCGCGGCGGCTGACATAGACGACTTTGCCGCTATTATGCGCAAACGGTGCGCTTCTATCATGCGCCACATGCGCGACAGTCCCAACACCATCCTGCGCGCGCTTGCAGACCGGTGGGACTCTCCGATGCTGGCTCGCTGGATACGGCTGCACGCTGTCATATAGTGATTTGTCACCAACATCGGGAAGTCCAATCGAACCTGCCAATTAGTTACTGTTTTATTGAATAAATTATTACTAACACTAGTTTGTAAGCTCGCTTTATTTACTTATTTATTTATTTATAAGCTGCTTCAGTTTTTTAAGACCGCAACCTTTTTTATTGACATCTAAGTTTCTACAATTCGACATTAAGAATAGAACAGAACATATTTATTTCACATAGAAACAATACAACAACAATAAGAAAGGGTAAAAAAGACAGTAAAAAAAATACGCTGAGCGTGCCCACTGCCCATACCGAAAGAGTTATACCTACTCAGCATTTGTTGAGTTGATAAGACACAGTCTTCAACCACTATTCCGTTTTCAATATGACACGGTGTTTATGTTATCATCATCATTTCAGCCGAAAGACGTCCACTGCTGGACATAGGCCTCCCCCAGGCGTCGCCACATTGACCGATCCCGTGCGTCTCGCAACTAGTGGATCCCCGCAACCTTAACCAGGTCATCGGTCCACCTATTGGGAGGCCTTCCAACGCATCGTCTTCCGGTTCGCGGTCGCCTTTTCCAGAAATTTTCGGGTCCATCGGCTATCCGTTCTGCGATCGATGTGCCCACTGCCACTTAAGTTTCGCAATTCTTCGGGCTACGTCGGTAACTTTGGTACTCCAGCGGATATCCTCATTACTGATAATATCAAAGGAAAGGAAACTCCAAGCCTAACCCTCTCCATTGCCGTTTGGGTGACTTTAAGCTCAAGGCCAATGGGTCTTGAGCTTGACATAAATGCCGAGACGTGGTCGCTATAATGATAGCGACAACGTCTCGGCATTTATGTATTACAACATACATATTTTTTCCTTCACTGACAGGCCTATGTTTATCACATCATGCGTGACAGGTATACGTCAAACTCATACGATACGACACACACTATCTATTACTTAAGTTTATTTCCCAGCCTCGCCACGAAGCAGTTATCTAACGTCCGTCATATGTCACAGCTTATACTAAAACTATCTCGTGTAGGTATCCCACAGTTCGCTGACCAATCTGAGTGGACCAGTCATGTCGGTTAGCGTTGCAAAACTTCCGAACTCCGCCAAGAATCTAGTTAAAGTTGAGCGGATAATTAGGTCTCACCAACTTGTGTGCACTTTGCTAGATTTAGTTGAATTTGCCGCTATTTACACTCACGTCCAGTTTATCCCAGTCAATTTGTGAGAGTTTTGTAGAAAGTGGCAAGGATTGCTTGAACTTCTTAGAGTTTTTTCGGTTCTTAGATTGGACAAAGTGCTTTTGGGATTGCCCAGTAATGGTCCGAAGATGAGTCTGGGTTTAAATACGAACTATTATTTATGGGGCTGAAAAGTTCTGGAGTGGCAACTGCGTACCCGAAGGCATCTTACAAGCTGGACCGACCTGAAGAGTGCCGTAGTAATCCACTGGATGGGAGACACAAAGGACTGGATGATGTAATGACACCATGCGGAATGTGAATGTGGAGCCTTTAACAAATTTAGGCTGAAATGATAATGATGATAAACTACCTCGTGCTTCTGCACACAAATGTACAGAGGCGGACTTAATGCCTAAGACATTTTCTACCAGACAACCTGTGGGTGATGCAGAGATATATAGTGGTAAGTGCAATAACGGTAATTAATGGATAAAAATATTCACGTATACAAGACATAAATATAAGCTGTAAATAATAAATAATTATAACTATACTATAAAATATGCCCAAGCAATGCAACTAAATATAGGAATATATCTACAGGCCATGGATGAATGTGGCATACGTGGTCCCACCAAAAATTTGTTCCAAAATTATTTGACCAATAGGAAAATACGCACGATCATAGCTAATGTGACTGGTGAAGAGGCAAGTGTGGATCTCGGTGTGCCAACCGGATCGGTGTTTGGGCCCGTGGGTTACATAATGCACGTGAACAGTGTGTCGAATGTCGTAAATAAGTGTAGAGTGTTTATGTATGCAGACGACATGTGTGTGGTTTATGCTTCGAAGGATATCTCGGAGGTACAACAGTACGTACAAGAGGACTTCGAACTTATCACCAAATGGGCACACGATAACGGAATTATATTAAATCTGTCCAAGACAAAATGTATGCATATATACTCGCCACATAATCTTCGAGCTAGAAATGTACGCAGAAAGGATCTTGATGTAATAGGACATACATATGAGTGTCTGCATAGGGACAAGGTTAACTGCGTTTGTATGAAACTGGAGTATGTTAGCACATTTAAATATTTAGGCCTTAGTATTGATTCAAACTTTAATTGGAAAACGCATGTGGCTGACATTTGTAACAAGTTGAGATCTGTATTGGGGCAGTTCTATCGGTTAAACAATGTGGTTAATAAACAGACGCTATTGATTGTATATTATGCACTTGCTGACTCATTAATTAGTTATGGACTTATTGTATATGGGCGAACGTTTAAAACTTATTTACAAGACATAAAAAAATTACAGGTAAGACTAATCAAGTTCCTAGTTAGCAAAAAGGTTAAGAAAAAATGTAATCAAGAATATGAAAAATTATTCCCTATTTGTAAAATCCTGCCTATAGATAAGAAGGTTGATTATTTAATAAGCCTAGAACACTATTTAAGTGATGAATTTAAAGTTCCTATTGAAAATAAATATAATACAAGAAGTGTAAAGGAGGAAAGACTAGTGCAACCGAAAATAAATAATTATTATGGAGAAAGAATTTCAAGGTATTTAGTGCCTAAAGTACTGAATAAAATAGATATGCTAAGACGCAGCCCTAAATTAAGTAAAGGTATATTAAAATCAAGATTGAGGAGTTTATTTCTCGGTAACGAGGATTTACCCGCTGCCGAGAAATGAATTCATATCTTGTATCCTAAAGTGGTAACAGTTGCTCGGTAGTTTTAAGGTCAGTTGTTAATAGTATAATTGTATAACATTTAAATTTAAAAACAAGCGCTTCTCGCCATCAAACTTAAAAGTTTGGCGAGTAAATTGTAAATTATAAAAATATGTAAGTTTAAGAAAAACAATAAAAAAAAAAAAAACTAAACTATTAGTAGTAATATACAATTGGAAAAAAAAATGCGCTGTGACGATACTGCTGCCAACTTCTTGCGAATGTGTTCGCGAATTTTGACTTTGAATTTTAGTCGGTTGTCGATTTGCCATTCTAGTCTTTTAGCCTTCATTTCATCAATAGAAACAAATGAGTAGTTAATCTGAACTAGTGAACTTATACTATAGCTGTTGATTGTGTATTGAACATAAACGGCATTGCAATCGAGCGCAGTGAGTGGGTCAAACTGTGAGAAACTGTCCTTTGTTTCAGCGCGATTGGCTACTGTGGTGTCTGTGTCTGTTTAAATACTGAGGTTGCTATGATACATTTGATGGAGCGATTGTTCTGCATAGTGAACGACTAGTATTAGGTATCAATGTGATATTAATACTTATATATCATAAAATATGTCACAGACTACCAGATTGCAGTGATTTAACTATTTCACATCGCATTGATAAAGGCCAATAAAAATAATGTTATTTACCCCTGCTTATTAATAAAGGAGTAACTTAATTCCTGTGGTGCCCAAACAACAGCTTAGACCTTTAGCCGGCATTCAACCACGAAGTCACCGGCTTTTACCCGTACCTCCGGCACGTACGGTATCCCGAGCTAACTCGCCTCTAGTTCGGACGCTCACAATGCTAAAAACCCTTCTGATATCAGCACCGGAGTGTGACTTGTTTGCTGGGAGATGGATAGATGTGTGTCGTGAATGTTTAAGTTCTTGTGAGAAGATGGATGAAAGTTAGATTAGTGAATAATTGTACATGTATTCTTTGTACATTTTTTACTTCTGCAAGCATTTTTTTACTATTTTTTTTTTTAGTTTTTGTGGTTTTGACGTGACAACGTCTAATAAATCGATGAACGCCGCCTGCACGTACGAACAAGGATGACTCAATGTAACGTTACGCTCATTGTAACGTTATAATCGTAACGTTACAATGACGTTAATTGTATCGTTATGTATGTGACGTTGTCACGGTAAACTATCGTCCGTAAAGCGACTTTACAGACAACCAATTTTTTTCTATGTTTTTTGTTATATCGTGTTTTTTTTAATTCGTTTTTATTTGTATATAGATATTTAATTTTGCCTACTTCTTATATGTTTCGTTTGTGTTTGTTTCTTATTTTATAACGCGTTAGGTGTGACCTGTAAAGTTATACATGTATACTTAAATAAATAAATTACCTTTTATTTGATGTTTTTTGTGTGTACATAAAGCAACCGACTATTCATTGGGTAGATTCTTATTGATAAAACACGGGAGTGACATATTTCGAGGATATCTGTGCTACAATGTGATTTTTTCTGATTACAGAAACTTAATGTACTCTCAATAGTACTTATAGGTAAGTTTAGATTTGTATATAATAATCCTGGATTTGAACTAATACAATCACACTTTACAGTCGCAATATTATTTTATGAATACGAACACAGGTGGCTGCTGCGATACTTTCAGCAACGTATTGCTCAATTCAGTATCTAATACAATGTTATTGCATCTTCCGAGAACATCTAAAGTATTCAGAAATACCTAGGTAGGTATATACCTGGTATGGAGGTAAATATTTAATTGTACTACCAGGAGTTTACGTGTGAACTAATGTTCCCACTGCTGGGACACAGGCCTCCTCTCTGTGAGAGAAGTGGGCCGTAATCCAACACGCGGGCCCAGTGCGGGTTGGTGGATGTCACTTGTCTTAGAATTTTTGGTTCTAGGACATGCCGGTTCCTCACGAGGTTTTCCATCACCGTTTTTGAGAGCAGTGGTAATGAAATAATTTACACAAAGTAAAGCGCCTGCTTGGATTCGAACCTACGACCTAAATTTTAATTCAAATTCAATTTATTGAATCCATAATGTACATACAGGTGGTAAATATAAGTTACAGAAACAATTATGGACCCTGTCGGGCACAGCAACATTCTAGATACAGTCAGTGTCTAGGAGAGAGGAATAGTGCTCAATATTTTTTTTTCAATTAACATTTTAGTTATACCAACAACTTGTAAGTCGCGGCCGATACCACTGGGTCACCACTGCTCGCGTGAACAACAATTAATGTTCAAATTCAATCAATCTGACCAGCCTTTGCTATGCTGGGGTCTGTTGCCACTCTTACCGGTTTTAGCTGAGTATCAGTATTTTACATGGAGCGACTGCCTATCTGACCTTCTCAACCCAGTAACTGGGTAACACGATAACCCTTGACCAGACTGGTGTCAGGTTTCAGGCTTCTGAAGACCCGTAACGACTGTCAAAGATCTTCAAATGACAACCGGGACCAACAGCTTAACATGTGCACACCCACGGGCCGACCTCGGCAAGCGTTGCTGAACCTCGAAGATAGACCCATGCGGCTGTATTTTACCACGAGCTCTTGAATGTTCAGATGCAGTGCTCTGCTAATTAACAACAAGCTGCTTGTGATTATAATCAATCCGTCCGCTTTGTGTAATACCTAATTAGTTAATCTGATTATAAACTGTAACCGTAATCTGTAGCTATGAAGGAATAGTTATTTATGCTACAAGTGCTGAAAGTAGGTGATTTCCTATGAGTGGATAAATCGACACGAGTCGGAAATCATCTTACGCACGTGTATCATACAACATTTTACTATGCATTGTGCGAGAAAATAAAAAAAAAAATCTGAACCAAGCAAGAAATTAATAAAATGGCGCTTATTCAAGGGCGTTCAGCATATCCACAGATTAACTAATAGTTCATAGTTCCTCGGGCATATCTACTGCGCATGTGCAAATAGCTGTCACGTCGTAACGCAAAAAGGCACGAGCAAAATCTTAATTCTGCCATACATATTTAATGAACATTTAAAATTAATTTATTGCTCAATATCTAAATCTAGAGTAATTAAAAACGCCTTAAATGAAGTATTAGTTTTGTTTTACCTTCTATATGAATGATAATCTGTACTTAAATAATTATTAAAACTTTTCTCAAATAATTAAAACTCTATGCGGCGGGCTGACGTTGGAGTTAAAAATTAAAAAAGTACAGGAAAGTAAAAAGCACTAGTAAAAAAAGTGACACTTTCCGCACAGTTTGGCTGCTTGGAAAACGCTCTTTTCGAGGACATGCATTGTAAAGTAAATTTTCCACCCTATAAGCCAATTTCACATAACAAACTTCTGCCAGCGTCTTCGCCTGCGTGCTGGGTGTCACAAATTATCCCACTGGCAAATACTACCGGGGATATACTATCTCTGTGCCAAATTCCGTTTAAATCCGAACAGCAGTTTTGCATGATTGAGTAACAAGCATACATCCATCCAAACTTTCACATTTATGAAGACACTTCACATTGTATGAAGTAGGATGTGTTTTTTTATAGACTTTAGGCTCGCGCTTGATCACTATCTCACCTGATGGTAAGCGATGACGTGGTCGACGGTGAAGCACGCTTGCCTAGAAAAAAAACCTATTCACTCTTGACTTAAATACCCCTAGATTGATGATCAAGGACAAGGTTCATTTTGTAGCTATACTCAATATTGCATTAAAACCTGTTAACACGAGTGCACAACCTATAAGTCATTCCGCTTGTACAATAAGAATGTCTAGTCTTGACTAATGAAACAAATTAATCATCAATTATTACAATAGCTCTGGAAGACACACAGGCAGCTTTTGATTTTGATTTGAGGTAAAATTTTAGTGACGATGCCACGCACCAATGGTATAATTGCTGAGTGGTTAGCTGATGCGCTATCTCTTGCAGGTTTGATGCCCGCATATACGCAACTAAAGGTACCTAGTACCTACAAGAAAATAGAGTTCGATGACTAACAGTGGCTGTGAATGACGATAATAATTATAGAACTAAATAAATTTTCTGGCAGTTTTTAATAAGTTAGCGAGTTACAACAGATGCTTCAATTCAAGATCTGAGCACCGCAAGCCTTGAAGTTGGAATCGGTCAAAGACCAAAGTAATGACTAATAGCACAAAAACTAAGGTTGCGGTAGATGGACAGGAAATCCAATATGTCGATGAGTACATTTACTTGGGCCAGCTAGTATCCTTCGAAAACAGGCAAGACAAAGAAATCGACCGCCGTGTCGAGAACGCCTGGAAAAGCTACTGGTCCATGAAGTCATTGATGAAGGGAGACCTACCCCTATCCTTGAAGCGCAAACTCATCGACATGTGCATATTGCCCATCCTAACCTACGGAGCTCAAACTTGGTCTTTGACCGAGTCTAAAAAGTCCAAACTCAAGGTATACCAAAGGGCAATGGAGCGTAGCGTATTGGGTATTAAGCTCTGCGACCGAATACGTAATAGTACGATACGCTCCAAAACAGAAATCGTCGATGTGGGCAGCAAGTCTACTGGGCCGAAGTGGGATTGGGCGGGTCATATATGCAGAATGCATAAAGATAGATGGGCCAAAATCGTCACGCAGTGGGAGCCGGAAGATGGACGTCGTTGCCGTGGGAGGCCTAGGAAACGCTGGCGCGACGACTTTACGCGTTTACGGAAGATTGGCAGGAGATGGCAAAGGATAGCGAAGAGTGGAAGGCTATGGGAGAGACCTTTGCCCAGCAGTGGGACAATATAGGATGAAGAAAAAAAAAAGCAGTTTCTATCCTTGAGTTTTAAACCCAACACCATCATCATGACGGTCATTTTCCACCATCGTCTTCTCACCAACACAACTTACTACGTCACCCCAGTCCATTGTCGACATAATCACATTATGATCATATCCATGACATAAAATTACCGGGGCGACTCTGCTGCAAAGTACGCTCCGCCTTGCTCGCAGAGCATTAGTCGCCATTTCCGTAATATTTTACAAAGTGGTATCAATTTAAATTGTGTTAAGCATCTGTTTCTTTTGCTGTGCCGTTATTCGTAAAAATGTCGTCATTTGGATTCACAGAAAAACAGGTAGAGAAATCTATGTTGTTTAGGTCAATTCAAGCAAGTTGATTCATGACCCATTTGGCCGATTAAAGTTTTCTTGTTATACCACTCACTCATGGTGCACTAATGACGTTTTATATCATTTGTTAAACTGTGTCAATGCGGACAAAGGGTTGTGCAATTTTGAGCATTGTGCTCATTGCAATAGATTTTTAATTGTAACAGAAAGTTTTTTTTTTTTTTGTGATGGGTTTGGTCTTGACCCTAGTCTAGGTGACAGAGATAGAGTCGACGATGGAATAAGTTTACCCAGAAGAAGCCTGTTTACTGCAACTTTGAAGAGATTCGGGTTGAATGTGTTCGGAAACACAGACGCAGGTAGTGAGTTCCATTCATTCGCTGTGCGCGTTATGAAGGATGTTTGGAAGCGCTTGGTGCGAATTGGTGGAATGGCAACAAGGTAAGGATGGTTACTTGCAGTGCGTCTAGATGTCCGATGGTAGAAGGGGGCTGGTGGGATGAGGTCGTGGAGTTCTTGAGCACACTCACCGAAGTACAGTCTTTATAGAAGACCGAAAAGCAGGCAACCTTGCGGCGATGAGCCAACTTTTAAGCTTGGCATCCACCAGTTCAACAAAGAACAAAAGAAAAAGTACAATATATTATATGATAAATCAGAAATTATGTTTTGAATCTGAATTTAACTGTCATTCACCATTATATGGATAGAGAAAGAAGCAAAGAACAAGATTATATTTCAAAAACATAAATATACGAACTATTTCGATTACAGAAGCTTATTTTTAAATTAAAATAAAATGATAAATAATAAAATGTCAAGTAAATATTAAAATGTTAACATATTTGTTATTGAAATGACAGAAAGATGTGTAAATTAATTGTCACATTCTTATTAAATCGATAGCAAGTTTGTTGGTAAAGAAATAATTACATTTACCTAAGCAAAATTCGACTTAACCCAGCTGATGAGTACTGAATTTGCTCTGCGTAATTATATATACGTGTATTAAGCTGAATCTGGTTAGACTGCAATCTATCCATTTATAGTTAGGAAAAGGCTATACTGTGATTTTTTAATTCCGTAGACTAAAATGACAGCTGCCAATGACCTTTCCACAAGGGAGTGTCTTGGGTCCCACCCACTTCCAGCTTTATATAAATTACCTCTGCACAATGTCCCTCTCTTACACTCGCATCTTCACGTATGCAGACGACACCGCCATATTTGTCTGGGGTCCAAACTGGCACACAATTAAAGAAAGAGCAGAATTTGCACTATCCGAAGTGAAAAATTGGCTAACTCACAACCTACTAACCCTAAACCTAACCAAAACGCAATATCTTCCCTTCTCCATCAAAACTAAGACTCCACCGCGAGGATTTACCATACATGCACACACTTGCATCTCACAGCCCAACTGAAATTGCAAAGAAACACTCGCGCGGAATGTGTGAAGTATTTAGGAGTACACATGGATAGTAGCTTGAGGTGGGATAAACACATAGGTATAGTTAATTCCAGAGTAAGACGACTAATTCATGTATTTAAAAAGCTTAGAGACAATGCAACTACAAAGCAACTCAGACTTATATACTTGGCCCTGTGTCAATCTATAGTACAATATTGCATCACTGTATGGGGAGGAGCCGCAAAGACGCATCTATTGATAAGCTCAGTCAAAAGAGCACAAAGAACGGTGCTGAAAGTGACGCCAAGAAAGCCCTACAGACATCCAACTAACATCTCAGTTTTACTCGGAATGGAAGGTCCTAACAGTTCGCCAACTCACACTCACACAGAGCTATTCTCAGGAAACACCAAAGCGTACCATTACCCTACCCAAATAGACGCAGCAAAATGCCTGTGTGCTCTCGTGTTCCATGCAAGACCTCCTTCGCAAGGAGACAGTACGAGGTCATAAGTTGTAAGCTATATAACACAATAAACAAGCATCTCAGCATTACCTCTCTTAGCAGACATAAACTTAAAGGTAAAATTTCTGAATGGCTTCAACTATTGGAATATCAGAAGACTATGCATTTAAACAAACAAACTCTCACATACACACACTCACACCACACACTGATCACACACATCTGTTAAACTTAAATAAAATTAATAATTAGATTGTAGAATAAGAACTACCGAAAGTTATCCTAAAAATATTGTAAGCCTACTACAGTGACATTCAAACTAAATTACTCGTACTTTATTATGTGATACTCGATCATGCGGCTGAACACTGTTGCCCAAAATACAAGCTCAACCTTAGCTTAGGAATCAGTAGCAGTACCTTTTGTGTAATACACTAATACGAAGCATATGTTAGTTAAAGATAAGATAGATAAGTGTATTAACTGGCGACAGTAAACCACCATATTTGTCTGGAGTTGGACTCCGGACTGGCACACAGTTAAAGAAAGAGCAGAATTAAAAAATTAAATAATTTTTATTTTTTACCTATTTTTTTTTAAATGTTGAAAGCGCGGAGCGTGGTTTTGTAGGTAAGGCTCAATCATAACTGATTCGTCGAATCGATGTGACATGACTACTCAATTGAATTTTACTAATTGGTGTAAATAAATGTTTTATTAATACAAAAGTACTATATTTATAAATAAATCAATGCTAATATTATTAAGCTGAAGCTATATAGCATCACGCTATGACCAATAGGAGCGGAGCATAAATGAAAAATGTTGCAAAAACGGTCAAAATATTCCTTTTTGAGAACTTCCGTTGCGTGCGCTGCGTAAGCGGTTAAAGTTACGCAACGTTCATGTATGTAGGGTAGGTAGGGTAGAGTAGGTAGGTAGCCAGTTGACGGGAGCGAAGCCGCGTGGGACAGCTAGTAAAATATATAAATACAACAGTATTCATACACGTAGTACATAAACAATAATTATGAAGTTAAATATGAAATCAACAATAAATGCGATCGATATAATTAAGTCTGACATAAATGAGCAGAAACTAAAAAACCGGCCAAGTGCGAGTCGGACTCGCGCACGAAGGGTTCCGTACCATTGTCGCAAAAAACGGCAAAATAAACACATTTGTTGTATGGGAGCCCCACTTTAATATTTATTTTATTCTGTTTTTAGTATTTGTTGTTATAGCAGCAACAGAAATACATCATCTGCGAAAATTTCAACTGCCTTGCTATCACGGTTAATGAGATACAGCCTGGTGACAGACGGACAGACAGACGGATCGCGGAGTCTTAATAATAGGGTCCCGTTTTTACCCTTTGGGTACGGAATCCTAAAAAGGGCCGCTAGTTTCTTAAGAATTGTTTTTTTTGCCGTCAAATAGTTTTCGATCTACTTCGATTTTCGATCAACTTTCGATCACTCAGGGTAGTCAGGATACGACATTTTATGTAACGAAATGTCAGTTTAGTCTACGAAATTAAAAATTAGAGTATAGTAGTATTATATTATCTGTGGTATAGGTGAATTGCAATATAGTTGGGAAGCCGACCCCAATATAGTTGGGAAAAGGCTAGGCAGATTGAGAATAGATGAATTATTGATTTGAAGTTGGATCTTTGGATCACCTAAAGATAAACCAAGATCATGGCCCCTGTTTTCTAGCAGAAAAACCGGCCAAGTGCGAGTCGGACTTGCGCACGACGGTTTATGTACCCAGGGTGACGTCAACTATGTATATATGGGGACACCTATCAATTTTAAACTTTTTTATTTTTATGAATTTTTCGTTTATTTGTGCTGCAAAACCTTACTTTTTGCCAAATTTCGTGATTCTAGGTCAACGGAAACTACCATGTAGGTTTTCCACCCAAAACCTATAGGGTACTCTGTTTGACCCAGAATTGTCAAATTTTGGTTTAAAGCAAGTTCTTACAGCACAATTAAGGTTACACTAGTCAATCATTCTTCCATACAAACGTAGTTTAGGTATTACTCCAGTATTTGACGATGTACGTTCAAAATAAAAACTGATATCATTTTGTCTCATCATTATCTAGGCCTGTATGGAAGCAAAAAAGTAAAAAATATATTTATATGAAAGTTATGAGCGTCGAAAGTTCCATATTTCAACACTAATTTTAACGCATCTTTGGGCGGAAATAAATGTCATAAGAAGAAGGAAAATTGAAAAACGGCCTCCATACAGGGATAGATTTGTAGTTCAATAATGCAAATAATTTTATTTTGAACAGATACATTTAGTAGTTTTGTCATGATATCCAAACTCCCAAAGGTCTGTTTGTAAAATTTCGCGCGCTCGTTTTCGTTCTAAAGCATCATCCATTTCGCTACAAATTTCCTCCCCGGTCAGTGGGGCGGAGGGGTGGCGCGTGCGGCGCATACACACCTACACACACGAGAGCTCACTAGTTTAGATGCGCCCGCGCCCCGCTGCCCCGCAGGGCCTCAATCGGCTACTACATACGTCACCGTAATTACGCGCGTGCTGTGTATGTAACTGATATTGTGATATCGGCGATAACGTAATTGTATAATATTTTATAACATTGACCCCTGGCTTGAACTTGGATTTCGATATTCCTTTATGTTTTGTGTTGATTATTTTGTATTGGTCCCAAATTTTATTGACCCTGGCGTTGGACTTTGGATGCCGATTTCATAGTGAATTACATGACGTTTGAATTTGAACTTTTTGCGTCAGTGAAGTGAATTGAAGTGATCTTCAGCAGTTCAAGTAAAAATGGGTAAGTTGAATCTTTTATTGAATTTAGTTTGTACAATTCATGAGGGCGCATGACATGACTTTTATAACTAAACACTGAATGTAATTCTAATGTTTCACGGGCATTTATAAAATTTTAGAATTCATTTATCTTTATCTATAATTAGAAAATCTTTTTTACCGGCTTGACGTTATGTTATAAAATGGCGTAAACAATAAACAGTTATGCGATTGCAGCAATCCCGAGGGATAAGCCGTTGTTTATTGAAGAGTTCTGTTGTATTTATTTATTCACATTCATAGAATTATATATATTTGGTATTAGATTAGGTATTTCAAGATTTTCGATAGTCGTGCCTACTTATATCGAAAGTTCATTATTATGTAGGTACCTATCTGTTATATCGGCTCGGCTTCAGCGGCGGACAAAAACAAAAGGAAGCTATTTTTTTACCGGCTTCAAAAAGGAGGAGGTTCTCAATTTGACTGTATTTTTTATGTGTCTTACCTCAATAGTTACTTTTTATTATGTGAACCGATTTTGATGATATTTTTTTTATTTGTATACCTACTATGCGCGCCGACACTCACAAGCTCGGCTCGACCACCCGAAGCTACTGGTTATTACTTTATGACATGACGTAGTACCTAATACCTACCTAGATGCCTACTATTATGCGTTTCAACTAAGAATAGGACGGCCTTCGTGCCATATTGTAACGTCATAGCTGTCGAATTGAACCAGTTAGGTAAAGTCAGCAAAAAAGTTGTGTTACAGAGCTAAATAAGGATAAGCGTATGGGCAAAAAGACCAGCCTATGGCCATGTGCCACTCGCACAAAGAGGTGTAAAGTAAAACGGAGATTTTCAAATCCAAATAAAGAAAATATTCCTGCAACAATGAACATGTCCGAATCGTAAGTTCTTTTTCGTGTATAATTATTTTAACCGTCTTCGAAAAAAGGAGGAGGTTCTCAATTCGTCGGAATCTTTTTTTTAATGTATGATCCCCGATTACTCAAAGACGGCCTGGACCGATTTGAAAAATTCTTCTTTTGTGTAAAAAGGATATACTTTACAAGTGGTCCCATAGTCATCAGGTCAGGATAAGCGTCAATTTCACGGCGTTTGCAATCAGCCAGTGACATAATATCTTTATTTTTTTAGGTGCTCTGCGGATATATCAAGAAATACAGAAAATATCGCCAAGAACCTACGTGAAGCAAATATTGAGGCAACTCTGCCACCAAATTGGTAAGTTACTAGATAATAAAAGTAAGAACATAAAACTTGAATGAAACGCATAGTATATCACAATACCTATTACTTTCCCGCGACTAAGTTTTACAAGTAGGTAATGAATGATGCCCAATATAAAAATAAAAATAATATGTAAGTTTTATTTCTTTGAGTCATTTAGAGCACACCTCTAAGAAAAGAAAGCTGGCGCAATGCCTATTGTATTGTGATAACACAGATAATATTTCAAGCTGTTGTAAACAATCAATCAATAAACAATTTACAAAATAACATTATTTTTTATTTGATGTACCTAGAAAATAAGTCTCACATAAATATGGCGCTGTCGAAAAAGCAGCTGACTCTGGCTGGTATGAAATACCTACTTACGGGGAGTCGCCTGCAGGTTATAGCTAACTAGCTAAGGTAAGTAAATACTTATTTAACACACATTGTAATACTTGCACAACCTTCAATAAAATACAAAAACATATAGACATGACCTACACCCGTGCGTATAGAGCCTAGCTTTCCGCACGCGCTGGTACGATACCTACAGTCAGCGAAGCCCTGGCGCCCGCTCTGCCAACATAAAATCTACCGACTTGACGCTCGAACACTTTTCATTCTTATAACTAATGACATAAGGTACAATAAGCGCGCAAGCGGCTCGCACTGCGCTGTCGTCGCTGCCGCCAAAAATAATTTTGAAGTCAAATCAATAACATTACTCGTACTTATCGATAGTAACAATATCTACGTAAATTCACATTTTCGCAAGAGATCTTATTGCAAAGTCGGGGGTAAGTATAGGTGCATAACAACAAGTAAATTAAGAGTCTTCTAATTACGTTACACATAGTAATAATCCAAAGTTCTAACACCTATTTGTATGAGTTTATGTTGTCATGAATTGCATACGCGCCATCGCCGATGACACCGCAAACACACACACCGCTGTCGGCGCTCGTCAATGAAATTGCGCATGTATGCGTCACACAGCGTTATGAGTGTGTTTACGTACGTAAACTAGCTTCTTACTGCTCATCACAGCGTCTATCTCTTTCGTGCGTGATGTCGGATGAGATAGCAAATATTTTAACTCCGCCCCCAAATAGTTCGTGCCGTTGACTAGTGTAACCTTAAAGGGAAAATACCGAAAAATAAAAAAAAAATAGTAAAATTTTGTTACTTACAATTTTTGTGAAAAACTGAATTTGCCCATATCTTTTTATCGTGTTGACTAAGGAATTTTTATACACCTAATAGGGACTATAGACCTCAGTATCTGTTATAAATTTCAACTTGCTAGGTCCACCCGTTCCTGAGAAAACCGGTGACGACACACGGACAGACAATCGGACAACAGAGTGATCTTAATATAAGGGTTCCTTTTTTACCTTTTTGAGGTACGGAACCTAAAAAAAAATTTTAAAAGAGCAAGACGAGGAGAGGAGATAAAAACTACCCGCAGGATTCTCCTAGTAATTGAACTAGCAGCCACCAATCAGTATGTTAATTGCTAAAATTTAATTAAAACAGGTAAATTATCACTACCATCGCTAGATACCTCTACTTGCTATGTTCACACATTAAGCTAAGCCTAATCTCGGTACATCTCGCTATCAGACCTATTGTCGCACGGTAACGTGGATTGGGTTTTAGAGGAAATGGGCCTACCGGTAATAGGGCCGCGCCGAATTACGTATCAACCTTATCTGTTGCTCAATAACTGTGATAAAGATTGTACGAGTTACTACTGACCTGATTATGGCTTATTATAAGGATTACTGGGTTTGGTGATCTACCTTAGTTTATAGTTAAGCGGGGTAGGCATAGTAGTCAACTTGCCTATACTTTTCACAATTTGCAAAATCAAAATCAAAAATTATTTATTTCAATTAGACTATTCAAATGTAAGTACTTATCAATAGTCAAACAAAAAAAAATGAAGATTGTTGCACATTCGCAAGCGCCAGTAGGTCTCTATGGAGAAGTATGTGCAAAAAACCCCACGGACGCTCTTTGCCATCAATAATTGGGTTGATAAAATAAAATACGTTGTTTTAATATGTATTTTAAAACTTTACATATCATAAATTATACTGTCGTTGCGAAAAGCTCTTAGTTCCCATGTTGGTGACGTCATAATGCTCAAGGAATTTCACGATAGTACATACAGCGCCAGAGAAACCTCACTCCCTGGAAATGTATAAAAAGCGACATCTGTGGACAGGAGGATATACTACGATTTTAGTGCGCCGCGTGCGCGCCATCTCTGTGACATCAATGAAGTTAGGTTTCTGTAGTTATTGACATCGATTTCATAAGCACAACATCAGCATATGTATGGCTATAGAGGGGTGTTTCAGGTTGAGGAGAAGTAGCTAGGTGATTATAAGGCGATCTTTCAAAATAAATGAGATTCACTTATATATTATTTATTATTCATAAGGTATTAATTAATATATATCCCTATTTAGATTAACAAATATTTATTTACTGAAAAAACTGATAATTTTAGTTTTGAAGATTTCAAAAGAGAACCAACAGGGTTACTCACCTTTGAAACAAACAGAACAACAACATATATCACTAAAGATATTTCAAAACTGTTGAAAAAAAACAATTAGGTAACTTTACAAACTTAACTGCAACTTGTGGGGTCATACCTATACTTATAACGGAGAGGTTAACCTTTATTTTAAATAACTTCTAATCTTGATCTCATTCCATTAACCATATTATTAAAACAAATTGCAATGGTTGCAAATCTTATCCTGGCTCGACGATGAGCTTCGGTTACATCATTATTCTTTGGACAGTGGTAAGCGAAATTCTTATACAGCACCAGATCGTAAAAAAATCCGTGGTTTGGCTATTCACAATATCACGATGACGGCTGGATTGATTTGTGTAAGCAATCGGACGTGGTCCTTGGCTGTTACACTTCACTTCACCAGTTTCTTGGTACCGTCGCACCCATAAACGAACTGTGTTTCTTTATATGGAAGTAAATTAAAAAGTTAGAGTCCTTATGACAAACAATTAATATATAATTTTATTTTATTTTAGGTTACACTTACATTGCCATTTAATTCTCGAGTAATACTCTTTAAACTTTGATTTTGTTCCCAAAGGACGACTATTTTTACTTTTAAAAATTACTCAATCGAGACAATTATATTGTAATTTTAAGTCACTATTCGAACAACATAAGCAGATGTGTAATTATGCTATGATGCGATGCCATGCAAAACAAAATTATAAGCTTACCTAAAATCATTTTCATTATATTTTTGTATAATATAAATAAACGTCACGGCCGACATGACTGATGTGATGGATGATTCATAAACATATAGATGAATTTCACAACTATGCTAAGTATCAGAAAGGCGCAGCGGTATGACAGTTTGACTCGTGAGTTATAGGGTCCAGGTTAGATTCTTACTTCGGCCTAAAGTTAAAAAAAATATATATATTTTGTGAGTTTTTAGAAATTTGTAAAAAAATATAATGTCAATAGGTAGGATGCGATGGATATTACCTAGCGGTCGCTTGCATGAGCGCCGTAAGTTTTTTTTATTTCTAGTTAGAATATCTTAGCAGTTTCATTGAGGTCACAGAGATGGCGCGAACGCGGCGCATGTAAACATCGTAGTATATCCTCCTGTCCATAGATGTTGCTTTTTATACTAGGGGGTGAGGTTTCTCTTATGCTGTATGTACAGTGTCAACTACACGTGAATTGACTAAAAATAGCCGAAAATTTGTGCAAATATATTATTTATAACAGCAAATTTTATTTAGTCAATAAAGGATTAATTAATAAAGCCTAATTTCGATAATATACCTAATGGACGATTTCGATGTTTTCAGCATAAATAAAGTAGTCGTAATGAATATTAAGTATTAATGGGCCGGTGTTTGTTATTGTTGTTTCTCAGGTACATATAGAAACATAAATAATTGTCATAATGTAAACGGGTTAGTGATATTGGTGTAAAATAAAAAGTAAACACGATTCGCGTGAAACTTTGACTTGGGATATCGAAAATTCATTAGATACTAAATATTATACAAGCTGAAATCTGTGGAGCCTATATTTTTATTAATTTATGATCAAAATAAAAAAGTTGGAAATTAAGGTAAATTTTGGTACTTACAAGTTTTCGCTAAAATCTAAATTTGCCCATATCTTTTTATCGTATTGACCCAGGGCCTTGATTTCTATACACCTAATAGGGACTATAGACCTCTGTATCTGGTATAGGTATATTTCAACTAATTTGTAGGTAGCATCCGCATGTAAAATTTTGGCAGTAAGGCACAGTTTTAATAAATTCTTAGAAGACAAAACGAAGCGGAAGCTAGGTGGGTCTTTTTCTAAAATATGATAAGCTATCACAAAAACTTTATTCTCATCGTCAGGAACATCTGTGCGGTTAATTATCCATTTTTCTAACTCTCCTAGGTGAATTGAGGACGGCCCATACTTTATACGCCTGCGATCTGCCAAATAGTTGTAGAGCTGCTGTCTTGTAGGTATTTTAAGTCCATCTATCTTCTTCAGATTGTGTAAAATGGCTTTCGGCTTTAAGCAGAGGTCGAAAAGCTTGTTAATTTCCAATTTAGTTTCGTCGCAAATACCAAAACTGTAACTACTTTTGATGGAATCGTGGTTATGCTCGCAATCAGTGCGATAGAGTAATACCGCGTCCGAGTTCGCCTCAAATAACAAATACATCTGTGCAACACACGGCTGTCCCTTGCGTGGTACTTTATTGCACCTATAAAAGCGTTTTTTTCCATCTAGCGTCATATGAGTAGTTAATATTGACCAAGTATTTTCTACTTTTACGACTTCTTCAGCGGCACGAACATTCAAATATTTCTCCACAAACATCCAATTCCTCGATTCACCACGCCTTTTCTTCACCTCCTGAACGTCTTCCGAGTCTTCATCAGAACAGTACAAAGGGACTTCATTATTAGACAACATGCTTAATAAATACTTTGATACAAATCCGTATCATAACCACTATCACAAACGTTTTTCAAATAAGAATACGAGCACTCCTTAATCGTGTCATTAATGTAAACAAATACACGTGAACTCGTTGCTGCACGCACCGAATAGAGCTCGCTCATTGGTGCAAATGGCCGGTCGCGCCCCTCTGATTCCCAACGAGCGTCAGGTACCTACACTCCCGCGCTTGTGTTGCAAACTTTCACGAAAAAAGAATATGATTTATTAATTTAGTTGTTGAATGAAAAACTTTGATTGCTAATTTTGAGGCTGGAATTTGATTTTATTAGCAGACAGATGTTGAATCTCTAAAATATATAAAGTAGCTCACTTACAACATTAGTCGCTGAGTTATCAAATCAGAAGTAAATATATTTATCGGTAGCTCGGAGTCATATTAATTTACGCTCGTAAATTGACGCTGGTTTTTTGATATTCTGTTGGAGTAGTAAAGATGATGAATTAATATAATTGAAGCTGTTCTATTAACTCGTCGCCCACATATAAAAAAAGACGCTAGGTTGCAGGTGCTAAAGAAAACTTTTGTTGCCGCACATATAATTTCCCTATTTCAACTTGCTAGGTCCACCCGTTCAAGAAAATCGGTGGTGATACACGGACAGACGGACAAGAGAGTGATCTTATAAGGGTTCCTTTTTAAAAAATAAACAAAACATGTAGGGATCGGCTTCCTGTCTAAACCAGATTCAGCTGAGTACCGGAGCCACTAGCTTATCTGACCTCCACAACCCAGCAACTGGGTAACACGGTACTCTTTGGCAAGACTAGTTTCAGATTTTGAAGTATGTCGACTGTCACAGATTTATAAATGACAGCCGGGACCAACAACTTAACGTGCTTTTCGAGGCATGGAAGAATCTCGCTGTGTAAACATGGTCACCCATCCACGGACCGACCTCGGCAAGCGTTGCTTAACCTTGAAGATCGACACATGCGGCTGTTATAATTTAGCCACGAGTTCCTCGGGAAGTTCATTGTAGTTCAAGTAATTAATACGAAGAAATTAAAAATATAAGCAAATCATCAGTTAATCATTTATAATTTTCACTTCTTAGATAAGCCGATAAAAAATCACGTTTGTTGTATGGGAGCCCTACTTAAATATTTAATTTATTCTGCTTTTAGTATTTGTTGTTATAGCAGCAACAGAAATACATCATCTGTGAAAATTTCAACTGTCTAGCTATCACGGTTCATGAGATGCAGCCTGGTGACAGACGGACAGACAGACAGACAGACGGATCGCGAAGTCTCAGTAATAGGGTCCCATTTTTACCCTTTTGGTACGGAACCCTAAAAAATATTACCTCGGTGTGAGTAATAAGTTGGAGCCTCAATAAAACACTTAAAAAAATGTATTTGTAAAAGACATGGCGTCGCAGCACTCTCACAAACTTAGCACAATTTTGAAAATTTGCGTAAGTAACTATGTGTTTTAACTACTACACTATACATATGTTTTTTGAACATTTTGCAATGCCGTCAATCATGGCATGAATTAACACTAATTCAATATCGTCATAATTACGGTTTTTGTGATTCTATATCAACATAGTTATAAAATTGATAAGTATGTGAAGTATGACCCAGATTACGTAAGCAGTGAAAGGTGCCTCGAATACTACCGTGTCAATGTATTAGGACGGCTATTTCGACACGTTAGTCAGCCGGCTCGTTGGTCTAGGGGTATGATTTTCGCTTAGGGTGCGAGAGGTCCCGGGTTCAAATCCCGGACGAGCCCAATTCTTTTTGTATTTTCTTATATTTTTCTAAGAACGACACAATCTTTTATTATCCTTTTTGGACCCTTATTTTATATTTCCGGGGTTATTTTGTTACACAATGAAATGGATTGTACTTTTTTTTTTCATATATCTTGATTTCAGTTGTTATACGCGTTGAATAATATAGCAGAATACGCTTGACATTCGCACTCGCGAGTAAACAGGAAGTGTGGGGGTGTTGGGGTGTCTGGTTTTTGGGGGTGTCAAGGCATATATTGTGACGCTACATTAGGATTTCCTTGATTTTTAGGGTTCCGTACCCAAAGGGTAAAAACGGGACCCTATTACTGAGACTCCGCGATCCGTCTGTCTGTGTGTCTGTCTGTCTATCTGTCTGTCTGTCTGTCCGTCTGTCACCAGGCTGTATCTCATGAACCGTGATAGCTAAACAGTTGAAATTTTTGCAGATGATGCATTTCTGTTGCCGTTATAACAACAAATACTAAAAACAGAATAAAATAAATATTTAAGTACAACAAACGTGATTTTTTGGGCGTTTTTTGCGATAATGGTACGGAACCCTTCGTGCGCGAGTCCGACTCGCACTTGGTCGGTTTTTTATAATCTATCTTTCTCAAGCGCCATGGTGTTTTTACGTGAGCAGAGATTTAAATGGAGATGATGCATGCACCATTGTACGCTTATGGAATTGAAAAATAGTCAGATAAAAAAATATTGTTATTGTGTACTGTTCCTTCATTTATCTATTCTTCTTTTTAACCGACATTCCAAAAAGGAGGACCGAGGAGGTTCTAAGTTCGATTTTGTTTGTTTTTTTGTGTTTATTTACCGATATCTCCGTAAATTGAGGATCGATTTTGAAAATTATTTTTTTGTTCGGAGGGTACGTTCCGAATTTGGTTCCATTTTAATTTGGTGAAGATCTGATGAAGTTTTTTTTATTGGTATGCTTGCGTGGAAGTAACAGAAGATTTTTTGAAAGTGATTTCAAATTGTGAGTGTAATGTCTGAGGTGCTAAGAAACTATTTTCACTAGGGGCCTTATTTATTAAAATCTTTTTTTTTATTATTTATATACTCGCGCTTCACTACTATCTCACCTGATAGTGAGCGATGATGTGGTCGACGATGTAGCACGCTTGCCTGGAAGAAACCTATTCACTCTTGACTTATATACTCCCAGGTTGTAGCTATCAGGAAATACAGATTCTTATTTCAAACTGAGAGGCGAATGTGCGTGTACGTACTATAGGAGCACCTCTGCATAACCCTTGGGCGAATACAGTCGTGATGTTAAGTATAATTCCAATTTTCTGAGGAGAATTTGAATTAAAAAGCCGCTACTTATGACGACGACAGTCGCCAACGACCTTTCAGGGAGCAAAACGCGCACTCGTTTTACACCCTCGCGACCCAAAATTCTATAGATTTTTAACCGACTTCAAAAAGGAGGTTTCTCAATTCGACCGTATATATATTTTTTTATGTGTGTTCGCGGATAACTTCGTCGTTTATGAACCGATTTTGATGATTCTTTTTTTGTTGGAAAGAAGATATACCAAGGGTGGTACCATGATAAGGAATCCAGGATCTGATAATGGCATCCTAGATAAAACGAGGGAACTGCTCAAATATTATAGGCATACAGATAGCGATTTTTGTATTTTTATCAACAATGCAATCATTTACACTCAGAAAGTGTAATTTGGTGAAATGGAACTGATGAAGAAGACGAACAGAGACACACATGGCCACTGGAACTCCTTAAGGAAAAAGAAATATCGAAACTAACCGACAAGAAGAAATAAGATATCAATAAGATATATCGGATAACTAACCAACTATGATGAAGCAAATACTTATAAATAAATGGTAGGAACTGATGAAAATGGTAACATCGAACTGATCTGATGATGAAGCCGGAAGGTAGGCACTGGAACTCCGAAATAAAACAATGGATCGTAGTCGTATTTGGACTTATTGGAATCGTCATGAGATTTACTTTTATGGTATTTGGACTTACCTACCAAAACAAAAAAGAGATAAATAATAATAAATATTTCAACAGAAAAATCAAACCGACTTCCTAAACAAAACACTACAATGCGAAAAATAACTTTCTTTTCCGAACTTGGTGTCGAAAAACAGAAACCAATAGGTACCAAAGACACAGACTTTGGAAAAGAAAGTTATTTTTCGCTTTGTAGTGTTTTGTTTTGGAAGTCGGTTTGATATTTTTGTGAAAAAGTTTTTTGTACTTTCCTTACTATTCTATGAATTTAAAAAAAAAATAGGGTATATAGATGTAGATAGTAAATTGAAATCAAAATGTAGATCGTTGAATTCTCTTTGAGATAGTGACAATTTCATTAAAATTCGCCCGGCGGTTTTGGCGGTTGTCGTGGTTTTGTCCGTGTTAGACATAACTTTACAGATTAATTACACTACGTTATACGAATAAAACTCAAAATTTTCTTAGTTAGTAATATTCTTAATTAATAAAAAATGGCCTAATGTAACATATATTTTCGTCAAAAAATTACGACTAGCCGTTTAGACGTGATTCTCATTTTAAAATCAGAATGAGGGGTATATGTGCCTTAACCGGTTGTGTGCTGTAATTAACGAAACAATTAAAAACCATTGTGTCTCGCGTGGATACACGTTTTAGGCACTCGAAGGGTTTTTTATTGTTTTTCACTCAAGGTTTTATAAAATAGGTATTTAAAAAAATATTTTGATTAAAAAGTAAAATAAACCTGTAAGTATTTAAACTATTTATAGTTTCACTACACAGCCTAAATAACTACCTTCGACTAATACAAACAATTAAGGTTGATCGACTACCCCACTTTCACGGCCTCTACTAGCTAATTAATAAAATGACCGGCTAAAACGCAACGTACACGTTTGGGGCAAAGTACGCAGCTCACTATGAGGGTAATCGAGAGCGGCGGTGATGGGGTATTTACCTGCCCTTAATTAAGGGAAAGAAAGGACAAGGTATCAGATAGGGGGCTCGTGGCTAAGGTAGGAAGGCGCGGGGTCAATTGGGTAAATTAAATGGCGTTGTGTTTTGATACTTGTAATTTTATTGCAAGCTTGAGAGCAGGTAATTAACAACACAGGAACAATATTTTTCAGTTCTAGTTCTATACACCATTTTAAATAACATTAGACATGTTTACAATTCTTTTTACAGTCCGTTCAACCGATAGAATAGAATAGAATAGAGGACTCCCTTTTCCGCACTCAGACTCCCATTTGGTCCGTTGTGCGTGGGGTTACCGTAAAGTAGCCAGCCTATCTCCGTCCAAAAGCGCAGAAGCTTCCTGGGGGCTTCACAGGCTTCGCGGAGCGACCTCACCGTTCCGAGGATTTCTTCACGTTGAGAAACCACGGCCTCGCAGTCCAGGATGACGTGGCCAGCTGATTCCTCGGCGTTAAAACAGCCCCTACAAAGTGGGCTGTCCGTGGCGCCTATGTTAAAAAGATGTTTGTTAAGAGGACAATGACCCGTAATTGTCCCTATGATTATTCTGAGGTTATTTCTACTTAGGCTAAGAAGTTTTTTAAACCGTTCAACCGATTTTGAGTTATATTCCGTAAACATAAGGACGACATAAAAAAACAGAGACCTGATACCAAAACCAACTGTTTACTTCAGCTACCATTTGTCCTATCACCAACGCAATAGAAGTCAAAATCGGTTGAACGGGCTGTAAAATGGATTTATTTAAATGTCTAATGGTATCGCAAATGGAGTTTAGTTTTAAGTTATTTAAAACTAATAATGTCTTTTATAGAATGATATATTCTATATCAAAATACCTTGTGATATATATTAAAATTAAATTTAAAAAAAAAAATTGTTAAAAGCACACTTTGTAAACAAGCATTATAAATTAGATAATTATAATATATTCAAGTTAAGAAAGCTTAGAAACATGCTTGTCCTACTCCATAGGGAAATCTTTAGTGTAGATAAAATCAAAGTGGCTGATATATATATCATCATCAATCATCATCAATCAATCATCAATACATATAATAAATCTGTAGAAAAATATTTTTTGCACATCGAAAAAAATTCCAAAAAAAATTGCCAGTGTGTTAAAGGATAACCAACAGAACCCATTTCTAGCATTTTTGGCATTTTTGTCTGTTTGTCTGTTTATTTGTGCACGCATCACGTGAAATGTACGAAACCAATGTAGATAACTTTTATACATAAAAATTGTGCGTATCTTGAAGAATTACTTAGTTTTTGTTTCATCGCAATCGGTTTACTCTATCAAAAGTTAGATGAATTTAAAGTGTTCAAGAAGTAAAATTATCACAGCTCACGCAATTCAGTTACTCGGACAGTTGAACTCGCTATTCGATAGATGGCGTTGTGCATTTAAAGTCATTTTCTGAATCGCGGTGTTAAGATTTTAGGCGAAAGAATTACCCTAGAAAAAAAAATTGGTATGTAGTATGTATATTTTTGAGTATGTGGAGTAGGCAGGCAGGCTGGTAAGTATGGTAGGGTTGGCAGGCAGGTGACGGGAGCGAAGCCGCGGGCACAGCTAGTACGTAATATAGTAGTGTTACTTCCTCACGTATATGAATTAATGTATATTGTAAAACACTTTTTTTTAAAAAGAGTGTGGAGTTTCTTGTCGGTTCTTGTCCATAACGATCTACCTTTGGTCGGTAGAACATTTTTTAATTTTAATCTATGACATTCAAAAGCGCCGCTTAATGGCCTAATTTAAATAAAGAATTTTGAAATAAATAAATTACAAACTTGTACGTTGGTATGGTGGTCATAATCACTACAGCTGAGCACGAGGTCCTGGGTCCGATGCCTGTATCTAGCAAAGTGTTATTGGGTTTTTCTGGAATTTCTCAGTAGCAGCTGTGCAGTTTTGGATTTGTACCTGGTTGACGGAAATAAGCTTGCCATTACATGGGAGTTAAAAAAATAACAGGCCAAATGTGGGTGTAGTAAGGTGCACCTCTACCTGACCCTTCGAGGAATTCAGGCGTGATGTTATGTGCTAATAGACTTTCACGTTGACACTTTCTCTAGTTTAGCCAGATTTCATATATTTATACTGACAACCTATTTTGAACCCAGAAACACTTCCTTATCTTCCCGAAAAAAAAATCTATAAACGCGGAACATTTACGTCGAGTGACGTGTCGTGGCGTGTCGTGGCGCATACTGGCGTGGAGCTGAGTGTGCACACTAAGCTGGCGTGTCGTGGCTCGCTCTGGCGATATTTCTGAATTAGTATACACCTAACCTTTGCAACGTTTAGACGTACATAATATTTACTTCCGATTCAGATGATGATTTTGATTCAATTTATTTTTATGCACCTGCCATGTCTTATCACCACCACCTTGATTGACTAGTATAGAATGCCTTAGGCTTTAAGTCTGCCTATGTTCCTTTATGTTGCATGAAATTTTAATAAATAATTAACTTATTGGGAGCAAAAATAAAAAAAAAGCAAAGCAATTTCTTCCCAAGCAGCATTTCAGCACCCTAATTGCGTAACTGTTTTGACATCACGAAGCACACTACTTCCCTTTCATTTTAACAACTCAACAGTATTCATTGCATGTTTTACGTTGTCGAGTAGACGGATTTTTTAATGTATGAAGCCATGAATGCAAGGAACGAAGCGTACCTTGCGCTATTCTTTGAACTTACATAATTAGGAAACTTATCAAATGACCCTTATACTTCCTAGACTTTACGTCATACAAAACTGTACGTTGACGTACAAGTTCAATAACCTCGTCGGTCATTTTCAACACGCAGCACACAATCGTCCACTAGAGCTCGCGTCGTGGAATGGCGCGCCACGAGCGGTTTAGAAACACATTTTACTGTCATGTCGTGTCGCGCCATAACTTCCACCACCGCTCTGGTGCAATCGGTTGCGAGCAGTCCGCGCCTCGCCAGAGCGCGCCACGCTGCGCCAAGTCACTCAAATGTGCCTCTAACCATACTAAATGTATGAAACCGATAGGCTTCTGGCGCGACACGCCACGACACGCCACGCAAACGTGTTTACACCTTAAGCTTTCTGATACAAACATGAACCATTTTGTTTGTACATCAGATATACTTGGTAATTATTCTGGCATTTAGACGTAGACTCTCAACACTGAAAAAGAATGTACGAGTATCACAAAAAGTAATACATTTTCAAGTAATATAAATTTGTACTCGACGAGCAATGGAGAGACTTTATACGTACTTATGTAAATTTATATCGTCTCTTGAAGTTGATTGATGTAAACGTTTGTTTGAGAAAAACATTACGTTAACGTTTCTTATTTTTCATCACGCCTCTAAGGAATAAAAGGAAGTATTTAAAGTAATGGAGAGTCAGGAAGACAATTGTTTGGATGGTTACTATATTTTGGGGCAATTCCTTGTCATTAATAGTACGAGTGCTCATGACCAATATGTGAGGCAACTCACAGTTTTACGGCCAAAATCGGATACAATCTCTCAATCAATTCTGATTACAAAAATACTTATTTCAGAAAATTTTCGTGTCACTTTTGACCTGAACGCATTTTCAAATTTCGAAATCAAAAATTACCGACTTGTTTCAAAACATTCTGTCAGATTTTTTTTAAATGTAGTTGAATGATCGATTTTAGATACCGATTACATAATTTTCAGATACCAGTAGCATCACACGTCAAATTGTCTGTAAGCGAACATTTTTATAACAAAATTACGAAACCTTTGTATATTTTTCATATCAGACATATTGTAATAAAATGCCACTTAAGGCGAAATATACGCCCCAATGTTATCGCAGTACTGACCGTGCGCCCGTTCGATGCCATTAAATATCATTATTGAACCTCCTTTTAAACAGTTTGGTTTGCAAAATATTATTTTATTTACATACTAGCTGTGCCCGCGGCTTCGCTCCCGTCATCTGACTGCCTACCCTACCCTACTTACCTTCCTGCCTACCCTACTTACCTACCTACCATTTTTTGTCTTGGGTCGTCATTCTAAAATGACTACAAATGCACAACGCCATCTATCGAATATCGAGTTCAACTGTCCGAGCATCTGAATTGCGCGTGTTGTGATAATTTTACTTCTTGAACACTATAAATTAATTTAACTTTTGATAGAGTGAACCGATTGCGATGAAACAAAAACTAAGTAATTCTTCAAGCTACGCACAATTTTTATGTATAAAAGTTATTTACATTAGTTTCGTATATTTCATGTGATGCGTGCACAAATAAACAAAAAAAACAGGTAAACAGACAAAAATTCCAAAAATGCCGGAAATAGGTTCTGTTGGTTATCCTTTAACACCCTGGCAATTTTTTTTGGAAATATTTTCGATGTACAAAACTTACTTTTCTACAGATTTATTTTAAGTATTGATTGATGATGATTGATATTGATGATATTGATTGATGATGATGATGATGATTACGAAACCTAAGTATATTTTTCATATCAGACATATTGTATAAAATGGTCTGCATATTTATTAATTTATCCTCGCACTGGAACGCCTTGCAGCAATTAAACCAATGGAGCACAATCTTATAATAAACTCACTCATATTTCTTTGACATATCAGAAATTACTCCCCCATAACTTTGTTTACTTTTTGGACGGTACGGGCAGTACCAGCCAAAAATTCAGTCTTCAGTCTCCAAAAGGTAACCTAGCCGGGTTCAGATTTAGATTTGACCGTTTAACGATGTAACATGGTTTTGGTCGTGGGCACTCATACTGAAATGACTCACACATACGGAAATAGACTTAATAATTTTGTGACATTGATCTGTCGGCTATTAAATGAAACCACCGTTGCTATTGGATGCTAGTTTATTACTGAGTAAAGGACACAACTTAACCGTGCAGGCACGCACACATAGGTACATACACCTCACTCCTCCAATACCATTTTCGAAAATAAAGAACAAAACATTTAGTATTTAGATACAATTTAAACCTTATAATTAATCTTACGTCTACAACTACGGGTCGGTCTTGTAGGCTGAGGTTCAAAGAAATCGTCACGATCCTTGGCTACTTCTTCATTAGTCTCATTTGGTTCAGTATGATCGTTAGCACCGACGTCACCTTGAGCCTCAGCCCACTCATCCTCCTCCCCAACATTATTACCCTCAAGTTCTATAACCTGCGATCCATTGTCTGATACTAATGTTGGACACGGCTGCGCCTCCGCCGCCGCTGCCGCCGTTGGAGAACATAAGCGCGGCGGCGAGGGCGCTGGCCGTGTGGGGCTACACATGACATTAGCACTAGCACCAGTCATCTCGCTTGCATTACTGCAAACGTTACCACCTGTATATTTTCTTATCTGGTCAATATGTCTTTTACATTTTACATTATAATCTTTTACTTGTATTTCGTACATACGATTACCCACTATTTTAATAATGTTTCCTAAAGTCCAGATTTCTTTTCTTGCTATATACCATTTTAACCACACTTTATCGCCTATCGTTAATCTTTTATTTGGTTTAATGTTATTATAGCTAGGTGTGTTATTGTTTCTGTTTGGCAATAACAGATCCAGTCTTGATTTTATATTTCGGCCAAACATAAGCTTAGCTGGGCATTCACCCGTTGCACAGTGTGGTGTGTTTCGATAATCAAATAAAAATCCTAATAGCTTTTCGTTAATCTCATTTTGCTGACTGTTATCGTTAATTATACATTGTAACATTTTCTTACACGTTTTTACTGAATTTTCTGCCTGTCCGTTACTGGCAGGGTGATAAATTGGGGATGTTATATATCGAATACCGTTCATTTCGCAAAAATTATTAAATTCATTCGACTTTATTTTAACATCATTATCGGATACTATAGCACTCGGTATGCCGAACCTAGAAAACAATTCCTTTAATTTAACTATAAGCGCCCGGCTTGTAGTACCGCAACTCATATGTAAACACTCCAACCATTTGCTAAAAGAATCTATGACGATTAGATATACACGTTGATTTATTGTCATATAGTCGATATGCAGACGTTGCCAAGGGGCCGAGTCGCGGGGCCAGGGCGCGGGGGGAGCTCGCGGCGGCGCGGCCCGTGTGCCGGCGCAGGTATGGCATGCCCCCACCCATTCCTCTATGTCCTTATCAATGGATGGCCACCAAAATCTACTTCGAGCTGCACTCTTTGTTTTTACTACACCGAAATGTCCCGAATGTAGTTCTTTTAATAACCTATTTCGATACACCGCAGGTATCACTACCCGGTGACCTCGAAAAATACAACCGTTTTCAATTTCTAAATCCGTTTTGCAATTGAAATAGGGCAGAACGGATTTACAATTTATTTTACGCGGCCAGCCGTTCTGCATGTGTTTAATCACCGTTTGTAGGGTAACGTCCCTTTCTGTTTCTGTTTTAATATCGCTAAAACTAAGCGGAGCGACATTCGCGTCTAAGAAATTTAGAAAAGATAAGTCAGTTTCTCCTTCCATTGTACAGTCGGGTTCAGGTAAAGGTGCGCGCGATAAATAATCTGCCGCGACATTGTTTTCACTTTTTATGTACTGGACGTTATAATTATATGCAGACAATATTATTGCATAACGCTGTAATCTGGAAGCTGCCATGACTGAAATACCTGTTTTCTTTCCGAAAATTGAAAGTAAAGGGCGATGGTCAGTCTTCAGGACGAACGGTTCCTGACGACCATACAAATATTGGTGAAAATATTTTACACCAAATATAATAGCCGTCGCCTCTTTCTGAATCTGACTGTAATTACGTTCACTTGCTGACAGTGACCTTGAGGCGAACGCCAGCGGTCGCTCGAGATGCGCGTGCACGCGGTCGCGCTGCGCCAGGACTGCTCCTAGCCCAGCTGGCCCCGCGTCCACCGTCAACACTAACTGAGCGGCGGGATCAAAATGAGCCAGCACTCTTTCTGATGATAACTCGACCTTTACGCTATTAAATGCACGTTCGTGACGATCGCTCCACTCCCACGGTGCTCCTTTACGCAATAATTCATGCAGCGGGTGTAACTTAGCAGATGCATTCGGTATAAAATTACGGTAATAATTAATTAACCCTATAAATCGCTTAACTTCGGTGACACTTGTCGGCCGCGGCGCGTTTGTAATTGCTTCAGTTTTTTTAGTGCAAGCTCGTAATCCGTGTTTATTTATAATATAGCCTAGATAGGTGACACTATCCTGGAAGAAACAACATTTTTCTTTTTGTAATTTTAAACCGGCGTCTTTCAATCTACTTAATACTTCATTAAGTCTGCTAAAATGTAGTTGACTAGTCGGTGCCGTTACACAAACGTCGTCCAACCATATGCTGACGCCGTCTATACCTATTAATAATGACTCCATAGCTCTTTGAAAAATGGCCGGGGCGTTTGCCAAACCATACACCAGTCGCGTATATTTGAAAAAACCCTTACTAGTACTAATCGCGGTCAACTCTTGCGACGGTTTATCCAGAACAAATTGGTTGTATGCATTGCTGAGGTCCAATTTGCTGTAACACTCCCCTCCACCTAACTTAGCAAAAACTTCTTCTATCCTAGGCATGGGGTATTTATCTATTTCTAAATCTTTATTTAATGTTATTGAATAATCACCGGCTATCTTGACCTTTCCGTTTTCTTTTAGTACTGGGACAATCGGGGTTCCGTATTTCGGAAATTTAATCGGTTTTAATATCCCTAAACCTACCAGTCTATCTATTTCCTCTTCCACCTTTTTCTTTAAAGCGAAAGGCACAGAACGTGGCTTAAAAAATTTTGGTTCAGTACCATCTTTCAAAACAAGTTTGACCTCAAATTTGTTGAATCTACCTAGTTCGCCAGCAAACAAGTCGGAGTACTTAGATAAAAGTTGCTGCACTTCTTTCATGTTGTACTTAGTTGTACTCATAGATATGGGTTGGATGTTATTGATATCCGTAGCAAAATACAACTTAAACCTTGACATAAAATCTCGTCCCAGTAACGGAGGGCCTCCGTTCGGTAAAACAAATATCTTAATATCATGGGAATTATTTAAGTACGTTATTCTACCCTGAAAATATCCCAGGGGCGAGATCTTATGGCCATTATAAAGACACATTTTTAAATTACTTTTCACCAAGGTGCGATCGAGAAAATATTTCTTGTAAAGCATTTCTGAGATAACACTGGCTCCCGACCCAGAATCCAATTCCATATCTAAATTTACATGATCAATTAATACATTGATAATTATAGGCGAGTTACTTATATACCTTAGGTTAAATAACTCACATTCCTCACAGTCACTTTGGTCCGAAATGTTTTCTTCTGTGTTCAAACAATGTAAACGAGATTCAACCTTTGTTTCACTACAAACTTTCTTTAGATGCCCTTTCACACCGCACACTTGGCACCGATAGTTTTTATAACGACACTTTTCTGCGTTGTGGTTTCTGAGACCGCACACCGTGCACCGACGAATCTCCTCTGAACTAACGTTCGAGCTGCGGGTAGCTGCGGCCGGTTCGCGCCGCGCGCGCTGCCCGCTGATCCGGTACACAGGTTCCTCCTTGATCTGCGTGGCCTTGGCAGTTGGCGCAGCTGTGTCAGCTACTGCTGCAGTCGCGGTTCGAGCCAACCTCGCATACGCAGCCTGTTGAGCTACCTCCAACGCCTTCGCAAAAGTCAGTTTGGTGGCATCCTCTTCAAATAGCCGGTCACGTTCCCGACACGGTGCGAGCCCGAGTATGAAACGGTCACGCAATAGCATATTCAATGCCTCACCAAACTCGCAATGAACGGCTAAACCCCTTACACGAGCCGCCCATTCTTCAACGCTCTCGCCATCAGACCTCCTCGCCTCGTAAAACTTCTCTCGATCAGCAAATGTGCATCGTTTTGGCGTGAAATGCTTGTCTAATTTTTCTACTAGATCCTCGAACTTGACTTCCTCGAGTATGTCAGGATGAAGCAAGTTCCGTGCAAGGCGGTAGCTGCCGTCCGAAAGGTGGGTCAGTAACAACGCACTCTTATTTTCGGCTATAACACTGTTTAGTTTTATATACTGAAGTAGCCGACCTTTAAATATAGGCCACTCTTGGACTTCGTGATCAAAATTTGTAAGATTTCCGATAATATTCGACATTTTTTTTCACAAACTAATTAACTTTTTTATAACGCGGGTAACTCGTCGCCAGTGATCTGTCGGCTATTAAATGAAACCACCGTTGCTATTGGATGCTAGTTTATTACTGAGTAAAGGACACAACTTAACCGTGCAGGCACGCACACATAGGTACATACACCTCAGACATGCAAGTGACAAACAAGCTATATTTTTTTTAGCATGTAGAAATGCTCATGCATAATGCGCTACCACGGGGAGATAGCGCTACTTGTTGGCCGCTACGTCGTCGTCGGCTTAGTGGGAATAATCCTCGGGTTCCTCTTCGCTTCACCGTGGGTGAACAAGCCACGCCTACTAAGAGCAAGAGAGATTTTAGTAGAGATCATCATACTAAGCTTGAATTCGCCCCCATAAGCCCCTGCTGCCGCTGTGCATACACAAATCCCCACGTTCCTGTGCCAGCCACAAACAGGTTTTACTCACGATGGCAACAATGTCGTCTACCCATCTCGCTGGACGACCGATATATATTGCTCCACCTACCCTCCATCACCGCGCCTTGCCAGGTGTCCTGTCTAGCTCCATTTTAGTTCCAAAATTGGTATTCGAGTATTATACTAATTCTTTATCGTTCTTGGGTCTTTGGGGTTCTTGGATGGATCTAATCTTCAATGCTTGTGCGGCAGCTCTCCGCAGACCACCGTACCTCTCAGAGTGCGCAGCATGGGGCTGTCACCGGTATGTGCGAGGATCTTATGAATACTGTTACCAATGTTACCATAGGTGAATTCTGGGCCAAAAATAATATTAAAATTTTTACATTTACCATCTACACTAAAAAGAAGAAAACATAGTAATTACGTCAATCTGCAAGTATCGTAGGTCACAGTACTCCTCAATCTAACTGGCGTAGGTAATCAGCAAAGGTAATTATTTGATGTAGGCATTTAATATTTATTTCAGTTCACGTTTTCCCGCCTTCCGGGCAACGAACCCTGACCCTCCCGTTTACCTCAAACACGTGGTTAATTCATTATTAATGGCCGTTTTTACCTCCATGGGAAGAGAAATGTCTACAGGCGTTAAGTGAAAAGCGTTAGCTAGTGGAAAGCATTAATAAATAACAGTGTTGCCCAAAAGTCAGGACTTACATTTGATTCTTCAGGCCACAACGAGCAGCACAGTAAGTTTCACCGAGATGCGAAGTTATATCAAAATCAAAATCAAATATTTTTATTTTACATAGGCCTACATGGGCACTTATAAAACGTCGACAAAAGGTGCACGGTTGGGGTTAGTCGTTTCCTATGGAGAAGAACCGGCAAGAAACTCCATGGTTACTCTTTTAAATTTTTTTGTTTACAATATTTCCATGTTACAGCATTAGTACTTGGATATGGGGGGACAACGTAGGCCCGACAATAAGTCGTACGAAATTGAAACAAAAAAAATAATGCACGAAATAAAAAGTTAACAAATGTTAACAATCATCTAGAAATCTAGAAAGCCTACAATGTTCACACATTCACAATAGGTAAAAGAATCTATACAAAGGTAAAAAAAAAACACAACACTAAATTTAACATGTGGCACAAATACTGTAATCAGTGCTGTAACTATTCTTAGCAAAGGGCTATAATGATGATTGAAAAATATTGTAAAAAGTCTAATTAAAAGAGAAAAAAATGAGATTGAGAATAGTTAGAGATATCCATTATTTGTCTATCTATCTACAATGAAATTTTCATTCTCCATTCGTAGTTATATTATAAATGCAAAATAATTGTATCTGTTTGTAACCTTTTCACGTTTTAACGGCTGGAATTAAGGATCATTTGCTACGGGAGTATGATCCCTTGGAAATTCCGACTTTCACGCGGACGATGATAGTTAATTTAAAAAATTCTGAAGTAAAACAAACAAAAAATTCTGTCAAATTGATAATCTCTTCCTTTATGGGAAGTCGGTTAAAAAAGCTATAAAGTTTGTATGTTGGAAGTAGGTAGAACATTCTCGTTCAATCTACTTATCACCATGCTTTTACAACTTATCATCTCGAAAAATGCACGGTTCCTTTGGTCATAGGATCGATCTCCGCGTCAAAAATCTAATTTATAGATAGTACTTGAACGTAGTGATTCTCGCTACAATTACTCAGTTTGTTTTATCATTCCTCATTTGTTTCATCGTCTACGATATTTCTATAAATAAAATTACTATTCTCGCATTCCGTTGTTCTTAGTAAACAAGATTGGCACTGATGTTGACAATTTAGATAATTGTAAACATTTAATTGAAAACTCTGTAAACTATTCAACATGTTTATTTAAAGAAGTAAATCGGTTATGTTTCTATTGTTATATATTTACGCAATAGCATATTTATTTAAGAATGCCTGATTGTTTTGTCTGAATGACTTAGTGCTGATTTCACCAATGATACTAATCGCGATTAGTTCAACTAAACTCAGTTTACGCCAATACAGCGTTCTGATCGGTAGTTTCTCAGCGGTCTCAACCAAACAGAAAGCTGTATTTGCGTAAACCTCAGTTTACGCAAATACAGCTTGGTTGAACTAATCGTGTTTAATATAATCTGTTTTATATTCAATCTGTTCAAATTCTTACTGCTATTTTATTAATATTAAATGATATTTGTTTTGCAAATTGGTTAAAAATAACACTTTTGGGTGCCAACGTTTTGCCAATTTAAACCAGATGAGGCCAAGAACAAACACCGAAACAAGCTTAGAGGTCACAATCTCTATGGAAGTTCATACAATCGGCAATGGTCAAAATCATAATGTGAATCATGTAGGTTAATTTCTGAGGTGGTTTATTGAGGAAAGCACCACATAGACTTGATTGGACCTGTCCAAACGGTTCAATCGTGTGTTAGTTATAAGCACTACTTAATACATCAAGGAGCGCAACGATATCATTACAAAAGTAAATACATTAAAGTAGGCCGTGAAAATTACTCAAACTGCTAGACAATCATGCAATCCACCCGTAATATAACGACCTACATAGTCGTCATATTCATCCTTGGTCGTGATTTGTAGTGGCATATAAGGAAAGCACTGAAATAATTTAGCGAAGTGAGGTATTATTGACACATCAAACACCCAATGCTAGTGTGGTGCTGCTGTTTTCCCATTGGCTGTAGTTCCCCCAATGTACGGTTATCAGCCTGCACCCTAGGTGTCCTGAAAAACGCCTCCAACACTGGAATAAACGTTGCCACCTACCGAGCCCAAACAGTATGATAAAGGATGTACCTTGATACGAAAAGTAAACGAAGAAATCTTCACACTCACAACACGCCATATTTCTTTACCTACCTCACGGGGCATGCAAGCCCGAGGTATGTTACTAAGTTACTATAATAAGTTGGCTACATTTCGCCACACTTCACACATAGCCGCTAACTATACCGTGAGATAATACTCTGTCTGTTAATTACTTTATTTGAGAAACGCGACTATTGTCATTAATACGTTTCAACACTCGTTGGCTTTACTGATTGTCATTGAACTATGCCTCATTGTGTTTGTTTGGTAGTAAAGAAAGAATGCTTGGTTGAGGAAGGGCTCAATAAAAGTGGGTTATATGTGTAACGATATTATTTGATTGCAAACGTACCTACTTTTGATTTAAAACATAAGATGACAAGTCATTCTAAACTTTGATGATTTGACTTCATATAGTGCGCCGTGGTAACCGGTCATCCTTTTAGGTGCAGTGGTTATTTCAGTTATCAGATAAGTTATTTCAATTACCTACTAAACGAATACTATTGCAGGTAAAACTGAAAGTAAGCATTAGTAAACCGGGAAATTCACGGGCTTATCAATACATATAATACATTTGTAGAAAAATATTTTTTGTAAATCGACAAAAAACAAAAAAAATAGCCAGGGTCTTAAAGGATAACCAACAGAACCCATTTCCAGCATTTTTGGAATTTTTGTCTGTTTATTTGTGCACGTATCACGAGAAAAGTACGAAACCAACGTAGATAACTTTTATACATAAAATAGTGCGTAACTTGAAGAATTACTTAGTTTTTGTTTCATCGCAATCGGTTCACTCTATCAAAAGTAATATGAATTTAAAGTGTTCAAGAAGTAAAATTATCACACACAAAACACACAATTCAGATACTCTGACAGTTGAACTCGATATTCCATAGATGGCGTTGTGCATTTGAAGACTTTTTCTGAATGGCGGTGTTAACATTCTCCGCGAAAGAATGATGACCTTAGAAAAAAAAATGGTAGGTAGGTATGTAGGGTTGGCAGACAGATGACGGGAGCGAAGCCGCGGGCACAGCTAGTTCTGAATAAAAGTAATTTAGAATTGAGAATGTGCATTGATATCACAGTAGTTAATAAAAACTGTTGTTATCGCACTCACACAATGGTTGAAACCATAAGCAGTTTGGTTTTTAAATAAGAATTGAAACCGATTTTTATGAAAAACGTCTGAAACCTGCGCAATTCAGATAGGATCAAACAAAGCGGCTAATACTGAAAAATTTATGAATATCGCCTCAGTAAACTTTGTAAAATACGTACACAATGTTCGCATGCAAATATAAAAATACAAACCCGACTGCTTAAGAAACGAACTAAAAAGCTGCCGAGCGAGCACGGCCTCTGTGATAGGCTTGAGTCACGCATTTTATTACGGTTTGTGCTCCCAAACTGTGATAAAAATGTGGGACCCAAGCCTGTCATAGTAGGCTGTGCTCGCCCCGCTGTAACAAGAAAAATTCATGCTGTGCAGCTGGAGGATTAATATTCGCGAGCTGGCTGATCCTCCGAATGCACAGCATGTTTTTTTCTTGTTTACAGCTTTTTAGTTCGTTTCTTAAGCAGTCGGGTTTTTAGGGTTCCGAAGTCAACAAGGAACACATATAGTTTCGCACTGTCCGTCTGTCCGTCCGCAGCTTAGCTCAGAGAATGTAAGTACTAGAAAGCTATAATTTGGCATGGATATTTATATATGGATATACATATTTATAATTCCGACTAACTGGTAAAATAAAATCAAGAAAAATTTTTTTTTGGGGTTCCTCCTATAGAGTAAAGTGGTTATGTTTTTCTTTTCTCGTCTATCCCATGGTGTGGGATATCGTTGGATAGGCCATTCAAAACTATTATGGGTTTGTTGAAACCATTTTTAGATGCAGCGATCCGTTTGCGTAAAATTAAGCTTTAAATTGCAATTCACGGCAGTATTAAATATAACGAAATTAAAAGGAAAACTATCACAGATAAGTAGGCTTTACAAGTTTACGAGTAATAGTCGACCAACTTATAAAATGTACTTCGAACAGTAAAAATCTTGTACAAATGCCATTAAAAAATTACTTAAATAACGTTGTTAGCTGTGTAAAACAGATATAAATATATGCTTATGAACCATGTAAAAATATACAAAAATAAAATCATAACATCCTTAATAATAATGATTTCTAAATTAATAATGTTTAAATAGCTTGAATAAAGCATTGGAGTAGCCGGAGTCGTTGGCAGTATCGGTCCGTAGTACATACGGCGCATGCGCGCGGGGCAGTCTATTTTGTGTTAGTGCAGAATTAATTTCGACGTTTTGTAATCTAATGTCAAATTAGATTCGATTGCCAAGCCTTATAATATATATATATATAACTTATTTTCTTTTGTCGATATACATCTATAAAGTCAATGTTCGACCCGACTACGTAGCGTAAAACTTTCCAGAACGAAATAGTGAATACCACAGATTACAGGTACATACTAGAGAGAATACATACGAAATTTTTCAAGTTCGGAAAGAGAAATAAACAAGGAGCGTGCGCGCAGGTATCCAGGAACGAAACATACCATTCCCTATGGGTCTAACGCGCGCTCGTAACGGCTCGTTTCGCAATTCACACCCGCGGTGGTACTCAAATGGATAATATTTTTTTCAACACACTTGCTCATAAAGTGGCTCTAATTTCTTTTTTTTTCTTATTTCTTTTTTATTGTGAATGTGAAGATTATGTGGCTCATTCTTTTTCGTTTTTAATTTTAATTCATCTCAGTTAGTTTTTAGGGTTCCGTACCCAAAGGGTAAAAACGGGACCCTATTACTAAGACTCCGCGATCCGTCTGTCTGTCTGTCTGTCCGTCTGTCACCAGGCTGTATCTCATGAACCATGATAGATTGATAGTTGAATTTTCACAGATGATGTATTTCTGTTGCCGCTATAACAACAAATACTAAAAACAGAATAAAATAAATATTTAAGTGGGGCTCCCATACAATAAACGTGATTTATTTGCCGTTTTTTGCGATAGTGGTACGGAACCCTTCGTGCGTGAGTCCGACTCGCACTTGGCCGGTTTTTATTTTATTTTATTGATCGAGTTGCTTTGTTCTTAAAAAGTTTTGATACAAAAAGGTCGTGCTCAATAGTACAAATAAATTAATGTACCTATTGCTTGCTCATTTCATGCAACTTCGTATTTAAATAGATTATTTCAACTTGTACGTGTTTAATAAATAAAACTTTCACTCAGATATAACTTTTGTTTTCTCTGTAATAAAGAAAACTTGAAAGTCACCATTTTGTACGTGGCTAAAACGCTAGCCGCGAAAATACCAAAAAAAAGAAACCACATTATTTTAGTTTATGGCCGACCGCCATTGTTAGATGCGCGCGTATAGGAAAACTAATATTTTTTTTCCAAACAAACGTGTTTTTTTCGCGAAATTGCGAAAAAAAACACGTTTTCAACAACACGTTTTCACTGTTGAAAATGTTTTTTTAGTATTATTTTCTTCACAAGTGTGTTGAAAAACGTCGTATGATACACGTGTGTATTGATGATTACCGTCCTCGGCTCTCTTAAGACCCACACCTAACGGCTCGGGTCTCAATGGCGCCTCAGCGGTAATCACCAACATTACACACTTGTACCATAATGTACTATCTAACTTCCGTTGCTAACTGAAGTTGGATTTTATAACTCCTTCTTCAGTTACCAGTTAGTCCTTCTTTAGTTTAAATCAAGAGTGAATAAGTTACTTCTAGGCAAGCATGCTTCACCATAGACCACATCATCACTTACATTACATCAGGCGAGATAGTGATAAACCGCGAACATATACCTAGATTAAAAAAAAACATCATCCTTGTTTTTTCAGACGTTGTGTGCCGCTGAAACCGTTTTAATGTTCATGTAACAACAACAAAACCCTCTTCTTAGTCCGCTTTATTATGTAACTTCGGAACCCTGTTACTGCGCTTGGCCCGACACGCACTTGGCCGGTTTTTATTTATTTTAAATTAACTTTTTTAAAAGGATAGTGATAAAGGACAGTGACAAGTACAGGAATGTCATATTTGCGGAGTCGTCAGAAAAATACTGAGTGCATCAAGAACTCCAGACATTGGAAGGTGACACCGATGAGACTCATAATGACACCAGAGGGACATCAACATGTAACTTGTTGACTATACTATGACTTGATGAGAGCTACACCAATTTGATGCATTACCTACCGATTGTGAATCTTAAACAAAAGTTTTATTTAAGTAATAAGACGGAACGCTATTAATAATAATAATATCGTTTATTTATAACAAAAAGGCACAGTTTAAAATAAAAAATCTTTAAACATATAAGAGAACACAGTTGCTCATTTGCCTGAACTAGGTTGGACCTGTGTTTCAGGCCAGAAAGTGCTTAAAACTTATTATAATAATAAATTAACAATGAATATAACTTGTAGGTATATATAGAACTTAAAATAAATTAAATTAAAGACAGCAAAAATATTATTTCGTTATAACCAGGAGCTCTTCTGTCTCTCCGTAAGAGATACTAAGTAAATGTTTCAGAATAATCTTTTTAAGACGACGACTAACGCTAACGACCTTGAGGGAACAAAACGCGCACTCGTTTCACACCTGCGCGACCCAAAATTTAGTAGTTTTTTGTACTTTCCTTATTATTCTATGACTTTAAAAAAAAAGTCTCAGATCAAAATGTAGATAATTAAATAACCTTTGAGATGGTGTCAATTTCATTAAAATACGCCCAACGGTTTTGGTGTGATTGTCGTGTTTTACAAATTAATTACACTATGTTATACGAATAAAACTCAAAATTTGCTCAGATCAAATAATTAGGAAAATAGTCTAATATAACATATTTTTTTTCATAAAATTACGCCGAGCCATTTAGACGTGATTCTCATTTTAAAATCAGCTACTCAAGGGACGGCGCCTTAAAGCTAAAATTATTTAACTTATAGATACTTAATTTTCAATTTAATTTATTGTACATGCATGACCCTAAAAATTTTAAGAATCTATTTACAAAGACATATTTTGAGGATGCATTGGAATCGCAGACAATGTTCGTCTCTTATTATTTGTATTTACGGCGTTATAACAAAGCATGGTATGTTGTTTTAAAAGCAAGTGCATTATGAAAAGCTGGCGAACAGTCAGCACGTTGCAGGGTTTGTAAAGCAGATCAGTGGGGTAAAGAAAATGATGGAAGTTGCCAACTATTGCTTCAGTAGAAAGGCAAATCAGCATGATTTTATAATATTATCTCCTAGAAATTATCTGCGATTGGTTTACAGCCAATATCCTTATTCTTAATACAAGTAAAACCAACCTTATTTTATTTAAGACAACAACTCTTAACGATTTTACAGTATAAATGTACAAATTAAAGAAGACAAGATTTAATTAGCAGACAAAGTTATTTTTTTAGGGATAAACATAGACGTGTATTTAAACTGGAAACAGGAGTTGGCTGCTATTGACTCTTCCATTTCATCAGCGTGCTATGCACTTAGGAGCCTTAGATATATTTTGGATGTAAAGCAACTAAAGGCTGTATATTACGCGCTAGTAGAATCTAGAATAAGATACAGCGTCATTTTTTGGGGTAATAGCTATAGTTATAACTGTCAGAAGGCATAGAGAGCACTTTGAAGAACTGATAATATTGACAGTACCAAGCCTATACATATTAGTAGTCCTATCTCACATTGCTAAGTATATTTATCAGTATGAATCACAAGAGGAGCGTAAAATTAGAGAAAGCACCAGAAGGCAGGAATTCAAACACAAAATGTCACCAAGTTTCAATATAGTTAAACATTGCTACCGATACCAAGCGGTGGAAATATTTCATAGGTTACCGACTGAGTTAAAGTTATAAGTTTGCACTTATTTGAAACTAAATTAATAGTTGTTAGAAAAATATTTATACACGGTGTCAGAATTTATGTGTGTTAATGATAAATAGATACTTGCTATTAGAAATAGCTGTAACACTTTTTTTTATTAAATTTATTCGACATTATTTTTTTGACATGTTTATTATTATTTGTGACATTACATTGGATTAATTTGAAAACACAATGTTTTTGTGACTTATATTGAATTAACTTGACATTATAATTTTTTGTGGAATATATTAGTTTAACTGGACATTACGTTTATTACTTGTGACATATATCGTATTAATTTGAAATTGTAATCCTGTAACATATATTGTAAGTTTGTTTTTTTTTTTTGAATACTTTGCCCCACACAAGTAATTTCTTCCTGTATCGTGGGTGCGTTTACAAACATATAAACTCACATACAGAAACACCCAGAGCCGGAACAACTATCTGTAGGTCATACAAATATTTGTTCCGTGCGGGAATCGAACCTGCGATACGCAGCACAGCAGTCAATCGCTCAACCACTGCGCCAACTGTGCGCCCAGTCTGTAATTTGCATTGTAACACCTTTTGGTGCAAAAAACTGTAAAAACGTGCAAAAAATACTTTAAAACGAACCTTCACTGTATTTAAAGAAAAATATATTCACGAACCTAGTAAACCTTTTTACTTGCAAGTCGCTGCTACTGCGCCTACCGTGCGCCCCAATTACTTGACATTATTATTTTTGTGACATATATTAGTTTAACTCGACATAACGTTTATTACTTGTGAAATATATCGTTTTAATTTGAAATTATAATCTTCTTGTAACATATATTGTATTAACTTGAAATTATAATTCTTAATTGTGAAATGTACCTTTAAGAACGAAGTTGCATATTTTTTCTGACATTTTGAACTAACTTGGCATTGTAATTAGTTCTTGTGACATACATTGGATTGATTTGGAATATGATTTTTTGTGACATATACAGTTTAAACTTGATATTGTAATCTTATCTTGAGGCATGTTTAGGATAAATTTTAAACTGTATAATATAAGTTTTTAAGCCGACAATCATGAAACACAGCTACTACTACTACTACTACACACCGAACCGACCCACCGTTACTATTGAAACTGTATTATTTTCTTTTGGAATTTATTTAAAACTAGCTTCTGCCAGCGGCTTCGCCCGCGTTTTTATACATATAAACCTTCCTTTTGGACCACTCTATCAAATAAAAAAACCGCATCAAGATCCGTTGCGAAGTTTTAAAGATCTAAGCATACATAAGGACAGACAGTGGGAAGCGACTTTGTTTTATACTATGTAAGTATTCATGTGACTCAATTTTCTAATAATTTAATTTACCTTCAAGTGTATCATGATAATTATTTTTTTGTAATTTTAATTATGTAATGTTCGACACAATGTAAATTGTTAGATAATAAATAAATGAAATGAAATTAAACATTCAGTTAAGTACCTTTTAAGTGAAATTATGACTGAGTAGATGATCAAAGGAATTTTCAATGCAAACGTACGGTCAGTCTATATTGTCCGTAATCTTCCAAAACAACTCGCAACGTCCCCGTGTAGCACGTTGCAGGAACCAGGCGTTGTTTGCATACTAATATAATTGCAACAGGCACTAAGCCGGGCTTAGATACAGCGTCTAAGACCCAGGTCATGTTTATTGAACAGGTCTGAGGAGCTCTGACTACCCTTTATTAAATACTATGTTAATATCTACCTGTAAAGTAGCAGATAAATTTATGCGCTTAATTAAGAGGCAATTTAAAGAATTTTATAACTAGATTCATGAGACGCACAGAAAAAAAAAATGATGATAATGATGAAAGTGGAAAAACCAGTTTGGAATTGAAACTCTCATTCGTCATCATCATCATATCAGCCGAAAGACGTCCACTGCTGGACATAGGCCTCCCCTAAGCGTCGCCACTTTGACCGGTCCCGTGCGCCCCGCAACCTTCACCAGGTTATCGGTCCACCTGGTGGGAGACCTTCCAGCGCAACGTCTTCCGGTTCACGGTCGCCACTCCAGAATCTTTCTGCCCCATCAGGCATCCGTTCTGCAAGCAACCTGCAAACTCTCATTACCTAGTTTCAATTCCAATGTAATTTGCAATGAGGAAGACTAACACCTTACCTATGTTTCGTTTCAATCTGATGTTTAATAGCCAGGAAATGAGAGAATTCACTCGGCCTCCAGCCAATCAGTACTGATTATGTATGATTCTCAAAATATCCGGCTCAATACGTCCCAATTACGGCCCAATATGAATGCCAGGTAAATACGCTCATACTCTCACACCCACACATCATATTACTATAGAACTAATATTTTCGATATCTACCCAAAATTCCTGCGTCCCGGAGGACAGAAAACATTTAGGTTACATTGTCTTCATTCCCCTTCACCCCGCACTCCCGTCTCCCCTTCCGTTCCCGAAAGAGGGTAGAATTGCCGATTTACGTCAAATATTTACCGTACACATTACTCGCTGCTTACGACAAATACATTTCGCTTTAGATATACTGGGTAACAAATACTTTTGTAGGTACTGGTAGGTACTAACTCTATTGTGAAGCGTTTGCCCGGGGACAATTGTATTTTCAATGATAATTATCAACAATGATACGTATTGAAAGTGATGTTGTAATTTTTAAGTGGAATATAATTATGTCAACAGTCTTTTTGCTTATACCAAATTGGTACAAACAATGCAATTGTTAACAGTTCTTAAAAATAAGTCTATAAGCGAAAAGTCGACTAGAAGTACCTTCTACTAACCACAATGATTACCTAATATTTGTTTTTTTTTTATATTTTGTATTTGTTTTTGTGTCATTTTTGTGGCAATTAAAAACTTATTCTTTCTTTCTCTCTTTTAATATCTTGTGAAATAAAGCAGGACACAAAAATATATGAAATTGGGTAGATTTGTAAATTATTTTGGAAGATAAACCATAATTGTCATGACAGTAACATACATTAACTAGACCTTCTCATAAATTCAAAGTTATTAAACTAAATCAAAAAAATCTACATCATAACTATCCCGTCCCAACTACCATCATTAAAGTATAACCTACCCTACCACAATAACCTCAATTTTATTCAAAACTTTCAGTAATGGCTCTTCACTGCTGCAGGTCAAGGCCACATAAAGCCAAGCCAACAAGAATATTAAATAATAAACTCGAAACAATCGCTAATTATCTCGGCAAGATCAAGCCTTCTCATCGCCGAGTCTCTTTGCTGTTACAAGTTTGAAAGAAAAGACATCGTTATGAACGTTACTACAGATAATGAGGAAAGAGTCACAAAAAAACCAGCGAGTCGGACTCGCGCACGAAGGGTTCCGTACCTAACATTATCGCAAAAAACGGCAAAAAAATTCACGTGTGTTGTATGGGAGCCCCACTTAAATATTTAATTTATTCTGTTTTTAGTATTTGTTGTTATAGCGGCAACAGAAATACATCATCTGTGAAAATTTCAACTGTGTTCATGAGATGCAGCCTGGTGACAGACGGACAGACAGACGGATTGCGGAGTCTTAGTAATAGGGTCCCGTTTTTACCCTTTGGGTACGGAACCCTAAAAAAACGGTTGTGGTCATCATAGAGTCATTAGGTCATAGGTAGAACGAGTGCGTGGGTAATAGTCAGTATTATGGTCAATTGTCAAGGACACGATCATTTCGGTGCATTGTTGGCTACTTTGATGCAATTCCGATTTCTATAAAGGCTGCCGAAAGATTAATAAGCGTCTTATAAAGCATATGTATAGGTATTTCTACATATTTTCGAGAAGCAACATAGAAGTTTATCCATCAAATCGTACGTAATGTTTCCTCGTCGCTCCGGAGACCGCGAATTGACGCGCTACAGCGCTATAGCGTAGTGTGGAACGCCCACCAGTTGCTAGACCGACGATCTGAAAAGGTGGCAATGGGACCGACTGAATGTGGAAGGTCCCTTCCCTATTAACTCTCAAACTATACCAAGCATTTATCAGGATAAGTGTTTAGGGACCTACTCTAAACACTTGTCCAAAGATTTATCTTGGAGTTGGACTCATTTGAAAGTATATAAGCCGGCAAGATGTATAGTTAAAGCGAAGAAAGATGTGAAGAAGAGATAGCTTAGCTTAGAAACTGCAAACAAACACAATAAATTACCGCAAATCGTACAGAATGTGTCCCGTAATATAAAAGCGTTAAAGACACCGACGGATTAGCATGGATGCGATTAATATATTATTTAAATTAACGCTGTTACGCAAAAAGGGTTAGAAAGCTGTCAAGTGTGAGCTGATGCAACTGACGAGGATTCCGCAGTAGGTCACTTAGACTTTATTATGAATACAGTTGAGTAAAGAAGGAATGTTTTAGAAGCAAGAGTGGTACATAGCTAATTGCGATAGCTTGAAAACATTTTGATGAGAAAAAACCGGCCAAGTGCGAGTCGGACTCGCGCACGAAGGGTTCCGTACCATTATCGCAAGAAAAAAACGACAAAAAACACTTTTGTTGTATGGAAGCCCCACTTCAATATTTATTTTATTCTGTTTTTAGTATTTGTTGTTATAGCGACAACAGAAATACATCACCTGTGAAAATTTCAACTGTCTAGCTATCACGGTTCATGAGATACAGCCTGGTGACAGACGGACAGACAGACAGGCAGACGGATCGCGGAGTCTTAGTAATAGGGTCCCGTTTTTACCCTTTGGGTACGGAACCCTAAAAAAACTACTTCTTAACAAGCATTTTTTTTTCCTTTTTTTTGTTGGCGGCAGGAAACCTTCAAAAGGCACCTGGACTTTTGGGGAAAAGACCAGGGAGGGTGGGAGTTTTACCTCACTAAAACCACCCCGGTGATCACCATCAACACTTGCAAGGGGCCCCGTTACCTCTTAAAAGACCACTAAACTGTCACTCCGGAACTTCTTAATAAGCCTACTACAGGGACTTGGTCCGAGGTGGCTGATACTTGGTAGGATTTGGAGGAGGCCTTTGCATAGCAGTGGAACAGTATAATTATGCTTATACAAAAAAAAAAGTTATCAAAGTAGTCAAACACAAATATTTTTTTTTTACTTTTGATCACGAGCTGTTGGATCTGTTGTTGGGATCAGTGGTGGCCCAGTAGTATCGGCCGCGACTTACAAGTTGTAGGTCGTGGGTTCGAGCCCAGGCAGGCGCTTTACTTTGTGTAAATTATTTCATCACCACTGCTCTCAAAACGGTGAAGGAAAACATCGTGAGGAAACCGGCATGTCCTAGAAACAAAAATTCGAAGACATGTGACATACACCAACCCGCACTGGGCCCGCGTGGATTACGGCCCATTCCCTCTCACAGAGAGGAGGCCTGTGTCCCAGCAGTGGGAACATTAATAGGCTGATGATGTGATGTGATGTGTTGGATCTAATAGACTACAAAAACTAAGCTGCATTTTATACGGAACCCTGGTACCAGGCAACCCTTTTGAACCCTTCTTAGTAGGTGCTTACGAATTTACTACCGGAGAAAGGATTACTGAACACACATAACCGAATTTAGGCGTATCCATTTGTGAGTAAATGGGCCTAAGATCGGCATTGTTTTCTTTTGTTTATGCTAACCATATACTACATGAGAATGGAATTAGGAACATGAAGCTGGGTTTTAGTTCCTAGATTAATTGAGAACAGTTTTTGATCTAATTAGGTCTTTGTGATGTACTCAGGATACTGTGAGCTTGTAGAATTGAAAGAAAGTCTAATTCACTCCATTTTTAGCTTGGCTTTTCATCTTGAAAATAAACTCAGTTTGCAAGTCACCCCAATGCTCGAAAGAAAAATACTGTAGAGTGTGCTGAAACCTATTTAAAATCTGGCTACAAAGGATATTTGTATAAACCAAAACTTAACTTTAAAAAAAAAACAAACCGACTTCCAAAAAAAAAATACAAAGTGTAAAATAACTTTCTTTTCCGAAGTCGGTGTCGAAACACGTAAAACAATAGATACCAAAAGACAAAATGATGGAAGTCGATTTGTTTTTTTTTGTAAAAAAAGATTTTTATTTATCTCTTTTTAGTTTTGATAGACCGTACCTCCAATTGCCATAAAAATCACATATAGCCAAAGTACATCTCATGACGATTCCAATAAGCCCAAACACGATTAGGATTATTTCGGAGTTCCAGTGCCTACCTGCCGGTTTCATCATCAGATCAGTTCGATGGTACCATTTTCATCAGTACTGTTTATTTATAAGTATTTGCTTCATTATAACTATTCGAGATATCGTAGACCCGTGACATACTTAGCACTAAAGAGTTCCATTGGCCATCTGTGGTCTTCTCCACCAGTTCCACTGCACCAAATGATACTTTCTGATTGCAAATGATTGCATTGATGATGAAAATGCCAAAATCGCTATATGTATGCCTTGTAGCGTTGTGGGGATTCTCAAATGGAAATAGTCAAGTCATACTAAAAATCTAAATTAGTAAAAACACGGAACAACTCTAATTTTCCGAGACACTATCGCTCGGTCATTTCGATTCCGCTGGCTTAGCTGACAAAAACTATCTTTCGATCCTCACTACTCTGTGTGCCCCGATCTAGGATGAGTTCCACATTAGTTAAGTGATTGTGCCTACCAGATTCTCTGTACTGGATAACCAATATCGATTCCATCACCTATTTATTATCCGATTTGGCGCTGTCATTGTTGGACGCGTGGCTAAGGGTTATCCAGGACGTAGAAGATTGTAATGAGTATGTATTTCTACTGCAACGTGATCACTTACAATAAAACACGGAGGAACGGGGTGTGCCTCAGTGTTTTATTGTAAGTGATCACGTTTACTTTATGTTAATAAATGCTAGCGTGTTCATACTTAACCTAATTTTGCATCTTTCAATGTGCTTGCTATATTTGCAAGTTTCTTACCTGTAAACAGCTGCGATGTGCTGAGCTTTCACCTACAATGCTTCCCACACAGTTCCTTGGCTTAAAAAGGGGAAGAAGCTGGTACATCGCATGCGGCTTGCTGCTTATTGCACCGCATCTAACATGCGCACCCAATGGTGCTTTCAGGGCTCTTCTTACGGGCTGAGGGCTGGACCCCTTGCCTACTGCTGCACGCTACTCGCTTCCTGCACGCTACCTACGCACTTTGCCCAGGTCTTGGCCTGCCTACCTACGGCCTCCCTACACGCGAGCCGGTGCCTGCGCGGTCTATCCTGCGCCAACCGAGCAACTACAGTTCCGGCGGCCTATCGCTGAGCCTGTGCCTGTAAGGCCCCCGCGTCTGCCACGTGCTGCCAAGGGACGGTACCATTCTTAAGTTTTTTACGGTGTGTTAGTGATCGATGCAGAACAGAGACTACTTACCCACGACACAGCTGTACTACCTTAGTTCATAATTATATGTATTAACTTGTCCAGCTGTTTTCTTTGCAACTACCTACTACCTATCAGTAGCCTGCGCAAGCTTACCCTGCGCAGGACCTAGCCGTTACAGCCTATAAAATTTGAGGAGTTCCCTCGATTTCTCCAAGATCCCATCATCAGATTGACGATGATCTGATGACTAGACCAAATGGGAAAGTATACTCTTTCAAACAAAAGAAGAATTTTCCAAATCGGTCCAGGCGTCTTTGAGAAATCGGTGCACATACATAAAAAATACAGTTGGATTGAGAACCTCCTCCTTTTTGGGAAGTCGGTTAAAAATACCTCTAATTTAAAATTTGCCCGTTCTGGATTTTTTTAGTCCCCTCTTTTTTTTTAATGGGAATTCATCCAATGACTTCTCCCGCTCTGGGTGAAGCGGGAGGGCGTCTCAGACTGTTACTGACTAAAACCCACCCGTGTTCCTTCAGTTGCTTGTGCCAGGGCCACGGTAACTCTCTTAAAAATTTATCCGCGACCCAGACAGGCATCGGACCTAGCGGACCCCGTCATCATTTACTGACATCTCTTTGAGGCGCGCGTGGAACACTACGCGCCGTCGACTCGGGCCTGGTCCTTATCGGACGGCGAGCTTCTCATTACTCGCCGTCCGCAAGCCCGCGCCTACGGTGGCCGGGAATCGGCTTGCGACTCCCGACGCCCGGGGCGTCTCCTGCGGTGGCTAGAGGCGTGAGGGCGTCTCCGTTGTGTCTCCAACACGCGTTCTGCCTCCTCCTTTGCGAGCATTACTGCTTCGCTGAAGGAGCTGACAGCTTCCCATGCCCTCTCGCTACGTTAGTTCAGAGTCTAGATTTGTGCCCAGTTGATGGAAATGGGTTCCCCCTAAAGGATTTAAACATAACTGGCGGAATATGAGTATGCTATAGGTGCATCTCTATTGGACAGTCAGGACACTCCAGCAAGTGGGACATAATCTGTACAGGGGCACCACACTCGCACCGGGTGTTGGACAAATCAATAATCCAGCCAGGACACTCACTATACTTTGGAAAATGGGGTATTTTGCCAAAGTATATTGAGTGTCCTGGCTGTCCATTCACTTGCACCCAGGAAGACCTGTACAGTGAATCGGACGCTGCAATAAGCGTGGCCGCCTACTGGGCCCAGACAATCTAATTAAATGTGCCATCGAATCGAAAAGAAGAAGATTTCTACTTAACACTTCGGAGAATACCGGCATGATCTTATGCTTCTAAAATTTACATTAGAATATCCCACTTCTCCTTCTTATCTGACTTCTCATGTTCAATTCCTTTGCTCTGCCCACAGTAAAAATCTTCGTTCCACCAGTAATCGTCTTCTACAATGTCCTTCTCACCGCTCTGGGTTTATCCACTCGTCCTTCTCTGTCCAGGCGATCTCCCTTTGGAATGCGCTCCCTCAGAATATCATGATGGCAACCTTTTCTTAGGGTTTTTTGTTTAGTCTTGCGCTTGACCACTATCTCATCTGATGGTAAGCGATGATGTGGTCGAAGGTAAACTCGCTTGCCTAGAAATAACCTATTCACTCTTGACTTAAAGAATCCTAGATTGTAGATCCCGGGAAACACAGACTCCGGCAGGGAATTCCACTCCTTAGCTGTACGCATAATAAAAGTGTTTCCAAAACATTTGGTGCGTATGGGTGGGATGTCCAACATGTACCGATGGCGCATCGCCGTACGTCTGGTAGTCCGATGATAAAACGGGCTAGGTGGAATTAGATCGTGCAATTCCATCGCACACTCCCCGAAATGTAACCGATAAAAAACCGATAAGCTGGCAACTCGGCGACGGTGCTTAGGGCCCTGGAGCTTTGATTTGACCAGTGCTTTTCGATCGACTCTAGTGCTTCAAGCTGGTATTTGACAGATCCATCCCAGAGATGAAACCAGTACTCCATGCATGATCGAACTTGCGCTTGATACAAATTGAGGAGCTGTTGGTACTCTTTCAAATTTAAGGCACGTGAGCACATTCGCAAGAAGTTTGTAGAATCAGCACATAATTGATTTGTTGGTTTCGGTTTCTCAATAACATTATTAATGTATTTTTGTATGTATCAAAGTATATGTGTATTATTATTCTTTGTTTTATTTTATATATATTTTTTCTTTATTTATCCTTTCATTTAGTAGCACCTGCCTTATTTTAGTACCACAAAAGTCTACAGAAAAAATCCCGGATAGCGTTAGCCTTAGCACTAAACAAAATAAAAATAACTTTGTGTAAAGTTAGTAACATTTCCACGTTAAGCAAGGTAAAGGATTAGCGGGTATTACGCGCGCTCGTTATACTGGCCCGCTGTTGTGTACTTCGCTTAGGTTGCAAACTTATGGTATTTTAACTAAGGCGTACTATTTCTAGACTATATTAAGATTGTTGGGAAAATATCTACCTGGTTTGTTGTTGAAAAATACTAACAAAGTTAAGCTTTGCCAACTTTTTTTTTTGCTTCATTAGGAATATTCTGATGACTGTATCATTTTATTAGTACCACATCATTGTTTGTTATATCTATACTTATACTTATTATAATTATAATAACAACAGTACTGCTGGACACGGCTCGTATTGTTAGGAGGTTCCTCTCTCTGGAGCCCTGACAAAGACAAAGACAAAGATATTTTATTTCAAGTAGGCCACCAAGCGGCACTTTTGAACGTTAGGTACATTAAAATTTACAAGTTATATAAGTTGATTCTACCTGATCTCTATTTTTATATTTTTAAATGTTTTTATTTTTTCTTTGTTTTATAAAAAATATTTTAAAATATAGTAAATAAGAAATGCAATGAATAAAGGACATAACAATGTTATAAAGAGGAAAGATTTTTTTTGTTCGTTTGTTTTTTTGTCTGTACCGAATAGGCTCCGAAACTACTGGACTGATAAAAAAAATTCTTTCACCAATAGAAAGCTACATTATTACTGAGTAACATAGGCTATTTTTGAATCCCGATAACGGGTCCTGTGGGGTGGTCCGCGGGAGCGAAGCCGCGGGGAACATCTAGTTAAAATATATTTGTTCAGAAGTTCTTTGTCCACATTGCAAGAATAAAGGAAACCAAGACTGCATTAAATCCTTTACCTATGTAAAACTTTAAATCTAATAAAACTTTAATTTGCTTTCAAAATGCACTTTTAAGCATGTACCAAGTTAGAGAATATGCACAAAACTCTTACCCGCGCTATTCATGCTGTATTGAATTATTGCCGATCTTCGGTAGGTACTGAAGTAACCACGCACATATATACTTAGCACCACGCTGCTAAATGGCGCCAATAAGAAGGGACAGAATACCCAATCAAACAACATTATTTTTAGAACAGACACAAAAAGTTCTGTGACTCCTTTTCCTTTAGGTGACGTTAAAAATAAAAACTTTTTCACAAAAAAAAAAACACTTTTAACCGACTTTCGAAAAAGGAGGAGGTTCTATGTTCGACTTCTTGAATGTTTTTTTTATTTTTTGTGTTTGTTCACCAATATCTCCGTCAATTGTGGACCAATTTTGAAATTTCTTTTACGTTTGAAAGAGTATGTTCCGAAATTGGTCCCATTTTAATTTGGTGAAGATCTGATGAAGAACTTCGAAGACATACAACAGAACTCTTCAAAAAATAACGGCAAATCTTTAGGGACTGCTGCTATTGCATGTCTGTTTATCACATCACATCATCAGCCTATTAATTTTCCCACTGCCAGCACACAGGACAGAGGCCTCCTCTCTGTGAGAGGGAATGGGCCGTAATCCACCACGCAGGTCCAGTGCGGGTTGGCGGATGTCACATGTCTTCGAATTTTTGGTTCTAGGACATGCCGGTTTCCTTACGATGTTTTCCTTCACCGTTTTGCGAGCAGTGGTGATGAAATAATTAACACAAAGTAAAGCGCCTGCCTGGGCTCGAACCCACAACCTACAACTTGTAAGTCGCAGCCGATACCACTGGGCCACCACTACTCATATCATCAGTCTGTTTATTGTTTATACCATTTTATAACTTCACGCCAGTACGCTCTTAAGGGGTAAGCAAATCTCTCATTTGATCGGTTTTGTTCAAGTTTCATGATATTCGGGTAATCTATTCTGGCGTTATAAGAAACTTACAAAACAACTCGCCTATTAGGTAGGTACAATTAAAAAGTGAAAGATAAAAAAACTTTTTTACAAAAAAATATGTCCGACTTCCAAATAAGAAAACCACAAAGTGAATTGAAAGTCGGTAATGTTTTTTTGTAAAAAAGTTTTTTTTTGTGTTTTTCGATACAAGTCGGAAAGTTTTTATTTCTCTCTTTTTATTTTAAGTACCCTATTACTAATAAAAAGTGAGTAAAGTATTGACAAAATACCCATAATAACTTAATTTACGCATTCGTGGTGGTTGTCGATTTGATGAAACTTGTACTGCTCCCTAAGTTAAAAGATACCTAATCTAATAAAAAAATAATGATCACGATCCGATTACTTGTTTCGGCGATATGCGTGGAAAAACATACATACATGAAAACATACATACAATAATACACTTATGAAATTGGCACACGTGTTTATAAGCCGAGTACCATATGTGAATATTGCGTAATTCCAACAATATTATATACATACGGGTCGAATTGATTACCTCTTTTTTTTAAGTCGGTAATTATTAAGAAATCATGAAAGACTTCAACTATACCGTATCTCTAATCACTACAAGTGCAAATCAAAAGTTTTTCTTATCCCTCTAGCTTCAGCCAGCGTCTTCGCCTATATGAAATTCGTAACTTATCTCAAGGGAACGTAATTCCGAAATAAAAAGTATGCTATGTCCTTTTTCAGGGTTCAATCTCTATATCCTTATCATAAGTGGTTCAGCGGTTTGGGAGTGAAAATGTGATACACATACAGACAGACTTACTTACGCATTCGTAATAATATTGGGATACTATACCATGGTATTCATTTTAGACTCGCACAGTTCCAATATTATGTCATTTTCTATGGCGAAGAACCCTCTGCCAAGTCTGGCGATAAAAACATTTATTTTCTAGACGATCACGATAAACGCTGTTAGGTCGTTTGTTACCGAGGCACCACACGACACGATTTACGGTCACGTTATTAACACGACACACTGCATACGGTCTGTCATCCGTTCGTTTGTTCACTAGACACGATTCTGCATCGACACTTCAGTGCACTTGTATTGTTTTATAAGCGCGTGAGTGACGAATCATGCGTGAGCTGTGCGGTGCGGTGTGACGTGTCGTCAATAAGCTCATACTGGTTTTGTTCAGCCACTAAATCGTCACCGCAAAAAAAGGCGACGACATAGCGGCATCGACGACTTAGCCGAAAATCGTGTCGCGTGTGGTGCGGTCCATACAAATATATGGAGCACTGAATCGTGACCACATTTTGTGGTGTCGCGTGTAGCGTCGTGAACAAACGGCCTTACGGTCTTCGAAGGCCCATGTTCTGCAGTAAATACTAACGAGTCTTGGCTTGAGAGCCACTACTATCGTAGATTGGAGAGCGGTGAATTAAAATAGCCTCTACGAGTGGTTATACCCTGGGAACTTAGGTAGTCAGTTTCGCTACCACTATGCTAATAGACTAATATTTTTGCCGCAACGTGAGTTATCCTTATGCAGGGCGTTACGATATACGAGGTACTTTAAGGAAGTGCTGTGGGTACTCATCAAAACGAACAGTATTTTTGCATGGAGCCAACTGCTAACATCATCAAATGACGGGGACAGCTAATTTTTGTTTAGCCTAATGCCTATATTTGATTGAATCATCATCATTTCACTGCTGGCCATAGGCCTTCCCCAAGCGTCGCCACACTTATCGGCCCTGTGCGTTTCGCATCCACCGGACTCCCGCAGCCTTGACCATACACTGAAGACTTTACTACACACAGTAATATTCACACCACTCTGTTTTATCCAATACCAGCTACATTTTCACTTTGTTTATTTACAGAAATTTCTTACATAATTCACCAATCACCATTATTTATCATTTTTTTTTTTTTTCTCATTTTGACAGCCGACGTCAACCACAGATTGGCGCGCTCTCTCGTTTGTCTACGGTTTCGACAAATGACTATTGAGCCGTCGTGTTTTTGGTCATATATTTATTGTGTTTTATTTACTTATTTGTTTTATAAACTATACACAAACATACTGTAACTCACCTTCTGTGTTTGTACTATTTTGTTATTTGTTTTATTATATTGTATTCCTAATATATTGTATGTTTCGTTCCGTGAGTTAGTCCGTGGCATCAACAGTGGGCGCTATCAGAATATCAGCGCAGTGATATTTTCTTTTTAATATCGTTGCACATGCTGAGATAGGAGCCTTTTTGGTCTCGCACGGGGTTTTTTATATTTTATTATTGTTTGTGTTTTGTTTATCTCGTGTCTCCTGTGCGGGTCACAAATAAATATTTTTTCTTTCTTTCTTTCTTTCGTCGCTCCATGTGCATGGAGGCCTTCCAAAGCTGCGTCTTCGAGTACGCGGTCGCCACTCTAGAACTTTTCGGCCCCAACGGCCATTTGATTGAGTCGACTGGAGGAAATTACTTAGAATATAAGGAAAAAACCACTTTATAGTTCATCTAATACGGTCGCTTTAGCCATATTTTTATACTAGCTTCTGCAAGGGGATTCGCCCGCGTGAAAAGTGTTTTTTTTATCCCAAGGAAACATTATTCCCGGATAAAAAGTAGCCTATGCTATTCCAGACTATAATCTATCTTGTGCCAATTTCATCCAGATCCGTTCAGCCGTTTTGGCGTTATTGACTAACAAACATACACTCATCCAAACTTTCGCATTTAAAATATGATATTAGTAAGATAGGATAAAATTAGGATAACAATACCACACAACATTCACCTAACCATAGACGGAATAGAAGCAGTTTTTTTTTTCTTCCGTGAATCAGTGACACATTTTATTGTTTTGCGTGGCGTTATGTGGGACTCTAACACGCTAAAACTCTACGGTGTCCTCCTGTGCCGCTTATGGCGGGAACACGGGTCAAGGTCAATGGCCCCACTACCCACCATTTTGCGGCCGCAGGGGATAGGGAGAGCGGCTAAAGCTATACCGACACACTTCTTCCCCTGCGGCCCCACCGCGTCTTCCATCAGACGGTGGCGACCCCGTCTAGGCCGCGGAAGGTAGGGAGAGCGGCGCACCGCAATACCGGCACTCCTCTCCCGCCGCGGCCTCCAATCCTCAGACGCGATATCGTATGGGACCTGGGACGCTCCATAAAACGTCGCGGCCCGCCTCAGTTGCGATGTCGCCTCTTACCAAGCGGCACCGCAACCTACTAGTTGGCCGCTACGTCGTCGGCTTAATCGGCAAAAGCCTCCTCGGGTTCCTCTTCGCTTCACCGTGGGTGACCAAGCCACGGTTACTGAGCCCCTCCGCCTCGACAATGCGGGAACCCACCCGGGGGGATCAGTGAGACATCTAGCGGGACAAATTGCGATACTTTATAAATTGCACACACACATCTATCCAAACTTTCACATTTATAATATTGGTAAAATTTCTTGTAGTTTTTGATAGAATAAAGGTAGTTTGTTCTTCAGTGATACTTCTGTCCCTTATTTGTTTAGTGGTCCAGTAAATACAGGCAGCGGCTGTGACGTCACAATACTCGCCCGAACATGTCGCTGAATCTCTGTTGAGGGAAATACTTTTTAAATGTAGAGCAGACGTAAATGGTGTTGGTAAAACTTCGCTTAACAAAAATGTTAGGAAACTTATTTAAAGTTTAACTATGTACAATCTGAAAGTAGAAGCTGTTGATCGGGTAACGTGATTTTATCAGCCACTAGTTGACAGAGCTTAGAATTTTGTTAAAAACATACATAATATGTATGTTTTTAACAAAATTAAATTATATGGAGGTTGTTACAACGTAAGAAGATGGATGGATTGATATGAAAGAAAAGGGAGTCAGTGAAAGCGTGACATTTGACAGGATGGAATATAAAGCTGCTTCCTCACCTGGAGAATTCACCTGTTATGTAATATTACAGATTCGATTTTGTGCATTACATTATAACACTGCCTCCCTGACCGAGGAGCATTCGCCTGTAATGTAACATTAGATTCGATTTACAAGCATTTTTGATTCCACAATGTCAGACGAAACGGTCGTTGATGTTACAAGTTGTATCCAAATATTAAACATTGTATCATCAAGTTGCGCACTGTAATGCTCGGTTCTCTTCCCTCACCAATGTAATGCTCGAATCTGTAACATTACAGGTTGCGCAATGTAATGCTAGATTCTCCTCTCTCACTGATGTAATGCTAGACTTTGTTACGTTACATTACAGGCGAATGCTCCAGGTGAGGAAGCACCTTAAGAAGAAAACGTGTAGCACCGACCCCATTTAACACGGGACAAGGGAAAAAAGATGATGTGTGTGCAAATGTGGTCAAATGTAATATAAGTACCATCTCTTTCGTCGTATGACGTTCAATGCTGAACATACCCCACAAAGACCCTGACTAGCTTCCATCGGAATACCAGCGACTATCACCATGGTCTACCTTGTGGGGCTCAGTATCAGATTAGCGATCTCAGGACGTCAGTTGAATTTAACCTTATTTATTTCATTCTTTAATACTGCCTCCGGTATAAAACAGAGATTCTTTTAGAGCACATTTCCTTATATCAGCCGGAACCCTAATTAAAGTAACCAGGTTACTATAGTATGTCTACTGCTACACATTCATATATATACGCCTAAGATTTCGCCACATCGAAAGCCCTGAGGTGATTAGCGTACAGTCCAGCGCATATTGTAGGTGTTTCGTCACACATACTTGTTCTAGACTTAGGAACAGCTGTGCCCCACATAATTATTATGAGTAATGTAGGGGGAAATTAAAACTAAACGTTATTGCACATGTATCAGAGCGTTGAACCAGTGTCTGTTCTCGCTCCGACCATGTCGAATTTAACTAGGAGACTGAGTTTGCCATCTAAATATAAGAGTGAGAGAAAGAGATTATAGAGTCTGATTTCGCACACACGTCTTGTGCACTAGAGTGCGCGCAAGATAAGTCTGCGCGCGACGGGTGGCGTGCTTAATTTTGCCAGCATAACTGATCTTTTTTCCTTCATTTAATCAATAGTCATTTTTCCTTACTCGAAACTTAAAGTATTTTAAGTTAAGCATATTTAATTACTAGGTTTTTCTACTTGCATAGAATATGATGAAAAAGCTTCATGAAATTATTGTAAATCCTTTTATTAAATACTTAGTAGTACCCCTACTATTAAATTTGGTCTAACAATGGTCCTGCAGTGGCTAATACCGTCCATTTGACTTCTTTTTTAATTTCTTCTTCAACAATTTTTGAAGAAGCTGCTGCCACATACCCCTCTTGAGTTATTAAGGTGACGGTGCGTTCAGAAACGCCTAAAATAAAATAACAATGATGCATTTATATTACATGATGCCGGTCCTGTCCCGCTGGTATATTTATGCATCACCCAAAAAAACCAATACTGTCAGGCACCGGTAGTACGAAAATTTAGGGAAATTTTAGTATAATGGTATCCCTAAAAGTTACCTGTCAAATAAGCAACGCGGGCTCTATCTTTGTAAAACGGTACCGTAGGCCCGTTATTGTCTTGTTCACTTCAAGAAAACATCCCTGCCAGCACTTTTAATTACTTTTGGCATAATGATGGCGATTATTTTCTTCGGAAACGAATAAAAACACGAAATACAACACACTCTCTTGACACCTGACATAAATGACAAACGATTAGTTCCGATTTTGACCGCGCGGAAACTTATCTTGCGCGCACTTTATTATATCTCCTAACTCTATTTGCTAGTCTCTGCCGATACTGGCTGAAATTCAGGCTGGGACGACTATAATCAAAGCTTTAAAGTTAATGATATAAGGCGTTCGAACTCTCTAGGCGGTCAACCTCACTACCACAATATTGACTGGCCAAAAGAAAATTGTGGTTCTCCCGAAAGAAACAATTGGTATTTCTTGAAATCTATTTCATTTAAGTTCATCAACATTATCATTTCAGCCAAAACACGTCCACACTCCACAGCTAAACATAGACCTACTTCAAGAATCGCCACAAATATTGGATCGGTATTTCTTGCTTAGAATACATACCCAGAACTTTCAATAATATCTTATGACTTATGGGGACCTACAATCCCAAAACATACTCAGTCAGTGTAACAATCATATAAGTTCAATCCACTTACTTGGTATATAAAGGCCGGTACATACAGTTGACAACGAAGCCGTCAGCTTTGCAACACGCACGCTGGGCGCAGCTGTGACTCGCTTTAATTCCCGTAATGTCGCCGCGAACTGTTACACGTTGACAGAAAATAAATAGCTGCAGAATGTTAACTGACACCAAAGAGTTATGGAGTTAATATTAACAAAGCGTAAAATACTACTTAGGTACTCTTCTTATTATTATAAAAATTTGGCGACAGAGGAAGGATTTAGTATATCCCATCTCACTTTGTGTGGTACAATTTTAAACTACAGTCTTGGAATAATCTATTTCTATCTAATATAAATGTTTGAGTTTAAGTCCCATCATCACTCATCACTCCGGCAGAGAATCTGCCCCCTGGCAGTGAACTGCAGTGGCCAATCTGGAAATCCCTAAACCGATTGCGGACCCAGGTTGGCCGCTGTAAAAGCAACCTGGCCAAATGGAATATCATAGACCCATCCAAAACACAGTGCCAGTGTGGGGCCTCTTCGCAAGATATGGCCCACCTCCTTGTCTGCCCTTCGTGGCCAACCACCTGCTCCTTACGGGATTTGAACGTGGCAAATGATAAAGCTGTCTGAGTGGCTGCATGCTGGTCGGAAAAAATCTGAATGGTTGTATAGTTTGAGTTGATCTGTCGATCAACTCAAACTATACAACCATTCAGATTTTGAAAGAAGACTTTGAAAGATGAAGAAATAAATGTTGCAATAATTTATTTTATTATTATTATTTATTTATAAATACCATAACACGGTCAAAGGCCAATTACATTAGTAAAAGACATGTTAAAAAAATAAACAACAATAAAACAAACAACAATGATCATCATCATCTGCCTAGCCTTTTCCCAACTATATTGGGGTCGGCTTCCAGTCTTACCGGATTCAGCTGAGTACCAGTGTTTTACATGGAGCGACTGCCTATCTGACCTCCATAACCCAGTAACTAGGTAACACGGTACCTCTTGGCAACACTGGTGTCAGATCTCAAGCTTCTGACTACCCGTAACGACTGTCAAAGATCTTCAAATAACAGCCGGGACCAACGGCTTAACGTGCTTTCCGAGGCACGGAGGAAACTCGGTATGTTGGAATGGTCACCCATCCACGGACCGACCTCGTCAAGCGTTGCTTACCTTGATGATTGACCCGTGCGGCTGTTATTATTTAGCCAAGAGCTCCAACAAACAACAATGATAATATCTATAATTATACGGCAGTCATAGCCTCATCTCACAATACTCCAGACATACAGACAAGATCTTCTTCCATTCGTCCTCGAACACATCACAGCTTAGCATCCAAGATAGCGTTGATCGCGGGAGTGTACGAGGGATTGGCTTGATTCGAGCGACGACGACCGACGGTTCGACCTCCCGGTACAGCGAACAATCTGTGCCTCCTCCTACGTCTATAATTGACCGGAGCAAAAAGATGTGATAGTTCGTCGTGTAGTTTAGGAGCATCAGTTTTCCCGTGAAAGTTTTCTCGTGTCTTCTTCGTGAAGAGTTCTTGGGCTATTTAAGCAAGTGATAATCTAGCTGCTATGACGATTGACAAAAAGTTAAAAATGTATGGGATTGGCAAGCGCTACTGAAATGTATTTTAGTCGGTCCGATACGTTTTGACATTTCGTGCCTGGCGCAAATAAACAATTTTTCTTTCTTTCTTTCTTTTCGAGCATGTGGCAATCCTTGCCAGATATAATGGTGAAAGACTGTCCCTAGACTCTAGAGCCTAAAGAGAGTTGCTAAAGGTGCCTACATTTTAATTTTATTGCGCCATTAATTGTCATCTGTATAGCCATTATCTTTATTGGTGAAAGGACAAAGTCACGAAACTAATTTAGAATTTGCACATGCTTTAGAAGGCTTTATGTTTTGTATTTTGGCTCTTGAAGTGAACCTTCTGCACCTATTTATGATGGCGATACAATCTGTGGCACTTCATAATGTCCCGACGATTAAATACAATTTGTCTGTCGTGTTAACAGTTTATATTTCACACCACAGTCATTTTTCGAGCCTCGTTTTGATTCCAGATAGAACCAGATATAACGCGAGACTACTGGCTCGTTGGTTTAGTGGTCGGAAGTGCTACTTCTAAGCTGGGTTGGATTCCTGGGTCGGACAAAGTGTTTTTGAGGTTTTCCATCTGGGCTTTCTCTTTACAATCTATAGTGCTCTTTTGATGGCAATAGGCTCGCTATATTACAGGGGGCGTAAACACAGGTACCGACTTCTAAAACAAAGCACTACAAATCGAAAAATAACTTTTTCCGAAGTCGGTGTCTTTGATTCCTACTGTTTTTTTTTTTGACACCGACTTCGGAAAAAAAGTAAATTTTCGATTTGTAGTGTTTTGCTTTAGAAGCCGGTTTGTTTTTTTTGTTAAAAAGATTTTTTATTTTTCACTTTTTGTGGTATCATAATGGACAAGTTGTATAGTTAAGTATAATGTCCACAGTGATGCCAGAATAGATTACCCAAATAACATGTAACTTTAACATAACTGGTGGAATGAGAGTGTACCAGGGTGAATTTTACACATCTGCGTACCCGTTTAGAGCATACTGGCGTGATGGTATGGTATTAAATGGTGTAAACAATAAACAGACATACGATTGCAGCAATTCCGACAGATTTGCGTTCATTTATTGAAGATTTCTGATGTATATCTTCGTAGTTCTTCATCAAATCTTTACCAAAGATAAGGAGGAAGACTATATCCTCTCGCACCCTTTTTGATACGTCCTTTGCGACCATCTCTTCCTCATTGAAGGGGGCGATTGCGTCCAATGCGCTGTCACTGCCGACCATGGACTGGACCATGGCCAGAAGAGAGTACCGACCGCCGCGACTAGGTCCACTACCTAGGCTGGGAATACTGCCATACTGGAAATACTGTGCTTTAAAACTGTTTTTTGTTTATGTTGTGCATTTCTTAGTGGCAATAAATGTTTTCTTTCACATTACAGTTTTCTGTTTTGTTGTTTCTAATACTATCGTTAAGGTTCAATAGTCGAAAATTCTTCCATACAAACGTAGTCTAGGGATTATTCCACTGTTTGACAATGTACGTTCAAAATAAAAAGAGGTATCAATTTGTCTCATCATTATCTAGCTCTGTATGGAAGCGAAAAAGTAAAAAAAGATACTATTTGAAAGTTATGAGCGTAGAAAGTTCCACATTTCGACACTAATTTTAACGCATTTTTGGGCGCAAATAAATACCATAAGAAGACGGAAAATTGCAAAACGGCCTCCACACAGGGATAGATTAGTAGTTCAACAATGCAAATAATTTTATTTTAAACAGATAGATTTAGTCGTTTTGTCGTGATATCTAGACTGCCAAAGGTCTGTTTATAAAATTTCACGCGCTCGGTTTCGTCCAAAATCATTATCCATTTCGCTACAAATTTGCAAAAGTGTGTATTCATACGCGAACTAGCTTCCTACTGCTCATCACAGCATCTATCTCTTCCACACGTGTTGTCGGTTGATATAAAATGCATTTTAACCCCGCGCACAAAATAGTTCGTGCCGTCAACTGGTGTATCCTTAAGGATTTAGCATAAGCATGTACTTATACTGTATGTCGTTTTGCGACATTTAAACACATAATATTCTTTCTTTTTTCTGTTCCATTGAACCATTTATCAGAACGGAAGTATTTTTAGCACCACCATAAGACGGTTAACTCGCATAATGCAATAATACTTTGATTCTTCTTTTTGCTTCAATGTTTGAAGCAAAAAGAAGAATGATATGATGCAAAATCAATAGTAATTTTTCAGTTTATCGATTCTTTGACTACTACTAGCTCATTTTGAGAATATGACGTTCTGCTCATAATTATGTCGTTTTGCGAATAGGACATTTTGATACGGAGTCAAGTATTTAACCACTGGTTGTGATAACTACTGATCAAAATACTTTGGCTAAAGTAGTGCTTGCGAGCACTACACCAACGAGGCACGTAAAGAGATTTCACTGGTTGTCTTGACAACCTACTGTAGAACAATGCGTTGCGCAAGGGCATTGACTGTTCAATGGCTTTATGTGATTTAACCTTGCCCAAGTTTTTTTTTTTATTATCTTCATGTTTTGCCAATTGAACTGACTGTCAAGAGTCTGCTGTGAGAAATATAGGTAGCGCTGGTACAGGTTTCTCAAGATGAAAATAAACGTACTGCTCTGGATAAGACTGGCTCACTATCGTGGAAATTGACTCGATCAAAGAAGGGAGAATCCGCTGAATGCGATGCGAGGATCGGTCAGTGTGACGACACTTAGAGGGGCGGGGTATGTTCGGCAGTGGACGTCTTTTAGCACCCTTTTTTTTTGGATGGGAAGTCATCCAATAACTTCTTCCGCTCGGGGTGAAGCGGGAGGACGTGTCAGACTTTTACTGACCAAATCCCACCCGTGTTCCTTCAGTTGCTTGTGCCAGGACCGCGGTAACTCTCTTTCAAATTTATCCGCGACCTAGACAGGCATCGACCCTACCGGACCCCGTCACTTTGCTGACATCTCTATGAGGCGCGTGTGGAACACTACGCGCCGTAAACTCGGGCTTGGTCCTTATCGGAAGGCGAGCTAACTTAAGTCACCCACACCTTATAAATAATGTAAGTGTACAGCAATTACGAGGCAAGACAGGAAAAAGGACATAACTACCAGCAGGTCACACCACCGGATACTACACAGTTACACACATATTATCTGACGCAACGCTGCATACTCCAATAGTGTGGTACAACTACTTAGTCGTAACTATAATAATTAAGTAAGCTTTTTTAAAAATATGCTAGCCACTTGGTACGGCCAAAAAAAGACTGGTACAACAATCTAATAGGTACCTACTAGAAGCTAGGAGCTAATTATAGGTGAAAAAGGTAGCTAAGAGGAGATACAAGGAGGAATTCTACCACTAATGAAAAACCAATGATCAGGATAATCAATAATACTCAAAACTAATTAGACACTAAAGTCACCGCCAGATATAAAAAAAAAGTTAATTCAAAGTATAAATAAAAACCGGCGAAGTGCGAGTCGGACTCGCGCACGAAGGGTTCCGTACTATTATCGCAAAAAACGGCAAAATAATCACGTTTGTTGTACGGGAGCCCCACTTAAATATTAATTTTATTCGGTTTTTAGTCCCTGGTGACAGCCTGACAGACAGACAGACAGACGGATCACGGATCTTAGTAATAGGGTCCCGTTTTTACCCTTTGGGTACGGAACCCCAAAAACAAAAAACCCGACTGCTTGAAAAGCGAACTAAAAAAAAGATGTAAACAAGGAGAAAATCATGCTGTGCATTCGGAGAATACATACGTACAAGCAGACGGTTTTTTGATTTTTTGAACTAAATGTTTTATTTTTAACTTTCAAGTTATTTTTTTTTCGAATTAGGTACATTTAAACACATAAGCGTTATATATTTCTGAAATTGCCTCTCAAAACCCTTTATTTTGATACCATGAAAAAAATTTGGTCCCCCACAATACAGCCCCCAAAAGCCGCCAGTTTCCTTTTTTCCAATTTTAATGCAGCCAGTGACACACGCAGGATTGACGTAAGAACCACTGTAATCGGCTAACGTGTTTGGTCTCTAGAACGCCACATAGGCACCATACATACATACATATATTGATAAACAAATTGCACTCCTTCGGCAGTCGGGTAAAACATAAAAGTCATTGATCAGACTTGCACCATAAAGTATAATTACGTAACTTTAAAACATAGTTTTTTGTTTATTGAGACATTTTGATAATTTTGGTCTCAAATGAAATGTATGCGTAGAACTATTTAATCCGTTTAAATCATTTTATCGGTCCACGCGTTTGAGATAGGTATAAACTCATTACTGAATGCCAAGTGAAAGGGTCACGAACGCCCGTACTGCGATACGTTTGTGTTGATCATGTTAGCCACACTGCCTTTACATTTTTTTTTTAGCATCGTTTTGAAATATAGGAAGACTCCATATCAAAATGTCCTATTCGCAAAATTAAATAATATTTAATAGAGCGACGAAAAAAGACTCGGAAAGCACGTTAAGCCGTTGGTCCTGGCTGTCATTTGAAGATCTTTGACAGTCGTTACAGGTAGTCAGAAGCTTGAGATCTGACACCAGTCTTGCCAAGGGGTACCGTGTTACCCAGTTACTGGGTTTTGGAGGTCAGATAGGCAGTCAGTCCATGTAAAACACTGGTACTTAGCTGAATCCGGTAAGACTGGAAGCCGACCCCAATATAGTTGGGAAAAAGGCTAGGCAGATGATGAGAGCGACGAAAAAAATATGACAGCATCGTCATTCTAGGCTGTTTGTAAATAAGTGTGCACGCGGCTTTACATCAGCGGATTTGCTGATGTAAACCGTAAAAATAATATGAAATGATGAATGCAATAACGAATTACACATGACCGCAAGATTTATTTTTGCACCTAATTAAATGTCGCTCATACAGGCAGAGTTCAAGCATCTCTTACTTAACACTGATCCAGTTAAGAGCAATGCATCATTATAATTTGAATATGACTGCACTTTGCATAACTTATCTAAGTGGACCATCGTTGAAGACATGCTAGCCTTGAAGAATAATAATGGATTGAAACAGTGTAAAGAAGTGGGTTTCATCTCGAGAGATTGTCAATACTTTTTTTTTGATATGCAATTTGCCAATATTTTTGTGAGCTCCGCCCATTAAGGTTACACTAGTCGAAAATTCTTCCATACAAACGTAGTCTAGGGATTATTCCACTGTTTGACGATGTACGTTCAAAATAAAAAGTGATATCAATTTGTCTCATCATTATCTAGCCCTGTATGGAAGCAAAAAAGTTATGAGCGTCGAAAGTTCCACATTTCGACACAAATTTTAACGCATTTTTGGGCGCAAATAAATACCATGAGAAGACGGAAAATTTCAAAACGGCCTCCATACAGTGATAGATTAGTAGTTCAACAATGCAAATAATTTTATTTTGAACAGATAGATTTAGTCATTTTTTCATGATATCTAGTCTGCCAAAGGTCTGTTTATAAAATTTCGCGCGCTCGGTTTCGTCCTAAATCATTATCCATTTCGCTACAAATTTACAAAAGTGTGTATTCGTACGCGAACTAGTTTCCTACTGCTCATCACAGCATCTATCTCTTCCGCACGTGTTGTCGGTTGATATAAAATGCATTTCAACCCCGCGCACAAAATAGTTCGTCGTGCCGTCGACTAGTGTACCCTTAAGCAAATTAATGGGTGTGCAATTTGAATTCGCATTTTTAAATTACTTACCACTTAATTTTGTTGGTGTTTGTTGTCCATTTCTGCTTGGACTAGACCTATTTTGTAACTTCTGTTCTAAGTACTTATTGTGGATTGGGTATTCAAGCCCGTGCTCCAAATAATGTCATCATTGAATTATTTAGAGCATGACTATGCAAAACATTTTCAATTAAAATACTAGTTTCCAAAATCATTTATTTTTATTTTACATAGTACTACATGGGCACTTATAAAACGTCGACAAAAAGTGCACGGTTCGGGTTAGTCGTTTCCTATGGAGAAGAACCGACAAGAAACTCCATGGTTACTCTTTTCAATGATTAGATTGCGTATGCGCATCATCTAAAATATTATAAACGCGAAAGTTTGTGAGGAGGATATATGTTACTCGCTGTCACGCAGAAACTTCTGAACGAATTTTGATGAAACTTTTCTGTAATACAGCTTATATAACAATATCATCATCATCATCATCTTCCTGCCCTTGGCCCATGTTACTTGGGGTCGGCGCAACACGTTTTCTTCTTCCATACCGTCCTGTCCCCCATCACGCTATCACTGACTCCCTTTTCTTTAATATCACTCCTAACACAGTCCATCCATCTTTTCTTTGGCCGTCCCCTCCCTCACCATCCATCCACATTTATATTCATAACTCTTCTAGTAACATGCGTTTCATCCCTCCTCATCAGATGACCATACCAGGACAAACGGTTTCCTTTCAACTTTTCTGTCACTGGCGCCACTTTCAAACTTCCTCTAATATACTCATTTCTCACTTTATCCATTCTCGTCACTCCGCACATCCATCTCAACATTATCATCTCTGCTACATGCAATCTCTTTTCATCCATCTTTTTCACAGCCCAACATTCTGATCCATACAGTACGACAGGTCTTATCACGGACTTGTAAATTTTACCCTTTAACTTGAGGGGCATCCGTGGGTCGCAAGTTGTGCCAGTGACCTGTCGCCATTTCATCCATCCCGAGTTGATCCGGTGCGTTACGTCTCGGTCTACCTCGCCATCCCCTTGGACAAGCGACCCCAGGTACCGGAAGTCGGAGCAGATTGGTATGGGCGTTCCAGCGAAAGCTATGGGCACGGAACTAGAGAGACCGCCGAAGTCACAAAACAAGTATTCAGTTTTGTTTCTGCTCAATTTCAGGCCAACACTCTCCAGTCTGTGCCCCCACACCTCCAATTTGCTCTGGACCTTTAGGCAACTCTCAATATAATTGCGAATAAACTGAAAATGCAGGTACTTAAATCACGCGGGTGGATCCGCGAGTCTATCATAAAAGTCTTACCTTTCCTAATAAAAAAATTGATAAACTGTAACTTTTCCTGAAAATACCTGAAATGCCAGTAGACATCAACCTTCAAGCTTGCTTGTAAATTATCACGTTCCTGTTTGCTGTTATAATAAATCATCGGATGATACATTATTATTTCAAAGACACAAAAGCATTCCATCATCTCGTGCATTTTCTCGATGGCTTGTTTTGTCTTAATAAAACAAAACATCACAATTGTGTGCCTCGAAGAGTTAGACAGAGGCGTATATAAATTACATCTACATTTGTACAAAGAACATTAAGCATACTGTTCAAATATTTTATACTAGCTGACCCCGTGGCTTCGCTCCCGTCAACTAGCTATCTACCGACCCACCACCTTACCTACCTACCCACTTACCTACCCACCTACCTTACCTACCTACCAACCTACTCACTGTCCTACCAAAAATCAAAATCATTTTTTTTTATTTTACATAGGCCTACATGGGCACTTATAAAACGTCGACAAAAGGTGCACGGTTCGGGTTAGTCGTTTCCTATGGAGAAGAACCGGCAAGAAACGCCATGGTTACTCTTTTAAAAATTTTGAGTTTTCAATATTTCTATGTTACAGCATTTTTACTTGGATATGGGGGGACAACGTAGGCCCGACAATAAGTCGTACGAAATTATAAAAAAACAAACAAAAAAATTATGTAAAACGAAATAAAAAGTTAACAAATGTTAACAATCATCTAGAAATCTAGAAAGCCTACAATGTTCACACATTCACAATCGGTAAAAGAATCTATACAAAGGTAAAAAAAAAAAAAAACGATTAATCTTCCTGCTCTAACCTACTTACCTACCTACCCACCTACCCTACCTATCTACCAATTTGTTAAACTATTTATTTGAATACGAATTAATACCATACTACAATACGAATGTAACCAACTTATGTTTCTACTGGCGATCTAATTAAATTTTAGAACACAAAAGCTGCTATTGTGATTTAACTATGATAGTGAGATATGAAACTGGCCATATCTTGCAGTTTTTTGTAGGTAATATTGAGTACTTCAATCATGTAGTCCATAATTTTTATGTATCATCAATTGTTTTCTCAGCGCACGCCATATAATGAATTTAATAGGCAAAATTTTGCTACTTTGGATTACATTATTGCAATTTTCATAAGAGTCTCTAATATTTTTGAATATAAATTATAGTCTATGTTAGTCGGGAATAATGTAGCTTTCCATACGCGGAAGAATTTCTTAAATCGGTCCAGTAGTTTCTGAGCCTATTCAGTACAAACAAACAAGAAAATCTTTCCTCTTTATAATATTGGTATACAAGAAGAATTCGAAGTAGAGAATTAATCAAACTCGACTTTAGCCTAAAAACCGGTCAAATTTTGCAATCGTTCAACCATGGTTATACTCGTTCTGATCTTCAAATTCTCAACTTCTTCTTCTAGGGAATATTTTTTTTTTATTTTATTTTTATTGTACTTAGGCTTCCGCTTGACCACTATCTGGTAAGCGATGAAGTGGTCGAAGGTAGCACGCTTGCCTAGAAGTAACCTATTCACTCTTGACTTAAAGACCCCTAGATTGTAGCTATCGGGAAAAACAGACTCCGGCAAGGAATGCCACTCCTTAGCCGTACGCATTGTGAAAGTATTTCCAAAACGTTTAGTGCGTATGGGTGGGATGTCCACCATGTACTGATGCCGCATCGCCGTACGTCTTGTAAAAAATCTTCTCAAATCGGTCATTAATCAGATCACAATGTTAATCACGTATTTTCTTTAGATACTATAAATAACGTTTATATCCATCATAATTTATATTTCTTTGAATAGAGTGTCTAATTAAAATAAGTACAATCATTTCACAAAATTAAGTCATTCAAATTCACTAAAACTTGTGAACCCAAAGTGCACACTAATGTTACCTTTTATACGTCAATAATTTCGCAAAATAAACTTTTACTAGTAAATTATTTTGCTAAGCATTTACATTTATTTGAGAGTACATTATTCAAAGAAATAAAAGCTTAGGTGATTCAAAGTTAACAGTCACTTCTTTAGAAGAAGAAGCTTGAGAGCACATTTCTAGTTTATCGCTATCTTTAGTACTTAATTATCATATATATTCCGGGAAAGTAATTATTTTGAAACTACCTCTTTTGCTCACAAATAGACTCAAAGGCATTGAGCATCCGCTCAAGGCTCTGCATAAGGCGGAATTCCAGATGCTCTTTCTCATGATCAACTCAAACTGGTCATGGACAGTTGTGATTGGTTAGCTTGTTTTTTTTTAACATTAACTTGCTATATTCCAAGATCCTAGATGCCCCAAACGTTACCCTTTTAACACAAAATCAGCGGCATTAAGCAGTGTTACATGTACTTAGAACGTACTCGTACTTGCTAACTTAGACTTTCATTTTCATTCAATATTTACCACACATTTTGTTTAGAAATAATTCTGTAACGTCTAGGATGTCTGGGCTCTTGATCTATTGAGTACACATTTGTCAAGCTGGAGAGGTTATGTAGGCGTGGCCAATTTTGAGTTTGAGTCGAGTATGAGCAACTAGAATAAGGACCTAAGTCATTTACGGTCATACCCACATATGAGGGTAGGTACTCCATTAACCTACAGTACGATTGCGGACCCCAAAGGTGAGGTATCTCATCTTTTGTCGTGCTCTCTGTGCAACAACACCTGCACCCTGAAAGACCTTTGTGAGGCAAATGAAAACAATGTTTACGTGGCTATTTCAAAATTCCAAAATTAAAAAGAATTGACATGGGGGGTTCATAAGTTCGCAGATAATTTCCTACCATAATGTATTTTAAGGAAAATATTACGCGAACTGTTGGAACTGTAGCTGAACTGTACTCGATAGAAAAATTACCCAGTTACGTCAAGAAAAATGCTTCATAAAACCTGACATAACATCGACAGTCATCAAATTGCAAATGCTCAAACATCATAACAACTGATTAATGACCGTACATTGCATTAAACCGTTCTAAATACCGAACTTTTTTCACAAATCGACTTCAAAAGGAAAAAAAGATCTAATAAACTTCTTGTAGTAATCTACATGATTCACTTGAGCACTATCCCTCGTTTATGCGCAAGAGCATATAAGCCCCTCCCGCAGATACACGCATGCGCAGTACGGTGGTGGTCGCGAGTATTCGATAGTCGTATCGCGCAGCTCACGTGGGTTAGACGTGTCGGATCAGCATGAAAATGAAGCTTACGGTTAGTTTCACGTGGAATTCAGTGACATAATTTTTATTAGTGTGATTTAATTATTTTGCTATCGGAATTATCGGTGTTCTGAAAAATTAGTTTCAATGTGATTTTTTTGTAAAATTTTCGTGAGCTTTGTAGACGAAAAGGGCTTCAGTTGCACCCGCCCGCGCTGTAACAATAATACGAACTTTATAAATTATGCAAAAATGACTTTAACAAAATTATAGGCACTAGGACTTTTAAAATTATATTTTACAGCCAGGCTATTTAGGTCGTTATAAGCAGAGCAGTTTCATAATTTACTGACACTTACATCATGTTGCCAATTTTGTGTAACACTGAAAGCTTGTATTTTTCGAACTAACAGTTTTGATAATGGGCCGTCTAATCCAATCCTATGAAGTATTTTCACAGCTTAGTTTGAGACCTTGACCTAAGCCTACCCTAAGTAAAATAAGTATTACTGGACTTCAACTGAAAAGCTTTTCATTACAATTTCTCAGATCTCGCTACTATTGGTAGTGGCGCTTAGCCAGGCCCAGCCAGTACAGCCGGTTACCAAGAGATCAGAGGCCAAGAGCCTAGATACTAAGAACACACCGGCGAAGAGCTCAGCGATCAAGAGCTCACTAGCCAAGGGATCCGTGACTAAAGAGAAGGAAGAAAACCAGACCACCAAGAGAGAGCTGTATGAAGGCAACTTTGGGGACCGGAATAAGAAGGTTTCACCTAAATATGGTAAGTTAGATCCATTATAAATTTAGTTTTATTAAACAACCTTATAGAGCAATATTTTCCAGCAAATTAAAATGTTGCGTGTAATAAAAAAATCAAAATAATTGAATTTGGAGCTACATAGTTTAAATTTGGAAGCATACGTTACAGGGTAATTTTCATAAGACGTGCATATTTTTTTTTCCAAGCTTTTTCCAAATAGGTGAACATTTCAATTGAGCAGCTGCCGCAACCCTCAGTCATATATATTCCGGGAAAGGAAGATAAAGTGTTGACAATAGGAGATAAAGTGTTGAAAGTTCTATAAACTTATTTTAAATAATAATATAACTCATTCAGCAATTGAACTTTTATAAATCTCATTCGTCTATTATTTATTTTACCAAAACTAAAAGCCTATTTTGTTTCGTAAACCGCAAAACAATAAATGCAAATCTACCACAAAACAATAAACAATAACTAATAACACTAATAACACTACTGTCAAAACAAAATATCAATGACAATAATTACATCGGATATGCAAACATGGCGGCGGGAAATGCAATCAAACTATATTCAAAACTAACCAATATCATTCAGAAATATCAGAAACTAAAATTTTAATACATGTGACATCCACAAACTTCCGTGTGTGGATTACGCCCCATTCCCTCCCTGTGAGAGGAGACCTGTGTCCCAGCAGTTGGAACATTAGAAAGGCAGATGATGATGGTTTGAAATATCGGCAGTACTAACATCGCCAGCATTTCTCGAAAGGTTAGGCAAAGCACCTTTAGTAATACCCATATTTCTTCAGCTATGTTAAAGTCCATGTAATAAGAGGACGAGCCTATTTCCATCAACCGGGCAAAAAGCCAGACTTCGGGTTGCTACTGAGAAATTCTACGCGCTAACTAAATGCTACGTGAAATTCTATTCTCAATAATACGCGCTTCCGACCACTATACCAACAAGGCAGCATCATCATCATATTATCCGAAAGACGTCCACTGCTGGACTTAGGCCTCCCCCAAGTGTCGCCATATAGACCGAACCCGTGCGTCTTGCAACCAGCGGATCCCCGCAACTTTCACCAGGTCATCGGTCCACCTGGAGGCCTTCCAACGCAACGTCTTCCGGGTCGCGGTCGCCATTCCAGAAACTTTCTGCCCCATCGGCTATCCGTTCCGAGGCAGGTTTCATTGAAATGCACTGCCTTTCTCCCGAAAAACGCTACTAATGATCATCAAAGGAAGTTGATGATTTTTTTTATAAAACGTTTAACAAAAATGAGGTTCTCAATTTAACTGTATTTTTTTTATGTGTGTAACCTCAAAACTCTTTACTAGGTAAATCGATTTTGAAGATTCTTTTTTTATTACAATGCTGGTGCTAAATATTTTTTGAAGATCTGATGAAGAACTTCGGAGATATACAACAGAACTCTTCAATAAAATATCATTCAATAGGCATATCTCTCGGGATTGATGCAAGCGCATGTTTATTGTTAACGCCATTTCATAACAAAACATCACGCCGGTACGCACAAAAGGGATACGCAGATGTGTACAGTTCACCCTGGTACACTCTCGTTTCACCGTTTATGTTCAAGTTTTATGTTATTTGGGTAATCTATTCTGGCATAACTTTGAGCATTATAGACACCTACAACTAAAAAGTAAAATAAAACTTTTTTACTAAAAACTACAACCGACTTCCAAAAAAAACACTACAAAGTTAAAAATAACTTCAATTTCGGCAGTCGGTGTCAAAAAACTAAGAAACTAAAACAGGAACACCGACTTCCGAAATTGAAGTAATTTTTAACTTTGCAGTGTTTCGTTTTGGCAGTCGTATTTTTAGTAAAACCTTTTTTATTTCAAAAGTCTGGCTTGTATAGTTTAGGAGAAATTTGTAATTTCAAAAGTGGGGTGTACTAAGTTTTAAAGGCCAGAGTATTAGGCGCTACACTACTCACTGTTCTTCATTTGCATGGAACTTCCGTGCTCTCAAACTTGATTGATTGAGTTTGCTGTGTCGATGATTTAATACTTCGAATTTAGTTGATTTGGTAGCTCTGAATTGTTTGTTGTTTTTTTAAAAAAACGTTGCCCCAAACTAGGAATTTCTCCTGTATCGTGGGTGCGTTTACAAACATATAAACTCACATACACAAACACCCAGAGCCGGAACAACTATTTGTAGATCATACAAATATTTGTTCCGTGCGGGAATCGAACCCGCGACACGCAGCGCAGCAGTCAATCGCTCAACCACTGCGCCAACCGTGCACAAAGCGAGTCGAAATTTTTGCCTTCTTGTGGTAGGAAAAGGTTCATTCCTTCGACATTGTAAGAATTTGAGGGGTTTTTGGCGGGATTTTTTCGAGTGAAGTTCAGCGGCTGTTAATATTATTTGCAAATTGATTCCTAGTGGATATTGTGATATAAAAGTGGTGTAGTTTTGTGTCTCAACTGTCTACGCAACTGGACAATATGTGAAATCATTGACAGAAGCGATCTCAGGATAGTGCAGCGGAGAATTTAATTGTAGTATTGACTACCTCCGCTAAGCTTACTGGGCAGGCTGACTCAATACAATTTGCTGCCAAATACTCCAAAAAATATTAGAATCTGTTACATCCGTATTCTAATGCATACTACAGAATGTTAAAATTATAAAATAAGACTTGACTTAAAGGTCCATGTGACCAGATCATAAAAATACAAAAAAAAAAGTAAGAATTTGAAAAAGGAATTAGCCAATGAATAAGGAACATTGCTGCCAATTGCTTCCACCAGATGGCGCTTGACGGAATGGAGTAAAAATAACAACATTCCGACTGTTTGGGATTACCGAACTTTATTTACTGTTTTTAAGAATAATTAGGATTCAAAAACCAAATAATAATATTGCTAGCTGTTGGTCAAGAATGCATCAATGTTGTGTTTTTGGAAGAAATAAAACCAGCCATATGATCCTAGAAAACGCCAACATTCGCAAGCAATGGGAAATTACTGTTCGTCGCCGGCATTTTACAAAAAAAATCAAGGCGGTGCGCGGTGACCGTAATTATGCAAGTCATATAAAATCAACCTGTAAGTATATCTTGAAAATTAATTGGATGTGTATTAATCTCATTACATAGTAAATTAACATAATATCTGCAAGATACACTAGACTTTCAATGTTCGCATTCATATTCGTACCTTTCAACTATTTTTTTTTCTTGTACTGAACACCGGGCTTTTAGCTGCAGTTTGGTCTGATTTCCTCAATTCTTAGTTAGCTCCATTTTTATTTCACTATTGGTTTTATATTTTGTATGCATAAACTGCGAAATTTTATCGCTCGCCTTTGACAGTTTGGTTTGTTTACTCTGATTCCTGTGGCGCCATCTGAGCTCAGCTTTGCGGATAGTTCCCTATTTGATGAGCCTTGTGGACTAGACGGCGCAACTCATTTTGTGTCCAGGCACAGTCCAGGCTATATCTGTCCATTATAGGTTGTCTGGAAGAGATCGTGGAAAGCGATGAGCCCGCCAGTTGAATGTTTTGAGTTTACGGCTTATTTATGTGAACCAGAAGCTAAACTAAGATTTACAATAAAGTATATTTTAAAAAAATAAGGCGTGTCTAAGGCACAGATAGAAAAAATTTTTTTTTTCCTTTCAAATCTAGCATAGACAATAATAATTAATTAATAGGTTATTTTTAATGTCTTGTTGTATATCCGAGTCTCCAGTGCGGTCACAAAAAAAAATATTTGTACGCCTAAAGTTGTATTTCAGTTTCATACTCCCGTCTTATTCCAGTAATAATAACTTCTTAAGTTACTTTTTATAACACTCAAGAGAAACATAAACACAGTCTTTTAGTAGCTTAAGCTTTGAACCATCAAGTTTTAAACATTTTGTAATTATTATGAGCTAGCTGTGCTCGCGGCTTCGCTCCCGTCAAATGCCTAGACTGCCTACGCTACCCTACTTACCTTTCTACCTACCCTACTTACCTTCCTACCTACCCTACTTACCTTGCTGCCTACCCTATCTACCCAATTTTTTATCTAGGGTCAATCATTCGCGGAAAGTATTAACACCGCCATTCAGAAAGCGACTTCAAATGCACAACACATTCTATTGAAGTTAATTTTAATTTATGTTGTGATAATTTTACTTCTCTAAAACTTTGAATTCATCTAACTTTTGATAGAGTTAACCGATTGCGATGAAACAAAAACTAAGTTATACTTCAAGTTACGCACAATTTTTATGTATAAAAGTTATCTGTATTGGTTTCGTATATTTTACGTGATGCGTGCACAAATAAACAGATAGACAGATAATAATTTCAAAATTGCTCGAAATGGGTTCTGTTTGTTATCCTTAAATACCCTGAATAATTTATTAAAATATTTTCGATGTACAAAAAATACTTTTCTACAGATTTATTATATGTATTGTTGATTGATGATGATATTGACGATGATAAGGATTGATGATGATATTGATATTAAATAGTCTACCTCGTTCGTCTAGTGGTTGCAAGCGTTGCTGTTGAGCATGAGGTCCTGGGTTCGATTCCTGGGTCGGGTAATGTGTTATTGGATTTTCCATCTGGAATTTCTCAGTAGCAGCTCGAAGCCTGGAATTAAACATAACTGGCGCAATGAAGGTGTACTATATGTGCCTAAGTCTTCGGGGACCTTAGGTGTGATGTTATAATGTTATGTTATAAATGCTAAACTTTGTTTAATTTATCTTCCAGAAGTGACAGGACCACTCCCAAAGATCGTGTACGCCAAACAATTTCAGGACATGGTTTCAGATGCCCATGTAAGTACATATTCTTTCTCAAACATACTTGGATATTTGAGCATTATTTTGACAACCTCCTTCGAGATAAATCGAAATTGTTGTATTGGCCAAATACATGCGAGCAGCGGCTGGCAAAAGTTGTATGAAAATCCATATCTGTCGTGGTTTAGCAGCCAAATAAATTATACAGTAAACTCATATATGTCGTGTAATTTAAAAATGGAACGATCTTTACTCCGAAACATGGCCACCAAGAAGGTTACTTATCAAAGGATTTATTTAAATTTCGAACTGCCTTGCAAATAGAAAATAAAACAAATGAACACTTTAATGCGGTAAAAATTATTGTTGTTCGTTGTTCGTCATTGATTTTGAAGAGTAATTGTATTCGACAAAATGAGTTTAAATGAGCTAGGTAGTTATTTGAGAAAAGTACTATACAAGCCTTGGCCACAACTAGGCATTGATGGACTTACGTATGTGTGCCTCGGCTTCGCTGGCATCAATGCCTCTTTTGCTGGCCGCTGCAGTAATGTACGTTTTGTTATATTTATCCGCGATGCAATACGTACTAGAACAACTTATTTTTATGATGATGCTAAGTTTAGTGAAGAACTAAAATCGATTGGTTTTTCGGTTTTCAAAAATAAATTGAAGCTAGTTATGATATGAAAATTATTTTGAATCAATTTTAATCATGTATAAAAGTAGCAGTTTTAGTTGATTTTATCACAACGATTTATATTACGGTTAAAATATAAAGAAATGTCTAGAAAGTGCATCGATTTGAATCTATCAGAAGCTCTAAACAAGTGTCATTCGATGTCAGCGATAGCGATAGTCAAAATGCCAAAATGTAAGTGATTGATCACGTGACAATTCGATAGCAGTTGACGACACCATACATTATTGAAATTTTAACAATCGCTATCGCGATGCTTTCGTTGTCAGCGATAGCGATAATCGAAATGCCAAAATCTAAGGGTTTGATCACGTGACAATTCGATAGCCCTTGACGATACGATACGTTATTGAAATTTTAACAATCGCTATCGCGATGTTTTCGTTGTCAGCGATAGCGATAATCAAAATACCAAAATGTAAGGGTTTGATCACGTGACAATTCGATAGCGCTTGACGATACCATACGTTTTTGAATATTTAAAAATCGCTATCGCGATGCTTTCGTTGTCAGCGATAGCGATACTGGAAATGCCAAAATGTAAGGGTTTGATCACGTGACAATTCGATAGCCCTTGACGATACCATACGTTATTGAAATTTTAACAATCGCTATCGCGATGCTTTCGTTGTCAGCGATAGCGATAATCGAAATGCCAAAATGTAAGGGTTTGATCACGTGACAATTCGATAGCGCTTGACGAAAACATACGTTTTTGAAATTTCAACAATCGCTATCGCGATGCTTTCGTTGTCAGCGATAGCGATAATCGAAATGCCAAAATGTAAGGGTTTGATCACGTGACAATTCGATAGCGCTTGACGATACCATACGTTTTTGAAATTTTAACAATCGCTATCGCGATGCTTTCGTTGTCAGCGATAACGATAATCAAAATGCCAAAATGTAAGGGTTTGATCACGTGATAATTTGTTAGCGCTTGACGATACAATACGTATACTAGACGTATTTCTTTTTTTTTTTTAAGTTTTTGAAATTTTAACTATCGCTATCGCGTTGCTTTCGTTGCTCCAATGCCACTTGTCTGGAGACCCTGTTAAGGCTACTTGCGCAGATTCAATCTATAAACAAATGTCATCTATCTTTACCTGTAACTATCACACAACCAAAACAAAACCACCGATTCAACAAAACCTTTATTTTAATTAAATACTTAATTAGCTTGTGTTCTGGTAATTTGAACTGTGGCTTTTGGTGACTGAAAACTATTGCATTAGGAACGAGTCTTTTAATGATGTTGAAATAAATTGACTGTACACTGTTGTTATTGTAGGTATGGGTTAGGTCATTTTATTAGGGCAACAAATCCTGAACAAGACTTGTGTACATTTGATGTGCCGGTTTAAAAAAAGATAAGATACGGTTTTCATTGATGGTCAGAAATAAATGCTTAGTGATAAAAGTCCAAAATCATCGAAAAGAAAATCTGCAGTGATTTAATTAAAAGTTAAGCGCGAGGCTATGATTAAAAAATATTATTAATTTGTTTTGCAAATCATCATCCTAGCCTTTTCCCAACTATATTGGGGTCAGGTTCCAGTCTTACCGGCTTCAGCTGAGTACCAGTGTTTTACATGGAGCGACTGCCTATCTGACCTCCACAACCCAGTAACTGGGTAACACGGTACCCCTTGGCAAGACTGGCGTTAGATCTCAAGCTTCTGACTACCTGTAACGACTGTCAAAGATCTTTAAATGACAGCCGGTACCAACGGCTTAGCGTGCTTTCCGAGGCACGGAGGAAACTCGGTATGTTGAACATGGTCACCCATCCATGGACCGACCTCGTCAAGCGTTGTTTAACTTTGATGATCGACTCGTGCGGCTGTTATTATTTAGCCACGAGCTCCTCTATAATTTGTTTTGCAAATGAGTTTAAAAAATAATGACGTCAATATTATGAAAACACCGCTCGTTTTCTAGCTGATGACTCTGATATAAACTCGGATTCCCATGTTTATCGAGGCCATACAATCTGAAATCAGTCTGAGGAAACCACCACACTGATTTGAGTGGACCTGCCTTACCAGTGCAAGCATTTGCCAGTAATCGTGTAGTAGGTACGATTGGTCACCGAGTGACTCCAGTAAAGGCGGTGGCACAGTGATCACGTGCTACCGTGCAAAGCAAGGCTCCGGGGAGGCTCTTTTTACCCGACTGCCGAAGGAGCGTAATGTATTTATCAGTCTATGTATGTATGTATGTTTGTTCCTATGTGGAGTTCTAGAGACCAAACGCGTTGGTCGATTTGATGATTCTTACGTCAATCGATTGGTCTTAACCCTGCGAGTGTCACTGGCTATTTTAAAATAGGAAAATAAAAAATGGCGGATTGGGCGCCATATTGTGGGGTACAATTTTTTTTTCTTCCTATTCTCTCGTGTGGGGTATCAAAATAAAGGGTTTTTAGAGGTTATTTCAAAAATATATCACACTTATATGTTTAAATGTAAACAAATTCTAAAAAATAAAAAACTAAAAAGTTATAAATAAACATCTGGTTTTGGTCAGCCAGCTCGCGAACATGTATCCTCCGACTGCACAGCATGATTTTCTTCTTGTTTAGGGCGTTTTGGTTCGATTTTTAAGCAGTCAAGGTTTTTGTTTTGTTTTAGTCTCTCTCCTTTCTCCTCTCCTCTCCCCTCTCTCTCTCACTGTCCCCCTCCCTAACAGGCATTGCACAGAGGGGGTTCCAGAGTGGTATTTTAAGATGTCACAGGGCTACTTGTGATCACCGGGGTGGTTTTAGTGAGGTAAAAATCCCACACTCCCTCGTCTTTACCCCAAAAGTACAAGCGTCTTTTGAATCCCCCCCCCCCCCCTGTTAGCAAAAGAAAAGGTACAATTCGTCTGTTACGAAATAGAAAAATATAGATAAACTATGGAGTTACTAAATAGAGATAAACACAATGAACACTATCTACATAATTATTTATACGTAATGTGTTTGTCATAAATGAATTATACACTTATGATTCAAGTTTGTTATTGCTGGCAGTGCTGGCAGAATAATTGGTTGCTTTCAACTATTAATTATCCATAAAATAATGTTCGTTTGTAAGTGCACAACATTCAATTATTTGCAATTATTAATTAGTATCTGTAACGCATTTACTTGATGTCGTCTTAATTATTGTACGTACTTATTATGTTGCAATGACTGTTTATTTGAAAGACTATTTGTAGTAAGTACCTAGTAAGTCTACAGCGCATACCGCGAGCATTCGTTTGCGAACGTTCACATGGTTGTATAAATCCATTGCAAGACAGTCCGTCAGTTTTAAAAGGTCATATAATCTTGTGTAATGATTTGATTGATTTTATAGTCCACAAATCACAGGAGCTTGAACATTTGATGTTCAAAATCAGATATTTAATAGGCTTACGAAAACCGGAACGTATTTAAACATTTGACGCAGTGGCTGAGTGAGTGACTTCTGCGCTGCGAATAGCAGGTTTGAATCACACTGAACAAATATTTGTATGCTCTACAGATAGTTGTTCCGGGTCTGACTGTTTGTATATATGTGTTTAAATGTTTGTAAACGCACCTACAACACAAGAGAAATTCTTTAGAGTGGAGCAACTTTAAAACAAAAACAATTGAAAATCGAAGACCACTTTCATTAAAACTTATACCGAACATTTTGACATCGCATAAAGTAATAAAAAGTTCTTAAAAAGCGTAACATCACGCGAACTATTCATAAGGAAACTTTTTAAAATGTGTGTTCAACAAAATGGTGGAGGCGCCGCTTTTTTTACTCGCTCAAGTACCGCCAAGTTTTATATTAAATTTCTTTGGACCTGCGCCGGGCTGTTGAGGTTGTGTCACCCTCGCCTTTGAGGTTATGTTATGATGTGGACGTACGGATGTTATGGAGACAGGTAGAATTAAATATAATACAGTAAGTTTAAACAGCGGGGAATTTACTTGTTTTAACGAAAATTGGTCCTGCTATGACGTAGAGAACAAAATTAGATTTTGGCCCATATTCCAAGCCAGTTTGAAAGACCTCCTCCACCCGTCTCAGTCGCCATGACAACGGAAAAATTCTCGATTATTGTTAATAAATAAAAATATATAACTGTCAGTTTGTTTAAATTGAGGTGAAGTCGAGTTGGAAAACATGTCTTCCATAAGTCAAGATTTGTAATTTCGATCAAGATCCTCTGTCTGACTAAGTTACTGCCACTATAATGTGTCACCCATTTATCTTATGGTATTTGCTACGCCTCGTCGCTTATTCAATGTCGTATATTTAAGTATTAAAACACATTAATTTTAAGTTTTCGTGTAATAGTCTAACGTTTTGTGCGATGACAGTGTTCAGTACGTTGTCATACCTACAAAAAATGGCGAGCCTACCATTGTGCGAAATTCCATTCACCACTAATGACTGTTTCCTAACAATAGCATTTTCTAAATATTGACTGAAAACATTACTGAAACAAGTGATGAAATGTTTAGTAAATAACAATAAAGGAATAACATTGCAGAAAAACAATTACAGTCGGTGAAATGCCTGTTTCAATAGACAACAGTAAATTGTTTTGCAAAGCATATTGCTGAAGACGGATCATCTGGCGTTTGCGTCAACATTTCATACATACATACGAGATTAGCAGACTGGCTGACGGACACGTAGAAATTACCATAATTATGACATAGGTCTGTAATTAACATTGAGCCATCTCATTGGTCAAGAGTTGATATGATTTTGTGATACCTGTTTTTGTATTGCGATTGGGACATATGGGTAATTGGTTATATCTGGTATTCACTTTTTTGTCACTATTATTTATTTATTTAAACTTCATGTACAATGGTGATACATAGGCGGACTTAATGCAGCAAGGCATTCTCTACCAGTTAACCTTTGGGTTAAAAAGGACACAACAGTGGTAGGAGTACAAAAAATATCGGATATTAATAAACTACCTAACTAATAAAATACATAAATAATTTCTAAAACAATAGACTAATAAATATTATAATAAATATCATATTTTGAATGAAACAGAAATTTAAATATAATAACTATGACGAAGACCGAGCTATGTAAGAGAGGACATCCTACGCTTGAATGGAAATTTACTCTCAGCTTTTTTTTATGTCAAGGGGAAGGACGTTCCAGAGTTTTATAGTAGAGACAGTGTAAGAATTAGATAGAAACCCAGTGCGGTGAGAAGGAATATGGAGAAGTAATTTTTGGAAGCTTTTGCCAAACACTTTAAAATATTGTTATAAATAATTAGGGAGTACAAGGATCGTTTTATTGTATTATATAGTGTCCTACTAAAAAGCATCAATCACATAACTGTAAGCCTTTTTATTGTTTACAGAACGTTAGATCATATTAGGTATCTTTAAAATCGAAACCGACAGTCCTATACCTACCTACTACATATTTTTTAATGAAAATACAATGGACAATAGTTCGCTATTTTTTTATTATGTCTGTTTGTATACTTCACTGTTACTTAATTAATTTATTAAGTAACAGTGAAGTACTTATATAACTTATTTAATTATTATTACTACTTATTTACTTACTTAATTAGTTCATATGTGTTTACCTTTAAATGATTGCTACTTTAGCTTTATACAAATAAACTTTGAACGCATGTTTTTTTCACGTTAGGTGTTAGTTGCTTTTTAGGGTTCCGTTATTGTTATCACTCATGTGTCCTTCTGTCTGTCCATCGGTCTGTCCGTCTGTCTGTCACACATGTTTTACAGCCAGATAGAGCTGCAGTCTTCAAATTTTTACAGTATAAGCTGAAGCTTATATTGTTGGCCTAAAGCCATAAAAAATACTTTTAAATGTTTTTAAGAGGGGCTCCCATACGGATAAATAGACCGCAAAAAAAATCCGACCCCATCGAGTGGGACATCGTTGTTTAGAACTCGTTGAGTAGATAAATATTGTATTTTTTTATTTTAAATAATATTGGGAAACAAAGGAATGAGGAGCAACCAAAATCAATTTTTATTTTTATTTTGTTCCGACTAATTTGTAACCCCCGACGTTGACGTGTGTTGCTGTGTATCTGTGTGTCTGTCTGTGGCATCATAGCGCCTAAACGAATAAACCGATTTTTATTTAGATTTGTTTGTTTGAAAGGTGACTTTGTCGAAAGTATTCTTAGCTATGTTTGGTGAAAATCGGTTAAGCCGTTCAAAAGTTATGGGCTGTTTTCTGTTTGAAACAGAGTATTTTCGCAAGATTACTTGTCATAAATTACGTGTTAGATAGATTATTGATCGAAACGAACTAGATAAATAACGTAGTCTAAAAAGTATGAAATAAAAAAAATGCCGTGGGTTTTGGAAATTTTTAATTTTCCATCGTACTTCAAATTTAGTGATAATGTTTATTATAACGTATTTTTTAGTAACAAATACCAATATATTGATAAATCAGATTGTTTATTTGAAATTTCCTATTTTTTCCTAATAAAACCCTAAATGTGCGACACGCACTTGGCCGGTTTTTTATCTTGTAACATTTGTCAGTAGACCAAATAAATAAAATAAACAGCAAATAAACGTAGACGTTAGGCCTACAGTAAACTCTATCCACGGGATAGAATCAATTTGTAAGCTAAGTAACGATTTAATTACATTCCTAATTTATGTATAGAAATGGTATTACAATTTTGGGCGGGCACTGTGTCCTTAAGCTTGTGTCTACCACTTCAAAGCTAGGTTTTTTTTTTAAATTTTTATTAAATTATTAAATTATTATAGTGTCTATTTGTTTACTGGATAATGGCTCAATTAATTTCAGTTGAGATTGAGAGTATCGTAGGTAAATGGAATATTATACCCCTAATTTCTGAATTAATAATTTGAAGTCGAAGAAAACTTTTCGTTAGGTACTGGTACTGTATACACTCTTAATTCTAAATTCTTAATACAAAAACCAACCCTTAGTATTTTACATGTTTTATTTAGAGAACGAACACATATTCCTATTGTAATCCCAGTGATCCCTTATTAATGAGTGACCTTTAAAAATACAATACATATTATAAAACAAACTCTTTATTTGGGTTGCCTTTTTAAAGGTCACTGGCGAAAGCATACTTTGAAAAATAAATAAATAGTAATGCAAATAAATGGCTTTGACTTTGACTTTGAAAATTCCCCCTTTTTTGTTCTAAAAGAACATAATAGAATTAGATATTTAAATATAAACCATCCACTGGTGGACATAGGCCTTCCCCAAACTTCACCACATTGACCGGTCCTGTGCATATCTCATCCATTAAATTAGTGTAGTTGAGTACCTAAACATGAAATTATACAAATTGCTTTATTTACAAACACTGCACATATTTTTGGTTTTTTCAAAGACGTTTGCAAGATTAGCTGAAGTCATAATCTAGAAACATACTCGTTCTGGGTTATTAACTCTCGTAATGTTGCAATGTATGAGAACCGGGCCAATGCTGCCGGTATCGGTCTCCCACGACTGTAGTACTAACAAAAATAAATATTTCTTATGTAACTATTGCCAAAGAAAAAATCCTTTGTATCTTAATAATAGGTCTCATTTAGTAAAAATATTTGAAATGTAACTATTGCCAAAGAAAAGGAAAAGTGAGAGGCTATGGTGGTGCGAACAGATTTGACCTTAAGCCTTGTCTCCCAGTGGGGTGATGACAATCTCGTCTCCTTTAACGCCACCAAAACACAGGCGTCACTTTTTACCGCTAAAAGGAGTCTTTTCGTTCAAACTCCTACTTTTCGGGGTACGTCTGTTCCTGTGACTGATCGGCTCGAGCTCCGAGTTACATGTAGTTGACATCCAGTCTCAACTTCGGCGCCTCCATTGAGTACAAAGCAAAAATTGCGGTAAAAAAACTGGGCATCTTAAATAGAGTGAAGCGATACTTTACGCCTGGACAGCTTTTAACCCTATACAAAGCGCAAGTCCGATCCTGCATGGCGTATTGCAGCCACCTTTGGGATGGCTCAGCTAAGCCAAAAGGCTCATTGGCGACGTTGAACTGGCGGATGCCAATCTTCACAGCTTGTCTAATCGCCGTAAGGTGCCTGTGCCTGCTTGTCGGTCTTCTACAGACTTCGACTTCGGTGAGTGTGCTCAAGAACTCCACGACCTCATCCCACCAGCCCCCTTCTACCATCGGACAACTAGACGCACTGCAAGTTACCATCCTTAACTTGTTGCCATTTCACCAATTCGCACCAAGCGCTTCCAAACATCCTTCATAATGCGCACAGCGAATGAATGGAACTCACTACCTGCGTCTGTGTTTCCGAAGAGATTCGGGTTGAATACCCGAATCTCTTCAAACTTAAAGTGAACAGGCTTCTTCTGGGTAAGCTCACTCCATCGTCGACTCTGTCTCTGTCACCTCTGACCTAGACTAGAGTCAAGAGCAAATCCATCACAAATAATAATAAAGAACTTTCGTAATTAGATCAATTAATTGTCTTCTCCACAAAAAATAAACAGTTGACCAAGCAAAGAGACCTGTTTTCTGACGATTAACTTTGATGACCTCTGTAGGGACAAACACGCAAAACTCTACTGAAAAACACGCATTGAGTAACTGATTAGTTTGCTTTTTGATTGATTGATTGATTGATCCAATGATAACAATGATATACCTCCGAAAACTGCTGAGATTAAATACTTGCGACCGTTTATGGAGGTCAATTAACTGAGTGTGAGTCACCCTCTACCATTTTATAGCCGTGTAGTTCAACAGTGGTCAGGCAGGGGCCAATAGTCTGCCCATACTTCTTGGCAATCGGTCTACTTAACCACCCAAACTCATAGCCTAACATTAAGTACCTGGGCGACCGAGCTCCTCGGGTGTAAATAGAGAAAACGACGTTTTCTAAAGACGAAACCTAGCTAGATCGATTTATCTTACCCGAAACCCCCTGCATACTAAATTTCATGAAAATCGTTGCAGCCGTTTCCGAGATTCTGATTATAATATACATACATATATACAAGAATTGCTCGTTTATAGGTATTATATATATTTTGTCTCCGTATTTTGCACTAGTCCTACACCAACCGAGGATTGTCCTTGGATGCATTTACTGTTAGGTTTAAGGAAAGGATACCAAAGAAAGACCGGCTTAAGGGCTTGAATAATAAATAACAGTTTAATTGCTCTGTACTTAACATACCGGAAGGTGTGTTTTAGTAATATTACGGTGGCACGTGTGGTCTCTGACAAGGTTGTAAGGATACAGTACTGTGACCTGCAGTCAAGAAGCTGACACGGGGGTCGGCTCATTATAATATTTATTAGACAGAGAAAGAGTTTTGAAGTAGGATATATTTGTTTTTATTAAAATCCAACACATACTTCGTGGATATAGGGACAATCAGAGGTCTTTTGGTTTCATTTCGAAATTTGCCTATAAAGGCCTCGGTGAGTTGGCTTCGGTCCCTAGCATGTCTTTCAAAGGCGCCCAGAGGTCATGAGATTTATTAAAACATTTAAAACATAACTAGGTATATTGAAAAAAAAATATTACGTCTTACAATAACAAATAAACAATCAATTAATATAATACAGTTCAAATATCAGTTTCATAGCCTCTGAAAGGTTGCTCCGATCACGATCCTTCGCGAGATAAGCGCGTTCAACTTTAAACACCTAATGGGTTCAATAGCGATGTAATACGGCTAGGCCAAGGTCGCGCGGTGCTCAACTTGAGATGCGTTCACTTGCGGTACAGTGAGAGTATAGTGAGGGAGAAAGTTTTGAGACAGCGTTTTATTACTTAGTAGCATTTTTCGTGAACTTCCGTGGTCTATTCCACCCGCTGACTGCCTCGTTGAGCTGGAGGTCACAAGCGCCACTGATGAGCATGGCATGAGGTGTTGTTAGCTACTAAAAATGGGACGATAGCTTCTCCCCATTTTCAGTAATTTATGGCAGTCCGCAACTGTGTACTTTTCTGTTAGTGAAACAATTTTTTTAATTGAATGAGTACTTACAGGATTACCTTTAGCAGTGGTGTCTCATCCCATACAAAGAAACCGTGCCGACGTCCTATACTGATTATTCTGATTATTTTTTGTACATCGATCGCGTTCGGTTCCATTCTGTTCCGTTCCACGGATATAGATGGTGATCTATCTATCGTCGTGGAACGGAACCGAACGCGATCGATTTACAAAAAATAATCGGTATAATGAGATAAAAAGCGCTAGTTACGTCGGCACGGTTTCTTTGTATGGGATGAGGCATCTGTATGCTAGTATTATATAATCTGTGCCTTTAGTGTAGAAATGGCCCATCTAAAAACTTTTTAACAAAATTCAAACCGACTTCCAAAACACACTAAACGCGAAAAATAACTTTCTTTTACGAAGTCGGTGTCTTTTGTACCCATTGTTTTCCGTTATTCGACACCGACTTCAGAAAAGAAAGTTATTTTTCGCTTTGTAGTGTTTTGTTTTGGAAGTCGTTTTGATTTTTTGTTATTTTATTTTTATTTTCCTCGCTTTAGTTTTGGTAGGTACCTCTAATTAACATGAAAATCATTTATAGTCAAAGTACATCTCATGACGATTCCAAAGAGCCCAAACACGACTAGGATACATTGTTTTATTTCGGAGTTCCAGTGGCCATTATGGTCTTCTTCATCAGTTCCACTTCACCAAATGATACTTTCTGAGTGCAAATGATTTCATTATTGATGACAATACCAAAATCGCTATATGTATGCCTATAATATTTGAGGACTGCCCTCAATCTCTCAAGGATCCCTTCATGAGATCCTGGTTTCCTTTGGGATATCTGATCATTTCTAACAAAAAAGAATCATCAAAATCGGTTCATAAGCGACGAAGTTATCCGGAAACACACATAAAAAGGATTAATAACAATATACACGGTCGAATTGAGAAACCTGCTCTTTTTTTAGGGTTCCGTACCCAAAGAGTAAAACGGGACCCTATTACTAAGACTCCGCGGTCCGTCTGTCTGTCTGTCACCAGGCTGTATCTCATGAACCGTGATAGCTAGGCAGTTGAAATTTTCACAGATGATGTATTTCTGTTGCCGCTATAACAACAAATACTAAAAACAGAATAAAATAAATATTTAAGTAGGGCTCCCATACAACAAACGTGATTTTTTGGCCGTTTTTTGCGATAATGTTACGGAACCCTTCGTGCGCGAGTCCGACTCGCACTTGGCCGGTTTTCTTTTTTTGGAGTCTGTTAAAAAGCACACAACTTTTTAGTAATAAACAGCATTATTTCTAAGTATAATAGCCACGCGTCTGAGTATGATGTCGCAAACAATAGGACTCGTCTCTGAAAATTATTTCCCATTGCCATACTGCAAAGTAATCCATGCACTGCCTTAATTCCTCCTCATTGGTTTATGTTAAGCTTACTTGAGGAGCTCGTGGCTAACTAATAACAGCCCCACGGGTCGATCTAAAAGGTTAAGCAACTCTTGCCTAGGTTGGTCCGTGGATGGGTGACCATCTTTGAATAGCGGAATTCCTCCGTGCTTCGGAAAGCTTGTTAATCCGTTGGTCCCGGCTTTCATTGAAGATCTTTGACAGTCGTTACGGGTAGTCAGAAGCCTGATATCTGACACCACTCTTGCCAAGGGGTGCCGTGTTACATTTACTGGTTTGCGGAGGTCAGAGAGAGAGGAGATAGGCAGTCACTCCATGTAAAACACTGGTATCAGCTGAATCCGGTTAGACTGGAAGTCAAGCCCATGTAGTTGACAAAAGGCTAGGCATATTGATTTAGTAATGGTACTTGTCACCAGAAAGCTACTTACCGACTCTCCCAGTCTAAACGCAGCTTCAAGATGGCAGGTGATATTATTACAAGACACTTGCCATGATCGCCTTTCTATTCCTTTTACAATCGCCTTCAAAGATAAACAGTCCAAATTACAACACAATCTAGATTATCTTGCATCTGAAAAAACAACTCCGTTACTACTGCTTTCAATATCTTTATCTTTTATTTTTGTTATTAACATATCCTTTTGCGAAATATCGGTCAGTTATGTAAAGAGTAACTAGCGATTGGTTTTGTACGACCTTTTTGTTTTTGCTATTGCTATATAGTTACGTTGTTGAAATTAGTCTGCTGTGTGACCACACAGGTTAATGCCTTCGTACTTATAGATGACGATGAGTTGGTAATACGTCATTATAATGAGATTATAATCATCTGTGTAACCTTATTATCAACAGTTCACCTATTCATAATTGCAAGATCTATTGTATCAATATTATGTTCTGGTTTATGAAATACTTGGGCTCTTTCAAGTTAGACGTTTGTGCCGGGACTGCTTCGTCGGTGCGTTTGTCGTGCTGCGCACGACCGGTTTATTTTTGTTTATTTATGAACAAACTTAGTCGTCTTGCTGTCGTGTGTGCGTCGTCCTGCTGTCGTGCGTGCGCGAAATTTATGCACAAACTTAGTCATCCTTCTGTCGTGCGTGTGCGGCATTTGGTGTATACATTGTATAGAAAAAATCAACCAGTCGTGCGCAGTACGACAAACGCACCGCTGCAGCATCGGAGCTGTCCCGAACCAAACGTCTAAATTGACCATACAGAGCTCTTAGGCCCAAATGTAATGAAGACATCGTAGAAATTATTACAATAATCTAAGGATGTAAATTAACAAGCAAGGCCTGCAAAAGTTTAGGAAAGTACACTTGAACTAAAAATAAGCTTTTAAGGGTACCTACACTAGTCGACAGCACGAACTATTTTGTGCGCGGTGTTAAAATGCATTTTATATCAACCGACAACACGTGCGGCAGAGATAGATGCTGTGATGAGCAGTAGGAAGTTAGTTCGCGTACGAATACACACTTTTGCAAATTTGTAGCTAAATGGATAATGATTTAGGACGAACCGAGCGCGCGAAATTTTTTTTTTTTTTAATAATTAAATTATTATTATTTTTTTTTTTTTTTTTTTGTGCAGTGGTGGCCCAGTGGTATCGGCCGCGACTTACAAGTTGTAGGTCGTGGGTTCGAGCCCAGGCAGGCGCTTTACTTTGTGTAAATTATTTCATCACCACTGCTCTCAAAACGGTGAAGGAAAACATCGTGAGGAACCGGCATGTCCTAGAAACAAAAATTCGAAGACATGTGACATCCACCAACCCGCACTGGACCCGCGTCCCAGCAGTGGGAACATTAATAGGCTGGTGATGTGATGTGATGTGAGCGCGCGAAATTTTATAAACAGACCTTTTGCAGTCTAGATATCATGAAAAACGACTAAATCTATCTGTTCAAAATAAAATTATATGCATTGTTGAACTACTAATCTATCCCTGTATGGAGACCGTTTTGCAATTTTCCGTCTTCTTATGGTATTTATTTGCGCCCAAAAATGCGTTAAAATTAGTGTCGAAATGTGGAACTTTCGACGCTTACTTTTTCGCTTCCATACAGGGCTAGATAATGATGATACAGAATGATATCACTTTTTATTTTGAACGTACATCGTCAAACATTGGAACAATCCCTAGATTACGTTTGTATGGAAAAAAAATCGATTAGTGTAACCTTAGGTTAAAAGTATCATTTTCATAAGAAATAAAGTACGTGTGTACGAAGTTTCAGCTCAATCAGACACCTGCACCGGGAAATGGGCCTCAACTTGCAAGTTAAAGATAAATGATTTTATTTCTATAAGTTGGTTTGCACAAACACTTTAACATGTCGATCATATTTTTTTAAACTAGATGAGGTCGGCGTTTCCTATCTGACTACTTTGAGAAGAAAGGACGAAACCAACTCAGAGGTCACAGTCTCTTTTAAAGTCCAGACAGAATCTTGGTTAGGTCATGTGAAGACCATGTAGAATGATGTCTGAAATGGTCTTTTGAGGAAAGAACCAGCCAGATTGAGTGGACCTGTCCAGTCAGTGCACGCATTTGTCAACTCAGAATTTAAGAAGCCCAACGGTTCGACGAACCAAAGAAAGGACATTCTGGTAAGCCGCATAAACTACTCAAACTGCCAGACCCTGATTAAGGCCGTACCCTGACCAAAAAAACAGCATGAGATATGAGCATTCCTATTGGCCTAGCGGCACTGGCGGCGCATGTATTACGGTAGTGAATACGCCCAGATTTTTGAATAAAACCTTTATAAAATCGAATATCGGTCTTTTGAAAAAAATAAAACTTACAAAATGTTCGTTATCAAATTGTCTATCCATTAGTGTTAGTATAACTAATAATTAATGAAAACTTTACGAGTAGATGCATGCTATCAATAATTATTTCACATTTTTATGGTTTTGTTGGAAGGAGATTAGTGACACAAATACCTCTTTAAAAAAAAGTGTACTACCATTTTAGAATCAACATTATGTACTCGTAGAAATTTAATGTATTTTATTAATTAATATTTATTTTTAAATAAAGAGTATACAGCTCTTAAAAACTGCACAAAATTCGACTAGCGCGGCGTTTTTCTCGGGGAGGCGCCTTAAGTAGTTACATACACAGTCACACCGGAACAAGTGAAACTGAACAAAAGCTTCTAATAAGACCATAGACTTAAAGCAAGCACCCTCTTAATCACATAAAGCCCACCTTTTCTTTCACCCCCCACTCATAAAGTCTTCATGAACACTTCGAATAAACTTTCATAAATCCTTATTGCTTTCCGTTTGGCTAATACCGGACCGAGCCCGATTTCCTCGAGACTTGTCCGAAAAAGAGCCGAAGAATTAATTAAAAGAACAACTTTTATTAATTTCTATAATACGAGTTTTCAGGAGTTTCGAGAAACGTCCTATTTTTGCTCAGATTTAGTGATGGGCCTTTGTCTTTAAAATATTAATTGAATTATTCGGATTTTTGTCGCTGTCCCGTTGCTAAAGAATCATTTGTCATTCGATATAATGATTTGAAGATGAAATGTAATTTTAATGAATTGGCAGTATTGCTATGTTCATTATTGTGTTCAAATTTGTTCGAGGAGCAGTTTTGTATGTTATTATTTTAATGTATTGTTTCTTTCTTGACTAAACAAAGAAAACATTTCCCAAAAGATTTCCATAATTAATTAAATAAGATTATAAATCTATTTAAAGTAATACTCTATTAACAATTGGAAAAAAATTACGTTTCAGCAAATTGTAGTCGAATCGTGATTAATTAGAGGCTTTTTACGTGGGTATTGTGGTCAAGGGCGCCATGATTGATGACGATTGCTGTCTCAGAGTTCGGCAAGACAGTAAGAAAATTGGAACAGCCTGTATTTGTTGTAACCCAAGTTAATATGCGAAAATTCTATCCAATTTATTTAAAACTAGCTATTCCCCGCGGCTTCATCCCGAGGACCACCCCACAGGGCCTGTTTTCGGGATAAAAAAATAGCCTATGTAACTCAAGAATAATGTACCTTTCTATTGATGAAAGAATTTTTTAAATCGGTCTAGAAGTTTCGGAGCCTATTCGGTACAAACAAACAAACAAAAAAATCTTTCTACTTTATAATATTACAGCTGACCCCCGCGGCTTCGCTCCCGTCAACTGGCTACCTACCTACCTCCTACCTACCTACCCATTTTTTTTTTTCCCATAACTACCCTACCCACCTACCCTATCTACCCTACCTACTCTACTCTATCTACCCAAACCTACCTTACCTACCCTATCCTATCTACCCTACCCTACCTACCTTACCTACCCTGCCCTACCCTACCCTACCTACCCTTTACTACTATACGAATGTAACCTGTAAACTTTTGTTTCTACCGGCGGCGGCGATCTAATTATAATTTAGAACATAAAAGCTGCTATTGTGAGTCAATCCTAAAAGATAGACATATGCTGTCGCAGACTTTTTTTTTAGAACTTTTAAAGAAGAACAATTCCATCATACATTATATTTGCGTAACTTAAACCGTTTACGTAGCGCACGCAACAAAAGCTCTCAAAAAGGAATATTTTTACCCGTTTTTGCAACATTTTTCATTTATGCTCGGCTCCTATTGTTTGTAGCGTGATGTTATATAGCCTATATATCCTTCCTCGATAAATGGACTATCAAAAAAAATAAAATTTTTCAATTCGAACCAGTAGTTCTTGAGATTAGCGCGTTCAAACAAACAAACTCTTCAGCTTTATAATATTAGTATAGATATATTATAGAAATATGATTATATTTTTTCTTGTAGCTCGTTATTTAAAAAAATATGTTTTTCGACTAAACTACGGAACTTCTATTAAGTTCAATGTTCAAAAACCTTTCACATGTTACTTTTACAATATTCTAGCTTTGCCCCGTGGCTTCGATCCCTTGGTCTATCTTGGTTTATCCACAATAATCATGGATAAATCAAAATCGGATCAGTACCTAACTTTTATTATCATCGTAAAAACAAAGAAACTATATTATATCTCCTTCTAATATCAGACAAAATAAAATAAGATATTAATCTGTCAGCATATTTAATACGGTAAATTCCTAATTCAAATAGAATGAACCTTAATAAATTGTAGTTCTAAAAACTAAAAAACACGCTTTAATGGTAAATTGAACTAAAAAGTCGCTAATCCTGAAGATCTTGGTAATGCTAATGGACAAACAATTTAAACGCGCACGATATAATCAACTTTTATTACTTGTAATTTTTTTTTTGTTTGACTTTCAAAAGTGCCGCTTATTGGCCTAGTTGAATAAATATATTTGACTTTTTACTAAATTATTGCATTGTCATCGGTCCTTGATAGGTGTGTAAAGTTTCAAATTAATCCGACGTTTTTAGGGGGTGAAAATCACGTTCAAAGATTCCGTTACGTTGATAAAAGCGTGTTAAAAATACAGTCCAATTACTTTGATTAAAGCTGACAATGACCCTTTCAAACAAGACGATCTCATAAACAAACTATTTGGTCGTAATTTCAAACATTAGGAGTTAAAGGCGGACATTCTTTGGACATCTACAAATTCATTAAGATAACTACATGACCGTTCTAAATGTACAGTCGAATAAAAGGGTTAAAAGTACGAGATCCCACCACTTAAATCTGCAGGTAAATGTCATTTTGATAAAATTTAATTTTCATGAATGATAGATGATAGATGTTGCCAGGCATGCCTACATCAATATATTTTTATGTCAAGTATCATCGAAAGCAGGGCGGTCTTAGAAAATAAGCCTTGGTCGCATTTTGCTCACCAGCACGCTAGGTACAGGAAGATATATTATGCCTGTTATTTCAATGTTAATTTAACAGGAAAAGAAGACACTATTTTGTCAAGTTGCTTTGTGTTCTATCTATATATATATTGAGTTCGTTCTTGCTGCAGTTTGTCTTCTTTGCATGAAAACGAAGCAATGTCCTTGCACATGTCACAGTAAATTACACAATAATTCCAAGTTGGTTCGATTTCATATAGCAACATCCAACCTAGGCACATACCGTGCGTTTGTTAAAGTTCGATTTTCCAGTTAAGCTGTGGGTCCAATTGGTCGTATAAATTATGGAGCTTTTCTACATGGTTGCTACCTTACCTTACATTTCAGCCGAAAGACGTCCACTGCTGGACATAGGCCTTCCCCAAGCGTCGCCACATTGACCGGTCTCATGTTTCTCGTAACCAGCGGATCCCCGCAACCTTCACCAGGTCATCGGTCTACCTGGTGGGAGGCCATCCAACGCATTGCTTCGCGGTTCGCGGTCGCCACTCCAGAACTTTTCTGCCCCATCGGCCATCCGTTCTGCGAGCAATGTGCCCTGCCCACTGCTACTTATGTTTGGCAATTCTTCGGGCTATGTCGGTAACCCTGGTTCTCTTGCGGATCTTTACATTTCTGATTCGATCACGCAAGCAAACTCCGAGCATAGCCCTCTCCATTGCCCTTTGAGAGACTGTAAGCTTTCTGATGTGCCTTCTTGAGAGACCTGGTCGCTTACAATGGGCCTTCCATTGTAAGCGACCACGTCTCAGAGCCATATGTCATCACTGGCAACACACACTGGTCATAGACTTTCGTCTTGAGACACTGTGGTAAGTTGGACGAGAAGATACCGCGCAACTTCCCGAACGCTGCCCAGTCGAGTCGGATTCGACAGTTGACCTCTTTCTCGAAGTTGGTTCGAAGTTTAAAGCTAGCGATAAAATTAATGGTTATTTTTAGTCATTCTAGTTTTTTTTTAGTATTCTTTGCTGGTTTAGTTTTTGATATTGTTATCAGGTAAATGGTTAAATTGTCAATATTAACATGATTTGAATCTATTTGGCAGTCCATTTCATTTGCCTCTAGACTTTGCACTTGTATGCAATAATTATCTCTACTATCTAAATATCTGAGTCACCGTTACAACTGTCCCTACAAGAAATGAGTCCACCTGCGCGAACGCACAGAGAGAGTTGATCCGCTGGTTATCTAATACATACATGATTTGATCATACGTAATCACAACCGGTCTTAGGCCGCGTTTAGCTAATGTGGTCCGAAACTACTATGGATAAGTAATTACTACCTTGTGTGTTTATAATTAGAGATAATAATTATAATTAACGACTGATGAAAAAAATAACAAACTATTGATGGATAGCGTGAAATGATTTGGCTAGAAAGTAGGTTAAGATGAAGGCGAATTATGGCAGAAGGTAGAAAATTATTGTGAACGAAAAAAATGCTGAGATAAGGATAGGGGATGAACATAACCAATAAATGGAGGACTAAAAGGTTGAGAAAATACACACATGAATGTTAAGAGGAAGACAGATAGCGCCGACTCAATTTTCTTAGTAAAAAGTCATAAATCGAGGTTTGGCTCTCGCCTTTTGCCTCCTCCAATGTAGAACCAATTTAAAAGATATTCCATAAACTGGTAAAGTAAGGTATATACTATTTTCCTTTTTTCATTTATATTTGTCAAATTTGTACACTAAGCCTCTGTTGACAGCGCAATTTTGAGCATTTTGTGAGGGTTTTAGTGCTTCTAAAGATGTATCATCAAAAAGGAAAACATGAGGACATAGTATATATCTTTTATTTTCAGTTTACGGAATATCTTTTAAATTGGTCCAATATTGGAGGAGGAAATAGACGAGAGCCAAACCTTGATTTATGAATTTTTACTAAGGAAATTCAGTCGGTGCTCTCTGCCCCCGTTTCCTCTTAAGATACTTTACTAATATTATAAAGCTGAAGAGTTCGTTTGTTTGTACGCGCTAATCTCAGGTTGGAATTGAAAAAAAAATTGCTGCATAGTCCATTTATCGAGGAAGGTTATAGGCTATATAACATCACGCTACGACCAATAGGACCGGAGCATAAAAGGAAAATGTTACAAAAACGGGCAAAATTATTCCTTTTTGAGAGCTTCCGTTGCGTGCGCTGCGTAAACGGTTTAAGTTACGCAAATATCATGTATGATGGAATTGTTCCTCTTTAAAAGTTATAAAAAAGTCCGTGACAGTATATGTCTACCTTTTAAGATTGACTCACTATAACCTTTTTTATGGTAATTGAATTTGTTCATTTGCGAAGGAGTTTTATCAACATCTATATTAATATTATTATAAAGCAGAAGGGTTTGTTAGTTTGTAGGGTAGGTAGGTAGTGGTAGGTAGATAGATAGCCAGTTGACGGGAGTGGAGCCGCGGAGGTCAGCCAGTGTTAAGATAAAGAAGAGGGAAAAGGTTACGTTAAGTATATATAAAATAAAATCCCAACTACTATAACGCTCTTGCGCTGTTCATTAAAACCAATTCAATTCAATTTATAAAGAAACCACCTTGAATTATTTTTATAGTACACTAGCTGTTGCCCGCGGCTTCGCTCCCGATGAACACCCCTCAGAACCCGGATAAAAAAATAACCTATGTCACAGGAAAAATGTAGCTTTCTATTGGTGAAAGATTTTTTTAAATCGGTCCTGTAGTTTCCGAGCCTATTCGGTACAAACAAACAAACAAAAAATCTATCCTCTTTATAATATTAAAGTATAGAAATATAGATGTAGAACCGAACGTGAAGGCGGCTCGGAACACTCCGCGACCCGCTGTGCACTGTAGCAAATTCATGTAACACGAGGGTTAAGGGCTTGGGTACTGGGCAGCGAAAATCGACCTTCACAGACTTTGAATCGGCCTATACTTACCTACTCTCAACTCATTTGGTAGTCAAAGCCATTAACCAATAATGCTGCCTAGCCAACCATTTGAGACGGTTTGATCTATCCTCTCACAACTTCTACCGACACACGAAAAGATGAAAGAGCAAGACTTTCCCGTTCAAAAGTTATCTTCACATGCAAAAAAGTACCGTTTCCCTACTCAACATTACCTTTGTTCCTAAAACCACGAAAATTAAAACATAAAATAATTAAACAAAACATCTTGTAAGCCAAAAGGAATATAAAAATGATTATGGGAAGCGTGTCCGAATTCCAGCAGGCCGGGAAAGGGTCGAAGCGTTAATTTGAGAGGCTTAGGGCGAAGCGGCCGCCATGACAAATTTACGTAAACACTTGGGCTCTGACTCGCAGGGGCTGATTCACGACCGTGAATTATTTTTGTGACCTGAAATATTTTTCATAAGCAAGATTTACTAAACGTGCCTGCAGTGATTAACATAATAGATCTTTATTTACTAAATGCATGATATACAGAGGTCAACAGTCAACTGGTGACCAATTGACTGTTAAACCAAATTGTTTAACATTCATAGGTGTTGTTCATGGCAACACAAAATTAGTATCATTTACTTTTATCAGTTGTATTTTTTAATCTTTTGGAAAGATACGTAAAGTGCTCTCTGCCTTTTGGGTGCTCCATGTGCTAGCACGTTTTCAGTAATAATATTTTGTACCAGTGATAATTAAATGATTATTGAATCTAGCAAGTCGTTTCCATCCAAGCAACCTATCAATAAATACAGTCCACAGAAAATTAAGACGGGAGTATTGGTCTTTGCGATAACTATCGATTGCTGCGGGCAACATTGGTCCTTCGAGCCGGATCAAGTAAATTAAACGTGGTGAAGTAACTATTACTTTTACTAGAATACCTAATAAAGGATCACAATATTGTTCAAGGCACTAATAAATTTTTCATAGTTATTTTTATCCATTGTGTTCTTTTATCAAGTCAATTTAATTTCATTGCCTAACTTCCTACTTAACAAAGGTCAAATACTCTGACCAAATATAACAAGACAAATTATGTGTTTACTAGATCAATGGGAACCTTTAACGATCGACGCATAACTTTATGTAATGTAATCATCTTAAAGGTGCCTAAGCATATCTTATTTTATGCACAATCATTTCCTACCATTAGATTTCCATAAAAAGAAATCATTTGGCTTCAATTTCAACCATAGTGCACGGCTTTAAGGTAACCAACTAACCTAGAAAACCTTAACCATCGATAATGACCATAATAATACCAGTCTGTAACCGTCCCACAGCAGGGCGAAGGCCTCTTCTCATACAGATAAGGCACGAGCATTAATCACCACGCTTGCTCAATGTGGGTTGGCGATTTCAAACCATAATTTTCGTAATTATAAATAAAGAAAAAACTAAAGTTATCTAACAGCAATAAAATAAGTGGAAGTAGATAGATGGTCCACAAAAACATGAGTTACATAAGAATTAATAATTCAATACTGGCCCTCCGCTGGAAGTGCGGGTCATAAAAACGCCAAACTTGTGGGAGCCCAGCGATACATTTCTCCAAATATATGTATTACGTGTTATAACTCGGAATTATATCGTCTTGATCAATTATTGGGATTACTTGAGGATATAGTGAATTACTGAGTACGGTTGGTTAAGGGTGCTTTTGCACTAAAGATAAGCGAGTTAATGAGGCGGTGAGCGAGTATAATATTCAACGATAGGATCACTTAATTTTCTTTGCCAGGCTTAGCACAGCCTTGCTGGGAAAATACAAAGGGCTAGCAACCCTAAGTATTTTTTACAAAATAATAATTTAATATAAGACGGACGGACTGAAAAAATTATGGATTAAATGGTTCCAAAGGTCGCATGCTCGTTTGGCATCTCAGTTCCAGTCTGCCTTAGAGTCAGGGTTGCTGCCCCAGTTCCTAACGACAGAAATAACCCAAGTGGGTTATATGTTAGGGTCTGCAGTACCACCCGATTTATAGAGCAGGTGCTCTATAATTCAGGTAGTACTACGGATCCTAAAAAATATAGACCGAGAAACGTGTTTACCGACGGTCTATAAAGTTCTTACATCCATTCTGAGAGCGAAAATTAATCAACATATTGACAATAACGCCATCATGTCTGCTTCTCAGAATGGATGTAGGAACGGGTCCCGCGGTACTAAGGAGCTGCTTCTCATAGACATTACCATTGGCCAACAGGTTCGCCGTTCCCGCAAGGATCTGGCAACATGTTGGATAGATTACAAAAAGGCCTATGACTCAGTGCCTCATACATGGCTCATGAGGGTGCTGGAGTTGTATAAAATTGATAAAACTCTGCGCGCCTTGCTGACGTCATGTATGGGGCAGTGGAGAACGGTCCTTAACTATCCAGGATGTCGACAGATTCAGGAAAACAGCGGACCAATAAGGATTGAGAATAATAAATAAGAAAAAAAAACAACTTTTTAAAACAATCTTTGAATGGACTAGAAAGTAGGTACATAACCAATATGCCCAGACACGGTGGTGCTATCTTGTCTGGTTGACGAGTTGCTATGGCCACCCTCCGGCTCCATCATGAGAACAGCTCCATAAAACCGTATATTTAAATATTTCCAATCTTACATTTAAGTATCAACCTCAAGTTTTAGCTTAATCAGATGCCAAGACTTAATCGATTACTAGTTGCTGGACACACATAGAAATCAAGAGATGTATGCGCGGGATGCGGGCAAGGAACGCCTCGCTCCCTCGCATATCTTGAGTGGAAAACAGCCCTAAGCCCGGGTTGTTTTACGGCATCTAGTCTATAGGATCGCTCCAATTTTCAAGTTTCGGGCTAAGTTACTGGCAGTATACAACTTTAATTTGAAAGTAGGTATTCGGCCGGGCTGAAACTAATTACTTCTGTTAGCACATACAAACTTATTGCTTTGGTATGCCTGGAATTAAACCAATTTTGCGTAAAAACCGAATACATTCACTTATTTAGGCGAAAATTATCGTAGACCTACTTTGAAAAATATTGAACTTTGAAGGTCCATATCTTTTAAATGTATGGTGTAAAAAATACAAAATTGACGGTTGTTGTTAAGACAAAAAAACAAAACCTGTTTGATCAAAGTTAAACAAAGGATGGGGTAATTTGATACCCCCTATTTTATTGCATAACTAAAAAGTAACCCCAATTATAATGCCAATAAAATTAAAGAAATCAATATCTGCCAGCGGGAAAAATAAACATTGTAATTTTTGTCTTATGGGGTAACTTTGATCTAATAAAAGTCATCAAATTATGAACATTTCTTTGTTAAAATGTTGGTTACAAAATGTTTGCTTAAAATCAGTCCTTCTTGTTTATTTATTTTCATAAAAACTAAACAATAACTTAGAAATAATTAATCTTCATAAAATCAACAAGATAAAACTTATGCAGAGGTATAAAAACATTAAGGAAAGTCATATAAATTCACAAAATCAAAGTTTATTTTTATATTTGCGGCATCTTCCTGAATAATAAAATATTTATTAATTTAGCAAAACAACAATAAAAGCTTGTATAAACAAAGACTGTACTCTCTGGGGTTGATTTGATCATTTGATCAATATACCCTAACACCATATTACCCTATCAATGACACCCCGCATTAAACAAACTCATGACATTGCATTCATTTTGAGGTTAGAAATAGTAATTTGTGTTACAAGGGGACAAAGTAATATTTTGTTCTTCCAGGGCGTTATTTTGAATTCAGAGCTAAGCGAAGGTTTCTATAGTAGAATCACGAGCGTAGCGAGGGATTCTAACGTAGAATCCTGAGCTTAGCGAGGAATTCAATACACGCCGCCCGAGAGTAAAATATTTTGTCCCCGGGTCATACACACTATTTTTCATACCTACCTAAGAGACAAATAAAAAGCTACGAGTACCTACCTACTCGAAACTAGTCTTAACTAGTTTTTTATCACCATAGAGAATTGAATGTTATATATATTATTATATATCGCAAAATTGGATTTGGCTCCCGCTATCCTCTATAGACAATTGTCGTTTTTGAATAGGTTTGATGAAAAACTATAATCACTTCATTGGTTAATCGATCATAGTCCACATAATAGTGTTTATCAAGAAATTAAATTATACCTTCACGTGATTAAGTACACATAAAGTGTTGCAGCACAATTATTTAGCTACAAATAGAGAATAATATACCGTTTTTAATTAAAATTGTTGGTGAATTCCGAGCGTGTCCTCAGAAAAGTATTTGACAGTTCTTCAGTGTTGCTAACCTAGAAAAAAACGTTTCGTTTTACGCAATTCGCTATTATAAATGAAATATAAGTTTCAATCAAAGTCATCCCGTGATTCAAAGTAACCCTGGTTTACGGTAGGTATATAAAACTGGCTTCTGCCAGCGGCTTTGCCCGCGTTAAAAGTGTTTTATCATCCTATAGGAACATTATACCGGGATAAAAAGTAGCCCATGTGCTATTCCAGACTACAATCTATATTTGTGGTAAATTTCATGCAGATCTGTTCAGCCAATCTGGCATGATTGAGTAACAAACATACACCCAAACTTTCGAATTTATAATACTAGCTTCTGCCATCGGCTTCGCCCGCGGGAAAGTCGAAAATTATCCCGAGAGAACATATTCCCGAGATAAAAACGTATCCTAAGTATTTTGTTCCTGACTATAATCTATTTCTGTGCCCAATTTCATCCAGATCCGTTCAGCCGTTCTGGCGTGATTGAGTAACAATCATACACACTTCCAAACTTTCGCATTTACAATATTAGTAGGATAAGGCTTAGCACGCACTGCGATGTTTATTCGCGCGAATTTTTTTCTGCCCATTCCGTGACCTATGGAATTGTATGAAGCTCTAAGAAAACGCGCGGAATTAATACCGAAAAAAAAACCGTGTTTTGCCACAGAATCCACCGCACCGCGGCACGGAATAAATTCGCGCAAATATTTTGAATTCTATGAACAGGTAGAAGGAGACAGAAATCAGAATTCGCGCGAATAAAAATCGCAATGCGTGCTAAGACTAAATCTGAGAAAAAAGCTTCCTACATTCTTCATCATCGTCTACCAACCTGCTCTTGTCCCGTGTTACTTGGGTTCGGAGCAACACGTTTTATTTTCTTCCATTCTGTTCTGTCAACCTTATTCCATTCCTTTTCTTTAGTCTTCATCATCTTCCTTCCCTTTTTGTTTCACATTGCTACTCACACAGTCCATTCATATTTTCTTTGGCCGTCCCCTCCCTCGCCATCCATCCACACTTATATACATAAAGATAAAAAAATAAAAGGTCCCAACATTTTCTTTATTTTGCGGTCATGTGGTCACAGTATTTTTCAAACTGTGTCCCATGCCTTTAAGTATTTATGCTGAGCCGAAACTTGAGTCTATTCTATTGTATATTTTTATATGGCAAGCAAAAGCAATGTCGACTATTCTGCCAATGTCTAAAGTTAAATGGAAGATCGTTAGATTATAATACCTTGACAATTAATTGTCAAACGTCACGTCTGCCACCATTTTGTATTTCATAATATATCTCAAATTATTATTTATGTCGATGTCGCAAGTCTTATCTATTGTTTGCAGAATTCTGTGCTTTGTTTTGAGAATCAAAAGATTAAAGTTTTGTTGAAGTAATTTAACTTTCGAAGTTGATTTTGTAACTTTCTGTATTACTTTTTGGTTACCTAGTTTCTTTGGTGTTATGAGAATAAGAACTAGAAGTTCAATACCACAGTATTACAACCAAACTGTGTCACTACTCTATGTGTCGAAAAATCTTGTATGTTGTTTTTTCAGACCACCTATAATGTATAAAATGAAATAGGATAAACTGCTAATAAACACCTGCAAATTATTGTTTTTTTGATTATCTTTATTGCTCGTATCTCTTTTTTGTTTGGTTACCTGGGGCCTTACCATGACGCCTCAAAACGTTTTTTTTAACTTTGTCCCACAAAAGGATTTCTACTGTATCATGAGTGCATTTACAAACATATAAACTCGCATACACAAACAACCAGACCGGAACAGTTATCTGTAGGCCATACAATCATTTTTTCCGTACGGGAATCGAACCCACGACACGCAGCGCACCAGCCAATCGCTCAACCACAACGCCAACGTTTCGAGGTTCCACTGTGAGAAAGAGAGGAAGCTATACATAAATAGCTCCTTTTACCGCTCACAGTGCAACTAAGATAGTGTTGACACGTCATGTTATGGCCCCTGCTATATAATAAGTTGATAGTAAACACCTTTCTGCCACCCAAACTACTCTGACCCTTCTCACGCGTTAGTAACTGCATAGTTGAAGCGTGTCAACAGCAAGTGTTTGAAACACAGTTGCATCGCCCACGTCCCACGGTCCCACATGCTACGACTGCCTGCTACTCAAATATGCTCCCATTGCAAACTAGAGGACCTACTGGAGCACTGGAGTTACACAAAGGCTGGGAGACTCACACTTTTGGCTGGGAAAGTTCCATAGACTCCAGTGAGGGAAACCAGCACCCTAATTGCGTAACTGTTTTGACAGTTCAAACCACGCATGCTCCCTTTCATTTTGACTACGCAACAGTGTTCATTGCGTGTTTGGCGCTGTCGAGTAGTGGCATTTTTAAACATATGAAGCAATGAATGCAAGCAAAGCACGCGTTTGAAGATACGCAATTAGGGTGCAGTTCTCAAACTCTACTTATTAAATGTGAAATTAACCTTCCTTTGAAATAAACCATTCATTATAAATATTTGTGAGTCTGTTATATTCAGTAGAAGAAGCATAGTTACAAAATGTGAGTCTGTGGTTTAATTGAATCAATTGAATTATTATTATAACAAAACTTAATCAAATTAAATTCCAGTGAATGAACGTAACTGACATTTACCGGACAAAATAATTACTGCGTTAGGAAACTTCTAAAGGTGTAAACACTTCTTCCACAACACCTATCTTTCAAAGTTATGATTGATTTCACTTGTGCAATATTGGGTTGGTTCAAAAAGTATAATTCATCATCAATTCAGCCGAAATACGTCCACTGCTAGACATAGGCTTCTCCTAAGTTCTACCACATCGATCGACCCAGTGCGTATCCAGCGCATTTCCGCAGTCTTAAATAGTTCATCGGTCTACCTAGACGAGACCTTCCAAGAATACACTAGTACTCAACTCCTTGTCTACTAGTAGTCTAGTGGTAGCAAACGAGACTGCTGAGAAATTGGGTTTGCCATCTAACATCTTCTTCTTCTTTTCGACTCTATATAAATTTTGGCCCCAATAGGTCTGCCAAAGTACAGGAGTATGGGCACTTGGGACACTCCAGCAGGTATGCCATATCTTGCAAAAGGGGCACCGCACTCACACTGGGTATCAGACGGGTCTATAAAAGTCCATTTTGCCAAATTGTGTTTGTAGCGGCCTTCTTTGGTGCGCAAACCATTGAGTGCTTTCCATATAGGCCACTGCAGTTCACGTCCAGGTGGCAGGTGTTCCTGGGGTTTCATGAAATCGGGTGGTGGTTGGTGAGCTTCTCTCCACAACCTGCTACTCACTATGTTGCCATCTGAAATTTTTCAGTAGTAGCTTGGAGCCTGGTATTGTGCCCGGTTGATGTCAATAGGCTGAACAACTGGTGAAATATAAAACTATAGTTGCGTCTCTGCTTAACCCAATCAGGAATACAAGCGTTATAATAAAATGATAAAAATGTTTTATTCGTTAACAAAAGTTGGTTTAACAATATCGAGGTTGACTTCTCCTTTTAAGCGTGAAAACACCTGTGCCAGGACAGGCCGCTCTCCCATAACTTGAAAACATTTATGTATCATAATAACCTGTATTATATTATATTAAATCTATTTGATTGTGTTAATAGAAACAAGCCTAAATGTATGTGAGTGCGCATGCAATGGTGCGCACGTGTATGTGGAATGTGAGTGTGAGTTAGGGTGTGCGTGTGTGTGCAAGTGTGAGTCAGGATGTGCACGTGTGTGTGTATTTGTGTGAGCAAATATATAACGAGATATACATGTATTTATTTAATGTTTTATACATACATTCATTATTTATATTCATATATATACATACACATTACACACAAAACATTACTATTTAATAATATGAACAATAATATTTTCTGTATCTACATAACACAGAACAGAGGCGTTTTTTCTGTTCTGTGCTACATAATTTAGAGTTTTATCCACTCTGACACTATTCGTTTACATACCAAGGTAGTTTTTGTATATATTTTAAGAATTTTATTAATGGAATGAATTATATAAATGCGAAGACTTATTTGAATATTGGTGTCTAGCAAAGTCTACATACACGTGTTTTAGCTACTATGTCATTTCGTCTTTTTTTCAATAGTGTGGGATCAACTGTAAGCGACTTTTGTTTTTTTAGAGTGGCATGTAGGATATACAATTTACGAATAGTCAATATGTCGGCTATTGAATAAAGAGTAGCTGTTGGAAATCTAAGTTTTTTTAAACATATTTTTCGTTATGTTATGTTTACTGTTATAAAACGGTGGAATACTAGGATAGCAGTCACTAACTAGCCTTAAAGTAAGTATGTAAGGAATTTTCTTCTCTCATACCTAGCTTTAGAACAAACGAGCTGATTTTGGCAGCAATGTTGCCAGGGTCACAATGCTCCCCAAATAAGTCGTCTGTTCAGTTTTGGGTGAATTTTTAATTTCAAACAGTATTGCGTCTAAATTATACCTATCATTTTATCTATTTGTCAATGACCTATTAAAACAGAGACTGACCTCAGGGCGCAACAATTTAAATTGCGCCGACAGGCGATATCGCGCACGTATTTACTAAGAAAACACAATTGCAAATCTGTCGAATTGCATCGCATTGCATCAATCATCATCTTCCTGCCCTTGACCCATGTTACTTGGAATCGGCGCAACACGTTTTCTTCTTCCATACCGTCCTGTCCCTCGTCACGCTATCACTGACTCCCTTTTCTTTCATATCACTCCTCACACAGTCCATCCATCTTTTCTTTGGCCGTCACCTCCCTCTCCATCCATCCACATTTATATTCATAACTCTTTTAGTAACATGCGTTTCATCCCTCCTCATCAGATGACCATACCAGGACAATCGGTTTCCTTTTAACTTCCTCTAATATACTAATTTCTCACTTTATCCATTCTCGTCACTCCGCACATCCATCTCAACATTCTCATCTCTGCTACATGCAATCTCTTTTCATCCATCTTTTTCACAGCCCAACATTCTGATCCATACAGTACGACAGGTCTTATCACGGACTTGTAATTTTTACCCTTTAGCATTGCATCAATACGTTTATGTATATTACGTACCTAACTTCAATTTCACTCAGTAGAAATCAACTATCGGTGTGATATAAATTAAATCGCGTCTAGTCAGGAAGATCGCTGAGTCTATGTTGCACCGGCTGCCAAAACCACTTATATCAGATCAAGTTGTTTGGATCCTTTAATCTCTTAACTCGTTCTTAGTTTGATCCTCTTCTCTCTTAGACATATCTTACTCAAACACATAAAAAGTAACTTCATCGGTTATGTTGGTGACGCAGCCTGCGAAGCCTCAACATCGTGCAATTTGTGATGGTGTATATAGACTCAGACTCATGATTGATAGTGACTATATGGACTTATAAAGTGTTTAGGACAGTGATAGTGAATATGGACTTATGTAAGTGTTTGGGATAGTTAAGTAATATGTTTTTGCTTTATATGTAAACCTCATTATGTAGCTAATATGTTTTGTTAACTTATTGTAGCGAGGCCCCTAATTTAAAGTAAAATTAATTCGAAATAGCCAGACGGGCCTCGTTACAGTAACGTTTTGTCATGGAATAGTGCTGCGCCCGAATTGTGACTACTTTGCGCCGATTGGTCGAGTAACCGCTTCGCTATGATTGGTCGACGTTCGATCGACGTGAAGTTGCTCGACACGGCGCAATTTGTAGAGGGGCGCGGCGTTAGGGACTTTTCTATAAATAAGGGGCCATTGTTGGCCAAAGCCCCTTTTTACTGCGAGCAGCGGCGCAAGCAACACGTGTACATAAGATCGAAATAAAGAAGAATCATTGCCTCGGTAATTGACCTGGTTTTATTGGTTGAATCCTCAACATTGCCATGGTCCTTCGAAAGCCGGATTCAAGACTGAAGCCAGAAGAAATACAGTATCGCCGCTGAAGAATTGAAGATACTGTGAAACAAGACGTGCTATCTTACTCAAGATAATTCAAGAACTCGTGGTCTTTTTCGAAACGATCACAACCAAACGTCTTTATCAAGACGATAGACACGTGGTCCTTAAGAGGGTCGAAAACGTGTGGCGGTTTCTAGCAGATGGTCAAAACGTGGTCTTTTTCGAAACGATCACAACCAAACGTCTTTTTCAAGACGATAGTAAAACACGTGGTCCTTAAGAGGGTCGAAAACGTGTGGTGGTTTCTATCAGATGGTCAAAACGTGGTCTTTTTCGAGACGATCATAAACGTGGTCTTTTTCGAAACGATCACAACCAAACGTCTTTTTCAAGACGACCGTACGTAACGTGAAGATTTCAAGACGCCATAACGTGAATACCCAACGGGAAGACATCAAAGGATACCGTGAAGAATTATCGCTGTGTTCGTCATATCAACTTGGAATTCCACGTCGAATCTACGCTCAAGCTCGACATCGGGGTGAAGTGCTTAGCGGCAGCAAGGTTGAGCCAAGCGCTACTTGCGCCACGAAGAATACCTACTTACGTCGCGTCTTGGAAGCAGGAAGATTTCCTATTGAAGATTCGTCGGAATTTACGCTGGGAAGAGTGAATATTTGAAGAAGTCACTGATCTCGAAGCCCGATATGATGACGCGAAGCCGCAAAGGAGATAGCACGAGGTCAACTACCGAGGAAGAAACCAGCGGTGGTGATACGATGGCAGCGGGGACGACTTCGGGTGCCACGTCGGAAACAGTGACCGACAGCACCGCAGCGACCGAACACTCGACTGTGGTCGAGGACGCTGACATCACCGTGGTTGAAAAAGGCAAGAAGAAGCAGCCCAAGTCAGTTTCTAAGAATAATTCCCGAAGGAAGAAAGAATTAGAATCAAGATTGGAGCTGGAAATGTTGCAATTAGAAGAAATAAGAATGAAGGCCAAGCTTGCTAACACCAAGCTGGAACTAGCGCGCGCAGATGATACGGACCTGAGTGACCAGGAAGGAGAAGAAGAGGCTGAAGTCGAAGCCGCCGCAGTGCAGGCAACTGCGGCATGGGTGTCAACGACGAAGAGTGTGGAACGCAACGAGGGGGAGCCGCCAAGTGAGTTGCCCGCCCCAGAGGTCGCGATCGCCGCCCCGAGTCACACCAACCAGCTGGCAGAAGCAATCCTTCAAGCTGTCAAGTCCGCGTCTGAGAATAAAGCGTCATCATTCATGCAGCGCGCACCGAAGTACGTCAGCGAGCTGCACCAGTTTGAAGGCGACGCCTGCGATTGGATGGCGTTCAAGGCGACTTACGAAGATACTCGCACGCTCTTCTCAGATATAGAGAACATGGGAAGATTGAGAAGAGCTGTCAAGGGCAAAGCGAAAGAAGCGGTGAAATCGCTATTGTTTACCCAGATCGACCCGCAAGAAGTCATGACCGCCTTGGAGCGCCGCTTCGGACGCCCAACTTATCTCATTAGAAGCGAGATAGAAAACATCGAGAAGCTTCCTCCGATGTCAGAAGATGCAAGAGAGTTGGTGCGTTACGCCGGGGCAGTGTCTAATACCGTTAGCGTCGTAAAACAAATGAAGAGAAAAAGTTACCTGCACTCAAGTGATATTTCAAGCAGAATCATAGAAAAAATGTGTACATTGGTGCGTTTCAAATGGTACGAGTATCGAGCAAAGAAAGAAGATGAAGATGAGCCCATACTCCTGAGCCTCATGCAGTTCTTCAACGAAATGGTGGATCAATTCGAGATGCACGAGTTCGTGGGATCCAGAACAAAGAAAGAAAGCATGAGGTTCCGAACGCGAAACGCGGGCTCTCGTGGCGTGCATACCACTCGAGCGGCTAGGAACCAAGAAAATGACACGTCAGAAGAAGATTCTGAAGGCGAACATGAGTGCAGGACGAAGTCAGCTTCCGTGTTTTCCTGCAAAGAAGATAAAAGGAAGGAACGCGACAAGATTACTTGCCCGCTGTGTGAAGGCGAGCACACTTTTCTGAAGTGCAAGAAATTTAGTGAAGCGTCCATTAAAGACAAATGGGAGCAAGCCAAGAAGTCTGGGTTTTGCTACAAATGCCTAGAAGGAAGGCATCGGAGCTTCAGCTGCAAAGCGAAGCCATGTGGCAAGTGCAAGAAGGGTCATCATTTGCTGTTGCATTATGAAGAAGCAACGAAGCCGACGACCCAAGAAATGACCACCCATACGATAGCTTCTACGGTCAACAAGCGAGCGGGAGCAAAGGCGTATCTGAAGATTGTTCCGGTCGAACTAATGGGGCCAAAAGGAAACGTCTGCGTCTACGCTCTCAAGGACGAAGGCTCTACGGTCACGCTAATAGAAGACTCAGTAGTCGAGAAGATCGGGGCACAAGGGCCAGAAGAGGAGCTACGCATAGAAGGCGTAGGCGGCCACCGCATGGACCAGAAGTCCAAGAAGATTGACCTCAAAATCCGTGGGATGTTCGTCCGTAATGTCGAGAAGTTGTCCGGGTACTCTGTGAAGAAACTGCACTTGACACCTCAGGAAGTCAATGGAAAGGATTTGGAAGGATGCGAGCACCTGGAAGAGATACAGGACCAGTTGAAGTACCCCAATGCCAAGCCATCGGTGCTCATTGGTCAAGACAACTGGAAGCTCATCACCTCACAGGAAGTCAAGCATGGTCACCGCAGCAAGCCAGTCGCATCGAGAACGCAGCTGGGATGGGTGCTACATGGAGTGCGGTCAAGCACCAGCGCTCCAGTCAAGGTCGTGAATCACCTTGTCATACAACCCAGCTTCAAAGGCGATCACAGGAAATGGCGATGGGCGCCCACGAAGCGCATTGACGTGGACGACGCCATGCGAGACGAGCCCAAGGACTCCAGCAAGGAACATCGGTGGTTCGCGGGGCCGTCATTACTCGACAAAGGCCAAGAAGAGTGGCCACAAGATGAAGAAGATCTCCTCAAGGACACAGGGAAAGAAAAGGCAAGCGCCGTCACGTTGAGCTTGAGGAGAGTTGCACCCACCGCCATCCCAGGGCCAGGGAGGTTTGCGACGGCAATATTGCCGCAAGTTGTGGACGCTTTCAATAGAAGCATCGCCCACAGAACACGCAGAAGAACTACGAAAAAGGAACGTGACCCGGCTTGGAAGAAGTCACGGAAGAAAGACAAGGCACCGGTCATCATGAAAAGAAGCATCGAAGAATTTAACCTTCGTCAGAAGCCGGGGCTATACGTTGAAAACCGACGGAATTGGCATAGTCTTGGGGTTCATTCCCCCAGGAGCCCCACACATGAGTGGCTCATGGGCACGGCTAGTGCGCACCGTCAAGACCGCACTGGCAGCGACACAGCACGAAAGAAAAACAGAGGTTCTGCACACCCTGCTACTGGAGGCAGAACACTTGGTCAACTCACGGCCATTATTGTCCGTGAGCACCGACCCCAACGAAGAAGAAGCACTGACCCCTAACCACTTTCTTATCGACAGGTCCAGCGGAGCCCAGATGTTTGGCTCATTCGACGACGCTGAGCTCATCGGTTCTCCATCGTGGAGGACATCCCAGCGCCTGGCCGACCACTTCTGGGCCAGATGGGTGCGAGAGTACCTACCAACGCTCTCGCCTCGGTACTTCCAGGGTCCCCATTATCGGCATCCCACCGTCGGCGACCTCGTCCTGCTGGTGGACCACACCCTGCCACGCTGCTCGTGGCCACGTGGCGTGATCAGCGCGACCTACCCCGGGCCAGATGGAAAAACTCGGATCGTCGACGTCCGCACCCAGGCGGGCGTACTGCGGCGGCCAGCATCCCGGCTGGTCGTGATAGTGCCGGCATCGTCACCCCTGCAAGCTGAGGTGCAAGGCACCGAGGGGGAGACTGTTGGTGACGCAGCCTGCGAAGCCTCAACATCGTGCAATTTGTGATGGTGTATATAGACTCAGACTCATGATTGATAGTGACTATATGGACTTATAAAGTGTTTAGGACAGTGATAGTGAATATGGACTTATGTAAGTGTTTGGGATAGTTAAGTAATATGTTTTTGCTTTATATGTAAACCTCATTATGTAGCTAATATGTTTTGTTAACTTATTGTAGCGAGGCCCCTAATTTAAAGTAAAATTAATTCGAAATAGCCAGACGGGCCTCGTTACAGTAACGTTTTGTCATGGAATAGTGCTGCGCCCGAATTGTGACTACTTTGCGCCGATTGGTCGAGTAACCGCTTCGCTATGATTGGTCGACGTTCGATCGACGTGAAGTTGCTCGACACGGCGCAATTTGTAGAGGGGCGCGGCGTTAGGGACTTTTCTATAAATAAGGGGCCATTGTTGGCCAAAGCCCCTTTTTACTGCGAGCAGCGGCGCAAGCAACACGTGTACATAAGATCGAAATAAAGAAGAATCATTGCCTCGGTAATTGACCTGGTTTTATTGGTTGAATCCTCAACAGGTTATAAATCCAAAACTCCAATAAAAGATACAGAACTTTTGGGAATAAATCTGCGGGCAACTGGCAACCTTCCCTAGAGGTCAACTGACCGATCCAAGCGAGCGAAACGTCTTCATATCGTGTGACTGTGTGTCCATTATCCATTCCAACGACTATGTAATGAAGTTTAAGTTACAATACTGGGTATTTTCCAGTAATCGCTTGTGAATGTCTTTTGAAGAGGCAGTGGAATGCAGTTTGTTACGTGAGGCTAAATATAGGTATTGTCATCTGTGTAAAAGCAGTTGTCAAAGTCTCATCGTATTAAACTACGATAAGACGTCGAAAATTATGAACTTAGTATTTACACGACTGCCCAAAAAAGGAGTGTTTTCAGGGTTCATCTACGTTTGCCAAGTGAGTTTCTTTATTCCACCATAACTTCTAAACGGCTTAACCGATGTCAATGTATGTGGTATCGTTAGATGCGTTGCATTATCCCGGGTAACAAAGCTTAGTTATTTGTTTTTTAAATGTAATGACCCGAGCCATGATTCATGAAAAAAACGGAAATATAACAGTACTATTCAATATTCCATAAAAAAACCTTTTAAAAAAATGTGTGCGTAAGCAAAAATTTCGTTTTATCACTAAAAAGTATGAAATGAAAAAAAAACAATTAAAAAATAAGGTCTGCCTTGTCAAAAACTGAATTAAAAAATTGAACAGAAAAATTAAAAACAAGCTAAATGATTTTAGTTTTGAATGGGCATAAAATGGAGAGTTTTTTTACAGGTCTTCCCAGGTCTTTACAGGTCTCCCGACATCGCTGAAAAGATTAGATTTGATTGGTTTTATTTTTTTCAGTTTTGGGCACAATGGAGCTTTAATTGCACAGTAAATATTATCCCATCAAAAACAAATGTGAAAAAGGAGACAAGTTCAATAGTAAGAATATGCGCGGTGTTGACTACGCCGACAAAAGAATTGAGATCATAATGGGTGCCAAGTTCTGTATCCTGAAATTGATTTACAAGAACATAAAACATTCTAAAATAAATTTAAAAACATTTTTTTTTGTTTTTCTGCTAAAATAATATTTGCTATTTTAAAATATAACTTCTTAAATTTTAAAAGTCGAATTATTTTCATAAAGCTGATAACTTAGGTTAAATTGTAGCTCAAGATTTTACTTGGAAACCAAATTTCATGTGTTTATGTTAAATAGATTTTGAGTTATTAAGATGACAAAAGTGGTTCCAAATAGTTCGTGTGGCTGCTGCGTCGCCAGTTTCTTTTCTTCTTGAACTTGGCTTGACACGCTGCCGCGTGTCTAGAGAATCTGTTTAGTACTTACCTTGTGCCCATTCAACTCTTGTTTTTAATTATCAAAAATAATTTAAAAGAAGTGATATTCAGTGATAGATTAGTGATAGCGTATCAGTAAAAAAAAATACATTTTCATAATGGGACAAGTTTTTTTTAACTTTGCCCAACACTAGCCATCCTGTATCAGTACTTCCAGAGAATACCTTTATCAAATTTATAAAAAAATTTACCTCTTTCTTATATTTGTTTAGATTAAAAAGTACGAAAGATAGCTTACTCTTAAAGAAGGACCGTTTCCGTTTGATATATTAGATAAATTTATATTAAAACTTCATATTATTATTATAACTTCATACTTGAAGGTTATGAACGAATATATCTGACAAAACCCAAATAATAAAAAGCACACACTGTAGCTGTTTTTATAGAAAGTTTTCTATTTCTTGTTTTTGGGACGTGACATCTGGCAACCCGAACCTTGCAATCATGTCAATGTAGCTTATTTTGTTCGAAAAACATGCCTCAAATCCAATTCATTAATATCATCTTATAACGCAGAACACATCCAGGGTTACTTTCGCTTGAAGAAATACTTAAACTAAGATTATTCTAATAACGGTGTCGGAGAGAAGTTATCAGTGCAAATGGACCGCCCACTCTGCTACTTAAATCAGAGGAAACATACGGGAGTCTTCTTTGAGGCAGGCACTCGAAGAATATTTGGAAAACGGAGCAAGAGAGAGCTAAGATGTTATGTTGAAGATTTATTCTGAGGGTAGTTTCCGAAACTTTGTCATGGATCTTACCTGGCATCGAATACAGTCGAGCGAATTCTTTAAAAAGGACTTAGAATATCAGTGTTTTGAAGGAGACTACTTAGTTTTCTTTATTTCTTTCTAATGTCACGCCATGAATTCTTGAAGTATCGTTAGATTTCATTCAATTTAATAAGATAAGATAAGATAAGATAAGATATTTATTTTGTAAAACATGAGTACAGTATGAAGGTCTTATATATTAATATGAGGTGGCTACATGTTTTGCCATTTATGGCGTACAAAATTTGTTGCACTGAATAACAATATAAAAAAAAATACAATATCAAAATTTAAATTAAATTGAAATTACAAAGTAATAATTTAAATTCAATAAAAAATGCTATGTCGAAATTTAAATTAAATTAAAATTACAATGTCAAAGTTTAAATTCAATTAAAAATTACTACTTAAGTCAAAATTAAAATTCAATTAAAAATCACTATGTCAAAATTTAAATGCAATTAAAATCAGTATATCAAAATTAAAATTTAATTTGAGTAATAATAAAACATGAGTGTACATCAAATAGTATGTGCATGGTAATATTTTTGATATAATAGATAGTTAGTTACCGACTGTTACTTTTAAAAAATGCCTTTTGCTGTCCCGGTTTCAGTCGAAATTTTTACGGATCCTAAATGTCTAGAAAGCGCTCCGTCCCTCCCATTTCCCCGTGTAGACTCAAAGCAGTAAAACATAGCGGGCGCTTTTTATGTAGGTGAGGTTATATGGGCGTCTGTTCGCGCGTCCATCTAGTGAAATAACTCCGGAGAACGGAGTAACTCCAGGGAACAGAGTAACGCCGGGCAACTGACTGGACCCGTCATGTACGACGCGGTAACAAGAATGTTACCAACGATAGAGCAAAGAGAAGTTTCGCAAAAACAATGGCGAATCTGACCGACATTTAAAAATAAATGTTATAGGAATCCTTTAATTGAAATTAAAATGATTTAGCTATACAATCAATATTATTTTGTTTAAAAGTGCAACTAAGCCCAAACACCTAATAGCAATCGCAACGCTCAAACCACTCCAATCAGCTCAGTAAACCATAAAAACATAAAAGCCTTCGATTCTTGTCAATAAATAACAAACTATGACTGTCAATTACATTGAGTTGAGTGGAGGAAATGACATATAATAATATATAGGGATAGAATGAAAGAAAGAAAAATAAATTTAAATTAAGTATTTGTGACCCGGACAGGAGATGGAAAAAACTGCTATCTCAGCATCAGCCCGTGCCCAAGAAGGACAGCCGAGCTGACCCGGCCAACTACAGACCCATCTCTTTAACGTCCATATTCTGTAAGAGTATGGAACGTGTGCGCAACGGTAAGCTCCTGGCATACCTAGAAGCGAACGACATCCTCAGTGATACATATATAGATAGTCTACATCCTTCTTTAGACACAACCTATATCGTTAGTAGACTAAATCAAATCAAATACGTTTATTTGTCCACATACGTACAAGTAGGGGTTTCAAATTTATAATGGAGTCTGTTTTCTGTCCTGCTACTGTAGGTGGTATACAAATATAAGTAAAGAAAGACTCACTTTCTGTCAGGCTGTTTAGTCCACATCTTGTACAATATCCTCATCATCTTGTACCTCGTTCTTGCAAAATATGTTTTTATATTTTTTTCTTGGCATGCTGAATAATCCACAAATTGGAATCGTTGGGATTGCTCGTTCCAAGCAGGAGGCTACGGTAAGGACCTATAATAGGTAGGGGCTTTTTAAAGTCCCGGCAACCCGTACAAATTTATTAAAGTTTGCACCAGTGATTCGTGCAGAGAGAATACCTCTGCGTTTGGACATATTTTGTTGCTCTTTGGTGGCATTCCAGAGGGTGACACTTAGTGTGTTGTCCACTGTGTAACTTGTGCTTCTACTCAGACCCGTTACTTGGGACTGTACTATTAGCAATTTATGACTGCTTTTGTTAGCTTGAATCTTAACTGTTAAACAAATGTATGTGTTAACGAATAAATAAATAAAAATAAATACAATATGATCCACCATTGCCTACCAATGTAATCACGTAAAAGTTTTGCGCCTACTTGCGCAGAACCATCTCTAATGGCATTATAATCCCCGGCATCTGCCACACAAATAAGCATTAAATTGTGCTCAAAATTATAAACAACTGATCTCCTGGATGTTATCTTGCCTTTACGTTTAAACAGTACTCTGGAAATTCAAAGCTTTTAAGAGAGATGCCGAGGGTAGTAGTCGGGAATTTGCGTTCAAACAGATTATTAAGAAGAGATTGTTTCTATTTAGTAATGTTTACAATTATGATCACGATTTTGACACATTGGTTATTAAACTACGAATAATTTTTAAAGAAATACTTAAGTTTTCGTTAGAAATTTCAAATTGTCTCCTATCTTTACGAGTTTTACAATAACCATAGTTTTGTGCGTTGATAAAATCATAATTTCATGTAAAATCCAAATTGCAGAATATGATGCTGATGAATGATAGTCAGATAAGAAATAAAACACAACTAAGTATTAAAAAAGTACAGCTCAACTATTTAATTAATTTGCCTCTGCAATCATCGCATTTCCGAATATAAACGAGTGCTAATTACCATGTCCATCAATTATTAGATTTAACGTGTATTATAATTTGAATTGATAACTAAGTACTTTATTAATGTTTTTGTTTTGATTTCCGTGTGATCTATATAGAGCTGTAAAACTATTTTCTTATTGGCCTTTACTAGCTTTCCTCCCATTTTTAAATAAATTTCATTAAGTTAAAAAAATATCATCAACTCCATATACTTCCAAGTTGATTGAGAGCGTCCGGTCTGCACCATGTGCAAAAGGTAACTGATAGAAAAGAAATCCGACGACTAACGAAACACGATGTTTGTATTTGTACCGTACATCTTGCAGTTTTCTGAAATGCATATACTGTACAAACGAAGTCTCCCTCAATCTCTCTAAACGAAGAAAACCAATAGGTAACGTTCCTACTTCAGCCAGCTAAGATTTCGCGATCTTCTTACCACAATATGCCGGCTGTCTAACAAAACGCATAACTCCTTCAATTAGACAAGATTATTATCCAACAGAAGTTCGCAACAGCCCGAGATGAGTTGTCGAGAGCCCATGTTTTTACTAGCGAACTTCCTAAGTTTTTCCACATTAATTTTAATCTCGGAATTAAGACAGTAACGCGGTAACAATGATGTATTGTACCGGCAGATAATAATTTCACGCCTGCAAAGTACGCAGTGTACATGATTTATATTTTTAATTTCGGTTTTAATGAATGAGCCAGGCTTTGTATGCGGTCGATAGTGGCGATAAAAGTTTCATATTTTGGAGATACATTGCACTATACTAAATGCTCTTTGTAATTGAATGTGTGTTATTAAAATCTGAGTTGATAGTAAATTATTGATATTGGCGTTATTGTTCCAACACTAATGAATTTACCTGCAGGTAGGCATAAAATATGAATAGTGGGTACCTTTTATTAATAGTACCTACCTTAGGTTATTTGTTTTTTTTACCTTTGTATAGATTCTGTTACCGATTGTTTTATGAATGTGTGAACATTGTAGGCCTTCTAGATTTCTAGATGATTGTTAATATTTGTTAACTTTTTATTTCATTTTACTTTTTTTTTGTTATTATTATTATTACTTATACAGACTTATTGTCGGGCCTACGTTGTCCCCCCATACCCAAGTACTAATGCTGTAACATGGAATTATTGTAAAACCAAACAAATTTTTAAAAGAGTAACCATGGAGTTTCTTGCCGGTTCTTCTCCATAGGAAACGACTAACCTGAAACGTGCACCTTTTGTCGACGTTTCATAAGTGCCCATGTAGGCCTATGTAAAATAAAATATTTTGATTTTGTAAATTGACAGTCTTGCACCCTGATTGTGTAACTTTATTAAAAGCTCAAAACGCGCGTCTTGCATTGACAGTTCATTCAACAGTACTTATTGCGTGTTTTACGCTGTCAAGTATAAATATTTCTAAATATATGAAGCAACTAGCGTCTGCCCAAGGCTACGTCCGCGTGAAAAGTATTTTATTATCCCGAGCGAACTATTATAAGAGCCGGGATAAAAGTAGCTTATGTGTTATTCCAGACTAAAATCTCTCTGTGCCAAATTTCATCTTGATCCGTTCAGCCTTTCTGGCGTGATTGAGTAACAAACATCAATCCAAATACATTTATTTATTTATTTTATTGTATTATTAATGTACACACAGAAAATACATACAGAAAACACATCATGACAATGGAGTACAAAGGTACTGCTTATTTCTTGAGAAATTTCTACCAGCAGACCCGCGAAAAGGAGAAATGAAGAAGACATGTAGACAAATAGTGTGTGAGAACAGGAAGAGAAGAAAAGTGAACGACTAACCTAAGATATAAAAACATATAAATATATATAAACATACACAGTGTAAGTGATACTACATACTTAAATAAATACATAACTCTAAAATATATAGTAAATAAATATATACTAAACATATATAAATATGCTTATAAAGATCAGATTTAAGAGGAAAGATAATGCTCTTTTAATCGTTTTTTAAAAAGCGATATAGTGTCGAGATCTCTGATGCTAGGCGGAAGTGAGTTCCACAATCTTACAGCATGGACAGAGAAGGAATAGGAATAATAGCTGGTATAGTATAAAGTTAACAATAATATCGCGCGTATTGTTGTGATTTGAGCTTTCAATAATGTTACGAAATCAGAGGCCCGGCCAGAGACAGACTTGTGAAACCAACCCTTGCAATCTCTGTCCTCTTCACACGAAAACATAAAACAAAAAAGGTTCCTCAGTCCTCACGCAAAACAGTACGTGACTTAAACTCTTACACCTCCACTTACTTAAACCTCACTAAACCCTCAGAATCCGGAGGGAAAATAGCCCGGCTGCCCATAGCCCGGTAATCCGCCGCATTATCGGCTATGACGGCCACCGGCCACGATAGTCCCGCGACTTTATTGCTCGTGCGGCCGTCTCCGAGCCACGCCATTTTGTGACGTCACTATGGTTATGTAGGGTTAGATAGATAGTCTTACGTGGTATATCACGGCCCATTCTCTCTCATAGAGAGGATTTCCCATGGCTGGGACACATCCTACTTTACTACCCCTTTTTATTAAAATTGACATTGTGTATTGCATTGCCTATTTCGAATTACTTACAGAATTTGATCTTGACATGGTAAATTTGTATTTGATTTAATTGAATGTTTTAATGATTTATATTAATTGGGACTTTATTATAGCTAAAACTGTTTGCATGCCTTACTTAAGGTAGTTAGTATAAGGATCATTACATTAAAACTTAACAGCTGTAACTTGTACCTACTTTCTGTGCAAATAAAGAACTATTCTATTCTATTCTATTCTACGAGTATATACTTAACTAGCGGATGCCTCGCGGTTTCACCCATTTAGTTCCCGTTCCGGAATACAGGTATAAAAAGTAGCCTATGTCACCCGAGGATAGTGTAGCTTCCCAACGGTGAAAGAATTTTTTAAATCGGTCCAGTAGTTTGTAAGTTTATTCGTTACATAAAATACAAATCTTACCTCTTTATAACATTATAGTATAGAAGTATATATAGGGAACTCTATAGGCTGATTATGTAGTTACTTTGCTTGTTGTTTTCTGTAGGTAAGGTAATATACACCGATTTTCAGTCTCATCATTCTCTTGACCTTTTCACAATTTATTTGAAGTCGTCAATAAGTCAAAAAGCTCTGAAGAAAGACTCCATTGCCATCTTCTTCCATACTTCTTTAAAATTCGTTATCTTAGCAGTCACCGCTTCTATGGACATTTTAACTTTCACATATTTCATCCTGCGTTTCTTTGGGCTTCCTCATTCTTATCCATCCGTCTTACTTTTATAATCAAAACTTCATTCACGGTTTTCAATCTGACTCGACGAATATAAAATCTATGTCAGAGCAAGCTTAAATTTAGGGATTTGTGAGAATGTAATGTTTTCACGTAAAATTAAATGATGTCATTATCTCCATTCATAACATGTTACCTAAATATTGACCGAGCCACTATAGGCTTAGTCAACACCTTGAACATAATGCTCTGCACGACTAATGAAGCGACCTAACCATCTGTTCAATATTGGAATAACCATTGAAGTTCAAACATAAAGGAGATGTTTGATTTTGGGCCACCTCTACGTACACTACATAGATAAATAGGGGCAAAATAGGGGAATACCATAAAAATACTAATAAATGAATTTGAAGAAGGGTACAGGCGTACAAAATGGTCATTCAAACAGTTTTTTATTAAGATAACCCTATTTTTAGGGCAGCCATGACAGTTTGTTTGACATAACGTAAGAAGTGACGTCTTTGACTCTTTCGTTGCTTTGGCTTTGAATTGGATATGTTTCGGAGTTTTTAGTGATTGTTTTAGTTTTGCAACCCAGTTTACTACTACGAATATTGATTGATTGCTTCTCTGTTGCAATTTCATTCGTGTTGATTTTTTTTAACGCAGTTAATACGATGACACGTCAATCAAATGTCATTGTCAAAATTACTTTTTTCGCATACTACTGATTTGTTCCACCATGTTTAATTAGATATTGTGTTGCTCTACTTGATAAACTAAACAATGAAAAACAGCTACTATATTATATAGCGAATTTTACATGTAGTGTACATAGTGCTGGACCAGGCTCCATACATTTCTAGAACATCTCCTTTGCCTGAATTACAACTCTATCTAAACTACCCGCATTTACCTTAAATGTATACCCAAACAATGCAAGCACACGAAACCAATAAATACTTCAATAAACATAGACTGAAACTAGGACAATAATTTATGTACTTTCAGTTTTAAATAGTGTAGAATCGCGGCAACTTCCCGCCGTGGGTGCGCGATGGTCGGATGCAGAGAATTTAATAAATTGCACAAACTTCCTCTGCTGTGTTTGGTGTGCATCGGTGAATTGTTGGACGATTTACAATCATGAAGGACTTGGAAGATTAGACAGAAATACCACCCGTTTCTACACTTGAAATTTTCGAAAACATGTAGAATGTTATTTAGACAGTTTCAACAGAGTGGAACGAATTAATTCGTAGATCTAACTCGACAACATCTATATATCAAACCTACTGCTACAATCATAATGACGGTGACAACAGCTTAACTTCTATCATAATGCTTTTAGCCAAATAGGACCTTCTTGGAAGAAGTTTAGCAGACATGGTTCTTGTTCAGATACCAATCAACCACTTTTCTACGTACTAAAGCCTGGTCGCTTTTCCTGTGTCTTTTATTTATTTATTTAACCATTTATGCACACACACACATAATATACAGACAAGATGAAGAAACAGAAAAATAGGTACATAGATAATGCCATGGTACCTGCGAAAGGAAAGATGAAAAAAAGAGATGTAGACATAGTGTGTTTTATTATTATTGTCTCAGGTTCTCAATCGACAGTTAGATACTGTCTCAATGTTTCACTCCTACTAGGAAGAAGAGTGGAATTTCTGTTTCTTTCTTTATAAGGGGATGGCGATTTACCGCCCCGTTAGTAGACTTACGAGCTTGTATTCGGCTGTGTTCGGGATAATTCGGCGCGATCCGCGATAGAGCGCGCTTTGCATATTAATAGACCGATAGCGCTAGGTTTTGAGGTTTCAAAAATATTAAAGTTTTTTGTGTTTTGCATATAGTTTCCGGACCATTTGCCCAACCTAATACCTAAGTTTGTGTCATCCTAGGTATTTGCATAGGTAGAAATTTAGGTATTTGTCTTTTCGACCAGTATTGGATGAAAAGAAAATTAGAGATGAAAATTTTACTTTCATGATAATAACGAAGTAGTAACTGATGTACATAAGCATTTTGTGTCATCTCTGTCCACGGGAATCCTAACACTTAACCAGTACCTAACACGTAGCCCAACTAGCTCTAAAAGAATATTATAATTGGTAAAATAGGTGTTACGCGTTTTAGAGTACTGATATCTGTTGTTTAAAATATTTTGTGTCGAATTCATCCACGACTTTTATAGATATTAATTTTTTTTATTACAACAACCTCTAAAATCCACAAAAGAAAATTCAAGTTATTAGAGTTTACGTACTTTTGATTATTATGGTATAACAAAACACTATTCATAATTTGTGTCATTTTTATCCACGATATCATATTATTTAAAAAAATAACTAGACTTCTTCGCACGAAGGGCGAGCGCGTGTAAAAGCGCGGGCGCGGGCGGCGGGCGGGTGCCGGCCAGCCAGACGCGCGGCGCGTTTCTTTGTTTACATTCGGTATTTGTAAGTTGCAACAAAGAAGTGCGTGCGTTATTTATGATGTATTCGATTGATTAAGGTCCACTTGCACGAAAAACTTTCAGAATTGCTAACACGAGGTTCAATTGACAATATTGTATATCAAACTGTCAAATTAACCTAGTGTCAGCAACTAACTCTGATTTAAGTACTTTGCGCAAGTTAGTTATGAAGCTGTGAAAGACTAAAATGCAGGTATTGTAACTCTTTAAGGCATGGTTTTCAACACAGCATTTTTTTTGCATTGTTTAGCAGCTGCAGGCATAAGTTGTTTTGTACAATTGTAGGTTTCATGTTACTAATTTTAATTGCTCTTTCAGTTTTATTAAAATCACTCCAAGTATGATTTTTGCAATGTTACGATGTACAGATTTTAAGCATTTTTAATATAGCATTGTAACTACCGTTACAATGGGGTCATGAAAACTTTTGAAAGAATTTTTCTGTGAATATCATTGTATCTTATTGAACGATTAAAAATTATACCGACAACATCTTTGATAAATATTATTGTAAGCATCAATTACAATGTGTGTCAATGTTACATTCGGATAAAAAAGACAGGTTCCATAGTACAGGAACTTTTTAATAATTATTGTATTTCAATTAATATTCACAACACTTTGTGCTCTGGTGGTCTGGATAAAATTATTAATTCCTGTGACTACCGTTCGCACAGCGAAGATCAGGCGACAAGCAGACTCACAGATTACCTCATTGAAGCGGCTGATGTGGCACAGCAGCGGTACCCTTACGGCTAATTTGTGACACGGGGGGACTTTAATGCTCACCACCAGGAGTGGCTCCTCCCATACCAGTGCATTGATCATGCTGGAGGAGAGATGCGTAAGCTTTCGTTAGCGCTAATCAGCCATCTGGTTCAGGGGGCAACGGCAACGGGGGATGTTGATTCGCACACGGCCAATTGCTTGGAACTTCTGCTGAAAACCGATCCAGATCGATAGGTACTCTATGTCGATAACTTCACCTTGGGTAGTTCCGACCGCTGTCTGGTAAAGTCTGTGTCCGTCTACTCTTCGCCCAAGAGGCACACGGCGGGTTTGTAGGTATAAGTTGGCAGATTGGGATGGGATACGATCTTTCTTCGCATGCTGATCCCTCATCTTGCGCGGACGCCGTGACTGATGTGTTGCGTTGGAGAATTAAGTACTAAATTCCGTTCTCTGACTTACCAATATCTAGCAAAGGCCGGCCACGCAGACGTGCTTAAACATGAGGCGTATTTGGCATGGATCGACGCTCGAACGGTTAGTGCGAGTCACGTAAGTTAGAAAAGAAGGCCTTCAACAGCGCTGCGAGTCCTGCAAGAAGGAGTTGCGAGGGGCTCAGTTCGGCTACATTGGCCGAATAGGGACATAACTAGCTTTTTACCCAGCAGGTAGTAAAGCGTTTTGGTTCCTGGGTAAGTCGGTTGAGTCGAACTTCTGCCATCCCTCACTACGACCACTGCTAAAACTATCGACGGGTCGCTAGCCCACTTCGCTGAGGAGAAGGCAAACTTATTTGCCTCTCTATTTGCCGTTCGTAGGGTTCGTACTCGGCAACCTCGACATAAACAAAGCTAGTGACCCGGACGGGATACTAGCACTTTTCCTTAAAACTTGTGCGCCCGAACTGTCTTCGATCTTGACACGTCTATTTCGCCTTTCGTATGAAACTGGAAAAGTGCCGAATGCTTGGAAGTAAGCTAACGTACAGCCCGTGTCCCAGAAGGACAGTCGATCTAACCCGACCAATTACAGACCCATCTCTACGTGTGCTGGCATACCTAGAAGCTAAATACGGCTGCCGCCGATATCGTTCTACAGGGGATCTTCGACATTTACATCTTGAGTAAGGCCATCGAGAGGCAAGGGGAGACGCTTGCCGTCTCTCTCGACAACTCGAAAGCTTTCGATAGGGTCTGGCACGGAAGCCTTATTAGTAAGCTTCCTTCATCCGGTCTGCCTGGTAATAGTATATGTGATTGAATTGCAGATTTCTTGAGGGATCGATCCATTCGAATGATTATCGATGGCTGCTTGTCGGACCAATTAGATATGAATGGGTCCCTCAAGGGTTGGTACTCTCAGCAACTTTATTTTAGCTGCACATGAACGATCTGCCAAAAACTTGGGTATGCAGACGACAGCACTGTTGCTGAGAGGTACTTGTCATCCTTGTCCTTTGTGATGGTATGGTGGAGCGTTTCAGTTTATCCTTGAAGGCAGTCTCCAAATGGGGCGATGCCAATTTGGTCAGGTTTATGCCGCTAAAACCCAGGCATGTCTTTTTTCCGCTAAAATGAGCCAATTCCACTCGGCTCCTTCCCTCGGAAGTGTAAACGTTTCGATAATGGACCATTTTGAGCTTCTTGGCATTACTTTTAACACGTTCCTCAATTTTGGACCATACATTAAGGCAAACGCTCAGTTGGCTGTCAAAAAGTTGGGGATCCTCGCAAAAGTGAGACGTTTATTCACGCCAGAACAGTTGCTCAAGTTTTATCAAGCGCAAGTTTGATTATGTATAGAGTACTGTTCTCATTTCTCGGACGAATCTGCCAAATACCAGCTTGACGCACAAAAGTTTATTTAAAAAAATGGGTCAAGAAGCTCATCGGAAATGAGGCACTGGTCGAGTCAAAGCTCCAGAGCCTTGAACATCGTCGCCGAGTTGCTAGCTTATCGGTTTTTTATCGGTTGCATTTCGGGGAGTGTGCAATAGAATTACATGATCTAATTCCACCTAGCCCATTACATCATCGGACTACAAGACGTACGGTGATTTGCTATCGATAGATGGTGGGGATCTCACCCATATGCACTAAACGTTTTGGGAATACTTTAATTGTGCGCACAGCTAAGAAGTGGCATTCCCTGCCGGAGTCAGTGTTGCCCGATAGGTACAAGTTGGAGTCTTTCAGTCAAGAGTGAATAGGTTACTTTTAGGTAAGCGTGCTTCATGTTCGACCACGTCATCGCTTAACATCGGGTGAGGTAGTGTTCAAGCGCGAGCATACCAAATATAAAAAATACGTTCCCCCTATTGCAATGCATACCACGCAGTGGATAGAAGAACGATGGTAGATGATTAATTATTATTATTATAGCAGTGATGGCCCAGTGGTAACAGACGTGACTCACAAGTATGGTCGTGGGTTCGAACCCAGGCACGCGCTTTACTTTGTGTAAATTATTTCATCACCACTGCTCCCAAAACACAGAAGTAAAAAAAAAACGAAGACATGTAACATCCATCAACCGACACTGGACGCGCGTGGTGGATTACGGCCCATTCCCTCTCCCAGATAGGAAGCCTAAACGCACAATGGACCAAATGGTAGTCTAAGTTCGGCAAAGGGGGACCATGTATCCTATCCTAATGCTTACCACGCCTATCGTTTGCAATTACTTCTTCACATTTTTTTCTAATCATTCTCCTTTCTCACATATCTGTAATATTGAATGAGTCTTAAAACATTACTATATATATACACTACTCTTAGTTTTTCTCCAAGGCCATTTATGCTGATACGATTATATTCAAATGATGAACTAAAAACCTATTCTCGATGTCAACACCATCTTTCTTAACAATGATAACATTTAAAGTAAGTGATTATATTTGAGAATTAAAACATTGTAACTTAAAATTACAATTATGGTTAAAATATCACATCACACATCATCAGCCTATTAATGTTCCCACTACTGGGACACAGGCCTCCTCTCTGTGAGAGGGAATGGGCCATTATCCACCACGCGGGCCCAGTGCGGGTTGGTGGATTTCACATGTCTTCGAATTTTTGGTTCTAGGACATGCCGGTTTCCTCACGATGTTTTCCTTCACCGTTTTGAGAGCAGTGGTGATGCAATAATTTACACAAAGTAAAGCGCCTGCCTGGGCTCGAACCCACGACCTACAACTTGTAAGTCGCGGCCGATACCACTGGGCGACCACCGCTCTTGTATTAAAACATAAATAGTCCAAAATTTAAAATGTATTATTGTATGTCATTTTAAAATGAATTTAACACAAAGAAACCGTTGTTACCCAAACTTTTGTGTATTGGAACTTGATTTACAAGTATACTTTAGTAGAAACATTTTTAATTACAATGAATTTATTTTATTTTACAAAAGTAGTTCTTATTGGCACAGAAATACGGTTAAAAGGCAGAAATAAAGTTCTGTTTTTGCTGATTTCATCTATACTAATGTTATAAAGAGGAAAGATTTTTTCTTTGTTTGTTTGTTTTACCGAATAGGCACCGAAACTACAGGACCAATTTACAAAATTCTTTCACCAATACAAAGCTACATTATTCCTGAGTGACATAGGCTATTTTTTTAATCCCAATAACGGGTCCTGTGTGGTGGTCCACGGGAGTGAAGCCGCGGGTAAAAGCTAGTATGACTTTAAGTTGTAACCCAATGTGTAACTAAAGATACAATGTTATTCATATTGGGTGTCGATATGTGGTCTCATACTAGACGTTAATACAGTGATTGTTAAAGATAGAGGATTATTGAAGTTCATAAAATCGAGCATTGTAAGGGATGACGGAAAAGCAGACTGTTTTAAGGAGCGTGCTGTAATAAAACTAAACTTAATCACTATCACCACACAACAAAAATATCTAGAATTTTTTGCTTCGTGTATATTTTGTATTGCTGACTGTACACTGCCTACTCGAAGCGGGGCGCGGGATATCGAGAAGCCGTATAACAAAAAAGCGGTAGGTAGGTACGCCGAAACCTACCTACCTACCTACCGCTTTTATGTTATACGGCTAATTTGAATCTGAAACCTAGGTATAGGTAGGTATGTCGATACCTACCTACCTATCGCTTTCAGGTTCAAATTCGAAGCGAATTGAAGCGTCAATCTAATATAATATTTACCATATTGACCGTCTTCTTAGCATTGAAAATTGACATTCGTAGGCAGTGAGAATGCAGCCACGCGCACTTTGTACATATTCGCACGTCATTATTTTCATCTCTATAGGTTACCTACACATTTGTTTATTACGTGGCGGAGATAAGAGTCAATAATTACTCAAAATGATAGTTATGTTATTTATATAGGAAGCCTTCGCATCTAAAAAGAAATCGTACCGAACGAACATGATTGTGTGCGTGCGTAATGCCGCCTGACCGCGTCCGCCCGCTTCGACTGCCTGCTTCGACCGCAACCATTGTTTTTGTGTTTTATTCATTTAAATACTTATCGTGCATGAAAATGACACAAATTTACAATGTCGATTTTTCATGCATTTATGATATTGATTATGTGAACTCTAATGATTATAATATTTTTTTGAAGCGTTTGTAGCTTGGAAAAACAAAACAATTGAAAATCTTAAAATTGCGTGCCCTAATTTGGCACAAATTTAAATAATAGGCATATATAAGTGATCTGAGAAGGGAAATAGTTATTTCATAAACTTTAATTTTTTTTTTCACACTGTTTTTACATACTGACCCTATTTCAGTTTGCACTGGGCAAATATGACACAAATTGGGTTTGCACACTCCACAGGCTATCCTAGATATGATACCATAATTATTTTAAACTTTAATTTTTTTTTTGCCAGTTTTGATTTGAATAAAAATTATCAACCACAAATCATCGAATTACTGAAAATGCAAGTAACCGATGTGACCCAAAACGCAATAATAAGCTACATAGGTACGACTTTATCCATAGGCAAAAAATAAGAAACTTTAGAATTTTTTAAACTTATGACATCAAAATTGGCCAGCGCTATCGGTCTATAACGCGTGTCGGTGTTCATTCACTTTTTGCGCAGGCCGCTAAACGATGAACGGTGTTAATGTCGATAGATGAGTTCGTATTATTTCGGAGACATTCGGTTTACTTCGGCTAATGTTTTGTATTACTACAGACTTTATTCCTTATTATATCTTTGGATCCAATTTAATTGCCAAGACTAGACGTTGAGAGGGGTAATGTTGTATTCCTTAAAGGCATAGACTTATTTGTACCGTATGCAGGTACGTATATTTTGTAAAAGGCTGTTTCAAATTCAAAAATTCAAATTCAATTTATTGCATCCATATTGTACATACAGGTGGTAAAGATGAGTTACAGAAACAATTATGGACCCTGTTGGGCACAGCAACATTACAGGTATTAAAGGCTAGTATTCCAGATGCTCATGCTCAACTCAAACTTGAAATGGACAGTAATGATTGGTTAGATTGTGAGTGAGTCCACAATCCTAGACGCCCCAAACAGTATCGAATCTTTAAACACAAAATTAGTGGTATTGAGTAGTGTTAGCATGTACTTGAAACGTTGGTCAATGTGGCGACGCTTGGTGGAGGCCTATGTCCAGCAGTGGACGTCTTTCGGCTGATATGATGATGATGATGATCTGACCAGTAAGTAACCTGGACAACTCTGTCATTCGCTATGTTTAGATCCTCAAAGGTACAGGCGGCTGGGCTAGAGTACATGACTTGGAATATAGTGAGTGTTTCATAAAATCTGAAAAAGACAATAGCTACTAACAGAGCTAGTAAAATTGCTAAATAACATACAATTAAGACCTAGTACAGCCAACTATATAGCTATTACGGGTCTCAAGAGTCCAATATCCAGACTGTGAAGACTAACAATACACTAAAAAAAGAAAAGAAAATCCCGCTACATTTGGACGGCGACAAAGTTGTGTCTCCAAAGTTACACAAAACAAACACTGTATTAAGAAATCAGGCGCTTTATTAAGTTTTTTTCACAATTTAATCTCAAGTTTTATTTGTAAAGAGTTATGGTGTCTGTTGGTTCAGATGAAACACGAAATAAAGGTAAGACACAAGATTTGTGTCTCTATTTCGTGCTATAGTAAATTCTTGTTTTTGGGGTGCGTTAAAATTTGTTTTTTTATTTATAAGGGTCTAGGTTTTCTATCTCGTAAAAACTGAGCATTCAAGAAGAACAAAAATAGTATCTTATGACACTCGATAGTATAGCTTTCAGTAAAATTATTTTCTTATTCGGACTTTGAAAGATTAAATTCTTTTAATATATTTTAATTCTTTTACTGTTTCATTTTTAGTACCTGGGCGACCGAGCTCTGCTCGGATGAAAATAGAGATAACTACGTTTTCTAAAAATGAAGCTATATCGGTTTTTTCCCCCCTGAAATCTCCTGCTCACTAAATTTCATGAAAATCATTGGATCCGTTTCCGAGATTCAAATTATATATACAAGAATTGCTCGTTTAAAGGTATTAAATTTATTTATATTTATTTATGACAACTACTCTCCGTACTTACAGTTTTGCCCAACACGTGCAGAGTCAACTATTTCATTATTCAAATCATTTACCTGTTAATTAGTTTAAAATAATTTCACATAGGTCAATCGAAAAGTGTGGCAATTCTGGCATCTAAAATGATGAAAGGACTTTAAGAGCAAGTTATAAAATCTAAATATTGCAATGTGCATACTTTCAAATAATAACTGATGTATTAGAACATCTTGCCATAAACATTACTCAAAAGCAACAAAGTTAGTACTTAAGGCTACGATAGACGTCAACGACCTCGAGAGTACAAAATGCAATCACTTTGTGACCCAAAATTTAGTATTTTTTTGTACTTTACTTATTATTTTTTAATAAAAATGGAATTGCATGATCTAATTCCGTCCAGCCCGTTTCATCTTATGTACGGCGATGCGCCTTCGGTACATGGTGGATATCCCACCCATACGCACAAAACGTTTTGAGAATACTTTTATTATGCGTTCAGCTAAGGAGTGGAATTCCTTGCCGGAGTCTGTGTTTCCCGATAGCTACAATCAAGGGTCTTTAAGTCAAGAGTGAATAGGTTACTTCTAGGCTAGCGTACTCCAACGTCGACCACATCATCGCTTACCATCAGGTGAGATGGTGGTCAAGCGCGAGCCTACGTTATATAAAAATAGCCTTAGATAAAAATGTATATAGTTAAATTATCTTTGAGACGGTGATATCATAATAATAGGCCCGGTAATAGTTTTGGTATAATTGTCGGTTTTTGTCCGTGTTAGACATAACTTAAAAAATTAATTACAGTATCTTTTATCATCATCTTGCCTAGCCTTTTTCCCAACTATAATGGGGTCGGCTTCCAGTCTTACCGGATTCAGCTAAGAATCCGGTACTGCCTATCTGACCTCCACAACCCAGTAACTGGGTAACACGGTACCCCTTGGCCAGGCTGGTGTCAGATCGCAAGCTTCTGACTACTCGTAACGACTGTCAAAGATCTTCAAATTACAGAATTACATTATCTTTAATAAACAAATAAAAATTTCAAATTATGAAGAAAACGGTCTAAAATATAATTTTCAAGAAATTACGACTTACCGTTTAGACGTGATATTTATTTTAAAATCAGTTACAAAGGATGTCGGCTTAAAGTTCACATAGTCACACAGAGATCGTATAAGTGTCGTATACGTGTCGTATTGCGACAGGCAGTAATTAAAGATTGTTAGCCCATTGAGGTTGCCTCAGGTAGTCATTTCCCGTTATTATCGGCAGCTAGATGACACTTCACGCTCGATTTACGTTGTGTGACGGACAGAGACGAAAGTGAAGGTGGTGTTACGATAGATATATGCGTTTGTGTTACTTGGAATTATGACATGAGTGGTGAAATGTTGATGTATAGTCGACCTCACGATGTCATGAAGTGATGATGGTGGTAGCTCTTTGACCTTGAACTGGACTAGATTGAGATGAAGTTTCAATTTCAAAAGCTTAGGAGGTCAGAGGATTTGTTACCACCGAAGTGCGGGCGGCTATAATTTATTGAACAAGTACATTCACCTGCAACCCATCAAAGAAGATAGGCATGATGTTTCTAAATCACAGCTTAATCGATCTTTAATTACCCGACTGCCGAAGGAGGATAATGTGTTTATCAGTCTATGTATGCATGTATGTTTGTTTGTTCCTATGTGGCGTTCTAGAGACCAAACGCGTTGGCCGATTTTGATGATTCTTACGTCAATCGATTCGTTTTAACCTTACGAGTGTCACTAGCTAAATTCAAATTGTGAAATACAAAACTGGTGGATTTTGGGCGCCATATTGTGGAGGCCTAATATTATTTTTCTACAGAACCCATGGTGTGGGGTATCAAAATAAAGGGTTTTAAGAGGTGATTTCAAAAATGTAAAACACTTATATGTTTAAATGTTCCTAATTCGAAAAAAAATGTTAACTAAAACGTTAGTTAATAAAGCTAAAGCTACATGGAAGGTTATTAATAATTATAAAACAAATGTTCATGAGATCAAGAAAATTGACAAAATAAATGTAAAAAATGTACCAATCACAGATCCAACTACTATAGCTAACGAGTTCAACCATTTTTTCACGACTCAAATACCAAATAACCAATCTATTAATAATAATCAGCATTATAGAATTAAATTTAATAATTCAAATTCACTCTTTATGAGCCCGTGTACCCCTAAAAATATCACCCAAATAATAAAATCCCTTAAAAACACCGATAGCACAGGATATGATGGAATTACTACTAAAATGCTTAAGGTAGTGGCAGAATTAATAGCACCAGCACTCTCTCATATAATTAATAAATGTATCGAAGAAGGGGTCTTTCCGTCTAAATTAAAATTGACCATAGTCATTCCAATATTTAAAAAAGAGGATAGAGAAAATATGAATTGTTATAGACCTATATCGCTAATACCTGTCTTATCGAAAATTTTTGAAAAAGTTATTTATAGCAATCTATATAATTACTTTGAAAAACACAACATTCTGTCGGAAGAACAAATGGGCTTCAGGAAAAATAAATCGATTAACAATGCATTATACAGGGTGTTTGGAAGGGAGCTGTACATACGCCTAGGGTAGAAACTAGGGATAGTCTGCTACCTACCCCCGCCCATTATATTGACCTTGGCCTCAAGGTTTTTTTTTAATTTATTATTATTTTTTATTTGACTTTTTTATGATTTTTTGACTAAAACTACCTGTAGCTCAAAATCTATCCAAGGGACCGGTCGGCTAATGGTCTTGTTTTAATCGTTAGAGTCTTAGGGTCCTGCAAAAAATTATTTTACACCAGAAAATTGTGGAGAAGAAAAGTTATGGGGCCTGAAGTACCGTAGTAAGGTAAAGAAATAATTTTAAGGGCAACTTTCTATGGGGTTTAAAAAAAAACTAACAGGGTTGGAGTTCTTCTGATTTTTTTAAAACATCCTCAGTCCATGCCCTTTCTAACGATATGCTAAAAGTGTAATTATCACTTTTAGTTTTAAAGTTATTAATTAATTTCCGCAACTAGGGCACTTCAAGCAAAAATTTCAACTAATGAAAATTAAATGTGTTCGATCGTAAAAGGATGGCAAATGAAACAAAAAATTTGGTAATGACTAATGTCATTAAATTACAAATTTTAATTAATTACTAATTTTAATTAATTACAAATTTTGTTCAAATTGATGACCATTGACCTGTAAACATGCTCGGCACCTCTTCCTCATCTCCACGGTCACCGTTCTAAGCAGCAGTTCCTCGCGCATTGTATCGAATGCGGCGTGGATCCTGTTAATTAGAACCTCCCTTGTTGGTACTTCTTCTGCGTACACCAACTCTTTCGCCCTTCCCCAGATGTAGTTAGTAGTTTTTGCAGGACCCTAAGACTCTAACGATTAAAACAAGACCATTAGCCGACCGGTCCCATGGATAGATTTTGAGCTACAGGTAGTTTTAGTCAAAAAATCATAAAAAAGTCAAATAAAAAATAATAATAAATTAAAAAAAAACCTTGAGGCCAAGGTCAATATAATGGGCGGGGGTAGGTAGCAGACTATCCCTAGTTTCTACCCTAGGCGTATGTACAGCTCCCTTCCAAACACCCTGTATAGTTTTTTGAAAATGGTACTAAAAGGTATAGATAATAAAAAAGAAGTCACTGCACTCTATATGGATATGACAAAAGCCTTCGACTGCGTCAATCATGATGTGTTGTTGAATAAATTGGAAACGTACGGAATACGAGGCAATGCTAGAGATCTCATAAAATCATACTTAAGTGGCAGAGAACAACAAACTGAAATATCTAGCATTTCGCATATCTCAAAAGTAGAAAAGAAACATTTGTCAACACCAATAAGAGTCTGTAAAGGCGTACCACAAGGGAGCATTTTGGGTCCCTTGCTATTTATTATATACATTAACGATCTCCCTAAATCAATCAAACCACCCATGGTTCTGTATGCTGATGATAGTACTGCTATATTTGTATCTGAAGACCCTAAGACACATGAACATGAAATAAACTGTACGCTATCATCTATTGTTAACTGGTTAAATCTAAATGATCTCAAAATAAATTTAACTAAAACATATATAATGACATTTAAAAATAGAAATTCAAAACATAGCACTTTAAATATAAATTACGAACAAATAAAAATACATAATATTAACACTACAAAATTTCTAGGACTACACATAGACTCAGACATGACATGGAGGACACATATTGAACAAGTATGCACAAAACTAAGTCGTTATTCATATGCCATTTATATGCTTCGAAAAGTTGTAAATCAAAGTGCTCTTCTGTCCGCTTATCATGCATATGTTGGTTCGACACTTAGATATGGTATAATGTTCTGGGGAAATGCCACTGAGAGAGAAACCATATTTAAAGCTCAAAAGAAATGTATCCGAGCGATTTGTGCATTAAAATCGACTGAAACATGTAAACCGCACTTTACTAATTTAAAAATATTGACTTTTCCATCATTATACATCTATGAACTAGCATTGGACATAAGAACAAACCTAAATAAGTATGAAACTTTAAAAAGTGCCAGACTTGCCAGTACACTCAGTGGAATAAGCCATAGGACAGCTATGTTTGATAAGAGTGCATTTTGTATGGGCCCTAGAATATATAATAAACTACCTAAGTACATAAAAGAATCTAATAATTTCAATTTATATAAAAACCAATTAAAAAAGTATTTAATTCAAAAAGCTTATTATTCTGTAAATGATTATTTAAATGAGAAAATAATGTTATAATTAAGTTGAGTAATTGTTTCAATAATATGGTTATATAATGTATAGATGATGCAATTGTTAATTAATTTTGTAATGTTTACTAATTTTATTGTAATATTTTGCACACCTCTCATGGTAGGATATGGTCTAAAGAACTTATAAATAAATGTCACCGTAAAAACTACCCATATTTCGCAAATAAATGATTTGATTTGATTTGATTTGGTTATAAATAAAAAAAGTTAATTCGCAAAATCCCGACTGCTTTAAAAAGCGAACTAAAAAGACGTAAACAAGAAGAAAAGCATGCTGTACAGTCGTAGGATACATCTGGTTTTGGTCAGCCAGCTCGCGAATATGTATCCTCCGACTGCACAGCATGGTTACCTTCTTGAATTAATTTTTTTTTTCTTTCTTTTTTAGCTCGCTTCTTAAGTAGTCGGGTTTTTTGATTTTATAAATAAACATTTTATTTGGATTGAATAAAAAAAAACAAAGACAATAAATTAATCGTTTTAAAATTGCTCTGGTTTTTGTTTGACGACTCTTTACATGTGACAGGCGCAACTGACAGCTTAACAAATAGCTCATCGAGAGCAGGCACAAATTTCAAAGTGTTATCACCCATCCAAAAACTGACCGCAGAAAGTGTAACTTAACTTCGTCATTAAACTATAAGCCTTCATTTTCTCACTTACTCAACCACAATAACTCATATACAATAATATAATCAAAGCGGAAAACACCACCCTCAACTGTTATTACACCGTGCCACATTCCCGAGTCATTCACGTTTCCCTGAGCGATAAATAAAGGAATGTATTGAGTAATGGTCCTGTAACACGACAGCAATGGCGGATGTTCGTAGCGTTACAATTTACTCGTATTATCCTTCACGCGGCCGTCCCTAAAACGGCACTATCTGACAAATTAGCCGATTTTAGTTTTTTGATGCCATCGTAATCAGCAAAAAATTCTAAATCGATCTGTTTAAGCAGACATTTTCTATTATCAATACTTTCCGAAAGAAAAATTAAACTCTATTAAGTTCTGTAAATTAATATATACTCACCAATTTTTGATAAGATTTAGTCATTAAAATAAACAAACAACATCATCAATTCATTCACTGATAACGATGAAGGAAACCATCGTGAGGAAACCTGGACTTATGGTGAATATAAGTTTGAAATTTCCAAGCGTGGTGATCAATGCTCGTGCCTTCTCTGTATGAGAAGAGGCCCTGCAGTGAGACTGTTGCAGGCCGGTTTATATGCTTATTCAAATATAGGGTACACTAGTCGAAATTTTTGCAATACAAACGTAGTCTAGGGATTATTCCACTGTTTCACGAAATACGTTAAAAATAAAAAGTGATATCAGTTTGTCTCATCATTATCTAGCCCTGTATGGAAGCGAAAAAGTAAAAAAATAAAATATTTGAACTACTATAACTATTCCCTTAAGGGTACACTAGTCGACGGCACGAACTAATAACAAACACACGTGTATAACAAATTATACACCTAAACCATCCTCAAGAATTACTCTTGACTATTGGTGCAAACCGCATGATAATCCGTTGAGTAGATTTATAGAAAATCGCGGCCAGACGCGGTGGGGAAATTTATTTTATAATATCTAGTGAAATACACATCGATTTTGAATTATATCGCGGTTGTTTGCTTTTTCTCCATAACTCAAACTATGATTTTGTGAGATAGTTGCATTATAGCTTGAGGACGGCAGCACTACGAATCTACGACTTGAAAAGGAAGTGGAAATGAGGGTATGTCTGACTATGCGTAATTCCTTTGAGCTTTATTATGGGGTTCCGAGCTGGAGTTTGTTAGGTCAATGGTCTGTGAATTCTGGTATTCTGGGATGACGTGATATGGGACTTATTTGAATGAGATTTGAATCAATATCGAATAAAAGAAGATCGTTAATTTTATTGTTTTATTAACAGAAAGGAAATAATATGCAAAAGAAAAAGAATTGGTGGTTGAAACAGAATAGATGCATTTTTATATCAAAATTTCAATCGAATAGGAAGTGACAGTATTTTTTTTTTCTATTATAACAATCCTCAAGGTTGCAATAGTTTTGCCAAGCCTGACGATTATATTTTTTATACCTAAAAGCAAAATGAAAATTCCATCCTTATTCGTAGCCGCGTTACCAAAAACATTAAGGAAAATTCAAAAAATGCGAAAAATTCCGTTACCATAATGTTCATTGTTCATACCATATTCATGGATTTCTCAGTAAAGCAGATCAATAAAATATTCATAAAGGAAATCTCAATTTTCTCCTTTCTATTCTTAAAGGCATTCATTCGCGCCTTATATATTAATAAAAAACAAAAAAGTACCAAGTTATTTTGTCACAGAAGTTATGGAAAATTGGACACATTGAAGTTAATCGGCAGAAATCCCACTGTTGCATCATAACTGTGAGACTGAAGAGTTAGGCAGAGGTGAACTTCTGTTCCACCCCCACCACCGTTTAAGTCATCTTTATATTTTTGTTCTTTTTATCTTAAGTCTGAAATCGCCAAACCGTCTTGTGCATGTATGGTGATCAATGCTAGTACTTGCTCTGTATGAGACAGTTGTAATTATGCTGGTATTAATATTATTTGCAATTATTAGATGACCCTATTAGACGGATACCAGTCTAAATAAATGCAATTGAATACTATTTTAATACTAGTATTTTGCATAAAACGACTGTCTGACAACAATGCCGGCGCGCCCCCACTTACGTTTGTGACACTGCCCACAACTGAATAATTCAGTTACTAAATACTCCTTGATCAAACTCAAAGTGAGTTTTTAGCTAGTGTAACCTGAAAAAAAAAATCGTCGTGTAAACTTATGTAAGGGAGAACGAAGTGAGCTGTCATTCCATAGTTTATCGCGTTTGAATTTGCCGCTAGGGGCGCTAGTGTCGATTGAGGTCTTCAAAATGTCAAATTGTGTGCTAGGCCGCTGAGTGGTGCGAAGATGCGTAGCGACGCTGTGATACGGTGCGAGGATGTGTAACGGGCTCGTTTCAAAAGAGGTGGGAGCGGAGTGCGCGTGCCACTACCCTAGTACCCACCAGTATTGCCGTTCTAGCGACTTTCTCGCTAGTTCTAGCGGATTTCATGAGTGGTTAGCGACAAAAAATATGATTTAGCAACAAAACATAATTTAACTACTTTTGAACCATAGGGCATATCAAGGCCACGGGGTCTCAACGCTAAGAAAGAAAATTTAAACCTCGCGTGGCTGTGCCATATCCACTAGAGCTGCGCTGAGACAGGTTAGCGAAATGGAGTGATTCTATTGGTTCTTAACAAACACATCCCTCGCTACGCATCCTCGCACATCTCTGGTGGAAACGCAGCCTTAGCGCGAGTTTATTTACTACTTTTTTTACTGTTGTGAATATTTTCTAAATATGGTAGATTAAGATAGGTACGAATTTTACCAACCACTACTTTAACAGACCATTTTTTTTTGGAAAATTGTATCCTACTTTATTTTTTTTAAATTGGGCTGCGGCATTAGAAACAATTTTAATTAAATCTTAGCTTCCGTGCGCGTTATAACAACGTTTAACAGCTATATTTATGGACCTTAATAGCCAGTGGCGCCAACTGGTGGGCACAAAAACGGAAGCCTTTGATGCTAGGGATCGACAGTTCACTTCACATACATAAGTTATCACGGTGACATTGTTACAGAACAGCACTACTGCATGTTTTTGTTTATGTACAATTTACAAGCAACAAGTCAAAATGATTGTGTAGAAGTTATATAGCGAACTGGCCAGCGACAAATCACGGCTGCGCGGCGCTTCGTTATGAGAAAAAAGTAATATCTGTGAGGTTGTATCTCTTTGTTAGGGAGACCTGTAGCTGTATTCAAGGTTTATACATTTTTAGTGTTGCAACATTCCTTTTTATTGCTGAAAGTTCAAAAGGTCTTCGTGAAATTAAAGTTATCTACCTAGTTTGCAATGGCAATGCCCCATTTTTAACCGACTTCAAAAAGGAGGAAGTTCTCAATTCGACTGTTTTTTTTTGTGTGTTTCAAAACTTTTTATTAGATTTCTATGATTCTTTTTTTATTTGAAAGCTGGTGCTCATGTAGTTCCATTTAAATTTGTTCAAAATCTAATAAGTAGTGTGTGAGTTATCCATAATAATGCGTATTTTCATGGTAATATGAGGTACCAAAACTAAAAAGAGCATAAAATAAAACTTTATACCGGCTTCCAAAAGTTCCAAAAAACGACCTATCAAAAAAGAAACGGCCAAGTGCGAGTTGGACTCACCGAGGGTTTCGTACGAACAGCTATATTCACCAAAATAATTTGGTAATATTACTGAAGTTCGTAAACAATGAAAGCAAAGAAAGATTGAGGAACAAAATTTATTTTGCTCTTGTAAAACTGTTGTTATAATAATACTCGACATTAAGTCGCGGCCAAATGCAAATAAGTTAATAATCTCTTTTTTTTTTAAGGAACAAATTCACGGTTTTCGGATTTTGTTTTCTTTATTTGTGCTGTAAGAAATAGCTTTTTGCCAAATTTCATGATTCTAGATCAACGGCAACTACCCTGATTTAGAGATTTCCTTTTTATTTTTCTGAAATCTTTACATAAACTTCTATCACATAGAATAATTTCAGATGATTCTATATGGAAACTTCGGAGATAAGGCGTTTTTTTTTTTTTTAATTTTTCGTCAAAAGTTGAAAACTAAAAAAAAGCAATTAAAAAGATGAGAATGTGCAAAAAGCACTCTTTCATATTTTGATTAATTTGGGCATGGGGTATCAACATCACGCCCTAGTAGTCCCAAACTTCGAATTTTTAAGACACCCTTACAGAAAAGTTTGCAAAATATAAGTTATTTGCATAATAGTCGGGCAAACGTCATCTAAAACTATTCCAAATGAGAAGTTGATAGCTTTAGTAGTTCTTGAGATATCTAGCTGTGAGAGACGGACAGACAGATTGAGTCGAACCATTTTGGTACGGAACCCTAAAACATGTCAGAAACTTAAAAAAAATTGGTACCAAAGACACCGACTGCCGAAAAAGAAGTTTTTTTTCGCTTTGTAGTTTTTTTTGGAAGTCGGTTTATTTTTTTCATGCTTCTTTATTTATTGAAATCTCATTTGGTACCTTCTTTCTAGCCGATACATTTTCACCTAGTACATTTATCGTTTCTTTGGTCATCCTTGTTGATTAGAATTAAAATTGTTATATTTAATTAACATACAACATACAGCCAACTGTTTATCAGCGGTAACACTTGCCATACGAAAATCGTCCTTACTTTTAAGATTTAAACGCGCTGTCAATGTAAAATTTTTGCTTATTTATTGGGTTGACCAACATTTTGTCTTATGTTTAAGTTCCATGTATTATACATAGAACTCAAATTCCATTGCCAACAAACGGTCTCAAATCTTCACTCGCGGCTGTTGAATAAATAAATCTAGCATGTAATTTCTACATCATAATCCCCTACTTAGCGACCTGTTGCGCAATACTTAGTTTTACAACTTACAAGAGCTATCAAAACAACTTAGAAAGACACTTCACTTTTCTTTTACTCGTATTAATTTGCCCAATGGGACGGCAAAACCTGATAATATACGTTGTCTTAATTAAAGTGCGTCTGTTATAAGCTGTTGATCTTCCTATTTTTCTATTTTGTACATTATACAGAGTGAGTTTTTCAAGTGGGCGTTGATGGCTAAATCCGAAATTATGGAGAATAGCAAAAAACACTCAAAGGAGTCACGTACTTAGGTAATTTACCTATGTTTGCAATATTTGTAAGTACGTGAGTACCATGTTCCTATTTATCAAGTGAAGGAATTTACCTGTTACTGGTTGTAATATTTTATACCTATATGTAGTATAGAAGTGCTGGGTGCATCGTCCTCACGTATATGAATTTATTAATGTATGTATACTTATGTAAATATTGTAAAACACTTATTTTTTTAAAAGAGTAAGTATGGAGTTTCTTGTGCCTCTTCTCCATAACAAGCTACTTTTCCAAATGCACGGTAGAATCAACTTTTTTACTTGTAAATTTTAATTGTTAACTTTCAAAAGTGCCGCTTGATGGCCTAGTTGAAATAAATACATGACTTTGACTTTGAACACGATTTTGACAAAAACTAAAACTGCATCATTGGACTTCTGAAAAATCAATATTCCTTGCCAGGAATCGAACCATGATTTTGGAAAAAAAAACACACGCTCCGATACACCATCCGATAGTGTCGCTAATAAAGATAATATTCTGGGATTTAGAATTAAGTCTTTCCTCAAGTTTGCCGAAGAAGACTTAATTTTTACAGCTAGTTACACAGGTAGATATAGAGGTGTTTCTCGGGCAGCTAATAATTCGTACGTTGAAATAAGTCTATTTGCTGGTGTATCAAAGACTCATGACAATACAGATCTTTTTCCAGCATTGGATTAATTGTAAAAGGTTATTGCGAAAAGTATTTTTGTATGGTTGATCAAAAGTTCTTCTACTGATAGGAGACTACACTATCTCTGAATGCCATAGACTACTTTAATACTAGAAACTCGATCAGAAAACCATAACGTAATTCCTACTTCAACATACTTTAGAAATCAAACCCACTCAAGACAATGACTTGTAAACACGGGCCAAGTGCGAGTCAGACTCGTGCACGAAGGGTTCCGTACCGTTATCGCAAAAAACGGCAAAAAAATCACGTTTGTTGTATGAGCGCCCCACTTGAATATTTATTTTATTCTGTTTTTAGTATTTGTTGTTATAGCGGCAACAGAAATACATCATCTGTGAAAATTTCAACTGTCTAGCTATCACGGTTCATGAGACAGACAGACAGACAGACTGATCGCGGAGTCTTAGTAATAGGGTCCCGTTTTTACCCTTTGGGTACGGAAACCTAAAAATTAAACTACTCAAACATATACGAATTGTAGACAAGCCCGTCGGAGCAGATAGGAGTACTAATGGTTCTACCGGCCACTAATGGCTGTTCCGCCAGTATTATGATGTTTGTACGCCATCAATGCTTATGGTGTTGTTGTTGAAATTATTGGTTAGCTAGGTCATTTATGTGAATTAAGCGCCGCCGCCTAGCAAGACTTTTCCAAGCCATCTTTGCGTTCAATTCCAGATCTGTACTTTGAAGACCCAGAGTTTCAAGAAAATTTAAAAGAAGACTCATTGGTGGTCTCCGATTTTAATTCTGGTAATTCCTCAGAGCTTGTGGCATTCTAAAAAACCGCCTTGTGGTTGAAAAAAATTGTCACGAAGACTGAACTTACGCTTGGCGCACTTTTGCTTATTGGCAAATATTTCCACCACGGTATGATGACATTATATTATGCTTTATATGGGAGAAGAAAATCATAAGAATTTCTGTTGTTATGGTTTGCTGCCAATAAGGACACAGCTATCATCCAGACATCTGCTAAGTACCTATTTCAATAATGCATCCAAATTGATAGCGACTTCGTAAAACAGTCACAATAATTTTAAACGGCCATCAACTATAAACGGTTTACGACCGAAGAATTGGACGCTGTCCAAGACATGTTGTTGCAAGTTATCATCATAAACATCAGCGAATATTATGTACAACACGGTCACATTAACTTGACGCGTCTCTTTTTCTGATAAAAAAAAAACTCTTTTTTTTTCTTAAAAAAAAACTTTGCCCCACACTAGGAATTTCTCCTGTGTCGAAGGTGCGTTTAGTTGTTGATGCTTTTTTGTCACACCTGAGTGCCAAAATTACGTCATCAACGCCAAGCGTCAAGTTAATGTGACCGCGTTGTAAGTAGTTTCTCGAAAAAATCTATTTGGTCCGTCAGGTTAGATTACCAAGTTAGGTTGATTTTTAGGGTTCCGTACCCAAAGGGTAAAACGGGACCCTACTACTAAGACTCCGCGGTCCGTCTGTTTGTCTGTCTGTCACCAGGCTGTATCTCATGAACCGTGATAGCTAGACGGTTGGAATTTTCACAGATGATGTATTTCTGATGCCACTATAACAAAAAATACTAAAAACAAAATAAAATAAATATTTAAGTGGGGCTCCCATACAACAAACGTGTTTTTATTGCCGTTTTTTGCGATAATGGTACGGGACCCTGCGTGCGCGAGTCCGACTCGCACATGGCCGGTTTTTATTATTGTTGTTATTTTTTTTGCTTATTTGTCGCTAATCCTGTGCGGTTCACAAATAAATATTTTTTTTTCTTTCTTAAAAAAATATACTGGGCAAGACACATTGCGAGTAGGACGCTCTTTTAGGCTCAATTTTATCTTCGAATGTGTCTGGTCTTGAACATCAACATATGGCAATACTATTTTTGTCAGGTTTAAATAAAAAAAGCTGACATGAGTTTTTGTAATTCATTAATGTGTTATGGAAGGAAAATAATGTAAAGCAGAAATTGCCCTGGATCATCCAAATATCTTACTTGAGATTCCTTCTGAGTGCCATTGAATTTTTTATTAAAATGTAAGCAGTAAATTAGTTTGACGAGTCATAGAACTGAAGGAGCATAATCCATTTTCTGCTATTTACATCTGAAAAGACAGACTCGTGTACATTTTAGGGTTCCGTACCCAAGAGGTAAAAACGGGACCCTATTACTAAGACTCCGCGGTCCGTCTGTCACCAGGCTGTAGTCTCATGAACCGTGATAGCTAGACAGTTGAAATTTTCACAAATGATGTATTTCTGTTGCCGCTATAACCACAAATACTAAACGCAGAATAAAATAAATATTTAAGTGGGGCTCCCATACAACAAACGCGTTTTTTGCCGTTCTTTTGCGATATTGGGTCGTAACCCTTCGTGCGCGAGTCCGACTCGCACTTGGCCGGGTTTTTTTAAACATAATATGACGCCTGTATTCTTTGAAGTGTAAGACAGAGGTGCTTAAGTACATTTCATCATCAAATCCAGACTTCTACTGACAAATTCCATTTGGAATTTGTCAGTAGAAGTCTGGATTTGTCAGTAGAAGTGGAATTAGTGTTTATCAAGTGTTATTGGGTTTTTTCATTTGGAAAAAACCAATAACACTTTGCCCGACCCAGGAATCAAACCCTGAACGTCATACTCAGCAGTAGCGCTTGCGACAACTAAACTAATGAGACAGTTGAGATAGAAGACAGAAGAGAGCTTCTACCAACGGCTTCGCCCGCGTGAAACTCGAAAATTATCCCGCGGGAACATATTCCCGGCATAATAAGTATGCTATGTGCTATTACTGACTTGAATCTATCTCTGTGCCGGTTTGCATCCAGATCCGTTCAGCCGTACTGGCGTGAAGAGGTAACAAACATATACACTAACAAAACTTTATAATATTAGTGTGATACTAGCTTCTGCCAGCGGCTTCGCCCGCGTGAAAAGATTTTTATAATCCCAAGGGAACATTATACCGGGATAAAAACTCTATGTACTATTCCAGACTATAATCTATCTCTGTGCCAAATTTCATCCAGATCCGTCCAGCTGTTTGAGCGTGAAGAAGTAACAAACATAAAAACACACACACTCACAAACTTTCGCCTTTATAAGTGATATAAAAAATCCTTTCAGCAAAATCTGATTACCGTTTAACCTTGCTTCTGTAGTAGAACCCTAAAAGAAGTGATTACTTCTTAGTCTCGAACAAGATAGGCGACAGGAGATTTTTGTTTAGTCAGAAGCTGGCGAAGGTTATGTGACTAATGTTATTAGCCGCAAGTGCCTGAACCGGCGGCCTGTGGGGAGGCGGGAGATAAGGTGATTAGTGTGATAATAATGGCATTGGATAGATGGGGCAGAAGGTCCAGTTTGTACAGTAGATAGTGGTGTCTAGATTCCTATACTAATCAGCCTACGTTTTTCCACAGCTGGGACACCGCCTCTCTATGAGACGACATCCCCAAATCCGCGATCACTGGTGAATACAGTGTGGGTTGGTGGAAGTCACGATGCCTTCGAATGTTTAATTTTTGTTTTCAACCATCTCATAAATGATTTGAATCCATAGATTTATAAGTCGTTTCAGTCTGATTCCTATGAATCTGGATAATAAATTCACGGTTCTTGCTATAGCTTATGGTCACCCCCCTGGTGCGTTATCGACGTCCCTTTCGTAGTCTTCTTACGAAGTCTTTTGTATAAGAAATTCGATACGTTTCGCATTACTCTTCATCGTAATTAGTTCTCTGAAGTAAAGATTAGGCCATTTACCTCGGTCCAATACCTACCGCTAGAAGAAAACTTCAAGCTTTCAGTAAGCCACAAGTCTTACTTCTCACTGGAAAATGGGGCAAACCTTCTGAAGGCTCATCTTCCAGTGACAATATAGCAGAGTGAGAAAATGTGTCGCCCAGCGAAGAGAAATTTACTGGTGCGAATTAAATATCAGAAAACGTTACAATCTGCTCCAGATAAAAAGTTAAATAATGCTTTTAATATTAACCTTGTTTGTGACTGTTTATTGGTACGAGAACTTCAAATCAAGCATGAATTTTTAAACGGCGGCGTAGTAGACGAATTTCTTGTGTAAATAACGTATTTATGTGACGACTCTGTACTAATCTAAATTTGTTCGTACGGAGGATTAAATAGTTACACAGAGTAAGTTATTTATCTATATACTTTACTTGTAACTGACAAATTTTCTTTCGTATCACATAACATATCACATAATCAGCCTATTAATGTTCCCACTGCTGGGACACAGGCCTCCTCTCTGCGAGAGGGAATGGGCCGTAATCCACCACGCGGACCCAGTGCGGGTTGGTGAATGTCACATGTCTTCGAACCTCACGATGTTTTCCTTCACCGTTTTGAGAGCAGTGGTGATGAAATAATTTACACTAAGTAAAGCGCCTGCCTGGGCTCGAATCCACGACCTACAACTTGTAATTCGCGGCCGATACCACTGGGCCACCACTGCTATTATTCACCATACTTCTTTCGTATACACAGTTATTATTTACTGGAATGGAGATAAATTTACAAGTAACGTTGCGGTTTGGCTAACATCAACGACGCCACTACATTTACTCGTTTGTTAGTTTGTGTTTGATAAATCGCGATACCACTGAGGATTTTCATCTACGTGTTGGTAAATGCTTCTTCCATTCATCTCCATGTGCCGTCATCACAATTCACCTCTTTTAACCCAGTTATTTTTCACACAGTCCATGCCTTATAAGCGTCCTTCATACTAATTTACCCATGTCTTGTTTTGCAGACATTACTCCATATGAAATACCCGTAACATGATTTCCACACAACTTTTCAGTCACAGGTGCCACTTTCAGACTTCCTCTTACGCTATAGATACTAGCCACGAAATACAAATAAAATAAGTTACTAGCCGTCTTAAAAATTCTATTGGTTTCCACTCGACCTAAATCAAAAAGCTCTCTAAGTCCAACTTCAGCTCACAAGTCACAAGCAATAGGTTCGTGAGTGAGGTTTAATGAATGAAATCGTCGGTTCTTATAGAGCGGGGTGTAATGGTCGCAGTTCTACATCTGTGTATTAAGTACGGCCTCCTTTTTATTCTCCGCCGGGAAATCTTTCTGTCGACGCGGTCCTCACTCGTTTGGGGACGTATTTATAGTCTGGAACGAATTGGTCCGGATGATGGAGGTTTTGTTTGAATGAATGCAGGCGTTGTTTATTTGATGTCGAAGGTTACTAGGATTCGTTGGACAGGACGGTGTGGAACAATAAAACGTGTAGCGCCGACCCCATGTAACATGGAGACAAATGCAGGAGAATGACGATTACTTTTTTTTGGCATTTTATAAACATTCTTTAGAGCAGCAGCTGATGGTTACTGGCAAGATTGAAGGGAAACGTCCTAGAGGTCGCAGTACAATAAGATGGTCAGACCAAGTCCGCACATCGTTGACCACCAAACTGCACGATGCTCTCCACGACGCAAAAGGCAGGCATGGATGACGTAAATTAGTGAAGGAAAAGTGGTTTCCACGACGACAATGGGGAATCATGACCCTCAGTAATTAGGAAGGGGAGGGAGGGACAGCAACTTAAGTTTCAGATATGATTAAATCGAATGATTTAATGAATCATCAGTATGATGACATCGTTATTCGACAAAGACAGCTTTTGATTGTTTTGTTTCACTTGTGATTGTTCCATGTGATGGTTAGCTGTAAACAGCAGATGTCATTCAACTACTCTAAACACCCGAGGAAGATCGAAGTATCTATTTTTTACTTACTAAGTCTTATGAATTTATTATAATACAGCAGAATAACATTAATACATACAAACTGGCATTTAAGAATTAAATAAATAGCAATAAAAATACTTACACAAAACCTGGCCTGACTACACATACGGCCCTCCACTTTGTTGCTTCGTGATTTGTGTGCCAATTGCGTAAAAGTGACTCTCTACTTAGAGAGGATTCACGCGGGGACAGGCGGAGACAGGAGGAGACAAGATGAAAAATATTATATGTTACTGTAAAAGCCCGTACTACGGTAAAACCTAGGATTTACTGGTAAAACATAAAATTTTCCAAGTCTGACTGGTAAAAAATTTCTGGCTTTTACCAACTAGAACTCTAGAATTTTCCTCAGATCAACAAAAAATTATGTCTATGACACAAAATTATGAGAACAATTAAGAAATAAGACTTGATAAATCTTAGCTTTTACCGGTAAACCCTAGGATTTACCGTAATTCGGGCTTTTCCAGTAACATTTATACTTAACAACGTCAGCCGTGATACGCCGGAAGATATTAAACGTTCGTTATTGTATTTATTTTTTACCTTTTACGAGCATCAACGTTAGGCTAAATTGGAAAGACATTTTATTTATTGCTCTTAGAAAAAATATTGTTGTTGACGTATGGCCTTGAACTCTTACGTGTTAGCCATGGCAATGAAGTGATAGCAAGATTCTTCAGTGGGCTTAGTGTGAGCTTTTACTCGTGCTCAACGGCGTTGACGTAAACGTCGTATTGAAACTGAATAACCGCCGTTTGGTGACAGTACGGGGAAACAGCTTTTTTGAAATACAAATTGACATAGAAAAATATTCTGTTAACATCTTACCCCAAGGGCGTCGCCAAGGGGGGGGGCCGTAGGGGCAGTTGCCCCACCTAGAGATTAAAAACTAAGTAGCCAAATGAAAAGAAATCAAAGTACTAAGTCAACATAAACCCAACCCAACAAATCTACCCATTTGTTAATGTCCTAAAAGAGTACTAAAAGCGTTGAAAATTTTGTTCAGACTACCAAAATCAATCTTATGCAGCCTCAAGAGACTTAAAACCTGGTTAAGAAGTACTATGGGGTAAAATGCCTCAATGGTCTGGCCATGATGAATGTGCACAGAAAACTTATTAATGACAACTTATAAGATTTACATAATTAAGTGTTCGAGAAGTTTACCCAAAACCCCCGATGATTGAGCTCGTGGAACGTTACCCATTGGACTTTAAACCGTTTTTATAACAATCGCCGTAGGGGTAAGACTCGTACTACCAGTTTAAAGCTTCATATTCTTTTGACTCTGTACCGTATTTGAAATTCATACTTTTTCCCATCCTCCATATATCCCTGGTCCATCGGCTGGCGACGCCCTTGTCTCACCCCGAAAAGTTAATTAAGTGAACATGAATTAAGACATCATTACTATGACCAAAAAATCAGCATGAGATATGAGCATTCCTATTGACCTAGCGGCACTGGTGGCGCATGAATTATAGTAGTGAATATGCCCAGATTTTAGAATAAAATATTTATAAAATCGAATATTGGTCTTTTGATAAAAAAAACCTACAAAATGTTCGTTATCAAATTGTCTATCCATTAGTGTTAGTATAAAAAATAATTAATGAACACTTTACGAGGAGATGCATGCTATCAATAATTATTTCTCATTTTACGGTTGTGTTGGAAGGAGATTAGTGAAACATACCTCTTTAAAAAAAAAGTATCTTACCATTTTAGAATCAATATTATGTAGAAATTTAATGTATTTCTATTAATTGATATTTCTTTTTAAATAAAGAGTAGATAGCTCTTAAAAACTGCACAAAAACGACTAGCGCGGCGTTTTGCTCGGGGAGGCGCCTTTAGCTGTCAATCTATAGTTTCTGGTGAAATTACTACTCAATTAACGCTCACAGCATCCAAGTTTTTACGGTGACATTTAAACAGAATGGACTGGCTGGACATGATATATGATACTTGACTCATGAACTCCAATAAACATCATTCATTGTGCTATTGTTTATGTAACTGTCCAAAGAATGAGAAAACTTTTCCATCTACGGATGGTTATGTATACCCTTTGTAATATCTGTGAATCGTTATAGAATAGAAAACACTGAGCCACCTGTGCTGCTGCCTGTGCTGCTAAGGATCTTCATTCAACTAAATCCTGTCACCAAAAATCAAAAATATTAATTCTACAATTACCGCAATCTTCATTTCAATACTGGTTTTATCTTATTCAATCATTTAAAGGCCCGAAATGCCTCGCCATCCAAAAATTGCCGAAATGCCTCGCCATACAAAAACTTGCCGAAACGAAGCGGCACCAGTCATTAAGAGATTTTGATGAGACAACATCAGCATTTCTAGTGGATTAGTGACTGTCCCTCCAACGGTGTCTAGGGACCGCTGATTATTATTGTATTACGTTAGTAAAGGGTCCCTGAGACAGTAGACAACGATGCGACAAGCCTTTTCTCCATAAGCATGTCATATTGTTATCGCACCTGTCTGCGGCAGCCTTAAATTTATCGAAATTAGACTCGATATGCGAGGTTGTAAAGTCCATTTATTATTAAACGCAGAGTTTTGCCAAACTTAAACTTCGAAAATTAATTGGCAAATCTGAAGGTTACACTGGTTCTAATTTCACGCTGCGTTCATAATTATGTATAGAAGGGAATTAGTTTTCATAGATATTCCGTAGTAACAACAGTTTAAATTCTCTAATTTCTTTTAAGATTCATGTGTTATTTCTGAACTAATATTGTAATTTTCTGTTATAATTTTGTTTTTGCGTGCTGTCTCTATCGCATCATACTGTACACTTTGTTTATATTATTGCTTTTATTATAACGTAATTATTAGTGTAATAATTGTAGACAGGCCAATAAATAAGAAATTTTCAATTATATTCAATGTTCTTCATAATATCTGCATATTTCACCAAAAACAGTTTCTGAACGAAACCATCAATATAACATCTCAATCATCAGACCATTAAATCTGCGCACATACTCATTATTGATCAGTGAACATCCAAAAATCGCCCCCAACTAAATGCCAACCTTCTAGTACTGATCATAAAGTGTTTTCTCCAGCAAATCTTCGGCGTGCGGCTGCCCCAAATCTCCAAAATATCCGATGTGCTGAGCGAGCAGAATCCAGGGTCATATGAGGCGGCCGTCGTCAAACATCTCTACTCACCGATATCTGTGTACCATGCTAGGGTAAGTTGTATACTTATCTAAAAGTCACAAAAGCAAAATTTCTAAGGCCTGCTTGCGCCACGCTTTTTTTGCGTTTTGAAATGCTTATGCATACTGCACTACCACGGGGAGATAGTGTAGCACTACACTGCAGTTATGTGGGACTCCAACCCAATAAAACTTCACTGTATCCTCCTGTGCCGCTTATAGTGGGAACACGGGTACGCGTTAGCGCTCACCGCGAACCCGCCCACGCCGAAGCTGTCCGTCACCGGACCCTCCTCTGGGGAGTACCCCCCATCACCGGCGCACCAGAATACACTATAAACCTACACATCACCCTGCGCCACCCTAGATTATCTCACTAATTCCGAGTTAGTAGCTAACACGGCCAATTATGTATGACATAACAGGTTAATATTCAATCAACAGCCAAATTTTCTGGCTAATAATAACCGAAAAAAAAAACGGCCGTTCTGTATATTTTTGCCCGAAAATTGTAAAGAACGGCAGTTCTTTTTATTTTTTGGATTGGTTTTAGCATAAGCTGTTCTTTGATTGATACCTATTGCGTAAAAATTTGGCTGGTCATTGAAAATTAACCTGGTATTTGATAATTAAACTCATGTTAACAACTAGCTCTTGGCGCAAGTGGGACTAAAAGTAAATTCTGAAATAAAATTTACCTGACAGACATACTTAACACATGAATATGAACTTAATTGTTGGGGTGGCAAACTGATTAGCAAAGTTACTGACATAGCCCGAAGAATTGCGAAACTTAAGTGGCGGTGGGCAGGAACGGATGACCGATGGGGCAGAAAAATCTGGAATGGTGACCGCGAACCGAAAGACGATGCGTTTGAAGGCCTCCCACTACGTGGACCGATGGCCTGGTTAAGGTTTCGGGAATGCGCTGGATGCGAGACGCACGGGATCGTTCAATGTGGCGATGCTTGTGGGAGGCCTATGTCCAGCAGTGGACGTCTTTCGGCTGAAATTATGATGATGATGATGAAACTAATCATGATATCCTATCTGCCTAGCTTTTTCTCAAGCATGTCTGAGGCGGCTTCCAGTCTACCAAGCAGCAGCTAAATTTATTTTTAACCAACTTATCAAAAAGGAGGAGGTTCTATGTTCGACTTTTTTATGTATGTTCACCGATATCTCCGTCAATTGTGGACCGATTTAAAAATTCTGTTTTTTTTTTTTGAAAGTATATGTTCCGAAATTGGTCCCATTTTAATTTGGTAAAGATCTGATAAAGAACTTAGGAGATATACAACAGAACTCTTCAATAAATAACGGCAAATAAAGGAAACTCAAAGACTTCATCAGTACTTGTTTTCTAATAACTACGTTAAGACAAAATAACATCAGTAAAATAATAACAACAACAAAACAATAATGTGAAAAACATATTGATAAACATAGACAACTTAAATTTAACAATAGACGTAAATTAGATAAAGTGAATTTCATAGCCCATATTTCACCAAACCCACTAATATAGTGTATAATCATACATCAGATTTGGCATCAGTAGTCAATAAGCGAGTTATAGCGCATAAACACTAAATGCCGCGACTGTGCCAAACCGATACTGATTCAAATGCTGCTCGTGCCAAAACTACATAATTTATTTATTTATTTATGTATACATGTATAACTTTACAGGTCATACCTAAGGCGTTATACAATGAGAGAAAAAAAAACACACACAAACGAAACATAAAAGAATTAGGCAAAATTAAATATAAACAAATAAAAACTAATTTATAAAAAAAAAACACGATACCAAAAAACATAAAAAAAGATACAAAAACGGAAAAAAATAAGTACATCAAACAGAAGTAAAAAAATGTACAATTAAATCATTCCTCATCAGGTTCATGTAGGTACTGCCATTTTATCGGGAATTAGGGAATTTGCATGACAAATTTGTATGTTATTTAACCAGTTTATCCTAAAATAATTTTACTAAAATAGAATACTAGTAGTGAAAAACCTGTTTTACAAAAAAATACAACCGACTTCCAAATAAAAACATTGAAAAATAATTTCAATGTCGGTAGTCGATATTCCTGTTTTCGTTTTTTGACACCGATTTTCTAAATTAATTTTTTAAAAGAAAATATGTTATTTTTCACATTTGGAAATTGGTTGCATTTTTTTAAAGTTTTTTTTATTTTTCACTTTTTTGTTGTGGTACCAAGTCGTATGTGGGTCTACAATTGAAGGAAAAATCGGTGAACATACATAAAAAATACACACATTGAAACCTCCCCCTTCTGCCTTCTTCTCTGAAACAGCAACGGGATACTATAACGATTTTAAACAAATAGTCCCTCTGCCGAGAACGCCTTTTTCTATGGCATATGTATGGGCGTACTAGACTGACGTCAGACTCAAAATTACATGCATATTCCCTATTGCTTGTTCTATTTTTTTTACTCACAATATGTTGGAAACTCATTGATAGTATTCAATGTGTTTCCAACATATTATGAGTCAACTGTCCTTAAGTCCCTAGATAAATGACATGAATACTCGGTACATCAATTCAAGAGCGGCATAATATGTACTAACATTATGTTTAATCATCCCATTGAATATCTCTCACACCCTTATTTGTCTGCTTTCCCCAAGTGTTACTAAGTGACTCGTTGTTTTTATTTTAATAACATTCAACACAAAAATTACGATTTTTTCAGGTCTCATCACCAACGACATTCGAAGTGCCCGCACCAGCAGCTTCACAGACAGCCTACTCGAATCCAAAGTCATACAAAATTCAGAAATCCTCAGAAAAAGAGATTCAGAATCAGCAAGAAGTTGCATCAAAATCAAAGGAGAGGCCGAACCCACCTATACCGCTCTATACGGATAACCAACCAAGACTTCGTTTCGAGGCGTACCCCCAAGCCTTAAATTTTCCTCAAGAGATTTTTCAGCAACGGCAAGTCCCTAGAAAGTCCATGCCTCTATTGTACCCTATATACGACCAACTTGGACCCTTTAGACACCCAGGACAAGTAGTGCCATCGCAGTTTTTACACCAGAATGGACTGTACCAGATTATTCCTATTAGACCTGACTATGTCCCCGGTAACCAAGAAGGGAACCGTGACAAGAATTATCCTAATCAGGAAAACAACGAACAATTAAAAACTGAACTAACTAAGGCGCAAATCGACGCACCAGTGCCTAAACAGGTGAGAATGATACATTTCAAATAAACACAGCCTTATAAAAACAATTATTTCATTCGATTGGAAAACTAAGGTACCCAAAACTTGACTAATTTATTTATTTGTTCTTATTTCAGGGGTACCATGCACATCCGAACGGTGCTATTAGTTTTGCAAGCTTCTCTCAGAACTTACCCGTCAACACCCAGTACGAAAAAGTGCCGCAACCTCAATCTGAAACCTCGCATTATTCGCAACCACAGCAGTTACAATCACAGTCAATCCCAGTACAACTGCCACCACAAATAGAACCAAAAGGCTTGCTGCAATCACAAGATCTAACACAACAAGCGAAACAAAATCTTCAAATTCCATTGATGTTCCAAAGACTCCTTCAAGATCTAGAAAAATATCAACCAGTCTTTCAGCAACAATCTCAACACAATCCTTTTAAAATACAAATTCAAAATCAGCCCAGCTCGTTAAATGTTCTTCAACAACACTTACTTCAAGAAGATCCTAGACAATTACCTAATCCTCAAGTAATTCCATTGCATCGCCTACCTTCGTTCAAGCCGCTACCGCAATCGCTACTTACATCTGAACCTTTTCTACAACATACAAGCCGATCACCATTATTTTCAAACCGATCACCAAGGCCATTTAGTTTCGAATATCAACGGCCAACTCTAGAAAATTTTGATCTACCATTAGAACCAGTATCTACACAATTAACCCCTTTGCCTCCGCTAAAGCCTAATTACAGCAAATATGTAAGGCCGTTGGAACCACAGTCTCACACTACCCCAGTCTTCTTACCAACACCTTTGCAACCGCTGCCCTCTTCCACGCCAAAACAACAGCCCATAGCCGATCAACTTATATCATCAACCACTATTCAACCTAATGTAAAAGATCAAGAAGACTCTGAGAAACAACCAATACAAGAAGAAAGCCAATCGCAGTCTCTAATATCTCAACCGCTGAAACCTGAAATAATTCATCAGTCAGGACCGACTGTCCGACCTCAAGCAATACAGTCAACAACATATCTACCGTTTGTAACTAAAGAACCACAATCGATAAATTTCCAATACTCTACTCCACCGCCTCAATACCAGCCAGCGATACGTCCCCAATCCACCAAAACGCCACCACGACATGATGTTGTTATTCAACGCCAGGAGATACAAGAACTTTTTTTCGAACCATCACCTCATCCCGGCACACGGGCACTATCCACTCCTCAAAATGAACGGGAATTACTCCAGTTAAAGTTTCAGCCGCCTCATCAATTATATGAACAGTTACAGCCTCTCTCATTTCATCGCGAAATTCAAGATATTCATACACAACAATATCTTCACGAAGCAAGACAGTTACAATCTCAACAAAAACCAGATTCATCACAAGAACGAGAGCCTCAGCAATATCTGATTCAACAACATTCTCATCCACTTCAACTTCTTCAATTCCAACCACAACTGTTACAGATTCCGCAACCCGAACCAGAACAGTCCCAACAACAACAACAAGAATTAGAACAAGCACAATATAAACAACAGGTATCGAACCAAGCACAATATCGACAACAAGTATCGAACGAAGTACAACAACAACAACATGAAGCAGAGCAACAACAGCAACAGGAATCAAAACAAGCACAACAACAGCAACAGGAATCAGAACAAGCACAAGAACAGCAACAGGAATCAGAACAAGCACAACAACAGCAACAGAAATCAGAACAAGCACAGCAACAGGAATTCCAACAACAAAATTTAGATTCTAGCAATCAAATCCAGATATCCACTCTTAAGCCGTCTGAAGATACTGAGAAGCAGACTGAAACTATAGAAAATGAACAGCAAACAGAATCACATTCCACGACAGGAAAATCTAATGAGCAACCAGAACATACATCAGAGCCTATTCCGCAACTGTACTTGGGACCTCTTCTTACTCCGTCGGTTGTTCCTCAAGAATATGCTCATGAGCAGCAGTTGGTGGCCCAGCCTGAATATAGTCCACTTTCGAGTATTCCATCTTACTCAGACGTGCAATATTTCGGAAAGTACGCGGAAAAATTATTCGGTAATCATCATCATTAAAAATTCACTCTTTTTGTATAGATATCGGAAATTATTTTTATATTAGGTTATGAATTAACAAAACGAGGCTTGTATAATATTGTAAACAATACCAAAAATGAACACTTCAATACTCTTGAAATTATTTTCTGTTCTAAAAAAGTCTTGAGGGTAACTTTCGCGTGTAAATAATATGCTAGTGTAAGCTATGTACATAAAACGTTAGTATTATTGTTATGAGTATTTTTATATTAGCTGAGGGTGATAGAATGTGTCGCGAACTGATGGGGTGCGACTGTGATGCCATATGTTTATATACATAGATTTGTATCGCTTTTTTAATAAAGTCGTGTGGAATATTGCTTGTGCGTTTGTTTTAATGCTAGACACTTAAAAAACTGCAAATTATTAACTGAAGTTTTCATGTTATCTGTCCTCAAAGGCAACAAGTTAATATATTTTTGCAAGAACCTACATAAAATTGAAAGTTTATTATTAGAAGTAGTAGTATCCTACTCCACAAAATATAGAAAACTAGCTATTGCCCGCGGCTTCGCCCGCGTTATGACCATACCCTGACCAAAAAAAACAGCATGAGATATGAGCATTCCTATTGACCTAGCGGCACTGTTGGCGCATGAATTACGGCAGTGAATACGCCCAGATTTTAGAATAAAATCTTTATAAATTCGAATATTGGTCTTTTGAAAAAAATTAAACTTACAAAATGTTCGTTATCAAATTGTCTATCCATTAGTGTTAGTATAAAATATAATTAATGAACACTTTACGAGGAGATGTATGCTGTCAATAATTATTTCACATTTTTATGGTTTTGTTGGAAGGAGATTAGTGAAACAAATACCTCTTTAAAAAAAAGTGTTCTACAATATTAGAATCAAAATTATGTAGAAATTTAATGTATTTTTATTAATAGATATTTATTTTTAAATAAAGAGTAGATAGCTCTTAAAAACTGCACAAAAACGACTAGCGCGGCGTTTTGCTCGGGGAGGCGCCATAAAAGGATTTTATCATCTCATGGAACGTACTTCCGGGATAAAATCCTATGTACTTTCCAGAGCCTCGAAAATATCTCCATACCAACTATACATGAATCAGTTCAGCGGTTTAAGCGTGAAAAGGTAACAGACAGACAGAGTTACTTTCGCATTTAAAATATTACTAGCTTCCACCAGTGGCTTCGCCCGCGTGAAAATCGAAAATTATACCGAGGGAACCTATTCCTTCGGTATATACTCCAGTACCCAATTTAAATCTATCACTGTGCCAAATTCCATCCATATACGTTCAGCCGGTCTGGCGTGATTGAGTAACAAACATACACACGCATTTATTATATTAAAGTAAGACAGTATGGATTCGAAAATATGATCTGAAAAAACGAAGTACGAAAACGTAATTTTCCTTAAAGAAGGTAGTAATCCAATATCCGTAGTAGATACCCTTTGCAATAGGTAGAACAAAGAAGTATTTTAAACACAGGCCACTTTATGATCCCCGGGTTATCCCGAAACACTTATAACAAAGTTAACGCATAAATTTAAGATAATACAACCTCCATCTTCACCTCATCTCGCTGACTTATGTTATCAGCTAACTTGCAGACTCCACTAACCCTATCTCAGATTATATCGTGATTTATCTGTATTAAAATACACCTGAAACATTGTTCAAGAGTTAATAAATCGTTAAAAGCACTTAAACTTTGGATCTTGAAAAAACGAGAGTTTTAGATGACTTTGGTAATACAGACGAAAATAGACTCTGAAATCGCTAGCATAAATGTTTCTTGTATATCCAGCAAGCCAGCATATAAAGAAACACTATTTTTATAAGTAACACCATGTACCAAAATATTTACCTATGTGTCACAAATAAAATATAATAGAAACAGCTTCCGAAATAAAAAAAGAAAAGAAAGAAAACTAGTTTATTTGGCACACACAGATACACACAATGTAGGTACGAAAAAGGAAAGACAACAAGTGAATACAAACTATCCTATGTTCTCCTCAGGGTTTCAAACTATCTCCATGCCAAATTGCATCTAAATCCAGAATCAGATCCAGAGATTACCCCCTACAACCTCACAAACTTTACCTCTTTATAATATTAGTATAGATATATTTTTGAATTTTAAAAGTCTATAACATTAAAGAGTACCGATAGCAGTGTTGGCTTTGTGGTAACGGCCGCAACTTACAAGTTTTAGGTGTGTGTGTGAATCTAGGCAGGGACTTTACTTTGTGTAAATTAATTCATCACCACTGCTTTCAAAACGCTGAAGGAAAACATAATGAGGAAACCGGCATAGCCTAGAACCAAAAATTCGAACACATGTGACATTCACCAACCCGCACTGGGCCCGAGTGGTGAATTACGGCCCATTCCCTCTCACAGAGAGGAGGCTTGTATCCCAGCTGTGGGAACATTAAAATGCTGAAGATGATAACATTAAAACTGGCTTTTACAGTACAAAGAACTTCAAATCGGACTATTAAGGCCCACTTTTTTGATCGGTAAACCAATGCTTAAACAATGCTAGCCAATGGTAACAAATTGCAGTAAAACGCGTTTATTCATCAATTGTGGGCATCACAAATGGTTAATTACGTTGAAGAGTTAATTATTTGACCATAATATGATAGATAAAAAAAATATTAATAAACGAATTTTACTGAAATTTTAAACCATTGATTGGCATATTTAACCATTAGTTAAGTTAACTACCGATAAAAAAACGATCTTAGGTAGATTTAGATGCGAAAATATTCCTAAGGAAACCTTATAAGACATCATATCCATAGTCAAAAGGTGGAGTGGTGGTGGTGAAAATAAGTCTCTCACAACAATCAACTTGAATCTTTTATAATTCAAAAAGATACGAACAAATTAGAAAAATCCCGGAATCATTACAAACAATACTAATATTATACCTTAATGCAAAAGTAACTCTCTTGAGTCTGTTATCTATTCACGTCTGAACGGGATCGGATGAGACTTGTCACACGGGTGGACCATGTGCTGAATAGAATCTATATATATAAAAATCAATGGCACTTTTCGTTGTAATTTTATAACTCATTTGCTTTGTTTGGACTATTTATTAGATGGTTTATGTGAAGTTTTTGACGTGACGTCTAATAAATCGCCGAAACTGAACGCCGGCTGCACGCACGAAAAAGGATGACTCAATGTAACGTTACGCTTATTGTAACGTTACAATGACGTTAATTGTATCGTTAAATATGCAATCATTTCATCAATGTTTTGTTATGACGTTGTCACGTTAAACTATCGTCCGTAATCCGACTTTACAGACAACCAATTTTTTTTTTTTTGTTAGGTTAGGGTAGGTTAGGTAGGGTAGGTAGGTGAATGTTTGGTGTTTTATGGCAAAACAATGTTTCCGGCAAACATTGTTTTCAATATAATTGGTCTTTATTTGCTTAGAAGGTAGGTAAATAAAAAAAAAAAGGTTAAAGGTAGGGTAATGGTTGTCTGTAAGAGATTGCCCTGTGCGATAAGACCGCCCATTGTACACTTTGTTTTTGAAAATGTTTGTCCTGTATGTTTTTTATTTTGTGGTGTACAATAAAGTTTATAATAAATAAATAATAAATAAATAAAAATAAGTTGTTACATTATAACTCCATGTAAATTCTGCCTTAATATAGCAAGCAAATATAATACAAAGTAGACGTTATTAAAGACCTAGTCACACTAAATATTATTAAGGGGGAAGTTTGTGAGTGGTGTGTGTTTTTGTATGTGTGTTACTTCTTCACGCTCAAACCGCTGAACGGATCTAGATGAAATTTCGCACAGAGATAGATTATAATCTGGAATAGCACATAGGATACTTTTTATCTCGGGAGTATGTTGCTTTTGGATAATTTTCGACATTCACGCGGGCGAAGCCGCTGCCAGAAGCTGGTGAAAGAAAATATTATAAAAAATATTTTATTTGTGATTTTTCCTGTGTGTGAAGAAGTGAAGCCACTTCATCTGATGTCAGTCTTCATTTATTTGTGACAGCCGACATCTCCACGTGGATACGCACAAAAACTACGCGTGTATGGAATTTTATATCTACTTGGAATTGGAATAAGTTACTCGTATGTTTATTTAATAGGGAAGCTGTTTATTACGACGCTCCAAAACTTGGATATCTTCGAGGTAGGATAATTTACCAGCTATGTTAGATTACCTCAACTCTTGATTGCGTAATCAGCCTATAAATGCTCCCACTGCTGGGACAAAGGCCTCCTCTCTAGTTGAGGGACTGGGTTGTTATACACCACACGGGCCATTGTGGTTTGATGGATGTCACGTGTCTTCCATGCTGGTTTTCCCACTATGTTTTTATTCACCGTTTTGAGAACAGTGGTGATGAAAAAAATACCCAAAGTAATACGCCTGCTTGGGTGTTTTTGAGACAATCCCACTGCACTATTCCCAAACCACTGCAACTCCTCAAAGCTAGAATCAACAGTGGCGACCACCAGAAAAGCGCCGAGGCAATGAAGCTAGACGAATTCCCGGAGAATGAATTTAACTGTCTTGGATCCCTCAACGAAATTAATCAGAAAAAATAACGGAGGAGTAGGAAAAAAATACAATATTCCACTTCCCTCCATATCAAGCGGGAGACAGAACAAACAAGACCAATAGGCACAAAGGGTCGTTTACAACTGGGATAAGCCCAGTTGCCTAGCACCACGGATAAAAATTAGCATTAATATTAATGGGTTCTAATATTGTGAGCTGCTATATTGATTGCCTGGGTTTGAAACCAAGACCGACTCTACTGTCAGGGCCGTTATCACTTTGCTGTCACCGCTATTGGTCACCCTTGGTTGGCTGGTCGTGAATGCCTACCGTACAGGATTTGAAAATGATGATGTGTGTCCTAGATTGGAGGCGTTTTTATTTTTTACTAGCTGTGCCCGCAGCTTCGCTCCCGTCATCTGCCTGCCAACGCTACCATACCTACCAGCCTGCCTGCCTACTACACATACTCAAAAATATACATACTACATACCAAATTTTTTTTCTAGTGTCATTCTTTCGCGTAAAATCTTAACACCGCGATTCAGAAAATGACTTTAAATGCACAACGCGATCTATCGAATAGCGAGTTCAACTGTCCGAGTAACTGAATTGCGTGAGCTGTGATAATTTTACTTCTTGAACACTTTAAATTCATCTAACTTTTGATAGAGTGAACCGATTGCGATGAAACAAAAACTAAGTAATTCTTCAAGATACGCACAATTTTCATGTATAAAAGTTATCTACATTGGTTTCGTACATTTCACGTGATGCGTGCACAAATAAACGGACAAACAGACAAAAATTCCAAAAATGCTAGAAATAGCTTCTGTTGGTTATCCTTTAACACCCTGGCTATTTTTTTTGGATTTTTTTTCGATGTACAAAAAATATTTTTCTACAGATTTATTATATGTATTGATGATGATGATTTGTGATGGGTTTGCTCTTGACTCTAGTCTAGGTCAGAGGTGACAGAGACAGAGTCGACGATGGAGTGAGCTTACCCAGAAGAAACCTGTTCACTCTAACTTTGAAGAGATTCGGGTTGAATGCGTTCGGAAACACAGACGCAGGTAGTGAGTTCCATTCATTCGCTGTGCGCATTATGAAGGATGTTTGGAAGCGCTTGGTGCAAATTGGTAGAATGGCAACAAGGTAAGGATGATAACTTCCGGTGCGTCTAGATGTCCGATGGTAGAAGGGGGCTAGTGGGATGAGGTCGTGGAGTTCTTGAGCACACTTACCGAAGTACAGTCTGTAGAAGACCCACAAGCAGGCAACCTTGCGGCGATGAGCCAAGCTGTGAGTGACTTTGTCAAATTGGTAGGTCTAGATTTCGTCAGTTATGTTAAAGTTCCTGTATCCCTGGGCGAGCCTATTACCATCAACAGGGCACAAGTCCAGACTCCGGGCAGTTACTAAGAAATTTCAGACGAATAACTTTCCTTTCGGCCATCGGTGTTGCAAATTATAAAACAGGTACCAAAGACACCGACTCCGGATCGACCCTCCACGAGATTTAAACGACCAATATCTAATATACACCGTGAAATTTAAGTGGTTGTTTTCCCGCGGCAGAACGACTTGCCTTAAGGAGTACTTTCGAAGCATAGAGTTAAAGTAAAAAAATAACGATGTTTTTGTTTTAAAATAATTAAAAAAAAAAACATAAACTCGAAAAAATGAGTAACAATAGTAACTTGTAGGTACTAGGTACTACGGTGAATAATACGGTGGTGACGCGAGTAGTACCTGATGAATATTTTTTAAATTATTTTAAAATAAAAACATCGTTATTTTTTTACTTTAACTCTATGCTTCGAAAGTACTCCTAAAGGCAAGTCATTCTGCCGCGGGAAAACAACCACTTAAATTTCACGGTGTATATTAGATCATCGACCTTAATTTATCTATCCCAACCGCATTGGCTTTGGCTTTAAGTCAAAAAAAATATTCTCATATTTCTGATAACTAAAATAATGCAGTGTAACCTAGGTAACTAGGATCTGAAAAGACCTAGAATTTTAAATAACTTATGTAAAGGGGGTTGCGTTGACTGGAAGTCGAGGACGTCACTCGTTCCGGCAGACAGGAAAACTCCAGGGTTCAGGCAGGACGATTTATTAGTAATTTCCAACAGGTATGGATGATTACAGAATTTAGAGTGATTTTATACAGTACTTATAATAGGCTTCCACCAACTTCACCACGCCCGCTTGGACAAGGGAGGCGGTAGATGACCTCTCACCCAAAAAATAAATAAATGTCACGAAAACTAGCTAGCCAGAGCGTCCTACGCACTTTTCCAATTAGGATGAAGTGGTTGGTGCACTTGGTTAGTAGAAATCTTCCATGAAACAATGTTTGTAGCAAAGGTCACTCATTCGCGGTAAATCTTAACACCGAGTTTTATAAATCCGAGGTGAGCGAACAGCGACATCTAGTATTAATCTTGCTAACTATTTACAAGAAAATCAATGATATGAACACAGTTGGTTGGTTACGCTTACTTGTTGGTAAAAGTTTACAGCTTTATACGCAGATGGCGTTAGTGGTAGTAATTAGATATGTTACACTTATAGAATTTTTTCATTTTATCCAGTTTCCCAAATAGTCGTCGGCACCTCATAATTTATCAGTAGAAGAGGTTTTTCACGTATTCTGGGCTCACTTAGGTACCCGGCACTCTAATTGCGTAATTTATTTATTACGGCACTCCAACAAATTGATCACAGAAACATTTACAGCATATTACGAGTAGGTACCACACGTTTATCAAAACTACAGCGAACTCAAGTGATACAACCGAAAGGAGTTCCAAATCAATTACTGCTTCGGAAATCCGTCTAATCGAAAGCGTAAACAAAACACGCAATTAAAACCATTGAATTGACAAAATAAAAAAAACTTTTTTACAAATTAATATTACCGACTTCCAAATAAAACACGATTAAGTGAAAAATAGCTTTCTTTTTAGAAGTCGTTGTCCATAACGGAAATAAAGGGTACCTTACACTTTTTAGTTGTACCCTAATAGGCTAGTTTATTAGTAAGGTACCTATAATGCCAGAATAGATTACCCGAATATTATGAAACTTGAACATAACTGGTGAAATAAGAGGGAGGTAGGCAAGAGGTTGCCTCTTAATTGGTAAGTCCTCACAGTACCAAGGTGAACTGTAAACATCTGAGTACCCCTTCAGAGCGTACTGGCGTGATGTTATGTTATGAAATGGTATAACCAATAAACAGACATGCGTTTGCACCAATCCCGAGCGATTTGCCGTCATTTATTGAAGAGTTATGTTGTATATCTCCAAATAAGTTCTTCATCAGATCTTTACCAGTGGTACCAATTTGGGAACATACTCTTTCAAACAAAAACATAATTTTCAAAATTGTTCCACAATTGACGGAGAAATCGGTGAACATACAAAAAAAAAACGGCCAATTGTGAGTCGGACTCGCGCACCGAGGGTTCCGTACAAACCTCAGCTTAAAGTTATTATAGATTCAATTTAATATACCTCTACGCGTTCATGAGGAAAGGGGTAGTAAGTTTAAAATTATTAAAAATATTTTTATTATATGATGTAACAAAAAATTTACGATTTTCGCAATTTTGCCTTTATCTGTGCTATAAGACGTTGCTTCGTACCAAATTTCAAGATTCTGAGTTCACGGGAAGTACCCTGTTGGTTTTGATTCCCTTGCGAGTGTCGAAAATTTGCGGCATAAACAGCTGTATCTTTTGATTGCGTTGGCTTAGAAGTTTGATTTTTTTACAGCTTTAAGGGACGGGATATTTCAGCTTGATACTTTCACGCGTTCCTAAGAAAAAGGGTCTTGACAGACAGACGGACGGACAACAAAGTGATCCTATAAGAGTTCCGTTTTTTCCTTTCGAGGTACGGAACCCTAAAAACGAACATAAAGTCGAACATAGAACCTCCTCAAGTATCCTGTAAATAAAACAGTTTGTCGACATAGACTTGGAGTGCATTGTGGCAGTTTCAAACTACAATGTGTCCCCAGACACGCATTGAGTGTGACGATCTCACAAATCGATCGCACACAGAGCTATGTAAACATGGCCATGTTAATAATAGCTTTTCATCTGAGACTGAGTTTAAACATAAAAAATCCTATAGCCTTAAGGCTCTCATAGACAGGTGCGAGGTGACATTGAGACAATGAGGTGGCAGTGCGTTTTCATAGAAATTGTTCTGTCTGTAAAAATAACTGTCGCAATGTAGTCGCATTGTCTGGCTCTTTATGTCTTACTGCTTATAAAAGTTAACTCCCTATTTCTTTTCTGTTATAAATAACATGTAGGTAGTATATGATATTATTGTTTGATTTTAGCATTTATTGAGTTTGTAGGAAGCATAAGCATGTTCTTATATTATTGTATGTCGTTTTGTGACAAATAAACACTATTTCTTTCTTTCTTTCTACTGAGATATAATTAAAATACCAAACCATATGTAACTTGAAATATATTTATCAAACATAACATCTAACAACTGCTGATCATCCCTTCCTCTAAATAACTACAAACGACTACTTGGTAAGATATTTGAAAACCACAATATTGTCTAATAACTTCTTCACAACGACTACCTCATAAACGGTAAAAACGAAACGATAAAGAAGAATAAAAAATAACGATACTGCGCAACGATATCAGCCGAAAAACAAAAGACTATAGACTATAAATACGGATGGAAAACTTCCTTATCTTTGGTCTAAAGCCATTGAAATTATCGTTACGGTTGATCTGAAGCAAGACATTATTATGTAAAGGAAACAGCTTTTAATGTTTCCTATTTTTCTTGTGTGTTATTTTCCCCTCGTGGGGAACAACAATAATTTACACATGACACTTATTCTTTGTTGGGAAATTAGAAAGGATAAGATTATCGTGGCAATTTGAAGAGAAGTTCTATGTTCAAAGAGAATGATTTGGTTGGATTTAGTGAACATAGAACTCTCAAATACCAAGCTAAACCTATTCTCGGCAACAATCATTCAGCTTCAATGCGAAAACTGACGCGCCTCCTATTCTGAGAGCCTCCTAGCTTGAGCAGTCTCCACTCCATTTACAATTATACAATGATTTATCATTTATATCATTATCATTTGCAGCGTTATTCCATATATATGAAGAATATAATATGTATGTAGTTTTCCTCTTTTTGCGTCATGCTGGCCTGACAAGTACAATCACGATATAATCTCTACTTCTTCTTAGATACTTCACTGATATCAAAGGGCATCCTTAAAAAAAGTGCTTCTTTATATTTCACACCTCGTAACGTCTTGACAGAGGTAATTCGACTCAGATGTTACTTATCACCTCCCCTTTCGTTCCCATTTCAACATTAAGATCAAATAATAAATAAACACGCGTCATAAACACGACACTTAGGACTTTAGGCTGAGTTCACATTAGCATCAAGTAAAAGTCTAGTCGCATTACTTTGTGGAAAAAATATTTCATAACCACTGCTCTAAAAATTTTGAAGAAAACCATCGTGAGAAAACCGGCCTAAAACCAAAAATTTGAAGACATATGACATCTACTAGACCGCAATGGGTTTGCGTAGTGGATTAAGACCCATTCCCTCTCTTACAGAGACGAGGCCTTTGTTCCAGCAGTGGGAACATTAAAAGGCTGATGATGATGATGATGAAAAGTCTAGTAATGCCATCAACATCATACACATCCAACTTTACCACCTGCCTCATCTTGGTTTTACCTACGGTGGCAGCAATTTCATGTGCCTATCTCGCTGCCGGACGACAGATACCTACTTCTTCTTGCAGTGCTTGGACGATACTCGGTAATGCCATCACCATCATGATTTTAACCACTGAACTACTAATATCAGTAGTGAACAAGCTTCGGCATGAGACTAAAAAACTGATATATGAATGTGGAAGGATGGAGGGAGAATTACGACAGAAATAATGGATTCATCGTGTGAGAAATAACATGAATGTGATAGCGTGACCGTTGGCAGGAAATAATTAAAGAACAAAACGTACGCCGACACGCCAAGATGGGACAGAGCCGGCAGATGTTGAAAAGCGTAACAATAACAACTGAAGAAGTGGATAAGGGTTTTTAATTTGGATGTTCATGCATTAGAGAGCTGAAATAGATATTCTCAATAATACTCTTCCTTATTTACAGTTCTGGGTAAAGTATTGTTGACAAAAATCATCACGTAGAATAAAATTACTGGCCTCTATCTCTATTTTGATTACTCAGTCAAACATAGTTATTAGGATAAACTCTAACAATGTAAACCCTGCTTTAGGCTCACTTGTCTGCCTAAATTATATCAAGCTCGTGCGCCTGATATTAATTTAATGGCAACTTTATAGTCTGCATGACAAGTGAGTTTCTTTCTATCGTAATTTTATATGAGAAAATAAGACATTTGCCTCGCAATACTAATGTCAAGATCTGGGACGTCACACAGCTATCTAAATAGATAAGTATTATCACAAAATATAAAGTATACAGAAGGACCACCCCCGCTATCCTCGAAAATTGATACTGCACGATTTTCTTCTTGTTTAAGTAGATATTTTTAGTTGGCTTCTTAAGCAGTCGGGTTTTTTGATTTTATTAACTTTATTATTTAGGTACAACTTTTTAGTTATCTATATTTTTTTGAATTACTTTTAAACATATAAGTGGTTTATATTTTTGTAATCACCATTTTATATCCTTCGTTTTGATACCCCACCGGATGGGTTTGGAAGAAAAAAAAATTGGGATTTAGGCGCCATAATAATATTGTGGATATTATTATGGCGCCTAAAACACGCCATGTTCTAAAAACACTCTTAGGCGGTCAAGACCTATCTAGAGTCTGTGCGGAAAGAGAATCGTCATGAGATTTGAGGGTGTTGAATTACCGTGTTTGTTATGTTGACAACTCTGTTACGTCATTATAGTGCGACTGTAACATCTTGATATTTTGAAACTATGTTTTATAATGTTTTCAGTGCTTTTTTTGTAATATTATTATATTGTTTAAAAAAATAATAATGTTGGTTCCATTTTACGCCACGACGGTTCTCTTTCCGCACAGACTCTCACAATGTCTTGATTATATAAATCCGTCTAGTGGTTTGAAAGATGTAATAAAGAATATTACTTTAATACAAGAAACACGCGTCAAACATAACGCTTTCCTTACAGTCGGGTAAAAAGGCGCTCGTGACAGCCGCGACTGAGCTCGGTCCAATATTGCGCAAGAATCCCTGTGAAATCGCAATGGCAATGTGTGTGTGCAAAATAACGCTTTGTTCGTAGTGGCCTCTCTGTCTGCGGCGCGCTGCCGCTTAAGCACTATGTGGCATTATTTAGGCTCTAGACAAGTGGCATTGATGTTAGCGAAGGCGATAGTCGATATTTCAAAATGTAGGGGATTGATCACGTGAGTTTTCGATATCGTTTGTCAATCCCACACAATGTTGCCTTTTTAACAATCGCTATCGCCACGCTTTCGACGATAGAATGTCACTTGTCTAGGACCTAAGGGCATGTTAACTTGGACTGTGAATTCGCCTCTCGTGCTTGGGTTCGTAGATTCATATCCGGGCAAGTACCAATGTGACTGTTTCAATTCTATTAATACTTTCGAGTTCCAATCCATTTTTTTGTGTTGTTGAAATTCACCCGTTCCCATTAACAATGACGAATCGCCAATATGCATTGGAGTTGATGATGGTGATCCTATGATTAATCGGTACTCCGACCTGATATATATATATTATAAAGTAATAGAAATGCGCTTTATTGAGACGGCTCTGCTATTTGATGTAGGAAATAATGCCGCAATTTCCGCTTAAATGCATATTGACTGGTGGCCGTCCTGATATCGAGTGGCATTCCAGAAAAATTGGACTGAATATGAATAAAATCAGAAGTATGATTGTTAGACGAAAGCAGATTCCTTGCGTGTGAAGTAGAAAGATATTGAAAGTGAGATAGGAGATCACAAGGGACCGCCCTTGTTATCTCCTATAGGGAGAGTTGAGTAGAAAGAAAAGCGTGGTCAACATGCGCAAATTTCACCACAGGTTGGTATTATTCTATAGTCCGAAGTAGTTATTGGTCCGAAGTAGGTACACACATACTTGTGTTGTTAGTAAATTTTAAAAAATATATCCATGAATACAAATCTGGGGAAGAAAGAATAGCCTGGGAAAACACTCGTAGAAAGGACTTCAAAAATTAAGTTGTATCTAATTTCAACATTGTTAACCATAGCCCACATTACCAAGCTATAAAAATATTTGATAGACTGCCGGCGAATTTAAAAAAATTGTCTTAGCTCACGCAACACGTTTTCTTCTTTCATACCGTCCTGTCCCCCGTCACGCCATCACTGACTCCCTTTTATTTCATATCACTCCTCACGCAGTCCATCCATCTTTTCTTTGGCCGTACCCTCCCTCTCCATCCATCCACATTTATATTCATAACTCTTTTAATAACATGCGTTTCATCCCTCCTCATCAGATGACCATACCAGGACAAACGGTTTCCTTTCAACTTTTGTTTCACTGGCGCCACTTTCAAATTGCCTCTAATATACTCATTTCTCACTTTATCCATTCTCATCACTCCGCACATTCATCTCAACATTCTCATCTCTGCTACTGCTACATGCAATCTCTTTTCATCCATCTTTTTCACAGCCCAACATTCTGATCCATACAGCACGACATGTCTAATCACGGTCTTGTAAATTTTCCCCTTTACCTTGAGGGGCATCCGTGGGTCGCAAGTTGTTCCAGTGACCTGTCACCATTTCATCCATCCCGAGTTGTTCCGGTGCGTTACGTCTCGGTCTACCTCGCCATCTCCTTGGTCAAACGACCCTAGGTACAGGAAGTCGGAGCACGGAACTGGAGAGACCGCCAAAATCGCAGAACAAGTATTCGGTTTTAGTTCTGCCCAATTTCAAGCCAACACTCTCCAGTCTGTGCCACCACATCTCCAATCTGCTCTGGACCTCTACACTCAACCACTGCAGTGACGAAAAACCAAAACATAATAAAGAAACTTGTTGTGCCAACAGCCCAACAGTTTTCTACAATAAGGAATCCTGACCAACACACACGGAAAGAAGGTGTCCAGTCAACTGTTAAACTTGTTCAAGCCACCAAAAGTATTACTAACATGTTTTCTCCACACATCTACATTAAAACCCAAAAAACGAGCTAACGCATTAACGCCCTTGCACACAGCACTGAAACATACCGTACCACTCAACCACTACTAAACATTATTTTAACACCCCTTCTCCACAATATTTAACTAAATTTTCATATAATCGCCTGATACTAAGTATAATAATTACGGCGCAGTCAGTAATGATGCTCAAAATACCTGAAAATATCTCGAAAGTACCTAAAATATCCTGAAAGTACCTGAAAATGTTCGTAATAGGTTGGTAACAGGTTGGTAATGAGCCGACCGAGGCGTATTGTGTGTAATTTGGGGAGCGACGCCTAAATTGTCACTCATTATTTTATATTTCCTATTATTTGTCTGAGGGGTGAGAATTTTTGATGTGTTTTTTGTGGAATTATAATATTTTGAGCGATATCAATGGGTTATCTGTGAAAATAAATCATACAGATATAACTTGTCTTTTAAGCACACTAATCCAATAATAAAACTCTTTACAACATCAAAACAACCTTTGTTAAAAATAGAAAAAATCTCATTCCCATTTTCTTTGAAAGACTTTTTTGGGAAATCTAAATGAAATTTCCGCCACAAGGCAAAGTAAATCCTTTCAGTGACGTCACAAGCTCCTCCATTATTCCACCATCTTCGAACAGACATTGAGATACAAATCCCTATTGGCTATCGAAAATCAAGCCCATTATGACGTCAGACAAAAGAGCGCTTTATTATGGCCTGGCCTTGCTCGAATATGGGTGGCCTTGTGGCCTGACAAAGAGCCTGTTTACACAACGTCTTGAGGACTGGAGATGGGATGTGTGCCTTTTGGCCCTTACGTTATTGTTGGCTGCTAGGACTGTTTGACGAGTCCGATATATACTTGAGAAATTGTTGAGATGTCAGTGTGTAATATAATCGCGATATTTACATCAATATAATTTACATTTAAAGGAGAAAAGGCACTTTAGGGGCGGTCAACAGCCATTAATGAAAGTAGTATCAAATGAGAGTAGTAGATAACTAGGAACAATTTTTACTATAAACGTTTTTTACTGCAATCCATTTAGGAAATAATAAATTCCGTGTTTACACGGCATTTATTTTTACCTGATGGACTTGCATAGAAAATAATAACAATTATGCCGTGTTTGTAATGCGTTTTCCTAAAACTCCACACAATCTTCTGAAAACGATACGATACGTCGCGGCAATGAAACTTCTACCACAGAATAAATATACAAACAGTATGGAAACTACCTACAAATGCTCGAAACGGCACACTCACGCAAACATGCGCATCGACGAGACCCCTAAGCGGCTCGCACTACTGACAGCACTGCCGTAGTGCCTGAATGGTCTCGCGTCGGTGCGTATGTTTGTGTGAGTGTGCCGTTTCCTGTTTGTATATTCTTACTGTGCTTCTACACAGTTAGTGCCTTTTCACACGCTCCTGTTGCCGGGTAGTCGGTGCCGGTGCCCATTCTTCTTTAAGACGACGACTAAAGGTGGGTACTGACCAACGTTACGAGGTGTAATGTAACATGTTAGACAGCGAGCATTCGTGCAGTCAGTACGTCGTCGGTAAACAAAACGCGCACTCGTTTCACACCCGCGCGACCCATAATTTTGTAGATTTTTGTACTTTCCTTATTATTCTATGACTTTAAAAAAAAACCCTCAGATCAAAATGTAGATTAGGTAGGACAAAGTGTAGGTTTTGGTGTGATTGTCGTGTTTTTGTCCTTTAAGACATAACTTTATAAATTAATTACACCATGGTTACGAATAAAACTCAAAAAAAATCCAGGTCAAATTGTTCAGTAAATGGTCTTATGTAACATATATTTTTTTTTTAATAAGGACTAGCCGTTTAGACGTGATTCTCATTTTAAAATCAGCTACTGAAGGGTAACTGCGCCTTAAATGTGAATTTTCAGTTATCACACAAAAACTGTTTAAAAATTGTTTCAGATGTAATAACTACGTGGATAGGTTCGTTAGTGAAATAAAAAAGTTAAAATAATAACTCTTCTTGACTGTGCCGATGTCGGATAAAAGGTGTCAGAGCATTTTTCGTCAAATCGCCTGCCTAATTTTAAACATAAAAGGAAGACTACCGACACCTTTGACGTCATTACCCAAAATTAGCAACGAACAAATTTACATTCATCCGGCTCTCTCTTACACATTTCCAGACGAGACGAGATGTATACTTAAAATAAATCTTAGTAATATGATTAATATTAGTGTTTGGATTGATGTGTGTGTGGATGTGGATGTAGGTATATTTGATAATAAATCACGCTAGAACGGCTGAACGGATCTTGATGAAATTTGGCACAGACATAGCATATAGGCTACTTTGCATGCCGGTATAATGTGCCCAGAAGCTAGTTGTTAAATTACTATTAATTAATATTCTTTTCAAGGTGTTATCTTACAGACAATAAAAATTCAAGAAAAGTCAAAATAAAATTTTCTAATTACAAGGGAAAACGTCTCAATGCGGTACATTTTACCTTGTATTTTGTAAATTTCAATAAACTCGACACAGTCCGAGCTCGCTTGTCTAGGCCAGTTAATTTTTATGCTAAAAACTCCGGAATTTCTCTTGAATTCTACTTTGGAACTATAGATTTTTCATCTAGCATTACAACTCTGTAGGTTAAAACTATTTTACCGTAACTTCACAGGACTTGTTTTAGGAAAACCATTGTAAGAATCGTAGTAGATCTCATTCTTTTGTTTCTGCTTATCCCCATGAGCAAAACCGTGAGTTTATGTATGTTTTTTTATTGAAGATAGCTGTTGCCCGCGACTTCGTCCGCGTCAAACTCGTATTCATTTTTTATTTGTTTTCTGATTGCAATTGTGATTTTTTTTTGGGATAAAAATGTGTTATGTGCTATGTTACTCCTTGTAGCATCAGCTATCTACCAAGTGAACGTCCCATCTATATCGGTCCAGCCGTTTCGTAGATTACCCGGTATAGACAGACCAAAAGTTGCAAAATTAACGATTAATGTAAACTACCAAATATTTAGAGGAAAAATAGTGGTAACACACGCAACCAAAAGTTCCATGTGTGCCGGATAGATGACTCTTTTCACAATAAAAAAAAATGTTCTATGTTACCAGGGCATGATGTAACTGTTGTAGTTTCTTCTAGTTCTATTTCACTTTTCGTCTAAACATTTCGTTAAGTTTTTGTTCCTACCTCGTTGGTCAAGTGCTCGCAAGCGCTACTGCTGAGCTTTGGATCCAGGGTTTGATAGCCGAGTCGGGCAAAGTGTTGTTGGGTTTTTACAAGCTTTTTTTATTTTGCAATGTAATGTATGTATGTAAGTGTGTTCAGTCCAATCTTGCAACTGAATTTTAAAGCGGTTATCCTCCACCGATTAAGATGAAGTTTGCATACACGTTTAGTTTGAATGACAAGAAATGGTCAGCTAAGTGACGTCATTCCAAATCCAATATGACGGGCGGCCCAAGATGGCGGACTAGTTATTTTTTGTGCACTACCATGATATGTGTATCAAATGAAAGGGTTTGCTAAGAAGAATACGAAAAAAGCTTGTTTTAAAAAAAGATGTTTTAATGAATAATTTATTATATCAGTAATTTTTCAGTAGCAGACCGGAGATTGAACTTTGCACCTCTGCCTAGCCCTTCCTAGAAAACAGTTGTGATGTTATGTACTTTGTTTTGTCTAAGGTAAATGTTAATTAACTACATCATGTAATAAAAAATGATAGTAAAAACTGGTTTCATAAAAGCATACTACCATAAATCCCCTCTTCACCCGAATTAATCTACTGACTGCATCACCGAGTACTAATTTTGCTCGCAAACATATTCAGAGGTGCGGAATGCAATGTACATAATTTTGGTACTTGTGATAAAAAGCTCTATAGTTGAGGAATTAGAAATTACCTGGATTAAATTAACTGTTGTATTGAAATACTTGGTTGGTTTTCAAAGTAAGGTAAAGCCTAAAGCAGATACTCTTTCATCATTCAGCCTAGCTAATCAATCAATACATATAATAAAGCTGTAGAAAAATATTTTTTGTACATCGAAAAAAAAAGGTGTTAAAGGATAACCAACAGATCCCATTTCTAGCATTTTTGGAATTTTTGTCTGTTTGTCTGTTTATTTGTGCACGCATCACGTGAAATGTACGAAACCAATGTAGATAACTTTTATACATAAAAATTGTGCGTATCTTGAAGAATAATTTAGTTTTTGTTTCATCGCAATCGGTTCACTCTATCAAAAGTTAGATGAATTTAAAATGTTCAAGAAGTAAAATTATCACAGCTCACGCAATTCAGTTACTCGGACAGTTGAACTCGCTATTCGATAGATGGCGTTGTGCATTTAAAGTCATTTTCTGAATCGCGGTGTTAAGATTTTACGCGAAAGAATTACACTAGAAAAAAAAATTGGTATGTAGTATGTATATTTTTGAGTATGTGGAGTAGGCAGGCAGGCTGGCTAGTATGGTAGGGTTGGCAGGCAGATGACGGGAGCGAGTCTGTGATAAGTTTATTTTTGACGCTAAAATTTGATCATACGTGAGAAACCCCACGCAATTGGTTATCTTCAGGATCGATCGTTCGCGACATGTTAAAAATGCTGTTTTTTGTATCGTGAACGCGTCTTAGACTTAGAACTGCGGTTTTTATTCGCGCGTTTTTTTTCCGCCCATTCTCCGACCTATGGAATTGTATAAAGCTGCACGCATTGCGGTAAAAACCGCGACGAAATAATACCGCAAGAAATCTGTGTTTTGCCACAGAAAACACCTCACCGCGGCGTGGATTAAATTCGCGCGAATATTTTGCGCTCTAAGAACAGGTAGAAATTACAAAATTCGCGCGGAATTGTATCCGTAAGGCGTGTTAGTTAGATTCAGGACGCGGACAAAAATTCGTGCGGCTAAAAATCGCAATGCGTGTTAAGTCTTATGTAATATGCAAACGTTCGGATATCCTTAATTTATAAACCCCGACGGAAAAAGAGGGGTGCTAAAAGTTTGTAATACCTGTGTATTTGTGTGTTTCTCTGTAGCATCCTAAACAGATGAACCGATTTTGATTGAAACGTGACTGGTGGAGCGCTTATGTATTAGGTTAGGTACATAGTTTATAATTACATAGAAAACATTTTTAATTGATTTAATATACCGCTTCTATTGTCGAATTCAAATTGTGTCTGTGCCGACTTGTTTTTACTAAGTGTTGAAAGAGACCAACAGATGGCGCTGGCATACTCAGATGTTCGATTCAAAAATACTGTATCTGTGGTCGCAACGACGATCATCAGTGTGTCTCTTGGATTGCACCCTGCGCGCGCGATTCATTACATCGCAAGAGTTCATGTTCTTTCTGGCTCTTTTTCTTCTGAGATCACTCACAGAGTTCTTCATAGACTCTTTAACATCATACATATCGTGCAAGTGTGAATTAGTGGTTAAGACGCCGGCCGGCAGATAAAGTAGGTACCTACATATCTTCACACGAAGCCAGTGACGGTGCAGATCAACAAGCATCAGCGACGGCTGTCGAATTGGAGGAATCCAGCACAAGGTGGAATCAGGTCAGTGGCAGTCACATTTGTTTTTCTGGCTTTAGAAGCGGTCGGTTTTTTCCCTTTCACATTTTGTACATACGCGTGGCAACACAATCCTGGTTGGACTATTTACACGTCCATCCATAATAATTTGGTCCTTACGAGCACGGATAGTCCAGTATATAGTTAAATTCACGTAATTATTGGTGAAACAAACTTCTTTTCTATTCGTAACTTCTAATTTAATCGCAAGATTCACGTAATGTTGGTGAATTCTTGCCGCCATTTTAAATCTCATTCGCTAATAGATTTACGTAAATAATTTGGTAAATTCTGTATTCTTATCGCTAAATATCTACGTAATAATTGGTAGATATACGTAGGTAAATGTTATTTGTTGATATAGTTGATGATTTACGTATTAATTGGTAATTTTCTTCGTCTATTCACATACGCGTAACATTTTATACCTACCTACATACTTTCGCTCCGCTAGTTACCTGTGCTAAGTCACGTACGTAATAAGTGTAATTATTATTATACATTTTATATTAATATTTAAACTGTATTTTACACTACGAGTGTAAGTGAGACTCTGTATTACATAACATATTATTAGTTATTGTAATACCTACCTATTAATTCGCAAACATGCCTGACTCATTAGCCGATCACGAAATAAAGTTGGCTATGTTGAATCAAAAGAGGGAATTATTGTTTGCACGCATTAATCGTTTGTTTACATCTTCGAAATCTATTATTTCTTTCGATTCGTCGACCCGTTCTAATGAGAACTTTCTGGCTGAGACTGAGACCATAGATGATTTACGCGATAAATTTGAGTCAATTGTTGACCAAATAAATAGTATAAATTTGTCATTAAAACCAACAGTAAATCCAGATTATTCTTGCCTCGATTCATTTGAAGATTTATATTCGAGAATAAAACACGTTAGAAACAAAATGTCTGTTCCGAAGGTCTCGGAAGAGACCCGCTCACACGGGTCGAATAATTCACTCGCGTCTGTAGTGAAATTAGAGGCGTTAACAATTCCTAGTTTTGACGGACGCCCTGAAAACTGGAATACGTTTTATCAATCCTTTAAAGCTAATGTTCATTTGAATAAAGACTTGTCTGATTCGCAGCGTGTGCAATACCTATTTTCTAAACTCACTCACGAAGCGGTAAAATTCACGTCCGGGGTTGTTCCGTCAGATGAAACCTATAAAATAGTGTGGGATAGTTTAGTTAAAAAATATCAAGATAAACGCTCATTAGGTGTATATTACCTAAATAATATATTGGATTTGAAAAATTGTTCACATAGTGTGAACTCACTCGATACCTTTATAGGTAGGTATTCCGCTTCGATCTCCGCGCTTAATGAACTAGGCATAAAGGATTTGACCGACTTTATATTTCTACAATGTGCTTTGAGGAAGATGGATCCTCAAACAATCCAAGCCTTTGAACTTTCTGTTCGAGGTGTGGAAATACCTAACACACAACAGCTGATTGACTTTGTACAAGATCAAGCTAAGATGATTGAACGATCAAACCCGCGGTCTTCGTCATATACGAAATCACCCGCTGCTACGTTACAGTCCCGCGATAGGCGTGTACAGCACAACTCGAAGTCCTTTGTGGTCAGTGAGTCGACTAATAATAACGCGTCGTGTTGTTTGTGCGGCGGCGGTGATCACCGACACCTGTACGATTGCACTCAGTTTAAAAATATGAAAGATGCAAAGACTAGGTATGAGTTTATTAAATCTAAACATGGTTGCGTCAATTGTTTAAGCATATTACATAGATTCCCGGATTGTAAAAGTACATCAGTTTGTTTTTGTCATAAAAAACACCATAAATTATTACACTTTGACAATAATATCAATAATTCGCACTCGCATGCGACTATAGTAGATACTGCCGTCGCGCCCCCGCCGCCCCCGTGCAACCAGAGTAATGTTATTCGTGCGCAGCCGCTAGCTGCGGATGTCGTTGAGCAAACGCACTCGTATGCTGCTAGCCATAAGGTTGATATTCTTTTGGCAACCGCTCAGGTGTACGCTCGCCCTAAAGGTAGCACTGGGAATAAATCTGTAGTCAGATGTCTTATTGATAATGGCTCACAGAATAACTTAATAACATTAACCTGTTCTCGCTCATTAAATTTGCCTATAATACCTTTGAGTAATTCTTTTGTCAAAGGTGTTGGTTCCGCGTCACTCCCGATAATTGGTTATGTTTATTTGGACATTGAATCCCGTGTCTACCCTGATAACAAATACACTATACACGCGTTAGTGATGGATCGCCTCACGGAACAATTGCCTACACGTTTAATTGAATGTGATCGCGAATTAAATCTTCGTGATGTACCTCTCGCTGATTTAAGCTGGAATATTCCAGGAAATATAGATTTAGTGTTAGGTGCCCAGATTTTCCCGTATATTTACTTAGGTAATAGGGTCGAGTGTGGTCCCAATGCACCGTGTGCACTATCAACAACATTTGGGTATGTATTCATGGGTGATTACCCCCGCAAAGATGTAGTGCCTGTCACTACTTCCTTTTCTGCGCTGGCACTAAATGAGTTAGTGCAAAAATTCTGGGAACTTGAAGAAGTACCTATGAAGCGCCTATTGTCACCGGAGGAAACAGAGTGCGAAAATATTTTCACATCTACTGTGACCCGTGATGACGTAGGTCGTTATACCGTTGCGTTACCGTTCTGTAGGGATCCTTCTGAACTAGGTAACTCATACGTCTCCGCTTACCGCCGTTTTATGTCGCTCGAGCGTAAGCTCCGACAATCACCCATTGTTCGCGAAAATTACAACAGGGTTATTCAGGATTATTTGGATCACGGTTACCTTAGTCTTATTGATGAATCTAACTTATCTTCAGATGGTTACTATATACCACATCACGCAGTGGTCAGAGCTGACAAACCAATGCCGCGTATAGTGTTGGACGCGAGCGCTAAAACGCACACTGGGGTTTCGCTCAATGATGTATTACACATCGGACCTAATTTACAGGCCGATTTGTTCTTATTGTTGTTAGATTTCAGATTATTTCCTATCGCGATGAACGCAGATATAAAACAGCATTATTTACGTATTGGTGTACCTGTAGATCATCGTAAATACCTACGCATCTTATTTAGATTTAAGGAATCTGACGAAATTCGTACCTATTCTTTTAATAGACAACCATTCGGTCTCAAGTCGAGCCCTTACATAGCTATACGCACTGTGCGGCAGCTGGCTACTGACATGAGTCCTCATTACCCTGACGCCGCGAAAGTGGCAGAGACCTGTCTGTATACTGATGATTTGGTTCATTCCGCACCTGATGAGGCCACTGCCATACAGTTGGCACGCAACTTGATAAATCTTTTCAAGGCTGGCGACTTTGACTTAGTGAAGTGGTCCAGCAATTCTTCTGTCTTATTGGACTCACTTCCTGATACGCACCGCAAGTCGCTTGAATTTGATGTTGGTAGTCATGTCTCGAAGGTTTTAGGTCTCTCATGGGAACCATGTGAAGATAATTTTCACTTCACATCCACCGCGATTGATGAGAAGTGCACTAAGAGAAACATACTCTCGATAGTTGCGCGACTGTTTGACGTGCTCGGGTTGGTAGCTCCTGTGATACTCTACGCCAAGTTGTTAATTAAGGAACTTTGGCTTAGTAAGAGTGATTGGGACGATCTTGCTCCGGAGCACATACGCTCACGTTTTTCCGCTCTCGTACAAGAATTACAGTTGCTTGACACTTTGAGGATTCCGAGACATATAGGTGTTGAAGTTGATTGTAAATTAAGACTTGTCGCATTTTGTGATGCTAGCATGAATGGTATGGGATGTGTTATTTATGCCCATTGTACCTACCCGTCTAGTATTCAAACTCGCATTCTGTGTGCAAAATCAAAGGTTACGCCGACAAAGATTACTACGCTCGCTCGATTAGAGTTATGTGCCATTTTGCTTATGTCAAAATTACTAAAAACTGTACGTGATACTTATTCCTTACGCATTCCTATCACCGATGTATACGCCTTTTCTGATTCCACGATTGCCTTGTCGTGGGTTCATTCGTCACCACATCGGTGGTCAATTTTCGTTAGCAACCGAGTGGCTCAATGTCAAGAAAACTTGAGCTCTAAACATTTTTATCACGTCGCAGGAGCTATCAACCCTAGTGATTGTCTATCACGTGGTATGCTCCCTTCGCAACTTTTGACACACGATTTATGGTGGAACGGTCCGTCGTGGATCCGCTGCCCCCCTGAGGAATGGCCTATTAAATTATTCTCGCCTGCTAATTGTACTGATTTGCCTGAGCATAAGGCAAATGTATTAAGTGTAACAACAACGCACACAGAGCCGCCATTGTTGTGTACGTTAGCACAACGCGTTTCTTCTTGGTCGAAGTTGCTACGTATCATCGCATATGTTTTAAAATTCGCACGACCTAAGTCTAAAGTCGACCCTCATACTGTATCAGGATTGTCACTCGCTGAGACATCCTTAATTCTCGCTGTTCAATCAGTTCATTTCTCTGATCAACATAAAGCTGATAAAGGCTGATAAGTTACCTTCGAAGAGGCTTCAGAGTCTAGCAGTCTTCTTAGATGAAGATGGTATTTTACGCATAGGAGGCAGACTCTCTCGATCGATTCTTCCCTTTGAAGCTAAACATCCTGTCCTTCTCCCTAAACGCGATCACGTCATTGATCTAATAATACAACATTTTCATGTTGTCAATTGTCATACAGGACCTGGTCTTCTCATGTCTATTATACGACAACGCTTCTGGATATTAGATGCTAGAACTGTTATCAGGTCTAAGTTGCGAAAGTGTAACACTTGCTTTAAATGCAGTCCAACGCATCCAACACCGATAATGGCTGATCTGCCTAATTATCGTGTGTCAGAAGCCAAAGCCTTTTGTCACACTGGTGTTGATTATGCTGGTCCGATAAAGACAATACTTTCTCGTCGCAGAGGTCAACATGCGCAAAAGGCATACATTATATTGTTTGTTTGCATGGCCACGCGTGGTGTTCATATCGAAGTGACCAGTGATTTAACGACTGATAATTTTTTAGCTGCGTTCAAACGCTTTATCTCCCGTCGTGGACCCGTTTCATGTCTTTATTCAGATAACGGATCAACTTTCATTGGTGCAAAGGCACACTGAGATGAGTTATATAGTTTCTTATTGAACTCTAACTTTAAAACCGCGCTGTCAAATGAGCTGTTATCTCGACGCATAGAATGGAAGATGATTCCACCAAGATCACCAAACTTTGGTGGTATTTGGGAAGGAAATATAAAAAGCATGAAAACGCATTTATACAGGGTGATTGGTATTCAGTTACTTACTTACGAAGAGTTGCAAACAGTTCTTACTCAAATAGAATGTATTCTGAACTCTCGTCCGTTGGGTTTACTATCCTCGGATCCCTATCCTGAGTTGTTAACTCCCGCACATTTTTTAATGTCTACTCCTTTGCAATACTTACCCGCAGCTGATCTGTCGGATCAACGTCTTAATTTGTTAGATCGCAAAAAATTGCTTGATCACATGATTCAATCTTTTTGGAAGAAATGGCACTTAGAGTATTTGCATACGTTGCAAGTTAGACAAAAATGGGCTACTCCCGACAAACCAGTGGAAGTCGGAACTGTTGTTCTTCTCGAGCAGGAGAACTCTGCTCCGTTGTATTGGCCGCTAGGAGTAATTACAGACGTGTTCAAGGGTTCAGATAACGTGTCCGCGTAGCAATGGTTAAAACGCGAACTGGAACTTACAAACGTGCCGTAACTAAACTATACCCTATTCCAACGCAATAAATTTCACTTAGTTTATACATAATGTTTTAGTGTAGGCTAGTATTTAATTATTACATTTTTATTATTCGCATAAATTCGCTATGCGCTCTACTCGGCCAGAGAGTTCACTTGTTTGTTTCGTAACGTCTTGCGACGTTCCAAAGCCGGGAGCATGGTGGAGCGCTTATGTATTAGGTTAGGTACATAGTTTATAATTACATAGAAAACATTTTTAATTGATTTAATATACCGCTTCTATTGTCGAATTCAAATTGTGTCTGTGCCGACTTGTTTTTACTAAGTGTTGAAAGAGACCAACAGATGGCGCTGGCATACTCAGATGTTCGATTCAAAAATACTGTATCTGTGGTCGCAACGACGATCATCAGTGTGTCTCTTGGATTGCACCCTGCGCGCGCGATTCATTACATCGCAAGAGTTCATGTTCTTTCTGGCTCTTTTTCTTCTGAGATCACTCACAGAGTTCTTCATAGACTCTTTAACATCATACATATCGTGCAAGTGTGAATTAGTGGTTAAGACGCCGGCCGGCAGATAAAGTAGGTACCTACATATCTTCACACGAAGCCAGTGACGGTGCAGATCAACAAGCATCAGCGACGGCTGTCGAATTGGAGGAATCCAGCACAAGGTGGAATCAGGTCAGTGGCAGTCACATTTGTTTTTCTGGCTTTAGAAGCGGTCGGTTTTTTCCCTTTCACATTTTGTACATACGCGTGGCAACACAATCCTGGTTGGACTATTTACACGTCCATCCAGTGACTTTATCGAGAGTGTTCTTAGCTATTTTTGATGAAAATCGGTTCAGCCATTCTAAAGTTAGGGACGTTTTACTGTTTGAATCAGGGTGTTTTCGAAAGATATCATGTCATAATTACTTTTTTAGGGTTCCGTACCCAAAGGGTAAAAACGGGACCCTATGACTAAGACTCCGCGATCCGTCTGTCTGTCTGTCTGTCCGTCTGTCACCAGGCTGTATCTCATGAACGGTGATAGCTAGACAGTTGAAATTTTCATAGATGATGTATTTCTGTTGCCGCTATAACAACAAATACTAAAAACAAAATAAAATAAATATTTAAGTGGGGCTCCCATACAACAAACGTGATTTTTTTGCCGTTTTTTGCGATAATGGTACGGAACCCTTCGTGCGCGAGTCCGACTCGCACTTGGCCGGTTTTTACTGTTCGATAGATTGTCGAAGCGTTTCTACATCTATATAAATTATAGCGGACGCCTCGCGGTTTCACCCGCGTAGTTCCCGTTCCCGTGGGAATACAGAGATAAAAGTAGCTTATGTCACTTGGGGATAGTGTAGCTTCCCAACGGTGAAGGAATTTTTAAAATCGGTCCAGTAGTTTCGGCGGCTATTCGGTACAAACAAACAAACAAAAAAATCTTTCCTCTTTATAATATTGGTATAGATGTAGCATGAAATAAATATATCGTGGGTTTTTTAAACTTTACTTGTATTATTTAAAACTAAGATTTTAACCTTTACTTTGCGAGGCCAAGATAAATGACCTAGTATGCTAAGCAAGAGGCAAAATTTACTATTTATAAGGTGATAAAAAATAAGCCTTACTCTCTCGGTCTCAACTAACGACGCAACGGGCAAAAAGGTAACAAAGGTCAGACATAAAACCTAGCATATTATACGTAAATCTAAATACCAACCGTCTACAAAGGATACCTCGAGTCTAGCTAAGTTAATCTCAGACTTAAAGCGCCAAAGTCTATCCTTGCCGACCTTATCAAAATTGGAGGCAAAGAAAGTCAAATAGAGCGGCCTTAGAGCAGAGACAAAAGAATAAGGTCGTTCGGAGGCCTGGGGGCTTGCGGGCTGCGGGAGGCCGAACATTTACATATGCCAAATAATTTACATACGGACCGTTTGCTCTCGTTGCAATGACGTGCTGACGTCCAGCGTTTGAATCTTTGTTTAAGCAAAAGTGTTATGTAGGAAATCTGGATTTGAGAGGAATTTTTCTACTTGCATATCGCATGGTTTCCTCTACAGTGAACTGTTTATCTTTGTTATGTTATTAATATTGAGATAGTACTGATAGTCATCATCATCTTCCTGTCCGGCGCAAAACGTTTTATTCTTCCATACCGTCCCGTCCCCCATCACGCCACCACCGACTCCCTTCTCTTTCATATCACTCCTCACATAATCCATCCATCTTTTCTTTGACTGTCCCCTCCCTTTCCATCCATGCATATTTATATTCATAACTCTTTTAGTAACATGCGTTTCATCCCTCCTCATCACATGACCATACCAGGACAAACGGTTTCCTTTCAACTTTCCTGTGACTGGCGCCACTTCCATCTTGCTCTAATATACTAATTTCTCATTTTATCCATTCTCGTCACTCCGCACATCCATCTCAATATTCTCATATCTGTTGCATGCAATCTGTTTTCATCCATCTTTTTCACAGCCCAACATTCTGATCCATACAGCATGACAGGTCTAATCACGGACTTGTAAATTTTCTCCTTTAACTTTTTCCGTTGGTTGCATGAGATAGCATTTTTTTAATTTTCTTTCTTAATTTTAAAAGAGACCTCTACGATTGCCCCTTATGTAATGCCGGGTAATATTAAGCAATAACCTTTTAAGTAATTGAAAGGTTCTTGAAAGATCACTCAAGTTCTGTTTAAGTGTGAATAATTTGAGCTACAAATAGTCTTGTTTATTTATTTGGGACAAAAAACAGTTTATATACAGTACAGCATATAGAAAAAGTAGTTATATTACAGTCGAGAAAACGTATAACCCACACTATTGTCCACGAAGTGACATCGGAGTATGATAACGAACGCATGTTAAATGAGAAAAAAAAATTTTTGCAGAAAAACACTGCATACACAAATCGAAGGAAGCAGATGACAAGAGCCTACATCTTAGAGAGCTGGTTTAGAGCTCTTCTAGAAATTCTGAGGCGAAAAACTTCACCTATATTAGGTACTATTTATTTAAATCTTTATCTACGTAACTTCGCCATAGCTTGGATTTATCGCGCAAAACTAAGACCTGTCACGTCTCTATGTTACAAGTTATAACATAGGTGAAAGAGAGCAGTGGTGGCCCAATGGTAACGGCCGCGACTTACAAGTTGTAGGTCGTGGGTTCGAAGTCGAACCCAGGCAGGCGCTTTACTTTGTGTAAATTATTTCATCACCACTGCTCTCAAAACGGTGAAGTAAAGAAGAAAAAATCATATTCGCGAGCTGGCTGACCAAGATATATCTCCGACTGCACAGCATGATTTTTTTCTTGTTTACGTCTTTTTAGTTCGCTTTTTAAGCAGTCGGGTTTTTGTTAATTTTTTTTAGTTACAATGTTTTAGTTTCTTTTTTTCCTCACAAAATTTTAATATTGCCAGTGACACTCGCAGGGTTAAGATGAATCGATTGACGTAAGAATCATCAAAATCGGCCAACGCGTTTGGTCTCTATAACGCCACATAGGAACAAACATACATACATACATAGACTTATAAACACATTACCCTCCTTCGGCAGTCGGGTAAAAAAACGGCATGTCTTAGAACCAAAAATTCGAAGACATGTGACATCCCCAACCCGCACTGGGCCCGCGTGGTGGTTTACAGCACATTCTTTATCACAGAGAGCATGCCTGCACGCACAACAGACCAAATGACAGTCTAAGTGCGGAAAAAAGGATCCATCTATCTTATCCTAACACAGTTGCAAAGTGTACAAACTGAAGATTCATCAGTATTCAATTATACCATAACACCACGACCGTATTCCCTGACGGGTTAGCCAGAACAGGGGCGTCACCATAAGCTCTTAGAGCGGTATCAATTTGAGATCGAATAAGGGACAGATGTATATGACTTGTATCCCCTGTATACCCTGCACCATTACACCTACATGTCGCCAGTTATGTTTAAGATACACGTAATAAATAAATGGTGATGCTATCGCCATTTTTATATAGATTTGACAAACAATGTAATTATTTTTTGACATTTGATTGATTTGACATACCTACATTATTATCATGTGACAATTGATTAATATGTTAATTCTTTTTTTTTGTACATGGACATTAAATATTGTTTATTTATTTATTTAACCATTAATTGACTTACACATAATACATAGACATTAAGAAGGAACAGAAAATAGGTACAAAGGTATGCTTATTTGTAACGAAATCTCTTTCAGCATAACTGCGAGAGGAGAGTTGCAAAAAAAAGATATATAGACACAGAGTGTAGAGGGGAATAAAAAGAAAAATATATTAAACAATTCACAATAAAGAAGACTATGTGTTGTTATTTGACGCTAATTGATTTTTTACATAAATTTGACAAAAAATATTGTTATTTGACATTTGATTGACATTTTTGTTATTTTTTTTACTTTCGTTTTGTTGACATTGGTAATAATTACTTTAAGATTCATTTCATGTATTATTTGTATTCATTCATTATTTCATTTTTTTTTGTATCAATTAATTCAAGATTTGCATGCCGTAGTATGTGGCAAACATGTTTGAACCATTTCTTTTATTGTAATCCTGCATGCACCTTTTATTATTTGATGTATGTATACACATATTTATGCAAATTTATTTATCTGAATCAACTGGGCACAAACGCAAATTCCAGGTAAAAAAAAAATTGCCACTGAGAAATTCCAAAAACCAAAACAACTCTGCCCGACCCGGGTAACGAACCCAGAACCGCTGAGCGACTAATAGATCAAAGAGGCAGTCCATACACAATACCACTCTCCACGCGTTTCATCGTTACCCATACACTCCACACATCCGGTCCATGTAATCCCACTCCTCGACTCTCTAATAAAATGCGGGCTCATCTCATTTTTCGTCCGACCCGACATGATTATGTAAAAATCGGACACAGCTGAAATCTGCTTAAATTTTCGCGGACGAATATTTTCAATTCCGCGATGATTGGACTGTGATTCTGCTTTACATACTGAATAAATGACTTTTAAATATGTGGCAGAAATAGACGCGAGGGTTTGGGTTATTTTGCGTATTTTTTCAGGAAAGAGTGAACAGAGTTCCGAGCTAAAAATAACCTCGTTCATTTGAAGAAGAGATGATCATATGAACGGATCATCATTCACCGGTGATTATGTTTTTTTTTTTAAATTATTATAGACTAGCTGTGGCTGCGGCTTCGCTCCCGTTAACTGCCTACCCTAGCCTACTTTTTTTCTAGGGTCATTCTTTCGCGGAGAATCTTAAGCATAATTAATAACTAGCTTTTTCTACTTGCATAGAATTTGATGAAAAAAGCTTCATGATGTTAATGTAAATCTTTTATTGAATACTTAGTAGTACCTACTGTTCAATTTGGTCTAACATTGGTCCTGCAGTGGCTAATACCGTACATTTCAATTTCAATTCCTACCCTAGCCTACTTACCTGCCTGCATACCCTACCTACCTACCAATTTTTTTCTAGGGTCATTCTTTCGCGGAGAATCTTAACACCGCCATTCAGAAAATGACTTCAAATGGGTTTTTTAATATATCAATACTTGAAATGCTCAACGCCATCTATCGAATATGGAATTCAACTGTCCGAGTATCTGAATTGCGTGTGTTGTGATCATTTTACTTCTTGAACACTTAAAATTCACAAGGTTTCTTATTCTTTATTCACTTCAAATTTGATTACTTAGTTTTTGTTTCATCGCAATCGGTCCACTCTATCAAAAGTTAGATGAACAATTTAAATTCATCTAACTTTTGATAGAGTGAACCGATTGCGATGAAACGAAAACTAAGTACTATTTGAAGTTATCCACAGTTTTAAGGGTTCTGTACCCAAAGGGTAAAAACGGGACCCTATTGCCACGAAGTCTCATTGCTCAGAAAGAAAATTTGGTTCAAATAAATCTCACTTGATGGCGCGATATATACACACAATTCAATAGAATTGTTGTATGGAAGCCCACTGAAATATTTATTTTATTCTGTTTTTTATTTGTTGTTATAGCGGCAAAAGACATCTGTGAAAATTTCAACTGTCTAGCCCGCGGCTCATGAGATACAGCCTGGACAGACGGACAGACAGACAGACGGACCGCGCAGTCTTAGTAATAGAGTCCTGTTTTAACCCTTTGGGTACGGAACCCTAAAAACATATGGGGTTAAAATCCGCTACCTAAATGTTTAAAATCCACGGAACCATTTTGGCATTTTGAAAATCACTGTCACGTTTTCTAGAGCCCATCAAACATTCTTGACCCGCCCAGAACTTCACGGTTTCACTACAAATACTGAAGGTCGGGGTCAGGATACACCACATTTAGTTTATGCGATACATTCGAAAACCTACTAATATTATAAATGCGAATGTTTGGATGGACCGATGTTTGTGACTCAATCACGCCAGAACGGCTGAAAGGATCAGGGTGAAAAGACATGGCCAGATTCTGCCCTACAATCAATTCAGAATACGTTAATGTACAGTAACTATTAATATGTGAAAATTACTTGTAAAAGAAATTAAAATTAAACTCAACAATTGCATTTCTCTACAACAGGCGACAAAAAAATCCAAAAAATATGTATGTTAATTGTTTTTGAGCGGTTTCTATGCAGTGCATTTGCGTTTGAGAGTGATTGTCAAATGTTACTGTCATTGTCAAATGTCACTGTCAACTGTCACTTAAACGCGACATCATTGCTATTCAAAATGACTCGGATTTTTTTTGTTTCCATAAACAGTGTCTCTTGCTTCTTCTCTGATCATAAAACAAAAACTATTGGAAATCCATACCTCTAAGCTTTTATACGACGTACCCTATGTCAATGTACATGAATATTTTTTGTTAGGGCACAGCTCCATACAAATTCTGGCCATGTCCTTTGGTGCAGAGATAATATAGTCTTAAACAATGATATTCTAATAAACAGATACGTTATACACTCACAAAACAACCAAAAAAAGTGTTCCGCAAAGCAGCGGCAGCACAGATACCTACACACTTTTGGTATGAGATACCTTCTGTTTTATGTACTTTGGTATCATAATTGGCACACTTTCTAAGTACACACGATGGCATTTTTAAATTTTGTTTTTGTTTCAACGAAGCCTATCGCTCTTCGCCATGGGTGACATAGACTAAAGACCCCAATTAAGACCTATTCGAGTCTTCACAATGCACGCGCTCATAACATATCTGTATACTAGAATATCATTGGTCTTAAATAGCAGATGGGTTACGCTTGTATATACCCGTGGATTAGTTCCCGACAGTCGACACCCACGAGGGCTAAGCCGCTGGCATAATCTAGTATTACATATGTGGAAGCTCATCAAGTCATCACTCACAAAACCTCACCCAATTATCCGGTCACACAGAGCCCGCATAGATTAAGGTCGACTACAATCACAATTATTTGTATCGATAGGAGCATGGACGTTAAACTATACAGATTTATACTTCAATGCATTCAGACATATTTTGCAGACTATTATAAGATCATCAAGGTGAAATGCAACACTGGCGACTTTAGCGGTCATAAAATTATATCGATCCTCACCAAAATAAAAGGTACTTGCCCTGTGAATTGAATTTCTTAAAAGATTCTTTCAATTTAAGTTGAAACTGAGACCAGTGGTAGTCCAATGGTAACGGCCACGACTTATAAGTTGTGGATATAGCTTCGAACCCACGCAGGCTTATTTTGTGTAAATTATTTCATCACTACTGCTCTCAAAACGGTGAAGGAAATCATCGTGAGGAAACCGGCATATCCTAGAAACAAAAATTCGAAGTCATGTGACATCCAACAACCCGCACTGGGCCTGCAAGGTGGATTACGGCCTATTCCCTCTCGCAGAGAGGAGGCCTGAGTCCAAGCAGTGGGAATCTTAAAAGGCTGATGATGATAAAGTTGAAACTAAGTTCTTCGTATTTGCAGTACCAGCAGCAAAGTCCGTAAAACCTGAGTACATAGACTCATTACACCAAACCTGACTGAAAAGATAACAATACAGATAACGCACCAAGAATACAATAGAATATTATAGAATAGAAAACATTTATTTGACACAGACAAAACACAACACTAACAAGCACAAACGATAACAAATTCTTCTCCGTTACCTACGTAACGGAGAAGATTAATAGAAAAAGTACAATCAAAAAAACTTTTGTGCAAAAAAATACTACCGACTTCCAAATAAAAAACTACAAAGTGAAAAATTACTTTATTTTTGGAAGTCGGTGTCTTTCATCTTTCGTAGGTACCAATTTTTATGCTATATAGACACCGACTTCCAAAAATAAAGTTATTTTTCACTTTGTAGTTTTTTATTTGAAGTCGGTAGTATTTTTTTGCAAAAAAGTTTTTTATTTTACCCTTTTTAGTTGTACCTACTAAATATTATAGGCAGGTTGTATACTAAGTAAGTACCTATAACGCCAGAATAGATTACCCGAATAACATGAAACTTGAACATAATCGGTGAAATGAGGGATCTGCGTACCCCTTTCGAGCTTACTGGCGTGATGTTATGTTATGAAATAGTATAAACAATAAACAGACATGCGATTGCAACAGTCGCGAGAGATTTTCCGTTATTTATTGAAGAGTTCTGTTGTATATCTCCGAAGTTCTTCATCAGATCATCACCAAATTTAAATGGGACCAATTTCGAAATATGCTCTTTCAATCAAAAAAAGAATTTTCAAAATCGGTCCACAATTGACGGAGATATCGGTGAACATACACAAAAAAAAAAAAAAAAACATACATAATGTCGAACATAGAACCTCCTCCTTTTTGGTAAGTCGGTTAAAAATAAAATAAAGATTTACCTTTTCTTTTATACACATACCTTTTTAAATATTTGTATGTTTACAGGCTGCTCCAAACATAATAAATCTAGCCAAGTCGTCACACACCACGTACAAAATTACCATCCCGAAAAAGCGCACCGTCAGAATAAGAAAAACCATCAGATGGCCAAAAAAAGCATTCTCAATTTGGGCAAAAATACGTAAAACCTAATGCATTTCCCGGGTACAGCGTGCGGTACGGTACTGCACGACTCGGCACAACTCGGCAGGGCTCGGCATCAATCATGGATGCCCCACAGAATACTAAATAACGGCCATGCTGCCTACCTGGGCTAACATGGAGGTTTTATTGTTGAGGCAGAAATAGTGGCCGTATCGCACTGATTTGTGGGACACCGGCTTTAAGGGATAGTGAAGAATTGGACTGCAGTTTTCATTGCAGAGGATAACGATATTAAAGGGTATTAAACATTGACCAATCTTGATTAGGCTGACCCGGGGACGCGAGGATTGGCACAAGCAAAGAGAGACTTATGCCCAACTATGGTCACCCACTGCTGGACATAAGCGTGTGCCTGTGCAGTTGGACTGCGTATGATATAATGTGCCATAAGAATTTATTATTTTCATGATCAACAAAACGAATGTCCCAAATAACCAGCTGTCCCATATTTTTCTTGTGACTTTCACTACAAACAAGTATAAAAATAAATGTAGAATTCTCAAAGCGAATCGGATTCGTATTCACAATTTATGAAAAAGGTCATCCTAAGCCACTCTTTACATAAATCTTGTAAATCGAGATCTAGCAACTACCAGCCTAAACCCAAAAGAGTTACAGCCACTTTTCCTTTCAATCGACTTTTACGAGTATCAATGACCACTCTTGGCTCCGAAGGCATTTTGCCTTTCCCTGAGTTACCCACATAAGGATATTGCTGAATTTGTCATAAAATATTCACGCTAGCACGATGGCACATATTCATAGGCGTCAAGGAGTTATATGATGTCCTTTACGTGTTACGCTTTAAGCATGCAACTGAGCACTATGGCCACAAGACCAGCGATTTGAGACTGATACACGCTCAATTAAGCAATTTTAAAACAAAAGATTATAACTTCTGCTTCTTTTTGAGTCGATGGGAAACTCTTCATAAATTTATGAAGATTATACCTAAACATAATAACGAAAGATGGCTCGGTCTCACTAACGAGTCCCAGCATTAGGCTGGCTGTCCACTGGAGCGGAGAGGAAAGGAGCGGATAGGAGCTGTGCCAATGCTAATCAATGGAATTGCATAAAATCGCCGCTCCACTTCAATGGACATGGATTTGCGAACTACTTTAAAATTTTATACAAAACCGGGTTCCAAGTTTTTAACGCACTCGATCGTGTTAACGTAAACCATCTCATAAGTATTATATACGGTTTTTGTATACATAAAAGAGTTTTACCTTTACTGTCACCAGACGGCGCTTATCCAGTTTCAATACAAATTGACGTTTACGTTAACGCGAATGAGCATGAGTAAAAATTCACACTTAGCCCACAGATCATACGCCACCGCCCGCTCAAATTACTCTTTGCGTAGACTCGGCCTAGCTAGGCCGAGTTTACGCTACGACTATGCGGGGCTCCGCACAATCCACAACTCCGCTCCACATTCGCACTAACTCGCTTCGAATCAATGGACAAACACAGTCCGCTACTCCGCTCCTCATTACTCCCTCGCTCCGCTTTAATAACAGACAGCCTTATGCTGGGATATCGCCGTTTTCCCGCGGATGTGGCACATATTTCCTCAAGGCGCACTTGATATACCATAAAAAAATATAATAATATATATAAAATAAACAATTTTTTTCTTTCTTTTTTTTGTCTAGCTGTTAATGCAATCTAATAAAATTTACCTTTTGGATTATCAAGTTGGCTTTTGACAGCTCTCAATAATGACTTATTTATAAGATTGGCTTTTCATCTGGCAAATACCGCTCGTGTTGTTTGGGCAAATCCTGCAGAATTAAAAACAGTACCTGTTAGTTGAAAGGTTTTAGTATGATCTGTTACACGATATTTAGTGGTAGGCTCAACAAACTCCGCTTATTTATCAATTCAGTCACTCGGGAAAAATGTGTGTATAAAAAAATATAGTATTGTCTTAACTGTGAAATAATGGAAAAGGATTTCACAGTTAATAAGTTTAATAAGTTATAAAATGCCTGCTATCTCATCCGACAATACGTGCGAAAGAGATAGATGCTGTGGTGAGCAGTAAGAAGCTAGCTCGCGTACGAATTAGCACTTTTGCAAGTTTATAGCGAAATGGATGATGATTTAGGACGAAAACGAGCGCGCGAAATTTTATAAACATACCTTCTTCTTCTTCTTTCGTGTGACGTGTGGCCACCTCTGGTGTCAGAGTTAAAGTTGTCACATACCTTTGGGAGTCTAGATATCATGAAAAACGACTAAATGTATATTTTGAAAATAAAATTATTTTCATTGTTGAACTACTAATCTATCCCGGTATGGTGGCCGTTTTGCAATTTCCCTTCTTCTTAATGGTATTTTTGCCGCCCAAAGATGCGTTAAAATTAGTGTTGAAATATGGAACTTTCGACGCTCATAACTTTCAAATATTTTCTTTTTTACTTTTCTTCTGTTTCCATACAGGGCTAGATAATGATGAGACAAATTGATATCATTTTTTATTTTGAACGTACACCGTCAAACAGTGGAGTAATCCCTAGACTACGTTTGTATGGAATAATTATCGACTAGTGTAACCTTAAGACAATACAATATTTTTTTATACTTACATTTTCCCGAGTGACCTGTATCACAGCTGTCAAAAGCTGACCTTATAATCCAAAAGGTAAATTCAACTAAATTTGATTAGATTGCCCACAACCGTAAGTAATTAAAAATTCTTTTGAACAGCGTATTTTACGTTAATTTCTGCACTACATCACCAACCATAAAACTCTTTTTCTAAAGCAAACCACTTTTAATCATCGACTTTTACTCTGGTTTTATCGCTGTTTTAATGGCCCGGCCCGCTCGCTCAGTCCCTCACTTGGGCTCAACGCTGCAGTGTTCCGATAGGAGTTGACCATGCCACAAGCCTCAAGCACTATTCAAGTTTATATATAGTATTTTGTGTTTATTTTGATATAGATAAATTTTATAAAAAGTGATTTTTAAAAGTGTTTTATGAAAGGTACGTTTTTGTGTATTCTATTTTCATTTTAAAGGTTTTGGCGCGATGTATATTATGTATGTATATACTTCGCAGTCGAAACTAAAGATTTTTACTTATGGAATTTATTTGGCCATCCCCTGTTAACTTGGGGTATCGTAAAAGTTAATTTAGGGACTCCATCTTGTCTGCTAATAAAAACACTAGGATCCGTTATTAAGTGCTGTGATCATGGGAGCCTTTACCCATAAACTTTATCCCCCACCCATGTCGAGTAATGACTGATACATAGACAAAAGTCTTACATAAAATTCTTCAAAATAAGTCAACAAAATCATTAATCCCACGCGAACCCAAATAAACGTATCACATCAAGGTGACTTATCGATTCAAATCCTATCGGTTAAAACTTAACCCACTAGTATCCAAACACACTCACCTAATTATTTTCTATACAATATCAGTACAAATCAACGCAACATTCATTACGTCACAATCATTAACAATGACATAACATTATCGGTCCACCATCTTTATTTATTGTACCCATAATTACCTAAGCAAAGCTCCAATAAGTTACTTCACTTAACTCTCAAGTTATAGTTAAGCAATGATCCAAACTAGCTGTTCGACAATCACTATCACAGTTGCATAAAAGTAACTGGACAGTTAGAACCAAGGATATAGCTAGACCACCATACAAAAGTTTTGAAATGCATCACTCTCGTTTCGGCCTGCCACAATCGCGTATCAGAGACTAGTAATTCGCTTTGTGAATGCGTTGCAGTCTCGCTGGTTATCTGGTTCATCTTTTACCACGCTTAATGAGGATGCTGCCACGACAGCAATCCAAAGATCCATATATATTTTTCTAACCATTACTCCAGTTCTTATAGAGCGTTTGGCATGGTTCACATATTCTATTTTTGTCAAAACTCAGAAGACAAGCTGATAGGTCAGATGCTGCTCATCCTCTTAAGTAAATAACTGAAATAATAAGTTTAGGAGATTATGCCTATCCATAAATCTATTGATATTTTTACCATTGATATTTTCCTTAACCTTTTGCGAGTGTCATGTTTACGACTGTTTTATTGACATTACGATATACATTCTCTTGACATTGTACTCGGTTATTTGTTAATGTACCAACAACTTGTTTGACACAGACAATGCTTGGAACACATTTGGACAACACGCCGGGCGTAATGCCAAATTATATGAACAGGCTTCGTGATGCTTAGGACACGTTCACATAGGACATACGTATTTCGAGGATCGTTTTTAGCGGATCCGTCGCCACTGGAGGTGATGTTCACACCGCATTTACAGTACCAATTTAACAGATCCTTCGCTTTCACTCGGCAATGTTCACACAACATTTAGTTAGTGTACCACCAAGTTATAAACAAAAGGGTTCAGTATTTTAATACTGTTGTGTGTGTGAACTCGCTCATACAACTACCTACGCCATTGCCGAATAAAACACGATAAAGTGGACCTGCAGATGGACCTCTGTGTGAACGAGGATTAACATGATGGGAATGGCAATACTTTGAGATAAGATAAGTTGTAATACAATATTTCGTACATTGCAGGGCATTATCATCTAAATGTTTACGAATATAAATATCTTTATTCCCTGACGGGTTAGCCAGAACAGGGGCGTGACCATAAGCTCTTAGAGTGGTATCAATTTGATGTCGAATTAGACTTGTATACATCTGTCACTTACTCGATCTCAAATTGATACCGCTCTAAGAGCTTCTGGTCACCCCGCTGATGTTGTAATTATTAAAGAACTCTATGTCTAGCCTTCATCGGCGTACAAATATTAATTTGGTACAAACATGCTGATTATAATAAATTATCAAACAATTATCGCACATTATTAAATAATTCTAAATTAAATAGTCGACAAAATAAAATATAAAAATAATAAATTCAAGTATAAATTGTCAATTAAAATGTCAAAAACAAAAAAAAAATTATAATGTGTCAGTTAGGTATGTTCACCGTATAATATGTTTTTTCATATAATATTTTAAGAAAAACCTTTTTAAAATTGTCTATGTTGTTTATTTCTTTAATTCGTCTAGGGATCTTATTATAGATCCTAGGTTCCATTCCTAAAAAACATTTTGCATAAAGAGCAGTGCTATGTGGTTTAGTGCATATCTCTCTGTTGCGACGTTTTCTTCCACCTCTTTGGTATAGTGATCGCTAGATCCTGGGTTTGATGCCTGAGTCGGACAGTGTAATTTTAGCTTTTTTTTCATCTTAAATTACACAAGTAGCAGCCCGTAGTCTAGTTATGTGTCCGACTGATGGCAATAAGTTCGCCTCTTTTACAAAGGACTTCGTATAACTGGAAAATATAGGTCCACTACCTTTTGGTACACTTTTGCTTTATCCATAACCCATGAGCAGTGGTGGCCCAGTGGTTTAAGTTGTAGGTCGTGGGTTCGAACCCAGGCAGGCGCTTTACTTTGTGTAAATTATTACATCACCACTGCTCTCAAAAACGGCGAAGGAAAACATCGTGAGGAAACTTCATCGGCATGTCTTAGAACCAAAAATTCGAAGACATGTGACATCCACCAACATGCACTGGGCCCGCGTGGTGGATTATGGACCAAATGCAAGTCTAAGTGCGGCAAAGGGGTCCATCTATCCTATACTATCCTGCCTATAACCCATCTTGGAATAAAAGTGTGATATTAGTTGTTTACATTTGAAGGAGTCCACGTAGCTTCGCTGTACACAGCTACCAAATTATACAGTTTCTAAGGAAAAAGGAGTGGGAGTACCTATTCGCTTTTAATAACAACTTTTGGTCCATACATTGAGGCAAAGGCTCAGCTGGCTGCCAAAAAGTTGGGGATCCTTGCAAAGGTGAGACGATACTTCACGCCAGAACAGCTGTTTAACTTATATCAAGCGCATGTTCGATCCTGCATGGAGTACTGTTCTCATATCTGCTCTCATCCCTTTGAGCAGATATGAGAACAGTACTCCATGCAGCAAAGGTGCCTATTGGCCTTGTTTATTCTGTCTCCTGCTTTGTATGGAGGGAAGTGGAAATTTATATTTTTTTCTACTCCTCCGTTATTCTTTTCTGATTAATTTCGTTGCGGGATCCAAGACAGTTAAATTCATTCTCCGGTACTTCGTCGAGCTTCATTGCCTCGGCGCTTTTGTGGTGGTCGCCACTGTTGATTCTGGCTTTCAGTAGTTGCAGTGGTTTGGGAATAGTGCAGTGGGATTGTTCTCATCTCTGGGAGGGATCTGCCAAATACCAACTTGATGCAGTTGAGTCGATCGAAAAACGGGCCAAGGGGCTCGTCGGCAATAAGATACTGATCGAGTCAAGGCTCCAGAGCCTTGAACATCGTTGCCGAGTTGCCAGCCTGCCGGTTTTTAATCGGTTACGTTTCGGGGAGTGTGCGAAGAAACTGGACAATTTGATTCGCCTAGTCATCAGACTACAAGACGTACGGCGATGCACCATCGGTATTTATGATGGACATCCCACCCATACACACAAAGCATTTTCGGAATACTTTTATTGTGCGTACAGCTAAGAAGTGGAATTCCCTGCCGGAGTCTGTAATTTTTGATAGCTACAACCTGGGAGTCTTTAAGTCAAGAGTGAATAGGTTACTTCTAGGTAAGCGTGCTTCACCGTCGACCACATCATCGCTTACCATCAGGTAAGATAGTGGACAAACGCGAGCCTATCAATAATGATCTTTGGTCAAACCGAAGCGTATTTTTTTGCATAAATTATCTTTACACTATTAACGATGAATACCTTATAAGTCGAATTGTCCATTGAGGTGCCCTTATGACTATGCAAATATTTAACATAAACATCTAATCTAGCCTTCCGCACAAGGATCAATCGTTTCGGCAGTCTTGACCTACAGACTGCAAATATTCGCTGGTCCAGTAGAAATGCAAATATTTACAAATATACCAATCGTTTAACTTGCAGTTTGATCTCGCTAAAGATTATAAAAGCAACCATAACCGAAAACTTAAAATTATGAAGTGATAAAACAAACACAATCAATTCTCTGCATGCAAACACTACCCAAAGTTTTCTCATTTTTGTATACTTTTTTTATCTAATACCTAATTTTTAATTAGGTATTTAATGCGGCAACTAAGTAAAATGAATATAGGTTTTAAAAAAAAATTGAGTGGGTACCATATATAATGGGTTGGCAGCTAATAAGGAGTATCGTAATAAGTAATAGGTAGCATATTAATATATCAGTAATAAGCTCCGTTTTAATTTAAACTAGCATCAAGTTTTTCTTTTGGGAACTGAATTAATATCTAAGCGGAAACTTAATGGCGAAAATAAAATAGAAAATGGGCATTCATAAATAATATAAATCAGATTCTATTTAAAATTATTGGTATGAAGAATAAATATAAACTAGCTTATATTATACATATATTGTGTGACTTTTAATAGCTTTTTATGCAACATGGTCGACGAAGCCCTCCTATTTCTGAATGCAGGGTCTAAAGTAACCTAACACGAAGGGGACGACGACGGGAGCTGAGTTCGCTCGCTTTGCTCGCTCACTTCAGCTCCCGTCATCCCCTTCGAACCTAACCTGTCCGTGTCGGGGTGCCCTAAGCTCCCGAGCTCGCTGCGCTCGCTCTTGGCAGTAAATAATTCATTGTTATGATGTTGTTAATTCATTGTTGTTGTTATGTTGTTTTAATATAGAATTGGTGCAATTTAGTTAGTCGCCAAGTCATTATTTATAGCTCCTCGCCTAATATTTTATTTGACTGGTATAGTTTATTTGCTACCTAAACGCAGCTGCTAGTTTTTAGTTTTTATAACACCTTTAATTTTGAACCTTACATAATATAATAGTCGCGAAAATATTTAATCGCTGGCAAGTTATTTTATTTGTTGCAAACATTTAGTCGACTTTTAAGTTATTAGTCACTCGGAAAATAATAAGCTATTTTAATTGATTATGTACATGGTTAAAATAAAATCATGTCAATGGCTATATATAAATATGTATAACACTCGAGGGATTTGGTACTGATAGCCGAAATAAGGGCTCTACCTAGTTCGGCTACAAATGACTACACCACTTAATCTGACCTAAATTAGCCTATTAAAATATTTTGTAGTATAATGTCTGTTTCCATAAATAAAAAAAATAAATTGATTGTTTGTTTCTTTATAATTATGTCTGTGGAAGGTAATCTCTGTAAATACTGATTCATCTATAAAAATTCTGTCTGCAACAGCTGGAGCGTCGTGTTGTGTTCCGAGCAGAACCCAAACTGTTGAGGTCTTGGAGTCAGGTGTGGAGTAAGATCCCCCCGGTGGGTTCCCGCACTGTCGAGGCGGGGGGGGGGCTCAGTAACCGCGGCTTGGTCGCCCATGGTGAAGCGAAGAGGAACCCGAGGAGGGGCCCGCTCGTCAGGGCTTTTGCCGACGACGTAGCGGCCAATTAGTAGGTTGCGGTGCCGCTTGGTCTTATGGAGCGTCCCAGGTCCCATACGATATTGTGGCTGAGGGTTGGAGCCTGCGGTGGGCGAGGAGCGCTGGTATTGCGGTGCGCCGCTCTCCCTACCTACCGCGGCCTGGACGGGGTCGCCACCGTCTGATGGCGGACGCGGTGGGGTCGCAGGGGAGGAGGAGTGTCGGTTTAGCATTAGCCACTCTCCCTATGCCCTGCGGCCGAAAAATGGTAGGTGGAGGGGCCATTGAACTTGACCCGATACAGGGGGACCAAGGGTAGCCATATACGGGGTCGTCTGGCGCCCATGTGATGGTTTGGTCCCTGGGGTGGACACAGCGTACAGTGTATTCTGGTGCGCCGGTGATGGGGGTTACTCCCAAGAGGAGGGTCCGGTGACGGACAGCCGCGGCGGGTTCGCGGTGAGTGCTAACGCGTGCCCGTGTTCCCACCATAAGCGGCACAAGAGGACACCGTAGAGTTTTAGTTTAGTGGGTTGGAGTCCCACATTACTGCGCTATCTCCCCGTGGTAGCGCAGTATGCATCAGGAGAGCCTCAAACACCTTGGAGATAGTTGATTCCTGTATGTCATAAGCTACTTATAATCCCAATAAAAATGCACGGTTTCTGTTACCTGCAAGTCGATAGGTCACAGAAGTGAAATCGCGGGCAAAAAAATAATATTTACATAATATACCAAGCATATAACTTGCAATTAGATTTAGCCAGCAAGTGATGAAAGTCATCATAATAATAATTATAGTTTGCATTCTATTTAATAAAATTCTATCAACCACGAACCGCGGAAGTGACTCAAATACTCAATAAAAATACATTGATAGTGACCTTAGAGGTATTTTATGTTAATAATGTGCATAGTGTAACTGGCTTTGGTCTAATTACATCAGTAAAGGTAGAGGTTACCGCTAAGCCTGTTATTACGAAAGATAGTAGCGTTAGATTTAAGTAGGAAGGTGCTTTATAAGTGGTAGATTGATAAACGGTCTGATAGCAATGGCTTGTATCTATAATAGTGGAGTCTACCTTAACACGGTAGAATCAATTTTCATTACTTGTAAATTTTAATTGTGTATCGTTCAAGAGTGCCACTTGGTGGAATAGTTGAAATAAATATGATTGACTTTGACACTATTTTTGGAAACTATCTGTACACTAAACTAAACGATGGAACTTGTAAAGATAAACAAATAAATAAAATTAAAGCGTCTGTATGTATGTAAAATCAAAAAAACAACATTATATTGAATGCGTTTAAAAGTATATACCGTACGGTACTAATAACAATACGCTTTTTTAAGATTTTTGTCTGTCTGTTTGTTTGTTCCGAGTAATCTCCGAAACGGCTGGACTGATTTTGACGAAACTTTCACTGGTAGATAGCTGATGTTATAAGGAGTGCAGTACACCAGATCACAATGCCCGTGTGAAAATGAAAAAAAAAGCAATAATAAGCAATAATATAATATAATCATAATCATACATAACACCATGGAATTTTTGATGCGTTGCAAAGTCAAAGTTCAAAAGTCTCTGATCCTTCTTTGCGAGGCGATGTTAAATGTATATTACGTATTTATATAAAACGAGTTGGAGCAAGAAGATAGCCACGCCATTCGCAGCATCAGTGGATCCTGTTTAGGTCCTCAGATTTGCTAGTGTATGATCACTTCTTTTCCCTCTAAATGTCTCAATGTCAGGATAGGCAATTTCATTGTCATCTTTGAAACTATGCTTCGAAACCTGAACACAGCTAGTTATGTTGATTGGCAGTAAGAACACATACAATTTGTAGGCAGATAGGTATGTTGGTAGTTTTTTCCCGAATAGCTCTTACACAAGCTGTGCTACTTTTTCCTCGTCCGTCCAATTTCCATTTGTCACACGTCCATAGTTCAATGAACTGAATAATTTCCATAAACACTTCTGGTTTTCAATCTACAGTATACAGGTACAACCACAGATTCCCAATTAGTATTCTTTCTGTCATCTTACGAGTACTAACAACAAATAATATAATAATAACAATGGTATTAAGGAAAACATCAAAAAAATATATGATGAAGACCTCCAAATTTTATCATGATACTATTATGACCATAAACAGTTGGCAATTCCTTCCTCATGGACAAGAGGAAAATGGTGGTGTCATTGCGTGTTACGTTGGACGCACGTTGACCTGAATAAACCATAAGCATAATCAGTCTTTAATTTTACCACTGCTGCTGCTGTCTTTTATTTTAAGTATCTATTTTATTTACCCACGTCCGTGTGTCACTAGCGGGGTGCCGACTGAAAATCTGCGCTGGATGTCTGACGCCCAGCAAATGCTGAGTTGGTAACCCTTTCGGTGTGGGCACGCTCGGCGCAATAATTCTTAAACCTTGTTTGTACTTTTTTTACTATTCATCTCTGTACTTCGTGATTGTTGTTGTTGTGTTGTGTCTATGTCGAATAAATGTTTCTATTCTATTCTATTCTGGGACTCAGACCTCCGCTGTCTGTAACAGGGAGTGAGCACTCCACTACGCGGGCTCTGTGCGAATTGGTAGATGTCATTTCGAAGAGCAATGACAACATCGTCAGTCCTCCTCAGTGCTAATATCAACAAAAGACCTTTCAACTAAATCATTGCTTGTTACAAACGTAAACCTGAAATCATAATTAAAAATTGTATGTTAAACACCGCGCAGAAATTAATCATAAACTTGGTTTCGATCAAACTCCTTGATTGTATGTCATGTATATTTAACTTAATTCCGGTTTCTAAAAAGACAAACTTAATCAAGGGAACGTTATACTTTTGAAACATTAAGGTATACACTAGTAGCTGTTGCGTAGTTTTACTTAGATATAGAGTTAAGATAGCACAGTGAATAAATTAATAATAATTAATAAAAATATTTGATTAATTTTCACATTTTGAAGTACAGTCAATTCCAATCACAAGCAAAAAAATTTTTTTTTTAAATAATATTGTACATCTTTCTTTGTTGCTTTTTCGTTTGAGGATGTGGCCACCTCTGGTGTCAGAGTTAATTAAGCTGCCTTTGGTAACCCCACAGGCTTCTGACTTGGTTATATCAGACTTAATAACTATATATGTCCAGGTTTCCTCACGATGTTTTCCTTCACCGTTGCCCGCGATGTCCAAGATAAACTTAGAAATTTGAAAAAGTCACATTGGTACTTGCCCGGATTTGAACCCACGATATCACGAACATAAGAGCAAAGTCTTAGCCACTGGGCCACCTCGACAAACTATTAAAAACCTCTCATGGTGGCGTGAATGAACTTCTCACATGTTGAGAGTCAAGGGTTCCTTCAGAAACGAACAGTGGTCGCGGTCGGCGGTTTCTTATTTTCAGCACAGTAAATATTAAGTTAATATTTAAGGAAGACCAAGACTTTTTCTCTATGAATGTGAATGTGTATTTATTCTTTGTGACTAACTGACACGCTTTTCATCATCATCAACTGATCATTCTCCTGCCCTTATCCAAAGTTTTTTTGGAGTCAGTGCAGCATGACTTCTTCCTCCATATGCCTCTATTTGGCGTCATCTTAATATGCACCTCTTTGCTTTCTTATCGTCTATGACATAATCCATCTGTGACTTTTATCAATTATCTGATTTGCTTATATCCAGGAGGTTTTTTTGGCCTCGCACTGGGTAGTTTCTTTTAAATTTTTGTTTGTTTCCTTTCTTGTTTTTTATCTGTCTGTATCTCTAGTGCGAGTCACAAATAAATATTTTTCTTTCTTTCTTACTTAAATAAACTTTGCTATGATTTCACTGGCTGTCAAAATCATCAACCTTATTTCACCTTATCATTAGTTTTGGTAAAGAATGATAAGGGACGGTATCTCTTCCTAACTAGAAAGCCTTTGATATTTATATCCAAGTATGATTTCAAACGAAGACATGTCAAAAGTCTTACAAATTCATAATCACCCCTTTCAAGGATTTGTAGAATCTATCGAAATATATCACTCATTCAAGACGAAGACACACTCATCTTAGCCCTAAAGACCATAACAAATCCACGTAACTCCGAAGGTTCTGCATACTTACGTAAAACAGCAGCAAACGAGCGGCGCATAACAAGCGGTAAATAATAATTAATCGCCACGTGCGCTATATCGAGCGCGACCGATAGCGCAGACGACACGCAGATACGACACACGGTGCCAGGTGGAAAACGTGACGCGTTGGAATAGTCGCCAAAAAATGTGCACTTTATATACATGATCTGCGATACATTGGGCAAGCATGAATGGAATAGTTTGCAGAGATCAAACGAATAGTTTCGAAATAGTTTTTATGCAACGAAAATGCATTTACCCATTCTGGCATTTATATCGTGCCTGTTTTACAATTACAATTAGGAACTGCCAGTAGATTCCAGTCAAAAATGTATGAAGATAGAATTTCCTCAAAATGTTAAAAAAACTTTTGTTTTGTTTATCAAAAAATAATAAATGTTCGGTTGATATGATTATACAATGCTCATTATTGTTATTGAGACGATGGCAAATATTATATTATATATAATAGTTTATTTATAACATAAGGCACATTTTACAATAAAAAATATTAAAAATATAAAAGAACAGTTAAATACTGCGCCGTGCCCAAATTAAGAACAGGTCGATGATATAAGTATTAGACGTGTGTTTCCATCTACTCATCAAATCGACTGTCTTGTCTGCACCTACTTACTCTAGAACTCGTCCTCGCGTCAGTGTCACCCAATTGAATCAGAACAGAGCGCCCGCGCCGAAACCTGTTGTTTGACCTATCACTGCTATTATGCAAATATTATCGAATATCACCTAGTTAACGTACGATATGCGTCGATTATGGAGTCAATTTAATAACTGGGTTTAAAAAACAGCATGAAGTTAGCATAGAGATGATACATATTGATCCACAAGCTTCTGCCAGGGGCTTCGCCTGCGTGAAAGTGAAATTTACTACCGGGATAAAAAAAGTATCCTTGGCTCGCTAATCAAGGGAATGTCTATCCACGTACCAAATTTCATCGAAATCCGTTCAGCAGTTAAGACATGAAAAGGGTAACAAACAGACAGACAGAGTTACTTTCGCATTTATATTAGTAGTTATCTATGGAATCATGGATTTCAACTGCTCCTGACGTAGCGTTGTCGAGTTTTTTTCGCACTTGGACTCCCATGTGGTCTGCTGTACGTGCAGGATTCCTCTCTGTGAGCGGGAATAGGCAGTAATCCACCACGCAGGCCAGTGCGGGTTGGTGGATGTCACATGTATTCGAATTTTTGCTTTTAAGACATCTGGTTTCCTCACGATATTTTCTTCACCGTTTTGGGAGCAGTGGTGATGAAATAATTTACACAAAGTAAAGCGCCTGCCTGGTTTCGAACCCACAACCTACAACTTGTAAGTCGCGGCTGTTACCACTGCTCTCTTTCGTGAAATAACCAGGCATAATTACTGTGTGAGGTTGGTAACACTACTGTTTTAACTGTTTTTTTTTGCTCCTTGTGAATCCGCTTTTGATCTCGATCTCGCCTCATGGTAAGCAATGCATGAGGTTACGATGGAGCAAGCAAACCCAGAAGATGCCGTTCACTCTTTCTTTGAAAGGGTGACGGGACATCATAAGGTGGTAGAGAACACAGATGCTGGCGGAGTTTTCCACACTTTGACTAAGTATGTGCAATTTTAATTTTACATCTAGTCTTCATTGAACATCTGTCATTGTACAAAGGTTTTCCAAATCCGCTATACAATCGATGTTTTTATTAGCACTACACATATTGGGATAGGAAATTATCTATCTAATATCCGGTTTATAATTATCATCTGTTAATTTGGTTAATTTAACAAATTGCAAGAGATTGATCGATCATTTCATCGCATTCAAAGCAATGAGTTTGATGTAGTTTTTGTTTTTAATTAACAGATATATTAATTCGTTAGTCAGCAAATAATGTTAATGTGTTTGAATTAAAATGATATAGCCATTAATCTTCATGGTAAAAGTAGAGCAATACATGATTCATGGATATTTTCACTTATTTATGAATATAAAAATCAGTAACTCTAAATGATGATTTTTTGTCACACTGCAAACGTAAAGTGAGTGATAATTTATAAAAATATTCCTCAATGAATAATACATTTATATCATCTCATCTTGCCTAGCCTTTTTCCCAACTATATTGGGGACGGCTTCCAGTCTAACCGGATTCAGCTAAGTACCAGTGTTTTACATGGAGCGACTGCCTATCTGACCTCCACAACTCAGTAACTGGGTAACAAGGTACCCCTTGGCAAGACTGGTCTCAGATCTCAAGCTTCTGACTATCCGTAACGACTGTAAAAGATCTTCAAATGACAGCCGGGACCAACGGCTCAACGTGCTTTCCGAGACACGGAGGAAACTCGGTATGTTGAAATGGTCACCCATCCACTGACCGACCTCGTCAAGCGTTGCTTAACCTTGATGATCGACCCGTGTGGTTGTTATTATTTAGCCACGAGCTCCTCTGAATTTATATGTCTTTATTTTATTTAAATGTTGACATATAAATGAAAAATACATTTATATGTACATTTAAATAAAATAAATCCTGTCTTTGGAACTCCACATGAATTCAATACTTAGTTTCCTCTCACCCGGAGAGTGCTCTGTTATGGATAGGTACATTTATAAGTCACCAATGTCACATGAACATTCTCCAGACCCAAAGCAACTAAAAATACCAGCCTCTTACCGTCCCACTGTAGGGCAAAAGCCTCTTCTCATACAGAGAAGGCATAAGCTTTAACCATAGTAACTTTTATACAATTATAAGTTCCATACTAGAATCAAACTCGCTCACTACGCATAACGCAGAGCCATCCACTAGACCACTGCGAAACAAGTGCTAAAATCGATACATTAAGTCGAAAATGCATTCATAAAAATCAAATCAAGTTCACCCGATGCATAATTTAAGCTTAGCTGATGTGCGTCGCGTTGATACGCCATCCAGTAGCTTAGCGCGCTTTAGCCGCGCGTTAGGTCGCTGCTTACCATATTTCCTGCTAATACAGATTATGTTTAGCGCATGACGCGCGATAAAGCGCTGTTTAGTCAGAGGTCAATAACTTGGGCCGGATTTAGGTCACCCTCCACATACAAGGAAGGAGGAGGTGGGCCTCCAGCAGGAAGTTGCCTCAGAAAAGAAGACGCCTTTACTACTTGTTTTTCTTTTTTGCATTATGAAAACAATACCTATTTTCGTAATGGAAGGTAAATATCATAATAAACTTCAAACAATGACAAAGAATTACCTATCAAAGTGATTTCACCGAAATTATTAATGTTTTTTTAACGACGATAGCAACACTCCAAGTTCCATTCGACCAAAAAAATGTTTTCATTCTTTTCAATATACTATGTGAACAGAAGATATAAGTTTTTAAGCCGACATGGTCACAATCATTAGAATTAATATTTGTTTCGGGATATTTACCATGTATGTTTTGATTTTAGTTCTCGTGAACGTGGCGCTGGTAAGGGTGCCGAAATATCCAGGTCTCAACAAAAATCAAAATATAGATGGTAAATATCCCGAAACAAATATTAATTCGATTGAATAGAAGATATTTTTACAACATAATATTGAAAAGAGTGAAAAATTAAATTATGGGCTCACCATAAAATTTTTGAGGCCTGCACATCTGGTTGCTCTAGGGCCACTACACCTTTAAATCCGGCCCTGTCAGCAACAATCAATGTTGTGAACCAAGTCGCCAGGGGCGCGCAACTTTCAAACATTCATATCAATTAGTAGTGTCAGCGGTTTTTTTTAATTATAGACCTACAGTGCTTTGTTATGGCGCTATAGAGACGGGTACACTAGTCGAACTTTTTTCCATACAAACGTAGTCTAGGGATTGTTCCACTTTTTAACGATGTACGTTCAAAATAAAAAGTGATATCAATTTGTCACATCGCTAGATAACGATGTGACAAATTGATATCATTCCCTGTATGGAAGCGAAAAAGTAAAAAAAGAAAATGTTTGAAAGTTATGAGCGTCGAAAGTTCCACATTTCGACACTAATTTTATCGCATTTTTGGGCGCAAATAAATACCATAAGAAGACAGAAAATTGCAAAACGGCCTCCATATAGGGATAGATTAGTAGTTCAACAATGCATATAATGTTATTTTGAACAGTTTATAAAATTACGGTTTCGTCCTAAATCATTATCCATTTCGCTACAAATTTGCAAAAGTGTGTATTCGTACGCGAACTAGCTTCCTACTGCTCATCACAGCATCTATCTCTTCCGCACGTGTTGTCGGTTGATATAAAATGCATTTTAACCCCGCGCACAAAATAGTTCGTGCCGTCGACTAGTGTACCCTTAAGAGTAAATTATAAGTAAAGATAAAATTTTAGACGTTTAGTCAGACTCAGAATCATAAAAGTTAATTTGCCATTTTCTTCATAGTCTAGTGATATGCCTACTAATGTCATTCAGATTTTCGATCTGGGCTTTGTCAGTAGCAGACTTATTTTTTTTTGGGTTATCATCCAATGACTTTTCCCGCCCTGGGTGAAGCAGCAGGGCGTGTCAGACTTTATTTTTATCTCGTATAGGCTCGCGCTTGACCACCATCTCACCTGATGGTATGCGATGATGTGGTCGACGATGGAGCACGCTTGCCTAGAAGTAACCTATTCACTCTTGACTTAAAGACCCCTAGATTGTAGCTATCGGGAAACACAGACTCCGGCAGGCAATTCCACTCCTTAGCTGTACGCATAATAAAAGTATTCTCAAAACGTTTAAACGTTTATTGACTACAACCCACCCGTTTTACTTCAGTTGCTTGAGCCAGGGCCGCGGTAACTCTTTTACAAATTTATCCACGACCCAGACAGGCATCGGCCCTAGCGGACCCCGTCAATTTTGGTTAAATCGCTTTGAGGCGCACGTAGAACACTACGCACCGTCGACTCGGGCCTGATCCTTATCGGACGGCGAGCTATCCATTACTCGCCGTTCGCAAGCCTGCGTCTACGGTGGGCGGGCATCAGCTTGCTACTCCCGATGCCCAGGGCGTCTCCTGCGGTAGCTTGGGGCGTGAGGGCGTCTCCATTGCGTCTCCCTCACGCGTTCCGCCTCCTCCTTCGCGAGCATTACTGCTTCGCAGAAGGAGGTGACAGCTTCCCATGCCCTCTCGCTCCGTACCATGGCCTGAACCAGGGCCGGGTCAACACCACGATGGCCTCCAGGAGGACACGGTGTTGCTCCGTCCAAGCGGGGCAGACCTCCACCGTATGCTCTAACGTGTCCTCTGGGTGATCCACACAATGGTGACATCCGGACGTATTCCGGGATCTATATCTTCCTTATCCTGAACAGGAACCTCCCGAAACAGCAGTGTCCAGTGAGGACCTGCGTCAGGCGGAAGGGACGCCGTGACGCCTCTCAAGCCACTCCTCAAAGAGGGGCCGCAAATGTGACGTGGCTCGCTGGGTTGCGACAGTCGCCCTCTCCATGTCGCCATGAGATCCTGCCGGAGCTCTATCCGCCGAGCCCTTATTTGTCGTGTTAACGGAGTTTCACCTCCTCGCGCCAATATGGGAATGGTGCGACGCACTGCGAGTAGGCGGAATGACTTTTGCCTCCAGATCCGTCAGTAGCAGCCCGGATTCTGGATTTGCATTGGTTGACTCAAGTAGGCTTGGCCTTTATAAACATAACTATCAAAATGTGGATATAGCTACTTTAGACCTCTGTCTGCCTTAACCCTTCAGGGAATGCTTGATCTTATATTGATGTATACATACCTACGCAACAATCAATTTAAAATGCTTGTCAACGCGAGTAAACTGTATCAAAATCCGAACCTGCTATATCATTCACAGCTGACACACATAGAACTAATAAATTTAATTTTCTAAATCAACACAAATTAATGTGGTTCCTCAAATCGTAGACAAGCAGATAATTTGTCAGTTTCTACTTGACGAATGGTTTCCGTTATCGTTGAGAAGGTCACGGATAATCCGATATGTGTGGACAAACTGGACATTTATTACCGATACGAAGATTGATGTATTTAATTTGGGTACGTTTTGGTTCCGTCATCAAGACTGGTTGGAATTTTTGAATAATGCGGTGTTCCGGTTTAAGATTCTAGAGAAAATAAACATTTATTTAAACAAATTATTTTGAGAGATTTATTTGTTCTAATAAACGTATGCCTCAATGATTTTCTTGTCAAAGTTAAAGCCATTTATTTGCATTAAATGCGGTACAAAAGATGGTATAAACATTTTGTAATTTAAGAGACTGTAACTAGTTAACAACTGTGGGCCTATTTAATGATGAGGTTTTGATCTTTTTAAAGATATAATATTGTCAATAAATTGGTAGAGTCCCTAAAAAATTCCTAATTATGTTCCAGATCACGCAGTCACTCATCAATACTCACCCCAGCATTAATCCGCCTACAGCCTTCGTCTGGGCTCCACTGGATCTATGCAATGCTTAATGAAGCCCAACTCTTTTGCAACTGACGTGTGCTTTGGGAATACCGGCACCATTAGGCCCTACTAGTGGTTAAACTCGATCTTGTGAGAATTCTGGCACATCTCTGGATATTCTCATCTATGGAAACTCAGAGCATTTAATTTAATTGAACCATTTACAGACACTTTTAAATTGCAAAGGTGTCGGTCAGTCAGGAAAATGAATGTAATTGCACTTTCTAAAGCGTAGATCTCTACGGAGAAAAACGTGCAAGGAATTCCATCAAATCAAATATTTTTTTATTTGCTAAAACATGAGTACCACAGAAAAGGATAGATTGACCTCCTTTTCCGTACTTATTTGCGTAAGTGAATTAGGAAAGGCAAAGGGTTTTGACCCCATCAATCGACTAATCACATGCGAGATAAAAGACGCGATTTGGATTTCCGTCTACGCAATTACGCTGCTAGCCTCCTCTCTGTGAGAGCGAATGGACCGTAATCCACGCGATCCTAGTACGGTTTGGTGGATGTCACATGTCTTCGAATTTTTGGCTATAAGACATGTCGGTTTCCTCATGATTTTTCCCTTAACAGTTTTGAGAGCAGTGGTGATGAAATACACAAAGTAAAGCGCTTGAACCCACGACCTACAACTTGTAAGTCGCGGCCGTTAGCACTGGGCCACCACTGTTATAAAATGGGTACCAAACATACATAAAAAATTGTCAGCATGAAGAGATGTTAGGATATCTATCCTTCTATACACTTTTAAATCAAGTTATACATTACGAAATCCTAAATATGAAAACTCTCTGTCTGATATTCAGCCTCATCCAGTTAGACTGGCAGTCGACCCTTACGCAGTTGAAAAAAAGATAAATTGATAGATTGAGTATCTGAAACCAACTCATCCATCCACCCGACTTACTAGCCAAATTACTGAAGGTACTGCCAACTTACAGGCACAATATTTCAATAGACAATCACTGACACCGGATTCAGGTCAACGTTATCATTTATATCCAAATGGACCCTAGTGTCCATCATTCACTAAAATTCAACAAACTATTTAATGGAGCCCAGACATCATTTAGAATCGAATGCAAATAGGGAACTTTAGTCTGGAATCAGTTTCACAATTCCTGTTTAATTTTAATAATTTTTTCGCCACCCTACGCAAAGAAACACACTTTTATTTTGTCTCTGAAACAAATAGTACTCCCCTGATATCGCAATGAACAAGATTATCTACCCTTTGTGCTCCGAACGACAACCCTATTTGTACTCACTAATTAGTTCCAGACTCCATATTGGAAAAAGTTGAGATTTAAACCTCTTTTAATACAGAACCAGCGTTTGCCCGCTACTTCGTTTGCGTCAAATAAAACAAAAAAATCGTTAAACCCTAATTCATTTTCGAAAAATAAAGCAGCTTAAGTAAATTGTTCCTTAGGACATCAGCTATCTGGCAGTGGAAGTACAGTCAAAATCAGATCAGCCGTTTTGTAGATTAGCCAAAATTAAACAATCAGGCAGACGGATAGAAAACAAATTAAAATATGGGTTCTTTGATATAAGTACCGAGTAAATTAATATGCACTTAGTCAAAAGCTGTTATTTAGATATCATAAACAGACACTTCTATTTTTATATGTGTACAGATTACTAGTGAATTGATTTCTATAGAATTAATAGAGGATTATGTTTTTGGTTCATTTTCTATGTATGAGCTATTAGTGCGTCTCGTCAGATTAAAAATAAAAGATTTGGATATAAATTAAAAGGATTATGAATTCGTTCAACTGTGTTAACATATTCTTGTTAAAATAAAAAGCCAGAGTTTTTTTTTTATTCACCCTAAGTGTTCTATTACTAGGCAAAGATAGCCATAGCCTTACACTCATCCCGGTGTTTTATCTTCTCAGGTAAATCTCTCTTAAATGACAAGGAGATTAAAAAGAAAAGAAATAAGGTACTCCTTACTCGTACCCCCTATAATATCTGTCAAATCAGTTACAATGACGAACACCAAAATGAATAATGGCTGATCCAAATCCAAAACTGACCTATGTGTTCATTCACTCACTCCTACATATGAACACGTTCATTCTCTCGATAATCCCGGAAAATGACAGTGAATCCCGCTTGCTATACACCTATTAATATTACCGGTACAGTACCGGTAATATATATTACGGATAGCGAGTATTAAGTATATTATTTGTGGTACCGGTATTGACTGATGTGCGGTCGCAGCATTACCGGAACCGGACAGCGGTTATTAACGATATACGAACGGTGAGTTATTGCTGGATGAAATTATATATAATAGTGAATTGGCTAAAACCGAAGACCTATGATGACATTGAATTGTTGCTGCAGGCATCGTCAATATGAGTTGGAAAAAAAAAACTCACTCACCCAATCATACACTCACATGCACTCACACTCTCACACTCACACGCACACTCACACACACACATTAGTTTAGGATATATTCTCTAAGTTTCTTTGTATTGTTTAGTTATAGTTCAAGTCTAATCTTGTTTAATTTGAGATTTTGCTTGTAATTGTTTGTTTAGATTCCTTTTGTACATCACCATTTCATAATTTGTCATTGAAGAGCGGGTCCTCCTAGCACAGGTATATCTTTTACTTAAAAGGAGGTCCCTATGTAAGATTTAATGTAAAAGTGTACAAGTTTCTGCAATAAACCTTTTATTTATTATTTTTATTTTAATTATTTAGTCTGATTGGGGCCTGTTAAAGTTGTCTACTTACTTACAGCAGTTTATTGAGCTACATCTGGTTAGAATGGCTTTCCCGACTTAATAGGAAAAAGGCTAAGCAGATTGATTTTTAGCTAAGTTCAGACATTTTATCTTGAAAAATGACTTAATATTGAAAGCATTAATACTTACAGCCAGTTAAACATACAAAATATAAGATGTGTGTGTAAATGCTCATATAAAGTCATCAGAAGTGCTTCGGGTTAAGGTCCATCCACACATAGACCTAGAAAGAATATACATCTTTTTAGTAAAAACAGCGATAGACATAATTATATTACTAGCAATAGAGACCAATTAATTCAACCAGGTTTCAGGCTGGCTAAAGTAGCGTCATCTTTTATGGGGTACTGTATAAGATGTTACAATAAAATACCTCCCCACATTCTAGAACTGAATGAGGTGAAATTCAAAACTTGTATAAAACGCACACTATGCAGGCAGGCATATTATAGGTTGGGGGATTACTTCGTTGATAAAAATGCTTGGCTCAACGCTAGTCCTGCTCCACAGCTACATTTCCGAATGGACGGTAGAATCAATTATTATTACTTTTAAATTTTTTTTTTTCGACGTTCAAAAGTGCCGCTTAATTAATGGCTTAATTGAATAAAGAAATTTTGCTTTGATTTAATTTGACATATCAGGGCTATGCCCGGGACGTGGATGGACCGTGCCCGGGACGTGGACGGACCGTGCCCGGGACGTGGACGGACCGTGCCCGGGACATGGATGGACCGTGCCCGGGACGTGGACGTTTGCCTGGGCCCGGTACCCTGTCACGTCCCGCGCACGGCCCTGATATCACACCATCAGCCTATTAATGTTTCCACTGCTGGGAGGCCTCCTCTCTGTGAGAGGGAATGGGCCGTAATCCACCCTGCGGGCCCACTGCGGGTTGGTGGATGTCACATGTCTTCGAATAATTGGTTCTTGGATATGCCAGTTTCCTCACGATGTTTTCCTTCACCGTTTTTAGAGCAGTGGTGATGAAATAATTTACAAAAAGTAAAGCGCCTACCTTGGTTCGAACTCACGACCTATAAGTTGTAAGTCGCGGCCGCTACCACTGGGCCACCACTGCTCTGATATGTGTGGATCGTAAATACAATACGTAGCTTTTAAAGATGGCTTCCAGAAGTAAAGAACAATCAAAATCATTTCTGAGAAGTTTCTTTTATTCACTTTTCTAATTTCAAAATGTCCCTCAGCGTTTATCCGTTACATTGTTCTATTTTCGAACAATATAGTATTGCACAAAAGGATACTTTTTGTCGTCGGCTTTATTTAAATTTTCTGGATTGTTCTATCATTAGCGATTCCTGTAGTTGTTCTGATTGTTTCAAAAGTATTGCTATGACTCACTTTTCACTGTTACAGATGGTGACAAAACTTACCCTGCTGCTAATACTCGCTCAGCTTGACCGAGTCCTCAACACACCGCTGCGACAGTTCAGAGAGCTAAAACCTGGACAGGAGATACCGATGATACTACCGCAACACCACGAAACACTCCCGATACCAGACGTCCTCATCCACACGCCGACCAGAGAGAAGAAGAGCCCCAATATCATCTCGATACCGATACAACAGATCCTCGTACCGAAATTCCATATAATACCACTACACCACGCTCCGCCACAATCAAACAGCTACCACAGCGCTGTCCATACAGACTTTAAGCACATAATCACACACGACAATGTGAAAATCCCGATAATTTCACAAACTGTGTCCCACAGCACTTCGAACATCACCCATCCATCATCAGAATCGGTAATACCAATTCTAATACCGATACATCACAACTTGGTACCGGTACAGGATTTGTCAGTTATACCGCTGCAGAAGACCGTTCACAAAATGGAACAGAAGCTGGGACGTTACACGGTGATGGAGAAGAAAGATGACAATGATAATGAAGAAGTGAATAGGTTCAGGACTTTCTACGGTGGTTATGGTTCCGGGCTGTTCTTCGGTGGTCAGGGTGCGGGACATGGGTTTCATATATTTGGGTAGGTTTGTGAGGAGTAGGATTATTTATTATTTAATAAATTATTTATTATAAGGTGGTGATATTTTTATTTCTTCTGCGTTATAAACAGATGGTTCTTCATCATTATAGCTTGTTCATTACTCCTTGTATGTGCATGAGGACTGAAGTATTGTACTTACTGTCATAATATACATAGCAATATCAGCCTATAATGTTCCCACTGTTGGGACACAGGCCTCCTCTCTGTGTGAGGGAATGGTCCAAAATCTATCACGCGGATAAATTGAGGGTTGGTAGATGTCTAATGTCTTCGAATTTTAAGTTCTAGGACATGCCGGTTTCTTTAGGATGTTTTCTTTTACCGTTTTTGAGAGCAGTGGTGATGAAATAAATTACGCTAAGTAATGCACCTGCCTGTGTTTAAACCCATGACCACTGAGCCACCACTGCGCTTATAATATCCAGTACCTGGGCGGCCGAGCTCTGCTCTGGTGAAAATAGAGAAAACAACGTTTTCTAAAAATGAAACCTAGCTAGATCGGTTTATCGCCCCCGAATCCCCCTGCATACTAAATTTCATGAAAATCGTTGGAGCCGTTTCCGAGATTCAGATTCCATTTCAGAGACACGCGGTAGCGTGTCAAGCCAAGTTCAAGCAAAAAAGGAACTGGCGACGCAGCAGCTGTGTGTAATATTACACGAATCATTTGGAGCCACTTTTATCATCTTAATAACTCAAAATCTATTTCACATAAACACATGAAATTTGGTTTAATCCCTAATATTTGGTTTAATATTTGGTTTAATCCCTAATATTAACTGTAAACCAAAATTTCATAAATATATGCTGAAATGGTTATTTAGATATTAACGTCAAAAAATCGTCATTTATGTTCTTGTAAATCAATTTCAGGATACAGTACTTGGCATCCATTTATATCTTAATTCTTTTGTCGACGTAGTCAACAACCACGCATATTCTTAGTATTGAACTTGGCTCTCTTTTTCACATTTATTTTTTGGATGGGATTATATATATACAAGAATTGGTCGTTTAAAGTTATTAGATATTGGTACATAATAATGATATTACATATTTACACCTTTGTTTTACAAATAAATAATAAAAATTACAAACTGTAAAAGTTTCATACAAAAAATTATTATGTTTATTTTCATATCTGGTACAAACAGTAGCATCCCTCTGTTTGCCAAGGCCAATTACTGGATGTAGGTACCTTACTGCAGGCAGAACAAACTTTTTCTACGGACTCATTGTTATCGCCTGAATAATGTATCTTAGCAACAACACCAGAAGGGGACACTATGAGACGAAAGATTAAAAAATTCAAGGCTGGACTGAATTTTTCAGTACGCACTATTTACTTGAGATTTTGGATAAGCGACATTGTATAAACAAAAGCGTCGCCTTATTTATTTATTCATTGCAATTACTCTCTGCACTCTCTCTCTGCTTAGCGGTTGGAAAAAAAATAAAAATGCATGGGAATGCCGAGCGCTATCGAAATGACACGTAATCATTACATTTTGGCATTTTGAGCATCGCTATCGCTGATAGAAGGACACTTTGCCTAGTCTAGAGCCTCTAATTTCTGGTCCATCTTGCCATCACACTAATATTATAAAGGCCAAAGTTTGTGAGTGTGTTTGTATGTTTGTTACTTCTTCACGCCAGAACGGCTGAACGGATCTGTATGAAATTTGGCACAGATATTGATTATTGTAAGGAATAGCACATAGGTTTTTTATCCCTACAATATGTTCCCTCGGGATAATTTTCGACTTCAACGCGGGCGAAGCCGCTGGCAGAAGCTAGTAGTTACATAAAAGAAGGTATAAAAAGTCTAATTAAAACTTTTCCATCGTCAAACGAATAATTAATAACCACTTGCCCCTGAACAGTGAACAGTCACATTAAACATTTCTGCGAGAACAAAGAAGAATTAAATTAGGGAACTAAAATAAAACGCAAAATTAAAAAGAACGTCAAATTTTTTGCAATTTTCACCTGAATTCACCTGCACGGCTGTGTAGTAATAAAATTATGACGTGCCAAATGTTTGGCTCGCGGAAACACACGGATGCACCGCAATTGCCCGCAGTATACTTTATATCAACAAAGTCACTGTAAAGACAGGAGCAAAAGATCCAGTTTTCATTGGACCCCACATTTGTGTCGTAAAAGCACTAAAGTCTTTAAGAATTAAAAACAAGCACAAAATATTTATTATACAATTTGCTTAGAACTGCAGGAAGAACCCTTTGGTAATCACAACTGTTAGTTTCCTGATAAGGATATTCGCAGGAAGACCAAAGTTATCGAAATAGCCCAAAGAATTGACAAACGTAAGCGGCAGTGGGCAGGGCACATTGCTCGCAGAACGGATCAGGGCTGAAAAGTTCTGGAGTGGCGACCGCGTACTGGAAGACGCTGCGTACTATGTCCTTCCACTAGATGGGCTGATGACTTGGTTAAGGTTGCGGCACAGATAATATAATACTACAGGTTGCGGGAAACCGGTGGACGCGAGATGCACGGGACCAGTCGATGTACTGACATTTGGGGGAAGCCTATGTTCAGCAGTGAACGTATTTCGGCTGAAATTATGAGGTTTCAGGCCTTGAGAAAATTTAGGTTAAAAGAAGATTTTTTCATAAATGACGTTGCCAAAAACAACATCAAAATGTTCTGTCTTCAAAACCTTATTCTTCAGTGGCAGTGGCAAGATAAGTAGCTGTTCAATATGGACCAACTACCAGTCAAAGTGGCCTAAGAGCTGTCACCGACGATGCAATAGAAGCGACGAAGTAGGGTTAACAAAGTGTATTACTGTATCACTTGTAAAAAGCAGCATTCTAGCGCTTATATATCAGTAGTCCGCAATTTTTCTTCTGAGGCATTTCATTTTTCCCGGAGGAGTGGATTTTCTGCTTTTCCTATGTCATGTCAAGTAATTGTAACAAATTGTAGCAATGTTTTATTTGTTCCTTTTATCTGGAGCGGCTGTTTGTGCCAGATGTGTAGCCGACAGATATTCCTTTAATTTTATTGATGACGCTCAACTTCAGCGCTTCTGTTTTATCGACTGACGGATGATTCTTCTTCTTGATCTGCGAATTTATGGGAAACTAGTTTCTGCCAGTGGATGCCTCTGCGTGTAAGTCTCAAATTTTCCCAAGGAGTTTACCGCCGCGATAAATCGTATCCTATCTCCTACAGAAAATGGTCTATACGTCTGTTAATTTTATACAAATATGTTCAGAAATTGAGACGTATAGACAGACCTTGGTAAACGTTAGTATTTTTTCAATACAGTTGTTAAACATGGCGTAATTTCAGAGGCTATAATTATGATTCGAAAATTAAATCTTTTGCATAGGCATCTTTCTGTTACGCAATCGTGACTGTTTTTTACGAGCTCGATCATTACTTTTGCAGTTGAAGTCAATTTAAAAAAGTTTAGTAACAAGGAGTTTTCATACATAGAATAAAATAGGATAGATTTTTTACGAGGAAAAATTTATGATTCTGTACGTTTTAGCATTGAATTCTCAAAAGCCTTTTAAATGGTTGTTTAATGTATTTAATTACCAGTTTTAGTAAATTTAGTTTCACGTCAATATTTGTCAAAAATCGAATAATATGCTGTATAGGCTGTTTTCATTGTAAAAAAAATGTCCAGTTGCAAAAACGCGCCATTTTCTGAAATTTTTTTTTTTGTTAATAAACAAATCTAATTCTTTGATTTGTTTTTACTATTTCACACAACTGTATTGAAAAACGTTGTGTGATACACGGGTGTGTAAGTTATTGCAAACTCGTGCCATTAAAAACCCTCGCCTTCGGCTCGGGCTTGTTAATGACAGCTCGTTTGCGATAACCTACTTTCCAACCTTGTATCACAATGTACTATAATCTATAAGATTGTCTTATCTTTAGAGAGTTAATAGTTTAAAGCTAGAGACACTGGTCAAGACAAATCATGAACATCAGCACCGAGTTGTCAGCTAGTCGGTTTTTAGACGTACGGCGATTTGCCATCGATTTGACATGGTGGACATCCCACCCATAAGCACTATACGTTTTGAGAATACTTTTATTATGCGTCCAGTTGAGGAGTGGAATTCCCTGCCGGAGTCTTCTTCCCGATAGCTGAAATCTAGGTCTTCAAGTCAAGAGTGAATAGATTACTTCTAAGCAAGCGTGCTTCACCGTCGACCACATTAATAAAAATTAATTAATTAACAGGCGAGATAATAGTAAAGCGCGAGCCTATATTAAATAAAAAAGCTAGCCAAACTACAATGCCAATAATTTTCTTGTTGAAGATCAGCCGCAGAAGTTGACTGACTTGGCTTCTTTTTCCATATCGTTTGCTGCATACCCATATTTTGATAAAGAAAGCCAAGTTGATGGCTAACATAACAAGGGTTACCATATATAATTCTATTTTAAGTGGAATTCCCTGCCCGAGTCTTTGTTTTCTGATAGCTACAACCTTGGGGTATTTAAATAAAGAGTGAATAGATTACTTCTAGGCAAGCGTGCTTCACTATCGACCACATCATCGCTTACCATCAGGCGAGATAGTGGTCAAACGCGAACCTATGATAAATAAAAAAAAGTTAAAAGGCAAATGGTTTTTGGGTTTTTCCATCTGGAATTTTTGGGTTGATTGGCAATAGGCTAGCCCCTTATTACATAGAACTTGAACATCATAGACGAAATGTGGGTGTCCTCTAGGTGTATCTCTGGCTAACCTTTAGTTGAATACAGGCGTCATAATTATGTTGTTAAAAGTTTGTCATTTATTACATTATCCATGGGACGTTATTCAGCGTATTTTTAAATTTGTCTCCTCTGAAATATTTAGAGTACTTTTATATAATAAATGCGCTTATTTTGAAACCATGTCGTACTTTATCAATTCATTAACGCTGTATTGTCCCACTGAGCTCCAAATGAAAGGGCACGTACACTATTTACATGTCAAAAGAATGATGTGCTTTGCATATAAAATAATGAGACGAAATAATAGATTGGCGAGTCTATCAGAATTCGTAATGACAAAACATGTGTCACCCGATGATAGAAAGTAGGGCGTGCAAAACCGGAAGGTCATCAAAACCGGTTTTGAATTTCGGCTTTGATTGTCCAAAACCGAAACCCGGTGTTAGTCCCGGTTTCGGCAAAAAAAAATAGTTTTTTTATAGTAGAATTTTAACAACAAATCTACATTTAAAACAAATTTTAGCATCATCATCATCATCATTTCAGCCGAAAGACGTCCACTGCTGGACATAGGCCTCCCTATGTCAAGCTCTCTCTCTCTCTCCTCTCCTTTTTTCAATTTTAGCATATACCTTTTTTAATCAACCATTTATGCCTATGCCTACCTATACCAAGTAGTGAATATTAATAGTTGGGATAACATGTGCTTAAAATAATATAAAGATTAACTAACTGAGATCAAATCAACAACAAGTAAGTTTGTGGTACCTTTAGTAGGTACCTAACAATTCTGTTATAAAGAATAATATATTTTAAACGTACAAAACACATTAATCATCTTAAGATACTAAACACAACCACAATTACTATACGTCTCAATTTCTTGAATGTTGAGCTATTTAATTACGAACTAATTCAACAGTAGCAACATTATTATGGGATTCATAATATTCATATTTGAGTATTTTTCCGGTTTTTAGCAAAACCGGTAAACCGGTTTTGCACGCCCTAATAGAAAGCAATCTTGGGTCAGGGGAGAGGACCCCTTGAACAGTTACACTTTTCTTTCTTTGGGATGTGTTTTCTCCGTCACAAGCCATTAAAATTTCTTAGAACGATAGTCACACATACAGTAACTAAATGTCGAAATATTGTTCGACATTTGGGCAATGTAGGGCTCGAAAGCTTTCTCTTCTAAAGTAAACCTTAGAGGCTCTACACAAGTTACTAGTCTATCAACGAAAGTTTTGCAATGGCGATTGGTAAAATGTCAATATTTGGTGCAGTGGTGACCCAGTGACAACGACCGCGACTTGCGACTGCGTGGGTTCAAACCCAGGCAGGCACTTTACCTTGTGTAAATTATTTCATCACCACTGCTCTCAAGACGGTGAAGGAAAACATCGTGAGGAAACTGGCATGTCCTAGAACCAAAAAATCGAAGATGTGTGATATTTACCAACCCGCACTGGGCCCGCGTGGTGGATTACGGCCCATTCCCTCTCACAGTGAGAAGGCCTATGTCACGGCATGCGGCAGTGATGGGATTGGCAAGCGCAATCGTAATATTACGTAATAAAGCCCTGACATTTTGGCATTTCGACTAACGCCACCGCTGACACCGAATGACACTTGTCTAGTGCCTCTGATACCTCCAGGGTGACATTTTAATTTTATAAGTTATCTGCACAACTGCTGTTTAACTTCACTGATTGGAGAGGAGATCATTGCTGCATCGTCAGGCAACCTAAAACTAATAATCATTTTGCGGTTACTCTCATTATGCGTACAGCTAAGGGATGGCATTCCCTAGCGGAGTCTGTCTTTCCTGAGAGCTATAACCTGGAGTCTTTAAGTCAGAGTGAATAGGTTACTTCTAGGCAAGCGTGCTTCACCGTCGACCACGTCATCGCTCACCATCAATTGAGTTATTGATCAAACGTGACCCTAAAATCAATAAAACAAATATATGTGATTCAATCAAGGCTCATTCCTTCTCTGCGTATAACAAGGAAGTGGCATTTACCCTGATGTGAGATGCCAAACAGGCAGAAATCACAGACCGCATCATTTGGTTTGAATTAAAGATACATTAGCGTATTGCAGGAACGTTGCGACTTGTGGTTTCTGCTTCCGCTGGCTGTCCTGTTTGATTTCCCGGTCGTGCGAAAAATTATGATTAGAGGTTTTCCTAATGATTCCTGATGATGTTGTGCTTTGTGAGACTCTAGTTGTGAAGTGAAATGTTTTTTTTTATTATTTGGATAACAGAATCTTTTTTAGTATTATTGTTTAATTAAAGCTAGATGGATGCGACATTTGTATGTATCTATTAGCTGTGCCCGCGGCTTCGCTCCCGTCAGCTGCCTATCCTACCCTACTTACCTTCCTAGTCCTACCTTCTCTACTTGCCTTCCTGCCTACCCTACCAAGTTTGTTTCTAGGGTCATTCTTTTGCGGAGAATCTTAACACTGCCATTCAGAAAATGACTTCAAATGCACAACGCCATCTATCGAATATGGAGTTCAACAGTCCGAGTATCTGAATTGCGTGTGTTGTGATAATTTAACTTATTGAACACTTTAAATTCATCTAACTTTTGATTAAATGAACCGATTGCGATGAAACAAAAACTAAGTAATACTTCAAGTTACGCACAATTTTTTATGTATTATAGTTATCTACATTGGTTTCGTACATTTTACGTGATGCGTGCACAAATAGACAGACAAAAATTCCAAAAATGCTGGAAATGGGATCTGTTGGTTATCCTTTCTCACCCTGGCTATTTTTTTGGAAAAAATTTCGATGTACAAAAACGACTTTTCTACAGATTTATTGTATGTAAATGATATTGATGATGATGATAATATGTCAATCCCTGAGAAGAAATGCTCAAACAAACTCAGGGCCTATGTCGGTCTTTTTAGTGAAAATGTAAGTATCAAGACTGTCTCGGCGAAGTACCTATCGGTGTTAGGTTAATTTTATAACAGAAAAAAAATCCTAAAACTATCAGCATTTTTACATGTGTTAGTTTCATACTCAATACCCAATACATTTCAAAACAAAAAGTGTGTGAGTGTGTTTCATAAACATTACTAATGTCTTATCAACAACATCTATTATCTATTATATCGTGCATCAATAGGATTTCATCCCACAGCAGCAGCTGATAGAGTTATAATGAACTAATCGTGTTTAGTGTTATGATTTGTGACAGACTTCTGATATAATAAAAACCGGCCAAGTGCGAGTTGGACTCGCGCACGAAGAGTTCCGTACCATTATCGCAAACAACGGCCTAACAATCACGTTTGTTGTATGGGAGCCCCACTTAAATATTTATTTGATTCAGTTTTTAGTACTTGTTATTATAGCGGCAATAGAAATACATCGTCTGTGAAAATTTCAACAGTCTAGCTAACACGGTTCATGAGATATAGCCTGGTGACAGACAGACAGACAGACGGACCGCGGAGTCTTAGTAATAGGGTCCCGTTTTTACCCTTTGGGTACGGAACCCTAAAATCCATCACGAATTATGTCATCAAGAAAACTACTATTATGTGATCCTCGGAACAAAATGATCTATCTAGCCTATCAATGAGTGCTTTGTGTAGAATTTGTTATACATGATGATCGAGGTGGGAATATTATTTGTTATGAGTTTAGGTAATTATGTAAGCCCTCGTTTTACAGATCAACCGTGCCTTTAGACAAAGACAAAGATATTTTATTTCAAGTAGGCCACCAAGCTGCACTTTTGAACGTTAGGTACATTAAAATTTACAAGTTATAAAAGTTGATTCTACCGTGCATTCGGAAAGTAGCTTGTTATTGAGAAGAATGCACAAGAAACTCCATACTTACTCTTTTTAAAAAAATGTTTTTTTACAATATTTAGTTACATAAGTACATATATGTGAGGACAATGCACCCAGAATAGCACTACGCACTATACTACGTACAGGCATAAAGTAATAAAAGTACTCACACAGGGGCATAAAGTAATAAAAGTACTCACACAGGTACTGTGCAGTTATATAATAGAAGCTAGAAAAAAAGCATTAACATCCGAAGCATTTAAGTTATGACCAATCCCAACTGATGGCGTCCGTTCACGAACATGACGCATGAATTGGCACCACCCAGCTCAACCATCATGAAGGGAACTGGATGATCCAACACACGCGCCACCATCAGAGAGACATTTGAGAGAGCATGACACACTCAACTGCCAGGGCACACACAAGTCAACGAACGACACACGGGTACAGTAAATGGTAAATTTATAGTTGGGTACATAGTCTTCAGCAGGTCCAACAATACCTCAAAACAATAATGTTCTGCATATCATTTGTTTTTGCGCCCTAGTGGATGTGGAGCAGGAATAGCATTTAGCCAAGCATTTTTATCAGTGTTGTAATCCCCCAACTTATAATATGCCAGCCTGCATAGTGTGCGTTTTATACAAGTTTACGCACTTGGTTTTTTTACCATTTAAAACTAAATTATTGGCAGTGAACCAATCCTGAACCTGCCGTAGCTCGTTATTTACGTCGTCAACCTGACAAGTACGTCTATTTATTTTAAAAATTAAAGATGTGTCATCAGCAAATAACACCGTGTTTAGTTTGTTTTCCAATAAACGAGGTAAATCGTTGATGTATACTAAAAATAAGAAAGGACCTAAAATTAAGCCCTGGGGTACCCCCATTTTCACGTTTAACCCGGACGAATTCACACCGTTTATTTGAACTAATTGCTGTCTATCATTCAAATAAGATTTAACCAAACTTAACGCTGATTGACCTAGCCCGTAATGCTCAAGTTTCAGAAGTAATGTTTCATGATTAATGCAATCAAACGCCTTCGGCAGGTCGCAGAAGGTACCTATGGCATCCTGCGACTCTTCCCACGCATTAAAGATGTGTTTTAATAGGGTGACACCAGCGTCAGTTGTACAACGTCCTCTGGTGAAACCATATTGTTTATCATGCAAAATGTTATTCGTATTAAAATGAATGAGCATTTGATTTAGCATTATCTTCTCAAAAACCTTGCTGAAAACCGGCAACACGGATACTGGTCTATAATTATTTGTGTCTTTACTGTCCCCGGATTTAAAAAGTGGTATAACCTTACTATATTTCATTAGATCCGGAAAGACTCCTTGATCCACACACAAATTGAAAATCAAAGCCAAGTACGGCGCTATAGTCTGAATAATGGAGGTACAAGCTTTGATGGACATTCCCCACAGATCTTCAGTCGGCTTGATCTTGATTTGCTTAAAAGCTTTTATTACTGTTAAGGGGTTTATATGTGAAAAGTTAAATACACTCGGGCAGGCTGAAACGTTCGTGTTTAATAATTCGAAAGCAAGCGAGGGCGAAGAGTTTAAGGTTTCAGTAGTTTTAATTGGTATGTTGGTAAAGAAATTTACAAATTCTTGCGCAACTTTTTTGTTATCTCTAATAAGTCCGTGTGTGGTCTCAAGCGTGTAATCAGTATTATTTCTATTATTCCTATTCGTAATATCCTTCCTTAATAATTCCTTTTCGTATAGTAATTTCAAAGGATATATTTTACTAGGGAAAGATCCAATTAAACAAATACTTCTATAGATCGATTTATCGCCCCCGAAAGGCCCTGCATACAAAATTTCATGAAAATCGTTGGAGCAGTTTCTGAGATTCAGATTATCTATACTAATATTATAAAGCTGAAGAGTTTGTTTGTTTGTAAGAACGCGCTAATCTCAGGGACTACTTACTGGTTGGAATTGAAAAACTATTTTTGTGTTGGATAGTCCATTTATCGAGGAAGGTTATAGGCTATATAACATCACGCGTGCATTCTTCTCCATAACAAGCTACTTTCCGAATGCACGGTAGAATATACTTTTATAACTTGTAAATTTTAATGTACCTAACGTTCAAAAGTGCCGCTTGGTGGCCTACTTGAAATAAAATATCCTTGTCTTTGTCTTTGCTATGACCAATAGGAGCAGAGCATAAATGAAAAATGTTGCAAAAACGGGCAAAATTATACTTTTGAGAGCTTCCGTTGCGTGCGCTGCGTAAGCGGTTAAAGTTACGCAACATTCATGTATGTAGGGTAGGGTAGGTAGGTAGCCAGTTGACGGGAGCGAAGCCGCGTGGGACAGCTAGTATATATATATATATATACAAGAATTGCTCATTTAACGGTATTATTATATATTAGATTAGATAATCAATATACAGGTACACATACCTAAAATGTCAGCCACTTAACATCTGATCTTTCCAAATCCTTATCAACTAGGTATTTACTCTAACACCCCGTCTCCGTAACAAGATATGTTACGGGAATACAGAAATAGGACAACAAATGCAAAAAGCTCAGAGTCGCTTGTGAGGGTTCGTGAGATAAATGCTTAATAATTTCTAGCTCAATCGAATAATAACAGACCTATTATGGTTGTGCTCATAAAAGAAACATAATACTTGGGCAAAGCACCCAGAGACAATCAAGGCTTTAAATCTATAACAACTATTATTTTCTATTCTATTCTAACTGGTCTTATTACACTGAAATGAAACTAAATGTTTAGTAGAATAACGGTCACGGGTACTACACTTAACGTAGTTAACACTCAGTTTACAGATCTTACGGTTTAAGACATTTATTTCTCAAAAACAGAATAAATACATTCACTTACAATGAGAAACAATAGTTAAAATAAGAAAAATTAAAAACGAGTAGCGGAAACAGTCCGTTATCAATTATTATGTACAAAATAATACAGCAAATAATAGTATATTATGCAACTAGTGAATAAAGGACGGTTTTAAAGCGAGGGCCATAGATGAATCACGAACAAGTGAAGGATTTTATCAACTGAATCACGACCGTAGGGAGTGATTCATGATGATTGAATCACGAGCATAGCGAGTGATTCATGGCCCTCGATATAAATCCGTTTTATTCAAGAGTTGCATACTATATTTTATACCATGACTACGAGAAAAAGAAAGATTTAAGCGAAAAGCACAAGGAATAATAATAAATAAATGTTTTATTACCTTCAAAATTTACAAAAAATGTTAAAAGTCAGGGTTTCACATTTTTTGTAAATTGAAGCTGAGCTAGGTAACAGCATCTGTGTTTCAGGGGCCAGTGACCACCTCCGTTACGTTACATACTTATAATTAATTAAACACCAATGCAATTAGTATTAGAATTACAATACAAATAAGTATTCACTAAATATCCCAGACTAAAATCAAAATCATGAAAATCATTATTGAAATCCTAAATATTAACAAACTGAAAATTAAATCGATGAAGAAGTTTGAAAGTCGAATATTCTTTGCACAAGGAGTTTGTATCGAGTATTTTAAGCGCAAGGAGGTTGTATATCATTGAGATGGACGTCGAATATGTATTGGTGTGTTCTAAATTCAAACACCAAAACAGTGAGAAAAAGCTTTTTATTCACTGTTTTCAGTGAATAAATTATGCTTTTTAGAGGGGGAATGGTATAAACATTGTTAGTGATTAGCTTAATACTATGTTAGTAACACAAGACCATCTCGGAAGGATAAAAAGTTTTGTACAATATTTAAATTTGTTAATTTTGTTCTGTGGGTAAGCCAAAATAAATTAAGAGAGACAAGTGCCCGTGGCGCGCGCCCAATTAAGTGTCGAAACACAGTTTCTATCACAGTTGCTATTAAAGGCATTTGTTGTTAAACTTTTTGTTACTTGTTATTTTACTTAGTTTATTAAAACATTGATCGTAAGTTTACATATCTTCGGTATCGTGTTTACCTAACCATCGATTAGTTTTACACAAACAATTGATTAGTACACGTATAAAAACAACAATGTCGTCATACTTATTGCACATTTAATTGTTTATGCTATCGGCAGTTTGTTCAAAACTTTCACCTTGTGTGACAGCGGCCAGTCACCGCCATCGATTACCAGCGTCCACACATACGACAGTGAAGTTCATAAATAGTTCTTATGTCAAAGGCCAAATTAAATGCAGTAATAAATAAAATAATCAATTGATAACGCCCAAAACCATTAATTTATAAGTCATAGTTGAAATCTAGGCAAATTTAGAGTTGTATTTTTGTGAAAATTAGAAATCTGTGTTCAAATTAAACGAGGTGTCGAGATAAAGTGTGCGAATGAATAATTAGTTTTTGCTAAATAACTGTGGGCCAAGTTCACGTCTGTGTACCGTTAGCAAATTAATTTGCTGACCTGTGATATATATTTCTATGTGTATTTTTAGATAGTGTAAAAATGTTTATTTTGGATTTATTTAATTTATGGATGCGATATGAATGGTAAAGTTTGTCAGTAGACAGCAATCAGTGAGATGATTGAGATAGGTTTGAACGCAACCATGCATCATGATAAAAAATTCGGTGAAATATTTTACTGATTTTTGTCCAATAGTGTTTAATTGTTAAGTTTAAAACAACGTATTGCCACTTTGACCTATGGTACAGTCATCTACCTCAAGTAAACAACATATGCAACACAATATACCTACCTATATAGTGTGGGACAACGTTTAAAAAAAAAACTTATACAGGCTGTAACGGAAAGTATTTTAAAATAATTTTGATTTTTCATTCAAAGTCATCAAAATTTGTATGGATTATCCAAATTATTTTTAACCGACTTCCCAAAAAGGAGGAGGTTCTCAATTTGGATGTAACATTTTTTTTTATTATTATATTTTCGGGCATAACTCCGTTTGATAAAATTCTTGTTTTGTTTGAAAGGAGGTGATTCCATTGTCACCAAATCAGAATCTGATGATATGATCTCATGGAAATCGAGAAACACCTCAAATATTATAGGCAGACATATAGCGATTTTGGTATATTCAATATGTTTTTTTATTTATCGATAGGCTCTCGTTTGACCACTATCTCGCCTGATGGTAAGCGATGATGTGGTCGATGGTGAAGCACACTTGCCTAGAAGTAACCTATTCACTCTTGTCTTAAAGACCCCAAGGTTGTAGTTATCAGGAAACAAAGACGCCGGCGGGTCATTCCACTCCTTAGCTATGCGCACAATGAAAGTATTCGCAAAACGCTCTGTACGTATGGGTGGGATGTCTACCATGTACCGTTGGCGCATTGCCGTACATCTTGTTGTCCGATGATGGAAAGTACTAGGCGGAATCAAATTGTGCAGTTCCATCGCACACTCCCCGAAATGTAACCGATAAAAACCGACAAACTGACCATGAAATGGCAAGTATTTGCACTCGGAAAGTATCATTTGGTGAAGTGCAACTGATGAAGAAGACTACTATGGCCACAACTCCTTGACGAGTTTGTCATGGGTAAATCTCGACAGTGTTTTGCTTTAGAAGTGGGTAATTATTTTTTATTTTTTTGTGCATGTTATTTATTTATCTTGGCCACAGATAATATAGTACTAGCATACAGATGCCTATTTACTTTATGTAAATTATTTCATCACCACTGCTCTCAAAAACGGTGAAGGAAAACATCGTGAGAAAACCGGCATGTCCTAGAACCAAAAATTCGAAGACATGTGACATCCACCCGCACTGGGCCCGCGTGGTGGGTTACGGCCCATTCCCTCTAACAGAGGGAAGGCCTGTGTCCACGCAGTGGGAACATTAATAGATGATGTGTGTGATGTGATACAGATGCCTCATCCCATAAAAAGAAACCGTGCCGACGGAACTAGTGTTTTCGTCTGATTAAACCGATTATTTTTTGTACATCAAACGCGTTCGGTTTCGTTCCACGGCGGTAGATAGATGGTGTTAGCAGTAACTTGCAAGTAAAAGGATTTACTCGTTTCGTAAATACTTTTATCCTTAAATACAGTGAAGGTTTGTTTTATAGTATTTTTTTGCAAGTTTTTAAAAGAAAGAAAGAAAGAAAAATATTTATTTGTGACCCGCACAGGAGACACGAGAAAAAGCCAGTTATAGTTTCTTTGCACCAAAATGTTTTACAATGCAAATTTAAACAATCGAGTGGAATGCCTCAGAAATTTAAAACCGTGCCATTTCTTGGAATCAATTTTAAATGGTTCAAATAATCTTGGAAGTGTGAATTAAGAGCCCAATATTTCATAGTTTTGTACTTAGGAGAGTTGATTAAACAAGAACATACAATTTTTATGTTAATATTACACACATTCAATAACAGATAGGTGCATACAGAAAATGTTAATATTACACCTACCTGAAAATGTTAATATTACACACATTCAATAACAGATAGGTGCATACAGCGCCATCTAGTGAGATTTATTTGAACCAAATTTTCTGCCTTAGCGCTGAGACCCCGTGCCTTGGCAGACGAAGTTTCTTAATATATAAATAATACTAGGGGGCTGAGTCACCCTCGTCCGTAGGAGAGCACCCCATACGATTCCCTACACGTGGCCCCTGGGTGGTGCTAATCAGGTGACATTAACTGGTCGAAGGCTTGCGACCACCCACCGGGCAAAGACGTACCGCCAAGTGGCCTAGCCGTGTTCCGGTACGATGCTCGGTGTAGCCAACTAGAGGAGTTGGGTCGAGATAGCTGTTCCACTGCAGGCGGACCGGTCTGACGCGCGCTGGGCGTATCGGGAGACTGGTCGTGGAGGGTAGCGGGAACCGAGGCACGGTGCGCCGCTGGCCGACCGCAGGTAGTTGGGGGCCCAAGTAGTGTGCCAGCCACACACGAAAGGCTGCCCCGCCAACTGTCGAAAAATCCCGGAATGCACCATCGTGCTGGTTGGCGACCAGAAGACAGGGTCTGATGGACATTCCCGGGGGGGCTCGGGCGTCCCCGCAGTCTCCAGATCAGTCCCCCACTGATTGCGTCCTGTCAGTGCGTGTCTGTGGGTTGCCAGCGTGGAACCTCATCTCACTGCCGTCTCCTCCCCTTTTCACTCTGTATAATGATATGAATAATAATAAAGGAAAAGCTGTACAGCGGCAGCACTCCCTGTCACACAAAGTGCACCTCAGCAACATTAGAGGGCTGCACTCTAATCTCGAAGCAGTCCATCACCATCTGGAGACTGATAGACCAGCTCTTCTTTTCCTTTTGGAGACGCAGATCGGATGTCCGTCAGACGTGTCGTACTTATCATACCCAGGGTTTACCCTGGAGCACAATTTTAAACCACGCGCGGGTGTTTGCATGTACGCCATCTGTTATCGGCGTCTCCGAAACCTTGAGGACTCTAGGTTTTCCGTGCTCTGGGCACTGGTGGACACAGGCCTGGATAAAATTATTTACGCCTGTGTCTACCGATCGCACAGTGGAGATCAGGAGACAACCAGGCTTACGGAACATCTGTGTGAGGCGGCTGATACGGCACAGCAGCGGTACCCTTCTGCCCAATTAGTGATACTGGGGGATTTCAATGCCCAACACCAGGAGTGGCTCTTCCCATACCAGAGCACTGATCATGCTGGGCGAGAGACGCGAAAGCTTGCGCTCGCGTTAAATCCCGCTCAGCTGGTCCAGGGAGCAACGAGGGTGCCGGATGTTGATTCGCACACTGCCAATTGCTTGGACCTTCTGCTGACAACAGATCCAGACCGCTACTCTGTGTCGGTATCTTCACCTTTGGGTAGCTCCGACCATTGTCTGGTGAAATCTGTATCCGTCTACTCCCCGCCCGATCCCAGCCCAAGAGGCACTCGGCGGGTTTGGCGGTACAGGTCAGCAGATTGGGATGGGATGCAATCGTTTTTCGCATCTTATCCTTGGCAGCCCACTTGCTTTTCTTCAGCTGATCCCTCGTCGTTTGCGGACGCCGTGACCGATGTGTTGCGTCAGGGAATGGAGTACTTCATTCCATTCTCTGACGTAGCAATGTCTAGCGTTGACCGGCCATGGTTTGGCGCCGAGTGCAATCGCGCCAACACGCTCAAACATGAGGCGTACCTGGTATGGGTCGACGCTCGGACGCGAAGGTCTAGCGACCTGAGCCAGCGGAAGAAAGCCTTCAATAGGGCTGCCAAGTCCTGCAAGAGGGTATTGCGAAGGGCCCGGTTTGACCACATAAGCCGTATTGGGACCAAACTTGCTTCCTACCCAGCCGGCAGTAAGGCGTTCTGGTCCCTGGCTAAGTCGGTTGAATCGAATTTCTGCCGTCCCTCACTACCACCACTGCTGAAACCCGACGGAACACTGGCCCACTCCGCTGAGGAGAAAGCGAACTTGTTTGCCTCTCTTTTTGCGGAATCGTCACGCCTGGATTCTGGTGACGCGCAGCCCCTTCCTTCTTCTGATGGATGCGAGACGAGTATGTCGGACATTCGCATCCATCAAAAGGACGTCCGTAGGGTGCTGCGCAACCTTGACGTAAACAAAGCTAGTGGCCCCGACGGGATACCGGCAATCGTACTGAGAACTTGTGCGCCTGAACTGTCTCCGATCCTGACACGCCTGTTTCGCATTTCATATGAGACTGGAAAAGTGCCGAATGCATGGAAGCAAGCTAACGTTCAGCCCGTGCCCAAGAAGGGCAGTCGGGCTGACCCGGCCAACTACAGACCCATTTCAGTTACGTCCATCCTCTGCAAGAGTATGGAACGGGTGCTCAACTCCAAGCTCCTGGCATACCTAGAAGCTAACGACATCCTCAGTGACCACCAATATGGCTTCCGCAAAAATCGGTCAACTGGGAATCTTTTAGCGTATGCCATTCACATCTGGAGTGAGGCCGTCGAGAGACACGGGGAAGCGCTTGCTGTCTCCCTCAACATCTCGAAGGCTTTCGACAGGGTCTGGCACGAGAGCCTTATCGGTAAGCTTCCTTCATTCGGTCTGCCCGGTGGACTGTGCGATTGGATCGCAGACTTCCTGAAGGACCGGTCTATACGAGTGGTTATTGATGGCCGCTCATCTGACCAACTGGATATCAACGCCTGGGTCCCTCAGGGGTCGGTACTCTCAGCAACACTGTTCTTGTTGCACATAAATGATCTGCTAAAACCTGGCACCTTTGGGTATGCAGACGACAGCACTGTTGCTGAGAGATACTTGTCCAACGCTCGTGCTACCGGGCCTCAGATCCAGTCTCTCCGGGAGGCCATGGTGGAGCGCCTGAACCTGTCCTTGCAGGCAGTCTCCGAATGGGGCGATGCCAATCTGGTCAGGTTTAATGCTGCTAAAACCCAGGCAATTCCACCCGGCTCCTTCTTTTCGTGGTGTGACCGTGCCGATAACGGACCATCTTGAGCTTCTTGGCGTTACGCTGACATCGACCCTCAATTTTGGTCCATTCATTGAGGCAAAAGCTCAACTGGCTGCCAAAAATCCTTGCAAAGGTGAGACGTTACTTCACGCCAGAACAGTTGCTCAACTTGTACCAAGCGCAAGTACGGTCATGCATGGAGTACTGCTCTCATCTCTGGGATGGATCTGCCAAGTACCAGCTGGATGCACTGGAGTCGATCGAAAAACGGGCCAAGAAGCTCATCGGCAATGAGATATTGGTTGAGTCTAGGCTCCAGAGCCTTGAACATCGGCGCCAAGTTGCCAATCTGTCGGTTTTTTATCGGTTACATTTCGGGGAGTGTGCGATGGAATTGCATGAACTAACTCCTCCTAGCCCGTTCCATCATCGGACTACAAGACGTACGGCGATGCGTCATCGGTACATGGTGGACATCGCACCTATACGCACCAAACGTTTTGGCAGTACTTTCATTATGTGTGCAGCTAAGGAGTGGAATTCCCTGCCAGAGTCTGTATTTCCTGATAGCTACAACCTGGGAGTCTTTAAGTCAAGAGTGAATAGGTTTCTTTTAGGTAAGCGTGCTACATCGTCGACCACATCATCACTTACCATCAGGTGAGATAGTGGTTAAACGCGAGCCTATAAATAATAATAAAAAAAAATGACCATAACTTTCCGTTACACCCTATATAGGAAGGTATAGCTATAGTGACGCACCAATAATCCAAAAGTCCAAATACTCATAGTTAGTTTCCTTCCTACTTACAGTCATTTCAAAGTGAATAAAAATGCTGATACACACCAGGATAGAGGCATCCGCTTATTTTTTGATGACGTTAGACTGGCGTATAAGGTTTTAGGGAAGATAGGCACGCCTAATATTCTTAGAGCTCAGCTCTTCACGGGCCATGGAGGGGTGCGCGAGTACCTCTATAGGTTTAAATTGACGGGGGCCTCAGCCTGTGTCTGCGATGATGAGTGTGTCGAATCGGTCAGGCACATACTAACGGACTGCCCCCGTTTCATTAATGCCATTCCAAAATGTTTTACAATGCAAATTTAAACAATCGAGTGGAATGCCTGAGAAATTTAAAACCGTGCCATTTCTTGGCATCAATTTTAAATGGTTCAAATAATCTTTGAAGTGTGAATTAAGAGCCCAATATTCCATAATTTTGTACTTAGGAGAGTTGATTAAACAAGAACATACAATGTTTATGTTCAATACCAGAAAATGTTAATATTACACATATTCAATAACAGATAGGTGCTTAAAGCGATATCTAGTGAGATTTATTTGAACCAAATTTTCTTCCTTAGCGCTGAGACCCCGTGCTTTGGCAGACGAAGTTTTTAATACATGACCATAACTTTCCGTTACACCCTATATAGGTAGGCATAGCTATAGTGACGCACCAATAATCCAAAAACTCACAGTATTTAGATAGTTTCCTTCCTACTCACAGTCATTTCAAAGTGAATAAAAATGCTTAGAATGTGTGTAATCATGGCCAGGACTTGGCACTCTCTCTGCCCACGTCATTGGCTCGGGCTATTACTGGCTATTCAGAATGCACAGCACCGCTTGTCGATACTCAGAAAATAATGATAATTCAGCGCATGGTTCAAAATATAATTTGTTTAGTTAAAACTACCTAATAGGTAGGGTTGCCATCCGTCCGAGTTTCCCCGGATTTGTCCTAGTTTAGAAGGCGTCTGGGTAGCGTCCGATCCGGGCGGAGTTTTATTTGTAGCCCGGGTTTTAAAGTCTTCAAATCATCAACGGCAATTTTTCACCGATTTCTCCATCAATTGTAGACCGATTTCGAAAGTTATTGTTTTGTTTGGAAGATTGATCCCGAATTGGTCCCATTTAAATTTGGTGAAGATCGCCCGGGATTGCATGTCTGTTTATTGTACACTAGCTTCTCCCAGCGGCTTCGCCCGCGTCTAAAGTCATTTATCATCGCAATGGAACATTATACCGAAATAAAAATAGCCTTTAAGCCTTGTTTTTATATACCTACCTCGTGTAAATTTAAAATTCAATTGCGATTGTGTGTGTTGTGTTGTGTCTTTTGTGTGCACTAAATAAATGTTTTATCTATCTATCTATATATCTATGTATTTATGCCTGACTACAATCTATCTGTCTGCCAAATTTCATCTAGATCCATTTTGCCGTTCTGGCGTGATTGAGTAACAAATATACATCCAAACTTGCGCGTTTATAACATTAGTAAGAAGTAAGATTACTATAGAATTTGACCAATAACTAGGTGCCACAACAACAAAGTGAAAATAACTTTTTTCCAAAAAAAACTCAACCGACTTCCAATTGAAAACACTACAAAATGAAAAATAACTTCAATCGTTTCAAAAGCAAAACTGACGAAGACTTCTGATTTTGGAAGTCGGTGTCAAAAAATGAATAAACGAAACCATAAACACCAATATCCGAAACTGAAATTATTATTCACTTTGTAGTGTTTTTAATTGGAACTCAGTTGTATTATTGAAAGATTTTAGAGATGGCGGCTACTAATAGGTAGTGTTACAATAATTTGCCTACTTTATTTTCTACACTGCGTTCTTTCAAATAAATTTGTAAGGTACTTCGTTAAAGATTACGTGCTAATTGAGAATAGACACTCAGTTGTATATTAGTTACACAGGCATTAAATAAACTTACAAGTTGAGTTTTTTAAGTGTTTATAGACGACCAATTCCGAAACTATGAGAAAATCGAAAGGACTCTAGGGTCCGATTATGATGAAAACTAAAACTGCATCAGGGGATTTTTGAAAAGCTAGGAATCAAACCCAATGATTATGGAGAAAAATATATTGTACGAGTATTATTACACACCATCCGACAGTGTTGCTAATAAGAATCAAAATCTGAAAGTAATGACATACGGCAAACTTATGAAAACACCAAATTTTTACCCGACTACGGCGGAGCAAAAGGGAAGGTTATGTTTTTGACCTAGTGTGTATGTAAGTATGTCCACTGCTGGACATAGGCCTCCCCCAAGCGTCGCCACATTGATCGGAGAGCGAGAAAAAAATGAACTAAAACAATTAATAAAAAATATATAATACAAACAATGTAATAAAAAAATATACTTATTAGATCGTGATTTTTCAGAGTCGTTTGTGTTTTTGAACTAATTTTTTAACCGACTTTCGAAAAAGGAGGAGGTTCTATGTTCGACTTCTTGTATGTTTTTTATTTATGTTCACCGATTGTATATCATATGGGTATATCCACTATCCCGCACTGGACCCACATGGTGGATTAAGGCCCATGCCCTCTCACAGAGAGGAGGCTGTGTCCCTGTAGTAGAAATGTTAAAAGGCTGATGATGTTGAATCATATGGTTAAAAAGATTATATAAATAAGCCTGTAAAACCTTAGTTACAAACGCAGTCAGCCGGCCTTTAAGTGGTAGATAATGAAGTCAATGTCGTTGACATGAGAACAGATATAGAAACTACTACTATGTAGAGATAATCTTATCAGCAGACATACGTATAGGTCTAGACTCGGAGTCTGCGGCAACATGCACTGACATACATCAACAGGCACGCTCCAACCACGTGTGATGACGATGATCGGAAATCCATATACAGAAATATTGCAAAACCCAAAATAACTTGTCTGTCGGTTTTTGTTACGTTTTCATGTCTAAAGCGCTGAGCCAATTTTATTTTGGTAGCAGATTCGTTGCACTTTGGAGAAGAACATAGAATACTGTTTATACCAGGAGTACGATTCCCTTGGGATTAATTCCGATTTTCACTCGTGTGATACTAGTTATTCACTTTTATCAGCTTCACCTCATAAAAGTCAAAATTATTCCACGTGGATGTACTATAAAGATAAAAAAAAAACGAATCAAGGCCCTGGTTTACCTTTATAGTTATATCAGGTTTCACTAGGATTGATATTCATTCCTCAAGTTGATGCAACCTTAAAGACCAGTATTTTATTAAGTAACTAACCCCAGGCGCATCCTTAAGAGGAAATATGGGCAGAGAGCGCCGACTGATTTTCCTTAGTAAAAAGTCATAATTCGAGGTTTGGCTCTCTTCTCTTTCCTCCTCCAATATTGGACCAATTTTAAATATATTCCTTAAACTGGTAAAGTAAGACATATACTATGTCCCTATGTTTTCTTTTTTTCATTTATATTTGTCAAATTTGTACAGTAAGCTTCTGTTGACAGCGCAATTTTGAGCATTTTTTGAGGGCTCTAGTGCTTCTAAAGAAAATGTATCATCAAAAAGGAAAACATAGGCACATAGTATATATCTTTAGTTTTCACTATACGGAATATCTTTTAAATTGGTCCAATATTGGAGGAGAAAAGAGACGAGAGCCAAACCTCGAATTATGACTTTTTATTAAGGAAATTCAGTCGGCGCTCTTTGCCCCCGTTTCCTCTTAAAGATAACTGCTGTCAGGTTGTAGCTAACCCACTTACTTGCTGCCTCTGACAGTTGCACAAAATTTAAGAAAATAGAAGTATGAACTGAAGAGATTCATTCACATTTGCCCTTACATAACCAAACGTTTTTATCAACCCTCTTTCTTTTTAACCCCGTACCTCCAAAATAAAAACAGCCTGTATCAGCTACTTATCTACAGTAATTCGTTTAAGAGTACGCGCCAGTTTTTCCGCGCGGCTTATGCGTCGATTGGATACGATTGCTCTCGACTGAAAGCCGAAAGGGTGAACAAATGGGTCACTGTGCCACCGTCTGACTTGTATTACAATTACTTAGTGGAATCATTGTTGACGGAGTCTTTCTAAGCCTGGGTTTGGAAATACTGTAGAAGAAACAGAATGTCGGAATTACTTATTTTAGATTGTAGCTTATGGGTACACTAGTCGACGGCACGAACTATTTTGTGCGCGGGGTTAAAATGCATTTTATATCAACCGACAACACGTGCGGAAAAGATAGATGCTGTGATGAGCAGTAGGAAGCTAGTTCGCGTACGAATACACACTTTTGCAAATTTGTAGCGAAATGGATAATGATTTAGGACGAAACCGAGCGCGCGAAATTTTATAAACAGACCTTTGGCAGTCTAGATATCATGAAAAAACGACTAAATCTATCTGTTCAAATTAAAATTATTTGCATTATTGAACTACTAATCTATCCCTGTATGGAGGCCGTTTTTCAATTTTCCGTCTTCTTATGGTATTTATTCGCGCCCAAAAATGCGTTAAAATTAGTGTCGAAATGTGAAACTTTCGACGCTCATAACTTTCAAATATTTTCTTTTTTTACTTTTTTGCTTCCATACAGGGCTAGATAATGATGAAACAAATTGATATCACTTTTTATTTTGAACGTACATCGTCAAACAGTGGAATACTCCCTAGACTACGTTTGTATGGAAGAATTTTCGACTAGTGTAACCTTAAGCTAGAAAGATAATAGAGATGATGATTAAAATAATCTATTTAGATTCGCCAGCTAGATAACGAGTAAAAATTAGACACGTATTTTTATTTTATCAGTTAAACATTAAACAATAAATGATGACGATACACTGCGTTGTACTTTCACGTGACGTCATGGCTTGGTACATTTTTACTTAGAAGTGACGTTCCAAGCTCCCTTCTGAACTTGGAAACGCTTAATTTTTGTCAATTTGTATTGACAAAAATAATTGATTGTATTTTTTGATTTAATAAAGCAAAAAATACGTTACCAATATATTTTGATAATCTAACTGACAGACTAAATAGAATTATTTTTTTGTTACTTAGAAATAATTCCTATTCAATTCAAACCCATTTCACCTTAGTTTTCACGGTGAGATCGTGATAACGAGTTAAGTTAGTTGAAGTGAGTTAAATGAGTATTGTGTTAAATTCTCACCGTGCAAACTAAAGGTACCGCTTCCCTTGTATAGCTAATTTTAAAATGAGAATCACGCCTAAAAGGATATTCGATTTTTTTTGGAAAATTTATGTTACATTAGACCATTTTCGTAATAATTAGATCTAATAAAAAATTTAATTTCATTCGTATAACATAGTGTATTTAATTTGTAAAGTTATATCTACGGTACTTTCACAGTTATTATGTCTTGTGACTGGGACTGTAGCAATATAATTTTGTAATGTTTTATTTTGTCTTTTGACAATTCAAAAGTGCCTGTAACTGGCCTACTTGAAATAAAGTGCTTTGACTTTGACTTTGACTTTGAAAACGGACAAAAACACGACGATCCCACCAAAACCGCTGGGCGTATTTTCATGAAATCGACACCATCTCAAAGACAATTGAATTATCTACATTTTGATCTGAGTCTTTTTTTTTTGAAGTCATAGTATAATAAGGAAAGTAGAAAAAACTACTAAATTTTGGGTCGCGCGGGTGTGATATAAAAGAGGGCGCGTTTTGTTCCCTCAAGGTCGTTGGCGATAGTCGTCGTCTTAAGTACTTGATGTGGCCTAAGCTCTGTGTTTACAGAGTAGATAAGCAGACAGAATAGTACTACTATTCATGAGTGCATCTACACTTGGGCCTTTCTCTCAATCCAGTCAACAAAGACGGCCAGACGCTTATCCAAGATGTCTGACGAAGATATGACGAAAGTGTTATAAATATCTGTCACTAGGTAGCAGATTCACTATCGGATAGAGTAATAATACAGCATGTATTTTCAATCAACGGGTTCGATATCTGTCATTCTTGGTTAGGAATATTGCTTTTTAGGATTTCGTACCCAAGGGGTAAAAACGGGACCCTATTACTAAGACTCCAGTGTCCATCTGTCTGTCTTTCTGTATGTCTGTCACCAGGCTGTATCTCATGAACCGTGACAGCTAGACAGTTGAAGACACAGATGATGTTTTTCTGTTACCGCTATAACAACAAATACTAAAAACAGAATAAAATAAATATTTTAGTGGGGCTCCAATACAACAAACGTGATTATTTTGCCTTTTTTTGCGATAATGGTACGGAACCCTTCGTGCGCGAGTTCGACCACACCCCAGTGGTGGGGTGGGGTCTTGATGGAAAAGTAAAGCTGCTTGATTGGATTAAAAAAAACCTACGGTCCCTGAATCCTGGTAGATCCCGATCTGCCAGGATTCAGGGACCATAGACTTCTTTTAGTGTTGGCCATCCACGCCCACATGAAAAACTCACTCTGTATATAAATCAATCACATTCACACAGCACGCTAGGTCGTCGTGAGCTTGGCCTTCGTTCTAACGTTTTCACACAAATTATCTTTATATAAACATTAGTTCCAATTCATGTTTGTGTCAGTATTTATCCAGAAGAGTCAGCAAGTGAATAATTTATAAAATCGATCGGGTATAAATAAATAAAGTGTTTTGTTAAAAGAAAGTGGCTATAAATATCTCAAATTACAACTAATTTAGATTTTAAACATGAGGTGAGTTTGAGGGTTTTTTTTATCGACTGTAGTCTTGCAGTTAACCACTATCTCACCTGATGGTACGAGTAAGCGATGATGTGGTTGAGGGTGAAGCACGCTTGCCTAGAAAAATCCTACTCTTAAATACCCCTAGATTGTAGCTATCGGGAAACACAGACTCCGGCAGGGAATTCCAATCCTTAGCTGTACGCATAATAAAAGTGTCACATAATGTACACATTATTATATAGTTACAGACAAGTCTTTACAAAATGAATATGCCTCATCATTTGATTTTTTTTAATAAATATTCATATTCATTTAAAATTAACTGCCAAACTGATCGTCGATATTTACTACATTACTACTGACATTATTTTGCAGAGTGCTCCTCATCACGATTTTGGCAGCGCTGGTGCCGGTTCAAAGCGAAGCCCCTCAAGGTAACTACCCTGAACCTACTGCCACTAATTACTTACTACCAAGAACATGATTTAATAGTATTGAACTAATTAATATTGATCCTTTCAATAAAATTATTTACTGGTTAATTCGAGCAGTTACACTAGCGTGTAAGTCGGCAATTATCCCAAAGTAACTTATGATCCGGATAAAAGTATCTATTCTATTTCCGTCTTTCCAGGTTATAAGCTATCTATGTGCCAAATTTCCTCTAAATCCGTACTGCAGTTTTTGTGTGAAAGTGTTGCAAACATCCATCCATCCTTCCAATTAACTGTCCTCACAAACCACGCTTTTATAATGATTTATTGATTTTGATTTAGGTCCTATGTCTATTGATCTATTGAGCTGGGCAGAGGACGTCCTCAGTGGTCCTCCATCGCGACCGGTCTTGAGCTTCAGGTTTCACTTCGCTCCACGTCATTCCAATGCTCGTCGCTTCAGCCAATACGGTGCGTCGACAGCACCCAAATTCCGTATCTGTTCTGACAGCACAAAGCACATTTCTTTTCCTTTAATTTTGATCACTCAACAGTTTTATTTGCGAGTTTTACGCTATCGAGTAGACGGATTTTTAAACATATGAAGCAATTAATGCAAGGAAAGCGTACCGTGCGTAATTAGGGTGCAGGTCTGACGGGGACGCCACGCTTCCTTTTACCTTGAGAATTCCAATCCAGGAGTGTGGTCGGAATCCCTTCGCAGCGTGAGACCAATCCATCTCCATTGCCGAATCTTGATCTGGCGGTCGATCGGGCTCTCGTCTCTCCAACAGCACTATCATTAAAGATGGTCCCAGGCCAGTACATTCCGAGGATGTGATGAAGACAACGGTTGAACAAGACCTGGATTTGGCGGGCGATGTATTTTGATACCTTCCACGTTTGGCACCCGTAGAACAGCACGGCAGGCTGATTACGTATCTTTTGAAAGAGCAAAACGCAATAATTCAGTACAAAAGTTTTAGAGTTGTTGGCGGTTTTTTTTTATTAATGCATTTGACAAACAGCGAGCGATTAGCAAACGATTTTGTGAGACCTACCATACCTACGCTGCAGGTAATTCTAACTTTTATGTCATAAAGCGTTTGATTGCTATCGTTCTGCTCTTGCAAAAGATACTTAATAAGCCTACGGATTTGATATTGTACCTGAAGATTTTGAGTTTAATCTTTCTAGTAAGTCTCCGCGATTGCCAAACAGGTCTCAGCTGTCGTCCGAAGGTAGCTCGTGCTTTGGCGATTCATGAAGTGATATCATCGCGTTTATAGTAGCATTATTTACGCTTATGATTCCTTTTCTCTCTCTTTCACTTCCTTTTTTATCATAGATAGGCTCGTGCTTGACCACTACCTCACCTATTTCTGCCAAATATTATGTTTAATCAAGTGGATCAGTTTATTATTGAAGCAGAGTTTAAAAAATTGTCTCTTACATTTCCAGGGTTCATAATAAACAAAACTGCGCGCAAGGCATACAAGGTGATGTACCAAGCAAAATCGTGGATACGTGCCAGAGAGGAATGTTTAAAGATGGGAGCGGCGCTGGCTGTGCCTAAAACACTGGTAGGTCTATGATTTCATGATAAATCTTTACAATCTACTTATACAAAAATTTATCCCTATTTCCCTTGGTCACGGCATCATGCGTGAACGGCTGAACCGATTTCACTAATTATTTTTTTGTTGTGTTTGTTTTTGTTAGGAAAAGGTTTTTATGAAAGAAAAAAATAAGAAAAATTAAAATGGTAGGTAGGTAGGGTAGATATGTAGGTAGGGTAGTATGTAGGTAGGTAGTGTAGGGTAGGTAGGGTAGGTGGGTTTGTAGGGTAGGATAGGGTAGGTAAGGTAGGGTAGGTAGGTTAGGGTAGGTAGGTTAGGGTAGGTAGAGTAGGGTAGACAGGTAGGGTAGGGTAGATAGGTAGGGTAGCTAGGGTAGAAAAGAAAGGTAGGTTAGGCAGTTGACGGGAGCGAAGCCGCGGGCAAAGCTAGTCTAAAATAAAATATCAAAATACACGCCTGCAAAAAGATCAGTATCTAGTTTAGATCTGATGTTTCCAACTTCAAAATATTCCACATAGTATACAGTAATCTTGATATGGCCCGCTTGCACCAGCCTTGGTTATAGTTCTCGCCAAACTTCTTGCCCGGCCTGAAGTTGGCTACAATGGCTGCGCACTAGTGAATCTCATTCAAAAACAGCACCGTTTCGTGCCTTTGCGCATCAGAAAACCAACTTCAGGGCGGCCCAGAAGTTTGGCGAGCACTATACCTTACTAACTCCGAGTTAGTAGCTTACCCGGCCAGTAATGATCGGTACTTAATTATATTTCGTGTTAGCAACTATCTAACCCTGAGTCTTTGGTGAAATTTCAATCATGATAGAGCATTTACCCCAAACAAAAATCGTCTCAAAGGTTTTCCTTCCCATGTTTAGATTAAGCCTATAGTTAAGTCTTAAAAAAATGTATCTAAATTGACGAATAAAGCGAAATATTAGTGTAGGTATAGCGCACAACTCTGCTTAGCCAAACCCATCCAGGAATATAGCCCTGATTTATTTAGGTAAGTACACAATATGTAAGTTTAAATTAATATACAAAGGACGTAGACCGCTGCTCTGCATACAAACCAACCTGAAGCCATTTCAAACTGAACAGCGTAACTCGAGTGTTAGCAAGAAAAAGTTAAGTGACAGGTTGAACGAGAAGCAATCCAAGTTTGCCGGCAAGTTTCAAGAAATAAGTTGTACAATGGCGGCATGGATGACGGTGGGTGTGGACGGTGGGTGGTACGGCGACATTAAATGGGCTACGCTTCTTGACTGCCGATACACTATTTATTTTCGATTTATGTACCAGGTATATTGTGTTTAAACGCAGACGAGTAAAAAAATAAATAATAGTTAGAAAAAAAACCAAAAAGCTTGCTTTAACGAAAACCAAACTAAAAAATAATTGTCATTAAAGTTTTAATTAAAAATAGTTATAGCGTTATAGCGTGTTTTTTTCTTTTTTTAAACTATTTTTTTTTTCTTTTTAGTTAAATTTACCATTAACGGTGTTTGTTAATTTGTTTAAAGACAATTTTTTAATGCAACTACCTCACTGTGATGGGAGTTGGTAATAAGCATGTCTACTCCGGAGAATTTATTTAATACGTGTACTTTGCGCAAGACAATACCGTGTAAAAAAAAAACAAAAAAACACTATTTAAATTATTGCATTGTCATCGGTCCTTGGTAAGAGTGCAAGAATTCAAATTAATCCGACGTTTTGAAGGGGGTGAAAATCACGTTCATAGATTCTGAACATAGATACATACATGCCAAGCTAATAAAAGCGTGTAAATAGATAAAAACTCTTTATATATTTTGGGCCCAATAGGTGGCTACCCCGATTACAGCGTTAGTAGCGTGCATAAGGTCTTCCAAAGTGCAGCTGTATGGGCTAACTAAACTGAAGCGGATGGGACTATCTAAAGTGGGATTGATTCTGTTGTGTAAAAATATAGGTAGGATCCAGCGAGTGACTGCAAGCTCTGGATATACTACGCAAGCGTGCACACGAATGTTTGTCTTTTTTTATCCTGCAGAAATGCTCATCCATACTGCGCTACCACGGAGAGATAGCGCAGTTATGTGGGAGTCCAACTCACTAAATCTCCACGGTGTCCTCCTTTGCCGCTTATGGCGGGTACACGGGCACGCGTTAGCACTCACCGTGAACACGCCGCGACTGTCCATCACCGAACCCTCCTCTTGGGTATCCTTCTATCACCAGCACACCAGAACACATTGCACGCCGTGACCACCATAGGGACCACATATGTTTGCCTGGCAAACAAATGAACCGCAAAGCTAACGTGGTAAACTTTTAAACACCGTAGCAAGACTTTAGGAACAGCACAACATGACATGACGCATGTATTCGTCGAAGTATTAGGCAGAACATACCAATAGCACATCTACATTTTGCCACATACATTTAGTCCCATATTTTAAAGAGCGATCCTATTGCCATCAGCCAATCACAATAGTACATTTCGTGTCGAGCATAAAAAGTCGAGATTCTTCACTCGCATGTAAATTGGCTACAGGCGCTGGTGTTAAAATAAAGCCGAATAACGTTTCTTTTTCCACTACCTGATGAGCTTACTTTATTAAATGCAAATAAGTTCCAACAACAATTGATAAGAAACGTTCTATAAACCACAGACTATATACACAAAGTCAACGCGCGCTTTTTCGAGAGGTAACAGGTTCAGTATCATTATCAGTTACATAATGATCCTTATAAAAGTCATTTCGTAATAGTTATTATGTAATTTTGTTTTTTATTTTATTTTATAATCTTGTGTCTAAATGTTTATATTTCGAAACGAATTTCTTAGGCAATGTTTTACATAATAAACAAGGTAGTTGGAAATAGATGGAACACAAAAGTATTACTCTACCTACTGAGACACAAAACTAATTCCCTATAACCTTCTGTTCCAGGAAGAGTTCCAGTTCCTGCAGAAGCTGGTCCGCGGCATGTCCTACCCGCAGGTCACGGGCACCAGCTACAAGCTGCTGGTCTGGCTCGGCATCAGCAATATTGAGGACCACACGGTCTGGAAGAACGTCGATGGTAAAGTGCCTAGGATTCTAATGAAGCTTCCGCTCGTGTCCTCACCCGCGTCAAAAGTAAATATCGAAATGGAATGTACTTCCAGTACGTCGTGATTGATTTGATTACGTCGCCCAAAACGCGGATCCAAATGAGACACAATGGCTTTTTAATTGTTCCGGTTATTATGGTATTCAACCGGCAAACATTTAATTAATTAATACTTCATGCGCACAAAAGTACAGAGGCGAACTTAATAAAAACACTTTCACATTTTTAATATTAATATGCTAGTATTATATTATCTGTGATATTAGTCACATGAAGTATGTAAGGATCTTAGCAGGTAGCGTTCTGTAGTTTCTGCCTATCCCCATGGGAAAAAGGCGTGAGTTTATGTATTTATATATTAGTCACATCATCAGCCTATTAATGTGCCCACTGCTGGGACACAAGCCTCCTCTCTGTGAGAGGGAATGGGCCATAATCCACCACGCGGGCCCAGTGCGGGTTGGTGGATGTCACATGTCTACGATTTTTTGGTTCTTGGACATGCCAGTTTCCTCACGATGTTTTCCTTCACCGTTTTGAGTGCAGTGGTGATGAAATAATTTACACAATGTAAAGCGCCTGCCTGGGCTCGAACACATATAGACACATATAACATATATTATATTAGACACATGTTTAAAATTAGGACGTTAGCATAGAATAGTCTAGAATTCTAGATGAAATAGCAATAGGCCGACCATATTAGGCGTAGAACTAATGACTATTGGGTTAGATGTGTTCTTAAGTGGAGACCACGACTGGGCAAACTTAAGGCATTGACCTCATTGTTATAATTTTATTTAACTAAAGTCACATTTATAATTTTAATGATTTGACATTTATCTTTGTTAGTAGGTATTTGTTATTTGATTTTAATTTCAGAATTGAATGTTATTTGCATGCCCATGCGACGGCGACGGTAGAATATGGAGGACTTTACTTTTTTTTTTTTAAAGAGTATGTGTGGAGTTGCTTGTTCTTCTCCATATCAAGCTACTTTTCCGAATGGACGGTAGAATAAATTATTATTATTTCTAAATTTGAATTGTTGACGCACAAAAGTGCCGCTTGTTGGCATAATTGAAAAGAAGAAATTTTAATTTGACTTTATTATGTAAAAAAGAACATCTATGTACCAATTACCCATGTTAGTAAAGAAATAAATGATTTGATTTGATAAGAAGGGACGCCCTCAGGTTAGACGGAGCGAAGATCTTCGCAGGGACGCTGGTAGCTGCTGTATGAGAGTTTTTTTATTTTTATTATTATATATAGGCTCGCGCTTGACCAGTATCTCACCTGATGATGAGTTGCCGAAAATCCAGCAGTTCAAAATCAAATATATTTATTTCAACTAGGCCATTAAGACTTTCAGCTGGCCAAGCGTAGAACCACAGGTTGGACTAGTCTTGTTACTACTGACGCGTGTCCTGATAATTCTACTACCGTCAGGGAAACAGTTGAAAACCCAAAACAGTTACACTAGTCGACGGGACGAACTATTTTCTGCTATATTAACCGACAACACGTACGGAAGAGATAGATGCTGTGATGAGCAGTAAGAAGCTAGTTCGCGTACAGACAATTTTGCGTAGCGAAATGGACGATGATTTAGGACGAAACCGAGCGCGCGAAATTTTATAAACACCTTCAGGAGTCTGGATATCATGAAAAAAAGACTTAACGTATCTGTTCAAAATAAAATTATTTGCATTGTTGTTAATCTATACCTGTATGGTGGCCGTTTTGCAAATGTCGAAATGTGGAACTTTCGACGCTCATAACTTTCAAATTTTTTTTTTTTTTTTACTTTTTTGTTTCCTTACAGGGCTAGATAATGATGAGACAAATTGATATCATTTTTAGGGTTCCTTACCAAAAGGGTGAAAACGGGACCCTATTACTGAGACTCCACGATCCGTCTGTCTGTCTGTCCGTCTGTCACCAGGCTGTATCTGATGAACCGTGATAGTTAGACAGTTGAAATTTTCACAGATGATGTATTGCTGTTGCCGCTATAACAATAAATACTAAAAACAGAATAAAATAAATATTTAAATAGGTATATTTCCCATACAAAACGTGATTTTTTGGCCGTTTTTTGCGATAATGGTAAGGAACCCTTCGTTCGCGAGTCCGACTCGCACTTGGCCGTTTTTTTAAGTTTTAACGTACAGCCTCAAACAGTGGAGTAATCGCTAGACTACGTTTTTATGGAAGAATGATCGACTAGGGCAACCTTAAAAGAACATAACACCAGCCATCGGTACTGTTTCCAGCAGAACTTTGTGATAATTACTTAATCAATCATTTAATTTTCAGGTGAGGACATCAGAGATACCGGTTTCAGCGAATGGGCCAGTAGTCATGTTGCAAACAGGTACTTGTCTACTCCTTTTAACACCATCATCCTCCTGCTCTCTTCCCAATTCATTTTGGGTTGGCGCGGGATGTGTTTGCCTTCCCACGCATACCCACGAACATTATTTATAGATATAACCGGCGATATATGTATATAGGTTAGACCGGCGTTTCCCAAACTATGGAGCTTAGACCCACCCACTGGTGGGTCTAAGCGAATATTGGGTGGGCCCTGAAAATAGATATTATTAATATTAAATTACCGAAATTAATAAGGCGTATCCAACTCATTGAGATTAAATGTAACTATAACATATTATGTCAATAAAATTTGGCATATCCAACTCATTGAGATTTTTTAATCTCAATGAGTTAATACTTAGTTTAGGGACTTAGTACTCGTAGAACTTAAATTGATGATAAAGCTGGAATGACAGAAAAGAAAACAAATTCATTATGCCCAAAAAAAAATGCAATTAGTATTATAATTTACGATTGGAACAGATTTTTTTTCTTGTTTGAACAGGCTTAAACAATGTATTCATATAGTTGTGCCTCTTTTTCTTTACGAAAATCAAGAGGTGAGTCCTGAATTTGGAAGTTTTTGTTAGGTGGGTCGCGGTCCAGTCAACTTTGGGAACCGCTGGGTTAGACACATGTAATAAACAGCAGAGCTCTATCGTGTACCACTTTATAGGTTACTAGCTGTGCCCCGTGGCTTCGCTCCCGTGGACCACCCCACAGGACCCGTTTTCGGGATTAAAAAATAGCCTATGTCACTCAGGAATAATGTAGCTTTCTATTGGTGAAAGAATTTTTTAAATCGGTCCAGTGGTTTCGGAGCCAATTCGGTACAAACACACAAACAAACAAAAAAATCTTTCCTCTTTATAATATTGGTATAGACCATAGATGAGACAATGGATAAACGCAAGCCTATCATCAATAATAAAAAAAACTCAGAATTAAAGTCACTCTTTTTTTTTTTCATCCATTATTCGTTTCTCTGGTCATCGCCTACTCTTTGAAGGCACATTTACATAAAATCTTCCTCCGATAGCGCTAACCCGGCAGAGCCCCACTGCGCCGGTATGGATGCCGTGAATCCCGGGCTGCGCGACTACTGGTGCCACCTTCGCGAGCCCTACGTCTGCCAGATCAAGGTGGCCTCCTACGGCCGCCCCGACTATAACAATATTAATGAAGCCGTCGAACACTTTATGCACGAACAGTTCATTTTCCAAGACCGTTAGTTAAGACGAAGATTGTAATTTCAACTAAATTTTAAAATTTACAAAACACCAGAGACATTTTTTTATTTCATGCTACATAATTTATCTAGTACCTACCTAGTAGACAATAGACACGCTTCGATCGACAATCTATTGAACACGTAATTATGTCACGCGATATCTTGCAAAAACAGCCCGTTTCAAACAGTAACACGCCAATAGCTTTTTCACGGCTGACCCGATTTTGATCGAACAAAAAAAACGAAATCAAAATCGGTTTATCCGTTTAGGAGCTATGATGCCACAGACAGATACACAAACACACAGGTACACACGTCAAACTTATTATACCCCTATTTTTCCGTCGGGGGTGAAATACTATTTTAAGAATAGTTGTTAATTTTTTATTAAGAACCTTATACCCCACAAGACCAATTTTTTTTTTCTGGATTAAAAACCGGCCTATGAGACTCAGCGGTAGCAGCTTTCTATCAATGAAAGAATTTCTGAAACAGTTCTTCCAGATATTACCCGTTACAAACAAACATACCTACCTCTTTATAATATTAATTAAAATAAAATGTATGGCTTGCGCATACTGGCGGACGGGACGGCAGAAGATTTTAAATTGATCAATTTATTTTAATAGTTACCCAATCGGATTAAGGTACTTATATTTCAATGCTCGGTGCTCCAGAGAAAGCTGCGCCGCGATGCTCCGTGGCTGATTAAGACGACGACTAACGCCAACGACCTTGAGGGAACAAAACGCGCACTCGTTTCACACCCGCGCAACCCAAAATTTTGTAGATTTTTGTACTTTCCTTACTATTCTAAGACTTTAAAAAAAAAAGCCCCAGATCAAAATGTAGATAATTAAATTGTCCTTGAGATAGTGTCAATTTCATTAAAATACGCCCAGCGGTTTAGGTGTGATTGTCTTGTTTTTGTCCGTTTTAGACATAACTTTACAAATTAATTACACTATGTATGTTATATGAATAAATCTTAAAATTTTCTCAGATCAAATTATTATGAAAATGGTCTAATGTAACATATATTTTTTCCAAAAAATTACGACAAGCCGTTTAGACGTGATTCTCATTTTAAAATCAGCTACTCAAGGGTATCTGCGCCTTAAGAGGGTACTCTATTGGGCCTTTCTCCATACAAAAACATTCCGCTGTTTTCTTCGTGGATAATGCCTCCAGAGCAATGATTTTTTCCCATAAAATCAAGGTCTAATTAATACGTGCCCCTATCATTTCCTTTTTTCGAAAACATAATCACTAAAAGAAATATGACAATCCAAAAACCCGAAAAAAATGCCCGTTTTTACCGCCATGTTCAGACGACTTTCAGACAAAATTGATAACTTTTTAACAAAAAAGAAAATGACAGAAGCATAGATATACTTTTCCTCTAAATTTTGATATAAGATTTTTTAAGATCAGGCCAGTTTTGAAGAAGAAAACAGCGGAATACGAAACGCCTTTTGGTCAAGGTTTTTGTAGGTAAAATCAGCCTGAGCTGCAGTTGTCCCTTTCGCACTTTACGGGTGGAGGTTGGAGGTGAGGGAGGGTAAGGCTTACACGTACACTAATAGGGAAGTGGCAGTTGTCGATATTTCTCTAGTGATATACACCGATGTCGATATTTACACTATACAATGATTTTATTTAATAAATCGTGTGATTGTGAGTATTATTTATTATAGTTGAAGGCACTTGTCGAATGATTAACTTAGGCATGCATAAGATCTGGCAAGTGCAGTTGCAAATACACGATCAAAAGTTGTTAAGAAAATTAAGCCAGGATCCAGAATAATGCTCGGTACAGACCAACCGAACGAACTAACAAATGTTGTCGAAAAGAAATCGCTGATTTTTGTTATTATAGATAGGCTCGCTCTTGACCACTATCTCACCTGATGGTAAGCGATGATGTGGTCTACGGTGTAGCAAACTTGCCCAGAAGTAACTTCACTCTTGACTTAAAGACCCCGAGGTTGTAGCTATCGGGCAACACAGACGCAAGGAATTCCACTCCTTGCTGTACGCAAAATGTTTAGTGCCTTTGGGCGGGATATCCACCTTGTACCGATGGCGCATCGCCGTACGTCTTGTAGATGAATGATGTCCGATGATGAAACGGGGTATATGGAATTAGATCATGCAATTCCATCGCAAAATCCCCGAAATGCATCCGATAAAAATCCGACAAGCTGGCAACTCTGCGACGATGTTCAAGGCTCTGGAGCTTTGACTCGATCTCATTGCCGATGACCCTCCTGACCCGTTTTTCGATCAAATCTAGTGCATGAAGCTAGTATTTGGCAGATTCGTCCCAGAGATGAGAACAGTACTCCATGCAAGATCGAACTTGCGCTTGATACAACTTAAGCACCTGTTCTGGCGTGAAGTACCGTCTCAACTTCTTAGCAGCATACGCCAAGAAGCTTAATATGGTCGGTTATCGGCACGGTTACACCTCGGAAAGGTGGAGCTGGATGGAATTGGCTCTTTTTAGTGAACAAAAGACGCTCGCTGTATAATATAAATATAATAAATTTATTTTTTCCAAAGGTTCTAGGTATTTGACCTTTTTCGGTGCAATGACTTTCAAATGAAACGTTACTTTAAAATTTCAATATAAATTTACAAATTCATAATACGAATGGTATATTGCATCTTATTTTTTAAAGTGGCTGCGTACTTGCTCACTGCCCTCTGCGACCAGTCTCCCGATACGTCCATAACAGCGTGAGTCTGGCCGGCCTTCCATCAGTGGAACAGCTATCTCGACCCAACTCCTCTAATGGCTGCACCGGGCATCGTAACCGGATCACGGCTAGGCCACTTGGCAGTATGTCTTTGCCCGCTATGTGGTCACAAGCCCTTCGGTCGAAACCTACCACCAGTATGTCACATGATTAGCACCATCCGGGGACCACGTGTAGGGATTCAAAACGCTTATTTTCCTACGGACGCGGAGATCCGGTCCTCAAAATGATGGCTCTGATGTACTGATTCGTTCGCTCATCTTACGTCCTGTCTGCTGATTTGCATTCTTTCGGTTGGTCTTACACCCAGTATCATGCAAACTAAATTTTAATTTCTTAGAAAGCAGATACTTATAAAAATGATTTATGAATTTTGGAGAAGTGGGGTTTGTGGGTATTTAAATTAAAATTATTAAAAATAATTAAAAACACGCTTATTAATTACTAGCTGTTGCCCGCGGCTTCGCTCCCGTGGACCACCCCACAGGACCCATTTTCGGGATTAAAATATTGCCTGTCACTCAGGAATAATGTAGCTTCCTAATGGTGAAAGAATTTTTCAAATCGGTCCAGTAGTTTCGGAGCCTATTCAGTACAAACAAACAAACAAAATAATCTTTCCTCTTTATAATATTAGTATAGAAAAGCACTTTTTGACAAGGCAGCTTGTCGAAAAGTGAATGAAAAAATTTAACAAAAAAATTAAAAACAAGCGAAATTAATTTTGTGTTGAATGGGCTCAACTGAAAACCAATCTTTTCAACGAAGTCGGGGGACCTGTAAAAAACTGATCCAAGGATCGATCCCCCGACTGCAAGGCAGGCGTGTTTTTAATTATTTTTAGTGATTTATTTTTTATATCATAGCTCTTTTAGTAATAAAACGATATTATTGCAAAAACAATTTATTTTATAAGTTTTCTATGGGATATTGAATAGTACTGTTATATTTATTTAATTTCTTTTGGTATGTTATTAGGGAACAAATGATTATTTAATACTACTGTTATATATTATTATATATATACTAAGTAAGCTCTAGACTAGCTAGACGATGATAAAATAGGTAGTAATTTTTTTATGAAATATCATTTTTTATTTTTATTTTTTATAACGTTACGCTTCTAAAGATACCACATAAATTGATACCGGTTAAGCTGTTTAGAAGTTATGGTGGAATAAAGAATCTCACAAACATACATGAGCGCTATAAACATAACATAACTCTCCTCTTTTGGACAGTCGTGTAAAAATGTGCATTTATCTATCGTAATGTCAATCCTTTCACTTGCAGGTAAATTTCGTGGTATACGACCATCAATTATTTCTGGCGGAAGGCATTTAAAAAAAAACTACATTTCTCCAAAATTAATCAACTCTTTAAATTTTTTCGTAAAGTGTAAAGCGGCTCGGTACTCGCGGCGAGGGCGCGTGCACCGGAGTCGGGCGGCCGCTGCGGCGCGCTCTTACACACACAAATACATTACTCGTTCACACATTGATAGCTCGCTTGGTCGGGCGCTGCGCGACGGCAATAGTTTCTTCAAATACCTATTTTTCAAATTCTTGTTGACTAGAGTCCGCTCTTAAGACGACGACTAACGCCAACGACCTTGAGGGAACAAAACGCGCACTCGTTTCACACCCGCGCGACCCAAAACTCGGTAGATTGTTGTACTTTCCTTATTTTTCTATGACTTAAAAAAAAAGCCTCAGATCAAAATGTAGATAATTTAATTGTCTTTCAGATGGTGTCGATTTCATTAAAATACGCACGGCGGATTTGATGCGATTGTCGTGTTTTTGTTCGTTTTAGACATAACTTTACAAATTAATTACACTATGTTATACGAATAAAACTCAAAATTTTCTTAGATCAAATTATTAAGAAAATGGTCTAATGTAACATATATTTTTCAAGCTTATCTGCGCCTTAAAATCTTCTGCCGTCCCGTCCGCTAGTGTGCGCAGGCCATACGATGAACCAGATCTCGTCCTCGATTTGCGTGATGGAAAGCAATGGATCTGGTCTACAATTTCTGTGTAATAATGTTGATTTTCATACCTCGATGGTACAATAAAGATGAATACGTAGGTCCTTGCCATTTAAACTCCAGGAGAAGACTCTAGTGATACTGCATTACTCTTATTAATCATCAGGCTGCCTGCTCGCAGACGATATTAGACTCATTCAAGAGAACCTGCCTGTCACCTAGCACATTACATGGCCGACAAAAACCCCGCACAATAGCAGTCGTTAAACCATTTACGTTCAGTAAACGTCAGCACATTTCATCTTAGGATAATATTATCAAAAGGTCACCGAAGAAATAAAAACCTTTCTAACATTTTATACTGGTAGCAAGCAGGAATCATTTAAGACTCTTTTTTGTAGGGATTATGTTAAAAATCCAATATAAATGTAAAAAGTCAAATATTCGCGAAGCGGCCCAATAAAACTTCGCTGGATTACGACAGAAGTTTTTAATTTAATCCTAAATGTATGAGAAATAAAAGCTTAGCAGCATTGTGTGCCTATTGTTTTATTCATTTGCCTGCCAGGGCGCGATCTTCCAATAAAAAGTGCTTTAGAACAACATGACACTTTTATTGGTAGGTAATTCTTTATTATATCGCAAGTGTTTTATTCGATCATTTGTATTCAACAACTTTTCGGCCCATATTGTACCTACCAATTTAAACGTACAACCCTTTGAAGTGTATATTGCACAATACCGTTACAATCTGGGACGGATCTGCCAAATAACAACTTGATGCACTTGAGTCGATTGACAAACGGGCCAAGAGGCTTATCGGCCACGATGCACTGGTCGCCTCAAAGCTCCAGAGCCTTGAACATCGACGCCAAGTGGCCAGTCTGCGTTTTTTTATCGGTTACATTTAGGGGAGTGTGCGATGGAACTGTACAATTTGATTCCGCCTAGCCCATTGTAGTACCCAGAAATTAAAAATAATCAAAATTTATGTACTGGTCGTTTATTATGTATTATCATAAAATTACCACTAGGAACTTGTCTTACACAAAAGTCATTTAGAATATCCTGTGAGCTTTGTGTCTGGTAAATCAACACAGCTTCAAAAGCCTTCGATATGCTAACCATCAATAGTCACTATCAGCAGCCTCGAGGTCTATACCAACACCAAATGGATAGTAATATTCATTCGTTACACTCATTGAAGAAAACACCTCCGAAGCTTCATTTGTCTCATCCAGTTCTGCATCAGCAAACAATTTAGCTAACTTAACTTTTAGTAAGATTTGTTTTTTAACAGAGAAACTCTTGAATGTCTCAGCATAACTCTGGAAAAGGAGATCGATGGCTTGGGATGGATCGACGAGCTTGGAACGCTTGAAATGTATCCTGTCGCCATCGTCAGCTGATATACAGAAGCTTCTCTTTCTTGATGATGATCTCCATTCGAATTTAGTTTCTGGAAATCGAGCAGACTCCGGTGCCGTTGTTGTTAATTTAGGAGGCCTAAGAGGCCGAGGAGGAGCTTCTGGCACAGCGTCCTTTTGTAATGTTGCCATTGATTCCAGATAAACTATTTCAGTTCTTGATGGTGGACCAGTAGGAATGCTTGTAGTAGAAACGAGCTGGATCGACGGCGGCAGCTCGGAGTCCAACGAACAATCATGAAGTGACATTGAATTTATTCTTACTCTAGATGTCTTACTCCGCTTGTAATCTTCACAACACTCGAAAAATTCCAAATTTTCTGCCCAGCAGCATTTGTGGTATCTTGTGCAGTTGGCCGATTGGCATCCTGTTAACTCTTCAACTTGACTTTGATATTTTTTGTAACTATCTTTTAGACCCTTCCATGTCGTGCGTAGCACTTCACCTTAAAAACATTAAATAGTAATTATGTAAGTAGCACCTATTTGTAGGTAGCCTACCTGTTTGTGCGCACTGGTTCATGCTCAACACACTTAAAGCAACGTCCCTCATTATCACGTTGTAACCTCTGGTACTGCTAAGCAATTCAGTGATAATCAAACCTGTATGAGCAGGCCTCTCTATCTACTTAAACTTCGTAGCTGCAAGCTACCACAGACAAGCGGTCAACTGTACCCCAGACATACGCCAATTAGCACCGAATGGCCCATTTACACTGGGTCATCTACCCACTTCGGCGTGCCAAAGGGGGCTCGGTGAAATTTTTCCAAAGGCAACTGCCCCATTCGGTTACAAAGCATCCTTGTAGCTAGCCAAATTTGGCTTTCAGCTACGAACCGGGTCGCCAGACGACGATGATTTTAAACTGGGTCGTTTGACCCTAACCTCAATGACTAGGTAATATTTCAACTTTGCATTAGTGTCTTACCATTTTATAGTTTGGTTTAATATTTCAAAAAATAGTAATCAAACAAAAATTATCGACAGAGCTGCACCGAGGGATTCGAAATGAGCATAATTAATAAATATAGACAGATAGTTATGTACTCACTTGATCCATCCATTTCTACTGCACTCATTTTCCATTATTTGGCTATTTTTAACACATTTTGGTAATAATTGTGACGCCTGTCTGTTGTAAAAGAGAATCCCTGTCTTTATTCAAGGGTCTATTCCACATGACACACTGACCTCTATCATACACTTGTATATTAGAGGTCAGTGACATGACACATTGACAAATTACATACAAGGAGGTATCTACAAAAGGTACTATAGAGAATATACATCATTCTTCCCTCCTTAGGTTTTGAAATAAATTAACATCATCAATTTATTATACAAGAATGTATTTTTCTGACGTAGCAAAATCATACACTGACAAATGTCACAACCATAGAGGCAGGTATATATCATTCGTCCCTATCCTAATAAGCTACGACATCTCCTCGATAAGTCGTCGTGGCTTCGTGGTGGTGCGCCCACTGCGCCTTGCTGGTGCTCTCTGCAATACAGCCGTGGACAGTGGGAGACCAGGTGTCTCAGCGCTGGCCTGTCGTGGAGTGCCCGCTTGATTCTGTGTGTCTGATGAACTTGGAACGATGTGCTCCAACACATTTGGATTTATAACAGGCGAGTCTTGAGTAGTCTGGCAGGAGGACCAAATTGATGGTTGGGTTAGTTGCGGCGTTGGGTGAGGTGATTCTGACTGCTGACTGCTAAGTGTGGATGATGGTGATCGCTGTCTGATAGGTGTGGAAAAGGTTAGTGAATGAGGCGTAGGTGTGGATGGAGGCAATGGGCGAAAATGAGGTGTGAACGGATGTGCTAGTGAGTGTCCAACAGGTGTTGACAAAGGTAATGGGGCAAGATCAGTAACAGCTGGACTGATTGGGTCTGCTAATCGAGAACGCACATGATCTGCATGATATCTCCTCTCTACACCGTCTGAAGTGTTCTCAGCGTAAGAATATTTGTGCGTACGCCTTGATATTGTAGCAGGTACCCATCGGGATCCATCTCGGGCACGAACAAATACGCTGTCACCTGCTTTAAAAGATGGAATTCGTTCCTCGGACTCAATGTTTGCCTGTATCTGTTTGTGTTGCAGAGTTCTTTTAGGGTTAGGCCGAGCGTTGTCCAGAGCACAATGCAACCGACGCCCAAACAACATTTCACCTGGGCTCTTACCGGTGGCACTATGGGGTGTTATACGGTAGGAAAATAGGAAGTTTTCTAGCCTCCTTCTCAGGGTCATGCCATCGCTCGCACTTGATGACATTCTAGTTTTGAAAGTACGAACCAAGCGTTCTGCCAGGCCATTAGTCCTCGGGTGATATGGAGATGACTTAATATGTAGGATACCCTTGTCTCTGCAATAATTTTGGAATTCCCGGGAGGTAAACTGTGTCCCGTTATCCGACACCAAGAATTGTGGAAACCCAAACGTTGTAAATATAGAGTCTAACTCTTCACACAGTTTGTTTGTATTTATTTGGTTCATGGGCTTGACCTCAATCCATTTCGTGAGTGCATCTGCTAGAACAAACCAGTATCTTCCCTCAAATGGTCCCGCAAAATCGACATGAAGTCTTTCCCATGGGTTGTCAGGGACGGACCAGGAGTACACAGGCAACTCAGGGTTGTTTGGCCGGTTTTCTTGGCATTTACGACAGTATTTGATGTATTCTTCAATATCATCGTCGATCGATGGCCACCATACGTAAAAACGAGCGAGTGCTTTCATAGCACAAGTTCCTGGGTGCCCTGTGTGCAGGTATTTCAATGTAGCCTTCCTGAGCGAATTCGGAATGACTAATCGACCCTGCCACATCAAAATTTTATTTTCGATGGACAATTCAGTGCGTTTTCGAGCATAAGGTTTTAAAATGTCTGAATATGAATTTTCGCGCCAGCCTGTCTTAATGTTCTCCGATATTTGTTTGAAAATGGGATCATTCCTTGACGCATCCCTTATTGTCTCTTCTGTTAACGCTATATCTGAAACACTGCTATGTTTTAACTGAGCTATTATTCTGTGCACTTTCAATTCTACACGGGACAACGGGAAAGGTAGTCAGCCATAAAATTAAGTTGACCTTTTGTGAAGACGATATCATAGTCATAGCTACCAATGATCAAAGCCCAACGTATTAAGCGATTATTAACAAGCTTCGGTAAATTGCGCTGTGGGCCTAACACGTGAATCAAGGGTTTATGATCAGTGACGAGTGTATCAGCGCGGCAGTGCAGTAATAGCACTGAGCACGCCAAACACGCGCGGTGCGCTAGGTTCAAGAAGTAGATAGGCTAGACCTAGGGAAAACAGACGGGTCGGTATGCTGAGAGAGATGCTGCATTAAACTAAGCTACGACTAACCTCAGAGGCGGGTTTCCTCGTGCTCGTTCTGGTTAATTCTGGCAGCGGTCCTTCTCTGTTCCACTGGACGTCTTGGTTTGAAGCTCCCTGGGTACTGGCACAATTTGCTGACGCGAGAGTGGACTGTATGCGGCGCGGTAGAACGGCGAGCCACGTGACGCTGGCTCAAGGTGATGATCAGAGGTGATCACCACGAATCCGACGACGACGAGAGTCGATCGCAGACGATGCGGTTTAATAAAGCGGTGGGATCTCACAGCGGGTGAGGAATCCAGGGTGAATAGCCAGGCGGTTGACTTCCACGAGCGGTGAGGCTACCCTCGACGAGGGCCGAACGTAGACTGTTCGAAAGTCGAACATGTAGTTTAATGCAGCGAAAATTGACATGAAAGGGTAGATAAAATATTAAGAGAAATGTGGGTAACTAAACAATAAGCGCGCCTAGAGGTGGCGCGAACATGCCCCCGGCTTGAAAACCTTCGGTTTTCATAAAAATTAACTAAAGTAAGAGAAAAGCGGTGGAAAACAATGAAGGAATTCAGGGGGCAGAGTAAGTTATTGAGACGGTAGAGTACAGAGGCGAACAACGGGTCTCTTATAGACACCCGTCGTCGTCCTGACTGAAGCGACTCTTACAACGCCGTCCTTACCAGGATAGGTGGCAGTAACGACGCCGAGAGGCCATGAAAGCGGAGACACATTGTCAGTGACAATAACAGCAATAGAACCTATAGTAATGGGATTAGAAAACGTATTCCAGTTCTTACGAGATTGAAGTAAATGCAGATATTCTAGTTTCCATCGTTTTGCGAACGATTGTACCATTTGGTCTAGCAAAGCATAACGTTTTAGTAAGCTTGGCGCTTCATTAGATGCCTCACTAGCAGGTAAATGGTTAAGTGGTGTTGACATTAAAAAATGTGATGGAGTTAAAGCGGTAGGTTCCGATGGATCTTCACTTAGTAGGGTTAGCGGCCGTGAGTTGATTACACACTCTATCTGCGTGAGCACAGTCGTCATTTCCTCGTATGTTAGCAATTGCGAACCAACGACCCTATGAAGATGCGTTTTAAAGGCTTTAACATAGATTTCATAGTGACCCCCAAAGTGAGGGCTACGCGGAGGATTAAATTTCCAAGTAATTTTATTAGCAGTTAATTCATTTCTTAAATATTCTATATGATCTTTAGAATTAATGAGCGTATAAATATCAGATAGCGCATTTTTTGCACCTATAAAATTGGTAGCGTTGTCAGAGTATATGACAGACACAGCGCCTCTACGTGATAAGAAGCGTTTGAACGCGGACAGAAACGAGCAAGTGCTCAGGTCAGTTACGAGTTCTACGTGAACTGCGCGCACGACCAGACAAACGAAAATACAAAGATACGATTTAATAGAGCGAACGCCCCGTTTGCGATACGGGATAATATTTATTGGACCAGCGTAGTCCACAGCGGTATGAGTGAATGCCTTGGCTTCATTCACTCTACAAGCGGGTAAGTCACCCATTAATGGGAATACTTGATTAGGTTTTGCTCTAAAGCAAAAATAACAGTTATGTATAACATGACGAACTATATTACGGCATGAAAGTATCCAATACCTTTGGCGTAAAATGGACATCAGAGTGAGCGGTCCAGTATGACAGTTCTGACGATGATAATGAGAGATAATCATTTCAACGATATGATGTTTACGAGGCAACAGTATTGGGTGCTGTTGGTCATAGCTGAGATCGGAGTTGCGTAACCGCCCACCGACTCGTATTAAACCGTTAGCGTCGAGAAACGGCATAAGCTTCTGAATAGCACGAGAACAGCTTTTATTAGACTTTAGATTTTTGATTTCGTCAGAAAAATAAGAATACTGTAACGCGAGTAAAACCTTTGCTTCAGCGTAATTAAGCGCGTCTGGGGTTATATGATTAGAAGGCGGTAATATTTTTATAAATCGATAAATGTTTGTGACTGTACGTAGGAGTACCAGCCATTTTGAAATGCGGTTTGATAAGTTAAGAAGCGGGTGACCATTGTCACTTATATTAGTTACAGCGGTAAGAGTTAGAACTTTCTTAATCTCCGGTAAATTATTATGAATTGCATTATCATCACCAATGAATTTGGCGGGCCACTCATTCGTAGGTTGGCATAGCCAATGAGGCCCAGTAAACCACAGTGGGTGGTTTATGATTTGAGCAGGAGTTAATCCTCGTGACAAACAGTCACTCGGGTTCTGATCACCAGGAATGTGATAAAACTTATTAGCGGGAATGGCGGCTACTCTTTTTGTAATGCGCGTTGCTACGAATGTTTTGAATCGATGCGGTGAGGCGCTAAGCCACTGAAGTGCGACCATAGAGTCTGTAAAACAGTAGACATTATTAATATAATGCCGTTTTTCGTATGTATCAATAACGCGGCGAACTAGTTTTGCCATCAGCAAGCAAGCGCATAGCTCTAGCCGGGCCACAGATACAGTTTTCAGTGGAGCAACTTTAGATTTTGCGCAAACCAATCGAGTGACTGGCGACGAATTAGAATCATTTATAATAAGAAGGTAAACAACGCAACCATAAGCCTTTTCACTGGCATCAGAAAATGCAATAATGGAAATTTTTGTATTTTCATAAACATCTAAATGACGTTTAAAACGGAAACTTTGAATAGTAGGTAACTCATTTAAATAGTTTTTCCAAATGTTTATAATCTCTAGCGGTGGTTGTTCATCCCAACCAAGTTGTAGTATATAAAGTTTTTGCAACACAAGTTTAGCGTATAAAATAACTGGAGCAATGAGCCCGAGTACATCAAACTGACGAGCGATTACAGATAAAATGTTACGTTTTGTGATTGGACGATTTTCTAAATGTACAGTGAACATAAATTCGTCACATGTGGGTGACCATTTTAAACCCAGAACCTTTAAATTAGGGTCCTGTTCTTCAAAGTTAATACTATCAGTGTGAAGCTCAGAGTTGGAAAGCGATTCAAGCAACTCACATGAGTTACTTGCCCACTTGACGAGCTCAAAGCCCCCGGCTTTGAGCAAACCCCGAAGGTCGTCTCTGAGCTGCAAACCCATTGACAGGTTTGGTGCAGAGTAACAAACGTCATCCATATACGTATTATGTTTTATGACAGAAGAAGCAAGCGGGAAACGGGTACACTCGTCATTGCAGAGTTGTCTGAGTACTCTCATTGCCAAGAAAGGGCTGCTTCGAAGGCCGAAGCAGACGCGATTAAATTGATAAGTAATTAGCTGGTCGCAAGCGTTAAAACGAAATAAAAACTTCTGATATTTGCGGTCATTTGCATGAGTTAAAATCTGCAAATACATCTGTTTGATGTCTGAGATAAAGGCGATTTTATATAAACGGAAATCTAGAAGAATTAAGAATAAATCATTTTGCAGATTTTCACCCGTATGCAAAACGTCATTGAGAGACAGACCTGAACTGGTTTTAGAACTAGCATCCATCACCATGCGCCATTTGGTGGTGGTTTTATCTAACCGAGCCACAGCATGATGAGGTATATAGTAGCCAGACATATGGTTATCATTTCTAATGACTGAAATATAACCCTTACCTATATATTCATTGATAATAGCGTTGTATTCAACTCGTAGTTGAGAGGAACAATTTAATTTACGCTCAAGAAACATGAAGCGCTTCTTAGCAGTGGCAAATGACTCACCAAGAGAGTTAGGATCGCGGGAGAACGGCAGAGATACCGTGTAGCGGCCCGTATTGTCACGGGAAACATTATTAGTGAAAAAGGTTTCACATTCGAGAGCGGCTGGACTCAACGTAGGTTTATATTCAATCTCCTCGAGGTGCCAGAATTTTTGAAGAACTGAGTCTAAGTGCGGTGGTTCCACGGCGGAACATAAAGAAATACATGCGTATTCAAAGATATTAATCGGAGCATTACCGATTATCAAGTAACCGAAAATTGTTTCAAAGGCTGTAGGTGTATCATGCGATCCAGTAACACGACCTGACAACAAGATTTCAGAGAATAGCGGGGCACCAATCAGAATATCTATTTCTGATGGTGAAAAGAAATCGTTATCTGCAAGGGGCAGATTATTTAAATAAGAAAGAGCGGAAACATCAACTTCTACCGTAGGCAAGTTATCAGTAATACGATCGATGACGTAAGCATTAAGTAATACAGAAGTATTATTTAGTCGCGAAGATAACTTGAGAGAAGTATCCCCCTTAATAGGGTTAGGCGCAGAACCTATGCCCTTAACTACATAGTGAGATAGTTTATTAAAATGTAAACCTAATTTTTGACAACACGCCGAAGTTATAAAGTTATTTTGAGAACCCGGATCTATTAGTGCACGAACGCATTGTTTATGACCATTAGAATCAGTCGCATAAACTTGCACGGTCCCTAATAGACAGGTATTATTACGCGGTAACATAGATTGAGTATTACATAACGATACATCATCAATGTGCGTAGTAGTGCAACCGGACAGCTGGTTATGTGACGTAGCAATCATAGCAGTGGGGAAGCGCGGCGACAACTGCTGCACAGGAGCAGGCGTTCCGTCACTCGAAGACTGAGGCTCCCGGGAGTGATGGCTGTTGTCAGTCGTTTGTTTACGACATAATAATGAATGATGACGCAATTGACAAAATCTACATTTCGAGTTAGATTTACATTCACGATTATTATGAGTGATACTCAAACAATTAGTGCATGCGTTATGCTGTTTAATTAAATTAAATCTTTCATCAACCGATAACTTGTGAAACTGAGAACATTTATACAAAACTAAGTGATTGTTTTGTTTACAAAGCGTACAGTTTTTATTCACGTTAGAGGAGGTTACAAATGAATGAGTGGCTTTAGTTAACTTATTGTTGTTATAACTATTTGCGGAATCGATAACACTTCGTCTATTCGCGGGAGAAGCAGTACGTTCTAATATTTTAGTTTGTTCACGTAAGAACATAATTAATTGATCATAGGTAGGCATAGATGTGCCACGCTTATATAATTCGAAAGATCGTGCGGTACTAGGATCGATCTTTTTTAATGCAAGGTGCAGAAGAACGAAATCCAAAAGATTATCTAATTTTAATTGGTTTAAACTTGACACTGCGGAACCAAATATATCTATGAATGTGTCTAAGTTTTTATACGATGCGATATTAAATGGCTTAAATTCTAATATTTGATCTAAATAAGCAGAAGCTAAACTACGCTTATCATCATATTTATCGAGAAGTGACTGCCATATAACATGGTAATTGTCACCGTTGGGCAGGATGCCCGAACATACTGACAGTGCCCTACCCGACAGTTTACTTATCAAATATTGAACGCGATCGTGATCTGTTAGACCAGGATTTTCGTGAATAGTCCGCTTATACGATTCAAAAAATATAGGCCACTTAATAGGATCGCCACAGAAACTCATTATGTCGAGTTCTGGTAAACGAATAGACTTATGTTGCGGTAAAACATGAGAGTGTTGGACATTCTTCGAGTTGACCAATTTATCAAAAGTAAACTTACAACGACAATACAAGTCTTCAAAGGCGTTAATAGATTGATAATTTACTTTACAAGATGCGTCAATATTTAATTCAACATCAACTAAATCATCAATAATTTCTTTATATTCAGAACGTAAACTTTCTAAAGATGTCATACTACATAAAAACAAATCTTTAGAAATATCGTCATCGAACGCCTTTAAAGATTGATCGTAAACTATTTGTAATCGGGCAAAGATTACATCACGTTTACCTGTTAATTTAATACGTTTAATTTGTAAAACATCTAGTGATGTTGCATCTTCAAAATGTTCTTTAGCCTTTGTACGAGACGTAGACATTTTGCAAAACGAGCGGCAATCAACTCAAGCGCAAAATATTATAAAGACTGAATTCGCGATAATACCTGTGACATACACGGCACATACAATAAAGTGACCGGTTCGAGAATGTTCACAGAACGATGAATTTTACTAACACCCTCACTTAGAAAATATTAATAAGTTTTATAATTTTACTAGTTAAGTTATTTAACTACGTAGATATCTCATACGAAATGGAATAGAATCTTACTTAATATTACAAAGCGTAAGTATACACTTATAGGATAAGCAGACGTACGAGTGTACGATATGGAATAGGCAATATAATTCAATATTAGAGTGAAGCGGGAATATTTAGATATGCCTAGGTCAAAGTGACTAGGTATAAGATTAGGAACCAGAACTAATATCCGGCTCGAAGAGACCAGAAATAAATGTATCAGCGCGGCAGTGCAGTAATAGCACTGAGCACGCCAAACACGCGCGGTGCGCTAGGTTCAAGAAGTAGATAGGCTAGACCTAGGGAAAACAGACGGGTCGGTATGCTGAGAGAGATGCTGCATTAAACTAAGCTACGACTAACCTCAGAGGCGGGTTTCCTCGTGCTCGTTCTGGTTAATTCTGGCAGCGGTCCTTCTCTGTTCCACTGGACGTCTTGGTTTGAAGCTCCCTGGGTACTGGCACAATTTGCTGACGCGAGAGTGGACTGTATGCGGCGCGGTAGAACGGCGAGCCACGTGACGCTGGCTCAAGGTGATGATCAGAGGTGATCACCACGAATCCGACGACGACGAGAGTCGATCGCAGACGATGCGGTTTAATAAAGCGGTGGGATCTCACAGCGGGTGAGGAATCCAGGGTGAATAGCCAGGCGGTTGACTTCCACGAGCGGTGAGGCTACCCTCGACGAGGGCCGAACGTAGACTGTTCGAAAGTCGAACATGTAGTTTAATGCAGCGAAAATTGACATGAAAGGGTAGATAAAATATTAAGAGAAATGTGGGTAACTAAACAATAAGCGCGCCTAGAGGTGGCGCGAACAACGAGTGTGAATTTTGTGCCACGTAAGTATTGGTCAAACTTTTGGATGCCGAAAAATATGGCTAATGCTTCTCGATCAATAACTGAATATTTAGTTTCCGCTGATCTCAGTTTCCTTGACGCAAAAACGATAGGTTGAATTTGATCATTCGCTTTATGAAATAATACGGCACCCACGCCTTTTTCCGAGGCGTCACACGCTAAAAACAACGGACGCTTCTCATCAAAGGCCACAAGTGGTTTTGAATCACTAATCAGCATTTTGGTATTTTCAAACGTTGTATTTTCTTTATCTGTCCATCGCCACTTATGGCGCGTGCCAGTTAGTGCATGCAGATCCGCGCAGAAGCTGTGCAGGTGAGGTATGAATTTCTCGTAGAAATTTACGAGGCCAAGGAATGACCGCAGTTCTTGAGCGTTAGTAGGCGGTGTCGCTTTTGTTATTGCTTCAATCTTCGATTTAGTTGGTTGTATTCCTTCCTTGCTGATTGTGTGTCCCAGGTACTCGATATCTGTTTGGAAGAATGAGCATTTTTTTAAATTGACTTTTAAACCAGCCCGTTGTAATTTGTCAAACACAGTGGACAATGTTTCCAAATGTTCAGCGTCATCCTTCCCTGTTAAGGCGATATCATCGAAATAAATCGCTACGTTTGGTATACCACCGAGTAGTTCATCAAGGTAGTGTTGAAAAATCGAGGGTGCTGTTGATATTCCAAAAGGCATCCTATTGTATTGGTAATATCCTTTGTGCGTAGATATCGTTAGGTACTTTTTTGATTCTGGGGCGATCTCGAATTGCAAATACGCATCTTTTAAGTCGATTTTCGAAAACTTAACTCCGTTTGCAAGGTTTTGACGTAACTGGTCAAATAGCGGAACTGGATGAGCGTGTGTTACCATGGCAGGGTTAATAGTGCTGCGAAAGTCACCGCAAATTCTGATTTGGCCATTTGTTTTGACCACGTTGACTGTGGGTGTTGCCCATTCCAAGGGAGTCAAATTTGGATCAACTTTGGTAACTATGCCCTCGTTCACTAAACGCTGAAGTTCTCTTTCTATATTTTTGCGTATCGCGAACTTAACGGGTCGTGCCGGGACGTGTTTAGGTACGGTACCATGTTTGATATGGATGTTAACGGCGTAATTCTTAACTTTTCCTAGTTTGTTGTCAAAAAGAGGCGAGAAAGTGTCTAATACCTGTTTAAGTGTTCCGGTATCTCGTGGAGTAGGCTTAACCGAATAGACAGGTTCTGGAAACGCCATGTCGTACAATTCGCTCCACTGGAGACCAAAAAGCATGGGGTTGGCGTCTTTCATAACGACAACGGGCAAAATTTTCTGTCTTCCAAGGATTTCAACAGTTACATCTGTAAGTCCTTTTGGTTTGAGCTTGAGGTTCCCATAGGCACGTAGTTTCGGTGCCTTTGTTAATGGGGGTGCCCCAATACGTTTCCAAAATTCTGTGCTAATGATGGAGTATACTGATCCCGGGTTCCAGTCCATCGTACAACTGACACCGTTGAGTGTGATGTCAATGCGTTTGCTGTCCTTGTTCCTTTTGCGTTCAACCTTGTAAACATCGTCACTATCGTATGAACTTGTAGAAGATTCTGATAAACACTCGTCGCTGTCAGTGTTCCTAATTTTATGTAATTTGTTTTCGTTTTTTATTGCTCGTTTCTTCCCGGACTTGGTGCTCGTCAAATATGCTCGCCCAGTCTTGATACAGCAATCTTCAAAATGCCCTTGCGTTTGACATTCCTTGCAAATATGGTCTTTTGCCTTACAATCGCCCACCTTATGCCTATCATATGCACCGCATCGGCGGCACTGGTCTAGGCCAATCCTGCGTAAAGACGTACTCCGTTTGTTGTAATGTGCCATGTTGGTTTTTGTTCTGACTTTGTTTGTGGCAGCAGGTAAACCGAAGTGAATGTCACCCTCAGCAAGCTCTCTAGACTGAGCTACTGCAAATAATTTGGCAAATGTAACTTCCACAGCCTTTCCATCGTAATGTTCTTGTAGGTCGGGCCATTTCTGTTTCAGATCCACTTCTAGCTGCGGGTGGTTTATGCCGGACGCAAATCGATCACGCAGGAGACGTTCAAACAAGTCATCCTTGTAGCCACAGTCGGTGGCGAGTTTCTTGAGCCTGTTAGCGTAGTGTTCCATAGTCTCATTGCAGTCTCTCACGCAATTCCAAAACTCAGTTAAAACTTTGAATTTTGTTGTTTTAGGTCGATGTAAATCGAGTAGTTTAAATTTTACGTCTTTATATAGACTGTTTTCAAAATTGGGTATGAGTGCTACTTTGATGTCGTGGTAGACTTCTGGAGTTAAGCAAGAAAATAAGAGTTCTTTCCTGATGTTGTCTTCGCTTACGTCCCAAATATCGCATTTTTTTTCAAAGAAATCTAAAAAAATATCTACCGACGTAGTAGCAGGGTTAAACGAATCGCACTTAAAATTTTTAATAATTGTGAGTTTGTTACAGTTGTTGTTGGTGTTCGCCGAGCTTGTAGACTCCGTACCAGATGTTGCTGGTGTGGGTGCCGCCGCTGTCGGTCGCTGTTGTTGTAACACGAGTTGTTGCAAAACGTCTGATAATTGCTGTTGTTGCTCCCGTTGTATTTGCACAAATTCTTTAAATTGTTCCGCGTTCATTTTGACTACTTAATCCTCGTCGCCAATGAAATAAATTAACATCATCAATTTATTATACAAGAATGTATTTTTCTGACGTAGCAAAATCATACACTGACAAATGTCACAACCATAGAGGCAGGTATATATCAGGTTTCGTAGTCTTGGAGATAAGCTGGTGGACGCCGACTTCTTTCTGAATGCCGAGGAGGTTCTGGCGGAGGAGGCATCAGCGTCAAATCCTCCGTATCATGGAATTCCTCATCAGAATCAGACATTGCACAAACTTCTGCACCTTCACCACGAGGCGCCAAGTGTCTGTTATACACCATAATTTCTCGTCCATTTGTGAACCTTACCCTACTGCTCATTGGAGAGGGTTCAATCATTTCTACTTCCTCTACAAGCGGATCGTACTTATTACGAACGTGTTTTTTTAGAAGAACTTTATCATCTCTGAACCATGATGGCAGCGATTGTCCCGTGGATGAACGTCTGGGGTGGACAAACATCCGCTCATGAGGAGTCATACTAGTTGCAGTGCAAAGCAGTGATCGAATGCTGTGTAAGGCCTGCGTTAACACATTCTCCCACATTTCTATACGCATGTTCTTTATTTTTAATGCAAGTCGTATTGTTTGCCATAGTGTCCCATTCAAACGCTCCACTTGGCCGTTACACCTAGGATTATAGGGCGCCGAACGACTGGTTGCAATTCCTTTTGAGTTATGAAAAACTTTTAGTTCTTTGGACATAAACGCAGTTCCCTGATCAGTATGTATCATACATGGCATGCCAAACATTGAGAATAGATCTGTTAAACTTTTGATGACGCTGTCGGCACTTGTGTCTCTGCATGCGTATGCGAATGGGAACCTGGAATATTCGTCAATCACCGTGAGAATGTATTGGTTCCTTAAAATCTAGAGACGGTTGTCTCTGGATTTTAAGGGAAGCTCGGCTCGAAGGGTGTAGTTGCTTTTATCAAAATTCCGGATATATTCCTGGTAAATCTCGGTTTTTCTTCTGCACATACTCTGCAAGATGCTATAATGCGTTTAACATCTTCTGCAGAATATGGGAGATTCTTGCATCTAACCCAATGTATGAGACGTGTCACTCCTGGATGACACAAAGATTCGTGTAATCTCATAAGATTGTCTCCAATCATGCTGGCACATGTTGCTTTCGTACGTGACAGAGCATCAGCCACAATATTTTCTTTACCGCTTCTATATTTAATATCAAAAGTAAAGTTGGCAAGTTCCATACGCCATCTTTGAATCTTTTCATTGTTTATCTTGCTAGCATGTCCATGCATCATAAACGCAACAGATTTTTGATCAGTTAACAGGTAAAACTGCCGTCCAATTAAGAAGTGTCTCCATTTCTTAAGGCTTTCAATAATAGCACATGCTTCTTTTTCAATAGATGGATATTTTCGTTCACTTTCGTAAAGCGTTCGTGAAAAAAAAAACTACAGGTCTGCCGTTTTGAGTTAAGGATGCCGCTATAGAATGTTCAGATGCGTCTGTTTCAACAGTGAATGGTTCGTTAGGATCAATTGTAGAAAGTAAATCTTTTGATATGATTTCTTTGATATTCTGAAATGCACCAATCTGTCTATCGTTTAGTCGATAATTTTCTACATCGATAAGTGGTCGTAATTTATTCGAAAAACCAGGTATCCACTTCGAGTAATGTGAGAAAAGACAATAGTACGTCGGAGTGTAGCTGAATCTTGGGGCACCGGCATTCCTAGTAGAGATGCCAACCGGTCTTTGTCTGGTTTAATCTCACCATTATTAATGTTATATCCCAGTATGCTTAGGTTCGTTATCGAAAATTCACTTTTTTCTTTATTAATAGTAAGATTATATTTCTCTGCTACCCCCATGATTTTTTTTTAGTTTCTTATCGTGATCTACCTGATCTGATCCACAAACAGTGATATCGTCTAAATATGAGTACACACTGATAAGGTTAGAGTCTCGCAGGATCGAATCAATGGTTCTTTGAAAGCAAGCGACTCCGTTTGTCACTCCAAAAGGAATACGACAAAATTGGTACAAGTTTCCTGCTGCTTCGAACGCCGTCATGGGCTTATTCATTGAGATTATAGGTATTTGATGATAAGCTGACCGTAAGTCAATTTTACTCAATACTTTGAACTTAGATACTTTCATTATCAACTCTTCTATATTTGGCAGAGGATAGGCGTCAAGGTAAGTAAATTTATTGATAGTTTGAGAGTAATCTATGCACATACGCTTTTTGTGGTGAGCGCCAGATGTGACAAGTACTTGAGAACGCCATGGAGAAACACTCTCTTCTACGATTCCGTCTAATAACAGTTTCTTTATTTCAGTTTCAATAAATCCTTAGTCATCTGGCGTGTGTCTACGAGACTTGATTGCAATGGGTCTGCAGTCTGCGGATAAATATGAAAATAAATTGACTGGTTGTATATTAGCTTGACTTAATGCACTGCATGCGATCCTGAGTTGCAGTTCAGATCCTCCGAACTCTATCGTCATCTCAGAATGATGTTCGAGGATATCGTGACCCAGTATGACTTGTGTATATAAATCCTTCATTACCCGCAACGGAACATTAGTTATATCATGGTCGTTAATTTTTACAGTAGCATAGCAGACTTCTCTTATTTCTGTTTTTAAAATCGATGACGTCATTGTTACATTTTGGTGCCACGGTTTCGTTTGTAACCCATACTGTCGGATGACTTCCTTATCAATGAAACTAGCAGTGCTTCCAGTGTCTATCAGTGCTTTTACTGATACTCCATTCACAAAGATAGGTATTGTACATTTCTGAAGTCCAGTTGACGCCAATTTAATGCATGAAGATGTATGATTCTCCTTTTGAGTCGTTCCTGATAATTTATTTCTAGGTTGGCCTTTGCAGACTTTTGCAAAATGTCCATTCTTGCCACATTTAGGGTGTACCGTATGGTGACGGACGTAAAGAATTTCACCATCCCATATCTTCTCGTGCGTGTCGTAAGAGGCGACTAAGGGACACACCAGAGAATGGGCAGCAGCGTTCTCTGGGCACTTTAACAACAAACTACGATCGTCAACCCACCTGCCAAGCGTGGCGATAATGGCAAACCCCCCTAAACCTAATGAATAGCACACAAATAAAAACGGCCCCGAGTGCCCGGCAGCCCGTCTACCCTCGGCTACGGTAGCGGTCGAGGCGATGGCGTGGCAAGGGGTGCGAAGAATCCCCGGAGTGGACCCGGCTACCCCAATAAACACCGACGACTGGACCTGGGAACATATAACACGCGAACACTCTGGACCGACGAGAAGATAGCCGAACTCGAGGAAGAATTGAATTCCGAAGAGAGGGGGAGGACTAGATAATCCTCAAATCCGGTGACCTGCTCTATTTCCGAGAGGGTGACCGACAGTCCCAGGGTGGTGTCGGGTTTATCGTCCACAAGTCCCTTGTGAACCAACGTGGTGAAGATCGAGAGTGTGTCGACCAGGGGCCCGTACCTTATTACTCAGAATATCCCAAAGATATTCGCTGAAGGTCATACAGGTCTACGCCCCGACCTCGGCACACCCCGACGACGAGGTAGAGACCATGTATGAGGATATCTCTAGAGCCATGCATGGTTTCAAAACTCATTTCACCGTTGTCATGGGGGACTTCAACGCGAAACTGGGCAAACGAGACGTGGATGAGCTGCAAGTGGGGCAATTTGGAGTTGGACGTCGGAACCACCGGGGTCACCTACTGGACAGTTTTATGGAGAAGGAGGGCCTCTACATGATGAACTCCTTCTTCAGAAAACGTGAGCACAGGCAGTGGACCTGGCAAAGCCCCGATGGTGCAACTAAAAACGAGATCGACTTCATCATGTCAACCAAGAAGCAAATGTTCAATGATGTCTCTGTGATCAATTCGGTGAAAACCGGGAGCGATCACCGCATGGTAAGAGGCACATTGAACATTAATGTTAAGCTTGAAAGGTCTCGACTGATGAAGTCCACGCTAATCCAGGCAATATCCAGGTCCAAAACCCCGAGAACTTTCAGCTCGAACTCCAGAATCGTTTTGAGTGCCTAGGGAGCTCCGTGGACGATTACAGCGATGGGTTCGTGGAAGCTGTCCATACGGTCGCGTCTAAACTTTTCAAGACCCGCCGTACAGATAGGAACAAAAAGCTCTCTGATCCTACTCTCAAACTCATGGAGGTGAGGCGTGAGATGATCCTGCAGTCTTCAGACGATGCGTTGAAATACCGGCAGCTAAATAGACGGATCTCAAAGTCCTTGAAAAGCGACCTCCGCCGCTTTAATACTGAGCGTATTAAAGACGCGATTGAGCGGAATAAAGGCTCCAAGGTCTTTGCATGAGATCTGTCTATTGGGCAGAGCCAGCTCACGAAACTGAAGACCGATAATTGCAGGATCGTTTCCGCCAAACGGGAGCTTCTGAGGGAGATCGAGAAATTCTATGGGCAGTTGTACACGTCAACCAGTAAACCCGTCGCGACTCTAGCGAATGACCCTAGAGCTAGATTGACCCGACACTATACCGAAGACATTCTCGACGTCAGCATGTATGAGATTAGGATGGCTCTGAAACAGCTTAAGAACCTCAAGGCACCGGGTGACGACAGAATTACGGCCGAACTCCTGAAGGCGGGTGGAAAACCAAAAGGCCCTTCAGAAGCTGTTTGATTCTGTCAAACTCGAAGGGAAAACGCCACAGGCATGGTGCAGGGGTGTGGTGGTACTCTTCTTCAAGAAGAGTGATAATGCCCTACTGAAGAACTATAAACCCATCACACTTCTTAGTCATGTCTACAAGCTGTTTTCAAGAGTCATCACGAATCGTCTCGCGCGCATGTTTAACGATTTCCAGCCTCCCGAACAAGCCGGATTTCGTAAAGGCTTCAGCACCGTAGACCACATACATACGCTGCGGCAGGTTATACAGAAGACTGAAGAGTACAACCTGCCTCTCTGTTTGGCGTTTGTGGACTACGAGAAAGCCTTCGATTCGATCGAGACTTGGGCTGTACGACAGTCTCTACAACGGTGCCAAATTGACTACCGGTACATCGAAGTGTTGAAGTGTTTGTACAAAAACGCCACCATATCAGTTCGACTTCAGGATCAGACTTCGGAAACTATCCTTCTGCAGCGAGGTGTGAGACAGGGAGACGTCATTTCTCCGAAACTGTTTACCGCTGCACTGGAGGATGTCTTCAAGGTTCTGGACTGGAGCGGGCTAGGCATCAACGTCAATGGCGAGTACATCACTCACCTTCAGTTTACCGACGATATAGTGGTTATGGCTGAGACCATGGAGGACCTCAGTACAATGCTCGATGACCTCAGTAGAGTTTCCGAAAGAGTGGGTCTTAGAATGAACATGGACAAAACCAAGGTGATGTTAAATGCCCATGTTACACCCACTCCTATCAAGGTCGGAGACTCTACACTCGAAGTTGTGGACGACTATGTCTACCTGGGACAAACGATCCAGTTGGGTAGGGCCAACTTCGAGAAAGAGGTCAACCGTCGAAACTGACTCGGCTGGGCAGCGTTCGGGAAGTTTCGCGGTATCTTATCGTCCAACTTACCACAGTGTCTCAAGACGAAAGTCTATGACCAGTGTGTGTTGCCAGTGATGACATATGGCTCTGCGACATAGTCGCTTACAATGGGCCTCATCAGAAAGCTTAAAGTCACCCAAAGGGCAATGGAGAGAGCTATGCTCGGAGTGTCCTTGCGTGATCGAATCAGAAATTTAGAGATCCGCAAGAGAACCAGGGTTACCGACATAGCCCGAAGAATTGTTAAACTTAAGTGGCAGTGGGCAGGGCACATTGCTCGCAGAATGGATGGCCGATGGGGCAGAAAGGTTCTGGAGTGGCGACCGCGAACCGGAAGACGTTGCGTTGGAAGGCCTCCCACCAGGTGGACCGATGACCTGGTGAAGGTTGCGAGACCGGTCAATGTCGGACGTCTTTCGGCTGATATGATGATGCCACATTTGAGGCATGTTGCGTTGGCAGCTGGACAAAAACGACGAGGATGACTAGATTTGCCACAGAAAAAGCAATCATTCGGGATAGAATTTGAGCTTCGGTTCGAGCCACTTGCAGTGGCAATCGATGTTTCTGATGACTGTGATGCATAGCCCGCTGTCTGTATTTTTGCTGATTCTAAAGCTCTCGCCTGATTACACGCTTCTTCCAGGTTTTGGGCTTCCAGGCTTCAGTGTTTTATTTTCTAGGAGTCTTTGCCGTATATCCGGAGATGTTATACCGACAATGAAAGCGTCTCTGATGAACTCCTTTTCATTCTCTGCAGCCTTGTTGTCTTTAAATTGGCAGTCTTTGCTCAGCAAATTTAAAGACAGAATATACTGGTCAATGGTTTCAGTTTGTTGCTGTTTCCTCGTTGATAATATGTATCTGGCGAATATTTCACTTTTCGGCTTTAAGAATAGTGTTTCTAATGTTTCAATAGCTTCTGAGTATTTCTCGCAGTGTTCTTTATATTTGAGTGTGCTTGGTGAGAAATAATTTACTAACAGATCTAGTTTTGTTGCATCTGAAGGTGTTTTTTCACTCGATCCAAGAAATTTTTCAAACGTCTTTTTCCAATGTCTCCACTGCGACGAAAGTTCTTGTTGTTGCCCCGATGTGGGATCTCCATCAAATCGCTCTGGACGAAGATATTTTTCCATGATGTTACCTGCTGTTTTTCAGTGCGATTCAATTAGTTTTCATGTGGAATTAATTGTTGTAAAAGTGAATCCCTGTCTTTATTCAAGGGTTTATTCCACATGACACATTGACAAATTACATACAAGGGGCTATCTACAATAGGTACTATAGAGAATATAAATCATAAAGAAAGAATAGGCTGACTCTCCTCTTATATATATTAGTCTATGGACTCTCCCATATTATTATTTTACTCTTTGGGCTGACTTTTAATCACAGACTACTAAGAGTTCTTAATTAAACTTATAATTTTTTTAATCTCGATCTTGTCAATCTCTTGACCACAGAACATAAAGTATACCCAAAAGAAGGACCAACAAATGGCAACAAGTGCTTATACATTGCCATCCAGCGCCGCTCGCTGCTAATCCGCACGACTGCGACGAGTCCTAGGTGGGGGTGCTCTTGACAGTCGCGACAGCTTCGCCTACCTATATATAAAAATAGGTAATCTGTAGGTGAGTGTAGACTAGAGCATTCACTTGTAACAGAACATCGAGCATTCGCTGTTTTAAAATTTATTCGAACCACACTTCGAACATGATCCTGGATGTTTTGTTACAACCTAATTTAAAAAACCAACGAGCGTTTTGGTTTAACATTTTATCAAGCAAAAGCACGAGCGTGGGTGACATGGAGTGGGATCAATAATGAACGCAAGGTACAAAGAAATGTTAGGTACAGGTAAATGCTCACTCGCCGTACGTCGAACACAGCGTCGAACATTTGCAACAACGTTACATTACATGGAAATGCTTTTGGAAACTGAGCATTTGAATTTGAGCTTTGGAACGTTTTATTGTAATGTTTGCTAAAATGCTCTAGTGTACACTCGCCTTTAGGCTTCGCCGTCAATAATTAAGTTTTTCGAACTATTCGAAATTGAGCGAGTATTAAGGGATTCATGTGATAAAAATCATAAATTAAAGCCAAGGTACCCCCCACTTGGGCGGCCAAGACCTATCTAACGATGTCTTAATTATAAAAATCCGTCAAGTGGTTTGAAAGATACGATAAGAACATACATACATACAAGATACGCGTGAAACTCAGATCAAATAAAAAGTTTTTATTTGATCTGAAGCGCGAAAAACATAACCCTTTCCTTGCAGCCGGGTAAGACTAAGGGTCAATTCATACTAGCGCAGAGTCGAAGCGCATCGAAGCGTCAATCCGAAACTTAATATAGCAAATTCAAGCTTCCAAGGAAAAAAAAAGACGCGCGAATTCCCTCGAATGTGCGTGAATTCGCGCGTCTTTTTTTTTCCTTGGAAGAAATATGTGCATTACATTGTGGAAATAAGGGTATGTAGTGTAGTATGAAGGCTGAGTGTGAACACTCACTCGCGACTTTATTGCCGCAGAAGTATTTAGGCCAATATTTTCGGTAGCGGCAGAAGCAGTGGCAGGGGCCGAGTGAAAATTTGTGGTATTATGTTTAAGGCGGTTGCAGACCAAAACCTAAGCTTATAGCGTCATACATAAGTGCAGACCGCAAACTATAGCAACCTACCTAACAAATTAGAAAACCTGCCTCAGCTAAAATGCTTAGTTCGTAGTCGTAGTCTGTACCGTCTGCAAACCGTCTGTTCGTAGGCTACGAACTAAGTTAGTCGGCAACCGGCTATCGCCTATCGGTATCGGCCATATGTAGGTACTATCTTGCTCTCGCTACGACTTCGCTTTCCTCGAGGTATTCACGAATTGTGAAACTAACCATGGTTGGAACCTTTAAACTATGCTAGTATTATATTTTTATCTGTGTTTGGAACGCACTTCCAAGCAAGCAGCAAGCTTCCTATTTACTTTTCTTGAAAGTTTTGAAACTGGGTTACCTGCCATCTATTAGCATCTTTTAAAAGTACACTGTTCTGAGCAACCGCCATAATGCGTCTACTTCCCGCAAGATGGCGCAATAAGATCGTTTCGCAGATTAAGCATAGATGAGTACAATACATTTAAATATTCAAACACACAAAATCAATAATATATTTAGTGTGCTGTACAGTCTTGTTATTTTAAGCTTGTACGTTACAATTTATTAAAAGAATGGTATGAAACAAAATAACCACAACATGTTTATGAAGCAAGCAACACTCATCGTATTTTGATTGTCAAACATCAAATGTCACTCTCACTTGCCAAAATGAAAACGGAGAGGTTATGAAATGAAGTGAAAAACCATTATTTTCTTTTATTTTGTTAGTAAATTAAAAAAGTCAATAAATTAATTGTTACTCACAGACTGTACTGTTAATTACCTACAGCAAAAGGTAAAATATGTCGTTGGCTAAGCACTATGCAATTGGTCTTGTAAAATATTTAATAATGTATTTTTTTGGTTCTAGATGAATTTCTTGCGAAGAGGTTTATCCCTGCTTTCAATTGGTATCAAAGCACAATGTAAACAAATCTCAGGTAAGTCATTTTACCGTAGGTATTTCCTAAACATAACCCAGTTTACAAAAACCCTATGGTGACATATTTTTGGATATGTAGGTATATCAAAATATTCCTGTAGGTAGAATATCAAATCTTATAAGAAATGCATTAGAGTTTAGAGTGATTTGAATATATTTTTCCTTATTTTTGTTCTTATATGCAAAATATAATGTCTTAGTACAGTTATTACATAAATAACTAGCCTGCAAAATAAAATTCAATTATTTTAGTGGATCATTCCGCACACTGGACTTTTTTTAAATAAAAATTATATAAAATTATGCAAATAAGCATATGACACACCACTAAAAAGTGTTAAAGCAGATTAAATCTATTTTGTAATTATTAGCAGAGGTTTTTGAGATATAGCGACATTTATATTACTTATAGAGGGTAGTAATAAGAAGTTGTGGGCTTAATTCGTCACTAAGTTACGTTGCTATTTTAGTTTGAATTCGGTGCAAGAACAATATTATAATATGTGAAATTGGGCAAATTCTGTCATCTACAGAATACTTGTTTGTGTTTCTTTATGAATATGACTTTAAGGAAACAAACCGTAACAGTAAGCCATTTTCACAGATATTAAGGAAAGCATTATACCAACTTAGGAATATATCACAAATTGTTAGGAATGAAATAGGCTACAGTGAAAATTAGCACGAATGCGTGCGTGTGTGTGCGTTTAGTTTGTGCAGAATAAACAATTTTTCTTTCTTTTCTTTTTATTTTTCTTTTTTTCTGAATACAAATAAAGAACCAGCATTTTTAGAAACTGCTCCACTTGTGGCTAAAAAAGTAAAAGCAATTTAGAGAAAAGCATCGCTTCCTAATGTGTAGCAGACAAGAACAAATTTTTCATAAAAGTTTATCATATAAAGCGCAAAAAACTCTAAAAACTTCTTCTCACTCTGGTCTTGCAGAGTAGCAGAGTTTTGTTTGACATTTGTGCATGTAAATGTAAAAGTGTAGAACATTGTATTGTCAGAGAGAGCATAAAATTCCTAAAGAAGAACAGGTGTTTTTGATTGATCAAAGACAGAAAAGGAAGATGTGGATTTGTATTTTTACTGCTAAATTACAAAAAAAGATGACACAAGCCTTAAAAGCCAATAATACAGCTTTACAAATAAACAATTAATCTGCCTAGTCTTTTCTATACTGGCGTCAGCTTCCAGTAGTCTAACCTGATTCAGCTGAGTACCAGTGTTTTACATGGAGCGGCTGCCGTGCTTTCCGAGGCACAGAGGAAACTCGGCATGTTGAAATGGTCACCTATCCACAGACTGATCTTGTCAAGCGTTGCTTAACCTTGATGATCGACCACTGTGGCTGTTAATATTTAGCCACAAGCTCCTCAATACAAATAAACTCGAGCTTTACAAATAAACATAATATCATATTGAACAGCAGGTCAGCTTTGAGTGATTCTGAAGATAGCCTGTCTTCTTATGATCTAATAAATTTACCATTCACATAACATGAAAACAAAAAGACTAAAAACACTATTCATTTTTAGTTACTAACTGCCTATGTTGGCATAAAACTGCGATTGTTATGGTATTTCTGACAAAGCAGCTACTGCACTTGTTTCTTCTGTATTGGAAGGTATAAGATCAGATCTTGAAGTAGTTGATACATCAAAATACTATCTATATTTAAGTTGTAATTCAATTTTGTGCTTTTTCTTTAATAATCATTGATTTTTATAATGAAATTTGTAGGTTCTTATTTTAACTTAAGTTTGATTTTATCTTGTTTTACTAAAATTTTCTTCAACTTTGAAACAAATGCGCGGGATGATGCAAATCAATTTCACTTTATTTTACCTAACATTATTTGTTTACTCATAAATCATAATACAATAAAATATCACTATTAGAATGCAACCACAATTTTTATTTTTCCATACTTGAGTGACCCATCCTAGTGTACATACTAATTGATGTGAAACTTATATTAAGTATTGGCCTAGGGTTCCTCACACTATTTTCCTTCGCTTCAATGTCAGCGATGTGCAAGAAAGATAAATTTAAAAGTCAACATGAATTCAACATTTTTCTGGTTATACAAGGGTAATTTCTATTCTGTCTTCTGTTCTGTAATTATCGCTTGACAGGTTATGATTTAAAACATTTTTTTTTTTTTTTTTTTTTAATTAAATTTTATAATGCAATCTATCTGGCGATATTCAGCATTAGGTTGGTATTTGCAGGTCTTGGGCTTGTGCGAGATTGTTCATTAACAATATCGCTCATCATCATGCGATCTACAACTTCACAGCAATAGATCTTGTGGGTTTTTGCGTTTGAGCCTTCGTGGCATTTGCACTTCGTTCATTAGATCCTTTGCAAGTACATTAGGGTGGTGTGTGATTCTTGTTTTATATTTAGTCATCCTTTCCTTTATTTCCTCCTTGATTGTTTTAATGTTAAGGTCGTGGTGTAGTCTATCATTAGTTATGTACCAAGGTGCGTTTGCTATCATGCGTAGCATTTTAGATTGAAATCTTTGCAGAATTTCTATGTTCGAGTTTGCCGCTGTACCCCACAGTTGCAGACCGTAGCACCATATGGGTTTAATTATAGCTTTATAAATGAGTAACTTGTTTGTCATTGTCAACTGGGACTTCTTGTGCAACATCCAGTACATTTTTCTGACCCGTTGTCCCATTGCTAGTCTTTTGGTAAAGATGTGTTTTCTCCATGTGAGTCTCCTGTCCAGGTACATCCCTAAATACTTTGCCTCATCGTGTTGGGGGACTTGAACTCCGTTTAATGTGACTGGAGGGCAGATGTCACGTCGAGTGGTGAATGTCACTTGGACCGATTTGGATTCATTCGCCCTGATACGCCAGTCTTTAAGCCATTTCGCGATATTGTCAAGGCTATTTTGGAGTTTTCGGGTGGCTATTTCTGGGAGTTCGTCCGATGCCAGAACTGCTGTGTCGTCAGCGAAAGTGCCTGTTACAGTGGCCTCGGAGGTCGGCAGATCTGCAGTATACAGAAGATACAAGGTAGGACCCATTACACTGCCCTGCGGCACGCCTGCTTGGATTGGACATAGTGTTGTTACTTCTTCGCCATGCTTTACAAAGAAATGTCTATTTTCTAAATACGATCTTATAAAGTTGTAGTATTCGATTGGCACCGATTTTTTTATCTTAGACAGTAGCCCATCATGCCATACGCGATCAAAGGCCTGTGAGATGTCCAAGAATGCAGCTGTGCAGTATTGTTTCCTTTCAAAAGCATTGTTAATGTTGTTCACAAGCCTGTGTACTTGTTCAATAGTACCATGTTGTTGTCTGAAGCCGAACTGGTGGTCTGGGATTAAGCTTCTTTCTTTTATGATTGGCGCTAATCTGCTCAAGAATAGAATCTCCATTACTTTGGATGGTATTGGTAATAGGCTGATAGGCCTGTAGGATTTTACGTCTTCAGGGCTTTTGCCCGGTTTAGGGACCATAATGATTTGAGCAACTTTCCATTGTCTGGGGACCGCTGAAGTTCTCAATATGGCATTATAGATGTATGTTAAGAAGCGCACACCCTCTTCTGGCAATTCTCTCATTATTTTAGCGGTTATCAAATCGTATCCTGGCGCTTTGCTTTGATCGAGTTTCCTAATTGCTTGTTTAACCTCAGATATAGAGAAGCTATTTATTGGGAGGTCTAATTGATGTGTTTCATCTAGTATTCTCGACACTGATTCAGTCTGAGTTGATCCCTGATCAGGGTTTGGTACAAACACATTTTTCAGATGGTCAGCAAAAGCCTGTGCCTTATCTGAATCTTTTATAGCCCAGCTGATGTCTGCTTTGCGTATAGGAGGCCGTGTTTGCATAGGGCGCTTCAGTTTGCTTGTCGCTTTCCATAGTGAGTAGTCGGTTGCAGCGCTGGCATCTAGCTCTCTAAGGTATGCTTGCACATTTTCGTTTCGATTTTCACTCAGTAGCTGGCGCAGTTGGGATGTCAGTGAATTTAGAGCAGTTTTATCCGTTAAGTGCCGAGTTTTCTGCCATAATTTCCGTGCCTTTCGTTTTTTTGCAACAAATTCTCTAATATTAATCGGATAGCTTTGTAATTTGGGGATGGTTTTGGAAGTTTCAGGTGTAGCATGCCAAGCTGATTTTTGTATACAATTATTTAAATGCTCAACGGCTTCTTCTATGTCCTCGTTTGTTTTGAGCGGTAAGTGTAGGTTTATTGAAGCGGAGATTGACTCTCTGAAACTATTCCAGTCTGTTTTTCTACTATGTAGTCGACATACGTCGTCAGTTGGGGTTATTTTTCTCTTCAACAGTATTTCGACTGGAGAGTGATCCGACGAAAGTTCAGGAATTGATTTGCATTCGAAGTATGTGCCAGCGATGCCCCTCACTATTGCGAAATCAATTAGGTCTGGTGTCTTTCTTACATCGGTGGGCCAATAAGTAGGTTCACCAGATGAGACACAGCTAAGTTTCAGCTGATCTAACGCTCTCAACAGCTGTCGACCTTTCGGTGTAACTGTTCGTGAGCCCCAATATGTATGTTTGGCGTTATAGTCACCACCAGCCACGAATCGGCTTCCCAGGGTGTTGAAGAATTTCACGTAGTCGTCTTGTTTTAAATTATGTTTAGGAGGGCTATACACGGCTGAGATTGTGAAGGGTCCAGCCCAGTCCTCAATTACTATGTTTGTAGCTTGTATTTCATTTGTACAATAATTTGCAGTTTCATGGTGTCTGATATTGTTTTTGATTAATATGGCGCTACCTCCGTGGGCAGTACCATCAGGGTGCAACGTATGGTATAATTTATAGGAATCAATTTTGAAATGACTTTTCTTGGTGAAGTGAGTTTCTGATATCAGGAGTACGTCAATCTTATATAATTCAAGAAAAGTTTTCACCTCGAGGGTGTGTTGTGACAGGCCATTGGCCTTCCAAATAACCATTTTTATGGAGTTGAATTTGTCAGTTTAGTCGTGAGTGTTATAAGTAGGTTTGTCATATTTGTAAGTTGTTGTATCATTTGCTTTAACATTATTATTAAGTCCCCATTACTGTTTTTATCGCTATTATCAGTCTGTGTGTTGTAGTCTGTGTGTTGTTGTTTGTCTGTTTTGTTTGCTTCCTTAGTTAGTGCGTCTCTATATGTCTTTTGGCTTTGGTTTTTCAAGAGTCCATTTGTATTTTCAGTTTGTTGTGTCGGATTTGGTCTAGCATACTTGCGTTGATTCTTATTTATTTCTGGTTTTCCTGGTAGTTTGACTTTTTGTAGTTCTCTATATACTTGGCATCCCTTGTAGTTAGCAGGGTGATTTCCTTCACATAGAACGCATTTCACCTCGTTAGATCTTGTTTTTCTAGGGCAGTCTAGGGATAGGTGATCTCCAGCGCACTTAATGCATTTCGGGTTTCGACGGCAATAAGCCTTTGTGTGGCCGTATTGTTGACATTTAGCACATTGGGGTATCTCCCGCTTAGGGCGAGGGGGTTCAAATGTTATTTTACAATTTAAAAGGTACTTTATGTGGTACACATTTTTATTATTTTCGTGCGGTTTTAGTTCGACAATAAATATTGGCAGTGGCTTTTTAGTTTTTCGTTGTTTAATATTCCAAATATTGACACAGTCATGGCCTAGTTCTGAGAGTTCTAATTTTATATCGTTTAAGTCAGTCGATGGGTGGATATTTTTAAGGACCACTTTGAAACTTCTTTCCTGTTTGGGCTTGTACGTGTAAAACTCTGTACATTTTAATTCAAGCTGTTTAACAATTTCTCTATATGCATCTGGTGTTTTTGGTTGTATTTTAACTTGTTCGTTGTTGAGGACCTTAAGTTCATAATTATTTTGCACATGATTATTTAAAAGGCTAATAAGTGGTTGTATATTCTGTACTTTATCTACAAATATTGGTGGAGGCTTGATAGACTTCTCTTTTGGCTCTGTCTCTGGTTCTTTAGTATCGTCGTCTACGAGTTGTGAAAAACTGTTACTGGTAGGTATTGGTTGAGTTTGAGATAGCCAATATGTATTCAGTTTTATTTGTTTTGCAGGTCCTTTATTGCTATCAGGGCTTGCCCGTAATCTTTTCTTTCCCGTTACTTCTTCCCAGTTTGCTTTGTCCCTGGCTTGTTTATCCTGGGGCTCACTATCATTTTCCAATTCTTGAGTTGTAGGGACTAAGATGTCGTTTAGTGAGTTAGACCGAGGTCTATTTTCAAACATGCCTCTATGGAATATTTGTTGAGTGAGCACTTTTGTGCTCAAGATGTTTGTAGTGTTTGTTTGCTTTATATTATTCAGATCATTCATTTTGTTCCCACGAGTAGGGTCGATATAACGGTCACTACTGAGGTTACGCCCATTCCCAGTAGAAGGCTATGTAAAACGACGGGTCGCCTGGTACGTCGAGTTTGGTCGCTTGAGACTGGCTTTCCTGTCAGTCATTCATCCTCTTGGCGCGGACCGCACCGTAGGATTGAAGGGTTTTTTTAAAGAGGTTGATCTTCCTCGCGGTTCAAATGGCGAAGTTCGAACCCCCGTTCCTATGAAAGGCTTACGGTTCTGGGGCGACCCTTTCGGGTCACACACTGGTTTTTTTGTCAGGGTTGTCTCCCTTAGCTAGGTGATCAGTTTTAAGGCGCCGATTGCTCGCCTATCGCTCTTCTTACTTAGCTATCAGGGCCACGAGGTAGATGTTATAGATGTTAAGTGCAAAGCTCGTATTAGGCCTGGACATTGCCCGGGGGATGGGACGACCCAAAGTATGGGTCCACCGCCTCGCTGCGACGGCAGCTTAGCGGTGGCGTGGACGTGTAAGATGAACTTGTAGGTGCGCGTCTAATAGCCTTGCTTTGCACACCAAGGCGTACGCTACGGCTCTTTCTCAGCTTTTTATAGGTTCACACTTCTAGCATGAGTGTGCACCACCGAGGCCATTGCACCTACCCCCCCCCCCGCATTTTAAAAACATTTAACCACAATTTTATTTTTAAGACATTGTTGTACCCATAATTTTATCATCCTTACCTTGTTGCCATTCCACCAATTCGCACCCAGCGCTTCCAAACATACTTCAGAATGCGCACAGCGAATGATTGGAACTCACTACCTGCGTCTGTGTTTCCGAATGTATTCAACCCGAATCTCTTCAAAGTTAGAGTGAGCAGAATTCTTCTGGGTAAGCTCGCTCCATCGTCGACTCTGTCTCTGTCACCTCTGACCTTGACTAGAGTCAAGAGCAAACCCATCTCAAATAAAAAATTAAAAAATTACTATAATAAAATAGCTGTTTAAAATTTTTGTCTCCACTAATATTATCAAGAGGAAAGATTCGATTGTTTGTAAGTTTGTTTATAATAGATAAACTCAGAAACTACTTAACCAATTTAAAACATTCTTTAACCTATGGAAAGCTACATTATAGGTCCTGCGTACAAGAGCTATGTATAATCTTACTAATATGTATGTTTGTTACTCAAACACGCTAGAACAGCTAAACGGATCTGGATAAAGTACGAGAATTGGCCTTTAGATCAATCACTGAATCGTATTGTTAAACATTCTGTAATTAAAATATGAAAAATGCAAGCCATAGTCGGCAGTCGCAAATGACACAATAAGATTAGGTGCACCGATTATAGCGACACATTTTGCCAAATCCGAAACCGTTCGATAGCATCATAAACTAGGAAATTGCACATCGACATCTGCATCTAAAGCAGCTGCTTCGACCGAAATAAAACCAAAACACTTAAGTTCTAAGTGTCACATTTGCTTGATGCGTAGATGTAATATTTGCAAGGGTTTCGTCGCACGCCTGTCAGTTAGACCCCTTCCGCGTGGACACGGACTAAGTCCCTAGGGATCAGTACGCTCCACAAAAAAGATATTGTGTTACTTTAGTGAACAGATAACTGTACTTTTGTTTTTGTTGTGTTTGAGTTAGTGATTACATGTTCAAATTGTTGGTGGAGGTAATTTGATATAGGTATAACTACCATACCTATATCAAATTACGTGTCACTTTGTTCTTTAAAAAAACACCGCTTGAATCGCATCCTGAATAAACATTTATTAAACATCGAATTCTCGTCATGCTATACCGTCTGTCAATTGATTACCTCATCTTATTCGTTGTCTTCATTGCTTAAGTTCGTGCCTATCTTGGAAACCTTTGACGAAATCACTGACGAGCTGCTATAAAGCCACTCTTCTCAGAGCAGTATTTACTATGAGTCCTGTAATCGTCCTGATCTGATCAGACCAGCGAGTAGGTGAACGTCCGCGTGGTCTTTTTCCGCCTTGCCCTCCATAACCAGTTTTTCTGGTTCCCCGGTTGTCTCCAGCCGATGTGACCAAAGTAACTTAGGACTCGTTGGTAGTTGTGGAGAGTCTAGATCTGATGTTCAACTGGTCGCAAATGGACTTATTATTCGTGCATTTTGCTGTCTATGGTATGGACAACATTCTTCTCCTGCACCACACCTCGAAAGCCTCAATCTTTTTTCGACCCGCCGTGCAAATTTCTAACTTGTCTCTTCTTGGTGCTATTAGATATATTTTTGTCTTGTAATTTCATCGACATCTTGCTTATAGCAGCCTTGGCCATCTGTGTATACCCCCAATCCCAATCCCTCCCAATTTTCCTGTAACAGCCTCCTTCCCGCTTGATCATGGAGCCCAAGTAAACAAATTCACTCACGAGCTCTAGATCCAATCCAAGTTCTCCCGTGCGTGTGATTCTAGCTCGGTCGATGACCATTACTTAATTTTTTGGATTGATGATCGACAGATCTATTTATTTATTTAACCATTTATGCACACACACATAATATACAGACAAGATGAAGAAACAGAAAAATAGGTACATAGGTAATGCTTATTTCTATAGAAATCTCTTCCAGCATACCTGCGAAAGGAAAGATGAAAAAAGAAAGAGATGTAGACATAGTGTGTAAAGTTGAAAAATAATTAACACAAAGCGATTTAAAACTAAGTAATAACTAATAAACAATACTGATAACAAATTAAATATACCTACTGTTATAATAATAAATACAAAGATAATTATAAAATAAATATTAAAACTATAAATACGAATACCTATCCAATATATAAAAATAAAAAAACGTAATTATGCAACTATGACGGAATGGAGAGGTAGTGGTCTTTCACTCTTCTCTCAAAAACTGCAAGAGTTTGGCAGTCCCTAATGTCAGGCGGTAGAGAGTTCCACAATCGCACGGCGTACACAGTAAAAGAGTAGGAGTAGAAGTCGGTAGTGTGGGAAGGGATATTAAGGAGATTTTTAAGATGCAACCTGCAAAGCGCATCGGAAGGACGGGAGTAGGAAAAGCGTTCACGGAGGTAGGAAGGTGTTTTAGGACTGTGAAGGATGTTAAATAATAGACACAATATGCGAGAGTTCCTGCGAAGTCGAATAGGGAGCCACTTGAGTAACTTGCGAAAATCTGAAACGTGGTCATACTTTTTAAGGTTGAAAACAAAACGAATACATACATTTTGCAAACGCTCAAGTTTATTTAATAGCTCCTCGGTGGCATCCAAATAACAGGCGTCGGCGTAGTCAATGATGGGCTGAATAAGTGTTTGGGCAAGGGAAATTTTGGTTTTCAAGGGCAAAAAGCTCTGGCGGCATTTCAGCGAGTGGAACGAGTAGTGCACTTTGCGACTTACCTCAGCGACATGGGCAGTCCACAACAAATAGGAGTCCATGATTACCCCCAGGTTTTTAGCCGTCTTAGTGTACCCAATCTGTACTCCATTCAACCAGATCTACCATCTCGCTTTCACGCTCTATCCTAACAAATAGCTCAGCAAGCTTGTTTTCTGAAGATGCAAACAATGCGGTGTCATCTGCTTATCGGCGATTGTTGATCTTCTTGCCACTTATCGCGATGCCTCCCTCCCACTCTTCTAAGGATTTTCAACATAATATACGCCATAGATGTTGAAAAGAAGAGGGGACAGGACACATCCTTGGCGTACTGCTTTCTCTGGCTTGGGTCTTTTAGTTCTGACAACACATTATTGACTCTGACCATCGACTCTCCATCCTCGTATAAGTTTGCGATCAATGCTGACAAGAGCGAAGGTACTGTTATTTCGAAGAGAGAGCGAAGGTATTGAGTATTCTCCACAGGCAGTTCCACCTCACACAGCCTTGGAGTGGAGTAGTCAATAAAACACATGAGTGTTGGAATATTAAACTCGCGGCTCTTCTCTATAGTTTGTCTCATATTCACAATTTGCTTTCTTGTGCCTTGACTCTAAACAAAATCGGTTAATTGATTAGTTCTTATAATTTAACTGCTTCGCCTTTACATTTATTATTAGATTATGAATCAGCTAGTTTTACAACAAGCTCTTTCTTAGCATATTGTTCAGCTGAAATACTTCCTCTGCTAGGCACAAGCGCCTCTACAACGTCCGGTTCTGTGTTCTGCAAATTTTGCCCAGATTGTACTAAGGTCTTACAGACTTAGGTACATTAAAAATCCATGAATTCTTCATTTATTCCTTTTCTGCCAACCACACGTATTAAAAGTGCAATGTGGTGCGATGAGTCAGCAGATCCCGCGCTGACCGCAACTGCTATTGGTTCTCGACCATCGCACCATTCGTCCATCCCATTCAAAATTGTCCCGAACTTGCCTGACTTGATGTTACCATTTACTGAACAATCTGCCTTTATCGCTTTTAAATCGAATTTGACTGAATTCTTCAATTTGTTGGATTTACAAATAGCCATTGGTAAGTCGAGGTAAAATAATAGATGGTCGCAAAATAGCTAGCTTATTATGTGTTCTTTGAATAGATTGAAAAGCGATTAAACTTTCTGTATACTTACGAAATTTTCTCGATGTTAAATATCGAGAACACTTGACATTCTTTACACCAATAAATACTTGAACGATGAAACACACAAAACAATTAAGCATTGCTAAAAGACTTTCAAAGGCCTGATATTTCCAAAGCATTTTCCAAAGAACGTTACATATTAAACCATATGATACAAATACTCTCTGCACAATATACTGTACATCTGTTTGCAATCCTTTACCACAACGACAATAACCACGGTGCTCCAGTAGGCGTAACGTGGACCCTCCCCGTGGGAGACGATCTCATACAAAGCGTTCGGAATCAATGCGATCTTCTCACAAAAGAGTAAGACCGCTCCAGCAAACATCACCCTGTCATTTACATCTACAGAAGTTGCCATCAGCAATGTCTAATGATTGTGGGACAATTTTATTTGCGATCCTGTCGGATGCTATTATCCATTTTTCATTGGTTAAGTTTTATTTAGAAACCGTTTTTGGAATCCTTGCATGAATCGTATTCAAGTTGCTTGCGGTAATCTAAATCACACAGTTTTACTGTAACTTTAATGGCAAGCTCTACCTAAATAAATCTAAAGAAAACATGAATCCCTTCAGAAGTACCCTTTTATAATGTCTTCACAAATTCAATATTTTGAACAAACACGACAGAACTGAAGCAAATCATAACAGATCTTTCTGGGAAAGATTTGAATTTTGCATGAAAGGCAGAGTCTACGTAATAGTCACAATGTTATTTGTTATAACTGAGCTTCTATGTCGAGTGGATGAATGACAATTGTGAAAGCCTTGGGATTGGGACGGCCTCAATGGATATCTTCGCTATAATACTTACAGTATTATCATTTCTCAGTTTTGTGATAGAATTGTGTTCCATTTTCTTAATCTTCGATGTTTGGAGATTACCTCTAAAATTATTTTGTTCTAATCGAAACTTCACTAGATTTGCGAAATGTTTAAGTCTTTTTGCCACTGTTCCTTGTTCTTTTTATCGTGTTGCATGCTTCGAAAATTAAGGAGACAACGGTTATGATTGCCAACACTTTTCCTTAAATCGCCCTTGAAGACATATACGGGACTGCTTCTCTGCGTTTAAATATCCAAAACCCTTGTAACTAAAATAGGTCCCTCAGGAATTGTTTAAGTTCTGGTCTTACCCTGAAACTAGATGTCACTTTTTGTATTTTTCGAATCTTAGATACAAAAGCACGTCAATGCCATTTACAATAAAAAAATGTCTTTCTCCCGGTGCAGAATCTTTCGCATTTTGCTGATTATTATCAGCAGCACCAGTTATTAATGTTATTCATACACAAATATGATTTGCAACGTTTCCCAGAACGACAAAGCGGGTAACTCTTGCCCATTGTGTTGGTCTTCCAGTTTTTCTCGTTCCCTGCAATTGTAACCAGAGTCATGCTGTGAGAAAGGCATCGCTTTAAGTCCGTGTTTCCGTCATCTGTGGATACCCACTATTAGCGAATTATAATCCGCAAAAAGAGCAGGTACTGTCGCTTGGACCACGGGCGGTGGTCCAAGTCATGGGATGATTGTTATACTTGTGTTAGATATGTTGTTTATTGCGTAAATTACTGACATGCTATTTATTTGTATTGGTTTACTTTTTCCTCGGTCATACAACTATGCACAGTATGATCCATTGAGAACAAAGCCCAAATCGCGGCCAAAAAACTGGGCATCCTAAATAAAGTGTAGCGATACTTTACGCCTGGACAGCTTTTAACCCTATACAAAGCACAAGTCCGATCCTGCATGGAGTATTGCAGCCACCTTTGGGATGGTTCAGCTAAGTATCAGCTTGCCGCGCTTGACTCAGTGGAACGCAGAGCCAAGAGGCTCATTGGCAACGTTGAACTGGTGGACGCCAAGCTTAACAGCTTGGCTCATCGCCGCAAAGTTGCCTGCTTGTCGGTCTTCTACAGACTGTACTTCGGTGAGTGTGCTCAGGAACTCCACGACCTCATCCCACCAGCCCCCTTCTACCATCGGACATCTAGACGCACTGCAAGTTATCATCCTTACCTTGTTGCCATTCCACCAATTCGAACCAAGCGCTTCCAAACATCCTTTATAATGCGCACAGCGAATGAGTGGAACTCACTGCCTGCGTCTGTGTTTCCGAACGCATTCAACCCGAATCTCTTCAAAGTTAGAGTGAACAGGCTTCTTCTGGGTAAGCTCACTCCATCGTAGACTCTGTCTCTGTCACCTATGACCTAGACTAGAGTCAAGAGCAAACCCATTACAAATAAAAAAAAAAAAGAAATTGTTCATAGATTGTTAACCAGCCCGTCTTGACTTGTATATTGCCCTGCTCTAAAAAAAAAGTACTGTTTCTGTTGGTCGTTAATGGTTGTTGTAAGCTATTTAAATTTATCCCCGAAATTTATATTATTTATATTTCCTTTGATCAAAGTCAGCGTATCTACACAATCACGCTTTCTCCTATCCCTTGCAACGTTATATTTGCTTGCATTAGCAGATGCAAGGTTGTCAATGCTCATCATCCTCCCACGGGATCTGTTAATTATCCCAAACAATAAAATCCACGCTGACCGAAACGTGACCAGTCTTCAGTCACTCGCTAATACGTTTGTTATTCTAAGCAGCGCACAAATACTACAAATTTCTGCTTCTTTAACTTCCCAGAAAAAACACAATTAATTCAGACATGTGGTCGAAAAATGTTTGTAATTATGTTACCTACTCCGTTTATGGTTTAAATAAAAAAAATCTCGCTTCACCTTTGTGAATAGAAAAGAGCGAAATAATATTATGGCTTGTACTATATTTTCTGTGCGCTTAAGTAAACTGAAATTGTGCCACGTTTCTATAATACTTGCCAATACATGTATTGCATTCACAAATACAATATTATTTCAATACTATGTATGCTTCTACGTCCCATTTACAATTATTGAACTAGCTTTCTCACTAGCGAATTTATCATCACAAGGACTTGGTTTCTATATGGAGGAAGTAGATATTATAAGGACCTTCATAATAACTCGCGGAGGTTCCGTAAAATGTTGCTTACAATGAGTTCTAAACATATTCTCATCTTCTTCATTTTCAATTATTCTCATCTTCAAACTTATTCACATCTAATCATATTCTAAACATTACGCAAAAAAATTATTACAGTATTCCCTTCACCGTTCACTCCGCACAAGCTGCCCGCATTTCGTACAACTCTTCCTGTACAAAGGCGCCACATTGACATGTCAATCAAAGAACCACGCACATCGCAGGCTTGTGCGAATCGAATCGCGAGCCTCCACAATGCCCACAATTGACATAATGTGTTACGGGAACGCGTCGAAACCTCCGTCAATACCAAATAACTGTTTTACTTTAGCCCTGTTTGGTCCTTCAGAAACCCACAGAATTTTTTGCCTCTTCTACCTTCTATGTGAATCACCTTCCCACCGCTAACGGCTCAATATCGTGTTGCATACTGTCTGATGTGGGCTTTTTTTTGCGGACCAAATCTGCATTGCATATTTAATCCCTTATGACAATGTCGTCTTAGCACCTGCTTTTTATTGTGAAACTTGGGCATTTTGAGTTTGTAACGGTATGCAAAAATGGCGTATCGACGCCATTTTTGCGTATGTGTTTCAATTCTGCACTGTTGTGGATGAGATTAGTTTTCAGCACGACTATTATCATCATTCCAGTAATCTGCTGGATGAGAGAAGCACAGAACCGGTCGAAGAGGTGACGATTGGGGGAGGCCTATGTCCAGCAATGGACTTCAGGCTGAAAAGAATATGATGATTTAACATTTAACTTTCCACCAGTTCCAGCACTCCCGGCTGCGCCAGTGGCCGCAGCAGTGGCCGCGCCAGCAGCAACGCAGCCGATGGGCTTGCTGGCGCGAGCGATGGCCTCGCTCAACCAGATGCACCGCACCGGACCACACATCAAGTCACGCAAGTCTAGGAATCCACTCAATGGAAATCCTTTTGCTAAGGTATCTACATCAAAACTATCTTTGTTCAGTATAAATTACTGGAACTTGCGGATTAATTTAGCTAAGACCTTGAAAACTGCGTGTGTAGCGCGATCAACAAGACCAAACAACCGACCTTAAGGTTGCCCTAGTCGATCTTTTTTCCATACAAACGTAGTCTAGCGATTACGCCACTGTTTGACGGTGTACGTTCAAAATATAAAATGTTATTAATTTGTCCCATCATTATCTAGCCCTGTATGGAAACAAAAAATAAAAATAAAATATATAAATTTGAAAGTTATGAGCGCCGAAAGTTCCAAATTTCAACACTAATTTTAACGCATCTTTGGGCGCAAATAAAAACCATAAGAAGGAAAATTGCAAAACAGTAGTAGTAGTTCAACAATGCAAATAATTTTATTTTGAAAATATACATTTAGTCGTTTTTTCATGATATCCATACTCCCAAAGGTCTGTTTATAAAATTTCGCACGCTCGGTTTCGTCCATTTCGCTACAAATTTAAAAAAGTGTAATGTCTTTCGCACGCGTCGTCTGTTAATATAGCATGGATTTTAACCACGAGCACAAAATTGTTCGTCGACTAGGGCAACCTGAAAAAGCATAACGACCGGACGAACAATATTTTTTATTTTCAGGATTGGCTGATTTGTATTCCTAGATTTTAGCTGAAGTAAAAGTAGTGTGAAAATATCTCAAAATACCTAATTTCACTATTTTCATTCCAGGGTGTAGTATTAAAGACAGTAATAAAGAAACCAAAGAAGCCCAACTCAGCGAACCGCAAGTGCGTGCTGGTGCGCCTGTCCAACGGCAAGGAGATGGTGGCGTACGTGCCCGGCATCGGACACAACCTGCAGGAACACAACATTGTGCTCGTCAGAGTCGGCAGGTATGCAACCCCGCTGGCCATCCATACTCACTATATTTAAGCTGTCGAATAGGCTATAAGTATATAAGTAACCAGCCTGTTACTGTCCCACTTCAAGGCAGAGAGAAAAAAAACATTCTTCATGGTGAAGCAAAAGCACACCTGTAAGGAACTGTAATTTTTGCTACGTGACGCTGATTCTGTAAGTCACATTCGCGACAACGTTTGCGTCTGTTAGAATCATAATCGATATGTCTGTCTGCTTTAAGTCGGATTGGGAGTCGGCGAAATGTAGATACCCTCCGTTGTCGCGTCTATGCTGAAGGGACGTTTCAAGTACGCGGTTTGGTCTTGCTAACCTTCAGGCCATGCCACTCCAGAGATTGTATCCATGTTTAAAAGGGCCTGCATATCTCGCGCGTTGTCAGCGGCCAGACCAATGTCGTCTGCGTATAGCATAGTCCACGTGCAGTAGGGATGGTTTATCCTTGGTGAGAAAATCCATCACTAGCTTAAACAAAAACGAGCTGAGAGCAGAACCCTGACAGACGCCTACTTTAACCTCGAATGTTTCCCTAATCTCAACTAGACTTCGAACTCTTGTGCTAGCCTTGATGTACATATCCTTGAATAGGTGAATATGTATTCTGAGCACGGGATTGTACTCTGAGCACGAAGAGCCTGCCGCACTAGCTTACGCAGTACTGGATCGAAAGCTTTTTCCAGATCGATGGTTATAAAAATAGTAGTCTCTGTTTTTATTAATTATTTTAGGTTTAAAAAGCATGTTCCTGTCTTATAGGCTGTTATCAAGTTATTGCTTATTAGCTTCCAACCGATAAAATCACATAATAAATGTTCTTTATATTCTGATCCTAATATCGTATATATCACATTCTAGGTTGAAGGACTGTCCCGGAGTGAAGCTAAAGTGCGTCCGCGGCAAGTACGACCTGCCGCAAGTGATCAAGCAGAAAGTGTAAACAACTAGTTCTAGTACAATATAGTGATAGATTAAGAATATCCAGACGTTTTTATTTAAATTAAATTATCCCAAAGGATACTGTTTATCGCGCAGAAATATACATACAGGATTCCGCGCTTTGATTCATGGACAACACTCGCTTGCGGAGAGGTGCGCAAGCTACGCCTCTTTTAACACACATTGTGTGCTACTAACCTATTTATGTGATACAAACATGTTAGTTCTGAATAAAAATGAGCTTTTTGCCTCTGAAATACTTTTCGCTTGTTCAGAATATTATTTACTTGGATCTGTAACTTACTGCCGCTAGTGCTGTAGGTATTTAATAAGTTTCGGAACTTGGTACTTTTGCTGCGTACAGCTTATTATATTTTGAAACATAACCTTGCTAAAGTGCTAAATGTTAAGAAAAGATAAGGTTATAAAATTAGTTTTAATCCGTATTATTATATTATAAAAGTCTTTTACTCTTAAATTATTCATAAATTATTGCGTTACTTAACATACATTCACAATTTGTACGTATTCATAATAATAAACGTATTGAGTATTGAGTATAGTTTAAGCAACGGTCATGTAATAGGGATTGTTAAAACACGAGTGTGGGTTACTATTATCACACGAAGCGAAGCCAAGTGTGATAATATAATAGTAACCCACACTCGTGTTTTAACAATCCACACACACTCGTGTTTCAATTATCACACTTGGCTTTGCTTCGTGTGATTATAGTAACATAAGTGTTTTAATGCCTAATTTTATGCCTTTGCATACACTATTTTATCTTTACTCATACAGTTGAAATAAACAAAAGTAAAAACGAAAAAAATATTTGGTATGGCGGGAAATTTTGATTCGCATTGCGCATGACTGCGCAGCGCGCGCATCCATGGACACTATTTTTCGAAATTAAGTCAATGAGCCCATACGCGCCAATAAATTAAAAAGTAAAAGCGTGCTATAAAAAATTTAAAGTTAGTTTATGATGCAGTTGTTTGAAAAACGAAGGAAAATGTTGCTCTGTAATGGTTATTTTTTTTTAAATTTACCTATCCACGTAGAAAAGGAGGTGTTTATACATTTTTTTTTTTATTAATATTTGGAACATTATGTTGTGAATGTAGATAAACTAGTTTAATATGTGCTATGCTTGGCGTTTCCTAGTATGATCGAATCAGAAATGTAGAGATCCGTAAGAGAACCAGGGTTACCGACATAGTCCGAAGAATTGCCAAACTTAAGTGGCAGTGGGCAGGGCACATTGCTCGCAAAACGGATGGCCGATGGGGCAGAAAGGTGCACAGTTTTTCTATAGGAACATAATGCTAACACTAACTTATTCTAAAAAGTCTTTTGTCTTAGCCCAGAGATTTGCATGCTGTCCTGGGACCCAAGGAAAGAATTATTGTATTTAAGCAGCGTTTTTGTATTTATTGGTCGTTTTGACGTTACAGTAAAGCAAATGTATTAATAAAATGTTACAAAAATATCTAGTTCAGGATTTTCAGGTGGTGTCATACCTATTTGATGCTTTGGGAGTGTGGGCTATCGAAAAAAAAAACGCCAGTTTCACTATAAATGCTCCTGAAATCCATATTATAACAATTTCTGGTGGAATTGAAACATAAGTTTACTTTTAAAGTAACGCCTTTCATTTTATCTTCCATTTTTTTTTCGTGCGGACATACGGTTATGATGCGTCTGTGGCCGAGACTTGGTGGATAAAACTTTTGCACTAAGCCGTTCGGCATGAGAATTTTGAGGGTTTTTAATTTGGAGTTTTGGGAGGGATACTTCAATAATCATGCTACATCCAAAAAAAAACCTTGAAGTTCTGCAGCAGTAGTGTTAACAGATTTTCTGTTCGTGCCAAGGTAGTGAAATTTGTACAAAACGCCATGTCTTCAAAGAATTCAGCATTCAAATACCACTCAAAAAATATAGTACTGGTTTTTGACATTAGGCTTCTGGTTGCCCACTGAGATGATCACTGCACCTAGTGTTGATGCGATAGATGCAGGTCTAAAATTACTCGAATGATACCAAATGAATGGCCAACCCGCAGAAAAATTCCTCGCCGAACTTGAAATTTTTTGAAGTGACTCAATGTCAGTGGAATCCCAATCATTATTTGGTTCCTGCAAACTTTTCTGTTTCTCGATGTTATCTATATCTTGGTCCTGTAAGCCATCTTTATCTACGTTCCTGAGTTTGCCTCATTATATTCGGATACAATGAAGTCCAATTATGCATGCTAAACACGTGTGCCAATTCACCAATTGGCACACGTGTTTAGAAGCTTAATATTCACATATGTTACTCTGTATTATAGAGTAAAATATGTGAATATTGCGCAATTCCAACTATATTACATACATACGTGTCGAATTGATTACCTCCTTTTTTTGAAGTTGGTAAAAAGAGCTGGCTGCTTCTGAAAGGTGAGACGTTAGTGGATTGTAGTGCATTTTTTTAGTTTGTATTAAAAAAAAAAGAAATTTGTATATTATGCAATTAGTGAATAAAGGACGGATTTAAAGCGAGGGCCATAGATCACGAGCAAGTAAAGGATTCAAACGACTACGGTCGTGATTCATGATGATTGAATCACGAGCGTAGGGAGTGATTAAGTGTTAGAATCCTGAGCGACGCGAGTGGTTCATGGCCGTTTTATTCAAGAGTTGCATTCTATACTTTATACCATGACAACGAGAAAAAGAAAGATTTAAGCGAAAAGCACTAGGAGTTTGTATGTCGAGTATTCTTTCCACAAGGAGTTTGTATCGAGTATTTTTTGCGCAAGGAGGTTGCATAGCAATGAGATGGAGGTCGAATATATTGTTGTGTTCTAAATTCAAATCCAAAATAGTGATTAAAAGTGCTTTCTAGAGAGGGAATGGTATAAAAAAGTATATTATGCAATTAGTGAATAAAGGACGGATTTAAAGCGAGGGCCATAGATGAATCACGAGCAAGTGAAGGATTGTAACGACCGTAGGGAGTGATTCAAGTGTTAGAATCTTGTGCGACGCGAGTGATTCATGGCCCTCGATATAAATCTGTTTTTATTCAAGAGTTGCATACTATACTTTATACCATGACTACGAGAAAAAGAAAGATTTAAGCGAAAAGCACAAGGAGTTTGTATCGAGTATTTTTTGCATAAGGAGGTTGTATAGCATTGAGATGGAGGCCGAATTTATTGGTGTGTTCTAAATTCAAACAATAAAATAGTGATTAAAAGTGCTTTTTATTCACTGTTTTCAGTGAATAAAATAATCTTTACAATGCATGTCCTCGAAAAGAGCGTTTTCCAAGCAGCCAAACTGTGCGGAAAGTGTCACTTTTTTTACTTTCCTGTACTTTTTAATTTTTAACTCCAACGTCAGCCCGCCGCATAGAGTTTTTATTATAAAAAGGTAAAACAAAACTAATACTTCATTTAAGGCGTTTTTAATTACTCTAGATTTAGAATTGTTTTCATTAAATATGTTTGGCAGAATGAATATTTTGCTCGTGCCTTTTTGCGTTACGACGTGACAGCTATTTGCACATGCGCAGTAGAAATGCCCGAGGAACTATGAACTATTAGTTAATCTGTGGATATGCTATTGAATAAGCGCCATTTTATTAATTTCTTGCTTGGTTCAGATATTTTTTTTTATTTCCTCGCACAATGCATAGTAAAATGTTGTATGATACACGTGCGCAAGATGATTTCCGACTCGTGTCGATTTATCCACTCACTCGCTTCGCTCGCTCGTGAATAAAAATACCACTCATCGGAAATCACCTACTTTCCGCACTTGTAGCATAAATAACTATTTTAGAGGGAGACAAAAAGTATTTTTATATACCATATAAAAATTCTTTTTGTCTTGATTTTTTCCAAAACTGAAACACATTTTTTGACGGTAGTAGTGGATTGAAGTATAGTTACTATCGTAGGACATATAAAAAATATTATAGGTAATATTGCATTTTCATTTTTTCAAAATGACAATTTCAATTTGAACGCCTATACGAGTACTACAAACGCTGAAATTGACTGAGAAGTACGTGTTTGTAGTGATTAGAAGTGGATTGTAGTTTAGTTATTTTCCTTTGTAGTAAGCTAAAAAAAAACATTACTTGTCAGATTTTTATCCAAAACGATAAATTTAATTTGAATGTCTTTACGTAGGTATACTACAAACGCTGAAAATGACTAAGTCAACCTGACTTAGTTATTTGTAGCGATTAGAAATGGGTTGTTATATAGTTTTTTTTCGTTTGTAGATAAAGTAAAAAAAAAGACTATTTTTTGGCCAATTTTTTTTTCTTAATTCGGTCTTAGAATGGTAAGTGGGTTAGACGTTGTTGTAGCAGTTCCCGGTTGGTTATTGCCAATACTTTTGTTGTTGTTGTTCTTACGTTGTTGTAGCAGTTCCCGTTTAGTAATTACCATTACTTTGTTCGTAACAAAATAGAGTACTACAATCTACTATACTTTGTTACGAACAAAGATCATTAGGCAGCCTAATTTAGGCTCTTCCCATAGTACCTACCAGAAGCTTGTTTAGTACAAGCGTAGTTGTAGAGTCCTGCCGCTGTGATGCGATGTGTACCGGGAATTCTTATGTGTGACTAGCTGTGCCCGCGGCTTCGCTCCCGCCATCTGACTGTCAACCCTACCTTACTTACCTTCCTGCCTACCCTACTTACCTACCGACCATATTGTTTTGTTTCTATAGTCATCAATCTTCGCGGAGAATCTTAACAGCGTGATTCAGAAAATGACTTCAAATGCACAACGCCATCTATCGAACATCGAGTTCAACTGTCCGAGTATCTGAATTGCGTGTGTTGTGATAATTTTACTTCTTGAACACTTTAAATTTGATAGAGTGAACCGATTGCGATGAAACAAAAACTAAATAATTCTTCAAGTTACGCACAGTGTTTATGTATTAAAAGTTATTTACAGTGGTTTCGTACATTTCACGTGATGCGTGCACAAATAAACAGACAATCAGACAAAAATTCCAAAAATGCCGGCAGTAGGTTCTGTTGGTTATCCTTTAACACCCTGGCTATTTTTTTTGGAAATATTTTCGATGTACAAAAATTATTTTTCTACAGATTTATTATATGTATAAAACACCGACATGTGTACCTATTCATTCACCAAGCAGCTTTATTGAACTGACTTTAATTACGGTAATGTGCATTTATTAATGATATACACGCATGTGATCGCGGGCGTCATCATTAAATTGTCGAGCGAGTCAAAATCAAAAATATTTATTTCAACTAGGCCATTAAGCGGCACTTTTGAACGTTAGCAATTAAAATTTACACGTAATAAAAATTGAATCTACCGTGCATTCGGAAAAGTAGCTTGTTATGGAGAAGAACGCACAAGGAACTACATACTTACTCTTTTAACCCCTTGTATGCCAGAACGCAGATCTACGCGAGACACAATGGCTTTTTAATTGTGTCTCGAATGCAAGGGGTTAAAAATAATAAGTGGTTTACAATTTTTACATCACATCACATCATCAGCCTATTAATGTTACCACTGCTGGGACACAGGCCTCGTCTCTGTGAGAAGGAAATAATATATTTACATAGGTACTGTTCCATTTATGTGTGTAGTACCTACTTAGGTACTACCTACATACATATGTCTAGAAATGGAACAGTTCAGAACGGTTCTCTAAATGGAACAGTATGTAAATATACATACTTATAAATATTGCAAACATAGGTAAACTACTTAATTTAACAACAACGGAACAGTGTGTAAGTCAATTTCTTAAACGAAAAAAAAAGATACAGTAACTATGAATAGGTAAATAAATTAACAAATTTGATTTTGTCTAAACTAAAGTTTACACTATGGAACTTGTGCGCTTTTAAATAAGTGGGCGTACTTGAACATGCTCCCAAATCATTAAAAAAAACAAGTAAAATGTAAATAGCAGACCTAATGTAAACACAGTAAAAGAAATGGTAAGTAAAACAATGTAAATAATATAAAGAATATAAAAGTCCGAATGTACACTAGGTTATTGTCCAGATATTATGTTTAATTATTCTTGTATCTGATCTGGCTTCAGTAGATGTACATCGATGCGTCCTTCCTTTACATTAATCATTAAGCCGAGCAGTAATTGCTGAACATTCCTTATGCTGGAGATTATTAAGTTGGTGGCTAATGCAGACGACATCACATTGAGCGCATTGCTACGTTCCACGTGTATGCGCTCGTTTGTTTATTAGCGTAAATTGCTTGTTAATGATATCCTTGTTTCTCGCATACGCTGGGCGTAGTCCGATCTGTAAGGGCAGGACAAGTTTGATCCTTGAAATGCAGATATCGCGTAAAATTCTGTTGTACCTACTTTTTCGATGCGGCTCCAGACCGGGGATGCACATTCCAGCGTGCTACGCACAAGATAGTTATAGGGGATTTTCACAGAGAGCGTGTTTTTAAACTCCCTACAAGTATTCTTTATGAAACCGGTCATCCTAGCTGCTTTTGCAACAATGTTGTCTATTTGTAAGCTAACCGAGAGATCACTAATCAGCAGCACGCCAAAATCGCAGATGGTCTCTACTTTCTGCAGTGCAGTACCCGCAACTGAATAACGTGATGGTATGGTTTGTTTTTTACTCGTGAAAGAGACGTGGTGACACTTTTTCGCGTTGAGTACAATTCTGTTTGTATCGCACCAGGACTGCAGTTGCGCTTTGGAGTAGTTCGGCGTATATCCTGCGATAGATTTTTAGATCATTAGTGAATAGAGAGCACTGGCTGTGACGAAAGCAGTCCGGTAAGTAACTAATTGACAAAAATAATAAATAGAATTGGACTAGCGTGCGATCCCTGAGGCACCCCAGATGTTGTGGTATATTTTGAAGAGTGGTAGCCTTCTCCCACCACTCTCTGCCTCCGCTGATCTAGGTATGACCTGAACCACTCCAAAAGACATCCGTGCCAATGCCTTTCCAGTTTTATCCGTAAAATTCGGTGGTCGACTTTGTCGAAGGCGCTACTGAAGTCTGTATAGAGGGCATCAATCTGCGCGCCAGCATCCATGCTAGCTAAAAGATCACTGATTCAAGATACCAAACCCGTAACAGTAGACGTTGTTGCAGAACCCATGTTGCTATTTGTGGATGCACATGAGCAGTTAAGGACTTACCATAGATTTTTTACAAAGCTTTTTGAGAAGGTAGAGCTGTGCTTCGAGATGGGTGGATAGTTAGCCGCGTCACCTCTCTTACCCTTTTTGTATTCATTTTTGGTTTGGTTTCCGCACTTAGTCCTTCAGCTAGACCATTGTGCGTGGGCCATGGCGGCCGTTGGGTGGATTATTCCAACCAGCCCACCTCCCTCCAGAAGCTATTTAGGGGCTCCTGGTTTTCTTAGAACGACTGTGTAAGATCTGGAAGACCCGAGGGTTTGTGTTCCTACCTGGGTGACCCCTGTGCATTCAAAGAGAACGTGCGCAATAGTTTCCTCAGTCTCCATGCATGCCCTGCGTGCATGCATGGACTGTCCGTTATGCCTATTGTGTGGAAGTGTTTGTTAAGTGAGCAGTGTCCCGTGATGGTCTCCGTTACCAGGCGCAGGCCATTCCTGTCCAGGCGTAGCAGACGTCTAATAAGCCTACTGTCCAAAGATGGCAGAGCTTCTTTGGACTGCCTACAGCCCGGTGCCGAGGTCCACCAGTTTTCCGCCTGTGTCTGGGTGAATTCTTGTAGCCACCTCACGTATTTGGTTGAAGGGGATGGGTACAACAGATTCGGTTCCATAGACCGCAGTGCTGGATCCGCGTCTCGCAAGCTCGTCAGCCGCGTCGTTGCCTAACGATCCGCTGTGTCCCTTCAAAGATCCATTGCAGTGTCACCATGTTACGACTAGATACGGTTATTTGTTCTAGTGCGTTGTGACATTCTAGTATTAATTTCAATTATTTGTCCAAGTAAATTCCCAGGTGCTTGGTTTCGGTTAAAAGGCTTAGGGTTGTTCCAAAGAATCTTGGTAACGGCATTGTCATTGGTTTTCTCTTTTTAGTGAAGAGAATTAGTTCCGTTTTTGTGGGGTTCACTGAGAGTTGGTGCTCGCTGCACCATTCCTCTACTAGTTTTAGGGCTTAACGCATGAGATTGCATAGAGTGTTTTCGTGGGTCCCGTTTATTATTATTGTTATATCATCCGCGTAGCCAACAGTGAAATAGCCTTTGTCGTAAAATTCGGTGGTCGACTTTGTCGAAGGCGCTACTGAAGTCTGTATAGAGGGCATCAATCTGCGCGCCAGCATCCATGCTAGCTAAAAGATCACTGATTCAAGATACCAAACCCGTAACGGTAGACGTTGTTGCAGAACCCATGTTGCTATTTGTGATTGCTCATGAGCAGTTAAGGACTTAGCATAGATTTTTTACAAAGCTTTTTGAGAAGGTAGAGCTGTGCTTCGAGATGGGTGGATAGTTAGCCGCGTCACCTCTCTTACCCTTTTTGTATTCATTTTTGGTTTGGTTTCCGCACTTAGTCCTTCAGCTAGACCATTGTGCGTGGGCCATGGCGGCCGTTGGGTGGATTATTCCAACCAGCCCACCTCCCTCCAGAAGCTATTTAGGGCTCCTGGTTTTCTTAGAACGACTGTGTAAGATCTGGAAGACCCGAGGGTTTGTGTTCCTACCTGGGTGACCCCTGTGCATTCAAAGAGAACGTGCGCAATAGTTTCCTCAGTCTCCATGCATGCCCTGCGTGCATGCATGGACTGTCCGTTATGCCTATTGTGTGGAAGTGTTTGTTAAGTGAGCAGTGTCCCGTGATGGTCTCCGTTACCAGGCGCAGGCCATTCCTGTCCAGGCGTAGCAGACGTCTGGTAAGCCTACTGTCCAAAGATGGCAGAGCTTCTTTGGACTGCCTACAGCCCGGTGCCGAGGTCCACCAGTTTTCCGCCTGTGTCTGGGTGAATTCTTGTAGCCACCTCACGTATTTGGTTGAAGGGGATGGGTACAACAGGTTCGGGTCCATAGACCGCAGTGCTGGATCCGCGTCTCGCAAGCTCGTCAGCCGCGTCGTTGCCTAACGATCCGCTGTGTCCCTTCAAAGATCCATTGCAGTGTCACCATGTTACTACTAGATACGGTTATTTGTTCTAGTGCGTTGTGACATTTTTTTTTTTTTTTTTTTTTATCTTATATAGGCTCGCGCTTGACCACCATCTCACCTGATGGTAAGCGATGATGTGGCCGATGATGGAGCACGCTTGCCTAGAAGTAACCTATTCACTCTTGACTTAAAGACCCCTAGGTTGTAGCTATCGGGAAACACAGACTCCGGCAGGGAATTCCACTCCTTAGCTGTACGCATAATGAAAGTATTTTCAAAACGTTTAGTCCGTATGGGTGAGATGTCCAGCATGTACCGATGGCGCATCGCCGTACGTCTGGTAGTCCGATGATGAAACGGGCTGGGCGGAATTAGATTATGGAATTCCATCGCACATTCCCCGAAATGTAATCGATAAAAAACCGACAAGCCGGCAACTCGGCGACGATGTTCAAGGCTCTGGAGCTTTGACTTAACCAATGCCTCATCGCCGATGAGCCTCTTGGCCCGCTTTTCGATCGACTCTAGTGCATCAAGTTGGTATTTGGCAGAGCCGTCCCAGAGATGAGAACAGTACTCCATGCATGATCGAACTTGCGCTTGATACAAGCTGAGCAGCTGTTCTGGCGTGAAGTACCTTCTCACCTTTGCAAGGATCCCCAGCTTCTTGGCAGCCAACTGAGCCTTTGCCTCAATGAATGGGCCAAAATTGAGAGTCGATGTCACCGTAACGCCAAGCAGCTCAAGATGGTCAGTTATTGGCACGGTCACACTTCGGAAAGTTGGAGCCGGGTGAAATTGACTCTTTTTTGCGGAGAAAAGACACGCCTGGGTTTTAGCAGCATTAAACCTGACCAGATTGGCATCGCCCCATTCGGAGACTGCCTGCAAGGACAGGTTTAAGCGCTCCACCATGGCCTCCCGGAGAGACTGGACCTGAGGCCCGGTGGTACGAGCGTTGGACAAGTATCTCTCAGCAACAGTGCTGTTGCTGAGAGATACTTGTCCTTGTCCATCTTGTATACGTGTTTGTATTAATACATTCTAGTATTAATTTCAATTATTTGTCCAAGTAAATTCCCAGGTGCTTGGTTTCGGTTAAAAGGCTTAGGGTTGTTCCAAAGAATCTTGGTAACGGCATTGTCATTGGTTTTCTCTTTTTAGTGAAGAGAATTAGTTCCGTTTTTGTGGGGTTCACTGAGAGTTGGTGCTCGCTGCACCATTCCTCTACTAGTTTTAGGGCTTAACGCATGAGATTGCATAGAGTGTTTTCGTGGGTCCCGTTTATTATTATTGTTATATCATCCGCGTAGCCAACAGTGAAATAGCCTTTGTCGTTGAGTATTTTGATGAGGTTGTTTGCTACCAGGTTCCATAGGATTGGCGAAAGGACCCCCTGTGGACAGCCCTTCGCGACGACGGCCCTTGTAGTGTCGTTAACCGTGACTTGAACCGCTCGCAGTTTGAGCATGTTGGTGATCCAGCCTCCTAGGGTCGGCTCTATTCTATGTTTGTCGAGGGCCGTGTTTATGCTGTTGAACGTGATCTTATCGAATGCGCCCTCGATGTCAATGAAGGCAGCCAGTGGTCCAATCCCGTCACGGGAATCAATACAATATTTGAAGGCGCTTCAAGTCTGTCTTCTAGGGCGGTCTTAATATATTCGGCCTCTACCCTAGTTAGCTCTCTACTGGGGTGGGGAAGGCAGATTGCTACCGCCAGCCGCGCAGGGATATCCTTTGTGGCCCGCGCGTAGGTTCTCTGGCCCCTCTGTGCGGAGTGAGTTCTCACGCGCTTGGCGTCCCCCTGGTGCGTACTGGGTGAGGCCGTGTCGTCGGGGCGCGTTCTCTTCCCCGGCCCCGTCCCACTTGGTACAGGCTTCGGGTTTGAGGTGCATTAGATATCAGCAACGCCCGGCGTGAAGCATTAGAGCGCTTGCCCCTGGTGCGTCTAGGTCGAGTCTGGTTGTGTGTTTTGTCGGTGACTTGGGGTCGGGCGGCGGCCCCGGCAGATGCTCTCGGTTGCGGTGGCTCTTAGCGTTGGGTTGCCCCTTCGCGTACCTGCTCCCGCTCGCTTAGGTCCGCGTCCGGCCGCTCGTCGCGCTGGGTTTCCCCTTCGTGTGCAAGCGGCCGATCGCATGGCGCCGTTTGGTAGAATAGTTATAAACGTTGCGACGTTGATCTCGCATTCTCAGACTCCATTCTTTATATCAGCTATATGTTTCAAATTTTAACAACGATGAATATATAATTTTACACTCACACCAGATTTCGACGGTTTAGGGGTCATTTGGTCCACTTAGAAACTGGGACCAGGGCCCAGTTGCCCCTTTTAAAAATTTATAATGGTAAACTGGACCTACATCTCTTTTGATTTTTATAAATGTTGAACATGTATAAGCATTTATAGCCAAACTACCAGGAGGCCAGAATCATGAAGAAGTATTTGCGGGGCTGGAATCATTAGCGGTAAAGACTAACAAAGTACCAGGAGATTATAATCATGAGGCAGTATCACTGATTCTGGAACCTGTGTCTTCTGTGTTGGGTCGGCTGCCAGTCTAATTGGATGAAGCTAAAAATCAGCACCTATTTAACATGAATTCGACTGCCTATTCTTACATTCATAACACACGCTCGGTGAACTTTCGGGCTTCCGGCTTCGAATGCTAAATCAAGACTCATCCGAGACTTGGAAAGCATATAGCGTCAAAATTAACGGATTGTAACGTTTATTAAACAGGGCCCAGATATTCTCCTCATTTTTGGGACAACCTTGCAGTTTTAGTTGGAACGGTTCCGTCTTCGTTGTAAGGCTACGCCAATATTCATTCTCATCCAGAAAAGCCATTGATGACCTGTTCCGGTTCCGTCGAAGTATACTCCAATAGTTAACAAAAGACTTACCGTCTAGTTATTCTACCAGATTGAGCTCACTCTTAACATCACCGTCACCTTCACATACACGTTTATGGTCATATCAAACTCGAGGCGTCGAATGTGTCACTTTGGTCTGTATTTTTTTATTCTTTTTTGGGTCGGCATTCAACAAAATTGTATAACAACACAACATTCAACAAAATTGTACACAACAACTAACAATTGTTGTTGTGTTGTTGTAGGAACTTGTTCATCCTATTATTTTTTATTTTTTGAAGACAAGTTTAGGATCGAAAATATTCTTAGTTTCGAGCTGAACTGGAAACAAGTCGTAAATCATTGTCAATGAATAACTTTACGAGAGTTCAGCCACTTGGATCATTGGCAACCACAAAAGCAGTCCATAGAACAAACTGTTTTACCAACTTTAACAGTCGAGAACCGAATGCACAGCACTGATACGGATTCAATCGTCCGTGTTTAAGGTCAGCTCCCATCATCTGCAGAGAGCTTGCTTAAACAGTAATCGTACTTACCTACCATACAGATTCTATTAAAATCAATGCCCACATTAAAATAATTTAATAAAACACATCTTTTAATTATCCTGCCGAATAAGTGATGGGCATTATTCAGAAAGTCCGATCAATTTAATTATTTCAATAATTTAAGCATATTCCCTACACATATTGTATTTTTTTTTAATTGTCTGGGCATTATGAATAAAACCGCTATTAATCACTTGGTTCATAACATATACAAGAATTATTCTAGCAAAGTAAACCAGGACGGCTTCGTCTCGGATGATATAGCAGTACACGCAGATGTCCGCCAAAGCTGCCTCCTTTCACCGGTTCTCTTTCTAGTCGTCCTTGAAGGGCTTTTACTACGCTTTTTTGATAACAAGCGTGTTGGTGGTGGGATAGAGTGGGTTTTATGTAAAGTCTTAGAAGATTTGGATTACGCCGATGACCTGCGCCTGGTAAGGCACAGTCACGGTGTCAAGCAAGCCAAAATTAACGTATTACGTCAGGAGGCGGTAGAAACGGGGCTAAAAATAAACATCCGGAAGAACCAACAGATGCGATCTGCATGAAGAATACTTCACCGTTGCTGATTGGCACAGAGGCAAGTAGAACGCGTCCACAAGTTTACATATCTCGGTGTCGTGTCAGAAACTAAAGGTAGTGCAGAGGTCATCGCTTCACGTATCGCCAAAGCACGAGCTACCTTCCCGCAGCTGCGACCTATTTGGCAATCCTGGAAACTGACCCGAAGGATTACAAAGCCGCCCGCTTGGTGAATTAACGCCCATTCGTCCTTTCATTCCCATTCTCTCATAGAGAGGATTGTCCCTGCAGTGGAAACATAAAAAGGCTGAATATGATGATGACCCGAAGGATTCAACTCAATACCTTCGGGTCAAATATCAAACCCGTGCTATTTTACGGGTGCGAAACGTGAAAGGTCAAAAAATACATATCACGCCAGATCCATGTCTTATTCAACCGCTGTCTTCGTCGCATACTCGGAACCTACTACTTACTACTCTAATGGTGGATCGCACTGCAGTAAACCGAATCGCCCCTTTCCCAAATATTACATAAGCTGCACCCTTCGATGAGGGTGTCGCAACTATTGATAGCATGCTGACAATCCAGGAAATTTCAATATTAAACATTAAAATTAACCTTAAACTTACGGAATATACTATGAAAGTATTGATTTTCGTAGTTTGGATATTGGTAACCTTATAGATGCACAGAGATATTGATTTATTCAACAATTTTATGTATTTTTTTCTATAGCGTGTGTCACTCACGACTTTTATGAAACCCGGTAAACGGGATCTGTGATGTAGGTACAGTTTGAAGACAAGGATGTTAATAAAATGCAAGATACATCTCAGGGACACAGGGCTCCTCTCTGTTAGCGGGGATGGGCCGTAATCCACCACGCGGGCACAGTGCGGGTTGGTGAATATCACATATGTCTTCGAATTTTTGGTTCAAGGACATGCCGGATTCCTCACGATGTTTTCCTTCACCATTTTTGAGAGAAGTGGTGATGAAATAATTTACACAAAGTAAAGCGCCTGCCTGGGTTTGAACCCATGACCTACTACTTGTAAGTCGCGGACAATATCAGTTGGCCACCACTGCTCTCTCTCTCTCTACCACATCTACTTAGATTGCATTTATAAAGGCTATTGAAGTGAAGATATACCTAATTTTAAGGAAACCTTAAGATCAAAATAAGCGGCAGTCGCTGCCCCTACATATCGCGGAGTAACACAAAGATACAGCAAGCGACTGACGTATAGGACACTTATTACATGAAATTTACTTTACAAAGTTTATTTCATGTAATAAGTGTGTGTATAGGATGAAAATAAACTTTGTAAAGTTTATTTTCAGTCAGTCAGTCGCATGCTGTATCTTTATGTTCTTCCGACCAATCAAAATGTGCACATTGTGCAACGCTACACCCCCGACAGTGAGAGAGGCGGTATGAATGAACCTTGTGCAACCAATGCACGGGGCCACGGGTAGGTAGATAGGTGCCTAAATGTTTTTTTTTTTAATGGCTCCCAATGTCGGGGTTGCAATGAGCTTTTTATATGACTGAAAGCCATATAAAAAGGTCGGTTAGGGATCGGTGGCGCACTTTTGAGCCTATTTTAAGGTTTTATGGGTTCGATCCCTGGATCGTGCTATATATTGGGTAGCGATTTCTCAGTTAATAGCTCACTCCTTATCTTCTATATATTATATAAATGCGAAAAGTCACTCACTCACTCATCACGAAATATCGAAAATTGCTTGACGTATAAAGATGAAATTTGGCAGGGAGGTTCCTCAAGTGACGTAAGTGCGCAATGTGAAAGGATTTTTGGAAAATCCACCAGGTTTGAAAGTTGGTATGAAATTTATACAGTTGTTAAATTGGACACATGCAATTTTAGATTTACGCTTTTGGTTGATAAAAAGAATGCATGTATTTTTTGGTGTTTGGAAATTCTACCCCTAAGGGGATAAAATAGGGGTTGAAACTTTTTGAGGAATTTCTTCCGTTTGGAAGGTAAAACATCTGAAATAGAAGGTAAAAAAAACAATAAGTTTTTCTTAACTTCGGAAATTTTACCCCTAAGGGAGTAAAAAAGATGGTAGAAAGTTTGTATAAAATTTCTAGTTTGTAACATGGACACCTGAACTTTTGGATTTATACTCTTGGTTGATAAAAATAATTCATGCATTTATTGGCTTTTTGAAATTCCATCCCTAAGGAGGTAAAAAGGGGGTTGAAAGTTTGTGTGAAATTTCCACGCTTTTACGTGTAAATCGTGAAATTAAAGATATACCTACGCTTTGGTTGATAAAAATAATTCATGTATTTATTGGTTTTTGGCAATTCTAACCCTGAGGAAGTGAAAAGGTGGAAATATGTTGGGTTTATATATTTGAAATTTGGCTTAAATACTAATCTAAGTATATAGTAAAGGTGAATTTTAGTGTACAGGGCTTCTTTTTATGGAGCACCAAGAAGGGATTTTCGGCAATTCAACCTTTAAGAGGGTGAACTAAAAAGTCATCTGTAGGATAAAATACGGATCACGCGAACGAAGTCGCGGGCGAAGTGCTAGTAATTTATATACGAAGCTAAAAATAAAAGTAATGTTAGCTAACTTAATATTGCATTACTATGATTGGTTTCACATCCCAATATACGACGGCTGATCAAGTTAGACCCCTGGTCACGTAGCAGGAGGGTGCCATACTAATTGAGTGAGGGTCCCAGGCACCATTGCAGGGGTAGCTCCCCTAACCAGCGCAATACATAAACCCTTGCGTTTGAGCGCAACATTTTGCTCGCTAAGAATTTGTATCGATCGGTTTGTTGTGCGGAACTGTCGGTTGCTAAAAGTGTAGTAAAATAAGGCTAATAGAGAAGGGACTCATTGCTGTGAAGTCACGATCGACACTAACTAACAAGTTTATATAAAACCCAGGTGCATGTCCACTAGCTTGAGACAAAAATTAGGTAGAAATTTAAGTGAGTACCTACAAACCTGAAACCTTCTGCCTGCGTTTTGACCCGCGTGAAAGTGTAGGTAGTCGTTCGTTTTTCCTAAATTATCCTAGGTATATGTATGTCATCTTTCGCAGGAAACCAACCATATTACTAAATCCATACTAATATTATAAAATGCGTTATTTTCGCACTCAGTCTGTCTGTCTTTTTCACGCGCAAAAAAAGGGTCGCGCAGTGTGCGAACATCTTTTAATTTCATTGCCGCATTCTACATATAGTAGGTATCTTGTTATTGCATTAATTGGTATGTTGCATTTTAAGCAATAATTTATTGCGTCTATTTTCCTGGTATTTTTCAAATATTTTTTTAACCGAATTTCCAGAGGGTCTTAGAAACATAATTATTCATTTTTCACATACCTGTGCAGAAATTCTAGAGCGAAATAAAAAACAATATTCAGATAACAGTAACGGCTATGAAATTAATCTCTATCCCTATACTGCCGCGCTTGTCCGATGGACGGCGCGAGTTAGTTTAGATAATAAACGTCATCAGCAGCCTTATTGCGTACCTAAGTAAATTTGGCAAGGCAAAGGGTAAAGAGTATGAACAATCAGCACTTTTTAATCCTGTGGCAAATTTTTAGTGTGGATTGAGATTTTCCTAGCAACTAAGCAATAAAATCATATGTTTTTAATTTGGTGCTAGGGATAGGATGAAATGCGTAGACTCGTTGTTTGTGTTTTAGTAAGCAATAGAGACTGGATGGCAAAAAGTAAGTTGGTAAAAAAAAATATTGATGAAATACGAAATAGGATTCTTGTGATTACATAACAAGGTGCGATGGAATTACATGATTTAATTCCGCCCAGCCCGTTCCATCATCGGACAACCAGACGTACGGCGATGCGTCATCGGTACATGGTGGACATCCCACCCATACGCACAAAACGTTTTGGGGACACTTTTATTATGCGTACAGCTAAAGAGTGGAATTCCTTCCGGAATCTGTGTTTCCCGATAGCTACAATCTAGGTGTCTTTAAGTCTAAAGTGAATGGGTTTCTTCTAGGCAAGCGTGCTCTATCGTCGACCACATCATCGCTTACCATCAGGTGAGATAGTGGTCAAGCGCAAGCCTATAGATAATAAAAAAAAACAAGGTAAGAATTTCATTAGACAGTATTTAATTTGGAAATAAGGACTTTTCTATAGGTGTTTGACACTTAATTGGTCAGTACAATTATGATGGAACTGAAATTCTCTTGATTAAAGCAGGTACATAAGTGCAATAAAACAATTTGTATTCGTCTATATGTTTAATTTAATTAATACATTATTTTCCTTTTGCACATAAAATCAATTTAATCCATAAGTTTCTGATGATTCAATTCTTCTTCTTCGCCGCCATTGCTTGCAGGGCATCTCGTTCATAGATATTCTTCGTCGTCTAACAATGATGAGGAATCGTAGATCTCATCTGACTCCTCAGACGGCGAGGGCGCAATTGGTCTGGCGTGCGTCCAGCTCCCGATTGAGTCGGGCGACACCATCGTCGTTGATGGTACTGCATACATCCATAAGTTTCTGATGATTTAATTAAATTTGGTTCATCAACACTTTAACAATTAATCATTTTAATTGGCGAAACTTAGTGTATATGCAGAAACATTTATCCAAGTTTATGTACACATAGAACTAAAACTATAACTATTCTCTGTACTAGTATATTCTTTTCTATTCTAAACCTAACTATGTTCAATTGTACATATATTTTTAAATTTTCATGTAAAATAAGTCCACACACTAAAATGTCATTAACTGCTTCGGCAGCGTCCGCAGGCGCCGGCAGCCAGTTGTGCTCTCAGAGCGACCACTTTCTTCTGGAGAAAAAAAACTTGCGTGGCGAGTCGAAACTCCCGCATTTTCCTTCTGTTGCGGCTCTGCTTGGCTGCCTGGTTATTACGCTCACGTTGCTGCCTGTAAGCGTCGTCAGCAGTCCGGCTCGTCTGCACCGCCCTCCGCATCCTCGGATTGTTACCCAGCAAGGTTCCTCCATTCTTCGCCGCCATTGCTCGCAGGGCATCTCGTTCATATGCCAGATATTCTTCGTAGTCTAACAATGATGAGGAATCGTAGATCTCATCTGACTCCTATTTCCCTATTACCGGTATTCTCTAAAATATTTGAAAAGGTAATGAAAGATAGGCTTGTCAAACATTTGATTAAACACAATATCATTAGCTATCAACAGTTCGGGTATCAAAGAAGCATAGGAACCATTGATGCAATAGACTCACTAGTGGATGATGTGGTTAGCAAACTGAATAATAAAGAAAAAGTGGCAGGACTATTCTTAGATCTTAGCTCTGCCTTCGATACTGTTGAACATAAAATCCTTTTAGACAAACTAGAACACTATGGGATAAGAGATAACGTCTTAAAGCTTTTCAGTTCTTATTTACAGAATAGATCACAGTATGTCGAAATTAAGTCAGTTGAAAGCGGACATGAAAAAATTAACAAATCTAAGCTTGTTAGAGTACAAAAGGGAGTTCCACAGGGCTCAGTCTTGGGTCCAATATTTTTTATAATATTTCTTAACGACTTAGCTAAATATATGTATAAGATAGTACCAGACATCAAAATGGTTATTTTTGCTGATGACACAAGTGCTGTTATGAACGATATCTCTATAAGGGACTTAGAAAACAAAGTGAATCATGCACTGTCTGCTTTTGAACATTGGTTTTCCACTAACAATTTAAAACTCAATGTGGAGAAAACTAAATGTATGCTATTCAAATCAACTGTGAGGAATAATGATAGTATTGAAATAGCTTCATTGGGGAATAAAGTGGAAATTGTGCAAAATTTAAAATTTTTAGGAATACAAATTGATGAGCTCTTATGCTGGAAACAAGAACTGGAAGCAATCACAAATACTCTGAGCAGTGCATGCTATGCCTTAAGAAGTTTAAGGGACGAACTAACCATTGCTCAGTTACGAAATGTTTATTTTGCCTTAGTTGAGTCCAAGCTGAGGTACAGTATTAAACTATGGGGGAACAGTTATAAATACAATATAAATGCAGCCTTTGTTATGCAAAAAAGGGCCCTCAGAACTATTCTTCGCATAGAGCAAACTGAATCTTGTAGAGAGCATTTTGTGAAATTAAAGATTTTACCTGTACCTTGTCTTTATATTTTGGTCCTACTAAGTAGTTTTCTAAAAAACCTAGAGAAATACGAGACAAAGGAAGAAAGGGTAACTAGGGTGGAAACGCGCAGGAAAGATTTGCCTAATTATCTGCAGCCAAAATTAAATGTTGTCAAACATAGCTCTAAAGTACAGTCTGTACAAATTTTCAATAAATTGCCATTAGAATTAAAAATGATTAATAATCCAAGAATATTTAAATTCAAATTAAACTCATTCCTGTTGACGAAGTGCTACTATAGTATAGAAGAGTTTTTTAGGGACAAAAATAATGCCACAGTGTAACTTGTTTATCGTTTAAGTCTCATTCTTGACATGTTATTATTATTTTTCTTGATTTTTTTTTGATTGAGTTGAATTCTTATTTTATTTTTGACTTTTTATCCATATTATTTGTAAATTTTATTGATTATTATTATTATTCCGTGTATTGATAACTTGTAATTAATTGTAACTTTTATTGATTATTATTATTGTATTAATCCTGTATTCGACACAAATGTATTTTTGTTCAGAATAAAATAAATAAATAAAATAAATAAATAAATCCTCAGACGGCGAGGGTGCAATTGGTCTGGCGTGCGTCCAGCGCCCGATTGAGTCGGGCGACATCATCGTCGTTGATGGTACTGCATACATCCATAAGTTTCTGATAATTCAATTAAATTTAGTTCATCAACACTTTAACAATTATTCATTTTAATTGGCGAAACTTATATATGCAGGAACATTTATCCAAGTTTATGTACACATAGAACTAAAACTATAACTATTCTCTGTGCTAGTATATTCTTTTCTATTCTAAACCTAACTATGTTCAATTGTACATATATTTTTAAATTTTCATGTAAAATAAGTCCACACACTAAAATGTCATTAACTGCTTCGGCAGCGTCCGCAGACGCCGGCAGCCAGTTGTGCTCTCAGAGCGACCACTTTCTTCTGGAGAAAAAAAACTTGCGTGGCGAGTCGAAACTCCCGCATTTTCCTTCTGTTGCGGCTCTGCTTGGCTGCCTGGTTATTACGCTCACGTTGCTGCCTGTAAGCGTCGTCAGCAGTCCGGCTCGTCTGCATCGCCCTCCGCATCCTCGGATTGTTACCCAGCAAGGTTCCTCCATTCTTCGCCGCCATTGCTTGCAGGGCATCTCGTTCATAGATATTCTTCGTCGTCTAACAATGATGAGGAATCGTAGATCTCATCTGACTCCTCAGACGGCGAGGGCGCAATTGGTCTGGCGTGCGTCCAGCTCCCGATTGAGTCGGGCGACACCATCGTCGTTGATGGTACTGCATACATCCATAAGTTTCTGATGATTTAATTAAATTTGGTTCATCAACACTTTAACAATTAATCATTTTAATTGGCGAAACTTAGTGTATATGCAGAAACATTTATCCAAGTTTATGTACACATAGAACTAAAACTATAACTATTCTCTGTACTAGTATATTCTTTTCTATTCTAAACCTAACTATGTTCAATTGTACATATATTTTTAAATTTTCATGTAAAATAAGTCCACACACTAAAATGTCATTAACTGCTTCGGCAGCGTCCGCAGGCGCCGGCAGCCAGTTGTGCTCTCAGAGCGACCACTTTCTTCTGGAGAAAAAAAACTTGCGTGGCGAGTCGAAACTCCCGCATTTTCCTTCTGTTGCGGCTCTGCTTGGCTGCCTGGTTATTACGCTCACGTTGCTGCCTGTAAGCGTCGTCAGCAGTCCGGCTCGTCTGCACCGCCCTCCGCATCCTCGGATTGTTACCCAGCAAGGTTCCTCCATTCTTCGCCGCCATTGCTCGCAGGGCATCTCGTTCATATGCCAGATATTCTTCGTAGTCTAACAATGATGAGGAATCGTAGATCTCATCTGACTCCTCAGACGGCGAGGGTGCAATTGGTCTGGCGTGCGTCCAGCGCCCGATCGAGTCGGGCGACATCATCGTCGTTGATGGTACTGCATACATCCATAAGTTTCTGATAATTCAATTAAATTTAGTTCATCAACACTTTAACAATTATTCATTTTAATTGGCGAAACTTATATATGCAGGAACATTTATCCAAGTTTATGTACACATAGAACTAAAACTATAACTATTCTCTGTACTAGTATATTATTTTCTATTCTAAACCTAACTATGTTCAATTGTACATATATTTTTAAATTTTCATGTAAAATAAGTCCACACACTAAAATGTCATTAACTGCTTCGGCAGCGTCCGCAGACGCTGGCAGCTAGTTGTGCTCTCAGAGCGACCACTTTCTTCTGGAGAAAAGAAGCTTGCGTGGCGAGTCGAAACTCCCGCATTTTCCTTCTGTTGCGGCTCTGCTTGGCTGCCTGATTATTACGCTCACGTTGCTGCCTGTAAGCGTCATCAGCAGTCCGGCTCGTCTGCACCGCCCTCCGCATCCTCGGATTGTTACCCAGCAAGATTCCTCCATTCTTCGCCGCCATTGCTCGCAGGGCATCTCGTTCATATGCCAGATATTCTTCGTCTTCTAACAATGATGAGGAATCGTAGATCTCATCTGACTCCTCAGACGGCGAGGGCGCAATTGGTCTGGCGTGCGTCCAGCGCCCGATTGAGTCGGGCGACATCATCGTAGTTGATGATACTGCATACAACACTGCAGACTGGTACGGATACGTGGCGTATTGCTGGGATTCCATGTACGATGGATAACCATATCCCGCACCGAAACCGGCCGGTGGAGATGGATAGGAAGGAGCACTATACGCGGGAACCGGTGACGTGGGCTCTACCTTCACCGTGGGACTGCTCAAGTCCAAGGGAGCGTCCTGCGCGTAAGGAGTCCACAAAGACATATTGAGAACTGTTCAGCTTGACGTGCAAATCACAAATGTCCGTGTAGGAGTATGTTGGCGGACCAGTGTCGTTTAAAAGAGGCGGGGTCTAAGTGAGCCCCGCGGTGGAAGGGTTGAGAGCAGGTAGCCACCCTAACGGACCTCGAGTGACGGAAGATGTATGGGTCTCGGGTTTTTTTGAATGAAGTAATTAAACACAACGTTAAACTGAAATGCGAAGGCAATTTGGTAGTGATTAAGTTATTCTTATTGTTATACTCGTATCTCTAGTTAATCTAACATAAACTAATCGCAAAAATTTTGTTTGTCAGTGAATACTCTGTTTTAACTTTTGGGTCAATATGGACACATTGATTAATATGGTTATATACTCCTACCTAATGACTCAAGTGTATACTTTCCTATAACTTCAACAGTTCGACATGTTGGCAGTACTTATATACTGATACCTACGTTGTGGATAACCAGGCTATCAATTTAATCAATACTCTATCAACAGTGTCATATCTATCCACAAATATTACTCATAATTGAATTAAGCTCGCCTTTGTTCATGTACTTTATTAACACACTGTGTAATGTTGTTTTTGGTGTACAATAATCAATTAAGAAGGTTGAATAATGTATAGGTAGATATCATCAATATGATTTTAGTAGTTCAGTTTGTATACTTTACTTTAACTGCAAAAGCAATAACAATGGCGCCGTTTTTCCAGGCCAGATAAAAGAGCTGCACTTTATGCCCAGCTTACTAAGGCAATAAAATAATTATCAGTCCAAATAAAACCACTATCTTTTCTTGCTGTAAACTGGCTTTGTTGCCTATATTCATATATATATTCATATTTTTTATTATACAGTAGTACTGTAGGTAGTACAATATCGGAAGTAGTATTGAGTACCGATACGACTGCACAATAAAAAGTCGACGCTCATGTAGACTTTTGTCCGCGACAGTTGCGACATTATTAACTCACTGATGATTCACATGAAAGCTTGCGCTGGACAAGCGATTACTTCTTTAAAGATATATATAATTCATATAATTTATGGTTCCCGGATATTGTGCTAAAATTACTGTCAAACTTGGCGGCAGTAATTCTTGTCTTCATTAGATCTCGCTTGAATAGAATTTAGCAAAGTGAAGTATTGACCGTTTTCTAGTCTTATCCTAACCTATCTTTTTGTTAACTCATAAGAGAAATTGGAGCTTTAGTAATAAAAATAATAAACATTATGTTTCTTTCAAAAGAAGGTTTTGAGTTCGTTTTCTCGATCACATTATTATTCGTGCACAGTTGGCACGTGATCCTGACTGTAACAACATTGTGCGCGTGGCGGCCATGTTGGCTGATGGCGGCCACCGCGCCGGTGACGGGTAGTAATAGTTTACTACCCGTCACCGGCGCGGTGGCCGCTCTCAGTAGTCTGAGAGTGTTTGTACACTGAAAGGATTCGTGTTATCTTTGCGCACGCGACTGTTGCACTTATAGTGAGCTAAATAAAATTATTATTAAAGCTAATTCAAATTACTTCGGCACTTAAACCTTGATCACCGTAGCAGCTCAATATTTTCCAAGTTGCTAAAGTGGATATCTTAAATAAATACTATCCACCTATATTTATACTTATAGATTTGAAAGGTTGTTAATAACATGGGGCTTTCAGAAATAATCTAAATAATAAATATTGCATAATCTAATTCCGCCCAGCCCGTTTCATCATCGGACTACCAGACGTACGGCGATGCGCCATCGGTACATGGTGGACATCCCACCCATACGCACTAAACGTTTTGAAAATACTTTTATTATGCGTACAGCTAAGGAGTGGAATTCCCTGCCGGAGTCTGTGTTTCCCGATAGCTACAACCTAGGGGTCTTTAAGTCAAGAGTGAATAGGTTACTTCTAGGCAAGCGTGCTCCATCATCGGCCACATCATCGCTTACCATCAGGTGAGATGGTGGTCAAGCGCGAGCCTATATAAGATAAAAAAAAAAAAAAAAAAAAAAATAATTAGGTTTGTCTTTTGAAGAGACAACATCGGGGAAGGCCAAAAAGGGATTATATTGTCATAAATTACGGAAAAATAAGAAACAATTTTATTTATTTAATAATTAATGTACACACAGTATAATGCACAGAGACAACACATTAAGACAATAGAATACAATGGCACTGCTTATTTGTTATTTTTTCATGTGGATTCATACGTTCTATAAGTTCACTTTTGAACAGTTTCGCCACTGTATGTTTGTAGATCAAGCACGCCGCAACGGCTGATTGAATTTGAAATAAAATTTTGAAAACAGGTAAAATATGGCCTAAACTGAATAATTTTCTCGCAAAACACGATTAAATACTCTTTAAGTAGCCAAATCATCGCTTACTATCAGGTGAGAAAGGTGGTCAAGCGCGAGCCTATCAATAATAATAAAAAAAAATTGCTAAACTGTCAACAGGCTGGAGCAATGCTGAACGCGTACTACTTAGTTGTGAAACGCAAGTGCCGACTGACAAATGCAAGTTCAATATAAAGTAAATTCTTTACGTCAAATATTATATCTACTCAATGCGTACACGCGGCTATAAGCTTTGAACAAGGAACATGTAAGAGACAGCGAGAGAGATCGTGAGGCGAGTGACAAGAACACCAGCGATCGGACAAAATTCATCGTGACCACGACCGCTCTGTCAAGAGCGAAACGAATAAGAAGAAGAAGCGACAGTATACGTAGTATCTCTAAGTCATCTGTGGTCGTCACTAACGCAAATGACACACGCACATGACACACGAACATCAGGTCGCCAAAACTAAGGGAACTAGGAAATTGCACATAACTGTCAAATATAACGAACTATCAACATCTGCATCGAATGCAGCTGCGACTATCCTTGTACCAAAGTTAAATGAAGCCTAAATACGATAGTCATAGGTGTAATTTTGCTTGATGCGTAGGTGTACTGTACTTACAATAATAATTGCAAAGGTTTCGTCGCGCGCCTGTCATTTAGACCCCTTCCGCGTGGACATGGATTAAGTCCCCAGGGATCTGTACGGTCAGCAAAAAACCTATTGTGTTACATATTTTGGGGCAAGAAAACTGTACTTTTGTTTTTGAGTTAGTGATCATGTGTTCAAATTGTTAGTGTAGGTCGAAACGTTTTGTATTCCAATCTTAGGATGGTGTTATATTTGTTGCTTGTTGTTAAACTAGCTGGTTTAACAAAAAACTCTTCCTTGGCTACATAATTCTGTCGAAATCCTGTTTCTGCTCAGCCGGAATCACTACAATGTCTAGTCCTGCCTGCGCGGCAGATTCTTACGATTTCCACCAGGTCTTCGGTTCAGCGTTTTGACACTCCTCCGAAAAATCAAGACTACGAGTATGTGTGGTATATTATTTTTCATTTAAAAACCTACATTCCATCGATACTTTTCTGCCAACCAAACACATATCAAAATTGCGAAGGGGTGCGATGAGTCAACAGATCCCGCGCTGACCGCAACTGCGATCGGTTCTCGACCACCGCACCATTCGGCCATTCAAAGTCAAAGTCAAAGTCAAAGCACTTTATTTCAAGTAGGCCAGTTACAGGCACTTTTGAATTGTCAAAAGACAAAATAAAATATTACAAAATTATGGTGCTACAGTCCCAGTCACAAGACATAATAACTGTGAAAGTACCGTAGATGCCCATTCCAAGGCGTAGATCTCAATGGAGAAGAACGGGCAAGAAACTCCATGGACACTCTTTTTCAATTAGGTAATTATTACAAATCATTTGTTACATCATTCATGTTGAGATTACACATTATGTGAGAACGATGTAGAAAGTTAAAAGTGTCCATAGTAAATATAAAAAGACAATTCAGAAATAAAATTAGAATCAATTAAAATAAACCATGGCAGCTAAGAGATGACCAGTCCCAACCGACAGCGCCCGTTCACGAACATGACACATGTATCAGCACCATTCAGCTCAACCATTTTGAAGGGAGCTAAATGATCCGACACACGCGCCACCATCGGCGAGACATTTGAGTGGGCATGACATACTCTCAACCACCGGAGTCATTCAAGTCAATAGAAGACGTAGGTATCTAGACAATGATAGCTCTGAAGTACATGGTACTCACACAATGCTGGCTATGCTGCTATATAATACTAGAAAGATTAACTCTATATAATGCAAAGATAGTAGCAATCTTCATCAGCTCCGACAATAACAGTAAACGATACCTACGACAGTCTTACCAAAAAATAAAATTTAAAAAATACACATAAAAACGAAATTAAAAAATAATAATATTTAACCTGACAGCAAGCTAATTTTGGTAAAAGAACACGAACATTGTCTTGAGTTCAACACAGCGGCCAACTATGCTTATCATCTAAATAATCATTAATAGAATAGTATGCCATAGAACAGAGATTAGCTTTTACCTTTGCTTTAAATGCGTTAAATGGCAAATCTAGAAAAGAAGACGGTAACTTGTTGTAAAAAGTTATACCAACCCCAACGAATGAACTATGCACCTTATGAAGTCGATGAAAGGGAGCTCGTAATTTGTCCTTATTTCTGGTGTTAAAGTTGTGAATATCACTATTGTTACTGTACAAATGAATGTTCTGCCTAATATATAAAATGTTGGCGAATATGTACTGTGAAGCCGCTGTGAGAATACCAATCTCTTTAAAAAAATCTCTTAGAGAAACACGCGCACCTAATTGGTAAATGGCACGAACAGCTCGTTTTTGAAGCACAAATATATTTTGAATATCAGCGGCTCTGACCCACAGTAGAATACCGTAGGACATGATACTGTGAAAATAACTAAAGTAGACCAACCTTGCTGTATCAACGTCAGTGTATTGTCTAACCTTTCTGACGGCGTAGGCGGCCGAGCTAAGCCTACCCGCTAGGCTTGATATATGTGGCCCCCATTGAATTTTTGAGTCTACTGTACCCAGAAACACAGCTGAATCAACAGTTTCGAGCTTCTCATTGCCGAGCACAATGTTGGGACCCAGATTTCTAACATTGGGCAAAGCGAACTTTATGCATTTAGTCTTCTTGGCATTAAGAACAAGATTATTTGTTGTGAACCAATCTGTGACCATTGATAGTGCGTTATTCACGTCATCAAAAACTTGTCTATTCCTATCTACTTTAAAGATCAGAGAAGTATCATCTGCAAACAGTACAACGTCGCAAACATCCTTTAAATAGAATGGCAGATCGTTAATATAAACCAGGAATAAAAACGGACCCAGTATTGAGCCTTGAGGTACACCCAGCTCAACAGGTAACCTGGAAGATTTAGCGCCATTAACGTCTACGCATTGGTATCTATTAAGTAAATATGACTCAATTACATTCCATTCACACTTGCATCCATTGTCCTGAACTTGTATGACTTGATGTTTCTATTTACTGAACAATCTGCCTTTATCGCTTTCAAATAGAATATGACTGAATTCTTGAATCTACAGTGACTAAAGGATTGATTGGAATAAAGATGTCGTATATTTATTTATTTATTTAAGCCATTTATTTATTTTAGCCTTAACATACAATAAATTAGTTATTTTTAGTAAATCATGTATATTTAGTTATTTTTTCTTCATTAAGGACCTCTTTTCGAGTAAAGGCCTCCTCCATTTTACTCCAAAGTTTTCTATCTTTGGCTTTTGACGTCCAGTTGTCTCCTGCTATCTTTTTAATCTCATCAAGCCACTTATCAGGGGGCTTACCCTGTTTCTTTTTCCAAACGGGCCAGGCCAGTGAGTTACTTTGTTGGACCATCTATCTGAGTTCATACGAGCTACGTGGCCTGCCCATTTCCACTTTAGTTTTTTGCAGTGGTTTAGAGCATCTATTACCTTTGTTTGTTTCCTTATATCTGTGTTTCTTTGTTTATCTATGCGTTTAAGGTTTAGAATACTCCTTTCCATTGCTCTTTGGCAGGTTTGGATTTTTCTTTCGGTTTTCTTGTTATAGATCCATGTTTGGCACGCATATGATAGGCAGGGTAGTAGACTGGAGTCCAGAACAATTGATTTTAGGTTGATTGGTAGACTTGACTTTAATATTTCCTTATAGCTCCAAAACTTTTTCCATGTTAAGTTTACGCGTCTGTTCAATTATATTTATTCAAATCAATTCTTCAGCCCTGCTAAATGGCCCTTGTAGCCGCAATTTGTTTGATTTACAAATTGCCATTGGTAAATGGAGTAAAAATGATAGATGATCGCAAAATAACTAGCTAACATGTGTCGCTTCAATAGTTAAGCATAAATACAATTTATTATTGCGTCCATTCACGATATTTTCTTCCTTTTAAATATGGAAAACACTGAAAGCGAATGCGATGCGATGTGAAGTGTGCACTTGACATCATTATTTTACTCCAGTAAATACTTTGACGATGAACATACAAAACATTCAGGATTGCTAAAAGGCCGTCAAAGGCTTGATATTACCAAAGAACTTTACATGATAATCCAGACCTCACAAATACTCTCTACACAATGTACATTTCCTATCTAACTGTACATCACTTAGCAATCCTTTGCCACAACTGTGTAACGTCAATAACTACAATGCTCCAGTAGGCGTAATGGGGACCTCCCCGTGGGAGACGTTCTCATACAAAGTGTCCGGAATCAATGCCTCACCCTCGATCGCCTCACACACTGCTCCAGCAAACATTACCTTTTCATTTACATCTACGGAAGTTTTTACCAACAACGTCTAATGTTTGTGGGACAGATTATTTGCGATCTCTTCGCATGCTATCAGCCATTTTTCGTTGGTCTCGTTTTATGTGTTTTACAGTAACTATAATGGCGAGTTCCGCCTAAATAAATCTAAAGAAAAGATGAATCCCTTCAGAAGTGGCCTAGTCTATATAATTTCTTCTCAATTCAATATTTTGAACAGACAGGACAGAATTGAAGCAAATCATAACAGATCCTTCTGGGAAATATATGAATTTTGTATGAAAGGCAAACAGAGTCTGCCTTATCGTCGCCAGGGAAAAACAAATAATAAATTCGTGTTATTTGTTACAACTGAGCTTCTTTGTCGAGTGGATGAATGACAATTGCAAAAGGCTTGGGATTGGGACGGTCACAATGGATCTCTTCGCTGGATGTATTATCATTTCTCAATTTTGTGATAGAATTGTGTTACATTTCTAAATCCTCGAAGCTTGAGATTACCTCTGGTAATCTTTTATTCTAATAATACGGACTTAAGCAGATTTCTAAAATTGTTAAGTCTTATCTGACACTGTTCTTGAAAATTAGAAAAAGTTTTAATATTTACATGAAATCATCAATTTACTTCTTAGCGTCTAAATGTAGAAAACTGTTAGTTAATGTCGTAATTACATGTGGCTTTCAAAATCTTGGCGGTAACCAAAATAAGTCCCTGAGGAATCCTTCAAGTTCTGATACAAGATGTTATGTTTTTACATCCTTTTTGAATCTTAACTACAAACGCACAATGCCATTTACATTTAAAGAATATCTTTCTCCCGATCCAGAATGTTGCACATTTTGCTGATTGTTATGAGCAGCACCAATTATTAATGTTATTCTTACACAAATATGACTCGTAACGTTTTCCAGAACGACAAAGCTGGTAACTCTTGCCCATAGTGTTCGCTGTTCCCAGTTTTTTCTCAGTCTCTGTGATTGTAATCAGTCATGCTGGCAGAAAAAAATCGCTTTAAGTCTGTGTGTCCGTCATCTGTGGACACTATTAGCAGATTATAATCCGCAAAAAGAGCATGTACTATCGTATGGACCATGGGCGGTGGTCCAAGTGCTGCGATGTTTGTGATAGATGCGTGTAGCCAAGATAACAATCTACAATCGATAACGCTAGTAGAAAACGTGTCAATGTATGGGAATGACCATTCTGAAAGTTAAGTCACGTGGTCAGACCATACATATAGAACGCGTTTACGATTGTAGAGAGATTCGATACGAAAAGTTTGTTATTTGGCTAGGGTTATGATATGCTGTTTGATAGAGTGGTTTTCTTTTTTTTATTTATCCCTGAAACGGACATTATCCAAACTCCTTTGAAAAAAGTTTGCGTATCTACACATCTTGCTATCTCCTATCCCTTGCGTTGTACTATTTGCTTGCATTAACAGATGCAAGGTTGTCAATGCTCGTCTTTCTCCCACGGGATCTGTCGATTATCCCAAACAACAACATCCACGCTGACCGAAACGTGACCAGTCTTTAGGGAGTCACTCGCTTTTTCGTTTGTTATTCTAAGCAGCGCACAAATATTGTCAATTTTTGCCCCTTTAGCTTCCCGGAAAGAATACAATTAATTCAGAAATGTGGTTGAAGAATGTATGTGATTATGTTATTCCGTTTGTGGTTTAAATTAAAATGTCTCATTTCGCCTTTGTGCGAATAAAAGGTGCGGAAAGATTTGACTTTACTGGCTGGACTGTATTCTCTGAGCGCTTAAATAACCTAACATTGTTCCCTTTAACATTCCCATCCAAGCTTCTATAATTTTCAATTTTATTGATTTCGCATTGAATTTGTGTGAGTCTTTGTTTACTGACCTTAGCTGTTTATACGCTTTTGTCTGATACGTATTTAATGTTTCACAATACATACATGTGAACTTTATTTTTAGGTGGCACAAGGACTTGGTAGCAATGTGGACGTCAGAGTCTTTTAGACGAATTATGATGATGTCCATTTTATAATAAAAGACAGAACCTCTTTCTAAAATACTCTTTCTAAACGATTGATCTTAGTACGAACAGATGTGTAACTACTATGTTTCCTTTGTCTTAATTTGAAACGATGATAACGCAAAGTAAAATGCTCCACACAAGCTTCCCACATGTCGCAAAAATACAAAATTTCTAGCCAGTTACTTAAAGAGCGAAACAAAAATATTTATCTTCAGCGTTCCAAGGGAGTTTCAATACGTATTCATGTCCTAATATCGTGAGTATATCACACTCCAGGTTGAAGGACGGTCCCGGAGTGAAGCTGAAATGCGTCCGCGGTAAGTACGACATGCCGCAGGTGATCAAGCAGAAACTGTGAACAACTAGTTCTAGTACCCTTACTACAATATAGTTATCATCATCATTTCAGCCGAAAGACGTCCACTGCTGGACATAGGCCTCCCCCAGGAGTTGCTGGTCATTGACCAAACCCGTGCGTCTCGCATCCAGCGCATTCCCGCAACCTTAACCTGGTCATCGGTCCACCGAGTGGGAGCCACCTACAATACCTACAATATAGTGATAGCTTAAGAATATTTAGAACCTGTTATTATCAGCGGCTTTGTTCGCATGAAAGTAGTAAATTATCTCAAAAGATCGCGCAGAAACATACATATAAGAATCCGCGCTTCGATTCTATTGGACAACACTCGCTTGCGGAGAGGAGCGCTTGCGCAAGCCACGCCTCTTTAAACACTCATCGTGTACAACGTATTTATGTGATACAAAAAAGTTAGTTTTAAATAAACTTGAGCTCTTTTGACTCTGAAATACTTTTTGCTTGTCCAGAATATTATTTCTTAGGATCCGTAACTTACTAACTACCGCTAGCACTGTATTTAATAAGTTGTGAAACTTGGTACTTTTGCTGCATATTTCTGATTGTATTTTGAGACATTATAACCACAGTTTCACAGGAAAAATATCGAAAATTAATGAAATTGACGAAATCTATTCTACTAATCCGCGTCGCGTCTTGTACTATTTCGCGAACACCCGACCAATATCCAGCAATTCTTATGAATTAGGCTCCTTGACAATATACTAACATTGAAAATCATTCCAGGATCACAAAAATGCTGTGAAATAGGTAATTCGATATATTACTCAAAGGTGCCAAATGGTCAAAAGATTGTCATATTTCGTTTCTAGAAACTTAAAGTTTTGTCAAAAGCTTTAAGTTTAACTTTAAATTAATTTGACATTTAAAATTAGGTGCAACTGGGTTGCAAAAAAACAGAGTTCATGAGCTTATAAAAAAAAAAGAATAAGGTGAGGTTACAACATTTATTTTAATTCGTTTAAGTCTTTTACTCAAATATTAACATTAAATGCACAATTTATTGTATAAATTAACTTAATAATTGCACAATATTATTATACAGGATACAAGTCTTACAAACATTTACAAAAACAAACTTAAATCTATTTACAAATACATGGCACAGTCTTTCAATAGGAACATAATACTTGTATACTATCATCATCAGTATCAGCCTTTTGATGTTCCCACTGCTAGGACAAGGGCCTCTCTGTGACAGAGTGAATGGGCCTTAATCCACCAGTAGGCCCAGTTCAGGTTGATGGATACTAATTATACACTATCTTATTCCAAAAACACTTAACACAGACACTGTTGCCGACAGCGAACGCATACATTTCGCCTCAAGGCTGTTTGTAGCGCAGCCAACTCCTTTATTAAGTAGTCCACAGTCTGAGCCGAGTGATGTTCTCTGAGCTTCCTCTACACCATCTTATTCCTAAAACACTTAACACAGACACTGTTGCCGACAGCGAACGCAAACATTGCGCCTCAAGGCTGCTTGTAGCGCAGCCACCTCCTTTATTAAGTAGTCCACAGTCTGAGCCGAGTGATGTTCTCTGAGCTTCCTCTACACCATCTTATTCCTAAAACACTTAACACAGACACTGTTGCCGACAGCGAACGCAAACATTGCGCCTCAAGGCTGCTTGTAGCGCAGCCACCTCCTTTATTAAGTAGTCCACAGTCTGAGCCGAGTGATGTTCTCTGAGCTTCCTGTACACTATCTTATTCCAAAAACACTTAACACAGACACTGTTGCCGACAGCGAACGCAAACATTGCGCCTCAAGGCTGCTTGTAGCGCAGCCACCTCCTTTATTAAGTAGTCCACTGTCAGAGCCGAGTGATGTTCTCTGAGCTTCCTCTACACTATCTTATTCCAAAAACACTGAACACAGTCACTGTTGCCGACAGCGAATGCAAACATTGCGCCTCAAGACTGCTTGTAGCGCAGCCACCTCCTTTATTAAGTAGTCCACAGTCTGAGCCGAGTGATGTTCTCTGAGCTTCCTCCGGTGATGGCTCTTCTTTGCCGGCTCGTTGTTCCGCTCCCGCTGCTTGCGGTAGGCGTCATCAGTACCAGAGTTGTCGGAGGCGAAGCGAACTTGACGGCGCATCGGCGGCGTTTTGCTAAGCAACAACCCAACAACCCGGGTTGTTGCTTAGCAAAACGCCGCCATTTTTCGCCGCAATCACTTCCAACGCATTCCTCTCAAACTCTTGGAAGTTAGGGTCGTCAAAGAGTATGTCGGCGTCGTCCATGCGATGAGGCCTCCTTGTTGAAACTTCGATGAGTGTCACGGGCGGAGACGTCGTCACTTGTTGCGGCACTGTCGGGTTAAATTGTAACGACTCGTATCCCAAAGATCTTCCTCCAGGAGAAATATGTTCCACTGGTGCGATATATCCAGCATCGGGTAGAGATCGTGGCACCGTATATTGCGGTGCCTAAAACTCGCTTAAATGCGAATATTGAGATTTTTAGGTTGGCCGTGGTCGATAGGTCCAGAGGGACTTCGTCATTGTTAGTGAAAATGAGCATTAATGCTCTAGCCATAGACTCTAAATTGGGATCCCTTTTTTTCGCATAATGTTCATTTTCTTACTATACTTTGGCTTAACTGTTTTGGCATAATTTGTTTTGCCATAATAATTCTTGGCCAAATTTTTTTTGGCCTTCAATTTATGTTGGCATAATTATCTTGAAGGCTAATTTGTTTTGGCGTAATTTTAATTCGCATAATGTTACTAGCCCTAATGAGTATTAGCATAATAGTATTAAGGCATAAAATAATATCATTTAGAATACGTAACTCTGTATCTCATTATAAGTTTATTTATTAAGTATTTATTTTATATTATTACAAAATTAACCTAAGATCGTGTTATTTGCTGATGACACATCTTGACGATGTGAATAAGTATATTCATCAAGTCCAAACTTGGTTCACGGCAAACAATTTGGTACTAAATGAAAAAAAATAACAAATGTATTAGACTCACCTAGCCGAATGTCAGAAGTAGCGAGTGCGACATCATATTGAATGGAGAAAAGCTGGACTATGTAAATCAAACAGTTTTCCTAGGAATAACTCTAGATGACAAATTGCAATGGAGGCCTCACATAACATCTCTTGCGAGTCGGCTGAGCTCGGCCGCTTCTGCTGTTAGAAAGATGAGACAGTTGACGGATGTAGAGACCGCGCGTTTGGTCTATTTTAGCTACTTTCACAGCATTATGTCATACGGTATTTTACTGTGAGGTCGGGCGGCTGACATTGAATCAATATTTATTTTGCAAAAGAGAGCTGTCAGAGCCATATATAAGTTAAGTCAGCGAGAGAGTCAGAGGAATGATTAATGATTCATAGGGATGCTTATGATGTAGAGTATGAGAACTCAAACTATCTATAGTTACCTATGACTCACAGTTGGTATTCACGGACCTTAACCTTTCTAGCTTTAAATAAATAAAGTTTTGTAACCTTACAAAACGTTATTTATTTTTACCAGTATTTTTCACAATGTTATTGGAACTACAATTTGCAAACTACATTTGGAAAGGCTTAACGCAAATAATGTAACAATGACATTCTGCATAGCTTGTGAAGACAACGGTACCTACGGTCCTAAATAGTAGTATTAGCACTATTGTCTAATTGAAAATGACTCGCACTGTAGTGTTCAGTAGTACCTATTATTGTTAAATAGATACCCTTATTTAAAAAAAATTGTATGCCACTTATTGTAGCAGCACACAGATACGTGTCCGGACTAGGGCATGTAATATCGGAAGTTTATCAGTACCGATATGATTTCCGATATTTGATCTCACTATCGGAATTTCGATATAAATATCGGAATTGCAAACTTCCATTAAATATCGCACATTTTTTAGGTAGTACAACAAAAAAAAAACACGTTTATGCCGCGACACATTAGGATTTTCTATTGTGTCTCTCTCTATACATCACCAGTGACTGGGTAATCGAGCGCTTATGAACCTAAACTACGCATTTGTTCCATGCCTTTCTGAAAAAGGACATTGCAAAAATATCTAGAAAATAAATGTTTATCGATCAATCTGAAAGTAGTCTCGATAAGTGTCGTCATCGTCGTTTCAGCCGAAAGACGTCCACTGCTGAACGGGAGGCAGTTGCAGCAGGCAAGTTTCGTCACATTAGCCGACGAAAATATAATTGTTATAACGGGCTCTATGAAACTGTGTATTTACTTGCCCTCTTAAAAGGAACCTTTTTAGCAATCTCGGGACTGTGAATCATATTATATTTTCATGAATTGAAGTTAAAGTAAATAAGCGCCCGATTAGTAAACAAATTATCCGACCACTGTTATTCACCGTAGTCAACGAGATAAACCACGCTTTCTCGCTCAACACTTCACAAGGAGCTAAAATAAGTTTTTTTTTCTGATTCGAAATTCCGATATTGGATCACTCAGTATAGGAATTGAAATATCGTTAATATCGTTCCGGTATTCCGATATTACGAGATTACGATATTCATGCCCTAGTCCGGACTAATTTTTGACTGTGAATGGCTCGTCGGTCTAGTGATCGGTGGTGCATTTTTGTGCCAACCTTAGGGTGTTATGATGGGTTCGATCCCTAGGTCATGCTAGGTATTGGGTAACGATTTCTCAGTAGATAGCACCCTGGAGTCTAGACTTGTGCCCGACTTATGGCAAAAAGCCCACTCGTTATAATTTATATAAGAAACTAAAAATAATGTTATGTATCTTAATATTCCATTACTATGAGTGGAAAATCCAAAAACTGTTTCACATCCCAATATTCGACGGCTGATCACGTTAGACCCTTGGTCACGTAACAGGAGGGTGCCATACTAATTGAGTGAGGGTTGGTTAGGGGAGTTACCCCAGGCACCAGGGGTAACTCCCCTACCCAGCGCAATACGTAAACCCTTGCGTTTGAGCGCAACATTTTGCTTGCTCAGAATTTGTATCGATCAGTTGGTTTTGTGCGGAACTGTCGGTTGCTAAAAGATTACTAAAATGAGGCTATTAGAGAATAGACTCATTGCTGTGAAACCACGATCGACACTAACTAATAAGTTTATACAAAGCCCGGGTTCATGTCGACTAGTTTAATTTGAGTGAGCACCTACAGACCTGATACCTTCTGCCTGCGTTTTGACCCGAGTGAAATTGTAGGTAGTCCGTTTTTCCTAAATTATTCTAGTCATATATATGTAGTGTCATCTTTCGCGGGCAACCAACCATAACACTAAATCCATCATCATCATCTGCCTAGCCTTTGCCCAACTAAATTGGGGTCGGCTTCCAGTCTTACCGGATTCAGCAAAGTACCAGTGTTTTACATGGAGTGACTGCCTATCTGACCCCCACAACCCAGCAACTGGATAACACGGTACCTCTTGGCAAGACTGTTGTCAGATCTCAAGCTTCTGACTACCCGTAACGACTGCCAAAGATCTTCAAATGACAGCCGGGACCAACGGCTTAACGTGCTTTCCAAGGCACGGAGGAAACTTGGTATGTTGAAATGGTCACCTATCCACGAACCGGCCTCGTCAAGCGTTGCTTAACCTTGATGATCGACCCGTGCGGCTGTTATTATTAAGCCACGAGCTCCTCTATAACACTAAATCCATACTAATATTAAAATGCGAAAGTGCTGCATGTCTGTCTGTCTTTTACCTTGTCACGCCTAAACCACTGAACCGATTTAGATGAAATTTGAGAGATAGTTTGAGACCCTGAGAAGGACATAGGATAGTTTTTATGCCGGAAATCATCCTTAAGGGGGTGGAAAGGGGGGTTAGAAATTTGTATGGTGAATCAATAATTTCTCATGTAAGGTGGCCCACCTTACATGAGAAATTTTTATGGCGCAATATAAAAAAACTATTTTTGAAGGACTTATGCTGCGCAGATGAAGTTGCGGGCATCAGCTAGTTTAGTATAATTAGGTCTGCTTGCAGCTGCAATTAAAACGAAAGGGCAGTTGAAAGTTTATTTGACCACAATCTATGAACACAAAGTTAACTGCGCTATCTCCCCGTGGTAGCGCAGTACCAGAGATAATACAATACTAGCATACAGATGCCTTATCCCATACAAAAAATCCGTGACGACGTAATTAGCGTTTTTCGTCTGATTAAAATGATTATTTTTTAAGTACTACGATCGCGTTGGGTTCCATTCCTCATAGTCATCTATAGATGGTGTTAGCAGCGACTTGCAAGTAAAAGGGTTGGCTCGGTTCGTGACCATTTTTTTCATTAAATACCGTGATGATTTGTTTTATAGTATATTTTTGCAAGTTTCTACAGTTTCATTGTATCAAAATGTGTAACAATACAAATTAAAAAATCGAGTAACATGCGTCAGAAATTTTAAAACCGCGCAATCTATTGGAATCATTTTTAAATGATCCATTCAAATAATCTTTGAATGTGAATTAAGAGCCCAAAATTCCATTATGTTGTGCTTAGGAGAGATAATTAAAAAATAACATACAATATTTACGATAAATTCTAGAAAATGTTAATTTTACACACAGTTCAATAACGAATCGATGACGATATCGCGTCATCTAGTCACATTTATTTGAACAAAATTTTCTTTGTTAGTGCTGGGTCCCCGTGGCGTACGCATGAGCATTTCGCCAACCACAAAAAAATGGGCCGCTCGGCGTGCGACCGTCTTTTAAATTCATTGCCGTATTTTCGTCCTCGTGCCAAATGTTTTCTAAACATGACTATGATTCTCATTTATATGAATTGTAGAATGTTATGGGGTTTCGTTGAATTTCCCTATTCAAATGTAGGTTTCTAACACATGCCTGTCTGTCAGCATGCGCTGGGTTGATAGATACTGGTTTCAAATAAAAATAAACGGTTAAAACAATGTTTGCTGCATCAGTAAACTACCAAGCAAAACTAACGCGTCCAGAGAACTTAGGCTCTTGTAAAACCAACATAAAAATAAAACACAAAAGCCTGCGAAGGCCGCGGCATGTTACGTTCGCGTACGAGCGTGAGAGGAAATACGCGATGAGATTTCCGTCTATGTGATTGGTCGATTGTTCATACTAGAGATGGGCGTTTTCGGTTTTTAAGGCAAACGGTTATGTAACCGATATACAGTTTTCATATCGATATCGAAAATGGTTTTCAAATATCGATATCAGTAGTACAGCGATATTGTTCCTATCGGTTGTGAAGTTTGCGTTTTGATCGTACGTTTTTGCATTGTTACGGTTTTAAGTTATTCGGTCGTTCGTTGCAAGTAGTTTTGATTCGATACATACAGTTTTTGTGATATCGGCTATTTTGATATGGATATCGATAAGATATGATATCGAAGCCCATATCCGATATAAGTTACGTTTTGATATATCGGACCCATCCCTAGTTCATTCATACCACAGACATAAATCTAAATAGCTAACGCAAGTCCCTCCATCTGTATGAAAAACAAGCGTGCCACTTTTTGACAAACAATTTTACTTACCAATGAACGAAAACATTTCCAATGCCTAGGCCAACTTTTTCTATACATTCTTTACAGCTCAATATGGCATAAAAATGCATTTTACTAGATTTCGGTGGATTTCCGGTGCCGATAATGCAAAATGAAAAGCTCAGATTACGATCATTGATCGTAACTTTTACTCCTTTTTTTGGCACGCGAAGTACATACAATAGGGTCATCTAGTTAGATTTATATCCGTGGTTCATACACTTAGCCATTTGCCTTGCCGCATACACTTACGCAATAAGGCTGCAGGACTTTTTAATCTACTGGCAAATTTTTAGTGTGGATAGAGATTTTCTAGCTACTAAGCAGTAAAAAATATATATTTTTAATTTAGTGCTAGGAATTAAAGAAATGTGTAGACTCATTGTGTGTATTTAATTTAAGTAAGAAATAGAGACTGGATGGCAAAAGTTAGTTGGTAAAAAAAGAATAGAGGTGAAATACGAAAAGGATTCTTGTGATTACATAGCAAGGTAAGAATTTCATTCGACAGTGTTTAATTTAGAAGTAAGGACTTCTCTATAGGTCATAATGTTACTTGCTATAACTGTTACAGCGTTTGACACTTAATTTGTCAGTATTATTAAGTGGAACTTTAATTCTCTTGAAACAAGTAAGTACCTATCTATTTAAGTACAATAAAACAATTTATATTCGTCTATAAATTTTATTTATTTAACTACTTCAGACTCGTCATCATCATCATCATCAGCCTATTAATGTTCCCACAGTTGGGCCTTCTTTCTTTGAGAGGGAATGGGCCGTAATCCACCACGCGGGCCCAGTGCGGTTTGGCGGATGTCACATGTCTTCGAATTTTTGGTTCTAGGACATGCCGGTTTCCTCACGATGTTTTCCTTCACCGTTTTGAGAGCAGTGGTAATTAAATTATTAGCCAAAGTAAAGCGCCTGCCTGGGCTCGACCCCATGAGCTACAACTTGTAAGTCGCGGCCAATACCATTGGGCACAGTCTAGTATTGCACATAAAATAAATTAAATCCATAAAATTCTAATTTTACAATTAAATTTGGTCCATCAAACCTTATCACAATTATTAATTTAAATTTCCGAAACTTATTTATCTACACAGGAACATTTATCCAAGTTTATTTACACATAGACCTAAAACTATACTTACTCACTGTACTAAACCTAACTGCGTATGTTCAATTATTAGTACATATATTTTTTAAATTTACATTTAAAAAATGTCCACACACTAAAATGTGCTTCGGCACCGTCTACAGACGCCGGCAGCCAGTTGTGCTCTCAGAGCGACCACTTTCTTCTGAAGAAAAGAAGCTTGCGTGGCGAGTCGAAACGCCCGCATCTTCCTTCTGTTGCGGCTCTGTTTGGCTGCCTGGTTATTACGCTCACGTTGCTGTCTGTAAGCGTCGTCAGCAGTCTGGCTCGTCTGCACAGTCCTCCGCATCCTCGGGTTGTTACCCAGCAAGTTTCCTCCATTCTTCGCCGCCATTGCTCGTAGGGCATCTCGTTCATAAGCCAGATATTCTTCGTCTTCTAACAATGATGAGGAATCGTAGATCTCCTGTGACTCCTCAGACGGCGAGGGTGCAGTTTGTCTGCCGTGCGTCCAGCTCCCGATTGAGTCGGGCGACATCATCGTTGTTGATGGTACTGCATACATCACTGCAGACTGGTTCGTATACGTGGCGTATTGCTGGGATTCCGTGTACGATGGATAACCATATCCCGCAACGAAACCGGCCGGTGGAGATGGATAGGAAGGAGCACTATACGCGGGAACCGGTGACGTGGACTCTACCTTCACCGTGGGACTGCTCAAGTCCAAGGGAGCGTCTTGCGCGTAAGGAGTCCACAAAGACATTTTGAGAACTATTCAGCTTGACGTGCAAATCACGAATGTCCGTGTAGGAGTATGTTGGCGGACCAGTGTCGTTTAACAGAGGCGGGGCCTAAGTGAGCCCCCCGGTGGAAGGGTTGAGAGCAGGTAGCCACCCTAACGGACCTCGAGTAACGGAAGATGTATGGGTCTCGGGTTTTGTTGAATGAAGTAATTAAACACAACGGTAAACTGAAATTCGAAGTGAATTTGGTAGTAATTAAGTTATTCTTATTGTTACACAGATAATCTCACATAAACTAATCGCTAAAAATTTTGTTTTCGTTCTTAACACAAATTTTGCAAGCGCTCAAGCTTGTCTGTGGCATCCAGGTAGAAGGCGTCGGCATAATCTATAATAGGGTGAATAAGTGTTTGTGCCAAATAAATTTTAATCTTTAAGGGCATGAGACTGAGGGCACTTCAGCGGTCCTATTACTCCGACAGACATCCGTCTGTTGAAGAAATATTATTATTTACTATTGTCACTCTCCTTGTTGCCTGTAGTTCAGCGTAGGCGGACCTGAATAACGGTTTTACTATTCCGAAACGATAAGGTTCTATTTGGAGAACTAGTAAAACGTCGCATTGTCTTCCGCGTAAAATAAAAGGATTGGTCCTTTTCAAATATAGCACAGTGCAGATATAAGATAATGGGAAATACAGCGCAATTTGCATGTGGCATTTTATCTAGGATAGTTTCTAGAATGTTAAGTTGCACTAATAATAAGCGAGACCAAGCCAAACCATTATGGCGTCTCTTGTGCTTCCGTTACCTGAGTAATTTTGTTGATAATGAAGAAATCTAGGAATTCCTAAATGGATTAAATATACTGAATAGGTATACTCATATTATATAACTATGCAGGCTTTCGATTGTAGGTAGCTTATGGTGAGGTTAATGATATTCAAAAAGTCTTAAAAGTAAATTAGCATTCAGCTTCCATACCGACTTTTCTTAGGCATTGGAGTGGAAAATCTTTTAAAGTATTGCGTCTACTATTGTCTAATAGCTGAAGATATATAGCATACGAAAGATATATAGCAAGTTCTTTACGTCAAATATCTACTCAATGCGTTTATGCGGCTAACTAAGAAAACTAGGAAATGTCGAATATAGCGAACTATCAACATCTGCATCGAATGCAGCTGCGACTATTCTTGTACCAAACTTAAATGAAACCTAAGCACATCGTCATAGGTGTCATTTTACTTGATGCGTAGGTGTACTGTACAATAATATGTGCAAAGGTTTCGTCGCGCGCCTGTCATTTAGACCCCTTCCGCGTGGACATGGATTAAGTCGCCAGGGATCAGTACGGTCAACAAAAAAGCTATTGTGCTACATATTTTGGGAAAAGATAACTGTACTTTTGTTTTTGAGTGTTTGAGTTAGTGATAATGTGTTCAAATTGTTAGTAGAGGTCGAAACGCAACACGTTGGGTTCTAATCTTAGGATGGTGTTATATTTCAATTGACAATCGACATAACCAACAAAACTGAAAATATTTCTCACCACACCATCGTTTCTTTATTCTTCTTAATTCTTTATTGTACACCAAAAACAACATAACATACAATGTGATAATAAAGTACATGAGACGAGCTTAACTCAATGTTGAGTTCTCTGACAGCAAACCCTAGGGTGACAGAGAAAGATGACATTATAGAGGGCAGGATCCAGTATACAATTTTAAAATAACTAAAACTTTTTTATTTTTAGGAAGCCAAGGAAAAGTTTTGAAGGAAAGAAGAAGAAAGAAAGAAAAAATATTTATTTGTGACCCGCACAGGAGACACGAGATAAGCAAAACACAAACAATAATAAAAATAAATTACCCCGTGCGAGACCAAAAAGGCTCCTCAGCATTTGCAACAATATTAGTATTAATAACGATGTATTATGATTGCACTTCAGGATGATTTACGTCGTCTGGAGGATTATTGTCGTGAGAGTAAGCTTGATCTTAAACCTGCTAAATGTTCGGTTCTAACGTATTCTCGAAAACGCTCAATTATACCTTCATCGTATATCTTAGGTGATCAAGTACTACCTAGAACGAATTGCATCCGAGATCTGGGGGTATATCATGATTCTAAGCTTACGTTTGAATTGCATATCAATGCCATAGTCGCTAAAGCATCTAAAGCACTAGGTTTCATAATGCGGCTATCCAAGTGCTTTACTCAAGCCAAAACTTTAAAAATTCTTTACCCGACTTTTGTTAGAAGCAACTTGGAATATGCGTCTGAAATCTGGAATCCATGTTATCACAAGTACATTGATCGTATAGAGAGCATTCAGAAAAGGTTCATAAAGTATTTGTGTTATCATCAGAAAGTGCCCTACCGGTCTGAAGATTACCTCAATCTCTGCAAGAAGTACCACATATTACCCCTAATTAATCGGCGAGCGGTCTCTGACTGTACTACATTACTTAAAATTTTCAATAATTCGATCAATAACTCTGATATTCTATCCAAATTTTATTTAAACATTCCCGGAAGGTCGAAGCGATGGTACGCACCGTTGCGTGTTCCATCTTCCTCTACGAATTACAGGCAAAATTCATTTATAGTGCGTGCAAGTAGAAGCTTTAATGACAAATGTAGGCGGCATGATTTTGATCCTTTCATAACAGGTGTGTCCTCGGCCAGAAAGTGCCTGAGCCTTGGCTTTTTTAATTAGGATTTTGCATGTTCAGGTTTTTATCAAATATGAAATGTTAATTTATTTTAAGCTTGAATGTTATACTGTTTTGTTTTTCTTTTTTTGGTAGCTGTGTTATGTTGTTCACACTATTTCCAAACTATTTTTAGAAGTGATGACTTTTAATTGGCTGTCAGTCTCACGTACTATATTCTGTTTGTTTAGCTGTAAGTCGTCCATAATTGATAAATAAATAAATAAATTAAGTTTGTTGTTAAACTAGGCGGTTTAACTAAAAACTCTGTCTTGGCTACATCATTCTGCCAAAATCCTGCCTCTGCACAGCCGGAAACACTACAATGTCTAGTCCTGCCTGCGCGGCAGATTCCTATGATTTCCACCAGGTCCTCGGTTCACCGTTTTGACACTCCGCCGAAAAATCAAGACTCCGAGTATGTGTGGTATAAATTTTTGCATTTAAAATCTTACATTCCATCGATACTTTTCTGCCAACCACACACATATCAAAATTGCGAAGGGGTGCGATGAGTCAGCAGAGCCCGCGCTGGCCGCAACTGCGATCGGTTCTCGACCATCGCACTATTCGGCCATCCCATTCTCACTTGCATCCATTGTCCCGAACTTGCGTGAGTTCATGTTTCTATTTACTGAACAATTTCCCTTTATCACTTTCAAATCGAATATGACTGAATTCTTGAATCGACAGTGACTAAAGAATTTATTGGAATAAGGATGTAGTATCTTTATTCAAATCAATTCTTTAGCCCTGCTAAATGGCCCTAATAGCTGCAATTCGTTGGATTTACAAATTGTGATTGGTAAAAGGAGTCAAAATGATAGATGATCGCAAAATAACTAGCATTAATCCGATTTATTATTTCGTCCATTTAAGAGATTTTCTTACTTTTAAATATGGCAAACACTGAAAGCGCAACGCCCTTGACATAATTATTTTACTTCAGTAAATCTTAATACTTAAACGATGACCATACAAGACATTCAGGATTGCTAAAAGGCCTTCAGAGGGTTGATATTACCAAAGAACTTTATAAAATAAGCCAGACCACACAAATACTCTCTACACAGTATACATTTCCTATCTAACTGTACATCAGTTTGCAATCCTTTGCCACAACTGTGTAACGACTTTAAATACAAGAAAGAAAGAAAGAAAAAATATTTATTTGTGACCCGCACAGGAGACACGAGATAAGCAAAATACAAACAATAATAAAATATAAAAAACCCCGTGCGAGACCAAAAAGGCTCCTATCTCAGCATGTGCAACGATATTAAAAAGAAAATATCAGTGCGCTGATATTCTAATAGGGCCCACTGTTGATGCCACGGACACACTCACGGAAACGAAACATACAATATATTAGGAATAAAATAGAATAAAACAAATAACAAAATAGTACAAACACAGAAGGTGAGTTACAGTATGTTTGTGTATAATTTATAAAATAAATATGTAAATAAAACACAATAAATAATTAAATATACGACCAAAAACCCGACGGCTCAATTGTCATTTGTCGAAACCGTAGACAAACGAGAGAGCGCGCCAATCTGTGGTTGGCGTCGGCTGTCAAAATGAGAAAAAAAAAAGAAAAGATAAGTAATGGTGAATTATGTAAGAAATTTCTGTAAATAAACAAAGTGTAAATATAGCTGGTATTGGATAAAACAGAGTGGTGTGAATATTACTGTGTGTAGTAAAGTCTTCAGTGTAGTGTTCGCCAGAAAACGATGAAAACATAAACTAAGAACAAGGAACATTCTTTTTGCTTGAGTAACAAGTCATCATCTGCCTAGCCTTTTCCCAACTATATTGGGATCGGCTTCCAGTCTTACCGGATTCAGCTAAGTACCAGTGTTTTACATGGAGCGAATGCCTGTCTGACCTCCACAACCCAGTAACTGGGTAACATGGTATCCCTTGGCAAGACTGGTGTCAGATCTCAAGCTTCTGACTACCCGTAACGACTGTCAAAGATCTTCAAATAACAGCCGGGACCAACGGCTTAACGTGCTTTCCGAAGCACGGAGGAAACTCGTTATGTTGAAATGGTCACCCATCCACGGACCGACCTCGTCAAGCGTTGCTTAACCTTGAGGATCGACCCGTGTGGCTGTTATTATTTAGCCACGAGCTCCTGCTTGAGTAACAAGTACTGCTTGAAATTAGTACTAAATGTTCCAATGGTCTTTATAGCGCGAAACGGCGGAGGAAGATCGTTCCATATACGAGAGGCAGCGAATTTGAAACTGCCTCGGAATGCAGCAGTTTTGTGAGACGTCAACAAAAGGTATACAGAAGCTCTCGTTCTGACATTGTTTACATCTCGGGACCAGGTCAGTTTACTAAATAGATACTCTGGCTCTTTTGTGAGAATTATGCCAAAGAGCAGGGTAGCCAAATGTAGCTTTCTACGATCTGACATTCTCATCAAATTACCCTTATTTAGAAAAGGCGTTACATGAGATCTAGGAGGAATGGTAAAACAAAATCTTGCACAAGCATTCTGTACTCGCTGAATCAACCTTTCGCTCCTGCCCAGAATGCACGCCCATACACAGTGTCAGCGTAGTTCAGCTTGGATAGAACTAGTGACTCACAGAGCATGATACGCATCTCCACACTTATGTAGGGACGCACACGGTACAGAAGCTTAAGCCTTTTTTTATTGGGACAATCCCACCGCACTATTCCCAAACCACTGCAACTCCTGAAAGCCAGAATCAACAGTGGCGACCACCAGAAAAGCGCCGAGGCAATGAAGCTCGACGAAGTCCCGGAGAATGAATTTAACTGTCTTGGATCCCGCAACGAAATTAATCAGAAAATAATAACGGAGGAGTAGGAAAAAGTACAAATTTCCACTTCCCTCCATATCAAGCAGGAGACAGAAAAAACAAGGCCAATAGGCACAAAGGGTCGTTTACAACTGGGATAAGCCCAGTTGCCTAGCACCACGGATAAAAATTTGCATTAATATTAAGGGGTACTATATTGTGAGCTGCTATATTTGTTTCCAATAATAGGTATGGCAAAAATGCTTGAACGCACGGAAATTTGTTCTAGTTTCCACAAGGTCCGTATAGTAAACAACTCCAGATGCAGCCTGTACATTATTCAACATAAAATTGCGCTCATTCTGCCAAAGAATACACTCCCATAAGATATGATGTGCAGATTGTACATATTCGCAGTCAGACGTAGAACACTGACATAAAGGTGAGGCAACGAGCTTGAAGGAAAATAATTTACTTTTGAAGTTACCATGCCCTGTGAGAAATTGGGCAACACAGTGATCCACCTCCAGCCACGTTCTGGCTAGCCGCACGCGAACGGATGGAAAGAATTGGTGGAGGTGTCGGCCCTTGATGGAATTATCCCACCTACATTGCCATTCGGATAAAAGTTCCTCCCAGACGTCAATATGTGGTTTAAATAACCTAGAGATTTTCTTACGGTCACACCGAGTTAAAAAGTCCGCGTCCATGGTCTCTCGTGCGGAATAGTACATTGCAGCGACGCGCTGCACTTCAAGGTCGACCGGAAGTACGCCAGCAAGTACCGGTAAGGCTTCAGTACTAACCGTCCTATATGCTTTGCATAAGAATATCAAAGCCAAACGCTGGCTTTGGAGTAATTTACGTCGTACCGCCCCTATTGTGGCCCTATCAGCCCAAACAGGCGCACCATAGCACATACAACCCAAGTAAGTAGCCCCATAAATAGTCTTTAAGGTTAAAAAAGACAGACCCCACGTAGATTTAGATATTCTCGTTAAGGCATAGAAGTTCTTTTTTGCTTTTTCACCGACTATTTTAATATGATCTATAAACCCAAAATTCCTCTCTAACACTAGACCAAGATAGCACACGGACTGCTTCCTTTTTACGGGAACGTTATTACATTTTATAGTAGGACACGATTTGAGATTACCTTTCAAAATGTGTTGATAAGTTTTGTGCGGAGCAAAAGTCAGGCGGTTTCGATCACCCCACTGAGATATTAATCGTAGGCAAGTGTCAGCCAAGTTCTCGAGTCCAGCTCGAGTACTTGATTGAATGAGCAGAAGACCGTCGTCCGCGTAACCGGTTTATGAACAGCCGCTTGGAAGCGGAATCGCGAGGAAATCATCAAAGCCTAAGTTCCATAAAGGTGGACCAATAACCGAACCCTGAGGACATCCCATGGTGAGAGACTTCGACATGGAATGATGACCGAGTTTAAGTTTCGCGGAACCATTTAAAAAGTAAGAGTAAACTAAATTGTATATATTTCTATAGCAGCCCCGAGTTTTCATTTTAAGTAATAGCATTGGCCACCATGCGTTATCAAAGGCCCCAGAAATATCTAGAAAAATCCCAATTACGTACTTATGTTCAGATGTATTAACAATTTTCCTAACAGTAAGGGCCGCGTCTACGGTAGATTTTCCCATAGTGAAACCGAATTTATTGTTATGAAACTTTGGTCCGTCCGGTAGAAAACGTGGAACGATAAGGCGCTTCAGGAGTTTGCCCAAAGATGGAAGTAATGTTATGGACCGGTATGACTTTGGGTCGTCCGGGGGTTTGTCGCCACTTTTCGGGATAATTCGTATAAATCCACGTCGCCAAATACGAGGAAATACGCCCTCTGCAATACAACGGTTGTAAACGGTTAAAATCGCATCACCGGCTGTTTTACACGCTTCTATAATCATCCGATTAGATATTTTATCTTCACCTGACGACTTGTTGAGTGGTAACCTCTTGACAATGTTAATAAATTCGTTAGTGGATGGAAGGTCTGACGCTGGTGATTCAGGTGGTACAGCTGCCCACGCTCTGATCTGTTGATGGTAGTCGTTGTCATTAGAAAGTAAGTCATCAGGTATAAGAGTGCTCAGCAAAGCTTCAGTTGTCTCCTCAATACCGGCGGTGTGTTTATTATTTACTTTAATGTTCTGAACAAACGCGAGGTCGACTGATCGATTGGCTTTAAACTCATGATATAAAGGAGACCACGGACCCTCTTTATCTAATTTTTCTACTATTTTACGCACTAAATTACCCTTAGATTTTTCCACCGATGCTCTGTAGCGGGACCTGGCAACTCTAAAGCATTCAACGCAATGGAAAGAGGGTCACCGGTGACCTTACGTTTTTTAAGCTTATTAAGATGTTTACGCGCTCGGCGATAACCCTTACGCTGTTCAGTTAGGTAGTCACACCACCAATCGCATCTACGTACATTGGTCATAGATCCACGACCAATGGCAATGTCAGCACAGTAAGTAAAGGTGTCTGACATAATTTCAGCACTTTCCTCAGCTGACAGCCCATCACGAGTGAAATCTTTGGCGTGAGACGCAAGAAGCGAGCTAAAGAAATCCCAATTCGCACCCTTACATTTATACCTAAAGTTACCAATTGCATGTGTCGTACCCTGAGTAAAAACCGGAACAAATTCGTACACGATCAAGCGATGATCACTACAAGACGCGTCCGGTAGGACACGCAACCTATTCAAGCGTACGTCTGCACTAGACAGTGTGACGTCAATACAAGATTCGCCCATTTGGCTGCAAAAAGTTGGTGGTGCGTCAGGGGTATTATGAATAGTCAGATTCATTTCAGCAATGAAATCTTCAACAGCGCAGCGTCGTTCATAATCCGTAGACCGAACTTTGCCATACCATAAAGTCGAAGACGCATTAACATCAGCGCCAACGATAACTTTGCAGCCCGCGAGCGACTGCAAGTCGTGACGGAGATTATGTATATGAGGAGCAACAGGGTCTGAATATTGAAAGTAGCAGCTCACAACGTAAACTTTAAAAGAAGACGATGAGACCTCCGCAACGGCACAATGGGGTGTCATAAGGTTACGCAAAGACGTTACTGTGAAGTTAGAAGAACGGGCCACGTAAATTCCGGCTCGTGCTTTGCCATCCAACTGTACTACTTTGTGACGTAAACACGCGTTTTGATATTGTTCTTGAACAAGCACTATGTCCAAGTTATAATCGATAATAAGTTTGTCTAGTTCAGAAGTCGCCACCCTATCGTTGTGGAGATTTAATTGTCCTATGGTTAATCTATCCATTATTTTAGTAGTTGGTGTTGAGGATAAGTTGTTCGAGCTTAAGTTTATAAGTTGCACACTCGTGCGATCCACAGCGATGGTCATATGATTTCTTGGAACGTTTACAAGCAACGCAAGACGGTGTATAATTTAAATTGTCCTTATGCGGGTAGTCTTTGGTTTCATGTGCCTCAGAGCAATTAGCGCAGGTAGGTGATTTAATAGTGCAGTGTTTCTTAACATGACCGAACTGTTGACAATGTGCACAACGTACTATCTCGACATCATCAATGAAATGGCAAGTCGCCCAATCAATAAACAGTTTATCCTTAGTCGAGACTAAATTTTGCCGGACCGCGGACTCGATTTCAATGCCTATCCATTTCCGACCGTTGTCTAGCGAACGCCTACGTATAATTTTTGTTGATTTAATAAAGTCGGCTTCATTTAATGGCAACTCGTCTTTAATGTTTTGACAGTACAATGCATGCAAAAAGGCAGTGTCCTCCATTGACGACGGGACGTCTTTAACCAAAATACGAGGCCTACGGCCTTTCGGTTTCTCATGTCGTAAGCCAGCGGACCTAATGGCATCGACCGATTGCAATTTTTTGATTTGGTAATCGTTTGCGACACGTAACACGACGCCAGATTTCGCAGCTTTTTTGACATCTACAATTTGAAAGCCATCACTAGGATTTATAGCTTTCATGCGCGCTTGTTTAGTCGCGGCAGACGTTGCGTAATCAGTTGATCGCTCATCAGTGGGGTAGGCCACAAGACACAGAAGTTTGGCACGTGAATCCACCACGGGTACGACTTTAGGTAAACGAAGTTTTAATTTATCAGCATATGACATATTATTGACATCAGACTTGGCAATATCGACACCGGAATTATGTTTCATTTTATCCAATTCGCGTTCAGTATTGGCCAACTTAGTCTCGTTAGCGGATGATTTTATGGCTAGCAATGAGACAATAGCCGTTACGCGCTGAGTCATATCCATAATAGCGGATTTGTTAGCAACATTCATCCGGGACCCTTGGTCATTGACAAGGTCTTTAATTTTGGTCAGATACGCAGACGCCTGAGAAACCAAATCACAATAGTCGTCATTGCATGCGTTAGTGACATTTAATATCGGCGAGCTTACAATTGACTCTGATGTCTGCATTCGCTTTGATCTGTCTTCGGGTGAAATATATGAAGGAGACATTTCACTGAATAAACGTTTTGCATTAGCGGAGGTCGTCGGCGACCTTGGTTTATTATTTCGGCGGAATAATATTTCTCCACCACGATCAGGTGGGTCATCATTATTAGACAACATAATTAAATATGGAAATTAAACGAACAAGCGTGAAACAAAGAAAGAATAACGGACGATACAATTATTTCGATATACCCGCACGTCAAGAAAAGTAAATGTACTCACCGATAGCTGACTATATTTACTGATTACAAGTAAAAAACGGATGTATACGTTTAAAAACTTACGATATCAGCACTTATCACAACACAAAACAATTTTTTAAGCAACTCACAAGCCGGAAATAAATTTCGGTACACAACAATCGCAATTTCAAACAGGGAGCGAACAGATCACCGCCAACCAAAGCGAGCGCGCGGAGGGAAGCTTAAGCCTGTAAAAGCAGTTCCGCACAGCTTCCATGATGTGGGTCTCAAAGTGCAGGAATTCGTCAAATACTACCCCAAGATTACGGGCTTCCCGGACCCTTTCAATGGAACATCCGTCAATCTTCAAGTCCAAATTCCCATTAGCCATTTTACCCAAAAAATTTCTTGATCCTATTAGTATAAATTTGGATTTAGCTGGGTTCAAAACTAAGGAATTTCTCATAGACCAGGCTGAGATCCTATCCAAATCCTCATTCAGTCTTTTTACAGTGTCAACAGACTGCTGGGGATGAAAAGAGAGATACATCTGCAGATCATCAGCATACAAGTGGAACTTGGTGTTAAGAAGGCAGTTAATGATGTCAGCACTGTAAAGAATGAAGAGTAGCGGGCCCAAGATCGATCCCTGCGGTACACCCCTATTCACGCGCTTAGGACCAGAGGATTTAACGGCTCCATCATTGTCGCTCGTCACCTGGACAAACTGAGAACGGTGAGTCAAGTAACTCTCAAACCACTTTACTGTCTCAGGCTGACATCCATAGTAAGACAACTTCGATAGGAGGAGTGAGGTATTAATAGAGTCAAAAGCGCGCGAAAAATCTAGTAAGACCAGCAGGGTACCCATGCCCTTATCTCTAGCCTCCAGAATATTCCCAACCACATCAAGAAGAGCTGTAGCTGTGCTATGGCCCTTGCGAAAACCCGATTGAACAAGCGGCAAAATGCTGTGTTCCTCAAGATAAGATCGAAGCTGGTCAGAGACAACCTTCTCCAGGACCTTGGAGAGGCATGGCAGTAAACTAATCGGGTGAAGTTCTTTCATGCTGGTAGGATTAGTAACTTTAGGGATGGGTCTAACTATTGCCAATTTCCACAGTTCCGGGAAAGATGAGGTGGTGATGGAACGGTTAATGCGGCCGTTATAGCTGCAAGGGTCCGTGGAAGGGTCATCATCAGCATCTCAAGAGAGATGGTCACAACCCTGTGCATTAGACTTGAGAGTATGCAACAGCTTCAACACCATATCCTCATGAACCGGCTCAAGCTGAAAGTGACTGTTACTGAATCTGTGATGCTCAAAGTACTTCAGGTCTGCAGAAGAAACCCTACCGGTGCCAGGCACATCCAAAAAATGTTCATCAATTTTTTCTGGGTTGTTACAAAAATGAGGTAATCCGTGGTTTGGTTTATTAGAGATACTAGTGGCTACGGTAGATGTGCTTCCATATCTTCTTAGGTTGTTTAATGTTTTTATTTACGTAAGTTTTAAAATAGGCACGTTTCTCACTCTCTATGGCAGCCCTAACAATATATTTAAGCTCTTTGTATGAGTTGACATGACGCGAGGATTTAGTAGCTTTGGACTTTATGTGGCTCTTGTCCCGCAATTTCATCATTTGTTTGATAGTGGATGTTATCCAGGGGCAAGACTTTTCTTTTAATAAAACTTTTTTAAGTGGTGCGTGTAAATCGAACAGGTTCCAAATAAAATTATTAAATGTTTCAACCATGCAGTTCACATCCTCTAATCTTTCAATGTATTCCCAGTCCATCATATTAAGGTCCTCGTTAAACTGGTCAATTAGTATATCCCTGAGAGGTCTGTAGGTGACCCAGTGTGGGGAAGGTTTCTCTACTTTGAAGTTCAGCTCAACCGACACAACTGCGTGTTGACCGAGCCCCGGTACGTGAGATACCGAGACCTCACGTATACGGGCGTCGGTGCACACGACGTCAATAAGTGATTCACTATGATCAGTGAAATGTGTCGGTTCAGTAACTATTTGCTGTAAATTACAGCATGTTAAGAAGTGGTTCAGTAACTTAGCTTTATTGTCCGAGAGGTTTAGCATGTTTATATTAAAGTCACCCAACAAAACAATCTTGTCAGCGCCAGCAAAGGAGAAAAGTGAGTCGGTAATCGCATCAAGGAAGATGTTCACATCAATACAATGGTCCAGTAGGCCTAACGTGGGACCTCCCCGTGGGAGACGTTCTCATACAAAGAGTCTGGAATCAATGCCTCACCCTCGATCGCTTCACTTAAGAGTAACACCGCTCCAGCAAACATTACCTTTTCATTTACATCTACGGAAGTTGTTAGTTGTTACCAACAACCGTCTTCTGATTGTGGGACAGATTATTTGCGATCTCTTCGCATGCTATCAGCCATTTTTCATTGATCAAGTTAAATAAAACTTGATCAATGAAAAATGGCTGTCACCATTTTGGAATCCGTTCATAAATAGTATTCAATACTCTACCGGTAATCTAAAGCATACCTCAGTTTTATAGTAACTTTAATGGCAAATTCTGCCTAAATAAATCAAAAGAAAACATGAATCCCTTCAGAAGTGGCCTAGTCTTTTATAATTTTGTCACAATTCAATATTTTGAACAGAAAGGTCAGAACTGAAGCAAATCATAACAGATCCTTCTGGGTAATATATGAATTTTGTATGAAAGGCAAACAGAGTCTGCCTAATCGTCGCCAGAGATAAAATGTCAGGATAAAAAGGATAAAAAATCTGTTACCGACAAGGCCCTATCAGATATTATAAGTTGGATGAAAAATAATGGATTAAATGTAAAAGTTAACACGACAAAATTATTAGAAATGAACTCCTACAACACAAAACAATTAGCCTTAGATATTATGTATGAAGGCGATAAAGTACAACAAGTAGAGGAGTTTAATTTTTTAGGAGTTATCGTAGATAAAAATCTTAATTGGAAAAACCATGTTGAACATATTTGTAAAAACATGATAAATTTGTGTTTGCCTTGAAAAAGTTAAGACAAAACGTTTCTGTCGAAGCTGCTCTTTCGGCTTACCATGGTTACGTGTCATCTGTCCTAAGCTATGGACTAATCATGTGGGGCAACTCGACCGACACCTGCAGAGTTTTCAAGCTCCAGAAACGTTGCGTCAGAGTTATGAACAAGGCATGGTTCTTGGGTAGTTGCAAACCTCTCTTTCAAAAATGTATTTTTTTTCCAGTGCCTTGTATTTATGTAAGAGATATCTGTAATTTTACAAAGAGGCACATGCATCACTTTAAGCAATATACGGGCAAAGTTTCGCAACCTACTGTATCATCCACCTTTTTATAATGAAAATGAAGAAAAACGTGTTTAATATGTGTATATTAATCTATAATAACTTACCAAATGAAGTCAAATTATTACAGGGTAATTTATTTAAAACAAAATTGACAGAGTGGCTACTAAAGTGAGGGAATTTATAGAACATGGAAATAATAGTTTAATGAATAAATAGTAATGTCAGAATTTTAAACAAATATTTAAATTTTAGGTTTAGACATTTTTTTTTTTAATTTTTGACATTTTAATTTATTTTATGGATAATTTAAATTACAATTGTCCATATAAGTACAGCTACCAAAAAAATAAAATAAATTAAACAATATTTAAGGAATTACTTCTATTTTAGCTAAAATCTAATAATAGAAATCACCCAAGCCAAATATTTTTCGTTGTGCTTCTTAATCTAATACTTTTTGCATGTTCAGAATATTATTTACTTTACTGCTAGCACTGTATTTAATAAGTTGCGAAAATTGGTACTTTTGCTGCATATTTCTTATTGTATTTTGCGACATAAAAACTCCATTTTCACAGGAAAAATATCGAAAATTAATGAAATTGACGACTAATCATCTACTCTACTAATCCGCGTTTTGTATTATTGCGCGAACACCCGACCAATATCCAGCAATTATTATGAATTAGGCTCCTTGACAATATACTTACATTGAAAACCGTTCCAGGATCTCAAAAATGCTGTGAAATTGGGTTAATTCGATATATTACTCATAAGTGCCAAAATTCAAATTCAAAAGTCATTTATTCAAACTAGGCTGAGAATCAGCACTTTCCGAACGTCAAAATTACATAAGACAGTCCCCCAAAAACGCCCGCCCTTCACCACTTCCTAGTGCTTTTGCTTGGAAGAAGAAGTGGCGCAACAAACTCCCCAGCAGCACAGCTGTCTGTTCAGTTAGAAAAAAAACAAAAACTTGATTCTATACAATAGTATGCAAATAATTTACAATACGCAACACAAAAAAAGTAAATAAAATATATTTGCCATAATGACAGCTAGCACACGCCAATATACCAACATAAACATCGAAATCTAAACTCAAGCGAAAATAAAAACTAAAAATTAAAACGTAAACGGAACTTTACTAAAGGTTATACCAAGCCCAACAAATGAGTTATGAACCTTATGAAGCCGGTGAAAAGGAGCTCGTAATTTGGGGATTTCTGGTGTTAATATTGTGAATATCACTGTTTTGTGTTATCAAATAGTCAAAAGGTTGAACATTTCGTATCTAGCAACTTAAAGCAAGCAAGTTTTGTTAAAAACTTTAAGTTTAACTTTAAATTAATTTGATATTAAAAAAATTGGCGCAAAAAAACAGTGTTCATGAGCAAATAAAAAGAAAAGAAAAAGGTGTGGTTATAACATTTATTTTATTTCGTTTAGAACAAGTAGAACAGTACTCAAATATTGACATTAAATTAAATGCACCATTTATTGTAACTAACTTAATAATTGAAAAATATTACTAGAGAGGCGGATACAAGTTTTACAAACAGTTACAAAAAAAACTTAAATCTATTTACAAATACATTTCACAGTCTTTAAATAGGAACATAATACTAATATACTATCATCATCATTATCAGCCTTTTTTGGGAACATCTCCCACTGCCAGGACATGGGCCTCCTCTCTGTGAGAGAGTGAATGGGCCTTAATCCACCAGCGGGCCCAGTTCTGGTTGATGGATACTAATTATACACTACCTAACTTATTCTAATAATTCTTAGCACAGTCACTGTTGCCGACAGCGAACGCAAACATTTCGCCTCAAGGCTACTTGTAGCGCAGCCACCACCTTTTTTAGGTAGTCCACTTTCAGAGCCGAGTGATGCTCTCTGAGCTTCTTTCTGTGACGTCTCTGCTTTGCTGCCACGTTTTTCCGCTCCCGCTGTCTGCGGTAGGCTTCATCAGCACCAGAGTTGGCGGAGGCGTAGCGAACTTGACAGCGCATCCGCGGGTTGTTGTTCAGCAACATGCCGCCATTTTTCGCCGCAATCACTTCCATCGCATTTCTTTCAAACTCTTGAAATGCAGGGTCGTCGAAGAGTATATCGGCGTCGTCCATGCGATGAGGCCTCCTTGTTGAAACTTCGATAGGTGTCACGGGTGGAGACGTCGTCACTTGTTGCGGCACTGTCGGGTTGAATTGTAACGACTCGTATCCCAAACAACTTCCTCCAGGAGAAATATGTTCCACTGGCGCGATATATCCACCATGACGTAGATAATACCAGTACGTTGGCACCGCATATTGCGGTGCCTAAAACTAGCTTAAATGCGAATATTGAGATTTTCGGTTGGCCTTGGTCGATAGGTCCAGAGGGACGTCGTCGTTGTTAGTGAATACGAGCATTAATGCTCTGGCCATAGACTCTGAATTACGTTTAAAGTAGCACCAAACGATTAGATCATTTCTGCCAGCCCAACATGTCTTATTAAAATCAAATTAAATCGCTCAATCGCAAACAGTTCTCGCGCTGTGCCCGGAACTGTAACTTCATCAATCTCCCACACAATGGTACTGCAGGCGTCCAGTGAATGGGTTGCCTTCCCACGACGACCACTGTTGGACAACATGATCGATCGACGAGTGTCATCGTCTAGCGGGAATTGGTGCAGTTGCGGCGAAATTAAAATGTGTATTTCTTGTTGCTCTGTAATGAAAATCAGCAGCATACGACATCATCAATCGCTTACCTATACGGGGTGCTTTGTGATTTTGAATAAGGAAAAACTGTATTTTAAATTCATACAAAAATGTTGCCTTGCAGTAGGTTTATTTAGACCTCAGAGTACTACAACAAAACTGATTATTCTTTTATGTCCGTGAAATAATAACAGTAAACTCAATCGTAATCAAAAATATTACATAAGCTGCACCTTCGATGAGAGTGTCGAAACTATTGACAGCATGCTGCAACCTAGGAAATTCCAATTTTAAAACATCAACTGGTTACATACTAAAATAAAACGTAAGCGTAAGAAACATGATGTATTTTTGTAGTTTATGTATCCGATAGGTCACAGATGCACAGATATATTGATTGCTTCGAGAAAGAGAGAGCGTGTGTCGCTCACGCCTTTTATGAAACGGAGTAAATGAGATCTCTCGAATTACGTAGGTATCGTGTGAAGACAAAGATGTTGGTAACATGCAAGACACATTTACTTAGTTTGCATTTATAAAGGCTATTGAAGAGAAGATAGGTAAGTACACCTAATTTTACCAAGGAAACCAACTTCCTTAGACTCTAGCTTACTTAGGAATGATAAATTATTCGTAGAAATGCTTATGAAGTAGAGTAGGAGAACTCAAACTATCTATACCTATGACTCACAGTTAGTATTCACGGACCTTAACCTTTCTAGCTTTAAATAAATAAAAATTTGTATCCTTACAAAACTTTATTTTTTTACCAGTATTTTACTACCATTACCTACCTTCATCAAAAAGCACCGTAAACGAAATGTGGTGCAATAAAACAAAACTCTCTTCAAGGACGCTTACGAACATAAAACACAATGTAATTGGAACTAAAATGTGCAAACTACATTTGGAAAAGCTTAACGCAAGGATTGTATGTATTACAACGGTACCTACGGACCTGCATAGTAGAATTAGCACTGTTGTGAGATTGTAATTGACTTGAAGAGTATTGTTCAATACCTATTATTGTTAAATAGATACCCTTATTTTAAACGACTTGTATGCCACTTATTGTAGCAGCTCACAGATCCGGACTAATTTGAAATAGAACGGTGGGCAGCGTAGTATTATTTCAAGTCACTGTAAACCGAATAAACAAATTAAGCTTCTCTCTAACATTCAAAGATTAACAAAATGAGCGACAGTCTCCGGTCTCAGTCTCCGCGGTGGCGCACAAAGATACAGCATGCGACTGGCGTATAGGACATTATATCTATTACATAAAATAAACTTCACAATATACTTCCGACCAATCAAAATGTGCACATTGTGCAACGCTACACCCCCGACATTGAGAAAGGTGGTATGAATGCAACTTGTGCAACCACGGGGCCACGGGGCCACGGGTAGGTAGATAGGTGCCTAAATGAAAAAAAAAAAGGAGACTCCCAATGTCGGGGATTCCAACGGGCTTTTATATAAGATTGTGAAAGCCTCGTCGGTCTAATGATCTGTGGCGCACTTTTGAGCCAACCTTGAGGGGTTATTCGCTTGGTTGTGCTGGGTAGTGGGTAACGATTTTTAGGGTTCCGTACCCAACGGGTAAAAACGGGACCCTATTACTAAGATTCCGCGGTCCGTCTGTCTGTCTGTGTTACGTCTTTTTTATTTATATACGAAGCTCAAAATAATAGTAATGTTAGCTAACTTAATATTCTATTACTATGAGTGGTGTCACAACCCAATATTCGACGGCTGATCAAGTTAGCCCCCCGTTCGCATAGCAGGAGGGTGCCATACTTATTGAGTGAGGGTCTGAGGCACCAGGGGAAGCTCCCCTAACCAGCGCAATACATAAACCCTTGCGTTTGAGCGCAATATTTTGCTCGCTCAGAATTAGTATCGATCAGTTGGTTGTGCAGAACTGTCGGTTGCTAAAAGAGTAGTAAAATGAGGCTAATAGAGAAGGGACTTATTGCTGTGAAGACACGATCGTCACTAACTAACAAGTTTTATGCAAAACACAGGTGCATGTCGACTAGTTTGAGACAAAGATTAGGTAGTAATTTGCTTTTTTGAGAGTGGGTACCTACAGACATTCTGCCTGCGTTTTGACGCGTACCGCGTGCGTGTGGTAGTCGTTCGTTTTTCCTAAAACTGTTTTAGGTTTATGTATAAAACTCAAAAACTAAATTTAGTTTAATTAGGCCTGCATGCAGCCGCAATTAAAACGAAAGGGGCGCAGCTGGCAGTTTATTTAACCACAACCTTTGCACACAATGTCACAAACAAACCCCTCAGGGCCGCGCGGCGTGCGACCATCTTTTATTTTCATTGCCGCATTTCTGTCCTCGTGCCAAATGTTTTCTCAACGAGATGGCAGATACCATGATTGCTATCTATATGGGATGTTACGGGATTTCGTGGAACTTGCCTATTCAAATACAGGACACATGCCTGTCTGTCAGCATAAGCTGGGTTGATAGAGACCAGTTTAAAAATATCCGAATAGAATCCTTCATAATGATAAGATACACAATAAACGGGTTAAAACGATGTTTGCTGCATCAGTAAACCAGCAAACAAAACTAACGCGTCCAGAGAACTTAGATTCCTGTATAACAAACATAAAAATAAAACACAAAAGTCTGCTGTAGGTATCATAATTTATATACGACGAGACGACGAGGAATATCTGGCGTATGTATGAGATGCCCTGCGAGCAATGGCGGCGAGGAATGGAGGAACCTTGCAGGGTAAACACCCGAGGATGCGGAGGGCGGTGCAGACGGGCCAGACTGCTAACGACACTTACAGGTAGCAACGTGAGCATAATAACCAGGCAGCCAAGCAGAGCCGCAACAGAAGAAAATGCGGTAGTTTCGACTCGCCAAGCAAGCTTCTTTTCTCCAAAAGAAAGTGGTCGCTCTGAGAGCACAACTGGCTGACAGCGTCTGTGGACGCTGCCGAAGCATTTAAGGACATTTTAGTGTGTGGACTTTTTTTTTTTAATATTTGTAAATTTGTACATAGTTAGGTTTAGAATAGAATAGAATATAGTATTCCAGTGAATAGGTAGATATAGTTTTAGTTCTATGTGTAGTTCTGTGTGTGTGATAAATGTTCCTGTATAGATAAATAAGTTTCGGTAATTAAAATGATGAATTGGTAAAAAGTGTTGATGAACCAAATTTAATTGAATCATTAGAAACATACGGATTAAATTTATTTTATGTACAATAGGTGCAGTGCGATCAGCCGTTGCAATCGGTACAGTGCAGTGCGATCAGCCGTTGCAATCGGACGCGACTACACTGAACGCGAAAATTATTTAATTATTGCCGAGCGCGGCAAGTGCCGCTGCCACCATGCGTTCGGAAGAACTTGTGGCGAACGAGGTCCTGGCATTCCTGCAGTATCAGCTGGATTTCATGGACGAGGTCAGTGTGATACAGATCTGCACGTCCAACTTCAATGAAGAGGAGATACGCAGGGCAAAAACACTGCTGTACGAGTCGCTACATATGGCTGACCGAATACCGTCCCGTAGGAGGGATGAAAAAGGAGAGAGGAGTCTTCAGGACGTTATTAAAGTGTTAAAGGAGACCGACCCGGACGACGTGCCGACTTTCGTGGCGAAGGATTTGCGCAAGCTACCCCCTGTCACATTCGACCACGTCGACGTCACCAGGCTACTGCGGGACATCACAACCCTCAGGTCAAGCCTGGTTGAAATGCAGTTGAAGTTGGAAGCATCTCAATCTACCATCAGTGATCTACGTACCGAGATGGCAGTTTTACGCAACACGGTATGTAGGTCACACGAGCCAGCTAACAACGAAAACACACGTCACGGCGCATTCAATGCATCGCAGCTGAGTTTCGAGTCAGCAAAATTTGATTCGTCGCCGGCCGCCGTCACTGCAAGCGATGCAAAAGCGTGCACCGCCCTCCCCGCGTCTCCCAACGTTGGGGCGCCGACCAATAATAGCACGTCAACACCGGGACGTGCTTACTCGGCTGCCGTTATTGCTGCTCCTACAAAAGATCAGCGGCAACCTAAGCAAGCAAGGGGTGTCCATGGGCCCTCTGATCAAGTTCGAAGCTCGTTGCCAGCGGTAACAAGACCAGGACAGACCGATGAAGAAGGCTTCGTTCGAGTGGTGAAGAAGAAGAAGAAGAAGTCTGCTTGTCGCAATCAGTGCGGTTCCGCACTGACAGGGCCGAACATGTTGCTGCGTCCCGCTATTCCGTCGACGCAGCTGTACGTGTCACGTCTGCATCACTCCACGAAGGCAGAAGAGGTCGTGGAGTACATAAAGATCAAGACTAAATTCTCCCTGAGAGTCGAGCAGTTGGAGTCGCGTCACAAGATTAATTTCAAATCTTTTGTGGTGCGGGTTCCGACTCATCATTTAGAGACCTTCATGAAGGAAGAATTTTGGCCGAAGGGTGTCGTGTATCGGCGTTTCCGCGGTAGGTTACATGACACCACGACTCAGCGCAATACGTCGCCGACCCAACGTAAATAGATTTATGTTAACTTTGTTATTAATTATGTATTAGTTTGTTTTTGTATGTTTAGTTTGTGTATTTTATCTATGGGCCTTAGTTGCCTGAAATAAATAAATAATAATAATAATAGGAGAATAATGTATTAAATAAATAAAATATATAAACGAATATAAATTGTTTTATTGCACTTAAGTACTTTCTTTAATCAAGAGAATTTCGGTTCTAACATAATTGTATTACAGTAGTTGGTAAGTACAATGGCACATAAGTAGTTAGGTTTAGTACAGTGAGTAGGTACTACTTAAACTTGGATAAATGGTCTTGTGTAGATAAATAAGTTTTGGAGTTTTAAATTAATAATTGTTATTATAAGGGAAATTTATTTGTAACGTAAAGTCTAATTTAACGTATTTTATTTATTTTATGTGCAATACGAGACTGAAGTGTTAAATAAATAAAATTTATAGACGAATATAAATTGTTTTATTGTACATAAGTATGGTACCAGAATTTGAGTTCTAACATAATTATACTGACAAATTAAGTGTCAAACGCTGTAACAGTTAGAGCAAGGAACATTATGACCTAGACGGAGGTCCTTATTTCCAAATTAAACAATGTCGAATGAAATTCTTACCTTGCTATGTAATCACAAGAATCCTTTTTCGTAATTCAGCTCTATTAGTTTTATCAACTAACTTTTTGCCGTCTCTATTTCTTACTAAAACACAACCTAGCACCAAATTAAAAATATGTTTTTTATTGCTTAGTAGCTATAAAAATCTCAAACCACACTAAAAACTTGCCAGGAGATTAAAAAGTCCTGCAGCCTTATTGCGTAAGTGGATTTGGCAAGGCAAAGGTCAAAGAGTATGAACAATCGACCAATCACAGGCGAGATGAAAAACGCGATGTGGACTTCCGACGTTTAACCCGGTCACGGGTTAAACTAACTGAGAGTGTTTGTGCACTGAAAGGAATCGTGTAATCTTTGTGCACACGACTGTTGCACTTATTGTGAGCTAAATTATGTTATTATTAAAGCTTATTCGAATTAGTTCGGCACTTAAAGCTTGATCACCGTAGGAGCTCAATATTTTCCAAGTTGTAAAAGTGGATCTTAAATAAATACTACCCACCTATATTTATACTTATGGATTTGAAAGGTAAAATCCTTTATTAACATATATGTATACAATTGATTATTCTAAAAAAATTAACAAACCCATATACAAATACAAAAGAGAGATGGAAAAGAGCTCATTGTGCATCAAAAAATTCGTCCACATCGATGACAACGGGAAAAGTGCCCAGAACGCTGGCAGCATTGCTACGTTGGATGGCAATGCTGATTCTCTGGCCGAAAAAAAGGCCAGCCCTCTGGTTACGTGAAGAGTCGACGAGCTTTGTGCAAATTTCTCGAAAAACTCGATGCGCACTCGGACCCCATGGACCTAATGTTTAAACCCCAACCGGCTCAAACATATAAGTTCCAACATGTTGCGTATCTAGGGCGAGCGTAAGAAAATCGCTCACGGAGGTAGGAAGGATAAGACGGGTTGTGAAGAATGTTGAAGAGGAAACATAAACTCCGATTGTTCCTGCGAAGACGGATTGGGAGCCACTTGAGTTCCTTGCGAAGATGAGAAACATTATCATACTAACGTAGACCAAAAACAAAATGAATACACATATTTTGCAAACGCTCAAGCTTCTTTAATAGCTCCTCTGTGGCATCCAGATAGCAGGCATCGGCATAATCTATAATCGGCTAAATAAGTATTTGTGGCAAGTAAATTTTAGTCTTTAAGGGCGAGAGACTCTGAAAGCAGTTAGGGGAATAGAAAGAAAACAACTTTTAGCAATAGAAGACAATAGTAATATTACTTCGACAGACGAAGTAATATTACTATTGTCTCTCTCCCTGTCGCCTGTAGTTCAGTAGGCGGACCTGAATAACGGTTTTATTGCTATTCAAATACAGCACAATGCAGATTATACAATGTGCATGTTCAGTTTGCAAGAATTTTGACTTGCACTAATAATTCAACGTAAATAACCTAAATAACGGTTTTACTGTCCCGAAACGATAATATTCTATTTTGCGAACTTGTAAAGCATAAAAGGATTGAACATTTTCAAATACAGCACAATGCAGATATAAGATAATGGGCAATATAGCACAATTTACATAAGGCATTTTATCCAGGGATAGTTCGAAAATGAAAACATATACTAATAATTAGCGTGTCCGAGCCAAACCATCATGGCGTCTCTTGAGCTTCCGTTATCTGAAATAATCTGAAGAAATCTAGGAATTAATAAATGGATTAAATATACGGTATACTCATAATATCTAACTATGCAGGCTTTCGATTGTAGCTAGCTTATTGTGAGGACAATGATATTCAAAAAGTCTTAAAAGTAAATTAGCATTCAGCTTCCATACCGACTTTTCTTAGGCATTATGTTCATTATCTTCTGAACGGCTCGCAGGCGTCGCAGCATAGGCGGTCCACTTTTCAAGGGATTTGGCGACAGTCTTCAGTTGTACAATTACAAAGACCACCAGCACGCTCTGTCCCTTGTGTTAGGAAAAAACAAAATTATCTTATGATGCAAAATCATTCGAGGAGCTCGTAGCTAAATAATAACAGCCGCACGGTTCGATCTTCAAAGTTAAGCAACACTTGACGAGGTCGGTCCGTGGATGGGTGACCATTTTAACATACCGAGTTTCCTCCGTGCCTCGGAAAGCACGTTAAGCCGTTGGTCCCAGCTGTCATTTGAAGATCTTTGACAGTCGTTACGAGTAGTCAGAAGCTTGTGATCTGACACCAGTCTTGCCAAGGGGTACGTGTTACCCAGTTACTGGGTTGTGGAGGTCAGATAGGCAGTCGCTCCATATAAAACACTGGTACTCAGCTGAATCCGGTCAGACTGGAAGCCGACCCCAATATAGTTGGGGAAAAGGCTAGGCAGAAGAAGATGCAAAATCATCCGAGTGTCACTCTAAAGAAAAGAAAACCCTTTCAAGAGTCGAAAAAAAAGACACCAAATAATACAAAGCGGTATTCAATTTCTTTCTTGTTCACCTATTTTTTATCCGACAGCGCAACCCAAAGGAGTGTAGTGTGTTTATCGGCCAGTGAATGTTTGGATGTTTGTAGATCAAGCACGCCGCACCAGCTGAATGGATTTGAAATATAATTTGGAAAACAGGTAAACTATGACCTATACTGAAGAATTTATGTTTTTAGTGGGAGCCACCTACAATACCTACAATAGGTTTGAAAATATTAAGAACCGACTTTGTTCGCTTGAAAGTAGTAAATTATCCCAAAGGATCGTTTATCGGCCAAAAACATACATACAGGAACGCGCGCTTCGATTCTATTGGACAACACTCGCTTGCGGAGAGGTGCGCTTGCGCAAGCCACGCCTCTTAAAACACACATCGTGTACAACGTATTTATGTGATACAAAAACGTTAGTTCTGAATAAACTTGAGCTCTTTTGACTCTGAAATACTTTTTGTTTGTTCAGAATATTGTTTATTAGGATCCGTAACATACTAACTGCCGCTAGCACTGTATTTAATAAGTTGCGAAGCTTGGTACTTTTACTGCATATTTCTTATTGTATTTTGCGTTATAAAAACCCCAGTTTCACACGAAAAATATCGAAAATTAATGAAATTGACGATTAATCAACTACTCTACTAATCCGCGTTTTGTATTACCGACCAATATCCAGCTATTATGATGAATTAGGCTCCTTGACAATGTACTAACATCGAAAACCATTCCAGGATCTCAAAAATGCTGTCAAATTGGGTTCATCATCATCATCATCATCAGCCTATAGCAGTCCACTGCTGGACATAGGCCTCTCCAATTGCTCGCCATTTGGTTCGATTTTCGGCAACTGTCATCCAGCTTCTACCAGCCACCCTGCGAAGGTCGTCGCTCCACCTAGCCTGAGGGCGTCCTACCTTGCGTTTAAATTGGGTTAATTCGATATATTACTCGTAAGTGCCAAATGGTCAAAAGATTGTCATATTTCATTATAAGTTTCATTTTAAATAAATTTGACATAAAAATTAGGGACAAATGGCGGTTAGCCTTGCAAAAAAACAGTGTTCATGAGCTCATAAAGAGAAAAGAAAAAGGTGAGGTAATAACATTTTAATTCGTTTAGAACAATTAGAACAGTCTGTTACTCAAATATTAACATCAAATTCCATGCACAATTTATTGCATAACATAACTTAATAATTGCACAATATTACTAGAGAGGCGGATACAAGTTTTACAAACATTTATAAATACATTGCACAATTTTCAATGAGAACATAACACTATACACTATCATTATCAGCCTTTTGGTGTTCCTAATCCTAGGACAAGGGCCTCCTCTCTGTGAGAGAGCGAGTGGGCCTTAATCAACCAGCGCGCCCAGTTCTGGTTGGTGGATACTAATTATACACTACCTAACTTATTCTAAAAATTCTTAGCAAAGACACTGTTGCCGACAGCGAACGCAAACATTTCGCCTCAAGGCTACTTGTAGCGCAGCCACCACCTTTTTAGTTAGTCCACTTTCAGAGCCGAGTGATGCTCTCTGAGCTTCCTTCTGTGACGCGCTTTGCTGCCACGTTGTTCCGCTCCCGCTGTCTGCGGTAGGCGTCATCAGCACCAGAGTTGGCGGAGGCGTAGCGAACTTGACGGTGCATCCGCGGGTTGTTATTCAGCAACACGCCGCGATTTTTCGCCGCAATCACTTCCAACGCATTCCTTTCAAACTCTTGGAATTCAGGGTCGTCGGAGAGTATATCGGTGTCGTCCATGCGATGAAGCCTTCTTGTTGAAACTACGATGGGTGTCACAGGCGGAGACGTCGTCACTTGTTGCGGTACTGTCGGGTTAAATTGTAACGACTCGTATCCCAAACAACTTCCTCCAGGAGAAATACGTTCAACTGGCGCGATATATCCACCATAAGGTAGATAATACGAGTACGTTGGCACCGTATATTGCGGTGCGTAAAACTCGCTTAAATGCGAATATTGAGATTTTCGGTTGGCCGTGGTCGATAGGTCCAGAGGGACTTCGTCATTGTTAGTGAAAATGAGCATTAATGCTCTGGCCATAGACTCTGAATTACGTTTGAAGTAGCACCAAACGATTAGATCATTTATGCCAGCCCAACATGTCTTATTAAAATCAAATTAAATAGCTCAATCGCAAACAGTTTTCGCGCTGTGCTCGGAACTGTAACTTCATCAATCTCCCACACAATGGTACTGCAGGCGTCCAGTGAATGGGTTGCCTTCCCACGACGACCACTGTTGGACAACATGATCGATGGACGAGTGTCATCGTATAGCGGGAATTGGTGCAGTTGCGGCGAAATTAAAATGTGTATTTCCAGTTGCTCTGTAATGGAAATCAGCAGCTTACGACATCATCAATCGCTTACCTGTACGGGGTGCTTTGTGATTTTGAATAAGGAAAAACTGTATTTTAAATGCATACAAAAATGTTGCCTTTGCAGTAGGTTTATTTAGACCTCAGAGTACTACAACAAAACTTATTATTCTTTTATGTCCGTGAAATAATAATAGTAAACTCAATCGTAGTCAAAAATATTACATAAGCTGCACCCTTCGATAAGAGTGTCGCAACTATTGACAGCATGCTGACAATCTAGGAAATTCCAATTTGAAAACATCAACTGGATACATACTAAAATAAAACGTAAGCGTAAGAAACATAGTGTATTTTTGTAGTTTGGGTATTCGATAGGTCACAGATGCACAAAGATATTGATTGATTCGAGAAAGGGAGAGCGTGTGTCGCTCACACCTTTTATGAAACGGAGTAAATTGGATCTCTCGAATTACGTAGGTATCGTGTGAAGACAAAGATGTTGGTAACATGCAAGATGCAATGATTAATTTGTAATTTATAATGACTTTATATGGATATGATATCTGAAAAAATATATTCGAAAGTGTAGGCGTTTGCCGTAGAGCCATAGCGGTCGCAGCTCGTAGCAAGCTATAGCACGTCGCCAACTTGACAGCATACGACGATATTTAGAGAATAAGGACGGCAGACGACGCAAAAACAAATGGTTTCTGAAGTACCATAAAGGGCTAAAATAAAACAGTTATTCGGTATTGACGGAGTTTTCTTTTTTAATTGTGGGCATTGTGGAGGCTCACAAAACTTGTGTGGAGCATCCTTTGCGATATCATCGCTTCAAATTCAGACAAAGAAAATATAGTAGTTTAAAATGTGCTCGTATAAAGATCAACCGTTTAGAACAGAACCTCTGCGACCTCTTTTATTATCAAATGCACATTATCATATCGTATAAAATACTCTGACGCCGTCATAGACACCAAGTCCTTGTACCGCCTAAAAATAAGGTTCACCTGTATGTAGTTTGAAACCTTAAACATGTTTCAGACAAAAACATTTAAACAGCTAAGGTCAATGAACAAAGATTCACACAAATTCGATGCGGGCTCAATAAACTATATAAGCTTGGATAGGATTGTGAAATGGCACAATTTAAGTTTATTTATGCGCTCAAAATGTACAGTCCAGCCAAATCCTTTCGCACCATTTATTCGCACAAAGGCGAAGTGAGACATTTTAATTTAAACCAGAATAACATAATAACATACATTCTTCAACCACATTTCTGAATTAATTGTATTCTTTCCGGGAAGCTCAAGGAGCTGAAATTGGCAGTATTTTTGTGCTGCTTAGAATAACAAACGCAACAGCGAGTGAATCCTTGAAGACTGGTCACGTTACGGTCGGCGTGGAAGTCATTGTTTGAGATAATCGACAGATCTCGTGGGAGGATGACGAGCATTGACAACCTTGCATCTGCTAATGTAAGCAAATATTACGGCGCAAGGGATAGGAGGTAGCGAGATGTGTAGATACGCCAACTTTGTTGGAGGCAGTTTGGTTAATGTCTATTTTAGGGCTTAATTCATTTATAACCGAGGAATAAAGTAAACCATTGCAAATAAACAGCATATCAGTAATTTATGCAATCAACAATGCATCTGTCACAAACATCGCATCACTTGGACCGCAGCCCGTGGTCCACACGACAGTACCTGCTCTTTTTGCGGATTATAACCCGCTAATAGTGGGTATTGTCCACAGATGACGGACACACGGACTTAAAGTGATTTTTTTCTGCCAGCATGGCTCTGGATACAATCACAGACACCGAGAAAAAAACTGGGAACGACAAACAAAATTGGAAAGAGTTACTAGCTTTGTCGTTCAGTCATATTTGTGTAAGAATAGCATTAATAACTGGTGCCGCTGTTAACAATAAAAAAATGTGCAACATTCTGGACCGGGAGGGAGACATACTTATATTGTAAATGGAATTGATGTGTTTGTAGTTAAGTTTTCAAAAGAATGCAAAAACTAACATCGTGTTGCAGAATTTGTAGGATTCCTCAGGGACTTACCTATTTTGGTTAACGCCAAGATTTGATGTAATTGAATGTAATTACGTCGAAAACTAACAGTATTCTACATTATATAAGTAGTACCTTACTAAGTATCTTCAAGATAAAATGTAAGAAAACGTAACTCTTGTCTTTTGAACTTTCAATTGACGCGAAACCAATTTTTTTTGAAGTTTTTTTTATAGCTTTCTAGAACACTGTCAGATAAGACTTAAGATTTTACAAATCAGTTATAGTCCGTAATATTAGAATAAAAGATTGTCAGAGGAAATCTCAAGCTTCGAGGTTTTAGAAATCTATCGCTATTCAGCGAAGAGATCCATTGTGACCGTCCCAATCCCAAGCCTTTCGCAATTGTCATTCATCCACTCAACAAAGAAGCTCAGTTGTAACAAATAACAGGAATTTATTATTTGCTTTTCCCCGGCGACGATTAAGCAGACTCTGTTTTCCTTTCATACAAAATTCATATTTTACCCAGAAGGATCTGTTATGAATGGCTTCAGTTCTGTCCTGTTTGTTAAAAATATAGAATTCTGAAGAAATAATACAGGGCTACGCCACTTCGGATAGGTTTCATGTTTTCTTTAGATTTATTTAGATAGAACTTGCCAATAAAGTTACTGTGAAACTGTATGCTTTAGATTACCGATAGAGAATTGAATACGATTCATGAACGGATTCAAAAACAGTTTCTGAATAAAGCTGTCCCACAATCATTAGACATTGTTGATAGCAACTTCCGTATATGTAAATGAAAAGGTAATGTTTGCTGGAGCGGTGTTACTCTTAAGTGAGGCGATCGAGGGTGAGGCATTGATTCCGGACACTTTGTATGAGATCGTCTCCCACGGGGAGGGTCCACGTTACGCCTACTGGAGCATTGTGGTTATTGTCGTTACACAGTCTGTTATCGTAAAGGATTGCAAACTTATTTACAGTTAGAAAGGTACGGTATATTGTGCAGAGAGTATTCGTGTGATCTGGATTATTTTGTAAAGTTCTTTGGAAATATCAAGCCTCTAAAAGTCTTTTAGCAATCCTGAATGTTTTGTATCGTTTAAGTAGATATTTACTGGAGTCAAATAATTATGTCAAGTGCGTTGCTCTTTAGTCTTCTCGATATTTAAAAGAAAGAAAATGTACAGAATAAAAATTCGGATTTATATTAAAGCGACACATATTAGCTAGTTATTTTGCGAAATCTATCATGTTGACTCCATTTACCAATCGTAATTAGTAAATCCAACAAATTGCGGCTGAAGAATTGATTTGAATAGAGATTCGACATCTTTATTGAAACGGTACTTCAATCGCTGTCAATTCAAGAATTCAGTGAAATTGAAAGCGATAAAGGCAGATTGTTCAGTAAAAAGAAACATCAAGTCACGCAAGTTCGCGACAATGGACGCAAGTGTGAATGGGATGGTCGAATGGTGCGATGGTCGATAACCGATCACATTTGCGGTCAGCGCGGAACTGCTGACTCATCGCACCCCTTCGCAATTTTGATTTGTGCGTGATTGGCAGAAAAGTACAGATGGAATGTTGGTTTTTAAATGCTAACATTTATACAACACAACGGTATTCAGAGTTCTGATTTCGGAGGAGTGTTACTATAGATCGACATCGAAGATCTGGTGGAAATCGTAGAAGTCTGCGGCGCAGGCAGGACTGGCCGTGATGGTGATTGCTGGTAGAAGCTGTCTAGAGGAAGTTTTTCGGCTGAACGATGACGCCAAGGACGACCTAGTTCTTAAAAATAGAAGGCAAACGTCTTTTTATAATAATTTAGAATTTAATAATAAAGGAAGCGATTCGATATTGATATCTCTTATTCTAGAGATGATAGACACGATAGTGCGGCAAGAAGGATTTATGTTTATTCAGGATTGTTTCGTTACGTAGTCTGCAACTTGAAATGTAACACCATCCCAAGATTACAAACCCTTAGTGTTGCGTTCCGACCTCTGTCAACAACATGAACACGTAATCACTAACTCAAACACTCAAAAACAAAAGTACAGTTATCTTTCCTCAAACTAAGTAACACAATATCTTTTTTTGTGGACCGTACTGATCCCTGGGGACTTAATCCATGTCCACGCGGAAGGGGTTTAAATGACAGGCGCGCGACGAAACACTTGCAAATACTATTGTACCCCTACGTACGGTATCAAGCAAATATGAAACTTAGGACTTACGTGTTTAAGTTTAATTTAGTACGAGGGTAGTCGCAGCTGCATTAGTTGCAGATGTCGATAGTCCGCTATATTAGACAGTTATGTGCAATTTCCTATATACTTGTTTGTGATGCTATAATATCGAACGGGTTCGAATGTTGGTGTATCTATTCCACAATGCCTACAATTGATACAATGTATTACGGGATCGTCTCGAAAACTCCGTCAATACCAAATAACTGTTTTATTATAGCCGTTTACGGTACTTCAGAAACCTATTTTTTTTTTGCGTCATCTGCTTTCCTTATTCCCTCTAATTAAGGCTCAATATCGTCGTATGCTGTCTTTTGTGTTTTTTTTTGTAGACCAATCCTTCATTGAAAATTTAATCCCGTATGATTTATGTCAATGTTTCTTTAGCACCTGCTTTTCATTGTGAAACTAAGGCATTTATAGATTATAACAGTATGCAAAGATAATTGTAACAATGCTGCACTGTTGTGCATGAGAATAGTTTTAAAATGGCACATATCTTTAGAAAGAACTAGTTTGGGGATTACCAGCACGATCGTTATAGTTAATTAAATTATAATTGGAAAAATATGGTCGGCATAGAGTTGCAAGCTTATTTATTATCCTGTACAAAATATACTTGAACACTCTGTTTATAAAATTAGGGCCACCAAGGCGAAAAAAAATTCAAAAAAATTCTGTACCTAATACTTTACTACACATTTTCTTTTTACTTTTTTTTTTAAACTGCCTGCATATGCGTCAACTTCGATGATCTCCTCTTTTATTATTAATTTTGGTTGGGGTATTGGTGGTAGTGGCGGCGGGTTAGGTGGGAGAGGCGGCTGCGCTGGACTTGCCACCAATGCGTGCTTTTCCTTGATGCGTGCTTTTTCCAAAGATTTAAATTTGGTTGCGAGATATTTCTTGTGTTTAAAGTTAGTAGATGCGCTTCGAATAGTTGATGGATTTTCATCTTCTTTTCTCTGCATTTTAATATTTTAAACCGTACGTGATGAATATTATATTTGTAAAAAAAAAGAAAAGTCAAAACGAGCACGTTAATTTTAATTTTTGATCAAGGACTTGATTAATAAAATGGCACGACTCAGTATGCGGAACGTTATTTGCAAAAAAAAGAACATTGCACACATACAATCACACACACAAAACACACATACAACATGAGCACTTGAGACATTAGAAGTTAGGTGCATACCAAATTGACAATTTCCTATGCAGTAATGAGCTGGAAAGAAACTTGATAGGTAAAAGTCTACAAACACTTTATTTTTGAATTCGACCACCAATATCATCGTTCCGGGAGTCTGCTGGATAAGAGAAGCATAGAACCGGTAGATGAAGTGCGGCCTATGACCAGCAATGGACTTGAAGCTGAAAAGAAGGGATGATTTAACATTTAGGTACCTATAAAGTTCCAGCATTCCTGGCGACGCCAGTTACCGCAGTAGTGGTCGCGCCAGCAGTAGCGCAGCCGATGGGCCTGCTGACGCGGGTGATGGCCTCGCTCAGCTAGATGCACCGCACCGGACCTCAAAACAATTCACGCAAGTCTAGGAATCCTCTCAATGGAAATCCTTTTACTTAGTTACTTATCTCCACAATCAACACTACTTTTGTTCAATATTAATTATTGGAACTAGGCAACTCGCGGATTAATTTAGTGTAGACTCTGAAAACTGCGTGTAAAGCGCTATCAATCCGTCCAAACAGACTAAGAAGCACAACGAAAAATAATTGGATTGGGTGCAGATTTTTATTCTTAGATTTTAGCTAAAGTAGAAGTGTGTCAAAAATCTTAATCCACTGTTGCTGTTCTAGAGCGTCGTATTAAACAGTATCTAATAAAGAAACCAAAGAAGCCCAACTCAGCGAACCGCAAGTGCGTGCTGGTGCGCCTGTCCAACGGCAAGGAGACGGTGGCGTACGTGCTCGGCATCGGACACAACCTGCAGGAATACAACATTGTGCTCGTTAGGGTCGGCAGTAAGGCTATACCACCATCTATGCCTACTCACTATACACCGTGAAATTTAAGTGGTTGTTTTCCCGCGGCAGAACGACTTGCCTTAAGGAGTACTTTCGAAGCATAGAGTTAAAGTAAAAAAATAACAATGTTTTTGTTTTAAAATAATGAAAAAAAAAAACATAAACTCGAAAAAGTGAGTAACAATAGTAACTTGTAGGTACTAGGTACTACGGTGAATAATACGGTGGTGACGCGAGTAGTACCTAGTACCTACAAGTTACTATTGTTACTCACTTTTTCGAGTTGATGAATATTTTTTAAATTATTTTAAAATAAAAACATCGTTATTTTTTTACTTTAACTCTATGCTTCGAAAGTACTCCTAAAGGCAAGTCGTTCTGCCGCGGGAAAACAACCACTTAAATTTGACGGTGTATTTAACTATCTGTCCAATCGGCAAGAATTAAATGCATTTCCAGCCCGTTACTGCCCCACTGCAGAGTAAAGAGTGAAACAAAAATATTTATCCTCAGAGTTCCTACAGATTTCCAATAGGTATTCAAATCCTAATATCGTGAGTATTTCACACTCCAGGTTGAAGGACGGTACCGGTGTAAAGCTGAAGTGCATCCGCAGCTAGTACGACCTGCCGCAGATGATCAAGCAGAAAGTGTAAACAACTAGTGCCTTACTATAATAGAAGTCTTTACTACAATATAGTAATTATCATCATCATCATTTCAGCCGAAAGAAACACTGCTGGACATAGTACTCCTCCAGGCGTTGCTGGACATTGACCGATCCCGTGCGTCTCGCATCCAGCGTATTCCCGCAACCTTATCCTGGTCATCGGTTCACCTAGTGGAAGCCACCTACAATACCTACAATATAGTGATAGCTTAGGAATATTTAGAATCTGCTATTTTCAGCGGCTTTGTTCGCTTGAAAGTAGTAAATTATCCCAAAGGATCGCGCAGAAACATACATATAAGAACCCGCGCTTCGATTCTATTGGACAACACTCGCTTGCGGAGGGTGCGCTTGCGCAAGCCACGCCTCTTTAAACACACATCGTGTACAACGTATTTATGTGATACAAAAACGTTAGTTCTGAATAAACTTGAGCTCTTTGACTCTGAAATACTTTGTGCTTGTTCAGAATATTATTTATTAGGATCCGTAACTTACTAACTGTAAACCCCTGTTTCACAGAAAAAATATCGAAAACTAATGAAATTTACGATTAATCTTCTACTATACTAATCCGCGTTTTATATTATTGCGCGAAAAACCGACCAATATCCAGCAATTATTATGAATTAGGCTCTTTGACAATATACTAACATTAAAAATCATTCCAGGATCTCAAAAATGCCGTGAAATGTGGTTAATTCGAATTATTACTCATTAGTGCCATATGGTCAAAATATTGTCACATTTAGTTTCTAGAAACTTAAAGTTTTGTAATCGATGATTCATCATCAGCCTTATAATGTTCCCACTGCTGGGAAACAGGCATCCTCTCTGTGAGAGAGGTAATGGGCCTTAAACCACCACGTAGGCACAGTGTGGTTTGGTGGATGTCACATGTCTTCAAATTTTTGGTTCTAGGACATGCGTGTTTCCTCACGATGTTTCCCTTCACCGTTTTAAGAGCAGTGGTGATGAATAATTTACACAAAGTAAAGCTCCTGCCTGGGTTTGAACTCACGACCTAAGACACGTAAGTCGGGGCTGTTACCACTGACCCACCACTGCTGTCAAGACCACCACTGCTCTGATGATTAATCATCGATTAAATTAAATTAAAAAATCGGGACAACAGGCTACCCGCCTTGCAAAAAAACAATGTTCATGAGCTCATAAAAATAAAAGAAAAAGGTGAGGTTATAACATTTATTTTAATGCGTTTAGAACAATTAGAACAGTCTTTTACCCAAATATTAACATAAAATTACATGCTTAATTTATTGTATAAACTAACATAATAATTGCACAATATTACTAGAGGGGCGGATACAAGTTTTACAAACATTTACTAAAACAAACTTTAATCTATTTACAAATACATTGCACAGTCTTTCAATAGGAACATAATACTAATATACTATCATCATCAGTATCAGCCTTTTGATGTTTCCACTGCTAGGACAAGGGCCCTCCTCTCTGTGAGAGAGTGAATGGGCCTTAATCCACCAGCGGGCCCAGTGCTAGTTGGTGGATACTAATTATACACTACCTAACTTATTCTAAATGTCTTATCACATACACTGTTGCCGACAGCGAACGCAAACATTTCGCCTCAAGGCTGCTTGTAGCGCAGCCACCTCCTTCTTAAGGTAGTCCACTTTCAGAGACGATTGATGCTTTCTGAGCTTCCTTCGGTGTCGGCTCTGCTTTGCTGCCACGTTGTTCCGCTCCCGCTGTTTGCGGTAGGCATCATCAGCACCAGAGTTGGCGGAGGCGGAGCGAACTTGACAGCGCATACGCGGTTGTTGCTCAGCAACACGCCGCCATTTTTCGCCGCAAGCACGTCCAACGCATTCCTCTCAAACTCTTGGAAGTCAGGGTCATCGGAGAGTGTATCGGCTTCGTCCATGCGATGAGGCCTCCTTGTTAAAACTTCGATGGGTGTCACAAGCGGAGACGTCGTCACTTGTTACGGCACTGTCAGCTTAAATTGTAACGACTCGTATCCCGAAGAACTTCCTCCAGGAGAAATATGTTCTACTGGCGCGATATATCCACCATGATAATACGAGTACGTTGGCACCGTATATTGCGGTGCGTAAAACTCGCTTAAATGCGAATATTGAGTTTTTCGGTTGGCTGTGGTCGATAGGTCCAGAAGGACGTCGTCGGCGGTGTACGGTTTCCACAGGGACATGATTATGTGCGCTTGCGTCGTTCGAGAGGCGAGCGGTGAATGATGCTGAGCGGTGTCCCAGCGCCTTCATAGACGAGTACAAAGGGCGTTGGGCGCACCCCTAACGCCACTGGGAGGGGGACAGCTATGGGGTGAATTATAGAAGTGTGCAATTAAGTTTGTGGTGCAATTATTGTGTATTAGAAATGTCTGTTCCGTGTGTTATTATTTTATATGTTAAATAATTTGTTTTTTTGGTTAGTAAATGCTGATGAATGTTCTCCCATTCTTCGATGAGCGCGTAATTCAAGTCACGAAGAGTAATTGGAGGTGGAACTCGTTTTCTCACACGTCTGTCAAGCTCGTCCCAAGCATGCTCAATAGGATTCAAATCGGGACTCCTTGCTGGCCATTCCATTTTGTGGATTCCTACGTCCTGAAGATACTCATTTACATCTTGAGCAGTGTGGGCCCGTGCATTATCGTTCATGAACACTTTGTCGCCCATATTGGCCAAAAATGGACCAGCATGTTCAGTGAGAATCTCATTGATGTATCTCACAGCAGTTAGGTTCCCGTTCTATCCGTATTGAGCCGGCATCGAATTTGTGTGAGTCTTTGTTTACTGACCTTAGCTGTTTATAAGTTTTTGTTTAAAACGTGTTTAAGGTTTCAAAAGGTAAACCATATTTAAGGACTTGGTGTCTATGATGGCGTCAGGGTATTTAAGACGATATGATAATAAAAGAGGTCGCAGAGGTTCTGTTCTAAACGGTTGATCTTTATACGAGCACATTTTAAACTACTATATTTTCTTTGTCTTAATTTGAAGCGATGATATCGCAAAGGCCAATGCTCCACACAAGTTTCCTACATGTCGCACAACTCTTCCTGTACAAAGGCGTGCAAACTGGCCAGCTACATTGACATGAAACGAATCGAATCGCGATGCTCCACAATGCCCACAATTGATACAATGTATTACGGGACCGCCTCGAAAACTCCGTCAATACCAAATAAATGTTTTATTTTAGCCCTTTATGGTACTTCAGAAACCCACATTTTTTTTGCGTCATCTGCATTCCTTATTCCCTCTGATTAGGGCTCAATATCGTAGGTATGCGGTATTTTGTGTTTTTTTTTTGTAGAACAATCCTTCAATGAAAATTTAATCCCGTATGATTTATGTCAATGTTTCCTTAGCACCTGCTTCATTGTGAAACTTAGGCTTTTATAGATTATAACGGTATGCATAGATAATTGTAACAATGCTGCACTGTTGTGCATGATAATAGTTTTAAAATGGCACATGTCTTTAGAAAAAACTAGTTTGGGGATTACCAGCACGATCGTTATAGTTAATTAAATTATACTTGGAAAAATATGGTCGGCATAGAGTTGCAAGCTCATTTATTATCCTGAACAAAATATACTTGAACACGCTGTTTAAAAAATTGGGGCCACCAAGGCGAAAAAATATTCAAAAAATTTCTGTACCTAATATTTTACACCACATTTTCATTTTACTTTTTTTTTTAAACTGCCTGCATATGCGTCAACTTCGATGATCTCCTCTTTTATTATTAATTTTGGTTGGGGTATTGGTGGTAGTGGCGGCGGGTTAGGAGGGGGAGGCGGCTGCGCTGGACTTGCCACCAATGCGTGCTTTCCCTTGATGCGTGCTTTTTTCAAAGATTGAAATTTGGTTGCGAGATATTTCTTGTGTTTAAAGTTAGTAGATGCGCTTCGAATAGTTGATGGATTTTCATCTTCTTTTCTCTGCATTTTAATATTTTAAACCGTACGTGATGAATATTATATTTGTAAAAAAAAAGAAAAGTCAAAACGAGCACGTTAATTTTAATTTTTGATCAAGGAATTGATTAATAAAATGGCACGACTCAGTATGCGGAACGTTATTTGAAAAAAAAGAACATTGCACACATACAAACCCACACACAAAACACACATACAACTTGAGCACTTGAGACATTAGAAGTTAGGTGCAAACCAAATTGACAATTTCCTATGCAGTAATGAGCTGGAAAGAAACTTGATAGGTAAAAGTCTACAAACACTTTATTTTTTTATTCGACACACCAATATCATCGTTCAGGGAGTCTGCTGAATAAGAGAAGCATAGAACCGGTAGATGAAGTGCGGCCTATGACCAGCAATGGACTTGAAGCTGAAAAGAAGGGATGATTTAACATTTAGGTACCTATAAAGTTCCAGCATTCCTGGCGACGCCAGTTACCGCAGTAGTGGTCGCGCCAGCAGTAGCGCAGCCGATGGGCCTGCTGACGCGGGTGATGGCCTCGCTCAACGAGATGCACCGCACCGGACCACAAAACAAGTCATACAAGTCTAGGAATCCTCTCAATGGAAATCCTTTTGCTTTGAGAGGATTCCTTATCTCCACAATCAACACTACTTTGTTCAGTATTGATTACTGGAACTAGGCAATTCGCCTACTAATTTTGGCGTAGACCCTGAAAACTGCGTTTAAAGCGCGATCAATCCGTCCAAACATACGAAAAATATTTGGGTTGGGTGATAATTACTCTTAGATTTTAGCTAAAGTAGAAGCAGTGTGTCAAAATATCTAATTCCACTGTTGCTGTCCTAGGGCTTAGTATTAAACAGTATCTAATAGAGAAACCAAAGAAGCCCAACTCAGCGAACCGCAAGTGCGTGCTGGTGCGCCTGTCCAACGGCAAGGAGATGGTGGCGTACGTGTTCGGCATCGGACACAACCTGCAGGAATACAACATTGTGCTCGTTAGAGTCGGCAGTAAGGCTATACCACCATCAATGCCTACTCACTATATTTAACTATCTGTTCAATCGGCAAGAATTAAATGCATTTCCAGCCCGTTACTGCCCCACTGCAGAGTAAAGAGTGAAATTTTATCCTCAGAGTTCCAACAGATTTCCAATAGGTATTTAGGTCCTAATATCGTGAGTATATCACACTCCAGGTTGAAGGACGGTCCCGGTGTGAAGCTGAAGTGCATCCGCAGCAAGTACGACCTGCCGCAGATGATCAAGCAGAAAGTGTAAACAACTAGTGCCCTACTATAATAGTAGCCCTTAGTAGCCGTGATAATTACTATATTGTAGTAAGCTAATTTTTGGTTCTAGGACATGCGGGTTTCCTCACAATGTTTCCCTTCACCGTTTTAAGAGCAGTGGTGATGAATAATTTACACAAAGTAAAGCGCCTGCCTGGGTTTGAACTCACGACCTAAGACACGTAAGTCGGGGCTGTTACCACTGACTCACCACTGCTGTCAAGACTACCACTGATCTGATGATTAATCATCGATTAAATTAAATTAAAAAATCGGGACAACAGGTTACCCGCCTTGCAAAAAAACAATGTTCATGAGCTCAAAAATAAAAGAAAAAGGTGAGGTTATAACATTTATTTTAATTCGTTTAGAACAATTAGAACAGTCTTTTACCCAAATATTAACATAAAATTACATGCTTAATTTATTGTATAAACTAACATAATAATTGCACAATATTACTAGAGAGGCGGATACAAGTTTTACAAAAATTTACTAAAACAAACTTAAATCTATTTACAAATACATTGCACAGTCTTTCAATAGGAACATAATACTAATATACTATCATCATCAGTATCAGCCTTTTCATGTTTCCACTGCTAGGACAAGGGCCTCCTCTCTGTGAGAGAGTGAATGGGCCTTAATCCACCAGCGGGCCCAGTGCGGTTTGGTGGATACTAATTATACACTACCTAACTTATTCTAAATGTCTTAGCACATACACTGTTGCCGACAGCGAACGCAAACATTTCGCCTCAAGGCTGCTTGGAGCGCAGCCACCTCCTTCTTAAGGTAGTCCACTTTCAGAGACGAGTGATGCTCTCTGAGCTTCCTTCGGTGTCGGCTCTGCTTTGCTGCCACGTTGTTCCGCTCCCACTGTTTGCGGTAGGCATAATCAGCACCAGAGTTGGCGGAGGCGGAGCGAACTTGACAGCGCATCCGCAGGTTGTTGTTCAGCCACACGCCGCCATTTTTCGCCGCAAGCACGTCCAACGCATTCCTCTTAAAGTCTTGGAAATCAGGGTCGTCGGAGAGTGTATCGGAGTCGTCCATGCGAAGAGGCCTCTTTGTTGAAACTTTGATGGGTATCACAGGCGGAGACGTCGTCACTTGTTGCGGCACTGTCGAGTTAAATTGTACCGACTCGTATCGAGAACTTCATTCAGGAGAAATACGTTCCACTGGTGCGATATATCCACCATGAGGTAGATAATACGAGTACGTTGGCACCGCATAATGCGGTGCGTAAAATTCGTTTAAATGCGAATATTGAGTTTTTCGGTTGGCTGTAGTCGATAGGTCCAGAGTGACGTCATCGGCGGTGTACGGTTTCCACAGAGACATGATTACGTGCGTGTGCGTCGTTCGAGATTCGAGCGGTGACCCAGCGCATTCATAGACGAGTATAAGGGGCGGAATTCGGTGGGTGGACGCACCTCGAACGGCACAAGGAGGAGGACAGCTATGGGGTGAATTATAGAAGTGTGCAAATTAGTAGGTAGTGCAATGCATTGTGTATTTAAAATGTTAAAGACATTTCAAATACACAATGAATGCTCTAGGTATAACGAAATTAAATTAAAACGTAACGCATGCTATGAAGTTAGTAAGATACGAAAGTAGTAATTTTTTTATTTTTTATCTATTTATTTCAGGTTAGCTTACAATTGTTTACACATTACATTTCATATAATTACACGATATACAGTTATAAGTGCAACAATTATTTACAAGCTAACACCACATGCACTTATTTGATTGATTATAAATATAAATTATTGCGATTAATCATGGATAATGAAATAAATTAAAAAATGTTATATTGATTGATTATAAAATAGCAAATGAATAAATTAAATTAAACTAAGATTAAATATATGATTTACATTAGATAATAATAAAAAATTAAATTTCATTAAATTGGTATATAAATTAACAAATTGGCATTCATATTATGTCTTATTTGTGCGAATAGTATTTAATAATGAATTTACAAAATTTGCCTATGCTATCGTGGTGTACGTCAATCCGGTCACTGCAGCTATTTAAGATTTTGCACATTCGCGGTACTGGTGAGTTAGCACCTAGGATAGTTCTACGCAAGGGCGGGTAAAGCGGAGTGATGGGTATTCGAGGATAGCGGGTTGGGGCACGAAACTTGAAGCGACTCAGTAATTGTGGTCAGTCAATAAAAAGTATATAATTTAATATAATTACATGGCGATTCATCAAGAAAACTGTTAAAATCATGCAACAACAAACTTCCCTCACATACCGGTACGTAACGAAAACCTTCTACCAAAAAATAATAACTCAACCAAACAACTTTTTACAAGAGCACGCGCCGACCTCAGGCTCTACCTGTGTGCAGTACACCACCCGACCATAAACATCCGTTTACAATACGGGTGCATTGTTTAGCTCTGTGCCTGATCTACAAAAGGTAGCCATTTTTACAAAACTTTAATTTACTTTTATGACTCTTTTAAACACATTTTTTTGGAGATAAGAGGTGGCTTAAACCTAACTCAAATTTAATTAGTAAAGTTTTATTGTCACAGCTTAGGATGGTGGCATGGTATTTAATTATGAAAAAAATACAAATACTTCTTACAGTCTTTGTATTTGTTCACAATTCAGATCTGAATATGACAGGCTGCCACGTGTTCTTTATTTTAAAGTTATTCTTAAAAATATTTTACTAGAAAATTACGTTTTACTAACTTATTTCTAATTTACAATTTTTAACCCGCACCTACTCGGCTATCAACTATTCACCCTGGATATGGTTGCTCAAAATCCATTCAAACCCCTTCTCGACTAAGTAACTTTGCCTATCCATAAATAATGCCAACGGCAACTTTCTTCATCTTAAGAATATGGGAACCAATTTCAAAGCTCTGCTTTAAGAATTAACAATAGTGACTGGACAGTTAGTTTCCAGTCCCAGACAATTTAAAAACGTCATATTCATTGAAAAAGCTCCATTGAATCATCTAAGTAACTATCCCCATTCAACAGACCACCGTGAAATCATAATCGCAGCAAAGAGTTACTACACGCACAATGCGACTGCCGGACGACAGTTGCGACATTATTGTCGCATGGCCGCGTCTAATGTGCGCTGTGTCGTGGACATGCGCCTGAGTGCACGACGGACATGTTACAGAAATGATTTGTATTAATATGTATTGATATATTACGGACTGTCTGTCGGTCGCTAATTGAAAATCTGGTGTCCGGTGAAATTTATTCTTGGGTGCATTTGGGAACTACTTGACTAGTCATTCTAACAAAAATCCATATTTTTTACTTTAGTCTAAGGTAAACTATAACAAACCATTGGCATGGAGAAAGTGGTATTTTAACATTGGAAATCTATTTATTTTCGCTCAAAAAGATCATTGTTTTTTATTTATTAATTGCAAAAAAAAATGTGTTGGGTCGTTACAACTTATAAATAGAAGACAGAATCCGACACCAATGTTGCCAAGGGGTATCGTGTTACCCAACTACTGAGTTGTAGAGGGCAGATAGGCAGTCTCTCCATGTAAAACACTGGTATCAAATGAATCCGGTTAGACAGGATATGTTACCCAGCTACTGAGTTGTGGAGGTCAGATAGGCAGCCGCTCCATGTAAAACACTGGTATCAGCTGAATCTGGTTAGACTGGATATGTTACCCAACTACTGAGTTGTAGAGGGCAGATAGGCAGTCTCTCCATGTAAAACACTGGTATCAAATGAATCCGGTTAGACAGGATATGTTACCCAGCTACTGAGTTGTGGAAGTCAGATAGGCAGTGCTCCATGTAAAATACTGGTATCAGCTGAACCCGGTTAGACTGGATATGTTACCCAGCTACTGAGTTGTGCAGGTCAGATAGGCAGTCGCTCCATATAAAACACTGGTATCAGCTGAACCCAGTTAGACTGGATATGTTACCCAGCTACTGAGCTGTGGAGGTCAGATAGGCAGTCGCTCCATGTAAAACACTGGTATCAGCTGAATCCTGTTAGACTGGATATGTTACCCAGCTACTGAGTTGTGGAGGTCAGATAGGCAGTCGCTCCATGAAAAACACTGGTATCAGCTGAATCCGTTAGACTAGATATGTTATCCAGCTACTGAGTTGTGGAGGTCAGATAGGCAGTCGCTCCATGAAAAACACTGGTATCAGCTGAATCCGTTAGACTAGATATGTTACCCAGCTACTGAGTGGTGGAGGTCAGATAGGCAGTCGCTCCATGAAAAACACTGGTATCAGCTGAATCCGTTAGACTAGATATGTTATCCAGCTACTGAGTTGTGGAGGTCAGATAGGCAGTCGCTCCATGAAAAACACTGGTATCAGCTGAATCCGTTAGACTAGATATGTTATCCAGCTACTGAGTTGTGGAGGTCAGATAGGCAGACGCTCCATGTAAAACACTGGTATCAGCTGAGCCCGGTTAGACGCGATATAGTTGGGATAAGGCTAGGCAGATTGATTGAATGTTCAGACAGTTAAATGTTTGTAGCAATGAAATGAAAAATGTTTTTGGGCGCAGGAAGTGTTCGTTCAACGCTGCATTTCGCATTTTATTATTCCTCCTAAATGTTTTAAATTTTCTGGGTTCGACATTGTGTCTGATCTGACAGTTGGCACTGAGCCGGGGGCTCGAAAATCCAACAGAGAGCTTTTAATTAGAACTTGTGATAGTGAAAACGAGCATTAATGGTCTGGCACCAAACAATTAGATCATTTCTCCCAGCCCAAAATCAAATTAAATCGCTCAATCGCAAACAGTTCTCGCGCTGTGCCCGGAACTGTAACTTCATCAATCTCCCACACAATGGTACTGCAGGCGTCCAGTGAATGAGTTGCCTTCCCACGACGACCACTGTTGGACAACGTGATCGATCGATGAGTGTCATCGTCTAGCGGGAATTGGTGCAGTTGCGGCGAAATTATAATGTGTATTTCCTGTTGCTCTGTAATGGAAATCAGCAGCATACGACATCATCAATCGCTTACCTATACGGGGTGCTATGTGATTTTGAATAAGGAATAACTGTATTTTAAATTCATACAAAAATGTTGCCTTGCAGTAGGTTTATTTAGACCACACAGGACTATATCAAAACTGATTATTCTTTTATCCGTGAAATAATAACATTAAACTCAATCGTAATTAAAAATATTTCATATGCTGCACCCTTCGATGAAAGTGTCGCAACTATTGACAGCATGCTGACAACCTAGGGAATTCCAATTTTAAAACATCAACTGGTTGCATACTAAAATAAACCGTAAGCGTAAGAAACATGATGTATTTTTGTAGTTTGTGTATTCGATGACAAATGTTCCTGTATAGATAAATAAGTTTCGGTAATTAAAATGATGAATTGGTAAAAAGTTTTGATGAACCAAATTTAATTGAAATATTAGAAACATAGGGATTAAATTTATTTTATGTGCAATAGGAGAATATTGTATTAAATAAATTAAATACATAAACGAACATAAATTGTTTTATGGCACTTAAGTACTTTCTTTAATCAAGAGAATTTCGGTTCTGACATAATTGTATTACAGTAGTTGGTAAGTACAATGGTACATAAGTAGTTAGGTTTAGTACAGTGAGTAGGTACTACATATATGATTGTTATCTCTATTTCTTACTAGAACACAAACAATGAGTCCTCGCATTTCTTTAATCCCTAGCACCAAATTAAAAATATGTGTTTTATTGCTTAGTAGCTATAAAAATCTCAAACCACACTAAAAACTTGCCAGGAGATGTGGATTTCCGACGTTTAACCCGATGACGGGTTAAACTAACTGAGAGTGTTTGTGCACTGAGAGGAATCGTGTAATCTTTGCGCACGCGACTGTTGCACTTATTGTGAGCTAAATTATGTTATTATTAAAGCTAATTAAAATTAGTTCAGCACCTAAACCGTGATCACCGTAGGAGCTCAATATTTTGCAAACTGTAAAAGTGGATCTTAAATACCATACCCGCCTATATTTATACTTATGGATTTGAAAGGTAAAATCCTTTATTAACATGTATACAATTGATTATTCTAAAAAAATAAACAAATCTATATACAAATACAAAAGAGAGACGGAAAAGAGCTCATTGTGCATCAAAAAATTCGTCCACATCGATGTCAACGGGAAAAGTGCCCAGAACGCTGGCAGCATTGCCAAGTTAGATGGCAATGCTGTTTCTCTGGCCGAAAAAAAGGCCAGCCCTCTGGTCACGTGAAGACTCGACGAGCTTTGTGCTAATTTCTCGAAAAACACGATGCGCACTCGGACCCCATAGACCTAATGTTTAAACCCCAACCGGCTCAAACTATAAGTTCCAATAAGGTTGTTATATTTACGCCGTTTGAGGTTTTCGGCACCAGCAGCAGCCGCCCCAGCACAGCCTGCCGTGCTAAAAAGATGGGATGGCGCAAGGGTATCGACACATGTTGCATCCCACACCAAAGGCCTACCCACCTTCCAAGGCATTATGGTCATCATTTGAAAGGTTGTTAATATCATGGGGCTTTCAGAAAGATTAATGAGGTTTGGCTTTTGAAGAGATAACATCGGAGAAGGCAAAAAGGGATTATTGTCATAAATTACGGAAAACCTAGAAACAACTTTATTTATTTATTTAATAATTAATGTATACCCAGTATAATGTACAGAGATAACACATAATGACAAAAGAGTTCAATGGCACAGCTTAAATCTTAAGAAATTTCTATAAATGTAGATAAAAGTGTGTGAGAAAAGGCAGTTAAGAAAAGTGAACGAATTAAACTAAGATATAAAAACATAGTCACCTGCACAAATAGTTTAAGGGTGGATATATACTTTATATATATTTAAAATATATAGATGCTTAATATAAACATATATATAAAGGTCATATTTGGGAGGAGAGATAAATAATGCTTTAGTCGCCTTTTGAAAATCCAGATAGTTTTTAAATCTCAAATGCTAGGTGGAAGTGATTTCCACAATCTTACAGCATGGAAGAAGAAGGAATGGAAATAATGGCTGGTTTTATGACGATGGGATTTAAGAAACAACATGTTGCGTATCTAGGGCGAGCGTAAGAAAATCGCTCGCGGAGGTAGGAAGGATAAGACGGGTTGTGAAGAATGTTGAAGAGGAAACATAAAATCCGATTGTTCCTGCGAAGACGAGAAACATTATCATACTAACGTAGACCAAAAACAAATGAACACACATATTTTGCAAGCGCTCAAGCTTGTTTAATAGCTCCTCTGTGGCATCCAGATAGCAGGCATCGGCATAATCTATAATCGGCTAAATAAGTATTTGTGGCAAATAAATTTTAGTCTTTAAGGGCGAGAGACTCTGAAAGCACTTCAGGGAATGGAAAGAAAACAACTTTTAACAATAGAAGACAATAGTAATATTACTTTTGTCTTCTATTGTAGCGACGGACAGACGTCTGTTGAAGTAATTTACTATTGTCTCTCTCCCTGTCGACTGTAGTTCAGTAGGCGGACCTGAATAACAGTTTTATTGTTCCAACGAAAATGACATTTTGCGAACTTGCAAAATATCGCAATGTCTCCCGCGAAGCACAAAAGGGTTGGACCTATTCATATACAGCACAATGCAGATTATACAATGTGCATGTTCAGTTTGCAAGAATTTTGACTTGCACTAATAATGCAACGTAAATAACCTAAATAACGGTTTTACTGTCCCGAAACGATAATATTCTATTTTGCGAACTTGTAAAGCATAAAAGGATTGAACCTTTTCAAATACAGCACAATGCAGATATAAGATAAATGGGCAATACAGCACAATTTGCATGAGGCGTTTTATCCAGGAATAGTTTCGAAAATGATAACATACACTAATAATTAGCGTGTCCGAGCCAAACCATAATGGCGTCTCTTGAGCTTCCATTATCTGAGATAATCTGAAGAAATCTAGGAATTAATAAATGGATTAAATATACTGCATAGGTATACTCATAATATCTAACCATGCAGGCTTTCAATTGTAGCTAGCTTATGGTGAGGACAATGATATTCAAAAAGTCTCAAAAGTAAATTAGCATTCAGCTTCCATACCGACTTTTCTTAGGAATTTGAGTGGAAAATCTTTTAAAGTATTGCGTCTACTATTGTCTAATAGTTTAAAAACGTTTTAGCGAAAAACGAACAGACAATGTTACAATACCAATGTAATCCATGCCTTATTTACGTGAGTATTATGTTCATTATCTTCTGAATGGCTCGCAGGCGTCGCAGCATAGGCGGTCCACTTGTTCAAGGGATTTGGCGACAGTCTTCAGTTGTACAATTACAAAGACTACCAGCACGCTGTCCCTTGTGTTAGGAAAAAACAAAATTATCTTGTGATGCAAAATCTTCCGAGTGTCACTCTAAAGAAAAGAATACCCTTTCAAGAGTCGAAAAAAAAGATACAAAATAATACAAAGCGTTATTCAATTTCTTTCCTGTTCACCTACTTTTTATCCGACAGCGCAATGCAAAGGAGCGTAATGTGTTTATCGGCCACTGTATGTTTGGATGTTTGTAGATCAAGCACGCCGCACCAGCTTAATGGATTTGAAGTATCATTTGGAAAACAGGTAAACTATGACCTATACTGAAGAATTTACGTAGGTTTTTAGTAGGAGCCACCTACAATAGGTTTAAAAATATTAAGAATCGACTTTGTTCGCTTGAAAGTAGTAAATTATCCCAAAGGATCGTTTATCGGCCAGAAACATACATACAGGAACCCGCGCTTCGATTCTATTGGACAACACTCGCTTGCGGAGAGGTGCGCTTGCGCAAGCCACGCCTCTTAAAACACACATCGTGTACAACGTATTTATGTGATACAAAAACTCTAGTTCTGAATAAACTTGAGCTCTTTTGACTGTGAAATACTTTTTGTTTGTTCAGAATATTGTTTATTAGGATCCGTAACCTACTAACTGCCGCTAGCACTGTATTTAATAAGTTGCGCAGCTTGGTACTTTTGCTGCATATTTCTTATTGTATTTTGCGTTATAAAAACCCCAGTTTCACACGAAAAATATCGAAAATTAATGAAATTGACGACTAATCAACTACTCTACTAATCCGCGTTTTGTATTACCGACCAATATCCAGCTATTATTATGAATTAGGCTCCTTGACAATATACTAACATCGAAAACCATTCCAGGATCTCAAAAATGCTGTCAAATTGGGTTAATTTGATATATTACTCATAAGTGCCAAATGGTCAAAAGATTGTCATATTTCGTTATAAGTTTCATTTTAAATAAATTTGACATAAAAAAGGGACAAATGGCGGTTAGCCTTGCAAAAAAAACAGTGTTGAGCTCATAAAAAGAAAAGAAAAAGGTGAGGTTATAACATTTTAATTCGTTTAGAACAATCAAACAACAATTAGAACAGTCTGTTACTCAAATATTAACATCAAATGCCATGCACAATTTATTGCATAATCTAACTTAATAATTGCACAATATTATTAGAGAGGCGGATACAAGTTTTACAAACATTTACAAAAACAAACTAAAATCTATTACTAACTATACTATTATTATACAGATTTATTAACTTAAATACAGTTTCTGAATAATCTGTGCACAATAACTGTCTTTTAGTTTAGGAATTACTGGCTAACCCGTATTGCTGTAAAGTCAAATGGACAACTTGTGTTAGATTTTGGGCTAGATTTTTGTGCTTTTTAAGTGTATGCGTGTCATGTGTGACAGTTAGGTAATTAAAATAAAAAAATATTTTTTTCTTTTTAAATGTATGTAATGAAAAATGGAAATTAAAATAGTTATTAAATTTAAAAAGTGCTCACAAGCCTTTGTGGTACATAAAAACAGAAATCAACTCTGAAACAATAATAAAAATAAAATTATAAATAAATTACTTAAAGTAGCGGCATTGTATGGTGGCGCCTGTGACAGCAAAATAAATAACATGTAAATAGTGTTTTCTAAGTGTGCGCATTATATCCCGTACCTAGTTATAGACGCCCGCCACTGAAAATAGTGACGCACCAATGCAGCTGCTATCATTACGGAAGTATCTATATTATATATACTATATTATTTTTATATATTATAATAAAGCTGAAGAGTTTGTTTGTTTGAACGCAAAAACGCGGAAAATTCTTTTTGTATATGATAGCCACATTCATGAGGCAGGATGTAGGCCTAGAACAGGGAAAACGGATATGTGCGTACGAAGTAGCGGGTAAAGCTAGCTTAACATGATATTAAAATACATTTTTATTAGCTGTCACAAGCACCATTATACGTCAGAACCGCTAGACTTGCAAACCAATTAAAAATTTGTTAAAAACTTATAAGTTTAATTTTAAATTAATTTGACATGAAAAATAGGGACAAATGGCGGTTAGCCTTGCAAAAAAAAACAGTGTTCATGAGCTCATAAAAAGAAAAGAAAAAGGTGAGGTTATAACAATTCGTTTAGAATTATTAGAACAGTCTGTTACTCAAATATTAACATCAAATGCCATGCACAATTTATTGCATAATCTAACTTAATAATTGCACAATATATATGTCACGTCGAGGTACCTATGAATTATAGGACCACCATCATCAACTCCAATTCTAGAGGCAATTCCTTCATTCTTCATAGGAACGGGTAAACTTCAATAACACACATTACTGGATTGAAACTCGAAAGTATTTATTTGACTTTGTTACAGGCACTTTGAGTTTTCATTCGAACTTGAAGTTAAAACCACATGGTGGCTCGCTAGGTCGCAATCCCTCGTCGATCTCTAGAGAAGACCCAGCAAGAAACTCTAGGATACTCTTTTAAATCTTTTTATAGTTTACACAATCACTTTAAGACAATTGGTGTTACATGTTTATTAGGTTTTCAAACATCTAATCAATCAGATTTATTAAACAGTTATTATTTTACACACGGCATAGCGCGATGCGCGTTGCGAGTGTGCGGGACTTCCATATTGTTTTTGTTTAGACACTAATTACTTGGATAGTTGAATAAAGCTAACAAACAATACTAAAATGCTGCTCAGTTAATTATTTTAACATTAAACAATCTCAATACTCACAAATACAAAGTTGTTTGTAGATTATTACTAAAATAATTACCTTAACACAAAACTATCCAAGTTTCCGGTGATCTGAATATCTTACTAACCAGAAGGTTTCTCATTATTACATGGATGTGTAAAATAGTCTTATTACTTTATAGTATTTAATCAATTACTCAAATTTGTTTAGTTCTCGTATTAAATTATTAAATCTAGTTATTGGTCATTAAAATTATAACATCCGCCATTGTTGACAACTTTTCGTAAGGTCATATATTCAAACATATTTACTTCGTCAAATGTGCGTTGTTAAAATGAGAACAAATCTAAAAGTCCTACAATAAGTGTGCCCGTTTTATTTAAACATCTCGTTTTAATTAAACAATGAAAATTAGCTTATCAAATGATCTTCATTCAAACAAACCAATAACTAATTCCACAATAAGCCAATAGATGGCGCTGAACTATAAAACCAACATAAACAGACATTTAATAGTTCTAGCGAAATCTCAGAGATGACAGGATTATAGAGTTTGTGTTAATTGGATAACGAATTAGCAGAAACACGCCTCCGCGGCGACACGGCCATTCTGAAAATCAACCGCGTGCTCTGCGGGTGCTGGTGTCCTCAGTCTCTGTTTCTTGGTTGTTATCTGTAATAGCAGACAGAAATTTGTCGGCAGATTATTGTTGTTTATCATCCTACAATATAAATTAAATTTGGGATCTGATAACAACTAGTTTTAATCATCATTGACAGCTTGTAATAAATCTATGCTTAGTATGCCTTATTTTTGAAATATTGAATGCATTTTAACACCCACAGCTATATGCTTTAGGTATTCAACTTGCAATATGGTAAAGATCAATGTTGTTATAAAACAACGAATTGCTACATGTCATGCCAATGAAGGCATACAATTTGTATTTCAGATTTTTGTTATTGAATAGTCAGTTGCTAGCTTAATAGTCCATTTTGAATCTTGTTTGCAGAATGTTGTTGTTTGTATTATCTTACAATATTCATTGATTTGTAATAGGTATGAGTCAGTTTAAGTTATCAGTTTATCACTGAATACTTATTAGATTAGGTAACTACAAAGTTTATCTTAAATGAAAATATTTGATGCAATAATGAGCACACACCTACAACACACACCTTATAAGGCTAACACAGCACTCTTGTATTTGGTAAGTATAGTGTAGGTAGTGTAGGAGTATTGTGATCAGCTGTTTTTTGTTTAGTTTCATTCTCACGGGATGGTAATGCTCTGTGATAGACACAAAGTCTTTGATTTGACAGGATTAAAGGATAGGATCAGGAACACCGCTCTGTGATAGACACAAAGTCTTTGATTTGACAGGATTAAAGGTTAAGGAGTTTAGGACCATTGCTCCGTGACAGGCACAAAGTCTTTGATTTGACAGGATATAAGGAACCAGGCTCTGGGTGGTCTTGTACACCGTGGACCCAGCAGGATAACATGAGAGATTGTTCATTAGCGGCCTCCACGCCTAACCAATGGATATTAAATCATTCTTAGTTGCTTCCACAGCAAACTAAGAGATTGTTTGTTGTATTATCACTATTAGTTTCCTCCACGGATTACTAACAGACAGCTTATTGTGTTATCATTATTAGTTGCTTCCACAGCATACCAACAGTATAGTTTATTGTGTTATCATTATTAGTTGCTTCCACAGCATACCAACAGTATAGTTTATTGTGTTATCATTATTAGTTGCTTCCACAGCATACAACAGGAAAGTTTATTGTGTTCTCATTATTACCTCAAATGCACCTCCATGGATGCTGATAGAATGGTGTTGATATAAATGATTGTGTTATTAACTGCCTCCAGAGCTCTAGGTTATGGGACACCTCTATAATTAGAGCTTGTTTTATTATTCATTTTTATAATTGCCTAAATTTGACAATAGAATACCATGAACTGTTAAGAGTTACAAAAATATAATAATAACAGTAATCCTCCTGATTGAATTCGGCCATGACAGCCAATCTGATGAGCCATCTACATAGGAAGATACTATAGCGCACAAGGCCAATGGCTTAACATGCTTTCCGTAGCATGGGGTTCACCAATTTCAAAACTCTAGGCTGTCACAGAGGAATTCCTATTGGAAAAATCCCATAAACACATTTTGCCCGACCTAGGAATTGAACCCAGGGATAATAATTTAAAAGTACTTTGTTGCTTGGTAGTACCATGCACAAGCATCATGTAGAGTTATTTGGCATGGCTATTGAGTTGAGCCTTCTGATACAACAGCACTGTATCAGTTAGCGAGGTGAGTAGAAGATAGTTTGAAAACATCTCACCTTTTACTTTTGTTATGTTGTGCTTGAAGTCTTTACTAGCTGACCTCTATTTGGTGGCATGTATGTTGGTAGCATATAAGGTCCTGACCCGGCGACACGGTCACTTGCACCACCAGGTATTTTTTTTGTTTTGTTTTCATATCGTAGGTAACCATTTTGATTTTTGATATGACAATTAACAGGAATCTGGAATGTGAGAAGATATGCAGCTAAATAATAATGTCTGTGACAAATTATCGTAAAACAAACCTGTCTTTTGATTGTTTTTATTCCGTGCAAATGCACCCAATAACAAGCTTTGAAATCTGTCAGAAATGACTAATCTATTTACACCCATGTACCACCATAACAAGTAAAATTCAACTAAACACATTGTGAGATTTAATTCATCAGGAAGGTTCTCAAATATTGAATGATTAAAGAAACTTTGTTATAACAAACTTAACTTGAATAAGTTTAAACTTAAGAGCTTATAGGAGGCCCTCCTATCACTATCCAACTGACAGTCTGTACCAAGAATGTAGGGTCAGACAATTTATCATTAGGTCTAACTTATAGCGCTATCACTGACAAGATCTCCATACTCAAAACAAAGCTACCAGATCATGTAGACAGATAAGATGGAACACAGTAATCACATTAAATTCACTCAAAGATGTCTTACATACACATGACCATTAATTTACCAAGAATTCACAAGGTCCATACATAATTGGTTACTCAAAGCTTAGGTACTTGTAAATTAAAAGTTACCAAGTGGCTATCAGCTTATGACAATGCACGGACCTAAGCTCTCCTGATAATTATTATAAAGTCCTCGTAATGAGTCACCCAGGTGTATCACATCCCTTTCATTCATACAAACACATTTATACTAGATGCACACTACACTCTAAACAAACCTCTTAATAATATTTAAAATGTTGTTAAGTCTTGTAACTAAACTATTTGTCTCACCCCTAAGTGCACTTAAAAACTAGATCACGACACAGGGTATCCTAGTGTGGGGCTACTTAAATGCAAATCATTGTACCTAGGTATTTTCTTAAGCATGTAATAATTTTAATTTTATTTGTTGTGCTTTTCATGTTTTCAGGAATGTGTTAATACATTTTCTTATCTTACTTTATTTAGTAAGTATGACATGCAACAGGTTCCACATTATTCAATAATAAGCCTTGTTGGCAGTTGGGTAAAAACCATAACTCATTGTAAAAATAACAACTACAGCGTCAACATGAACATGTCATGGCACTTTTTGCCAAATGTTTACTAATTCTGTTGCACATACATTCTGTTACTTACTTAACGTAGCTACCTACTAAACTATTGTTTTGTTTGAGCTACCTAAATGTAACAAATGCTATAAAAATAAGTTAAATTACCTTTTGTCCGGCACTAAACTCAAATTAAGTACTTTGAATTGTTTATCATTCATACACTCACACCTTGTCCCCATGGGGATAGGCAGCAACCACAGATCGCCACTTGCTACGATCCTTACATACTCCTCAAATAAAATTAAGTTTCTCAAATAATAACTGAGCCATTGTAATTCTTAAGAGAAAAGAAAGAACCATATTTAAACAATAACATTGAGTTACTAGTAAGCCATCTTATTTTATGGAGTAAATTAGGCTGTTTTCATTCATTTTATTTCCAAAAATTGTCACACAAATACCAGCAGGCACTAGTCTTGCAAAGGGGTATTGTGTTACCCAGTTACTGGGTTTTGGTGACCCCATGTAAAACACTGGTACTCAGCTGAACCCCATCAGGTTAGACAAGAAGCAGACCCCGACTTAGTTGGGAAAAGTCTAGGCAGATTGATTAAAATTGTCACACAAAAGGTCACTAACCTTGCCTTGTATGATGAAAATAATTAAGAATGTTAGGTTACATAAATAAATAAAACAGAATACTCCCCTTAATGATGATGGAATCTATCAATGGACAGATCAAGTCTTTGTTTGATTAGCTGCTTCGGTCATTCTGTACTGTACAAAGTTTTGGTTTACTTCAATGATATTGTCTCCAGCTAGTTATGATCATAATGATGTAGGTCAGCATCCTCCCAGCATTATGCTGAGCGATGAACGTTTTGCGTAGTTGTGACGCATACTTTGTAATGATCTTATTATTATTATTTTTATTTATTTATTTTTGTTTTTTATGGTATGCGTCGTGCCTGGCGCAAATAAACAATTTTTCTTTCTTTCTTTCTTCATCAGCAGCTTAGACGAGACCATAGCCAATTCTTAGCTTCTTCTGACGTTTCAATAAAGTTCTATGCGTTCTTGGAAATTATCATAGGAAAATATTTTGCCATGCTCTCGGCGGTGGCGGTGATGTACGAAATTCTTCGGATGGCTTTCATAGCATAGGCAGAAGGCGGGCGCTGATCTCAATTCTGATGTCACGTCGAGGTACCTATGAATTATAGGACCACCATCATCAACTCCAATTCTAGAGGCAATTCCTTCATTCTTCATAGGAACGGGTAAACTTCAATAACACACATTACTGGATTGAAACTCGAAAGTATTTATTTGACTTTGTTACAGGCACTTTGAGTTTTCATTCGAACTTGAAGTTAAAACCACATGGTGGCTCGCTAGGTCGCAATCCCTCGTCGATCTCTAGAGAAGACCCAGCAAGAAACTCTAGGATACTCTTTTAAATCTTTTTATAGTTTACACAATCACTTTAAGACAATTGGTGTTACATGTTTATTAGGTTTTCAAACATCTAATCAATCAGATTTATTAAACAGTTATTATTTTACACACGGCATAGCGCGATGCGCGTTGCGAGTGTGCGGGACTTCCATATTGTTTTTGTTTAGACACTAATTACTTGGATAGTTGAATAAAGCTAACAAACAATACTAAAATGCTGCTCAGTTAATTATTTTAACATTAAACAATCTCAATACTCACAAATACAAAGTTGTTTGTAGATTATTACTAAAATAATTACCTTAACACAAAACTATCCAAGTTTCCGGTGATCTGAATATCTTACTAACCAGAAGGTTTCTCATTATTACATGGATGTGTAAAATAGTCTTATTACTTTATAGTATTTAATCAATTACTCAAATTTGTTTAGTTCTCGTATTAAATTATTAAATCTAGTTATTGGTCATTAAAATTATAACATCCGCCATTGTTGACAACTTTTCGTAAGGTCATATATTCAAACATATTTACTTCGTCAAATGTGCGTTGTTAAAATGAGAACAAATCTAAAAGTCCTACAATAAGTGTTCCCGTTTTATTTAAACATCTCGTTTTAATTAAACAATGAAAATTAGCTTATCAAATGATCTTCATTCAAACAAACCAATAACTAATTCCACAATAAGCCAATAGATGGCGCTGAACTATAAAACCAACATAAACAGACATTTAATAGTTCTAGCGAAATCTCAGAGATGACAGGATTATAGAGTTTGTGTTAATTGGATAACGAATTAGCAGAAACACGCCTCCGCGGCGACATATATATTACTGGAGAGGCGGATACAAGTTTTACAAACATTTACAAAAACAAACTAAAATCTAGTACTAACTCTACTATTATTATACAGATTTTTAACGCGCTAATCTTCGGAATTACAAGTCGGATTTGGAAAATTCTTTTCTAAGGGTATACTCCCGATGTGGTTTCATTGTCACCAAGTCAGAATCTGATGATGGGATCCAAAAGAAATCAAGGGAACTCGTCAAATATTATAGGCATACATATAGTGATTTTTGTATTTTCATCAACAATGCAATATGTAAATCAACACTAATGTATATTTTAACAATTTTGTAAAAAAATTTTGGGACTCATACAAATTACGCACTTTATTATATTTCTGTTTATGACGTATATAAAAATTGCAAGCCTCACAGTTATCTGGAACTGCTTGTTTTTCATCATGAGCTGTATCTTTGGCATGTAACTTATACACTTCATAAACTTCGCCCTCCTTATTACCAAGTTTAGCAAAATATATATTCATGCTCTTTACATGCTCCCTGTAAAATTCATAAGACACCTTCTGCGGTGGCTATTTCTCGCAAAAGTATTTATGCATCATAGTGACCGATGCATCGCATGATTATAATTTATTTCACCTAAGTGGAGCATGTTAACGGCTATAGTGGGGCTCTAGAGGGTGGAATAATGCAACGTGCTCTGTAGCCTGCGATCCTAAGGCATAGCACGCACTGCGATTTTTAGTCGCGCCAATTTTTTACCGGCCTTTCTGCGACCTTTGGAAATGTATGAAGCTGCGCGCATTGCGAAATAAAAATGGTACTACAAATAGTACTCAAAAATTCGCGCGAATTTTTTTATGCTATGCCTTAGGAGCGTGCTATGCCTTAGGAGCAGTCTTAATGTGCAATTTGAATCCGGTCAACTGGAGCTTTTTTCAGAGAATTGCACAATACGTTGTCGTTATTTTTGTGAAAACCTAATGTTGTTAAAAAAATACTTTGCAGACTTCATCACTTGTTCCATTTAGATTTTTTTATGTAAATGTGATTCTTGGTGCACTTTTTTGAGGATTTGGATGTAATTTTTCGTTTTGGTATTTTTATGGAAGTTCTTTGTTGTAAAAATACTCTTCTTTCTTTCCAAGATAAATCTCAATAATTTTTGTTTATAGATTGTCGTGTCTCCGTAGTAAACTACTTGAACATTTTTGGAACAATTTTTGGGCACACACAATACCGCAAAGGTAGGTACTTAGATATATTTTAGCGTTGCAATGTCACTTAACTGTTTTTTGTATTGTATTCGTTAATATAATTATTTGAAACACTCACAACTAAATAACGGTCACTGTCTTTTAGATTTGTATAAGCTCCAAAATCAAGCTGGCTTACCAACGACTAGCCAGTTAATTGTGAATAACGGTTTTGTAGAATGGTAATTGAAGAGAACTGTTTTTAGGTGTCGTAAATGCCAATGCGCCTTGTATTAATATAAATCATTTAAATGCGTTTATAGTGATGTAACGGTTTAATACTGTTGTAGCATCATGTAACCGTTTTCTACGTTTGTATAGTGGATTAATATAAATATACGGTTAAAAGCGAGTAGCCGTATTATAGTGTTATAAAGTGACATAACCGTATTTAAGTGTTGAACGATCTCAAAAATGATGTAGTTAGCCGCGTGTGTAGTCTCCAGATTTTTGGCGTAAAATGATAAATATGACCCAGACTGATAGATAGAGGAAAAGTTGCTCTTTTACGTAGTATATATGATAGCGCTGCTAAATGAAAGTAGTACCACAGACGAAATCAAACTTCAAGGCAGATGACTTAACGGAAACCCGAATTAAGTATTGTTAATGTAAATATTTCTTTTTATTTGAGTAATATTTTAAAAATCAAAAATGGAAGGTAGATCACTGACTGTTAGTTCATTCAAATAAAATAATTGGTAGCTAAATCCATTCAAAATATTTGTAAAAAGTGTTATTAATTACTAATCAAATATTGTATACAATTACTGTATTTTTACAAACTTAAATCTAAAATTAATTGATAAACTAATGTCACCGGTAGTTGTTGCTATGTGACGCCTTTTCATTTGTCTAAACGTATAAATAGGCTAGTTCTAGTCGAAAGAACTCAATATTGAATTGTATTTTGAACTGTGCACATCTTCTTATAAAATTAAGTTGATTTACTGTTGGTGTGAGTAATAAAAAGTGTTAACAAGATGTCTGATCGTTATCATTTGAGAACCATGAGTACTCCCACTCTTACATATATAACTCAATTTTGACCAAATGTCACTTAACGGCCTTTTAGTAAACGAACGGCAGTAATACAGTATCATTATCAGCCTTTTGATGTTCCTACTCCTAGGACAAGGGCCTCCTCTCTGTGAGAGAGCGAATGGGCCTTAATCTACCAGCGGGCCCAGTTCTGGTTTGTGGATACTACTTATACACTACCTAACTTATTCTAAAAATTCTTAGCACAGACACTGTTGCCGACAGCGAACGCAAACATTTCGCCTCATGGTTGCTTGTAGCGCAGCCACCTCCTTTTTTAGATAGTCCAATTTCAGAGCCGAGTGATGCTCTCTGAGCTTCCTTCTGTGACGTCTCTGCTTTGCTACCTTGTTGTTCCGCTCCCGCTGTCTGCGGTAGGTGTCATCAGCACCAGATTTGTCGGCGGCGGAGCGAACTTGACGGCCCATTCGCGGGTTGTTGTTCGCCATTTTTCGCTTCAATCACTTCCAACGCATTCCTCTCAAACTCTTATTCAGGGTCGTCGGAGAGTATATCGGCGTCGTCCATGCGATGAGGCCTCCTTGTTGAAACTTCGATAGGAATCACGCAGGCGGAGACGTCGTCACTTGTTGCGGCACTGTCGGGTTAAATTGTAACGACTCGTATCCGAAAAAACTGCCTCCAGGAGAAATATGTTCCACTGGCGCGATATATCCACCATGAGGTAGATAATACGAGTACGTTGGCACCGTATATTGCAGTGCCTAAAACTAGCATAAATGCGAATATTGAGATTTTCGGTTTGCCGTGGTCGATAGGTCCAGAGGGACGTCGTCGTTGTTAGTGAACATGAGCATTAATGCTCTGGCTCATAGACTCTGAATTACGTTTGAAGTAGCACCAAACGATTGGATAATTTCTCCCAGCCCAACATGTCTTATTAATATCGTTGTGCCCGGAACTGTAACTTCATCAATCTTCCACACAATGGTACTGTAGGCGTCCAGTGAATGGATTGCCTTCCCACGACGACCACCGTTGGACAACATGATCGAATTACCTAGGTATCGTGTGAAGACAAAGATGTGGGTAACATGCAAGATGGAACGATTAATTTGTAATTTATAATGAAAAAAATATATATATTCGAAAGTATAGGCGTTTGCCGTAGAGCCATAGCGGTCGTAGCTCGTAGCAAGCTACAGCGTAGCACTTAGCACGTCGCCAAATTGAGCCTTAATTAGAGGGAATAAGGACGGCAGACGACGCAAAAAAAAATGGTTTCTGAAGTACCATAAAGGGCTAAAATAAATCAGTTATTTGGTATTGACGGAGTTTTCGAGGCGATCCCGTAATACATTTTATCAATTTTGGGCATTGTGGAGGCTCACGATTCGATTCGCATAAGCCTGCGACTTGCTTGGTGCTTTGATTGACATGTCAATGTTGCTGGCCAGTTTGTACCCTTTTGTAAATGAAGAGTGGTGCGACATGTGTGAAACTGTTGATCATTGTCCTTTGCGATATCATCGCTTCAAATTCAGACAAAGAAAATATAGTAGTTTAAAGTGTGCTCGTATAAAGATCAACCGTTTAGAACAGAACCTCTGCGACCTCTTTTATTATAAAATGCACATTATCATATCGTATAAAATACTCTGACGCCGTCATAGACACCAAGTCCTTGTACCGCCTAAAAATAAGGTTCACCTGTATGTAGTTTGAAACTTTAAACATGTTTCAGACAAAAACTTATAAACAGCTAAGGTCAGTGAACAAAGACTCACACAAATTCGATGCGGGCTCAATAAAATTGAAAATTATATAAGCTTGGATAGGATTGTGAAATGGAACAATTTAAGTTTATTTAAGCGCTCAAAGTGTACAGTCCAGCCAAATCCTTTCGCACCATTTATTCGCACAAAGGCGAAGTGAGACATTTTAATTTAAACCAGAATAACATAATAACATACATTCTTCAACCACATTTCTGAATTAATTGTATTCTTTCTGGGAAGCTCAAGGAACTGAAATTGGCAGTATTGCAGTATTGCAGTATTGTGCTGCTTAGAATAACAAACGCAACAGCGAGTGAATCCTTGAAGACTAGTCACGTTACGGTCGGCGTGGAAGTCATTGTTTGAGATAATCGACAGATCTCGTGGGAGGATGACGAGCATTGACAACCTTGCATCTGCTAATGTAAGCAAATATTACGGCGCAAGGGATAGGAGGTAGCGAGATGTGTAGATACGCTAACTTTGTTGGAGGCAGTTTGGTTAATGTCTATTTTAGGGCTTAATTCACTTATAACCAAGGAATAAAGTAAATCATTACAAATAAACAGCATATCATCAATAATTTACGCAATCAACAATGCATCTGTCACAAACATCGCATCACTTGGACCGCAGCCCGTGGTCCACACGACAGTACCTGCTCTTTTTGCGGATTATAACCCGCTAATAGTGGGTATTGTCCACAGATGACGGACACACGGACTTAAAGCGATTTTTTTCTGCCAGCATGGCTCTGGATACAATCACAGACACCGAGAAAAAAACTGGGAACGACAAACAAAATTGGAAAGAGTTACTAGCTTTGTCGTTCAGTCATATTTGTGTAAGAATAGCATTAATAACTGGTGCTGCTGTTAACAATAAAAAAATGTGCAACATGGTAGACCGGGAGAAAGACATTCTTATATTGTAAATGAAATCGATGTGTTTGTAGTTAAGTTTCCAAAAGAATGCAAAAACTAACATCGTGTTGCAGAACTTGTAGGATTCCTCAGGGACTTACCTATTTTGGTTAGCGCCAAGATTTGATGTAATTCAATGTATTTACGACGAAATCTAAACGTTTTCTACATTTAGACGCTAAGAGGTAGTCCCGTACTAAATATCTTCAAGATAAAATGTAAGAAAACGTAGCTCTTGTCTTTTGAACTTTCGATTAATTCGAAACCAATTTATTTTTGAATTTTATTTTTTTATCGCTTTCTAGAAAACCCTCAGATAAGACTTAAGATTTAACAAATCAGTTATAGTCCGTATTATTAGAATAAAAGATTGTCAGAGGAAATCTCAAGCTTCGAGGTTTTAGAAATCTAGCACAATTCAGCAAAGAGATCCATTGTGACCGTCCCAATCCCAAGCCTTTTGCAATTGTCATTCATCCACTCTTATCTCGCTTATCCCTGGCGACGATTAAGCAGACTCTGTTTTCCTTTCATACAACATTCATATTTTACACAGAAGGATCTGTTATGAATTGCTTCAGTTCTGGTGTGTTTGTTAAAAATATAGAATTGTGAAGAAATTATACAGGGCTACGCTACTTCGGATAGGTTTCATGTTTTCTTTAGATTTATTTAGATAGAACTTGTCATTAAAGTTACTGTAAACCTGTATGCTTTATATTACCGATAGAGAATTGAATACGATTCATGAACGGATTCAAAAACAGTTTCTGAATAAAGCTGTCCCACAATCATTAGACATTGTTGATAGCAACTTCCGTATATGTAAATGAAAAGGTAATGTTTGCTGGAGCGGTGTTACTCTTAAGTGAGGCGATCGAGGGCGAGGCATTGATTCCGGACACTTTGTATGAGATCGTCTCCCACGGGGAGGGTCCACGTTACGCCTACTGGACCATTGTGGTTATTGTCGTTACACAGTTATCGTAAAGGATTGCAAACTTATTTACAGTTAGAAAGGTACTGTATATTGTGCAGAGAGTATTCGTGTGATCTGGATTATTTTGTAAAGTTCTTTGGAAATATCAAGCCTCTAAAAGTCTTTTAGCAATCCTGAATGTTTTGTATCGTTTAAGTAGATATTTACTGGAGTCAAATAATTATGTCAAGTGCGTTGCTATTTAGTCTTCTCGATATTTAAAAGAAAGAAAATGTACAGAATAAAAATTCGGATTTATATTAAAGCGACACATATTAGCTAGTTATTTTGCGAAATCTATCATGTTGACTCCATTTACCAATCGTAATTAGTAAATCCAACAAATTGCGGCTGAAGAATTGATTTGAATAGAGATTCGACATCTTTATTGAAACGGTACTTCAATCGCTGTCAATTCAAGAACTCAGTCAAATTGAAAGCGATAAAGGCAGATTGTTCAGTAAAAAGAAACATCAAGTCACGCAAGTTCGCGACAATGGACGCAAGTGTGAATGGGATGGTCGAATGGTGCGATGGTCGATAACCGATCACATTTGCGGTCAGCGCGGAACTGCTGAGTCATCGCACCCCTTCGCAATTTTGATATGTGCGTGGTTGGCAGAAAAGTACAGATGGAATGTTGGTTTTTAAATGCTAACATTTATACAACACAAAGGTATTCAGAGTTCTGATTTCGGAGGAGTGTTACTATAGATCGACATCGAAGATCTGGTGGAAATCGTAGAAGTCTGCGGCGCAGGCAGGACTGGCCGTGATGGTGATTGCTGGTAGAAGCTGTCTAGAGGAAGTTTTTCGACTGAACGATGACGCCAAGGACGACCTAGTTCTTAAAAATAGAAGGCAAACGTCTTTTTATAATAATTTAGAATTTAATAATAAAGGAAGCGATTCGATATTGATATCTCTTATTCTAGAGATGATAGACACGATAGTGCGGCAAGAAGTATTTATGTTTATTCAGGATTGTTTCGTTACGTAGTCTGCAACTTGAAATGTAACACCATCCCAAGATTACAAACCCTCAGTGTTGCGTTCCGACCTCTGTCAACAACATGAACACGTAATCACTAACTCAAACACTCAAAAACAAAAGTACAGTTATCTTTCCTCAAACTAAGTAACACAATATCTTTTTTTGTGGACCGTACTGATCCCTGGGGACTTAATCCATGTCCACGCGGAAGGGGTTTAAATGACAGGCGCGCGACGAAACACTTGCAAATACTATTGTACCCCTACGTACGGTATCAAGCAAATATGAAACTTAGGACTTACGTGTTTAAGTTTAATTTAGTACGAGGGTAGTCGCAGCTGCATTAGTTGCAGATGTCGATAGTCCGCTATATTAGACAGTTATGTGCAATTTCCTATCTACTTGTTTGTGATGCTATAATATCGAACGGGTTCGAATGTTGGTGTATCTATTCCACAATGCCTACAATTGATACAATGTATTACGGGATCGTCTCGAAAACTCCGTCAATACCAAATAACTGTTTTATTATAGCCGTTTACGGTACTTCAGAAACCTATTTTTTTTTTTGCGTCATCTGCTTTCCTTATTCCCTCTAATTAAGGCTCAACATCGTCGTATGCTGTCTTTTGTGTATTTTTTTTGGAGACCAATCCTTCATTGAAAATTTAATCCCGTATGATTTATGTCAATGTTTACTTAGCACCTGCTTTTCATTGTAAAACTAAGGCATTTATAGATTATAACAGTATGCAAAGATAATTGTTACAATGCTGCACTGTTGTGCATGAGAATAGTTTTAAAATGACACATATCTTTAGAAAGAACTAGTTTGGGGATTACCAGCACGATCGTTATAGTTAATTAAATTATACTTGAAAAAATGTGGTCGGCATAGAGTTGCAAGCTTATTTATTATCCTGAACAAAATATACTTGAACACTCTGTTTATAAAATTGGGGCCACCAAGGCGAAAAAAAATTCAAAAAATTTCTGTACCTAATACTTTACTACACATTTTCATTTTACTTTTTTTTTAAACTGCCTGCATATGCGTCAACTTCGATGATCTCCTCTTTTATTATTAATTTTGGTTGGGGTATTGGTGGGAGTGGCGGCGGGTTAGGTGGGAGAGGCGGCTGCGCTGGACGTGCCACCAATGCGTGCTTTCCCTTGATGCGTGCTTTTTCCAAAGATTGAAATTTGGTTGCGAGATATTTCTTGTGTTTAAAGTTAGTAGATGCGCTTCGAATAGTTGATGGATTTTCATCTTCTTTTCTCTGCATTTTAATATTTTAAACCGTACGTGATGAATATTATATTTGTAAAAAAAAAGAAAAGTCAAAACGAGCATGTTAATTTTAATTTTTGATCAAGGACTTAATTAATAAAGTGGCACGACTCAGTATGCGGAACGTTATTTGCAAAAAAAAGAACATTGCACACACACACACATACAACATGAGCAATTGAGACATTAGAAGTTAGGTGCAAACCAAATTGACAATTTCCTATGCAGTAATGAGCTGGAAAGAAACTTGATAGGTAAAAGTCTACAAACACTTTATTTTTGAATTCGACACACCAATATCATCGTTCCGGGCGTCTGCTGAATAAGAGAAGCATAGAACCGGTAGATGAAGTGCGGCCTATGACCAGCAATGGACTTGAAGCTGAAAAGAAGGGATGATTTAACATTTAGGTACCTATAAAGTTCCAGCATTCCTGGCGACGCCAGTTACCGCAGTAGTGGTCGCGCCAGCAGTAGCGCAGCCGATGGGCCTGCTGACGCGGGTGATAGCCTCGCTCAACTAGATGCACCGCACCAGACCACAAAACAAGTCATACAAGTCTAGGAATCCTCTCAATGGAAATCCTTTTGCTTTGAGAGGATTCCTTATCTCCACAATCAACACTACTTTGTTCAGTATTAATTACTGGAACTAGGCAATTCGCCTATTAATTTTGGCGTAGACCCTGAAAACTGCGTTTAATCGCGATCAATCCGTCCAAACATACGAAAAATATTTGGGTTGGGTGATAATTACTCTTAGATTTTAGCTGAAGTAGAAGCAGTGTGTCAAAATATCTAATTCCACTGTTGCTGTCCTGTATTAAACAGTATCTAATAGAGAAACCAAAGAAGCCCAACTCAGCGAACCGCAAGTGCGTGCTGGTGCGCCTGTCCAACGGCAAGGAGATGGTGGCGTACGTGCCCGGCATCGGACACAACCTGCAGGAATACAACATTGTGCTCGTTAGGGTCGGCAGTAAGGCTATACCACCATCTATGCCTACTCACTATATTTAACTATCTGTTCAATCGGCAAGAATTAAATGCATTTCCAGCCCGTTACTGCCCCACTGCAGAGTAAAGAGTGAAATTTTATCCTCAGAGTTCCAACAGATTTCCAATAGGTATTCAGGCCCTAATATCGTGAGTCACACTCCAGGTTGAAGGACGGTCCCGGTGTGAAGCCTTACTATGATAGTAGCCCTTACTACAATATAGTAGTTATCATCATCACCATTTCAGCTGAAAGACTTCCACTCCTGGACATAGTACTCCCCCTGGCGTTGCTGGACATGACCGAATTCGTTCGTCTCGTATCCAGCGCATTCCCGCAACCTTAACCAGGTTATCGGCCCACCTAGTGGAAGCCACCTACAATACCTACAATTGGTATAATGATAGCTTACGATTTTTTTTTTTTGGGACAATCCCACCGCACTATTCCCAAACCACTGCAACTCCTGAAAGCCAGAATCAACAGTGGCGACCACCAGAAAAGCGCCGAGGCAATGAAGCTCGACGAAGTCCCGGAGAATGAATTTAAGTGTCTTGGATCCCGCAACGAAATTAATCAGAAAATAATAACGGAGGAGTAGGAAAAAGTACAAATTTCCACTTCCCTCCATATCAAGCAGGTGACAGAACAAACAAGGCCAATAGGCACAAAGGGTCGTTTAAAACTGGGATATGCCCAGTTGCCTAGCACCACGAATAAAAATTTGCATTAATATTAATGGGTCCTACATTGTGAGCTGCTATATTTGTTTCCAATAATAGGCATGGCAAAAATGCTTGAACGCACGGGAATTTGTTTTAGTTTCTACAAGGTCCGTATAGTAAACAACTCCAGATGCAGCCTGTACATTATTCAACATAAAATTGCGCTCATTCTGCCAAAGAATACACTCCCATAAGATATGATGTGCAGATTGTACATATTCGCAGTCAGACGTAGAACACTGACATAAAGGTGAGGCAACGAGCTTGAAGGAAAATAATTTACTTTTAAAGTTACCATGCCCTGTGAGAAATTGGGCAACACAGTGATCCACCTCCAGCCACGTCCTGGCTAGCCGCACGCGAACGGATGGAAAGAATTGGTGGAGGTGTCGGCCCTTGATGGAATTATCCCAACTACATTGCCATTCGGATAAAAGTTCCTCCCAGACGTCAATATGTGGTTTAAATAACCTAGAGATTTTCTCACGGTCACACCGAGTTAAAAAGTCCGCGTCCATGGTCTCTCGTTCGGAATAGTACATTGCAGCGCGTCGCTGCACTTCAAGGTCGACCGGAAGTACGCCAGCAAGTACCGGTAAGGCTTCAGTACTAACCGTCCTGTATGCTTTGCATAAGAATATCAAAGCCAAACGCTGGCTTTGAAGTAATTTACGTCGTACCGCCCCTATTGTGGCCCTATCAGCCCTAAGTAAGCGACAACGGAAGAGTTTAAAAATAAACTTTATTTGATCCCAGTTACAGCAAGACGGTAATTAATTCATCTAACAAGATATTGATCTTATATACTAACTTAATTGCTAACGTAGTACATCCACAGCGTGATCAGATTGACGCATGTTCTAGATAATTATAAATGCTGATCGCGCAGTGGGGAAATTGAGAAATAATAATCTAGTAAATACTTATTGTCTGACAAAGCTAATATTGGTAGGTTGGGGTTCCTTAACTCCTCCCTCCCTAAGAGAGAAATTATCCGAAGGTGTCGCAGACGGTTTCGGAGAATTTCGACAAAAGTTTATGAACTGAAATTTATACATTATAAAGATAACTATTGCTATTACAATAACCACATACTCTAAGATGGTCCATATACTAATTTCTATTGTCACTGTTTGTGTCGTATCGTCTATTTCACCAAATTTTGCACTTTGTAACACTTCTTTCACATCACTGAAGTCCACATTTCTTAGATCCACTTTCTTTGATCTTCTCTGGATGTCCTGTTGTAGGTCTGGCATCTGGATCAATGGCAGCTGGAGACTGGAAACTGTAGTGTTTGTGGTGGCGGCAATGATGACTTCGCCTATTTGTGTCTCGCATTGTTGGCCAGGTGTCACGATGTAGGTCCCAAGGATAGTGTACTTCAGGATTTCTGTATTGCAATTCTCGGTGATGATGAGATTTTCCTCTGAGTAAACCAACCATTGGTTGTCGGTTATTTTCTGTGTCTTAGTTTTTTCTATTTCAATATGGTTCTGTATGCATTTTTGTAGTTGTTCTTCATCAGCATTATTTGTTCAATGCAGGTCTCGGTTGGAAACTGGGCTAAATTAGTTTCAGCGCAAAGGAATTTTCCATTTTCAATCTCAGTACATGGGCTTACCACGGGCATGTATTTCAATCTATTCACCATCAGGTAAGGATATTTGGGTATTATTGTAAAGGTATTTGGAGAATGGAATATAGGGATGGGTATAACCTTGTAATAATTATATGTTTCGTTATTTATTAGGGGAACTTCTAAAACAAAAACTAACTTGTTGTTATTTATATATGATTTAAGTATGATATTACGTTCTAATTTTATTAAATTATGTTTGTTTACTGGGTATATTGTTCTAGCATGTTTAGCAATGACTTCTAACGTATTATATAATTCTGTACTATTTATAATGGATTGGTGCAATGTATTCAGTTTGCTAAAGGCTATTGCCGTTTCAATCTCTTGTATGTTTTCGTAACAGGTTCGAAAGTTATTTAAAATTTGATACATAGTATTTAATATTTGGAAAAGTTTGTTAAACCTGAACTCATGTTCAACTAATTTTTCCATTTCATTGGTATGTAAACCCAAGTTTTTAATATTTGAATTTATTATTTCAGAGTCATTTACTAATTTATCAAAAGCTTTTTGCATTGATGATACTTTACGTTCGACCACATGCTCTTTGTTCTGTATCATTTGGATTTCTCTATCATATTTAATTGCATCGTCTTCATCCAAATTTCCTGTGATAGCTTTTACAAGTGAGCCTAATGGATTAAACAAAGCTCTTTTGTTTCTATAATGGAAAGGTAAGATTTGAAAAAATCTATCCTTAGTTAGTTTAATAAGATATTCTATTTGGCTTTCTATTCCTATAGTTTCGTTACTAAGACTATTTTCCTTAATTTTAATTTTCAAGTTAATAAAATCCCGAATATTATTATCTATTTGTAAGTGTAATGATTCTAAATCTACAATTTTGTATATTGTCCAATAACTATTCCTCTTCACTGCTACTCCCCGCTTTATCGCTGCTATCCCCGGATTCTGACCGAGGTTTTGGAGGTCCAGCGTGAGTGTTGGCACCACTAGTACCAGAAGTACCAGGCACGATCTGTGGAGGACGTTTTACATTTTTTAAGGCTACTCTAGTTTTCCTTTTCTTTACTTCTACTGGGACTATATTTCTTTCAACTTCACCTATTACTTTCGCTTTTTCATATCGAGGTTTTTCTTTGGCTTTTCTAATCCTAGTGTCTTTCATGTAAATATTATCGTCTGGTTCGAGTATCGGTGTCGTTTCGCCACCTTTTTTATTAATTATTTTAATTTTATCGGATTCTAATTTTTCTGTTATGAATTCATAGAGTATTTTAAGGCGTTTTCTATGATCTAACAATAATTTCTGGGTTAAGTTCTTCTCTCTATCCACGTTAAATACATTTTCGGAATAAGTGTGACCAAATACTAGTTCAAAAGGCGTAAAATCTGTTGCTGAATGTATGGTGTTGTTATAAGCCATGATGGCATAAGTCATAACTGATGCTGCATCTAAATCGCTTTTATCGTATTTTGCTATACGATAAATCTCAATAATGGTAGAATGAAACCTTTCTACTATTGCCATTGAACTGGGATTATTTGGCGTCCCAATATGAAGTTCAATTTTGTAAAAGCTTAACATTTCTTTAATCAAAGTATTGTTGAATTCTGTACCGGAATCGCAACTAATTTTTCTAGGCAGACCATACCTGCTGAAATATTTAATCAATGCTCTAACTATCTCTGGTGTACTCCTATTCGGTACCTCTATGGCTTGTGCTATCTTACTAAATGCATCCACTATAGTTAAATAATATTTCCCTTCAATATATAATAAATCCATAAAAGCTTCCTGAAAAGGGGCATCCTGGGTTTGTGTTAACTGAATGTGGGGTTTAATCGGCTTTCTATCATATTTCATGCGTTTACATGTTTCGCAAGCATTTATGATTGCCGTGACTGTCTCTTTCATGTTTGCCCACCAATAATGTCTTTTAAGTTTGGTTAAAGTTTCTTTAATACCTCTATGACATGTTTTCCCGTCGTGGTATTTTAAAATAACTTCTTTTTGATCTTCTTCAGATCCTGTCAAATTTATAACTCTTTCTGTACACTCGGTTAACTTAACTGAATCCTTTTTAAATAACTTAATTACCATGTTTGAAAAAGTTTTTCTAAAAGATGGGTGTTCGAAGTATATAAAGTACTTATGTTTTGGATCAATATACTCTTTCAAAAAGTCTTTAACTAATATATCGTTATTTGTCGGTAAGTGAACTTCGAGAATTTTTTGTTTATTATTTGAAATATCTTTTACGTCTAATTTATTTTTAAACCATGAATGAATTAAAATCTGTTTTGGTTTAGTATCGACAGCTTCGTTTAAACTAGGAATGCCTTCGTGTTCTCTATTTGAAACTGAGTTGGCAGTGACCCCATCATCAGAATCCGAAAGTTCTATCGTTTCTATTGGAGTTTCGGGGTCTTGTAATTCGCTTTCTATAATTTTTTGTATACGTTCCTGCCTATCTCCTATATTTACGAATATTGAATCTAAATCGTCGTCAATTGCATTAATCTTAATCCTAGATAAAGCATCTGCATTCGTGTTTTGAGGGCCTTTCTTATATTTTATTTCGAAATCGTACTCTTCTAACCTTAACCGCCATCGCGTGAGTTTACTATTGGGCTCTTTCAATGAATACAGCCAGGCTAATGGTCTATGGTCTGTAAATATGGTAAACTTATTACCATACAAATACGGTCGAAAGTGCTTAACTGCCCATATTATGGCTAAAAGTTCCTTCTCGATAGTGCTATATTTTACTTCTGTGTCACTCAGAGTCCTGCTAGCATATGCTACTGGCTTGTCTGAGCCTATTGATCCTTGTGACAATACAGCCCCAATTGCAAAATTCGATGCGTCGGTAGTTAAAATAAAACTTTTACTAAAATCGGGATACTGTAATAAAGGTGCGTTTGTTAAAAGTTTTTTACATGACTTTCAAAACATTCCCTATACTCATCATTAATAATTATTTTACGACCTTTCTTTAAACAAGCTGTTAAAGGTCTAGTTATTTTTGCAAAAATCTATTTAATTACATGCTTAATTTATTGTATAAACAAACATAATAATTGCACAATATTACTAGAGAGGCGGATACAAGTTTTACAAACATTTACTAAAACAAACTTAAATCTATTTACAAATATTTTGCACACTCTTTCAATAGGAACATAAAACGAATGTACTATCATCATAATTATCAGCCATTTCATGTTTCCACTGCTAGGACAAGAGCCTCCTCTCTGTGAGAAAGTGAATGGGCCTTTATTCACCTGCGGGCCCAGTACTAGTTGGTGGATACTAATTATACACTACCTAACTTATTCTAAATGTCTTAGCAGACCCTGTTGCCGACAGCGAACGCAAACATTTCGCCTCAAAGCTGCTTGTAGCGCAGCCTCCTCCTTCTTAAGGTAGTCCACTTTCAGAGACGAGTGATGCTCTCTGAGCTTCCTTGGGTGTCGGCTTTGCTTTGCTGCCATGTTGCTCCGCTCCCGCTGTTTGCGGTAGGGGTCATCAGCACCAGAGTTGGCGGAGGTAGAGCGAACTTGACGGCGCATCCGCAGGTTGTTGCTCAGCAACACGCCGCCATTTTTCGCCGCATTTACTTCCAACGCATTCCTCTCAAACTCTTGGAAGTCAGGGTCGTGGGTCGGAGAGTGTATCGGCGTCGTCCATGCGATGAGGCCTCCTTGTTGAAACTCCGATGGGTGTCACAGGCGGAGACGTCGTCACTTGTTGCGGCACTGTCGGGTTAAATTGTAACGACTCGTATCCCGAAGAACTTCCTCCAGGAGAAATACGTTCCACTGGCGCGATATATCCACCATGAGGAAGATAATACGAGTACGTTGGCACCGTATATTGCGATGCGTAAAACTCGTTTAAATGTGAATATTTAGTTTTTCGGTTGGCTGTGGTCGATATGTCGAGAGGTACGTCGTCGGCGGTGTTATACGGTTTCCACAGATACAGGATTCCGTGCGTGTGCGTCGTTTGAGAGGCGAGTGGTGAATGATGCTGAGCGGTGTCCCAGCGCCTTCATAGACGTCGAAGTACAAGGGTCGGAGTTCGGTGGGTGGGTGCACCTCGAACGGCACTGGGAGGGGGACAGCTATGGGGTGAATTATAGAAGTGTGCAAATACATTGGTGGTGCAATGCATTGTGTATTTGAAATTTAACAATGCATGCTCTAGGTATAACAAAATTAAATTAAAACGTAACGCATGCTATGAAGTTAGTAAGATACGAAAGTAGTAATTAAATATAATTACATGGCGATTCTTCTAGTAAACTGTCAAAATCATGCGACGAGAAATTTCCCTCACACACCAGTACGTAACGAAAACCTTCTACCAAAAAATAATAACTCAACCAAACAACTTTTTACAAGAGCACGCGCCGACCTCAGGCTCTACCTGTGTGCAGTACACCACCCGACCATTAACATCCGTTTACAATACGGGTGCATTGTTTAGCTCTGTGCCTGATCTACAAAAGGTAGCCATTTTTACAAGCCTTTCATTTAGTTTTATCACTTTTAAACACATTTTTTTTGAAGATAAGAGGTGGCTTAGACTTTACTCAAATTTTATTATTAAAGTTTTACTGTCACAGCTTAGGATGGTGGCATGGTATTTAATTCTGAAAAAATACAAATACATCTTACAGTCTTTGTATTTGTTCACAATTCAGATCTGAATATGACAGGCTGCCACGTGTTCTTTATTTTAAAGTTATTCTTAAAAATATTTTACTAGAAAATTACGTTTTACTAACTTATTTCTAATTTACAATTTTTAACCCGCACCTACTCGGCTATCAACTATTCACCCTGGATATGGTTGCTCAAAATCCATTCAAACCCCTTCTCGACTAAGTAACTTTGCCTATCCATAAATAATGCCAACGGCAACTTTCTTCATCTTAAGAATATGGGAACCAATTTCAAAGCTCTGCTTTAAGAATTAACAATAGTGACTGGACAGTTAGTTTCCAGTCCCAGACAATTTAAAAACGTCATATTCATTGAAAAAGCTCCATTGAATCATCTAAGTAACTATCCCCATTCAACAGACCACCGTGAAATCATAATCGCAGCAAAGAGTTACTACACGCACAATGCGACTGCCGGACGACAGTTGCGACATTATTGTCGCATGGCCGCGTCTAATGTGCGCTGTGTCGTGGACATGCGCCTGAGTGCACGACGGACATGTTACAGAAATGATTTGTATTAATATGTATTGATATATTACGGACTGTCTGTCGGTCGCTAATTGAAAATCTGGTGAAATTTATTCTTGGGTGCATTTGGGAACTACTTGGCTAGTCATTTTTTTTTATCTTTATTTTAAGGGACTTTTGAACACAGTTCACGTCAGTCCCATCATAAACTAATCTTCAGTTAACTAACAAAATTAAATAAACTAAATAAAACAGTGCTTTAAATTGGCTAGTCATTCTAACAAAAATCCATATTTTTTAATTTAGTTTAAGGTAAACGATAAACAATTGGCATGGAGAAAGCGGTGTTTTAAAATTGGAAATCTATTTATTTTCGCTCCAAAAGATAATTATTTTTTAATTATTAATAGCAAAAAAAAAAGTGTGGAGTCGTTACAACTTGTAAATAGAAGCCAGAATGCGACATCAATGTTGCCAAGGGGTATCGTGTTTCCCAGCTACTGAGTTGTGGAGATCAGATAGGCAGTGCTCCTTGTAAAACACTGGTATCAGCTGAACCCGGTTAGACTGGATATGTTACCCAGCTACTGAGTTGTGGAGGTTAGATAGGCAGTCTCTCCATGTAAAACACTGGTATCAGCTGAATCCGGTTAGACTGGATATGTTACCCAGCTACTAAGTTGTGGAGGTCAGATAGGCCGCAGCAAGTGTTCGCTCAAAGCTGCATTTCGCATTTTATTATTCCTCCTAAATGTTTTTAATTTTCTGGGTTCGACATTGTGTCTGCTCTGACAGTTGGCACTGGTTCGAAAATTCAACAGAGCGCTTTTAATTAGACATTAATTTAGGTAACACCTTGTGATAGTGAAAACGAACATTAGTGGTCTGGCACCAAACGATTAGATCATTTCTGCTAGCCCAACATGTCTTATTAAAATCAAATTAAATCGCTCAATCGCAAACAGTTCTCGCGCTGTGCCCGGAACTGTAACTTCATTAATCTCCCACACAATGGTACTGCAGGCGTCCAGTGAATGGGTTGCCTTCCCACGACGACCACTGTTGGACAACATGATCGATGGACGAGTGTCATCGTCTAGCGGGAATTGGTGCAGTTGCGTTGAAATTATAATGTGTATTTCCTGTTGCTCTGTAATGGAAATCAGTAGCATACAACATCATCAATCACTTACCTCTACGGGGTGCTATGTGATTTTGAAGAAGCAAAATCTATTTTAAATTCATACAAAAATGTTGCAGTAGGTTTATTTAGACCTCAGAGGACTATAACAAAACTGATTATTCTTTTATGTCCGTAAAATAATAACAGTAAACTCAACCATAATCAAAAATATTACATAATCTGCACCCATCGATTAGAGAGTCGCATCTATTGACTGCATGCTTCTTCTTGTTCTTTCGTGTGAACATCTCTGGTGTCAGAGTTAATAAAGCCGCCTCTGGGATCCCCACAGGCTTCTGACTTGGCTATTTCAGACTTACATTAACTATGTAAGTCCAGGTTTCCTCACGATGTTTTCCTTCACCGTTGCCTGCGATATCCAAGATAAACTTAGAAAGTACATATGAATTTGAAAAAGTCACATTGGTACTTGCCCGGGTTTGAACCCACGACCTCAAGCACGAGAGGCAAGGTCTTAGCCACTGGGCCACCACGACGTTTTGTCAGCATGCGGACAACCTAGGAAACTCCAATATTAAAACATCAACTGGTTACATACTAAAATAAAACTTAAGCGTAAGGAACATGGTGTAGTTTTGTAGTTCGGTGGTTTGGGTATTCGATAGGTCACGGATGCACAAAAATTTTGATTGATTCGAGAAAGAGAGAGCGTGTGTCGCTCACACCTTTTATAAAACGGAGCAAACGGGATCTCTCGAACGTAATAGGTATCGTTTGAAGACAAAGATGTTGTTTATATGCAAGAAACTTGTACTAAAAAAAAAGGAAAAATAACTTGAAACTTGTACTTAGATTCCATTTATAAAGGGTATTGAATTGAAGATAGGTAAGTACACCTAATTTTATTAAGGAAACCAACTACCTTAGGATCATGCTTACTTCGGAATGATAGAATGATGCTTTTTCATTCTTAGCAATGCTTATGATGTAGAGTAGGAGAACGCAAACTATCTTTAGGTACCTATGACTCACAGTTGGTATGCACGGACCTTTCTAGCTTTAAATAAATAAAGTTTTATATCCTTATAAAACTTTATTTATTTTTACCAGTATTTTACTACCTACCTTCATCAAAAAGCACTTACGAACATAAGACACAATGTTATTGGAACTACAATGTGCAAAATTCATTTGGAAGACTTGTAACTAGTAACTGACATTCTGCATAGCTACTGAAGACAACGGTACCTACGGACCTGAATAGTGGAATTAGCACTATTGTGTAATTGAAAATGACTTTCAGATCATTGTTCAGTAGTACCTATTATTGTTGAATAGATACCCTTATTATAAATAATATGTATGCCACTTATTGGAGCAGCTCACATCTACGTGTCCTAATTTGCAATAGAACGGTGGGTAGCGTGTTTTTTTTTTAAATTACTATAAAGCGAATAAACAAATTAATCTTTTGTCTAACATTCAATGATAAGCAAATGAGCGACAGTCGCCGTCCCCCACGCGCCGCGGTTGACCTCAAAGATACAGCATGCGACTGACGTATAGGACACTTATTACATAAAATAAACTTTACAAAATTCTGCCGACCAATCAAAATGTGCACATTGTGCAACGCTAAACCCCCGACAGTGAGAGAGGCGGTATAAATGAACCTTGTGCAACCAATGCACGGGGCCACGGGTAGGTAGATAGGTGCTTAAATGAAATATTTTTTTAAGATGGCTCCCAATGTCGGGGATTCCAATGGGCTTTTTTATATGACTGTGAATGCTTCGTCGGACTAGTGATCGGTGGGATATGGCTTCGATGCCTAGGTTGTGCTAGGTATTGGGTAGCGATTTCACAGTAGACTTATGGCAAAAACCTCACTCGTTTTTATTTACATACGAAGCTAAAAATAAAAGTAATCTTAGCTAACTTAATATTCCATTACTATGTGTGGTTTCACATCCCAATATTCGACGGGTGATCAAGTTAGCCCCCCGTTCGCGTAGCAGGAGGGTGCCATACTAATTGAGTGAGGATCTGAGGCACCCGGGGAAGCTCCCCTAACCAGCGCAATACATAAACCCTTGCGTTTGAGCGCAATATTTTGCTCGCTAAGAATTTGTATCGATCAGTTCGTTGTGCAGAACTGTCGGTTGCTAAAAGATTAGTAAAATTAGGCTAATAGAGAAGGGACTCATTGCTGCGAAGACACGATCGTCACTCAGGTGTATGTCGACTAGTTTGAGACAAAGATTAGGTAGTAATTTGCAACAGAACCTAGACTTTTGAGAGTGGGTACCTACAGACCTTCTGCCTGCGTTTTGACGCGTGTCACGTGCGTGTGGTAGTCGGTGTCGTTTTTCCTAAAGCTATTTTAGGTATATGTATAACACTCAAACACTAAATTTAGTTTAATAAGGCCTGCATGCAGCCGTAATTATAACGACAGGGGCGCAGCTGGCAGTTTATTTAACCATAACCTATGCACACAATGTCACAAACAATCCTGTCAGGGCCGCGCGGCGTGCGACCATCTTTTATTTTCATTGCCGCATTTCTGTCCTCGTGCCAAATGTATTCTCAACGAGATGGCAGATACCATGATTGCTATCTATATTTGATTGTATGGGATTTCGTGGAACTTCCCTATTCAAATACAGGGTTCTAACACATGCCTGTCTGTCAGCATGAACTGGGTTGAGAGACCAGTTTAAAAATATCCGAAGAGAAATCCTTCATAATGATAAGATACAAAATAAACGGGTTAAAACAATTTTTTCTGCATCAGTAAACTACCAAACAAAATTAAAGCGTCCAGAGAACTTAGGTTCCTGTATAAATACATAATAATAAAACACAACAGTCTGCTGTAGGAAACATAATTTATTAACAAAAGCCGAAGGGCGCGGCATGATACGAGTACGTTCCCGTAGCTAACTGGAATAATATCACGTGCCTTGTACCGATGAGCACCAGGGTCATTAATATGATGGTTTATGGTTTAGGTTAGTTAATACATTAATTGGTATGTTGCATTTTAAACCATAAATTATTGCATAAATTATTTATATCTGTCATTAGCCATCTATTTTCCAGGTATTTTTTAAATATTTTTTTGTCCGAAAGTCTTAGAAATAACTTACATATTCATTTTTTACATACCTCTGTAGAAATTCTAGTGCGAATTAAAAACGATATTCAGACAGTAACAGCTATGAAATTAATCTGTAACTCTATACTGCCACGCTAGTCCGATGGACGGTGGCCACTCATAAAATGGCCGTATTGGCCGGCTGCATTTGCAATGAGTTAGTTTAGGTGAGAATAAACGACACCAGCAGCCTTATTGCGTAAGTGAATTTGGCAAGGCAAAGGACAAAAAGTATGAACAGTCGACCAATAACAGGCGAGATGAAAGTCGCGATCTAGATTTTTCTAGCAAATAAGCAATAAAAAACATATATTTCAAATTTGGTGCCAGGGTTTAAAGAAACGTGTAGACTCATTGTTTGTGTTTTAGTAAGAAATAGAAACTCGATGGCAAAAGTTGGTTAGTTAAAACTAATAGAGATGAAGTACGACAAAGGATTCTTGTGAATACATAGCAAGGTAAGAATTTCATGCGACAGTGTTAAATTTTGAAATAAGGTCTTCTCTATAGGTCTTCTCACACTTGCTTTATCAGTATAATTATGTTGGAACTCAAATTTTGGTATCATACTTAAGTACAATAAAATAATTTATATTCGTCTATAAATTGTATTTATTTAACACTTCTGTCTCGTATTGCACATAAAATAAATTGAATCCGTAATTTTCTAATTATACAATTAAATTTGGTTCATCAACCATTTTCAACAATTAATCATTTTAATTGCTGGAACTTATTTATCTACACAGGAACATTTATCCAAGTTTATGTACACATAGAACTAAAACTATACCTATTATCTGTTCTAGTATATTCTATTCTATTCTAAACCTAACTATGTTTTACTTTTAACCTAATTGTACACATATTTTAAAATTTTCATATAAAAAGTCCACACACTAAAATGTCATTAACTGCTTCGGCAGCGTCCCCAGACGCCGCCAACAAGATGTGCTCTTAGAGCGACTACTTTCTTTTGGAGAAAAGAAACTTGAGTTGCAAGTCGAAACTCCCGCATCTTCCTTCTGTCGCGACTCTGCTTGGCTGCCTGGTTATTACGCTCACGTTGCTGCCTGTAAGCGTCGTCAGCAATCTGGCTCGTCTGCACCGCCCTCCGCATCCTCGGATTGTCACTCAGTACAGTTCCTCCATTCTTCGCCGCCATTGCTCGCAGGGCATCTCGTTCATACGCCAGATATTCCTCGTCGTCTAACAATGCTGAGGAATCGTAGATCACTTGTGACTCCTCAGACGGCGAGGGCGCAGTTGGTCTGGCGTGCGTCCAGCTCCCGATTGAGTCGGGCGACATCATCGTGGTTGAAGGTACTGCATACATTACTGCAGGTTGGTACGAATAAGTGGCGTAATACTGGGATTCCGTGTACAATGGATAACCATATCCCGCAACGAAACCGGCCGGCGGAGATGGATAGAAAGAAGCACTAGACCCGGGAATTGGTGACGTAGGCTCCACCTTCACCGTGGGACTACTCAAGTCCAAGGGAGCGTCCTGCGCGTAAGGAGTCCACAGAGACATTTTGTGTACTTTTCAACTTGACGTGCAAATCACGAATGTCCGTCTAGGAGTATGTTGGCGGACGAGTGTCGTTTAAAAGAGGCGGGGCCTAAGTGAACCGCCCCCGGTGGAAGGGTTGACAGCAGGTAGCCACGCTAACGGACTTCAGTGACGGAAGATTCATGGACCTTTATCGGGTTTCGTTGAATGGAGTAAATAAACACAACGGTAAAGTGAAATTATAAGTGAAGTTTGGTAGTAATTAGGTTTTTCTTATTGATATATGTCTAATTAATCAAACATAAACTTATCACTTAAAATTTTTTTTGTCAGCGAATAATCTGTTTTAAGTTTTGAGTCTATATGGACACATTGATTAATAAGATTATATACCTAATGACTCATGTGTATACGAATAACTTTCCTGTAACTTCAACAGCTCGACATGTAGGCGATGTGGATATCTATGCTATCAATTCAATCAATACTCTATCAATAGAGTCATTTCTATCCACAAACATCACTCAACAAAGAATTAAGCTCGCCGTTGTACTTACATGCACTTTATTATCACACTGTGTGTAATGTTGTTTTGGTGAAAAATAAAGAATTAAGAATTTTGAGAAATATGTAGATCTCATCAATATGATGTCAGTTGTTCAGTACGTATTCTTTACTTAAACTTAAATTACTACACAATAATTTACACAAAGTAAAGCGCCTGCCTGGGCTCGAACCCATGACCTACAACTTGAAAGTCGCGGCCGATACCACTGGGCCACCACTGCTAAAACTAATAACTAGTTAATTACTAACCAACATTCAAATATACCCTCAGGTAGGTAGTTAAGTAAATTTTACTTTCACTTCCATTAAATTTAAGGTTTTAATAATTTAGATTTTTAGTATTAATTTTATTAAAGTATTAACAATTTTATTTTGTAATTTAAAATTACCGTGTATGGATAATATGATATCTGAAAAAAATATTAGAAAGCGTAGGCGTTTGTCGTAGAGCTATAGCGGTCGTAGCTCGTAGCAAGCTACGGCGTAGCACTTAGCGCGTAGCACGTAGCCAACTTGTGATATGTTACGCTATGATAGCGTATAATAATTACCCCGCACGTAGGAAAGCCAAAAAACTTCGTGTAATGAGGTCCATCATATAATTGTGAACAAAATTAAACTAATTTTTATCCACGTAACAGGAACTTAAACGAATGCAATTTGCACAAAATTCGTTTTTGTTCCTTCTCTACTAACTTTGTTTATCCATAAATAATTCCAAATACTACAAATTTCTTCATCTAAGGGATATCTGAAGCAATTTCAATGCTCACCTTTAACAATACTGACTGGACATTTAGCTATACTTTATCCTTTCAGTCACAGACAATTTAAAAACATCATATTCATAAAAAAACTCCTTTGAATCATTTAAGTAACATATCCGCATTCACCGGACCACCGTGACATCATAATCGCAGCAAAGAGTTACACGCACAATGCGACTGCTGCACAACAGTTGCGACATTATTGTCGCATGGCCACGTCTAATGTGCGCTTTGTCGTGGACATGCGCCTGAGTGTACGATGGAAATGTTACGGAAATGATTTGTATGAATATTGTATTTATATAATAGTTGGGACTGGCTGTCGGTCGCTAATTGAAAACCTGAAGTTCTGTGTATTGTATTTTTGGAAAGCTACCTGCAACGACTGTAAAACACAAAATTTTTGGCTACCGCCAGAAGCCTGAAATCGGACACCATTCTTGCTAAGGGATACCATGTTACCCAGCTACTGAGTTGTAAAATCAAATTGAAGCGCTCAATCTCTCTCGCTCTCGCTGTGCCCGGAACTGTAACTTCATCAATCTTCCACACAATGGTACTGCAGGCGTCCAGTGAATGGGTTGCCTTCCCACGACGACCACTGTTGGACAACGTGATCGATCGATGAATGTCATCGTCTAGCGGAGATTGGTACAGTCCCTAAAAAAAGTATTGAAAACCATCATCAATAACTTGCCTATAGGCGTGCTATGTGATGTTTTATGAGGCATAAATGCCGTTTAAATTAATACAATAATGTGGTGAAACGAAAACCTTTGACAACTTCAGAATGTTTAGCACTGCTGCTGTATCAAGCTGATAACGAGAGGTAGATACTCAAGCAACTCAAGCATTCAGACCATAATTTAGACCCTAGTTGGAAAAGCAGTACCAAGAAGTACCTATTTGTGTGGCATGATTTCAACTATCCTTGCAGTATGTTCATTAAGATCCCAGATGACTATAAAAAAAAACTTATCATTCTTTTATTTCGGCCGGGCATCGGCTTGCGATACCCGAATCCCGGGGCGTCTCCTGCGGTGGCTTGAGGTGTGAGGGCGCCTCCGTTGCCTCTCCCTCACGCGTTCTGCCTCCTCCTTCGCGAGCATTACTGCTTCGCAGAAGTTCACCAATTACCCAAGGATCAAGCTTGCTTAGGAATGCTTATGATGTAGGAGAACTTCCCTATCTACAATATGACACACACTCTCATTTACTACATTTAGGGAACTAAACACGGCAAACGAAATTTACAGGGCCCAGAGCACAGAGCAGGCCCAGAGGCGCTTACGATAATAAAAGACGTTTTATTGGAACTACAATGTGCAAACCCATTTGGAAAGGCTTAACGCAAATACTGTAACAATGTCATTCTGCATAGCTTGTGAAGACAACGGTACATACGGACCTGAATAGTGGAATTAGCACTATTGTGAGATTGAAATTGACTTGTAGAGTATTGTTCAGTACCTATTATTGTTAAAAAGATACCCTAACTTAAAAAAAAAAATGTATTTCACTTATTGTGGCCACATAGAGATACGTGTCCACTAATTTGTAATAGTACGGCGGGCAACGTGGTATTTTTCAAGTCGTTTCATACCAAATAATTTTCATACTAAGCTGTTGTCGAAGGAGCTATGATCAGCAAAACAAGAGTACTACATCTATTGGTTAACTCATGAGATAAATTAGAGCTTTAGTAATAAAAATCAAAAATATTTTTTTTTCTTAATACGGTATTGAATTCGTTTACTCGATCACAAATAATTATTCGTGCACAGTTGTCGCGTGATCCTGACTGCAACAACATTGTGCGCGTGGCGGCCCTGTTGGCTGATGGCGGCCACCGCGCCAGTGACGGGTTAAACTAACTGAGAGTGTTTGTGCGGTGACAGGATTCGTGTTATCTTTGTGCACGCGACTGTGGCACTTATTGTGAGCTAAATTAAATTAAAGCTAATTCAAATTAGTTCGGCTCTTAAACCTTGATCACCGTAGCAACTCAATTTTGTCCAAGTTGCTAAAGTGGATATCTTAAATAAATACTATCCACCTATGTTTATACTTATGGATTTGAACGATTGTTATTAGAATGAGGCTTTCAGAAATATTAAGTTTGGCTTTTAAATAGATAGCATCATAGCCATGACGGAAGGCCACTTTTTCAAAAAGGGATTATGGTCTTTAATTACAGAAAAATAAGAAGCAATTTTAACAACAGGAGACAATAGATTACTCCGCCAGACAGAGCTCTCTGTCGCCTCTAATTCAGCGTAGGTAAGAACCTGGATAACGTTTTTATTGTTCCATAGAAAGTTCTATTTTGCGAACTTGCAAAACGTCGCATTGTCTTCCGCGTAGCATAAACGGGTTGGTGCTTTTCAAATACAGCACAATGCACATTATATAATTTGCATGTTAAATTTGCAGGGATCGTTGGAAAAATGGTGACTTGCACTAATAATTCGACGTAGGTACCAAAATAACGGTTTTATTGTCCCGAAAAGATAAAGTTCTATTTTGCGAACTTACAAAACATCTCATTGTCTTCCGTGTGTCATAAAAGGGTTTGGTCCTTTGGAAATACACCACATGCAAATTATACAAATTGCATGTGGTGTTTTCAGGGTTTGTTTCGACAATGTTGGCTTGCTTTAATTTTACAATACAACCATGGCGTCTCTTGAGCGTCCGTTACCTAAGTGAGTCTATTGATATTTAGGAACTAGGAATTCCTTAATTTATTGAAAGTACTGAATATACTGATAGTAATTATTTTTATCCAAGTCGCATCTTTGACTTGAAACTTTTCTTTGAATTCGAGTTCTACTTTGTTTGACCTTTGTCTCAAGTCGTATCATTGAACTTGATACTTATTTTGTCTTTCCTTCGACTCCGGTTACATGTTTGAACTGGAGTCCTATGTGTTTTATCCAGGTTGTATCTATGACTCACGCTTTTTTACTCAGGACCGATTTCGCATTTAATTTTGTATGTAGATATTTTGTCTGTCAGGTGTCGAATTTCAGGCCAAGTCGTTTCTTTGTCCGAAGCTGTTATTTCTGACTGAAGACGCTTTTTTAACTGGATGCAACAGTTAAACTTATAGATTTAGGATAAATTTATTTAGTTTGTCTACTAGGGTCTAGGTTATTTTCTAGGTGTTAAGTTAGGCTAGGTAGTTTCATCTATTCTCCTCTTGATTATCACACTCTGCTAGGGTTGTCACGTGTGTAGAATTTGATACTACGGCAAATGCAAAGAAATGTGTAGCATCGTTGTTTGTGTTTTAGTTAGAAATAGAGACTGGCTGTCAAAAATTTTGTTGGTAAAAACTGACAGAAATAAAGTATAAAAAGGATTCTTGTACTTGCTTAGAAATGTAAGAATTGCATACATTCAACGAAAAAATATTTCATAGACAAGTTGGAAAGAAGGACAACTTCTCTATAGGTAATAATATTTCTTGCTTTAACTGTTGCAGCGTTTGATACTTCATGCATCAATATAATTATATCAGAACTTAAATCCTCTTGAATAAAGTAGGTACTTAGGTACAATAAAACAATTTGTATTCGTCTATAAATTTTGTTTATTTCATTCTTCTATTGCACATAAAATAAATTAAAGCCGTTCTAATGATTTAATTAAATTTGGTCCATTAAACCTTATAACACTTAGTAATTTAAATTGCCGAAATTATAACACTTATTAATTTAAATTATTTATCTAGACAGGAACATTTATCCGAGTTTATGTACTTACACATAGACCTAAAACTATAACTACTCACTATACTAAACCTAATTATGTACACCTGTTATGTATATAACATATATAATATTTACTTTTTCAATAAAAAAGTCCACACACACAAAATTATGTCACTCCCTGCTTCGGCAGCGTCCACAGACGCCGGCAGCCACTTGTGCTTGCAGAGCGGCAACCTTCTTCTGGAGAAAAGATGCTTGCGAGGCGAGCCGAAACTCCCGCATCTTCTTTCTGTTGCGGCTCTGCTTGGCTGCTTGATTATTTCGCTCACGTTGCTGCCTGTAAGCGTCGTCAGCAGTCCGGCTCGTCTCCACCACCCTCCGCATCCTCGGGTTGCTGCTTAGCAGGGTGCCTCCATTTTTCGCCGCCATGGCTTGCAGGGCATCTCTTTCAAACGCCAGATATTCCTCGTCGTCTAACAACGATGAGGAATCGTAGATCTCCTGTGATGTCGCAGACGACGAGGGCGCGCTTGGTCTGCTTTGCGTCCAGCTGCCGATTGAGTCTGGAGACATCGATGATGACACTGCATAAGTCACTGGCTGGCACGGATATGTGGCATAGTATTGGGATTCCATATGAGATGGATAACCATATCCCATACTAGAACCGGACGGCGGAGATGTATAGGTTGGAGCACTAGACGCGGGGACCGGCGACACGAGCTCCACCTTCACTGTGGGTTTACTTAAGTCCCAGGCTGTGGCGTAGAACTGGGATTCTGTATACGAAGGATGCGGTGCCGGCAGAGATGGAGACCGTAGAGTAACACTAGACGTGGAGACTGCAGACGCGGACTCCACTATCACTGCGCGATTACTTAAATCTAAGGCTTCCTGTGCGTAAGGAGTCCACAGAGACATGTTGAGTAAGTACTTTCCAACGCGACGTGCAAATCACGAATGTCCATCTACGAGTATGTTGGCAGGCGAGTGCCGTTTAAAAGAGGCGGGGCCTAAGTGAGCCCCCTCTCTCCTCCGGTGGAAGAGTTGAGAGCAGGTAGCCACCCTAACGGACCTCGAGTGATGGATGATTTATCGAGTTTTTTGAATGGCGTGAATGAACACAAAGTTAAAATGAATATTGAAACGAGCTTTAGTAGTAATTAGGTTGTTCTTATTGTTATGTGACTAATAATTCAAACATAAACAAGTTGCTAATGGTTTTGTTTGTCAGCGAATACTCTGGAAACTGTGGAGTCAATATTGCCTTCACAGTTGTAGGTACACAAAAATAGGCACATTAATAATTAGAGTATTTATCTAATGACTCAAGTGTAAACATCAGAAAACAAAAAACAAGTAGGTACATAAATTACCTGTGACTACAATAGTTTGTGATGTAGGCAGTACTATATCTATTCTGTGATCTAGGAAACTTGTGGATCTAACTACGCTATCAATTCAATCAATACTCTAGATGACTCTAGGTAGATCTCATCAATGTTAATTTAGAGTTCAGTTTGTATTTTGCATAGAATGATTCCAAAGTACAAATATTGATAGGTAATGATGTAAGTTACGCTTACAATATGCACAATATGGACCGTATAAGATTCTGAAATAGTGATTTATTATTATCAATTATATTTGTTGTGGCCTATTTTTATCATTAGAATTAATATTTGTTTCGGGATATTTTAAGTATACCATGTATATTTAGAACCCGTATTTTTTTTGCTCTCAACTAGAATTTAATTATGCATGGTAAATATCCCGAAACAAATATTAATTCTAATGATTGTGACCATGTCAGCATAAAAACCTATTTTTATCAGTACGGAACATTGCCGGTGCATTGCCTAGTTTTTCGCTACTTTTGGATACTCCTACAAAACGACCAGGATGTTTAAAAATATTTATACCCAGAAAAATTGATGGCTGGAATTTCTTCATAACTAGCATATGTAAATCAAATAACATTTTGTTTTATAATGTATCGCTTGAATAGAATTGAGCAAATTAAAATATTGTCCTTTTCCATTTCACTATCTTAGCCTAGCTACTACCTACATCTGTTTGTCTACTCATGAGAGAGATTAGGCCGTTAGTAAAAAAAACTTTCAAAAGAAGGTCTTGAGTTCGTTTACTCAATCATATTATTATTCCTGCACAGATCTCACGTGATCCTGGCTGAAACAACAATGTGCGCGTGGCGGCTTTGTTGGCTGATGGCAGCCACCGCGCCGGTGATCGGCTAGTTAAACAGGGAGTGATTGTGCGCTAAAAGGATTCTTGCTACCTTTGCACATGCGACTGTTGTACTTATTGTGAGCTAATAAAAAAAAAAAAATGATTTACATTCGTTCGACACCACATTAAACCATGGTCATCGTATGCGCTCAATATTTTCCAAGTTGTAAATATACTATGTAAGGGGGGGTATGTGTAGAGAGATAAAGTAAACCCACGGTTCATGTAACAACAATTATTTATTTGAACTATCTTAGGTAGAATAACAAAACAAGAAGAAACGTTGGGGAAATAGTTTAAAACAGTAGGTAGAATAAAGTTAACTATCAGATTGAGTTCTAATTAAGAGGAAAGGTTGAAACTAACTAATGAATGCCTACGCGCGTTGTATATCGTTTGAATGGTGTGCGGACCGCTAACGATACCAACACAGTCAAACAACCAATATACGCCGCTAGCCCAAGTCCAGCAAGAGGCGAGGTAATCTTGACCGACCTAAGTCGATGCGGAGAGTACACTCGAAGCGTGCCGAACTCGAACTGCTGCTGCTGGCTTCTGAGAGGAGCTTTATAGTCGGTTGTGGCTGCGGCGGGGACGCGTCGCGCGGGGAGGAGGTTATGACTCGTTGGCTCGGCCGAACGGCGCGGTAGCAGTGATGACGCGTTGATATTTTCGTCGCGTTACAGTCTCCCCCTCTGGTCCCGAAGACGTCCCGGCGAGGAGACCAGTTTCTGCTTCTGGAACTAGTTCTGCTTCCTCATTCTACCGCGTCTGCACAAATGATTTGGATTAGATAGGATAAGGTTTGAGCCCTTGTATGGACTCAGTGCTGATGAGTGGTAAATACCCAGAGGAAGGTTACACTCTGCTGGGTGTACCACATTGTAGGAGCAGGGCCCATGCTGTCGCAGGCTGATGTACGGCCAGTCGCAGCGTGGCGCCAGCTTCGCTGTTTGTTAGCGAGCTGCGTTGCTTTGGACGTTGGCCGCAACCATGACAAGTACGCTGGGCTGGTAGGCAGGGATACTTGCCACTATACTACCGGAGAATGTCCTATGTAGCCTCTAAACTTTGATACAGCCCATATGACTGCTAATGCTTCGCGCTTGGTGGCGGAAAAATTCCGTTCCGCCTTAGTCAACAAGCTACTTGAATTTTCCGCGGGGTGCTCAGTTGTGCCCTCCCCCTGCACCAAATAGCTGCTGGCTGTGTGGAGAGAGTGTTACTTCAGCTCTATTAATGTTGGATTGCGCATCCCGGAACAATGATCCTACAAATCTCGGCGAGTAGCCAGTTAGCTTGGGTTCTGGTCGCGAGGGCGAATGAGGCGGCGTACAGAACTCAATTAATGGAGGTGGTCCATACGAATCTGCCATTTCACATTCTTCAGGTGGGTGTGAAGGTGGGGACGGAGTCATGAGCATCGGGCTCACAAATGGTTCCAGAGACGTCATTTTGGCGAGTTTTTCAATCGCCGTCTCGGTTCTCTCAGGCTCCGTTTGCACCGTGGAAACGGATGCATCAATTTCTTCCTCATTGTAGAGCTCGTGCTTCTTGCCAGGCTCATCCAAGAAATGGAATATTAGCTGCGGTAGGTTAAGCACGATGCCTGCATCTTGAATAAAATCTACTCCTAGGAGCGTTCGGTTATCGTGTGACTCAGGCAGCACGATAAAATTTGTGGGGACCTTCCGACCACATAATGTGACTGTCACTGTAGCTGTCTTGACAGGTTGTCTACGCCGTAAGCCATCAGCTAGGGTAATCGTTGCATTTTCAGTTTTGAATTCAACTCCCTTTCGCTTTAACATACCGTACAAAGACATAGATGCAACACTTAGCTTGGCCCCAGAATCGATGTGAGCTTGTCCGTTGACATCAGCTATGTAAATCTTGACAGTTGGCCTAAGCCGTGCTGTAGATACCAGGGTGGAGTTGAGGGAATAAAACCCGATGTCCACTGCGCCAACTTTGTTTTGGTTGCACTTTGGGCATTTGCTCCTGACCACGCCGGGCTCACCGCAACCGTAACAGGTGATTCTGTGACTAGGCATTGGTCTGGCTGCGGCTGGAACTGCCGCGACATCTACCGTTGGAGTCTTGCCTTTGATGTCTTTCTTGCGACACTCCTGTTCGTTGTGGCCAAATGCACGGCAAAAGGTACACCTGGGTCGTTTCCCTGATGGAGTGGCAAAGGTGTTGCTTGAGTTGGGTCCTGATCGTGCAGCGACTGACTCTTCAATTTGACGTACCTTTGTCAAGAATTCATCAAAGGTTGCAACAGAATCTCTTGGTATTCTATCTCTTATACTGATATGTAGGGAAGTATACAAGAGGTCCAGGCCTTGCGATGGAGTAAGAGAAGGCTTGGGCAACTCAGCCATAAGGGCTCGCTTCTTAGCAACAAATAATTCAGTGCCCGAAGGACTCTGCTGTTTATCGCAAACAATTTCATCAAGCACCAGATAAGCTGGTCTCTTCGGCGCAAACGTTGTCCTTATCAGGGATACAGCTTCCTGCCAGTTCGCGATTGTGTCTTTCACTCCTAGCCACCAGATGGATGCCTCGTCAACCAGCAGCAATGTGAGCCCCTCAATGGCGTTGTCATCACATATTGCTTCTATTTTCTTATACGTGCTGATGGTTGATAGAAATGCCTCCACCACCGCCGTATTTCGAGATCCGTTGAAGCGAGCAGTGCATGACGCAAAGCTACCAGTTTTTTGTAGGACCTGATCATTCCGTTTGGCCAAGATCCCTAATAGATCGCGGAACTGGTCGTCAGAGAAGCTGACGTTCGACATATTATTGCTTAAGTTTCTACGGCTACGCCTAGGTAATATTTTATGAATCTCAATATTGTTGACTATTTCACCCCACTCAGTAAGATTCTACCTACCCCGTTAGGGACCTAACGTGAAGTTAAATAATAAACAATAACAAAATGGATAGCGGCTACGAAAAGTACCGAAAAAGAGGGTAGTCTCATAAGACAATAATAAAATATACAGCTAGTTGGGAAGAAACTAGTGGGTACTTTAAAAAAGTCAGTTAATAAAAATAAAATAAAAATTGTGGGTATTTCGAAAAATTGCCCGAGGTGGAAAGCTAATTGTAATGAGAATTGGCAATAAAAATGTGGGAAAAGAGCCCGAGTTGGGACGCCAGTTGTAAGGGGGGGTATGTGTAGAGAGATAAAGTAAACCCACGGTTCATGTAACAACAATTATTTATTTGAACTATCTTAGGTAGAATAACAAAACAAGAAGAAACGTTGGGGAAATAGTTTAAAACAGTAGGTAGAATAAAGTTAACTATCAGATTGAGTTCTAATTAAGAGGAAAGGTTGAAACTAACTAATGAATGCCTACGCGCGTTGTATATCGTTTGAATGGTGTGCGGACCGCTAACGATACCAACACAGTCAAACAACCAATATACGCCGCTAGCCCAAGTCCAGCAAGAGGCGAGGTAATCTTGACCGACCTAAGTCGATGCGGAGAGTACACTCGAAGCGTGCCGAACTCGAACTGCTGCTGCTGGCTTCTGAGAGGAGCTTTATAGTCGGTTGTGGCTGCGGCGGGGACGCGTCGCGCGGGGAGGAGGTGATGACTCGTTGGCTCGGCCGAACGGCGCGGTAGCAGTGATGACGCGTTGATATTTTCGTCGCGTTACAACTAATGTTTTAAATATATATTTATACATTTGGATTTTAAAGATTTTAGTTTTGGTTATTAGCATGGGGCTTTCAGAAATATTAATGAGGTTCGGCTTTTGCAGAGATAACATCATCAGGTAAGGCCACCCTTTCAAAGGGATTATTGTCATAAATTACAGAAAAATACTAAAAATATAAATAAAATAACAACAAAAGGCAATAGTAATGTTACTCCGACTGAAGTCTGTCTTTTGGCTTTTGTCTGTCTCTCCTGTTGCCTCTAGTTCAGCGTAGGTGGACTTGAGTAACGGTTGGTTTTATTTTACCAAAGAAAGTTCTTTTTTTTAAACTTGCAAAATATCGCATTGACTTCCGAGTAAAAGGGTTTGATCTTTTCAAATACAGCACAATGCAGATAATACAAGTTGCATGTTAAAATTGCAGCCTTGGTAGAGTTCGTTTCGAGAATGTAGACTCGCAAAAATAATTAAAAGTAGGTAGGTACCTAAATAACGGTTTCACTGTCCCGAAACGATAAGGTTCTATTTTGCGAACTTGCAAAACGTCGCATTGTCTTCCGCGGAGCATAAAAGGGTTGGTCTTTTAGAAATACAGAATAAATACAAATTATACAATTTGCTTGTAGTGTTTCCAGGGTTTGAGCCAAACATCGCGTCTCTTGAGCGCCCGTTACCTGAGTAAGTCTGTTGATATTAAGGAAATTTAATCAAATACTGATTATGGTTCCTCCTCCTATTTTTTCGCTTTCAGTAGCTGTCGAATAGCTTTGCAGCTTTTCAATTTTAGCTAATAGTAAGGACATTGTTATTTAAAATGGTTTAAAAGTATTAAGTAGTTTTTGAATTCCATACTGTCTTTTCTTGGGCACTGGGGTAGAAAATGTTCTGAAGTATTGCGCCTACTATTGTCTAATATGTCAAGACAAGTTAGTGACAAACGAAGGCATACTGTAACAATACCAATGCAATCCACACCTAGTTCCGTAAGCACAACGTTCATTATCTTCTGAGTGGGTCGCAGCATAGGCGGTCCACTTGTTCAAAAGATTAGGCGTCAGTGTTCAGTTGTACAATCACAAAGACCCCCAGCACTCTGTTCCTTGTGTTAAAAAAAAACAAAATTATCTTACGATGCAAAACCATACGAGTGTCACACAAAAGAAAAGAAAACCCTTTCAAGAGTCGAAAAAAAAAGAAGATCACAAATAATACAAAGCGGGAATTAATTTCTTTCTCGTTCACCTACTTAGTTTTTGCTTAGGTAGCTCAGAGAGTTATCCGGATGGATGATCCGTCCGATGCTGGTCGATGAATTGAAGGTGAAGTGATTCGTAGCGTAGCACTTTGTAGTCTAGACACAGGTCTAGATTCATATTTTTTTCCAAAACAAAGACAAATACAAAAAATACAGGTAAAAACTCAGAGGCAAGTAATTTGTTTGGGCAACACATTTGCAGTTGCTTAAATTAATTTTGTAGAGATGTTATTTATTCACCCACACTCTTCGGAACACGGGTGAACCATGACCTGCATTAGAACATACTTTTCAATCTAGTGGTAGGTACGATTGTGTGGGATTACTCTCGACTCGCAAAAGCTTGTAGACTTCTGATATTATAAATAGTTCCTCCAGAACCATCATTCACGTCAAACATAACTTAATACACCTTATGCAAAAGTGCAGCCAAATGTGTTTTACTCGACTGTCAACTGCTTTGAGCACTGCGGTACGCGTTTTTAACCGACTTACCGTAAAGGAGGAGGATCTATGTTCGACTTTATGTAAGTTTTTTTCGTCTGTGTTCACCGATAACTCCGTCAATTGTGGACCGATTTTGAAAATTCTTCTATTGTTTAAAAGAAAATATTACAAAATGATTCCCATTTAATTTGGTGCAGATCTGATGAAGAACTTCGCAGATATACAACAGAACTCTTCAATTAATAACGGCAACGGCATCTCTCGGGCTTTCTGCAATCGCATATCTGTTTATTGTTTATAACATAACATCACGCCAGTAAGCTCGAAAGGGGTACGCAGATCTCTCATTTCACCGGTGGTTATGTTCATGTTTCATGTCATTCGGGTTATCTATTCTGGCGTTATCGTTATAGGCAATAGTATCTTACTAAACAACTTGCCTATTAGGTAGGTACAACTTTTTTGCAAAAAAAAAACTACCGACTTCTAAATAAATACTACAAAGTTAAAAATAACTTTATTTTTGGAAGTCTGTGTCTATATCGCAAAAGATTGGTAACTACGAAAGACACCGACTTCCAACTGTGAAACGCAACTGACAATTAATAGTATACGATTAGCAAGGCGGTACTTTACGTAAAATACCTACTTGATGCAGAAATTGGCTATTTGTTTTGTTTTATGGAACATGCAATCGACAGCCAGCGCTCACGCAAATAACACAAAAAGATTACGTGCAACGATTATAGCGACACAAATGTCACCAACATTCGAACCCGTTCGATAGCATCACAAACAAGCATATAGGAAATTGCACATAACTGTCAAATATAGCGGACTATCGACATCTGCAACTAATGCAGCTGCGACTACCCTCGTACTAAATTAAACATAAACACGTAAGCCCTAAGTTTCATATTCGCTTGATACCGTACGTAGGTGTACAATAGTATTTGCAATGGTTTCGTGGCGCGCCTGTCATTTAAACCCCTTCCGCGTGGACATGGATTAAGTCCCCAGGGATCAGTACGGTCCACAAAAAAGATATTGTGTTACTTAATTTCAGGAAAGATAACTGTACTTTTGTTTTTGAGTGTTTGAGTTAGTGATTACGTGTTCATGTTTTTGACAGAGGTCGGAACGCAACACTTAGGGTTGTAATCTTGGGATGGTGTTACATTTCAAGTTGCAGACTACATAACGAAACAATCCTAAATAAACATCAATATAATACTTCTTGCCACACTATCGTGTCTATCATCTCTAGCATAAGAGATATGATATTTATTATTTAATTCTAAATGATTATAAATAGACGTTTGCCTTCTATTTTTAAGAACCAGGTCTTCCTTGGCGTCATCGTTCAGCCAAAAAACTTCCTCTAGACAGCTTCTACTAGAAATCACCATCATGGCCAGTCCTGCCTGCGCCGCAAACTTCTACGATTTCCACCAAATCTTCGATCCACTATAGTAACACTCCTCCGAAATCAGAACTCCGAATACCTATGTGTTGTATAAATGTTGGCATTTCAAAACCAACATTCCATCTGTACTTTTCTGCCAACCTAACACATATCAAAATTGCGAAGGGGTGCGATGAGTCAGCAGTTCCGCGCTGACCGCAAATGTGATCGGTTATCGACCATCGCAACATTCGACCATCCCATTCACACTTGCGTCCATTGTCGCGAACTTGCGTGACTTGATGTTCCTTTTTACTGAACAATCTGTCTTTATCGCTTTCAATTTGACTGAATTCTTGAATTGTCAGCGATTGAAGTACCTATTGGTTTCAATAAACATGTCGTATTTCTATTCAAATTAATTCTTCAGCCTTGCTAAATGTTCCTTGTAGCCGCAATTTGTTGGATTTACAAATTACGATTGGTAAACGGAGTCAAAATAATAGATGTCGCACAATACTCGTAGCTAGCTAATATGTGTCGCTTTAATAGTAAAGCATAAATCCGATTTTTATTCTGTACATTTACGACATTTTCTTTCTTTTAAATATCGAAATCACTGAAAGAGCAACGAACTTGACATAATTATTTTACTCCAGTAAATATCTACTTTAACGATACAAAACATTTAGGATTGCTAAAAGACTTTTACAGGCTTGATATTTCCAAAGAACTTTACAAAATAATTCAGATACCACAAATACTCTCAGCGCAATATACATTACCTAGCTGTAAATAAGTTTGCAATCCTTTACGACAACTGTGTATCGAAAATAACCACAATGCTCCAGTAGGCTTAACGTGGGACATCCCCGTGGGAAACGTTCTCATACAAAGTGTCCGGAATCAATGCCTCGCCATCGATCGCCTCACTTAAGGGTACACTAGTCGACGGCACAAACTATTTTGTGCGCGAGGCTAAAATGCATTTTATATCAACCGACAACACGTGCGGAAGAGATAGATGCTGTGATGAGCAGTAGGAAGCTAGTTTGCGTACGAATACAAACTTTTGCAAATTTGTAGCGAAATGGATAATGAATTAGAACGAAACCGAGCGCGCGAAATTTTATAAACAGACCTTTGGCAGTCTAGATATCATGAAAAAACTACTAAATCTATCTGTTCAAAATAAAATTATATGCATTGTTGAACTAATAATCAAAATCTATCCCTGTATGGAGGCCGTTTTGCAATTTTCCGTCTTCTTATGGTATTTATTTGCGCCCAAAAATGCGTTAACTTTTGACGCTCAGAACTTTCAAATGTTTTCTTTTTTTACTTTTTCGCTTCCATACAGGGCTAGATAATCATGAGACAAATTGATATCACTTTTTATTTTGAACGTACATCATCAAACAGTGGAATAATCCTTAGACTACGTTTGTATGGAAAAAATTTCGACTAGTGTAACCTTAAGAGTAACACTCCAGCAAACATTATCATTTCATTTACATCTACGGAAGTTGCTATCAACAATGTCTAATGATTGTGGGACAGCTTTATTCAGAAATTATTTTTGGAATCCTTTCATGAATCGTATTCAATTCTCTATCGGTAATCTAAAGCATACAGTTTCACAGTAACTTTAATGGCAAGTTCTATCTAAATAAATCTAAAGAAAACATGAAACCTATCCGAAGTAGCGTAGCCCTGTATAATTTCTTCACAATACTATATTTTTAACAAACAGGACAGAACTGAAGCAATTCATAACAGATCCTTCTGGGTAAAATATGAATGTTGTATGAAAGGAAAACAGAGTCTGCTTAATCGTCGCCAGGGATAAGCAAATAATAAATTCCTGTTATTTGTTACAACTGAGCTTCTTTGTGGAGTGGATGAATGACAATTGCGAAAGGCTTGGGATTGGGACGGTCACAATGGATCTCTTCGCTGAATTGTGTTAGATTTCTAAAACCTCGAAGCTTGAGATTTCCTCTGACAATCTTTTATTCTAATAATACGGACTATAACTGATTTGTAAAATCTGAAGTCTTATCTGACAGTGTTCTAGAAAGCGATAAAAAACATAAACTTCAAAAAAATATTGGTTTCGCGTTCTTCTTCTTCTTTTCGTGTGAGGTGTGGCCACCTCTGGTGTCAGAGTTAATTAAACCGCCTCAGGGAAACCCCACAGGCCTCTCGTTAATCGAAAGTTCAAAAGACAAGAGTTACGTTTTTTTACATTTTATCTTTAAGATATTTAGTACGGGACTACCTCTTAGCGTCTAAATGTAGAAAACTGATATTTTTTGTCGTAACTACATTCAATTACATCCAATCTAGGCGCTAACCAAAATAGGTAAGTCCTTGAGGAATCCTACAAGTGCTGCAACAAGATGTTATTTTATGCATTATTTCTACAAACACACATCAATTCCATTCACAATATAAGAATGTCTTTCTACCGGTCCAGAATGTTGCACATTTTTCTGATTGTTATCAGCGTCACCAGTTATTAATGCTATTCGTACACAAATATGACTAGACGACACAGCTGGTAACTCTTGCCAATTGTTTATCGTTCCCAGTTTTTTTCTCGGTGTCTGTGATTGTATCCAGAGCCATGCTGGCTGAAAAAAATCGCTTTAAGTCCGTGTGTCCGTCATCTGTGGACAATGCCCACTATTAGCGGGTTATAATCCGCATAAAGAGCAGGTACTGTCGTGTGGACCACGGGCGGTGCTCCAAGTGATGCGATGTTTGTGATAGATGCGTTGTTAATTGCATAAATGACTGATGATATGCTATTTATTTGTAATGATTTACTTTATTCCTCGGTTAAAAGTGAATTAAGCCCTAAAATTGACATTAACCAAACTGCCTCCAACAAAGTTGGCGTATCTACACATCTCGCTACCTCCTATCCCTAGCGCCGTAATATTTGCTTACATTAGCAGATGCAAGGTTGTCAATGCTCGTCATCCTCCCACGGGATCTGTCTATTATCTCAAACAATGGCATCCACGCCGAGCGGAACGTGGCCAGTCTTCAAGGATTCATTCGCTGTTGCGTTCGTTATTCTAAGCAGCACAAAAATACTGCCAATTTCAGCTCCTTGAGCTTCTCAGAAAGAATACAATTAATTCAGAAATGTGGTTTAAGAATGTATGTTATTATGTTATTCTGGTTTAAATTAAAATGTCTCACTTCGCCATTGTGCGAATATAAGGTGGGAAAGAATTTGGCTGGACTGTACTCTTTGAGCGCTTAAATAAACTTAAACTGTTCCATTTCACAATCCTATCCAGGCTTGTATAAGCATGGACAGGATTGTGAAATGGAATGGTTTTTCAATTTTATTGAGCCGGCGTCGAATTTGTGTGAGTCTTTGTTTACTGACCTTAGCTGTTTATAAGTTTTTGTTTAAAACGTGTTTAAGGTTTCAAAAGGTAAACCATATTTAAGAATTTGGTGTCTATGACAGCGTCAGGGTATTTAAGACGATATGATAATGTGCATTTGATAATAAAAGAGGTCGCAGAGGTTCTGTTCTAAACGGTTGATCTTTATACGAGCACATTTTAAACTACTATATTTTCTTTGTCTTAATTTGTAGCGATGATATCGCAAAGGACAATGCTCCACACAAGTTTCCTACATGTCGCACAACTCTTCATGTAGGTACAAAGGCGTGCAAACTGGCCAGCTACATTGACATGAAACGAATCGAATCGCGAGGCTCCACAATGCCCACAATTGATACAATGTATTACGGGACCGCCTCGAAAACTCCGTCAATACCAAATAAATGTTTTATTTTAGCCCTTTATGGTACTTCAGAAACCCACAATTTTTTTTTGCGTCATCTGCATTCCTTATTCCCTCTGATTAGGGCTCAATATCGTAGGTATGCGGTCTTTTTGTTTTTTTTTTTGTAGAACAATCCTTCAATGAAAATTTAATCCCGTATGATTTATGTCAATGTTTCCTTAGCACCAGCTTTTCATTGTGAAACTTAGGCTTTTATAGATTATAACGGTATGTAAAGATAATAGTTACAATGCTGCACTGTTGTGCATGAGAATAGTTTTAAAATGGCACATGTCTTTAGAAAGAACTAGTTTGGGGATTACCAGCACGATCGTTATAGTTAATTAAATTATACTTGGAAAAATATGGTCAGCATAGAGTTGCAAGCTTATTTGTTAATTTTGGTTGGGGTATTGGTGGTAGTGGCGGCGGGTTAGGTGGGATAGGCGGCTGCGCTGGACTTGCCACCAATGCGTGCTTTCCCTTGATGCGTGCTTTTTCCAAAGATTGAAATTTGGTTGCGAGATATTTCTTGTGTTTAAAGTTAGTAGATGCGCTTCGAATAGTTGATGGATTTTCATCTTCTTTTCTCTGCATTTTAATATTTTAAACCGTACGTGATGAATATTATATTTGTAAAAAAAAAGAAAAGTCAAAACGAGCACGTTAATTTTAATTATTGATCAAGGACTTGATTAATAAAATGGCACGACTCAGTATGCGGAACGTTATTTGCAAAAAAAAGAACATTGCACACACACACACACATACAACATGAGCACTTGAGACATTAGAAGTTAGGTGCAAACCAAATTGACAATTTCCTATGCAGTAATGAGCTGGAAAGAAACTTGATAGGTAAAAGTCTACAAACACTTTATTTTTGAATTCGACACACCAATATCATCGTTCCGGGCGTCTGCTGAATAAGAGAAGCATAGAACCGGTAGATGAAGTGCGGCCTATGACCAGCAATGGACTTGAAGCTGAAAAGAAGGTATGATTTAACAATTAGGTACCTATAAAGTTCCAGCATTCCTGGCGACGCCAGTTACCGCAGTAGTGGTCGCGCCAGCAGTAGCGCAGCCGATGGGCCTGCTGACGCGGGTGATGGCCTCGCTCAACTAGATGCACCGCACCGGACCACAAAACAAGTCATACAAGTCTAGGAATCCTCTCAATGGAAATCCTTTTGCTTTGAGAGGATTCCCTATCTCCACAATCAACACTACTTTGTTCAGTATTAATTACTGGAACCAGGCTATTCGCAGATTAATTTTGGCGTAGACCCTGAAAACTGCGTTTAAAGCGCGATCAATCCGTCCAAACATACGAAAAATATTTGGGTTGGGTGATAATTACTCTTAGATTTTAGCTAAAGTAGAAGCAGTGTGTCAAAATATCTAATTCCACTGTTGCTGTTCTAGGGCGTAGTGTTAAACAGTATCTAATAAAGAAACCAAAGAAGCCCAACTCAGCGAACCGCAAGTGCGTGCTGGTGCGCCTGTCCAACGGCAAGGAGATGGTGGCGTACGTGTTCGGCATCGGACACAACCTGCAGGAATACAACATTGTGCTCGTTAGGGTCGGCAGAAAGGCTATACCACCATCTATGCCTACTCACTATATTTAACTATCTGTTCAATCGGCAAGAATTAAATGCATTTCCAGCCCGTTACTGCCCCACTGCAGAGTAAAGAGTGAAATTTTATCCTCAGAGTTCCAACAGATTTCCAATAGGTATCAGGTCCTAATATCGTGAGTATATCACACTCCAGGTTGAAGGACGGTCCCGGTGTGAAGCTGAAGTGCATCCGCAGCAAGTACGACCTGCCGCAGATGATCAAGCAGAAAGTGTAAACAACTAGTGCCCTACTATAATAGTAGCCCTTAGTAGCCGTGATAATTATTATATTGTAGTAAGCTACAATATAGTAATTATCATCATCATCATTTCAGCCGAAAGACGTCCACTGCTGGGCATAGTACTCCCCCAGGCGTTGCTGGACATTGACCGATTTCGTGCGTCTCGCATCCAGCGCATTCCCGCAACCTTAACCAGGTTATCGGTCCACCTAGTGGGAGCCACCTACAATACCTACAATTGGTATAATGATAGCTTAAGAATGTTTAGAACCTGCTATTTTCAGCGGCTTTGTTAGCTTGATTGTAGTAAATTATCTCAAAGGATCGCGCAGAAACATACATATAGGAACCCGCGCTTCGATTCTATTGGACAACACTCGCTTGCGGAGAGGTGTGCATGCGCAAGCCACGACTCTTAAAACACACATCGTGTACAACGTATTTATGTGATACAAAAACGTTAGTTCTGAATAAAATTGAGCTCTTTTGACTCTGAAATACTTTGTGCTTGTACAGAATATTATTTATTAGGATCCGTAACTGTAAACCCCAGTTTCACAGGAAAAATATCGAAAACTAATGAAATTTACGATTAATCATCTACTCTACTAATCCGCGTTTTGTATTATTGCGCGAAAAACCGACCAATATCCAGCAATTATTATGAATTAGGCTCCTTGACAATATACTAACATTATAAATCATTCCTCAAAAATGCCGTGAAATGTGGTTAATTCGAATTATTACTCATTAGTGCCAGATGGTCAAAATATATGGCAGAAAGGTTCTGGAGTGGCGACCGCGAACCGGAAGACGTTGCGTTGGAAAGCCTCCCACCAGGTGGACCGATGACCTGGTGAAGGTTGCAGGAATCCGCTGGTTGCGGGACGCACGGGACCGGTCAATGTGGCGACGCTTGGGGGAGGCCTATGTCCAGCAGTGGACGTCTTTCGGCTGATATGATGATGATATCACATTTAGTTCCTAGAAACTTAAAGTTTTGTAATCGATGATTCATCATCAGACTTATAATGTTCCCACTGCTGGGAAACAGGCATCCTCTCTGTGAGAGAGGTAATGGGCCTTAATCCACCACGCAGGCCCAGTGCGATTTGGTGGATGTCACATGTCTTAAAATTTTTGGTTCTTGGACATGCGGGTTTCCTCACGATGTTTCCCTTCACCGTTTTAAGAGCAGTGGTGATGAATAATTTACACAAAGTAAAGTGCCTGCCTGGGTTCGAACTCACGACCTAAGACACGTAAGTCGGGGCTGTTACCACTGACTCACCACTGCTGTCAAGACTACCACTGCTCTGATGATTAATCATTGATTAAATTAATTTGACAAAAAAAATCGGGAAAACAGGCTACCCGCCTTGCAAAAAAAACAATGTTCATGAGCTCAAAAATAAAAGAAAAAGGTGAGGTTATAACATTTATTTTAATTCGTTTAGAACAATTAGAACAGTCTTATACCCCAATTTTAAAATAAAATTACATGCTTAATTTATTGTATAAACTAACATAATAATTGCACAATATTACCAGAGAGGCGGATACAAGTTTTACAAACATTTACTAAAACAAACTTTAATCTATTTACAAATACATTGCACAGTCTTTCTATAGGAACATAATACTAATATACTATCATCATCAGTATCAGCCTTTTCATGTTTCCACTGCTAGGACAAGGGCCTCCTCTCTGTGAGAGAGTGAATGAGCCTTAATCCACCAGCGAGCCCAGCTCTGGTTGGTGGATACTAATTATACACTACCTAACTTATTCTAAATGTCTTAGCACAGACACTGTTGCCGACAGCGAACGCAAACATTTCGCCTCAAGGCAGCTTGTAGCGCAGCCACCTCCTTCTTAAGGTAGTCCACTTTCAGAGCCGAGTGATGCTCTCTGAGCTTCCTTCGGTGTCGGCTCTGCTTTGCTGCCACGTGGTTCCGCTCCCGCTGTTTGCGGTAGGCGTCATCAGCACCAGAGTTGGCGGAGGCGGAGCGAACTTGACGGCGTATCCGCGGGTTGTTGCTCAGCAACACGCCGCCATTTCTCGCCGCAAGCACTTCCAACGCATTCCTCTCAAACTCTTGGAAGTCAGGGTCGTCGGAGAGTGTATCGGCTTCGTCCGTGCGATGTGGTCTCCTTGTTAAAACTTCGATGGGTGTCACAAGCGGAGACGTCGTCACTTGTTACGGCACTGTCAGCTTAAATTGTAACGACTCGTATCCCGAAGAACTTCCTCCAGGAGAAATATGTTCTACTGGCGCGATATATCCACCATGATAATACGAGTACGTTGGCACCGTATATTGCGGTGCGTAAAACTGGCTTAAATGCGAATATTGAGTTTTTCGGTTGGCTGTGGTCGATAGGTCCAGAAGGACGTCGTCGGCGGTGTACGGTTTCCACAGGGACATGATTATGTGCGCTTGCGTCGTTCGAGAGGCGAGCGGTGAATGATGCTGAGCGGTGTCCCAGCGCCTTCATAGACGAGTACAAAGGGCGTTGGGCGCACCCCTAACGCCACTGGGAGGGGGACAGCTATGGGGTGAATTATAGAAGTGTGCAATTAAGTTTGTGGTGCAATTATTGTGTATTAGAAATGTCTGTTCCGTGTGTTATTATTTTATATGTTAAATAATTTGTTTTTTTGGTTAGTAAATGCTGATGAATGTTCTCCCATTCTTCGATGAGCGCGTAATTCAAGTCACGAAGAGTAATTGGAGGTGGAACTCGTTTTCTCACACGTCTGTCAAGCTCGTCCCAAGCATGCTCAATAGGATTCAAATCGGGACTCCTTGCTGGCCATTCCATTTTGTGGATTCCTACGTCCTGAAGATACTCATTTACAACTTAAGCAGTGTGGGCCCGTGCATTATCGTTCATGAACACTGCATTGTCGCCCATATTGGCCAAAAATGGACCAGCATGTTCAGTGAGAATCTCATTGATGTATCTCACAGCAGTTAGGTTCCCGTTCTATCCGTATTGAGCCGGCATCGAATTTGTGTGAGTCTTTGTTTACTGACCTTAGCTGTTTATAAGTTTTTGTTTAAAACGTGTTTAAGGTTTCAAAAGGTAAACCATATTTAAGGACTTGGTGTCTATGACGGCGTCAGGGTATTTAAGACGATATGATAATGTGCATTTGATAATAAAAGAGGTCGCAGAGGTTCTGTTCTAAACGGTTGATCTTTATACGAGCACATTTAAAACTACTATATTTTCTTTGTCTTAATTTGTAGCGATGATATCGCAAAGGACAATGCTCCACACAAGTTTCCTACATGTCGCACAACTCTTCCTGTACAAAGGCGTGCAAACTGGCCAGCTACATTGACATGAAACGAATCGAATCGCGAGGCTCCACAATGCCCACAATTGATACAATGTATTACGGGACCGCCTCGAAAACTCCGTCAATACCAAATAAATGTTTTATTTTAGCCCTTTATGGTACTTCAGAAACCCACATTTTTTTTTGTCATCTGCATTCCTTATTCCCTCTGATTAAGGCTTAATATCGTAGGTATGCGGTCTTTTGTGTCTTTTTTTTGTAGAACAATCCTTCAATGAAAATTTAATCCCGTATGATTTATGTCAATGTTTCCTTAGCACCTGCTTTTCATTGTGAAACTTAGGCTTTTATAGATTATAACGGTATGCACAGATAATAGTTACAATGCTGCACTGTTGTGCATGAGAATAGTTTTAAAATGGCACATGTCTTTAGAAAGAACTAGTTTGGGGATTGCCAGCACGATCGTTATAGTTAATTAAATTATAATTGGAAAAATATGGTCGGCATAGAGTTGCAAGCTCATTTATTATCCTGAACAAAATATACTTGAACACGCTGTTTATAAAATTGGGGCCATCAAGGCGAAAAAAAATTCAAAAAATTTCTGTACCTAATACTTTACTACACATTTTCTTTTTACTTTTTTTTTAAACTGCCTGCATATGCGTCAACTTCGATGATCTCCTCTTTTATTATTAATTTTGGTTGGGGTATTGGTGGCAGTGGCGGCGGGTTAGGTGGGAGAGGCGGCTGCGCTGGACTTGCCACCAATGCGTGCTTTCCCTTGATGCGTGCTTTTTCCAAAGATTGAAATTTGGTTGCGAGATATTTCTTGAGTTTAAAGTTAGTAGATGCGCTTCGAATAGTTGATGGATTTTCATCTTCTTTTCTCTGCATTTTAATATTTTAAACCGTACGTGATGAATATTATATTTGTAAAAAAAAGAAAAGTCAAAACGAGCACGGTAATTTTAATTTTTGATCAAGGACTTGATTAATAAAATAGCACGACTCAGTATGCGGAACGTTATTTGAAAAAAAAAGAACATTGCACACACACACACATACAACATGAGCACTTGAGACATTAGAAGTTAGGTGCAAACCAAATTGACAATTTCCTATGCAGTAATGAGCTGGCAAGAAACTTGATAGGTAAAAGTCTACAAACACTTTATTTTTTAATTCGACACACCAATATCATCGTTCCGGGAGTCTGCTGAATAAGAGAAGCATAGAACCGGTAGATGAAGTGCGGCCTATGACCAGCAATGGACTTGAAGCTGAAAAGAAGGGATGATTTAACATTTAGGTACCTATAAAGTTCCAGCATGCCTGGCGACGCCAGTTACCGCAGTAGTGGTCGCGCCAGCAGTAGCGCAGCCGATGGGCCTGCTGACGCGGGTGATGGCCTCGCTCAACTAGATGCACCGCACCGGACCACAAAACAAGTCATACAAGTCTAGGAATCCTCTCAATGGAAATCCTTTTGCTTTGAGAGGATTCCTTATCTCCACAATCAACACTACTTTGTTCAGTATTAATTACTGGAACTAGGCTATTCGCAGATTAATTTTGGCGTAGACCCTGAAAACTGCGTTTAAAGCGCGATCAATCCGTCCAAACATACGAAAAATATTTGGGTTGGGTGATAATTACTCTTAGATTTTAGCTAAAGTAGAAGCAGTGTGTCAAAATATCTAATTCCACTGTTGCTGTTCTAGGGCATAGTGTTAAACAGTATCTAATAAAGAAACCAAAGAAGCCCAACTCAGCGAACCGCAAGTGCGTGCTGGTGCGCCTGTCCAACGGCAAGGAGACGGTGGCGTACGTGCTCGGCATCGGACACAACTTGCAGGAATACAACATTGTGCTCGTTAGGGTCGGCAGTAAGACTATACCACCATCTATGCCTACTCACTATATTTAACTATCTGTTCAATCGGCAAGAGTTAAATGCATTTCCTGACGGTTACTGCCCCACTGCAGAGTAAAGAGTGAAATTTTATCCTCAGAGTTCCAACAGATTTCCAATAGGTATTCAGGTCCTAATATCGTGAGTATATCACACTCCAGGTTGAAGGACGGTCTCGGTGTGAAGCTGAAGTGCATCCGCAGCAAGTACGACCTGACGCAGATGATCAAGCAGCAAGTGTAAACAACTAGTGCCCTACTATAATAGTAGCCCCTAGTAGCCGTGATAATTACTATATTGTAGTAAGCTACAATAGAGTAATTATCATCATTATCATTTCAGCCGAAAGACGTCCACTGCTGGGCATAGTACTCCCCCAAGCGTTGCTGGACATTGACCGATTTCGTGCGTCTCGCATCCAGCGCATTCCCGCAACCTTAACCAGGTTATCGGTCCACCTTGTGGGAGCCACCTAAAATACCTACAATTGGTATAATGATAGCTTAAGAATATTTAGAACCTGCTATTTTCAGCGGCTTTGTTAGCTTGATTGTAGTAAATTATTTCAAAGGATCGCGCAGAAACATACATATAGGAACCCGCGCTTCGATTCTATTGGACAACACTCGCTTGCGGAGAGGTGTGCATGCGCAAGCCACGCCTCTTTAAACACACATCGTGTACAACGTATTTATGTGATACAAAAACGTTAGTTCTGAATAAACTTGAGCTCTTTTGACTCTGAAATACTTTGTGCTTGTTCAGAATATTATTTATTAGGATCCGTAACTTACTAACTGTAAACCCCAGTTTCACAGGAAAAATATCGAAAATTAATTAAATTGACGATTAATCATCTACTCTACTAATCTGCGTTTTGTATTATTGCGCGAAAAACCGACCAATATCCAGCAATTATTATGAATTAAGCTCCTTGACAATATACTAACATTAAAAATCATTCCAGTATCTCAAAAATGTCGTGAAATGTGGTTAATTCGAATTATTACTCTTAAGTGCCAGATGGTCAAAGTATTGTCACATTTAGTTTCTAGAAACTTAAAGTTTTGTAATCGATGATTCATCATCAGCCTTATAATGTTCCCACTGCTGGGACACAGGCATCCTCTCTGTGAGAGAGGTAATGGGCCTTAATCCACCACGTAGGCCCAGTGTGGTTTGGTGGATGTCACATGTCTTCAAATTTTTGGTTCTAGGACATGCGGGTTTCCTCACGATGTTTCCCTTCACCGTTTTAAGAGCAGTGGTGATGAATAATTTACACAAAGTAAAGCGCCTGCCTGGGTTCGAACTCACGACCTAAGACACGTAAGTCGGGGCTGTTACCACTGACCCACCACTGCTGTCAAGACTACCACTGCTCTGATGATTAATCATCGATTAAATTAAATTAAAAAATCGAGACAACAGGTTACCCGCATTGCAAAAAAACAATGTTCATGAGCTCATAAAAATAAAAGAAAAAGGTGAGGTTATAACATTTATTTTAATTCGTTTAGAACAATTAGAACAGTCTTTTACTCAAATATTAACATAAAATTACATGTTTAATTTATTGTATAAACTAACATAATAATTGCACAATATTACTAGAGAGGCGGATACAAGTTTTACAAACATTTACTAAAACAAACTTAACATAATACTAATGTACTATCATCATAATTATCAGCCAGTTCATGTTTCCACTGCTAGGACAAGGGCCTCCTCTCTGTGAGAGAGTGAATGGGCCTTAATTCACCAGCGGGCCCAGCTCTGGTTGGTGGATACTAATTATACACTACCTAACTTATTCTAAATGTCTTAGCAGACCTTGTTGCCGACAGTGAACGCAAACATTTCGCCTCAAGGCTACTTGTAGCGCAGCCTCCTCCTTCTTAGGGTAGTCCACTTTCAGAGCCGAGTGATGCTCTCTGAGCTTCCTTCGGTGTCGGCTTTGCTTTGCTGCCACGTTGTTCCGCTCCCGCTGTATGCGGTAGGGGTCATCAGCACCAGAGTTGGCGGAGGCGGAGCGAACTTGACGGCGCATCCGCAGGTTGTTGCTCAGCAACTCGCCGTCATTTTTCGCCGCATTTACTTCCAACGCATTCCTCTCAAACTCTTGGAAGTCTGGGTCGTCGGAGCGTGTATCGGCGTCGTCCATGCGATGAGGCCTCCTTGTTGAAACTGCGATGGGTGCCACAGGGGGCGACGTCGTCACATGTTGCGGCACTGTCGAGTTAAATTGTAACGACTCGTATACCGAAGAACTTCCTCCAGGAGAAACATGTTCCACTGGCGCGATATATCCACCATGAGGTAGATAATACGAGTACGTTGGCACCGTATATTGCGGTGCGTAAAACTCGCTTAAATGCGAATATTGAGTTTTTCGGTTGGCCGTGGTCGATCGTGGCAGAGGGAAGTCGTCGGCGGTGTACGGTTTCCACAGATACATGATTACGTGCGTGTGCGCCGTTTGAGAGGTGAGTGGTGAATGATGCTGAGCGGTGTCCCAGCGCCTTCATAGACGAGTACAAGGCGCGGAGTTCGGTGGGTGGGCGCACCTCGAACGGCTCTGGGAGGGGGACAGCTATGGGGTGAATTATAGAAGTGTGCAAATAAGTTGGAGGTGTAATGCATTGTGTAAATGTAATAATGCATGCTCTAGGTATAACACAATTAAATTAAAACGTAACGCATGCTATGAAGTTAGTAAAATACGAAAGTAGTAATTAAATATAATTACATAGTGATTCTTCTAGTAAACTGTCAAAATCATGCAACGAGAAACTTCCCTCACTTCGGTACATAACGAAAATCTTTTACCAAAAAATAATAACTCAACCAAACAACTTTTTACAAGAGCACGCGCCGACCTCAGGCTCTACCTGTGTGCAGTACACCACCCGACCATAAACATCCGTTTACAATACGGGTGCATTGTTTAGCTCTGTGCCTGATCTACAAAGGGAAGCCATTTTTACAAATTTTTAATTTACTTTTACGACTCTTTGAAACACATTTTTTTGGAGATAAGAGGTGGATTAAACTTAACTCAAATTTAATTAGTAAAGTTTTATTGTCACAGCTTAGGATGGTGGCATGGTATTTAATTATGAAAAAAATACAAATACTTCTTACAGTCTTTGTATTTGTTCACAATTCAGATCTGAATATGACAGGCTGCCACGTGTTCTTTATTTTAAAGTGATTCTTAAAAACATTTTACTAGAAAATTACGTTTTACTAACTTATTTCTAGTTTACAATTTTTAACCCGCACCTACTCGGCTATCAACTATTCACCCTGGATATGGTTGCTCAAAATCCATTCAAACCCCTTCTCGACTAAGTAACTAGGCAAAGTTACTTAGTCGAGAAGGGGTTTGAATGGATCACCATAAAGAATGCCAACGGCAACTTTCTTCATCTTAAGGATATCGGAACCAATTTCAACGCTCAGCTTTAAGAATTAACAATAGTGACTGGACAGTTAGCTACCAGTCCCAGACAATTTAAAAACGTCATAGTCACTGAAAAAACTCCATTGAATCATCTAAGTAACATATCCCCATTCAACGGACCACCGTGACATCATAATCGCAGCAAAGAGTTACACGCATAATGCGACTGCCGGACGACAGTTGCGACATTATTGTCGCATGGCCGCGTCTAATGTGCGCTGTGTCGTGGACATGCGCCTGAGTGCACGACGGACATGTCACAGAAATGATTTGTATTAATATGTATTGATATATTACGGACTGTCTGTCGGTCGCTAATTGAAAATCTGGTGTCCGGTGAAACGATAACAAACCATTGGCATGGAGAAAGCGGTATCTTAAAATTGGAAATCTATTTATTTTCTTTCAAATAGATCATTATTTTTCACAGTTGGCGCTGAGCCGGGGGTTTGAAAATCCAATAGAGTGCTTTTACTTAAACATTCATTTAGGTTACACCTTGTGTTAGTGAAAACGAGCAATAATGCTCTGGCCATAGACTCCGAATTACGTTTGAAGTAGCACCAAACGATAAGATTATTTCGCCCAGCCCAACGTGACTTATTAAAATCAAATTAAGTCGCTCAATCGCAAACAGTTCTCGCGCTGTGCCCGGAACTGTAACTTCATCAATCTCCCACACAATATGGCATTGCAGGCGTCCAGTGAATGGGTTGCCTTCCCACGACGACCACTGTTGGACAACAAGATCGATCGACGAGTGTCATCGTCTAGCGGGAATTGGTGCAGTTGCGGTGAATTTATAATGTGTATTTCCTGTTGCTCTGTATTGGAAATCAGTAGCATACAACATCATCAATCACTTACCTATACGGGGTGCTATGTGAGTTTGAATAAAGAAAAACTGTAATATTAATTCATACAATAATGTTGCCTTGCAGTAGGTTTATGTAGACCTCACAGGACAAAACTAATTATTCTTTTATGTCCGTGGAATAATAACAGTAAACTCAATCGTAATCAAAAATATTACATAAGCTGCACCCTTCGATGAGAGTGTCGCAACTATTGACAGTATGCTGAGAACCTAGGAAACTCCAATATTAAAACATCAACTGGCTACAAACTTAAATAAAACTTTAACGTAAGGAACATGGTGTATTTTTGTAGTTCGGTGGTTTGGGTATTCGATAGGTCACATATGCACAAAGATTTTGATTGATTCGAGAAAGAGAGAGCGTATCGCTCACACCTTTTATGAAACGGATAAACCAGATCTCTCAAACGTAATAGGTATCGTTTGAAGACAAAGATGTTGGTAACATGCAAGACACTTGTACTTAGATTGCATTTTTAGAGGCTATTGAATTGAAGATAGGTAAGTACACCTAATTTTACTTAGGAAACCAACTACCTTAGACTCTAGCATACTTAGGAACGATAAATAATTCTTAGGAATGCTTATGATGTAGAGTAGGAGAACTCAAACTATTTATACCTATGACTCGCAGTTGGTATGCACGGACCTAAACCTTTCTAGCTTTAAATAAATAAAGTGTTGTATCCTTACAAAACTTTATTTATTTTTACCAGTATTTTTCTACCTACATTTATCAAAAAGCACCGTAAACGAAATGTGGTACAATAAAACAAAACTCTATTCAAAGGCGCTTACGAACATAAAACAATGTTATTGGAACTACAATGTGCAAAATACATTTGGAAGACTGAAACAATGACTTTCTGCATAGCTAGTGAAGACAATGGTACCTATGGACCTGAATAGTGGAATTAGCACTATTGTGTAATTGAAAATGACTTGCAGAGTATTGTTCAGTAGTACCTATTATTGTTAAATAGTTACCCTTATTATAAATAATTTGTATGCCACTCATTATAGCAGCTCACATCTACGTGTCCTAATTTGCAATAGAACGATGGGTAGCGTGTTTTTTTTTTAAATTACTTTAAACCGAATAAACAAATTAAGCTTTTGTCTAACATTCAATGATAAGCAAATGAGCGATAGTCGCCGGCCCCCAGGCGCCGCGGTGGAGCACAAAGATACAGCATGCGACTGACGTATAAGATAAATAGTACATAAAATAAACTTTACAAAATTCTGCCAACCAATCAAAATGTGCACATTGTGCAACGCTACATCCCCGACAGTGAGAGAGGCGGTATAAATGAACCTTGTGCAACCAATGCAAGGGGCCACGGGTAGGTAGATAGGAGCTTAAATGAAATATTTTTTTAAGAAGGCTCCCAATGTCGGGGATTTCAATGGGCTTTTTTATATGACTGTGAATGCTTCGTCGGTCTAGTGATCGGTGGTGCACTTTTGGGCCAACCTTGAGGGGTTATGGGTTCGATTCTTAGGTTGTGCTATGTATTGGGTAGCGATTTCTCAGTAGACTTATGGCAAAAAGCTCACTCGTTTTTATTTACATACGAAGCTAAAAATAAAAGGAATGTTAGCTAACTTAATATTCCATTACTATGTGTGGTTTCACATCCCAATATTCGACGGCTGATCAAGTTAGCCCCCCGTTCGCGTAGCAGGAGGGTGCCAAACTAATTGAGTGAGGATCTGAGGCACCCGGGGAAGCTCCCCTAACCAGCGCAATACATAAACCCTTGCGTTTGAGCGCAATATTTTGCTTGCTAAGATTTTGTATCGATCAGTTCGTTGTGCAGAACTGTCGGTTGCTAAAAGAGTAGTAAAATGAGGCTGATAGAGAAGGGACTCATTGCTGTGAAGACACGATCGTCACTCAGGTGCATGTGGACTAGTTTGAGACGAAGATTAGGTAGTAATGTTGCAACAGAACCTAGACTTTTGAGAGTGGGTACCTACAGACCTTCCGCCTGCGTTTTGACGCGTGCCGTGGTCGGTTTTCCTAAAACTATTTTAGGTATATGTATAACACTCAAACACTAAATTTAGTTTAATAAGGCCTGCATGCAGCCACAATTAAAACGAAAGGGGAGCAGCTGGCAGTTTATTTAACCACAACCTATGTCACAAACAATCCTCTCAGGGCCGCGCAGCGTGCGACCATCTTTTATTTTCATTGCCGCATTTCTGTCCTCGTGCCAAATGTTTTCCCAACGAGATGGCAGATACCATGATTGCTATCTATATGGGATTGTATGGGATTTCGTGGAACTTCCCTATTCAAATACAGGGTTCCAACACATGCCTGTCTGTCAGCATGAACTGGGTTGAGAGACCAGTTTAAAAATATCCGAAGAGAAATCTTTCATAATGATAAGATACAAAATAAACGGGTTAAAACAATGTTTTCTGCATCAGTAAACTACCAAACAAAACTAACGCGCCCAGAGAACGTAGGTTCCTGTATAGACACATAATAATAAAACACAACAGTCTGCTGTAGGTATCATAATTTATTAACAAAAGCCGTAGGGCGCGGCATGATACGAGTACGTTCCCGTAGCTAACTGGAATAATATCACGTGCCTTGTACCGATGAACACCAGGGTCATTAATATGATGGTTTATGGTTGAGGTTAGTTAATACATTAATTGGTATGTTGCATTTTAAACCATAAATTATTGCATTAATTATTTATATCTGTCATTAGCCATCTATTTTCCAGGTATTTTTTATAATATTTTTTTGTTCGAAAGTCTTAGAAATAACTTACATATGCATTATTCACATACCTCGGCAGAAATTCTAGAGCGAAATAAAAACTATACTGCCACGCTAGTCCGATGGACGGCGGCCACTCATGAAATCGCCGTATTGGCTGGCCGCATTTACAATGAGTTAGTTTAAGTGAGAATAAACGACACCAGGAGCCTTATTGCGTAAGTCAATTTGGTAAGGCAAAGGTTAAAAAGTTTGAACAATCGACCAATAACAGGCGAGATGAAAGTCGCGATGTGGATTATTCTAGCAACTAAGCAATAAAAACATATATTTGTTGCTAGGGTTTAAAGAAACGTGTAGACTCATTGTTTGTGTTTTAGTAAGAAATAGAAACTCGATGGCAAAAGTTGGTTAGTTTAAACTATTAGAGATGAAGTACTAAAAAGGATTCTTGTGATTACATAGCAAGGTAAGAATTTCATGCGACAGTGTGTGTTTAATTTTAAGGTCTTCTCTATAGGTCAGAATACTTACTTGCTTTAACTGTTACAGCTTTTGACACTTAATTTGTCAGTGTAATTATGTTGTTTTTCAAATTTTGGTAACATACTTAAGTACAATAAAACAATTTATATTCGTCTATAAATTTTATTTATTTAACACTTCTGTCTCGTATTGCACATAAAATAAATTGAATCCGTAAGTTTCTAATTATACAATTAAATTTGGTTCATCAACCATTTTTAACAATTAATTATGTTAATTGCTGGAACTTATATAACTACACTGGAACATTTATCCAAGTTTATGTACACATATAACTAAAACTATTCCTATTATCTGTTCTAGTATATTCTATTCTATTCTAAACCTAACTATGTTTTACTTCTAACCTAATTGTACACATATTTTGAAATTTTCATATAAAAGTCCACACACTAAAATGTCATTAACTGCTTCGGCTTCGGCTTGGAAAGCTCATGTCAAAAAGAAAAGACAGGAACTCGACATACGTTATAAAAGTATGTATTGGTTACTCGGAAGGAAATCCTGTCTATCAATACATAATAAAATAACCATATATAAGCATTTACTGATGCCAATTTGGACGTATGGTATCCAACTTTGGGGCTGTACTAAACAAAGCAACGTCAAACTAATCCAACAATTCCAAAATAAAGTGCTCAGGGATGCTGTAAATGCACCCTGGTACATAAGGAATGACGATCTTCACCGTGACCTTAAAACGGAATTCGTCACCACCATCATCCAAAAATTTGCTGAAGCCCACGAACACAGACTTCATCGACACGTGAATGTTGAGGCTATCCAGCTGCTAGACAATACAGACTTAGTGCGTAGACTAAAAAGAACTAAACCGTTTGAATTAGTGTAGTGTAAAGTGAATAATTAATAGTGAAAATGCTGTGCTATACATATAACACATGAACATAGTGTTTTAAATTATATCAGACTCTAAGAAAGTGCTGCGGACTTGTGTAAAAGTGCAAATGGACACTATTCTTAGTTTTAACATAATCTATCACGTAACATATTAAGTTAGAGTTAAATTGCTTATTAGTCTTTTAGGCTAGATCGTAATTAATTATTAAGAATTTTGTTCTTACTAATAAAGTATAAAAAAAAAAAAAAAAATAACTGCTTCGGCAGCGTCCACAGACGCCGGCAACAAGTTGTGCTCTTAGAGCGACTACTTTCTTTTGGAGAAAAGAAACTTGAGTGGCGAGTCGAAACTCCCGCATCTTCCTTCTGTTGCGGCTCTGCTTGGCTGCCTGGTTATTACGCTCACGTTTCTGCCTGTAAGCGTCGTCAGCAATCTGGCTCGTCTGCACCGCTCTCCGCATCCTCGGGTTGTCACTCAGCACGGTTCCTCCATTCTTCGCCGCCATTGCTCGCAGGGCATCTCGTTCATACGCCAGATATTCCTCGTCGTCAAACAATGCTGAGGAATCGTAGATCACTTGTGACTCCTCAGGCGGCGAGGGCGCAGTTGGTATGGCGTTCGTCCAGCTCCCGATTGAGTCGGGCGACATCATCGTTGTTGAAGGTACTGCATACATTACTGCAGACTGGTACGGATACGTGGCGTATTGCTGGGATTCCGTGTACGATGGATAACCATATCCCGCCACGAAACCGGCTGGCGGAGATGGATAGGAAGAAGCACTAGACCCGGGAACTGGTGACGTAGGCTCCACCTTCACCGTGGGACTACTCAAGTCCAAGGGAGCGTCCTGCGCGTAAGGAGTCCACAGAGACATTTTGTGTACTTTTCAACTTGACGTGCAAATCACGAATGTCCGTCTAGGAGTATGTTGGCGGACGAGTGTCGTTAAAAAGAGGCGGGGCCTAAGTGAACCGCCCCCGGTGGAAGGGTTGAGAGCAGGTAGCCACGCTAACGGACCTCAGTGACGGAAGATTCATGGGTTTTTATCAGGTTTTGTTGAATGGAGTAAATAAACACAACGGTAAAGTGAAATTCTAATTGAAATTTGGTAGTAATTAGGTTGTTCTTATTGATATATGTCTAATTAATCAAACATAAACTTATCACTAAAAATTTTGTTTGTCAGCGAATAATCTGTTTTAAGTTTTGAGTCTATATGGACACATTGATTCATAAGATTATATACCTAATGACTCAAGTGTATACGAATAACTTTCCTGTCTTCAACAGCTCGACATGTAGGCAGTACTTTTATCTGTTCTGTAATCTTGGGGACTGTTGTGGATATATATGCTATCAATTCAATCAATACTCTATCAATAGAGTCATTTCTATCCACAAACATCACTCAACATTGAATTAAGCTCGCCTTAGCACATGCACTTTATTATCTCACAGTGTGTAATGTTGTTTTAGTGTACAATAAAGAATTAAGAATTTTCATAAAAATTTAGATCTCATCGATATGATTTTAGTTGTTCAGTTCTTATTCTTTACTTAAACTAAGCAATAACAATGGCGCCTTTTTCCAGGCCGTCCGTAGAAGATAAAAGAGCTGCACTTTAGGCCCAGCTAACTAAGGCAATAAAGTAATAATCAGTACTAATAAAACCAATATCTTTTTACCTATAATATTTTCTTAGGGTAGCAATTAGGAGCATCGCAAAATTCATGTCCATTATACAGTACTACTGTAGGTAGTACAATACCGTAAGTAGTATTGAGTAGTATGAGTACCTACTGATACGACAGCGCAACAAAAAGTCGACGCTCATGTAGTTTTATGTCCGCGACAGTTGCGACATTATTAATGCACTGATGATTCGTATGAAAGCGTGCACCGGACGAGCGATTATTTCTTCGAAGTTATTATTTATGGTTCCCGGATATTGTGCTGTAATTACTGTCAATGTTGGCGGCAGTATTCTTGTTTTCATGAGATCTCGCTTGAATGGAATTGAGCAAAGTGAAGTATTGACCGTTTTCTAGTCTTATCCTAACTACTACCTACATCTGTTTGTCAACTCGTAAGAAAAATTAGAGCTGTAGTAATAAAAAAAATCAACATCATGTTTCTTTCAAGAGTAGGTTTTTCGTTTACTCGATCACATTATTATTCGTGCACAGTTAGCACGTGATCCTGGCTGTAACAACATTGTGCGCGTGGCGGCCATGTTGGCTGATGGCGGCCACCGCGTCAGTGACGGGTTAAACTAACTGAGAGTGTTTGTGCGCTGAAAGGATTCGTGTTATGTTTGCACACGCGATTGTTGCACTTATTGTAAGCTTAAATAAATAATTATGAAAGCTAATTCAAATTAGTTCGGCACTTAAATCTTGAACACTGTAGGAGCCCAATATTTTCCAAGTTGTAAAAGTGTACATATTAGATTTGTTCTATCCACCTAAATTCGTACTTATGGATTTGAAAGATTGTTAATAGTATGGGGCTTTCAGAAAGATCTAAATTTGGATTTTAAAGAGATAACATCATCACGGAAGGCCAGCCTTTCAAAAAGTGGCTATTATCATAAATTACAGAAAAATATGAAACAATTTTAACAACAGAAGACTGTCGCCTGTAGTTCAGCGTAGGTAGACCTTTTTTATTTTCTTTTTTTTTAGAGGAGTCTAGAGGTTTATGTCAGCCCCATCGGAATAATGGTTTTATTGTTCCAAAGAAAGTTCCATTTTGCGAACTTGCTAAATATCGCATTGTCTCCCGCGTAGCAGAAAAGGGTTGGACTTATTCAAATACAGCACAATGTAGATTATTCAATTTGCATGTTAAGTTTGCAGCCATTGCATGTTTTGTTTAGAGAATGTTGACTTGCACTAATAATTCAACGTAGGTACCAAAATAACAGTTTTACTGTCCCGAAACGATAAGGTTCTGTTTTGCGAAATTGTGAAACGTCGCATTGTCTTCCGCGTAGCATAAAAGGATTGGTCCTTTTTAAATACAGCACAATGCAGATATAAGATAATGGGAAATGCAGCGCAATTTGCATGTGGCATTTTATCGAGGGATAGTTTCGAGAATGTTTAGTTGCACTAATAATAAGCGTATCTAAGCTAAACCATTATGGCGTCTCCTGAGCTTCCGTTACCTGAGTTAGTCTTTTGATATTGAAGAAATCTAGGAATGCCTTAATGGATTAAAAATACTGAATAGGTATACTCATAATATCTAACTATGCAGGCTTTGGATTGTAGGTAACTTATGGTGTGGACCATGATATTCAGAAAGTCTTAAAAGTAAAGTAGCATTCATTTTCTATACCGACTTTTCTTAGGCAATGGAGTGGCAAATCTTCTAAAGTGTATAAAAACATGTAAGCGACAAACGAACAGACAATGTTACAATACCAATGAAATCCCTGCCTTATTTACGTGAGTACATAATAGTCCATTATCTTCTGAATGGCTCGCAGGCGTCGCCGCAGCATAGGCGGTCCACTTGTTCAAAAGATTAGGCAACAGTCTTCAGTTGTGATTGTACAACTGAAAACTGTTGCCTAACAAAGACCACCAGCACTGTCTGTCCCCTGTGTTAGAAAAACAAAATTATCTTATGATGCAAAATCATCCGAGTGTAACACAAAAGAAAAAAAAAACCTCTTTAAAAGTCGAAAAAAGAAGAAGATACCAAATAATACAAAGCGGTATTCAATTTGTTTCTTGTTCACCTACTTTTTATCCGACTGCGCAACGAAAAGGAGGCAATGTGTTTATCATTCTGTATATTTGTTCCTGTGTGGTGTTCTAGAGAACAAACGTGTAGGCCGATAATGATTCTTCCGTCAATCGCTTTGTTTTAACCTTGCAAGCGTCACTTATTTACATTAAACTTGAAAAAAAATATGGCCGATTTTGGGTGCCGTATTTGATTTTACTTCCAAACCCATCATATGGGGTATGGGGATAAATCAAAATAAAGGTTTTTAAGATGTGATTTCAAAAACATATAATGCGTTTATGTTTATAAGTAATCAGAAAAAATAATTAATGATGACAAAAATGTTGATTCAAAAATTCGAAAACCCGACTGCTTTCCTCTTCCCCCGGACCGCCGCAAGGTGTTGACGTGCCTCAGTACTACTCGCAAAATTATAATCCATATTTTAAATCAATTTAAATAAGTTTAATAAGAATAAAAAAATAGGACAGCATCACTACCGAGGAGCTCTATTCTACATACTGGTAGTAACAACGCGTCGAGACGGTAGCACTACGCGCCGATTACTCCTGCGATTGTGCGCTCCTGGTACCTGAGCTGACACGCCGCTGCGCAGACTCCACCCCAAAAACACGTAAGGAACCAACCTTTACTTACTACTGCGCGTGCGCACCTCCTTCTGCCGTGGTGACGCAGAGACCACACCCACGACAGCAAGCGATTGGAGAACGGGAGCAAACTGACTCATTAGCTTATCAGCTCATTAACTAATGAGGGTCCCGCCTGTCAGTGCGTGAGCCAATTGACACCTTAAAGCTACATTTAAGTCATTAGCGCAAGCAAAGCAGAGTTGTTATAGAATTCTTTTTGTTTTATGCGCTCCTGGTAATTGACAGAATCTGTTGCCAAACCTTTATAATGACCTCGCCTATGGATAAATCGGTATCTGACACAGAATTGAATTTGTTGGCGGCTGGGCATAAGACGCCGCCTAATTATGGGTACCAACGGTGCAAAAGAAGCCGTGATGATATATTGCTAGATGAGAAGTTAGATGAATTTAGGAAAGAATTTAGGGCTGAATTTAGGAATGAAATGCAAGAAATAATGTCTACGTTCTTAGCAAAGCAAACTAATGAGATACAACAGATTTTACTAACTCTGAATGAAATTCAAAAGTCAAATACCAATATTGAGAACTCAATCGCCTATGTGACTACACAGAATGAGGACCTTCAAAAGAAAATTTGTATGTTGGAAACCCAGGCCAAAGAAGACAGAAAGTACATCAGTTTATTGGAAAATAAACTTGAAGAAACTCAATTGGGCGCCCGAAAAACCAACTTTGTTATTAAGAATGTTCCGCATATGAAAAACGAGTCTAAAGAAGACCTTATAACTATGGCAATGTGTCTTTCAAAAAGTATAGACTGTAATATAGGCAAATGCGATATCAAGGATATTTACAGAGTAAGAGGCAAGAACAAGGAAATGAAAAACTCGCCAATTATTGTTGAAACAGCTTCCACACTCTTAAAGGCTGAAATAATGAAAATGGGAAAGGCGTTTAACTTTAAGCATAAGGCAAAACTATGTTGCAAACATCTTGGATTTAGAACTCATGAAGACACTCCAATATTTTTGTCAGAACACCTGACCCCCAAGGCTTCCCGTCTACACTTCCTTGCCCGAGATTTAACCAAATCTGGAGCCTATAAGTTCTGCTGGACAGCCTATGGGAAGGTGTATGTAAAGAAAGACGATCAATCGCCGTCTATTGCCATAAGAAACGAAGAGCAAGTGCATCAGTTAATACTGGAAAAATGACTCGTAGTATTTATTTTTATTTTTAATTGTTGGCAATATTTTCCTCCAGTGCTAGGGATAGAGATATACTGTGTTAACCCCTCTGTATTTTATTATTTTGTATCTTATGTTTTGTTATTAATTAGTGTCTTTGTGAATATTCTTATTACTCGAGTGTTTACATACAAAATCACTCATCTTACACTCCACACGTACAACTTACCACACACTCTTACACTGAAACATTACACTGTCAAATTACACGCATCTAAATGCTTAAGCTCTTACAAAATATTAACACTAGGCGAGCTGTACTTCAAAAGCCTCATAATCACTACCTATTATATATTTTCGTCTATCATGTTTTTGACGTTCGTTTCACCTCTAATTGAAAATGACTGACACTGTACAAACACTTATTGAAATTGACAACATTGAAATTGCACGTACTTTCGAATGCGATCCTGCAGAGTTATCAAAGAACTTTCCAGTTGACAAAAACGACCTGACGATTATCTCTCAAAATAAAAGGAGCGTTTACCATAATTTTGATGATCTCGTGGTTCTATTGTCTACTTTTAAGTTTGACACGGATATTATTATTCTAACGGAATGCAGGATAAACCCTAGCAAACCTATCCCTCAGATCAACAATTATCAATGTTATGCAACTACTCGTGAATTAAACCAAAATGATGGGGTAATCGTCTATGTCAGGAATAATTTAAAACCGAAAGTTAAAGAAATCATGTTAACGGAAGCGTCTTGTTTACAGCTGGATATCCTAAATTACCATATTTTAGGGATATACCGCTCACCCGCAAACACTAAAATTGAGAGGTTTATTGATTCCCTTAACACCCACCTTGACACTTTTACATCACAAAAAAACATAGTTATCGCGGGAGATATAAATGTCAATATTAGACCGAAGGACGTGGAGGCATCACAGGACTCTAAAAGTAGGGTAAACTATCTAAATATGCTGTCTTTGCATGGTGTACTTCCAGGGCATACATTGCCCACCAGGGGGAAGAACTGCCTGGACCACTTCATGTTAAATATTAATAAAAAGAAGATCGCCGCTTTTATCGCGGTTTTACACACTACTATCACTGATCACTTCACTACACTTCTGTCACTGCGTAAGCAAATTGATACACACATTAAAAATCAATATAAAAAAAGCATAAATTTGGAAGAAGCTCTAAAACATGTACAGCAACAAAATTTTGCAGAATTATTACTTTGTAACGACCCTAAATTACTGACTGACCTACTCATCAATAAGCTAACAGAATCTATTAACCTAAATACCACTCATATTAAAATCCCTAACAGTAAACGTATTATCAAACCTTGGATTACCCCAGGCATATTGCGCTGCATAAAAAATCGCAATAAACTACAAAGAAACACAAGGGCTGATCCGCACAGTGAAATACTTAAAATAACGTACAGCCGATACAGAAATCACTGCAACAACCTCATAAAAAAACTAAAACGACAATACGAAAGGGATTTATTGGCAAATTCAATTTCAAACAGCAAGCTACTCTGGAAAAATATCAAGACTATAACTTACACCAACAAATCTAAAAGCGAAAACACTGAACTATTAAATAATAAACCCACTCCCATAGAATCGGCAAACTATGTTAATAATTACTTTGTTAATGTCGGTAAACAACTGGCCCATCAAATCCAACCAAGTAGTACTAATAACTATTGTAATGAGTCACCTCACTCACTGGCAACACAACTCAATTCCTTTATACTTTTAGACACTGACCCCATTGAAGTGGAAGGAACATTGATGAGCATGAAGTCAGATAGTGCTGCTGGGTGCGATAACATCTCTACAAGATTTTTAAAATCTATATGGAGGGAATGCGTCCCCATTGTTACCCACCTTGCTAATCTATGCTTTAGGGATGGCGTTTTCTCGGACCCCCTCAAGCATTCTATTATTACCCCAGTTTTCAAGGGTGGGGATAGAGACGACGTCAACAACTACAGGCCTATATCTGTTCTGCCTGCTATATCCAAAATTTTAGAAAAATTAATAAATGTTAGACTCCTTAAATATTTAAATAATTTTAAAATTCTATCCTCAACACAATTTGGCTTCAGGCATAAAATATCAACTGAAGATGCAGTTACTGCTCTTAGCTCACTTGTAAATCAACATCTTAATAATGGAGAAAAATGCCTCACCATCTTTCTAGACCTTAAAAAGGCATTCGACACCGTCTCTGTCCCAATTCTTGTTAACAAGCTCGAAAAAATTGGAATAAGGGGTACTCCACTCAATCTTCTGAAAGATTATCTTTCAAATAGGAAACAGAGGGTTAGACTGGGGCAATGCATTAGCGACAACGTAGAGGTCTCATATGGCGTGCCACAGGGTAGCGTATTGGGTCCCAGCCTCTTCCTAATATACATAAACGATCTGTGTAAAATGAAAATAATTAACGCACAAGTATTTTCGTACGCCGACGACACAGCAATTGTGTTCTCAGGAAAGTCCTGGAGCGATGTTAGGCGGGATGCTTCAATAGGCATGGCTCGGGTTGCTGAATGGCTGAACAATAATTTACTCACCCTGAACACCTCAAAAACTAATTATATGTGCTTCAGCATTAGCAAGCGTGGACAGTCTGACGGGGAATTCGCTATCAGGGTTCACGTATGTGGCGACCATCAAAATCAAAATTGTATGTGCCCAACCATAAACAAGGTCACACAGACCAAGTATTTAGGTATCGTTCTTGACCAGAGACTATCCTGGCATCCCCAACTTGAACAGGTTGTTGGTAGGGTCAGAAAGTTGAGCTGGATATTCAAGTCTCTGAGGCATGTTGTTCCATCGGGAGCTGTTGGTGATCCTCCTAGAAACCTGCTACGGGAAATCTATATCGCTTTGGTACAGTCTGTCTTGGTGTATTGTATACCTATCTGGGGAGGTGCAGCGAAAACTGCTTTTTTGAAGGTGGAGAGAGCTCAGCGAGCTCTCATAAAAATAATGCATTTTAAGAGGGCTAGGTATCCCACACACATGCTTTACCAGTTAAGTAACTTGCTCTCAGTAAGAAAGCTATACGTTGTACAAGCCATTTTAAAAAAACACAAGACACTGCCCTTTGATGCTACTATACTCAGAAAGAGAAGGAAAGACCTTGTAGCAAATATTCCGCAAACAAAAACCAAATTGTGTAGTATGCAATATGACATACGTTCATCCCACTTGTACAATAAAGTAAACAAAGAGCTACATTTGTACACTAAACATTATTATGAATGCAAAAAACTCCTTACTAAATGGATTGAACCACTCACCTACGAGGACATCGAAGCCCTCTTGCAGCAAGCATCATAATTTTGTCACCTGTACTCCACACGCACACACACATACACTTAACACACACTCGCACACACACACAAACAAAACACACTCTATTCTTATGCTAGTTGAACTTTCAATTGTTTCTAGTCTAATTCTAATTCTGATTGTTGTGGTATTTAATTTTTTTTATTTTGATCTTGATTTTCATTGTTATTTTATTTTAATCTATATTTTGATGTTGTTTGTGATTTTATTCTAATTTTGATTGTGATTTTATATTAATATTAATTGTGATTTTATTCTAATTTTGATTGTGATTTTATTTTGATTTGTACTATGATTTTGATTGCGATTCTTGTTTGATTATGATTGTGTTTTTATTTAAATTTTGATTTTATTTTAATTTAAATTTTATTTCATTTTAATTTTGATTGGAATCTTAATTTTTATTCTTTTGATTTGATTTCATTTTTACAATTCTTTTATTTATTATTATTGGTGTTTATTCTGATTTGAATTCTTTTATACCCAAAATTGTAAAAATTGTATGCTGTTAGGTACTAATTGCTGTAATAATATGTTTTGGAAGAGTGAAGTGCTCTACTACAGGCTATTTTTGCCTAAAAGAGCACTTCAATTACCAGATGCTTGTACATATTTGTGAAGGAATAATAAATTATTTGTATTTGTATTTGTATTTGCTTACGGAGCGAACTAAAAAGACGTAAAAAAGAAGTAAATCATGCTTTGCAGTCGGTTCACACATCTGGTTTCGGTCAGCCAGCTCGTGAATAATGTGAATATGTATCCTCCCACTGCAAAGCATGATTTTCTCCTTGTTTAAGCAGCCGGGTTTTTGATTTTTTAACTTAGCCTTTTCTTTGTAGAGGTAGAGAATTATCCCTATGGGCGTTCCGTCCGATGGTGGTAGATGAATTTCAGGGGAAATGATTCGTAGCATAGCACTCTGTGGTCTACAATATTTTTTTCCCTAAAACCTAGAATACAGGTAGAAACACACAGGTAATTGATTAGTTTAGGAAACACACCAGTGTAATTTTATAATGTGGATTCATACGTTCTAATCGTTCACTTTTGAATAGTTTCGCCACTGTATGTTTGTACATCAAGCACGCTGCAACGGCTGAATGGATTGGGAATATAATTTGGAAAACAGGTACACTATAACCTAAACTGACGAACTTTCACGTGAAACATGACTAAATACCGTTTAAGCAGCCAAATCATCGTGAGATAGTGTTCAAGCGCGAGGCTAACAAGAATAATAATAAAAAAATGTGTTTGCTAGACTTTCAACATTCTCGAGCACTGTGGCACGCGTTCTTCTTAGTTGCGAAACGCAAGTGACGACCAACGAATGCAAGTATACGATAAGCAATTTCTATACGTCAAAAGCTGCTTGGGTTCAAACTCAAGCAGGTGCTTTACTTTGTTTAAATTATGCCATCACCACTGCTCTCAAAACGGTGAAGGAAACCGGCATGTCTTAGAACCAAAAATTTAAAGACATGTGACACCAACCGCCACGTGGTGGATTATGGCCCATTCCCTCTCACAGAGAGGAGGTCTGCACGCACAACGGACCAAATGCGAGTCTAAGTGCGGAAAAGAGGTCCATCTATCCTATGCTTCTATACGTCAAATATCTATTCAATGCATATATGCGGCTATAAGTTTTGAAGAAGGAACATGCAAGCGACTGTCGCCACTAACGCAAATGACACATGAACGTCACGTCGCCCAAACTAACGGAACTAGGAAATTGCACATAACTATCAAATGTAGCGAACTATCAACATCTGCATCGAATGCAGCTGCGACTATCCTTGTACCAAATGAAACCTAAACACGATAGTCCTAAGTGTCATTTTGCTTGATGCGTAGGTGTACAATAATATTTGCAAAGGTTTAGTCGCGCGCCTGTCATTTAGACCCCTTCCGCGTGGACATGGATTAAGTCCCCAGGGATCTACGGTCCACATAAAAGCTATTGTGTCACATAATTATTTTGGGGAAGATAACTGTGCTTTTGTTTTTGAGTGTTTGAGTTACTGATAAAGTTTTCAAATTCTTAGAATGGTCCAATATCCACCACATACTTCTCGTATGAAATCAGCAGCACCAGTTATTCATGTTATTCTTACACAAGTATGATTTACAACGTTTCCCAGAACTCAAAGCTGGTAACTCTTGCCCATAGTGTTTGTTGTTCCCAGTTTTTTTTGGTGTCTGTGATTGTAACCAGTCATGCTGACAAAAACAAAAACGCTTCCAGTCCGTGTGTCCGTCATCTGTGGACAATACCCACTATTAGCGGATTATAATCCGCAAAAAGAGCAGGTACTGTCGTGTGGACCACGGGTGGTGGTCCAAGTGATGCGATGTTTGTGATAGATGCGATATTGATTGCGTAAATTACTGAAATGCTACTTATTTTAAATGTCTTTCTTAATTTTTCGAATAGGTATATCGATGGGCGTCATGAAACTATTATACTCGTAGTTTAGTTTGCATTGTATTCGATCTATATAAGCAGGAAAGTATTGTTTCTCTTGTACTTTTTGATCGTTTGTTTCAACAAGCTTTAATTTAGTTTCAAACTTTTTAGTTTTGTAAGCTGTTTTAATTGATCACTGAAATCATGAATTCCCTTTGAAAAATGTGGTCTGCTTATAGGTGCCGCTTACTCCTATCCCTTGCGTAATAATATTTGGTTGCATTGACAGATGCAAGGTTGTCAATGCTCGTCATCCTCCCACGGGATCTGTCGATTATCCCAAACAATAATATCCACGCTGACCGAAACGTGACCAGTCTTCAGGGAGTCAGTCGCTGTTACGTTTGTTATTATAAGCAGCGCACAAATACTAACAATTTATATTCCTTTTACTAACTAAAAGAAGTCGCAGAGGTTCCAAAAAGGTTACTGTTGATGAGTTCTAAACGGTTGATACATTAAAAAAAATTGTTTTCTTCGTCTTTTTTTTCAGTGATGTTAGGGAAATACTAAAATGCTATCATAATTCTAAACATCTACGGCGCGCCCCCGCTTACGTACTTTGTGACTAGACTATAAGTTTATTATAATATTCGTTTTACCGTTCACTCCAAATGCTCCAGAAAATCTTCCCACATGTCGCACAATGTTGCCTATACAAAGGCGTGCAAACTGGCCAGCTACTTTGGCATGTCAATCAAAGCACCACGCAAATCGCAGTTATCAATTCACGAGCCTCTACAATGCCCACAATTGACATGTATCACAATGTATTACGGGGACGCCTCGAAACCTCCGTCAATACAAAATATCTTTTTTTATTTAGCCCTTTTTGGTCCTTCAGACACTCGCATTTTTTTTGCGTCATCTACCTTTCTTGTTGCCGCTGGTTAAAGCTCAATATCGTGTCGCATGCTGTCTGTTGTGGTTTTTTTTTGTAGACCAAACACTCATTGAAAATTTAATCCCGTATGAGTTATGTCAATGTTTCCTTAGCACCTGCTGTTCATTGTGAATCTTAGGCTTTTATAGCTTATAGCGGTGTGCAAAGATGGCAAAGATAATTAAGATAATGTCGTGTTCAACGTATTTTTGTGATACAAAAATGTTAGAAGTGCTTAGAATGTTTGAGTGTGAATGTCAGAATGCTTGGCTGCTTCATTGTTCCGCTCCCTCCGACCGACGTCGATACACGTCATCAGCATCCGAGTTGGCGGAGGTGGAGACAATTCGGCGGCGCATCCGCGGATTGTTGCTCACCAACACGCCGCCATTTTTAGCCGCCATCACTTCCAACGCATTCCCTTCAAATTCTTGGAAGTCAGGTTCGTCAGAGAGAGGATCAATGTCGACCATGTGATAAGATTCGGTAGGTTTGCTGAGGTTTATTTAAACTCGTTTTGATAAATTAGAATTACGTTTTCAGAGCTGAGTGATGCCCTCTGAGTATCCTTCGGTGTCGGCTCTGCTTTGCTGCCACTTCGTTCCGCTCCCGCTGTCTGCGGTAGAAGTCATTTATTTATTTATTTAAGGATCACCAACGAGTGTTACAAAACCATAAAACTTACATAAAATACAAAAATTTGTACACATCATCATTATCCAGTAATGCACACTCAATTATAGGCAACCACATCTTTTACAGAGCCGAGAATACATAGCTTAATATAATTTAATTAAGATTAAGAATATAAAAGTATATAATAAAAAATTATTAACCTGCGATACGAATACGAAATACAAAAAAAATTACAAATCATTAAAATTTTGTAATACCTGAATGTCAAATAATAATAAGAATAACCGTAATGTCAATAATTAATTAAAATTAGTTAAATTAAACATGTCAACATTTTCATCAAATTATTATGGATTTCAAATAAAATTGGAATAAACAACTGAGATTATACATAAAATGTCCTAGATAAAATAACATAGACTCAACATTAAATTATTCTCTATGATTCATAATGCAGGCTATAAATTAATCATTAAAAAGAGACGAAACTATAAAACTTGGTATTAACTGATTGTCAAATAATAACAGTAATGTCAATAATTAAAATTAAAATCAATATTAGTTAAATAAAACATGTCAATATTTAAAACTAAAAGTATACTGGCATTGAAATAAAATAAAATAAAATAATAAAAAAACAGAGATCATACATAAAATGTCCTAGCATAAACAAAATAAAATCAACATTAAAGTAATAAAAAAGACATGAACATAAAAAAATAATTAATTAATTATTATTGTTATTGGAGTGATAAATCAAAAGTCCTCCGCCTGAAAGTGCTTATACAATTTCCTTTTAAAGGAGCTAAGAGTGTCGTGATTTATATCAGTGTCAGCTTTGCGGCATATAGCGTTGTACAATTTGGTAGCCCTTGCAAGAGGAGAGTTGTCGCCAAGGTTCGTTTTGCGCGAAGATTGCCCAAATAATTTGTAGGTATGGGACCGTGGTAATCTACTAGGGACATTAATGGACATTCTCGATAGAAGGTCAGTATTTAGTTTATATATGTTTATATAGTATCCTTCTGCGAAGCGTTCTCACCGTTTTTCCTTGAGAGTCCAGCTCAACCGTCCACCACTGAGGCATCCGGCTTTTTCTGTGGCCCAGCCTTGGAATTGCCTCGTCGCTAGCCTTGGAGATAGCTAATTGATACTCACAGACGATCTTCTCCAAGGATTCAGGGTCGTTGATCGAATCAAACCTGCCAGTTTTAAGGTCCAAATTGGCCATTTCGGCCTTCAGGATACCAGAAAATTTTGTCCATTTTGCCTTTGCAGAGTTGTATTTCCTAGTAGAAGGGTGTTTCAAGGGGGGGTCCCGACCACGCACCGATAGGTGAAACCGTATGGTGCGGTGATCCGTCAGAATTGCCGTATCCGTGTCCACTGCCCAGTTCGTAATGCCCGCCAGCAACGAATCGCTGCAGGCCTTAACGTCCACGATGCTCGAGAAAAGCCTTCCACCTCTGAAGGTGTGAAAGGTTGGAGTTGTTCCCGACTTCAAAACGTTCATGTTGTTATGGGCCAGCAGATCCATGACCGATCTACCCCTACTGTCCTCCACATCGCAGCCCCACCAGGGGCTTGCAGCGTTAACATCGCCAGCGAGAATAATGTCGCGTGTGCCGGTTTGGTTAATAACCTCCTGGGTGTCGTTGAGATAAGCGTCGATTTCACTGTTGCCTTCAAGGTAAATGTTTATCAGGCCTATTTTAAGATGTCCAATAATTAACACAACAGCGCTTAGGTTCTTAGAGTTTAGAGTTTGGTTACAAATAGTTCTTATATTGGGGTTGATGACGACGATCGCCGCCTTAACGGGTGAGTCCCTGGAGCCGCAAGGATCCTGAATGACCACTTGAGGTGCGGACAATACGCCCTTAATGCCCACATAGGGTTCCTGGACGAGCAAGACGTCCGTGCGGCTCCCAACCGCGTCCAACAATGACTCCTTGGTAGCAGCAAGGCCGCGACCGAGGTTGACCTGAGCGAACTTGATTTCCACCGGGGTGCCCTTAGCAGTAAATGATGGCATCCCTTGATATACGGTCCCACTTAATCCATTCCGGACACACGCCGGAATAGGCTGCGTGGTCGCAACCTCCTACTCTCTTGCTCTTAGAGCAGTTCACGCACAGAGGGTGCCTAGAACGATTTGGGCTCTCCCTCGTGTCATGCCCTTCGGCGCAGTAACCACACCGTTGGCTAGATAACACTTCTTCTCATGTTGCATGTGGTAATCTAACTGATAATCGTATTATGCAAACACTTTAACCATTTTACTATTTTTAAACTAAAATTTTTCGCGGAGTCAATGTTTACTCGGTAAGCGTAGGGTAGGCACATAGGGTAGGCGCATTAGCACCAGAGTTAGCGGAGGCGGAGCGAACTTGACGGCGCATCCGCGGGTTGTTGCTCAGCAACACGCCGCCATTTTTAGCCGCCATCACTTCCAACGCATTCAAAATCAAAATCAATGTTTTTATTTTACATAGGCCTACATGGGCACTTATAAAACGTCGACAAAAGGTGCACGGATTCCATTCCTCTCAAATTCTTGGAAGTCAGGGTCGTCGGAGAGATGATCGATTTCGACCATGTGATAAGATTAGGTAGGTTTGCTGAGGTTTATTTTATCTCGTTTTGATAAATTAGAAAAGTCTTTTTATCAAATATTGACATTAAATTACATACACAATTTTTTGTATAAACTAACTTCATAATTGCACTATTATAACTAGACAGGCGGATACAAGTTTTACAAACATTTACTAAAACAAACTTAAATCTATTTACAAATTTATTGCACAATCTTTCAATAGGAACATAATACTAATATACTATCATAATTATCATCATTTTAATGTTCCCACTGCTGGGACAAGGGCCTCCTGTTTGTGTGAGAGTGAATGAGCCTTAATCTACCGCGCGGGCCCAGTGCTGGTTGGTGGATACTAATTATACACTACCTTATTCTAAAATTCTTAGCACAGACACTGTTGCCGACAGCGAACGCAAACATTTCGCCTTAAGGCTGCTTGTAGCGCAGCCGGCTCCTTTTTTAGGTAGTCCACTTTTAGAGCCGAGTGATGCTCTCTGAGCTTCCTTCGGTGACGGCGCTGCTTTGCTGCCTCTTTGTTCCGCTCCCGCTGTCTGCGGTAGGAGTCATCAGCACCAGAGTTGGCGGCGGCGGAGCGAACTTGACGGCGCATCCGCGGGTTGTTTCTCAGCAACACGTCGCCATTTTTCGACGCAATCACTTCCAACGTATTCCTCTCAAACTCTTGGAAGTCAATGTCGCCGGAGAGGGTATCGGCGGAGTCGTTGTCACTTGTTGCGGCACTGTCGGGTTGAATTTTACCGACTCGTATCCCGAAGAACTTCCTCCAGGAGAAATATTGTGTTCCACTGGTGCGATATATCCGCCATAAGATAAATACGCTTACGTTTTTTCAGTGTGTTTATATTTTTAGCCATTATAATTTTGGTATATGGTTTTTCGGTAGTCGGCTACTGATAATCAAAATATCAACTGCTTCTTTGATTAATTGGATTATTATTCAACCTTACTGAAACCTGAACTGACTGATTATGAAGAATAAACAAATAAAATGATATTTTATGAAAAACTACGAAGTGACAATACTTTCATGCTTAACGTACGGCTGCCAGGCCTGGTCATTAAAAAAAGAAAACGAAAATATACCCAGTCTACTTAAGTGGATCTGGGCTGGTCAGGTCTGCATTTTACAGTATAGTCGATGGACCAAAAAAGTAATCGATTGGGTACCAAGAGATCAAAGGTATCTGGAACCTTGTTGGATGTCTTAAGCTAGGACTCAGTGGAAGGAAATGGGAGAGGTCTTTGCCAAAGGGAGGACTATTGCTTAGAGGCGTGATACACACTTGTACAACAATTTATGAAATTATTTAGGACTATTACTTAGAGGCGTGATACACACTTGTACAACAATTTATGAAATTATTTAGGACTATTACTTAGAAGCGTGATACACACTTGTACAACAATTTACGAAATTATTTAGGACTATTGCTTAGAGGCGTGATACAAACTTGTACAACAATTTATTAAATTATTTAAGACATTGCTTAGAGGCGTGATACACGCTTGTACAACAATTAATGCAATTATTTAGGAAATTAAATCTAGTGAAGTAATTATAGGAAATATTCATGTAGTAGAATAAAGGCTATTTTATTTCATTTAATTTTATAAGATCTGAACATTGTTAATCTTACTATTATAATAAACATAAAAGTTTGTGAGGATGGATGGATGGATGTTTGTTATTCTTTCACGCTAAAACTATTGAACGGATTTTGATGATACTTAGAACAACAACAGAAATATAGCTTATACATCAGAGTAATACATAATTAAGCTTTCATTTCTAAAGATATTGGGAGAAGTAGTAATACCACGCGGGCGGAGCCGCGGGCGGGGGCTAGTTGTCTATAAATTAGGTTTTACCAACGAAGGATTTGATATTACCAAAGTTATCGGCAAAATTGTTTCGGTACAAAAGTCAAAGTTTGATATTTACAAAAAAGCTAGATTTTATATACGTGTATATAAAATCGAGCTTTATTTATTTTATAGAAATATGTTTTTTTATACGAAGTAAAGTAAACCAATCTTAAGGATCTCTAAAATATTTGCTCCACTTCAATTATTGAATCATTTTGTTTTTCACCTCTTGTATATCTGCGCAAATGACACATCATTATTTAAGTGTTATTCCACTAAAAGGCTTCTATCTGACTTCGTAAACAACATGATGTCAAAAATAGTCTTAATGAGCATTTAAGATATCTTTCTAATGATTTTTACCAGCTGCTATCCACTAACAAAATAAGTAAGCGAGAATGGGGGAATTGTAAACATGTAAGAAAAACTTTTTTTTGTTTTTTTTTTTATTTGTAATGGATTTGCTCTTGACTCTAGTCTAGGTCATAGGTGACAGAGACAGAGACTTGTTTTTTACAAAAAAATACAAGCGACGTCCAGTTAAAAACACTACAAACTGCAATATAACTTCTATTTTGGCAGTCAGTGTCCTGTTTTTGTTTCTTAGCACACGAACTTCCGAAATTGAAGTTATTTTTCACTTTGTCGTGTTTTTATTAGGAATTCGGTTATTTTTTTTGGTAAAAAGTTTTTATTTTCCACTTTTTAGTTGTGGTACATAATGAGCAACTCCAATAATAAGGTATCTATAATGCCCAAAGTTATACCGCTATAGATTACCCGAACGACATAAAACTAATACAACCGGTGAAATGACATTGAACCAGGGTGAACTGTACATATCTGCGTACCCCTTCAGAGCGTACTGGTGTGATATTATGAAATGACGTAAGCAATATACAGACATGCGGTTGCATATATCCCGAGAGATTTTCTGTTACTTCTTCATCAGATCTAAACGGGATCACACGAAAGACCAGCTTTCAAATAAAAAAGAATCATCAAAATCGGTTTATCTTGTAAAAAGTTTTGAGGTGACTAATATTTAAAAAAAATAAAGTCGAATTGAGAATCTCCTCCTTTTTGAAGTCGGTTAAAAAAGTAATAAAAATACCAGTTGATTTATACAATCATTACATTACAACTACATGTGATGGTGAAATGCAATTTACATTTTTGGACACTAATCAGTCCTTAAATTATCTGTATTTTATTTAGTAATTACTAACCAACATTCAAAAATATACCCTCAGGTAGGTATTTATAATTATCTTTTTATAAATTTTACTTTCACTCCCTTTAAATTTAAGGTTTTAATAATTTAGATTTTGTGTTTTAATTCAATGTATTAACGATTTTATTTTGTAATTTATACTGACCGTGTATGTATATCATATCTGAAAAAAAAAAAGCGTAGGCGTTTGTCGTAGAGCCATAGCAGTCGTAGCTTGTAGCAAGCTACGGCGTAGCACTTAGCGCGTAGCACGTAGCCAACTTGTAATAACTTATTAAACGCTATGATAGTGTTTAAGGCGCCGATTCCCTTGAGTAGCTGATTTTAAAATGAGAATCACGTCTAAATGGCTAGTCGTAATTCTTTGAAAAAAATATATGTTATATTAGACTATTTTCTTAATAATTTGATCTGAGCAAATTTTGAGTTTTATTTGTATAACATTGTGTAATTAATTTGTAAAGTTATGTCTAAACCGGACAAAAACACGGCAATCACACCAAAACCGCTGGGCGTATTTTAATGAAATCAACACCATCTCAAAGATAATTTAATTACCTACATTTTGATCTGAGGCTTTTTTTTTAAAGTCATACAATAATAAGGAAAGTACAAAAAACTACTAAATTTTGGGTCGCGCGAGTGTGAAACGAGTGCGCGTTTTGTTCCCTCAAGGTCGTTGGCGTTAGTCGTCGTCTTAATAATTATCCCGCACGCATGAGATCCATCATACAATTTTAAACAAAATTAAACTTATTTTAATCCACATAACAGGAACAGGATACGTGTGGATACGAGTGTGTGTGGTATTCATTCTCCGGGACTTCGTCGAGCTTCATTGCCTCGGCACTTTTCTGGTGGTCGCTACTGTTGATTCTGGCTTTCAGGAGTTGCTGTGGTTTGGGAATAGTGCGGTGGGATTGACACGGGTGGTGAGTAAACATTTCACTAGAAAATTATGATTTACTAACCTATTTATTATTTAAGCCGCAGATGCTCGGATTGCAACTAGTTGCTCAAAATTCGTTTTTGTTCCTTCTGTACTAACTTTGTTTATCTATAAATAATTCCAAATACTACAATATTTCTTCATCTTAGGGATATCTGAACCAATTTCAATGCTCACCTTTAACAATACTTACTGGACATTTGGCTATACTTTATCCTTCCAGTCCCAAACAATTTAAAAACTTAATTTTCATAGAAAAACTCCATTGAATCATCTAAGTAACATATCCCCATTCACCGGACCACATTGACATCATAATCGCAGTAAAGAGTTACACGCACAATGTGACTGCTGGACGACAGTTGCGACATTATTGTCGCATGGCCGCGTCTAATTTGTGCTGGGTCGTGGACATGCGCCTGAGTGCACGACGGATATGTTACGGAAATGATTTGTATGAATATTGTATTTAAATAATAGTTGGGACTGGCTGTCGGTCGCTAATTGAAAATCTGAAGTTCGGTTCATTGTAATTTTGGGAAGCATTGCAATATCAAAAATCTAACACCAGTCTTGCCAAGAGATACCATGTTACCCAATTACTGAGTGTTGGGGGCCAGATAGGCAAACGCTCCATGTAAAACTTATCAACCTTTACTATCAGGTGAGATAGTGGTCAAGCGCAAGCCTATCAACAATCAATTCGCACGGTTGGCGCAGTGGTTGTGCGATTGACTGCAGCGCTGCGTGTCGCGGGTTCGATTCTCGCACGGAACAAATATTTGTATGACCTACAGATAGTTGTTCCGGCTCTGGGTGTTATGTATGTGAGTTTATATATTTGTAAACGCACCCACGATACAGGAAGAAATTCCTAGTGTGGGGCAACATTTAAAAAAAAAACACTGGTATCAGCTGAATCCGTTTAGTTTGGATATAGTTCATATAGTAAAAAGGCTAGGCAGATTGACTGAATTGCAAAATATTTGCAAACAGTTAAATGTTTGTACGGACGCAGCAAGTGTTCGCTCAAAGCTTCGTTTCGCATTTTATTATTCCTCCTAAATGTTTTTCAGCTTCTGCTTTCGATTGTGTCTGACCTGACAGTTGGGCGGAGCCGGGCTATGAAAATCTAACAGAGCGCCTTTAATTAGACATACATAAAGTTTACATTTTGTGTTAGGGACAATAATAAGCGTGAATGCTGCGGCTAAATACTCTGACTAACATTTAACATTGTGCTGGGTGAAATGATTTAATCAAGAAAATAGTGAAATTCAAATTAAATCGCTCAATTAACAGTTCTCGCGCTGTGCCCGGAACTGTAACTTCATCAATCTCCCACACAATGGTACTGCAGGCGTCCAGTGAATGGGTTGCCTTCCCACGACGACCACTGTTGGACAACATGTTGTTGATAAATCGACTAGTGTCATCGTCTTACGGCAATTGGTGTAATCCCTAAAAAATAATTAATAAAAAACATCAATAACTTGCCTATAGGTACAGGGTACTATGTGATTTTCAATAAGGCAAAACTGCAGTTTAAATTAATACAAACGGAAACGGAAACCTATAACTGCTTCAGAATGTTGAGCTCTGCCGCTGTTTCAAGCTGATAACGAGAGGTACTCAAGCAACTAATTCAGACTTTAATTTAGCCTTAAGTTGGAAAAGCAGTACCACAAAGAACCTATTTGTGTGGCATGATTTCAATTTGCCTTGCAGTAAGTTCATTAAGATCCCAGCTGCCCATTAAAAAACTTATCATTCTTATATATCGGTGGTACCTTAATAAAGTAACAGTAAACTGAATCGTCCCCACAAATATTACATAAGCTGCACCCTTCGATGAGGTTGTCAAAACCCAGGAAACTCCAATAGTAACGAGTTTATTGGTGTCATTATAGAATAAAACTGAACAGGGTTGATTTTTGTAGGTTTGTAGATGTCGGTGGTTCGGATATTGCTAAGGTCACAGATGCACAGAAATATTTATGAATTAGATCATTTAATGTGTTTTTATTTCAACACTAGGTATTTATCCTGTATCGTGGGTGCATTTACAAACATATAAACTCACAAACTAACTTTGATTACGAGATTGTACAGTAGAATTAGTAAAATATCGGAAGTAGTATTGAGTCATAGAATGCGACATAAAATTGACGCTTATATCTTGTAATCATAACCGCAACATTTGCGAAATTATTAACGCACTGATGATTCGTATGAAAGCCTTCGCTTGACGAGCGATTATTTCTTTGAAGTTATTATTTATGGTTTCCGGATAATGTGGTGAAATTACTGTCCAAACTTTCATTAGTATCATTAAATTTGGCTTGAATGCAGTTGAGCAAAGTGAAATATTATCCTTCTTTATTTCGCTATCCTGTCCTCAACCTACATCTGTTTGATAATTCATGAGAGAACGTAGAGCTTTAGTAATAAAAATCAAAAATAATTTTCTTTCTTATGTAGGTATTGAATTAGTTTACTCGATCACAATATTATTCTTGCACAGTTGTCACGTGATCCTGGCTGTAACAACATTGTGCGCGTGGCGGCCATGTTGGCTGATGGCGGCCATCGCACCGGTGACGGGTTAATTAAACTAACTGAGAGTGTTTCTGCGCTGAAAGGATTCGTGTTATCTTTGCGCTCGCGACAGGCACCTATTGTAAGCTAATCAAATTATTAATAAAGCTAATTCAAATTAGTTCGGCTCTTAAACCTTAATCACCGTAGCAGCTCAATTTTGTCCAAGTTGCTAAAGTGGATATCTTAAATAAATACTATCCACCTATATTTATACTTATGGATTTGAACGATTGTTATTAGAATGAGGCTTTCAGAAAGATTAAGTTTGGCTTTTAAATAGATAGCATCATGGCCATGACGGAAGGCCACTCTTTCAAAGAGGGATTATGGTCTTTAATTACAAAAAAAATAAGAAGCAATTTTAACAACAGGAGACAATAGATTACTCCGCCAGACAGAGCTCTCTGTCGCCTCTAATTCAGCGTAGGTAAGAACCTGGATAACGGTTTTATTGTTCGAAAGAAAGTTCTATTATGCGAACTTGCAAAACGTCGCATTGTCTTCCGCGTAGCATAAACGGGTTGGACCTTTTCAAATACAGCACAATGCAGAATATACAATCTGCATGTTAAATTTGCAGTGATCGTTAGAAGAATGGTGACTTGCACTAATAATTCAACGTAGGTACCAAAATAACGGTTTTATTGTCCCGAAAAGATAAAGTTCTATTTTGCGAACTTACAAAACATCTCATTGTCTTCCGTGTGTCATAAAAGGGTTTGGTCCTTTGGAAATACACCACATGCAAATTATACAACTTGCATGTGGTGTTTTCAGGGTTTGTTTCGACAATGTTGGCTTGCTTTTATTTTACAATACAACCATGGCGTCTCTTGAGCGTCCGTTACCTAAGTGAGTCTATTGATATTTAGGAACTAGGAATTCCTTAATTTATTAAAACTGTATACTGATAGTAATTATTTTTGTCCAAGTCGTATCTTTGACTTGAAACTTTTCTTTGTACCCAAGTTCTACTTTGTTTGACCTTTGTCTCAAGTCGTATCATTGAACTTGATACTTATTTTGTCTTTCCTTCAACTCCGGTTACATGTTTGAACTGGATTCCTATGTGTTTTATCCAGGTTGTGTGACTCACGCTTTTTTACTCAGGACCGATTTCGCATTTAATTTTGTATGTAGATATTTTGTCTGTCAGGTGTCGAATTTCAGGCCAAGTCGTTTCTTTGTCCGAAGCTGTTATTTCTGACTGAAGACGCTTTTTTAACTGGGTGCAACAGTTAAACTTATAGATTTAGGATAAATTTATTTAGTTTGTCTACTAGGGTCTAGGATATTTTCTAGGTGTTAAGTTAGGCTAGGTAGTTTCATCTATTCTCCTCTTGATTATCACACTCTGCTAGGGTTGTCACGTGTGTAGAATTTGATGCTACGGCAAATGCAAAGAAATGTGTAGCATCGTTGTTTGTGTTTTAGTTAGAAATAGAGACTGGCTGTCAAAAATTTTGTTGGTAAAAACTGACAGAAATAAAGTATAAAAAGGATTCTTGTACTTGCTTAGAAATGTAAGAATTGCATACATTCAACGAAAAAATATTTCATAGACAAGTTGGAAAGAAGGTCAACTTCTCTATAGGTAATAATATTTCTTGCTTTAACTGTTGCAGCGTTTGATACTTCATGCATCAATATAATTATATCAGAACTTAAATCCTCTTGAATAAAGTAGGACAATAAATGCTTAGGTACAATAAATGTAGTTACTTAGGTACAATAAAACAATTTATATTCGTCTATAAATTTTGTTTATTTCATATTTCATTCTTCTATTGCACATAAAATAAATTAAAGCCGTTCCAATGATTCAATTAAATTTGGTCCATCAAACCTTATAACACTTAGTAATTTAAATTGCCGAAATTATAACACTTATTAATTTAAATTATTTATCTAGACAGGAACATTTATCCAAGTTTATGTACTTACACATAGACCTAAAACTATAACTACTCACTATACTAAACCTAATTGTGTACACCTGTTATGTATATAACATATATAATATTTACTTTTTCATTAAAAAAGTCCACACACACAAAATTATGTCACTCCCTGCTTCGGCAGCGTCCACAGACGCCGGCAGCCACTTGTGCTTGCAGAGCGGCAACCTTCTTCTTGAGAAAAGATGCTTGCGAGGCGAGCCGAAACTCCCGCATCTTCTTTCTGTTGCGGCTCTGCTTGGCTGCTTGATTATTTCGCTCTCGTTGCTGCCTGTAAGCGTCGTCAGCAGTCCGGCTCGTCTCCACCACCCTCCGCATCCTCGGGTTGCTGCTTAGCAGGGTGCCTCCATTTTTCGCCGCCATGGCTTGCAGGGCATCTCTTTCAAAAGCCAGATATTCCTCGTCGTCTAACAACGATGAGGAATCGTAGATCTCCTGTGATGTCGCAGACGACGAGGGCGCGCTTGGTCTGCTTTGCGTCCAGCTGCCGATTGAGTCTGGAGACATCGATGATGACACTGCATAAGTCACTGGCTGGCACGGATATGTGGCATAGTATTGGGATTCCATATGAGATGGATAACCATTTCCCATACTAGAACCGGACGGCGGAGATGTATAGGTTGGAGCACTAGACGCGGGGACCGGCGACACGGGCTCCACCTTCACTGTGGGTTTACTTAAGTCCCAGGCTGTGGCGTAGAACTGGGATTCTGTATACGAAGGATGCGGTGCCGGCAGAGATGGAGACCGCAGAGTAACACTAGACGTGGAGACTGCAGACGCGGATTCCACTATCACTGCGCGATTACTTAAATCTAAGGCTTCCTGTGCGTAAGGAGTCCACAGAGACATGTTGAGTAAGTACTTTCCAACGCGACGTGCAAATCACGAATGTCCATCTACGAGTATGTTGGCAGGCGAGTGCCGTTTAAAAGAGGCGGGGCCTAAGTGAGCCCCCTCCCTCCTCCGGTGGAAGAGTTGAGAGCAGGTAGCCACCCTAACGGACCTCGAGTGATGGATGATTTATCGAGTTTTTCGAATGGCGTGAATGAAGACAAATATAAAATGAAATTCGAAATGAGTTTTGGTAGTAATTAGGTTGTTTTTATTGTTATGTGACTAATAATTCAAACATAAACAAGTTGCTAATGATTTTGTTTGTCAGCGAATACTCTGGAAACTGTGGAGTCAATATTGCCTTCACAGTTGTAGGTACACAAAAATAGGCACATTAATAATTAGAGTATCTAATGACTCAAGTGAAACATCAGAAAACAAAAAACAAGTAGGTAGATAAATTACCTGCGACTACAATAGTTTGTGATGTAGGCAGTACTATATCTATTCTGTGATCTAGGAGACTTATGGATCTAACTACACTATCAATTCAATCAATATACTCTTGATGACTCTAGGTAGATCTCGTCAATGTTTATTTAGTAGTTCAGTTTGTATTTTGTATAGAATGTGTGCAAAGTACAAATATTGATAGGTAATGATGTAAGTTACGCTTACAATATGCACAATATGGACCGTATAAGATTCTGAAATAGTGATTTATTATTATCAATTATATTTGTTATGGCCTATTTTTATCATTAGAATTAATATTTGTTTCGGGATATTTTAAGTATACCATGTATATTTAGAACCCGTATTTTTTTTGCTCTCAACTAGAATTTAATTAAGCATGGTAAATATCCCGAAACAAATATTAATTCTAATGATTGTGACCATGTCAGCATAAAAAACTATTTTATCAGTACGGAACATTGCCGGTGCATTGCCTAGTTTTTCGCTACTTTTGGATACTCCTCCAAAACGACCAGGATGTTTAAAAATATTTATACCCAGAAAAATTGATGGCTGGAATTTCTTCATAACTAGCATATGTAAATCAAATAACATTTTGTTTTATAATGTATCGCTTGAATAGAATTGAGCAAATTAAAATATTGTCCTTTTCCATTTCACTATCTTAGCCTAGCTACTACCTACATCTGTTTGTCTACTCATGAGAGAGATTAGGCCGTTAGTAAAAAAAACTTTCAAAAGAAGGTCTTGAGTTCGTTTACTCAATCATATTATTATTCCTGCACAGATCTCACGTCTCCTGGCTGAAACAACAATGTGCGCGTGGCGGCTTTGTTGGCTGATGGCAGCCACCGCGCCGGTGATGGGCTAGTTAAACAGGGAGTGATTGTGCGCTAAAAGGATTCTTGCTACCTTTGCGCACGCGACTGTTGTACTTATTGTGAGCTAATAAAAAAAAAACTGATTTACATTCGTTCGACACTAAAACCATGGTCATCGTATGAGCTCAATATTTTCCAAGTTGTAAATATACTAATGTTTCAAATAAATACCTATATTTATACATTTGGATTTTAAAGATTTTAGTTTTGGTTATTAGCATGGGGCTTTCAGAAATATTAATGAGGTTCGGCTTTTGCAGAGATAACATCATCAGGTAAGGCCACCCTTTCAACACGGGATTATTGTCATAAATTACAGAACATAAGAAAAAAAAAAACAACAAAAGGCAATAGTAATGTTACTCCGACAGAAGTCTGTCTATCGGATTTTGTCTGTCTCCCTTTTGCCTCTAGTCCAGCGTAGGTAGACCTGAGTAACGGTTTTATTTTTCCAAAGACAGTTCTTTTTTTTTAAATTGCAAACTATCGCATTGACTTCCGAGTAAAAGGGTTTGGATCTTTTCAAGTACAGCACAATGCAGATTATACAATTTGCATGTTAAGTTTGCAACCTTGGTAGATTTAGTTTCGAGAATGTAGACTCGCAAAAATAATTAAAAGTAGGTAGGTACCTAAATAAAGGTTTCACTGTCCCGAAACGATAAGGTTCTATTTGGCGAACTTGCAAAACGTGGCATTGTCTTCCGCGGAGCATAAAGAGTTGGTCTTTTAGAAATACAGAATAAATACAAATTATACAATTTGCTTGTAGTGTTTTCAGGGTTTGAGCCAAACATGGCGTCTCTTGAGCGCCCGTTACCTGAGTAAGTCTGTTGATATTAAGGAAATCTAGGCAAATACTGATGATGGTTGTTCCTCCTATTCATTCGCTTTCAGTTGCTGACGAATAGCTTTGCAGCCTTTCAATTTTAGCTTATGGTAAGGATATTGTTATTTAAAATGTTTTAAAAGTATTAAGTAGTTTTTGAATTCCATACTGTCTTTTCTTGGGCACTGGGGTAGAAAATGTTCTGAAGTATTGCGCCTACTATTGTCTAATATGTGAAGACAAGTTAGTGACAAACGAAGGCATACTGTAACAATACCAATGCAATCCACACCTAGTTCCGTGAGCACAACGTTCATTATCTTCTGAGTGGGTCGCAGCATAGGCGGTCCACTTGTTCAAAAGATTTAATTTAGGCGTCAGTATTCAGTTGTACAATCACAAAGACCACCAGCACTCTGTCGCTTGTGTTAAAAAAAAAACAAAATTATCTTATGATGCAAAACCATCCGAGTGTCACACAAAAGAAAAGAACACCCTTTCAAGAGTCGAAAAAAAAGATACCAAATAATACAAAGCGGACTTAAATTTCTTTCTTATTCACCTACTTAGTTTTTGTTTTGGTAGTAGTAGCTAAGGTTGTGTGGGATTACTCTTGACTTTCACGTGAACGAAGCCACTCGCAAAAAATTTTAGACTTCTTAAATTATAAATAATTCCTCCAGAACCTTCTTTCACGTCAAACATAACTTAATATAGCTTATGCAAAAATGCAGCGACTGTAAACTGCTTTGAGCTCTGTGTGTAGGCAAGAATATAGGTTCTTACATAATAACATGGTAAACATAATTTTAGTCTCACTATATTACTCGTCTTATTATATTGTCTATGTTCACCGATATCTCCGTCAACTGTGGACCGATTTTGAAAATTGATTTTTTTTTGTTTGCAAGTAAATGTTCCGAAATTAGTCCCATTTTAATTTGGTGCAGAAGAACTTCGGAGATATACAACAGAACTCTTCAATAAGTAACGGCAAATCTCTCGGGATTGCTGCAATCGCATATCTGTTTATTGTTTATACCATTTCATAACATAACATCACGCCAGTAAGCTCGAAAGGGGTAAGCAGATCTCTCATTTCACCGGTTATGTTCAAGTTTCATGTTATTCGGGTAATCTATTCTGGCGTTATCGTTATAGGTAATAATATCTTACTAAACAACTTGCCTATTAGGTAGGTACAACTAAAAAGGTAAAAAAACTTTTTGCAAAAAAATACTACCGACTTCCAAATAAAAAACTACAAAGTGAAAAATAAATTTATTTTTGGAAGTCGGTGTCTATATCGCAAAAAATTGGTACCTACGAAAAACAGCGACTTCTAAAAATAAATGGAACCCGTTCGATAGCATCACAAACAAGCATATAGGAAATTGCACATAACTGTCAAATATAGCGGACTATCGACATCTGCAACTAATGCAGCTGCGACTACCCTCGTACTAAATTAAACATAAACACGTAAGCCCTAAGTTTCATATTCGCTTGATACCGTACGTAGGTGTACAATAGTATTTGCAATGGTTTCGTGGCGCGCCTGTCATTTAAACCCCTTCCGCGTGGACATGGATTAAGTCCCCAGGGGTCAATACGGTCCACAAAAAAGATATTGTGTTACTTAGTTTCAGGAAAGATAGCTGTACTTTTGTTTTTGAGTGTTTGAGTTAGTGATTACATGTTCATGTTGTTGACAGAGGTCGGAGCGCAACACTTAGGGTTGTAATCTTGGGATGGTGTTACATTTCAAGTTGCAGACTACGTAACGAAACAATCCTGAATAAACATAAATACTTCTTGCCACACTATCGTGTCTATCATCTCTAGCATAAGAGATATCAATATCGAATCGCTTTCTTTATTATTTAATTCTAAATTATTATAAACAGACGTTTGCATTCTATTTTTGAGAACCAGGTCTTCCTTGACGTTATCGTTCAGCCACAAAACTCCTCTAGACAGCTTCTACCAGAAATCACTATCACGGCCAGTCCTGTCTGCGCCGCAAACTTCTACGATTTACACCAGATCTTCGATACACTATAGTAACACTCCTCCGAAATCAGAATTCCGAATACCTATGTGCTGTATAAATGTTGGCATTTCAAAACCAACATTCCATCTGTACTTTTCTGCCAACCTAACACATATCAAAATTGCGAAGGGGTGCGATGAGTCAGCAGATCCCGCGCTGACCGCAAATGTGATCGGTTATCGACCATCGCACCATTCGACCATCCCATTCACACTTGCGTCCATTGTCCCAAACTTGCGTGACTTGATGTTTCTTTTTACTGAACAATCTGCCTTTATCGCTTTCAATTTGACTGAATTCTTGAATTGACAGCGCTTGAAGTACCTATCGGTTTCAATCAAGATGTCGTATCTCTATTCAAATCAATTCTTCAGCCCTTCTAAATGGTCCTTGTAGCCGCAATTTGTTGGATTTACAAATTACAATTGGTAAATGGAGTCAAAATGATAGATGCCGCACAATTCTCGTAGCTAGCTAATATGTGCCGCTTTAATAGTAAAGCATAAATCCGATTTTTTAATCTTTACATTTACGTCATGTTCTTTCTTAAAAATATCGAAAACACTGAAAGAGCAACGCACTTGACATAATTAGTTTACTACAGTAAATATCTACTTAAACGATACAAAACATTCAGGATTGCTAAAAGACTTTTAAAGCCTTGATATTTCCAAAGAACTTTACAAAATAATGCAGATCACACAAATGCTTTCTGCACAATATACAGTACCTGTCTAACTGTAAATAAGTTTGCAATCATTGACAACATCTGTGTACCGACAGTAACCACAATGCTCCAGTAGGCGTAACGTGGGACATCCCCGTGGAAGACGTTCTTATACAATGTGTCCAGAATCAATGCCTCGCCATCGATCGGCTCACACCGCTCCAGAAAACATCACCTTTTTATTTACATCCACGGAAGTTGCTGTCAACAATGTCTAATGATCGTGGGACAGCTTTATTCAGAAACTGTTTTTGGAAGCCGTTCATGAATCGTATTCAATTCTCTATCGGTAATATAAAGCATATAGTTTTACAGTAACTTGAATGGCAAGTTCTATCTAAATAAATCTAAAGAAAATATGAAACCTATCCGAAGTATCGAGCTCTGTATAATTTCTTCACAATTCTATATTTTTAACAAACAGGACAGAACTGAAGCAATTCATAACAGATCCTTCTGGGTAAAATATGAATTTTGTATGAAAGGAAAACAGAGTCTGCTTAACAGAGACTTAATCGTCGCTAGGGATAAGCAAATAATAAATTCCTGTTATTTGTTACAACTGAGCTTCTTTGTTGAGTGGATCAATGATAATTGCGAAAGGCTTGGGATTGGGACGGTCACAATGGATCTCTTCGCTGAATTGTGTTAGATTTCTAAAACCTCGAAGCTTGAGATTTCCTCTGACAATCTTTTATTCTAATAATACGGACTATGACTGATTTGTAAAATCTTAAGTCTTATCTGAGAGTGTTCTAGAAAGCGATAAAAACATAAAATTCAAAAATAAATTGGTTTCGCGTTAATCGAAAGTTCAAAAGACAAGTAACGTTTTCTTACATTTTATCTTTAAGATATTTAGTACGGGACTACCTCTTAGCGTCTATGCGTAGAAAACTGTTAATTTTTGTCGTAATTACATTCAATTACATCAAATCTTGGCGCTGACCAAAATAGGTAAGTCCCCGAGGAATCCTACAAGTTCTGCAACAAGATGTTATTTTTTGCATTCTTTTGGAAACTTAACTACATACATATCAATTCCATTTACAATATGAGAATGTCTTTCTCCCGGTCCAGAATGTTGCACATTTTTCTGATTGTTATCAGCAGCACCAGTTATTAATGCTATTCTTACACAAATATGACTGAACGACAAAGCTGGTAACTCTTGCCAATTGTTTGTAGTTCCCAGTTTTTTTATCGGTGTCTGTGATTGTATCCAGAGCCATGCTGGCTGAAAAAAATCGCTTTAAGTCCGTGTGTCCGTCATCTGTGGACAATGCCCACTATTAGCGGGTTATAATCCGCATAAAGAGCAGGTACTGTCGTGTGGACCACGGGCGGTGGTCCAAGTGATGCGATGTTTGTGATAGATGCGTTGTTAATTGCATAAATGACTGATGATATGCTATTTATTTGTAATGATTTACTTTATTCCTCGGTTATAAGTGAATTAAGCCCTAAAATTGACATTAACCAAACTGCCTCCAACAAAGTTGGCGTATCTACACATCTCGCTACCTCCTATCCCTTGCGCCGAAATATTTGCTTACATTAGCAGATGCAAGGTTGTCAATACTCGTCATCCTCCCACGGGATCTGTCTATTATCTCAAACAATGGCATCCACGCCGAGCGGAACGTGGCCAGTCTTCAAGGATTCATTCGCTGTTGCGTTCGTTATTCTAAGCAGCACAAAAATACTGCCAATTTCAGCTCCTTGAGCTTCTCAGAAAGAATACAATTAATTCAGAAATGTGGTTTAAGAATGTATGTTATTATGTTATTCTGGTTTAAATTAAAATGTCTCACTTCGCCATTGTGCGAATAAAAGGTGGGAAAGAATTTGGCTGGACTGTACTCTTTGAGCGCTTAAATAAACTTAAACTGTTCCATTTCACAATCCTATCCAAGCTTGTATAAGCATGGATAGGATTGTGAAATGGAATCGTTTTTCAATTTTATTGAGCCGGCATCGAATTTGTGTGAGTCTTTGTTTACTGACCTTAGCTGTTTATAAGTTTTTGTTTAAAACGTGTTTAAGGTTTCAAAAGGTAAACTATATTTAAGGACTTGGTGTCTATGACGGCGTCAGGGTATTTAAGACGATATGATAATGTGCATTTGATAATAAAAGAGGTCGCAGAGGTTCTGTTCTAAACGGTTGATCTTTATACGAGCACATTTTAAACTACTCGAATCGAATCGCGAGGCTCCACAATGCCCACAATTGATACAATGTATTACGGGACCGCCTCGAAAACTCCGTCAATACCAAATAAATGTTTTATTTTAGCCCTTTATGGTACTTCAGAAACCCACAATTTTTTTTGCGTCATCTGCATTCCTTATTCCCTCTGATTAAGGCTCAATATCGTAGGTATGCGGTCTTTTATGTTTTTTTTTGTAGAACAATCCTTCAATGAAAATTTAATACCGTATGATTTATGTCAATGTTTCCTTAGCACCTGCTTTTCATTGTGAAACTTAGGCTTTTATAGATTATAACGGTATGCAAAGATAATAGTTACAATGCTGCACTGTTGTGCATGAGAATAGTTTTAAAATGGCACATGTCTTTAGAAAGAACTAGTTTGGGGATTACCAGCACGTTCGCTATAGTTAATTAAATTATAATATGGAAAAATATGGTCGGCATAGAGTTGCAAGCTCATTTATTATCCTGAACAAAATATACTTGAACACTCTGTTAATAAAATTGGGGACACCAAGGCGAAAAAAAAATCAAAAAATTTCTGTACCTAATACTTTACTACACATTTTCTTTTTACTTTTTTTTTTAAACTGCCTGCATATGCGTCAACTTCGATGATCTCCTCTTTTTTTATTATTAATTTTGGTTGGGGTATTGGTGGTAGTGGCGGCGGGTTAGGTGGGAGAGGCGGCTGCGCTGGACTTGCCACCAATGCGTGCTTTCCCTTGATGCGTGCTTTCCCTTGATGCGTGCTTTTTCCAAAGATTGAAATTTGGTTGCGAGATATTTCTTGTGTTTAAAGTTAGTAGATGCGCTTCGAATAGTTGATGGATTTTCATCTTATTTTCTCTGCATTTTAATATTTAAACCGTACGTGATGAATATTATATTTGTAAAAAAAAAGAAAAGTCAAAACGAGCACGTTAATTTTAATTTTTGATCAAGGACTTGATTAGTAAAATAGCACGACTCAGTATGCGGAACGTTATTTGCAAAAAAAAGGACATTGCACACATACAATCACACACACAAAACACACATACAACATGAGCACTTGAGACATTAGAAGTTAGGTGCAAACCAAATTGACAATTCCCTATGCAGTAATGAGCTGGAAAGAAACTTGATAGGCAAAAGTCTACAAACACTTTATTTTTGAATTCGACACACCAATATCATCGTTCCGGGAGTCTGCTGAATAAGAGAAGCATAGAACCGGTAGATGAAGTGCGGCCTATGACCAGCAATGGACTTGAAGCTGAAAAGAAGGGATGATTTAAAATTTAGGTACCTATAAAGTTCCAGCATTCCTGGCGACGCACACTGTAAGAAAATCGCAATCTGACGGGATTTTATTCTTATGATACGGAACTAATTAATTTGATTGATATAAGTTATAATTAAATGTTTTTTTAGTTTTATAAAATAATTTTGTATTGTTTCCTGTATTTTTGCAATTTAAAAAACTGAAAAATACAGCAAATAAACATATTACTCATTCGTTGTGGGCAGGGAAAGCAATGACAAAACTTCTGGCTCCAATATACTTCTATTTTTTCGTGGTATGCTCCTTAATCCTGCTAAATAGGGGTCAGATGAGATTAAAAGTCTATTTAGGAGATCTGTATTTGTATCTACACGCGAAGTTTTTCGTGTAAAGAATTCTCTATAGTAACGATTGTCTTTGTTTCGTGCCTCTTGGGCTTCTTCCGATAACTGGCCAATTGGTAGTATACATGATGATATCACGTCTTTACCATGAAAAAGAACTTTGTGAACACTGACAGGCATATTGTACCAAAAATATTCCATAAGATACAGTTCCCTGGTATCTTTAACAAACAAATCAAAGGCATTTACGTCAATCGAAAACCCGCATCCGAGAGATTCTAAAATTATATGAAATCGATGAACCAGTTCTGAATTCACGCCAGTTATCTGAGCTGTTCTTGAGTAATCTCGAAAAAAGCGTCTGGCAGTGTTGCCGTCATTGGTATTTCCCGACTGTTGATTAGGCATGTCCACCAATAAACCCATTTCATTTCTGAATCTTCTTTGAATCTGCTCCTTCTTGTTTTTGACTAGATTTTTATTTTGATCACCTCTAACTTGCCAGACTTTTATATCGAGTCTATATGCAATGTGCAGTATACATTCCATGAATCTTATCCACGAATGTAATGGAGAAAGTCCAAAAGTCATTGCAGCTGTATCGAGTGGTTTCTTTGAAATAACATCAGGTTTATTCATTTCGGATGGCTTTGCTCCACATATATAGCAAGTTTGAGAGGAACCGGACACTGTCGACAAGGCAGTGCAAATTTTGCCATCAATCATAGTAAGCATGAATACCGGTTTTACAAAAATAAGAACGTCATCCATATGAACTTCTACAGGTGATAATGTATCTATTTGATGTTGCATCGCGCTGTCCTCTTGTTTTGTCAATTCTGTAGTTTCCCTAGCGAAATGAAGTTTAATAGGTCTACAGAAACGTGTAGACGAGGGAGCAGGGTTTTGCCATACGACCATATTCTCCTTTTCAGTATTCAAAGCCATTTGAATGGGCACCATCGAAATGCTGAAGAGATTTTCGTCAAACTGACTTTCTGATGTGAACTTCTGTTTATACCTTTGTTGTTGAGCTCCATCACAACCCCACTTAATCAGGCAGGTTAGTTCCTTTGATCCAACTTTTAAGATTTCAATAGAATCTAACACATTTCTTTGGGTTAAACATATACGATTGATAGTATGATTCACCAAAGATTGAAGATTGCATTCTGCAGTTGTTTCCGTGACAGTCTTCTCTAACGGATAACACTGTTTTTTTACTTCCAGTATTTGGTCATAAGAAGGTAACAAGTTTTTAGCCAGGTTATTAACCTTTTCTCGAATTATATTGTACTGGTGAGTAGATAATTTAGCATCTATCATCATGCCAAGAGCTTCATCTGCAGATAGAGATACAGGATCATTAATTAGACGTTTACGGGCCTGTTTGATTACTGTCCCACTATTACCGGACTCAGACGATAATTCTCTTACTATGGCTGCAGAATCTCGTTTGCCAGCATTGCGTAAATTGCATTCATTAGCCACAGCAATTTCTTCTGGACTGGTCGTCTCTATAAGTGTTTGGATTTTTCGTTTTTGTGTTCTATCACAACAGTCTTGAAAACGTTTTGCTGGTCTTCCTGGAGTAATTGAGGAGGAGGATGATGGAATTTCTTGTAAAACACTTTCAGGCAAAGTAATAGTTGTTTTTAACCAATTCATATTATTTTCTAAAAAACGATCCCGATGACGATGGCATTTAGTCCATTTTATTTCAATTTGTTGGCATAATGCTCTCAGCAAACCCTTGATTTTATTTTTAGAATATTCAGAATAAGTTACACGAGGATATCTATTCATAAAAAATGAAAAAACTTCGTCAAAACGATCACTCCCTCTGTTAGAAGTCCAAATTTCGAAAATTTGCAATTTCGTTATTTCGGTAGCCATGCTGAAAAAAAAAAATGTATGGGTGCCGCAAAAAAGCGCAAAATTTATGAGTTGCATCTGTTAGTTAAAACTATCAGCTGTACTGTGATGGTATATACTTTACTATATAATGCTATATAATATGTTTTCGGGACTAATGAATTTAAAATGTAAAAAAATCGAAGTATATTTTGTGTCCTAACAGAAATGGTTGATTTTAGTATATAATTACTATTATAAATCGAACAAAATATGTATGTACTTACATATGAAATACCAACACTACGACAAATAAAGTAAATAACACTATTGACCCAATAATCACTTCGTAATCGTAAGCGTAATTGGCACAAATTAACACTGCAAAACACGTAGTGAGTGTGACTCAGTTTTGTTTCTGATATGAACATTTCTAATATTTATGTTGACATACCCACATTAAAAAAAATATGGTGTCGTTTTTATTAGAGGGTAAGGAATAAAAAGACACCAATAATTGGTAGATAAAACATTGTTCGGATTTTGAATTAAATACCGCTAGATTGCGATTTTCTTACAGTGACGCCAGTTACCGCAGTAGTGGTCGCGCCAGCAGTAGCGCAGCCGATGGGCCTGCTGACGCGGGTGATGGCCTCGCTCAACTAGATGCACCGCACCGGACCACAAAACAAGTCATACAAGTCTAGGAATCCTCTCAATGGAAATCCTTTTGCTTTGAGAGGATTCCCTATCTCCATAATCAACACTACTTTGTTCAGTATTAATTACTGGAACTAGGCAATTCGCCTATTAATTTTGGCGTAGACCCTGAAAACTGCGTTTAAAGCGCCAAACAAAATCAATCCGTCCAAACATACGAAAAATATTTGGGTTGGGTGATAATTACTCTTAGATTTTAGCTAAAGTAGAAGCAGTGTGTCAAAATATCTAATTCCACTGTTGCTGTTCTAGGGCGTAGTGTTAAACAGTATCTAATAAAGAAACCAAAGAAGCCCAACTCAGCGAACCGCAAGTGCGTGCTGGTGCGCCTGTCCAACGGCAAGGAGATGGTGGCGTACGTGCCCGGCATCGGACACAACCTGCAGGAATACAACATTGTGCTCGTTAGGGTCGGCAGTAAGGCTATACCACCATCTATGCCTACTCACTACATTTAACTATCTGTTCAATCGGCAAGAATTAAATGCATTTCCAGCCCGTTACTGCCCCACTGCAGAGTAAAGAGTGAAATTTTATCCTCAGAGTTCCAACAGATTTCCAATAGGTATTCAGATCCTAATATCGTGAGTATATCACACTCCAGATTGAAGGACGGTCCCGGTGTGAAGCTGAAGTGCATCCGCAGCAAGTACGACCTGCCGCAGATGATCAAGCAGAAAGTGTAAACAACTAGTGCCTTACTATAATAGTAGCCCTTAGTGGCCTTAATTATCATCATCATCTTTTCAGCCGAAAGACGTCCACTGCTGGGCATAGTACTCCCCCAGGCGTTGCTGGACATTGACCGATTTCGTGCGTCTCGCATCCAGCGCATTCCCGCAACCTTAACCAGGTTATCGGTCCACCTTGTGGGAGCCACCTAAAATACCTACAATTGGTATAATGATAGCTTAAGAATATTTAGAACCTGCTATTTTCAGCGGCTTTGTTAGCTTGATTGTAGTAAATTATCCCAGAGGATCGCGCAGAAACATACATATAGGAACCCGCGCTTCGATTCTATTGGACAACACTCGCTTGCGGAGAGGTGCGCTTGCGCAAGCCACGCCTCTTTAAACACACATCGTGTACAACGTATTTATGTGATACAAAAACGTTAGTTCTGAATAAAATTGAGCTCTTTTGACTCTGAAATACTTTGTGCTTGTTCAGAATATTATTTATTAGGATCCGTAACTGTAAACCCCAGTTTCACAGGAAAAATATCGAAAATTAATTAAATTTACGATTAATCATCTACTCTACGAATCTGCGTTTTGTATTATTGCGCGGAAAACCGACCAATATCCAGCAATTATTATGAATTAGGCTCCTTGACAATATACTAACATTAAAAATCATTCCAGGATCTTAAAAATGCCGTGAAATGTGGATAATTCGATATATTACTCATAAGTGCCATATGGTCAAAATATTGTCAAATTTAGTTTCTAGAAACTTAAAGTTTTGTAATCGATGATTCATCATCAGCCTTATAATGTTCCCACTGCTGGGACACAGGCATCCTCTCTGTGAGAGAGGTAATGGGCCTTAATCCACCACGTAGGCCCAGTGCGGTTTGGTGGATGTCACATGTCTTCAAATTTTTGGTTCTTGGAAACCCGCATGGTTTCCTCACGATGTTTGCCTTCACCGTTTTAAGAGCAGTGGTGATGAATAATTTACACAAAGTAAAGCGCCGGCCTGGGTTCGAACTCACGACCTTAGACACGTAAGTCGGGGCTGTTACCACTGACTCACCACTGCTGTCAAGACTACCACTGCTCTGATGATTAATCATCGATTAAATTAAATAAAAAAATCGGGACAACAGGTTACCCGCCTTGCAAAACAAACAATGTTCATGAGCTCATAAAAACAAAAGAAAAAGGTGAGGTTATAACATTTATTTTAATTCGTTTAGAACAATTAGAACAGTCTTTTACCCAAATATTAACATAAAATTACATGCTTAATTTATTGTTTAAACTAACATAATAATATTACTAGAGAGGCGGATACAAGTTTTACAAAAATTTACTAAAACAAACTTAAATCTATTTACAAATACATTGCACAGTCTTTCAATAGGAACATAATACTAATATACTATCATCATCAGTATCAGCCTTTTGATGTTTCCACTGCCAGGACAAGGGCCTCCTCTCTGTGAGAGAGTCAATGGGCCTTAATCCACCAGCGGGCGCAGTGCGGGTTGGTGGATACTAATTATACACTACCTAACTTATTCTAAATGTCTTAGCACATACACTGTTGCCGACAGCGAACGCAAACATTTCGCCTCAAGGCTACTTGTAGCGCAGCCACCTCCTTCTTAAGGTAGTCCACTTTCAGAGACGAGTGATGCTCTCTGAGCTTCCTTCGGTGTCGGCTCTGCTTTGCTGCCACGTTGTTCCGCTCCCACTGTTTGCGGTAGGCATAATCAGCACCAGAGTTGGCGGAGGCGGAGTAAACTTGACAGCGTATCCGCAGGTTGTTGTTCAGCAACACGCCGCCATTTTTCGCCGCAAGCACGTCCAACGCATTCCTCTTAAACTCTTGGAAATCAGGGTCGTCGGAGAGTGTATCGGAGTCGTCCATGCGAAGAGGCCTCTTTGTTGAAACTTTGATGGGTGTCACAGGCGGAGACGTCGTCACTTGCGGCACTGTCGAGTTAAATTGTACCGACTCGTATCGAGAACTTCATTCAGGAGAAATACGTTCCACTGGTGCGATATATCCACCATGAGGTAGATAATACGAGTACGTTGGCACCGCATAATGCGGTGCGTAAAATTCGTTTAAATGCGAATATTGAGTTTTTCGGTTGGCTGTAGTCGATAGGTCCAGAGTGACGTCATCGGCGGTGTACGGTTTCCACAGAGACATGATTACGTGCGTGTGCGTCGTTCGAGATTCGAGCGGTGACCCAGCGCATTCATAGACGAGTATAAGGGGCGGAATTTCGTGGGTGGGCGCACCTCGAACGGCACAAGGAGGAGGACAGCTATGGGGTGAATTATAGAAGTGTGCAAATAAGTTGGTAGTGCAATGCATTGTGTATTTGAAATGTTAAAGACATTTCAAATACACAATGAATGCTCTAGGTATAACGAAATTAAATTAAATCGTAACGCATGCTATGAAGTTAGTAAGATACGAAAGTAGTAATTTATTTTTATTTTTTTATTTATTTATTTCAGGTTAGCTTACAATTGTTTACACATTACATTTTATATAATTACACGATATACAGGTATAAGTGCAACAATTATTTACAAGCTAACACCACATGCACTTATTTGATTGATAAATATAAATGCTTTATAAATATAAATTATTGCGATTAATCATGGATAATGAAATAATTAAAAAATATTATATTGATTGATTATAAAATAGCAAATGAATAAATTAAATTAAACTAAGATTAAATATATGATTTACATTAGATAATAACAAAAAATTAAATTTCAGTAAATTGGTATATAAATTAACAAATTGGCATTCATATTATGTCTTATTTGTGCGAATAGTATTTAATAATTAATTTACAAAATTTGCCTATGCTATCGTGGTGTACGTCAATCCGGTCACTGCAGCTATTTAAGATTTTGCACATTCGCGGTACTGGTGAGTTAGCACCTAGGACAGTTCTACGCAAGGGCGGGTAAAGCGGAGTGATGGGTTTTCGAGGATAGCGGGTTGGGGCACGAAACTTGAAGCGACTCAGTAATTGTGGGCAGTCAATAAAAAGTATATAATTTAATATAATTACATGGCGATTCATCAAGAAAACTGTTAAAATCATGCAACAACAAACTTCCCTCACATACCGGTACGTAACGAAAACCTTCTACCAAAAAATAATAACTCAACCAAACAACTTTTTACAAGAGCACGCGCCGACCTCAGGCTCTACCTGTGTGCAGTACACCACCCGACCATAAACATCCGTTTACAATACGGGTGCATTGTTTAGCTCTGTGCCTGATCTACAAAAGGTAGCCATTTTTACAAAACTTTAATTTACTTTTATGACTCTTTTAAACACATTCCTTTGGAGATAAGAGGTGGCTTAGACTTAACTCAAATTTAATTAGTAAAGTTTTACAGTCACAAGTTAGGATGGTGGCATAGTAGTTTATTCTGAAAAAATACATATACTTCTTACAGTCTTTGTATTTTTCACCATTCAGTTCTGAATATGACATGCTGCCACGTGTTCTTTATTTTAAAGTGATTCTTAAAAACATTTTACTAGAAAATTACGTTTTACTAACTTATTTCTAATTTACAATTTTTAACCCGCACCTACTCGGCTATCAACTATTCACCCTGGATATGGTTGCTCAAAATCCATTCAAACCCCTTCTCGACTAAGTAACTTTGCCTATCCATAAATAATGCCAACGGCAACTTTCTTCATCTTAAGGATATCGAAACCAATTTCAACGCTCAGCTTTAAGAATTAACAATAGTGACTGGACAGTTAGTTTCCAGTCCCAGACAATTTAAAAACGTCATATTCATTAAAAAAACTCCATTGAATCATCTAAGTAACATATCCCCATTCACCGGACCACCGTGACATCATAATCGCAGCAAGGAGTTACACGCACAATGCGACTGCCGGACGACAGTTGCGACATTATTGTCGCATGGCCGCGTCTAATGTGCGCTGTGTCGTGGACATGCGCCTGAGTGCACGACGGACATGTTACAGAAATGATTTGTATTAATATGTGTTGATATATTACGGACTGTCTGTCGGTCGCAAATTGAAAATCCGGTGAAATTTATTCTTGGGTGCATTTGGGAACTACTTGGCTAGTCATTCTAACAAAAATCCATATTTTTTACTTTAGTGTAAGGTAACCTATAACAAACCATTGGCATGGAGAAAGCGGTATTTTAACATTGGAAATCTATTTATTTTCGCTCAAAAAGATCATTGTTTTTTATTTATTAATTGCAAAAAAAAATGTGTTGAGTCGTTATAACTTATAAATAGAAGACAGAATCCGACACCAATGTTGCCAAGGGGTATCGTGTTACCCAACTACTGAGTTGTAGAGGGCAGATAGGCAGTCTCTCCATGTAAAACACTGGTATCAAATGAATCCGGTCAGACAGGATATGTTACCCAGCTACTGAGTTGTGGAGGTCAGATGGGCAGCCGCTCCATGTAAAACACTGGTATCAGCTGAATCTGGTTAGACTGGATATGTTACCCAGCTACTGAGTTGTGGAGGTCAGATAGGCAGTGCTCCATGTAAAACACTGGTATCAGCTGAACCCGGTTAGACTGGATATGTTACCCAGCTACTGAGTTGTGCAGGTCAGATAGGCAGTCGCTCCATGTAAAACACTGGTATCAGCTGAACCCGGTTAGACTGGATATGTTACCCAGCTACTGAGTTGTGCAGGTCAGATAGGCAGTCGCTCTATGTAAAACACTGGTATCAGCTGAATCCGGTTAGACTGGATATACTACCCAGCTACTGAGTTGTGCAGGTCAGATAGGCAGTCGCTCCATGTAAAACACTGGTATCAGCTGAATCCTGTTAGACTGGATATGTTACCCAGCTACTAAGTTGAGGAGGTCAGATAGGCAGTCGCTCCATGTAAAACACTGGTATCAGCTGAATCCTGTTAGACTGAATATGTTACCCAGCTACTGAGTTGTGGAGGTCAGATAGGCAGTCGCTCCGTGTAAAATACTGGTATCAGCTGAATCCGGTTAGACTGGATATGTTACCCAGCTACTGAGTTGCGGAGGTCAGATAGGCAGTCGCTCCATGTAAAACACTGGTATTAGCTGAACCCAGTTAGACGCAATATAGTTGGGATAAGGCTAGGCAGATTGATTGAATGTTCAGACAGTTAAATGTTTGTAGCACTGAAATGAAAAATGTTTTTGGGCGCAGCAAGTGTTCGCTCAAAGCTGCCTTTCGCATTTTATTTTTCCTCCTAAATGTTTTTCATTTTCTGGGTTCGACATTGTGTCTGATCAGGACAGTTGGCACTGAGCCGGGTGTTCGGAAATCCAACAAAGCGCTTTTAATTAGACATTAATTTAGGTTACACCTTGTGATAGTGAAAACGAGCATTAATGGTCTGGCAAACGATTAGATCATTTCTCCCAGCCCAACATATTATCTTATTAAAATCAAATTAAATCGCTCAATCGCAAACAGTTCTCGCGCTGTGCCCGGAACTGTAACTTCATCAATCTCCCACACAATGGTACTGCAGGCGTCCAGTGAATGGGTTGCCTTCCCACGACGACCACTGTTGGACAACGTGATCGATCGATGAGTGTCATCGTCTAGCGGGAATTGGTGCAGGTGCGGCGAAATTATAATGTGTATTGCCCGTTGCTCTGTAATGGAAATCAGTTGTATACAACATCATCAATCGCTTACCTATACGGGGTGCTATGTGATTTTGAATAAGGAAAAACTGTATTTTAAATTCGTACAGAAATGTTGCCTTGCATTAGGTTTATTTAGACCTCACAGGACTATAACAAAACTGATTATTCTTTTATGTCCGTGGCATAATAACAGTAAACTCAATCGTTATCAAAAATATTACAAATGCTGCACCCTTCGATGAGAGTGTCGCAACTATTGACAGCATGCTGACAACCTAGGAAACTACAATATTAAAACATCAACTGGTTACATACTAAAATAAAACTTAAGCGTAAGGAGCATGGTGTATTTTTGTAGTTCGGTGGTTTGGGTTTTCGATAGGTCACAGATGCACAGAGATTTTGATTGATTCGAGAAAGAGAGAGCGTGTGCCGCTCACACCATTTATGAAACGGAGTAATCGGGATGTCTCGAACGTAATAGGTATCGTTTGAAGACAAAGATGTTGGTAACATGCAAGACACTTGTACTTAGATTGCATTTTTAAAGGCTATTGAAGTGAAGATAGGTAAGTACACCTAATTTTACTAAGGAAACCAACTTCCTTAGACTCTAGCTTACTTAGGAATGATAAATGATTCGTATTTATTTTAAAGTGATTCTTAAAAACATTTTACTAGAAAATTACGTTTTACTAACTTATTTCTAATTTACAATTTTTAACCCGCACCTACTCGGCTATCAACTATTCACCCTGGATATGGTTGCTCAAAATCCATTCAAACCCCTTCTCGACTTAGTAACTTTGCCTATCCATAAATAATGCCAACGGCAACTTTCTTCATCTTAAGGATATCGAAACCAATTTCAACGCTCAGCTTTAAGAATTAACAATAGTGACTGGACAGTTAGTTTCCAGTCCCAGACAATTTAAAAACGTCATATTCATTAAAAAAACTCCATTGAATCATCTAAGTAACATATCCCCATTCACCGGACCACCGTGACATCATAATCGCAGCAAGGAGTTACACGCACAATGCGACTGCCGGACGACAGTTGCGACATTATTGTCGCATGGCCGCGTCTAATGTGCGCTGTGTCGTGGACATGCGCCTGAGTGCACGACGGACATGTTACAGAAATGATTTGTATTAATATGTGTTGATATATTACGGACTGTCTGTCGGTCGCAAATTGAAAATCCGGTGAAATTTATTCTTGGGTGCATTTGGGAACTACTTGGCTAGTCATTCTAACAAAAATCCATATTTTTTACTTTAGTGTAAGGTAACCTATAACAAACCATTGGCATGGAGAAAGCGGTATTTTAACATTGGAAATCTATTTATTTTCGCTCAAAAAGATCATTGTTTTTTATTTATTAATTGCAAAAAAAAATGTGTTGAGTCGTTATAACTTATAAATAGAAGACAGAATCCGACACCAATGTTGCCAAGGGGTATCGTGTTACCCAACTACTGAGTTGTAGAGGGCAGATAGGCAGTCTCTCCATGTAAAACACTGGTATCAAATGAATCCGGTCAGACAGGATATGTTACCCAGCTACTGAGTTGTGGAGGTCAGATGGGCAGCCGCTCCATGTAAAACACTGGTATCAGCTGAATCTGGTTAGACTGGATATGTTACCCAGCTACTGAGTTGTGGAGGTCAGATAGGCAGTGCTCCATGTAAAACACTGGTATCAGCTGAACCCGGTTAGACTGGATATGTTACCCAGCTACTGAGTTGTGCAGGTCAGATAGGCAGTCGCTCCATGTAAAACACTGGTATCAGCTGAACCCGGTTAGACTGGATATGTTACCCAGCTACTGAGTTGTGCAGGTCAGATAGGCAGTCGCTCTATGTAAAACACTGGTATCAGCTGAATCCGGTTAGACTGGATATACTACCCAGCTACTGAGTTGTGCAGGTCAGATAGGCAGTCGCTCCATGTAAAACACTGGTATCAGCTGAATCCTGTTAGACTGGATATGTTACCCAGCTACTAAGTTGAGGAGGTCAGATAGGCAGTCGCTCCATGTAAAACACTGGTATCAGCTGAATCCTGTTAGACTGAATATGTTACCCAGCTACTGAGTTGTGGAGGTCAGATAGGCAGTCGCTCCGTGTAAAATACTGGTATCAGCTAAATCCGGTTAGACTGGATATGTTACCCAGCTACTGAGTTGCGGAGGTCAGATAGGCAGTCGCTCCATGTAAAACACTGGTATTAGCTGAACCCAGTTAGACGCAATATAGTTGGGATAAGGCTAGGCAGATTGATTGAATGTTCAGACAGTTAAATGTTTGTAGCACTGAAATGAAAAATGTTTTTGGGCGCAGCAAGTGTTCGCTCAAAGCTGCCTTTCGCATTTTATTTTTCCTCCTAAATGTTTTTCATTTTCTGGGTTCGACATTGTGTCTGATCAGGACAGTTGGCACTGAGCCGGGTGTTCGGAAATCCAACAAAGCGCTTTTAATTAGACATTAATTTAGGTTACACCTTGTGATAGTGAAAACGAGCATTAATGGTCTGGCAAACGATTAGATCATTTCTCCCAGCCCAACATATTATCTTATTAAAATCAAATTAAATCGCTCAATCGCAAACAGTTCTCGCGCTGTGCCCGGAACTGTAACTTCATCAATCTCCCACACAATGGTACTGCAGGCGTCCAGTGAATGGGTTGCCTTCCCACGACGACCACTGTTGGACAACGTGATCGATCGATGAGTGTCATCGTCTAGCGGGAATTGGTGCAGGTGCGGCGAAATTATAATGTGTATTGCCCGTTGCTCTGTAATGGAAATCAGTTGTATACAACATCATCAATCGCTTACCTATACGGGGTGCTATGTGATTTTGAATAAGGAAAAACTGTATTTTAAATTCGTACAGAAATGTTGCCTTGCATTAGGTTTATTTAGACCTCACAGGACTATAACAAAACTGATTATTCTTTTATGTCCGTGGCATAATAACAGTAAACTCAATCGTTATCAAAAATATTACAAATGCTGCACCCTTCGATGAGAGTGTCGCAACTATTGACAGCATGCTGACAACCTAGGAAACTACAATATTAAAACATCAACTGGTTACATACTAAAATAAAACTTAAGCGTAAGGAGCATGGTGTATTTTTGTAGTTCGGTGGTTTGGGTTTTCGATAGGTCACAGATGCACAGAGATTTTGATTGATTCGAGAAAGAGAGAGCGTGTGCCGCTCACACCATTTATGAAACGGAGTAATCGGGATGTCTCGAACGTAATAGGTATCGTTTGAAGACAAAGATGTTGGTAACATGCAAGACACTTGTACTTAGATTGCATTTTTAAAGGCTATTGAAGTGAAGATAGGTAAGTACACCTAATTTTACTAAGGAAACCAACTTCCTTAGACTCTAGCTTACTTAGGAATGATAAATGATTCGTAGGAATGCTTATGATGTAGAGTAGGAGAACTCAAACTATCTATAGGTACCTATGACTGACAGTTGGTATTCACGGATCTTTCTAGCTTTAAATAAATAAAATTTTGTATCCTTACAAAACTTTATTTATTTTTACCAGTATTTTTCTACCTACCTTCATCAAAAAGCACCGTAAACGAAATGTTGTGCAATAAAACAAAACTCCATTAGTAGTTGTAAATTGGGGTTTCTAGATCAGATCAGATCTTCTGATCTGATCTAGAAGCCCCCAATTTACATTGTTCATCTATTCAAACAATATATTTATAATTGTTTAACATCTATTTAAAGCCCAGTTATCAACTGCATCACTTTGTATCTATTCAACCTCAGATATCACTTTTCATCTGATTAGAATTGAAATGTTTTTCAACCTGATTTAAATAAAAGGAATTTCATTTTCTGGCAGCATCTGATAGCATAGAATGTCTTCTGAATCAGGAAACGCTATATCACGCATTATTCTTCTTGTTACTAATTTAATGACAGGTGAAGGATTTGATAACCTTGCAGCTGATTTTTCAGAACCAGGATGTACATTGCCAACTCGAACAAATTTAAGGAGCTTATTGTGATCACTCTTTAGTGTGAGATATTGCGTATTTTCAAAGGTGGATTTTACTGAGTCTTGCTCTGGCTTGTTTGTATTGTCCTGAAGTTTTGATGAACTGGTGTTCATTATTTTCCGGTCAGTCATGTCTTGAGTAAATAAAATCTCACCACTAGCATTCTTCAAAATAAGTTTTGAAATGCCTTCAGAAGTATAGTTCACTGAATCTTGCATTGTAGTGAATTAACCTTTTAACTTCAATTGTAGGAATCGAATGTCCCATAAAGTGACTGTAAGTAAATTTATAGTTACTTGGGCATCCATTGCTATTGCATAGCATTATGTAGCTTATTCAGGAGACAATCGATGTATCCCCTCCACTTTAGAAAAAAAATTATATTTTTGTTTCTTTAAAAAATAAACGTTTTGATTTGTCAACATAATCTGTTCCTTTTACAGAATTTAAATAAAAGCAATCAGGAAAAATATAGCATGTTGCATCCAAGGATCATCGTAATACTCCCAATCTTCGATAACACCTCCACACGAAAAACACATAACTTTATCGTTTAGACCACTTCCACAGTAAAAAAAACCTGCATCAGCCATTTCCATCACCAATCTTCGTTTTGAATCAACTGTAGCCCAATAATGTCTGAATGAACATAATCGAATTTTATGTTCATTATATATTTCATATCGTGGGCTGGAATAATTTTGAATCATTTTATGAGTCTTGATACGGGTATGTATGAAAGTATAATGAAGTCTTGTATCTGGTGTTGTCAATTTATCAAGATGTTGTGCGAGTCATACCTTACGGGGCCTCCCCCCCGCAGGACTTACCTAATGACTTTTTTTATCTTTAGAATATAAGAGCACAGCTTGTTGTGGATCATGTATTCTGTTTTTAACACATTTGTTATGAAATAAAACAAGAAAACATTTACTCAAAAACCTTTATTCATATCCATCATCATATTATCCTTATCTTCTAAATTACTGTTAAAAATAGTATTATTATCAATCCACTTTTTTAAACAAGTAACATTTTTTAAAGCACATTCATTCGAATGATACACACAACTAAATATATCATTAGACATTCTATAATCATTTAAAATTTTTTGTAAACGAGGACAGTTCTTATCTTCTAAATTATATATTTTATCATGTTTTACAATGTTTCTTAACCACGACATCTTTTCACGTCCTTTAACGTAAATGTTTTTATTTTCCAGATAAGGTACAATATATCGATGTAAGTTTAAATATGGTATAAAACCCTCTTTCCAGAAAATTTTTCTGTTTCTCTCTATCCAACCAACTTGCACTCTTTCTTTTTTTGTAAGATTGTGAAATGGGAATGGTGGTTTGATTAATAGTACCATAACTTGATTTCCACATGCTATTGCTATTTCTTTCACGATAAACTCGTTACTTTCCGTCTTAAACCCTTGTACATCGACTATAGCGTTCATAATAATTTCTTTACAATACCAGTCAAGGGTTTATATTCGAATAAACGATCGTTGATGATAAGACAATAGGCAGATGTATTTTCTGGTATATCTTCAGAACTTTCTATTTCCAGTCTCACATCTACAGCCCCAGATTTCAAAGCTTCGTTCTGTCTTGAGCAATCAATTACAAATAAAGGAGCCTTTTCTTTAAATTCGTGCAAATCAAGCATCGGTTCAGATCGGGTGTTATAATAAGACTGACGAAATTGGGTAAACATTTCGTATAATATATAATACTTATCTTCAGAAAATATTGCATTAACCGATTCGTATGGATAATATTGAGAATTTAAAAAAAGAGTAACATTAATTAATTTACCATGGTCAAATATTGAACAGTCTCTAGTTTTAGTATTTTTTCTATTTGTCTGCAAACCAAAGATCACATACCTTGGTTTTTCGAGTTGTGAAGCAGTCTTAACAACCCAGGAATGTTTTGTAGTTCTAGGTAGCAAAGGGTATTCGTACAAGTCCCAATTTCTAAAAGCTATTTGTATAGGACGATCCTTTTCTAAATGTTTAAGTAAAGTTAACCTTTCTCGATCTGAAACTTTTATATGAGGCACACGCCATTGCAGTCTCTTCATATTTATTTCAATGGAATCATTATTATCAAGTGTAACACTGTTAAGATTCGAACTGCTTCTTTTGAGTATAAGTTCATGTTTACAGTTAATTATAATTTTATTATAATCTTCCGCAAATCCTAAAACTTTATTTAGGGGTATCAGGGCACTAAAAATACCATCATTATCTTTAATTCCGTTCAAATTCCAACCCCAAATAGCTGCAGCCTTACTTTCCCCGTCGTTCATAGACACATATGATTTTAAAGTTGTAGTAATACCTGCATTTTTTATTCGGTCTATCTCAACACCGTTAATTTCATATCGAATGTCTTGAAATAGAAACGATATATAATTATTAGAAAAATTAACATTCTTTCGTGTTAGTTTTCCTGCTGCATCTTTCGAAACCGTAGTAGCTCGACCTTCAACGTAAATGTAGCTGGCTGAAGGTAATACGTACAAATCTTGCTGATGTATGGGTATACGTATTTCATCATTTTCATTAAAACTGTTGCTATATGGATTATAAGTATGATATTCGTAACTCACTATAGAGTTATCGAATTGCGGTGACTCATTTATGTCAAGAATACTCATAATTTAAAGCCTAAGGCTTGAAGAAATAACTTATTCTCTTTAGTGATTTTATGTATTCTTCGTGTATGTCTGCGTCTTCTGACGATAAGAGAACGAGTAACGTTATTCACATTGGCGCTTGATTTTATATTGTACACTATCATGTTTCGGCAATAACCTAATCGACATTCGCTTCTTGAGACAAACAATATTAAAGTGCTGACTTATGAGCCAGACATCTTTTTTTAAAGTAATTATTTTGAAGACTGCTTTTTCCAAAACTCTTTGAGAAATTTTATGCATAAATGTCCGCAATTAAATAAGTTATTATTTTGAAAATTATTATAGTTATAATGGATGTCGTCAGAACCCACATAACGAATAAATTCTATTGGCGGTTTTAAGTTTCCGTAACTATCGAAGTATTCAACATATTTATTTAATATTACATAGGCTACCCAATGTGTACCAGAATTTTTCGAATTATCTAAATTAATGATGCCACACTCTAGGGAAAACGGAGATCTTGGTAATGTATCTCTCATATACACTCCACGAAAATATGGGATGTTTTGCGTGAAATGTATGATATCTATATTAGTAAGAGCACGATTAGGTAGCCTACGAATTAGTTTTTTTTCTTCAAATTTAATCGAAGTCCATTCTTGTAACGGTTTAGCCACAATCCGTTCCCAATACATACACCTTCCACTTTCTTTTGATGTCTTTCCATTTCTTCCAAACGCTTTTTTGCAACCTTATATTCATTGATAGTTTTGACTATTCCAGCAATCCCACTTGCTATACTTCCAGCAGCAGATAAGCCAGCAAATATAGGAATTAAGGGTAAAACACCACCGGACTTAGGAATGGGTATAATGCGGGGGAGCTTCGCAGATGAATCACGAGTTAACTCCTTAGCAGCAGCGTATGCCAATTCTATGAGTTTTTTCGTACACTTTGGTTTTAATTTTTTTACACATTTTTTTGTGTGAGAGATTATATTTTTAAAGTTTTTTTTGATACCATATCCAGAACTCACTTTTGATAGCATTACATTGTTAACTAAATTAGCAGCAAGTTTTTCTCCTGTGCTTGCATCAGAAGACAGAGCGCGCTTTTTCGCCATCTTTAGTAATATTATATCTGCTTTGTGACGATCTTTCAAACTTTTGGAATTATTATACGCGATATCGTGATGTTTACAATGTTCATCTAACTTGTTAACACCTTTATCACCTCGAGCCAATCTTTCACCTAATCTAGTTCCTGGACCACAATAATTATATCCCGGTAAATGGAGCTCAAATGGTAAATTATTAATTAAATTATTGATAAGTCCTTCTCCCTTCATGTATACAAACAGAATGGGGAGCTTTATCATAGATCATGATGTTATATTGGCAAACCACTCATAAAACATTTGTATTCTCAATCCAACTATTTTCGCAAGATGATAACCCCAACCATTTTACAAAAACTTTTTTGCCTTTTCGTTTCAAAACTTTTTCAACAAGGTAAATGTCTGGATGTTTAGTTTTTTGTAATTCTTGTTCATAAAATGCTCCTAAAATAGGTTGTTGTTTAACATCTTGTAATAAATATGTAACAGGATTTGTGTTTTGAACTTCACTGATCTTAAATATCTCTGTTGACCAATTAGGAGTGTAACCTTTTTCAAAACAACCCTTATGTTTACTTATCCGAACAAAATCGCCTGTCTCAAACTTACGATATTTTATTGCCGCTCGATTTTGATTAAAATATCTCTGTAGTAGTTTAGTTTTATTGTTATGATTAACTTGAGCAGGTGGCAAACCAATTGTTCTATGCATTGTATGATTATATCCATTAATGATATTTGCAAGTGTCCCATCAGTCCATTTATAATCCCCCTTGAAACTAAATTCTTTGAAAAGCTTACTCTTTATTGTCCTTATTAGGCGTTCTACAATTGAAGCCTTTTTCGTTGAATAAGTGGAGTAGTGGTTAATAGAATTGTTTGCTAATATTTTTTTTAAACTTCTGTTGTAAAATTCTTTTCCTAGATCTGTTTGCAAGTTTCTAGGGATCCGTTTTTCTTTAATCAATAAAGTATTGAAAGCTTCAGACACTGTTTCTTTATTTTTTTGTTTAAGTGGTATAGCCCAGGCATATTTAGAGAATCCATCAATGACAACTAAAATGTATTTGCTGTTGTTGTTGAATTTGGAGAAACTTTGCATATCCATTAAATCAGCTTGCCAAAGATCATCAATATCTTTTAATATCACATGCCTTCGAGGAAAATGTATTCTTGCACTTCTATGAATTTCGTTTACAATATCTCTTTTCACTTTGCTCATTCTTCCAACTGTTACTTATGAACTACAAAATTGTACTGAGTTTTAGTTTAATATGGTGAGTCTTTTTATTCTTTTATAATACCCGCTTCTTTTAACTCTTCAATGATTGATAAGATTTCATTGTCAAGATTAGTATTACCTGCAGATTTAGATGCGATCAAAAGTTTAAGTCTGTCCACTAATTCATTAGGATCATCCCAATAAACAAGTTCAGTATTTTTTTTATATTTTTTAAGATACGGTAGACCAGCACCTCGTTTTTGTTTAGATTTAACTTCTGTAGGTTCTTGTAAGCGTTTACAAGAATCGGGAAATAACGGTTTGACTATTTGAGAATATTTTATGCCTTTATCACCTTTAACTTGACCTGCAGGGTCAAAGTCTCTTTTATGAGCATTAGTTGTGACGAGTATTTCTTTGTAAACCAATTTATCTTTTAAATTGACCAAACTTAAATCAGGTTTTTTACGAAGCAATAATTCTTTTAAACCGGGTGTTATTTTATACTGTTTATTAGCTATGCGAATATTATACACTTTACCAGAGTTGTCTTGGGTGGTAAAGAAATTAACTATTGTATTGCCGATCATATGCTTATTATTCTCACTACGCACGCCAAATGGTATATTCATATCATCATATATTTCAAAGATATCTTCTTTTTTCAACGACACATTTAATTTTTCTGATTCAGGTGTGTTACCTTCTTCGTTTTCTGAATAAAATTTTTCTAAAGAGCTTAATTCATCAGATGATTCATGTTTGTACATATCATGAGATTTATCACGCAAAAATATTTTTGATAGGTTCATATCAGTATTTTTCGGTTGGTCGTCAAATGTATCTTCATTTTTTATTATAGAAATGTGCTTGTTAGCTGCTATTGCATTAAGAGGATCCGCGAGAGGCTTAAAAAAATACTTCAGATGAGTGTCGGTATTAAACTCATAATCTTTCATTAGTTTCACTTTTTCCTTTATAGCGTCCGCAGACTTTATTAATTCATCTGTGATGTTGCGGTCCATTATACGACTTATACTCAGAAGTATTTATGCTCAAATGAATGATGTTATATTTGCATTCATAATTTATATAACCATTAATCAAAATAAATAAAGTTATCAAAGGACTGTCTATATCTGCCTTTGTTTAGTTCACAATCCTTATTAATAGTCAAAAAATCATAAGGCTGCATCCAGATTTTAGAATACATATCTTTGAAACTAGAGAACTCCATATCAGAACTAACATGTTCATCATATATATGTTTCATGTTAACTTCATCTTGCTTGAAAATTATCAAAAAGTTAACATTGTCACGTAATAACTGCTTTGGTATTTTTGAATACGTTTGAGATAAATAAAAACAATCTATACTTCTATGTCTGCCCATTGTGAAATAATTTCGTATGTTAATTTGCTTTTCACAAACCACATCATCAAAAATAATAATAGAATTTGGTAATGCATCATTAGGATGAATAACTTCATCGTCAAAGTTAAATATAAAAAGTTTTACATCAGGCACTCTTTCTAAGATCTGTTTTAGAAAACAATATTTTGGTTGAAAGCTAGTCTTGGAATACAAGTAAACATTTTTAAATTTTAAACCATTTTTGTGAACTAACAGACTAATCATGACGTTAGTTTTTCCGCAATTCGAAGGACCACATATTATACATCTTATATTATTCGGTAGAAGAACACTGTGCTTTGCGTGTAACTTATTTTCCTTCACCTCTATATTTTTAACTTCTAACGAAACGGGTTGCTTGACCCACTTCATGTTTGTATCTGCCAGAAAAGTAATATGTCCTAGTATTTATAATTCTTATCAGAAACGCTAAGTAGTTATAATTCCCATTATTCAGATCATTAATGTTTCTTTTTGGCATATATGTTCTTCCTATATATTCACAACTAAATAAAATCATCGTATATAGTTCGACAAAATCTATTCAGGTAATGGTGACAAAGAATAATAAATTATTAATAAAACAGTGAATAGAGTCCAAGTAAATATGTATTAAATAACAATATTAATATTGAATGTAATTAATTAAACAAAGTTTAAATTGACAAATGGATTATACACTTACAAATAAGTACTACTTATTTACTACATTGTATTTATTTAAAACATTGTGGCACAATGCCCCCATGGTAATGTATCTACTTGATTTGCTAGTATCTGTCTCTTGTCGTCGCTTCTATTGATAACTACTTTATCTACCTCTTGAGAAAACAATACGTGTTTTATTGATTTAATAGTGTTCATTTTGCATTTAAACTTTTTGTTACTCATTAATGCTTTATTATAATTACATAAACGTAATCGATTTGTTACATATTTGGTTACACCTTTAGCTTTCTTAATTTCTCCGTTTAAACTGTTTATGCAGTAAAGCTTAGCTCTAAGGCCAGTGAATTCAGTAATAATATCACCTCCAAGCTCATCTTTAAATAGGCCTGGAATTTGTGCATTGACTCTAGGCATATGATAGCTATTGTTAACATTAAAATTACTAGTATCAAATTTTTGTATTTCATCTTTCATATCTTGATATATATCGGGAGTTTTAATAAAATAAAGCAAACTGTCTGTATCTGTATAGCAAAGCCTTGCTTTATTTTTATATTTGTTTTTGATATAGTCATAATGAAATTTGTACAAATGTTGTTTTGCATATTCCAGAACTGTAAAGCCAATATATATCGGCCTGTCAAGAATTATTTTATCTGGACTTAAATGAATAGCAACAAAGTTTTCTGAAAAAGTGGTAATATTTTTTAAGTTAGGTTTCGCAATTAATTTCGCGGCACCGAGGCTTTTGTTTGTTTTGTTGTCTGTATCATTCCATGTCGTCACTAATTTAATGTTAACTTGTTTTCGTCTATTTTCAATAGTTTTCCCAAATACAGCATTGTTCAGTAGCTTAAATAAGTTTTTTTCAAAAGGCGAAGATGAAGCTTGACGTAATTGAGTATTTAAGTCAATATATTTCTGTAAAAACTTTTCTTGCCTAAATGTTAGTATACGGTGAACCTTTTTCAGAACAAGCCCGTTTTTTATACATTCTTTTAAATGAACGTAATGTATGACATATTTACATTTATCATATAAGTTTGCAATCAATTTTGGGTTTTTGCCACCCGGAGGAGTAAATTTTTCTGCAGCAAAAGGTAAATCACGATGAGCTTCATGTAAGTAGTCTGGATAAACCAAATCAACTTCTAAGATGTACCCGTAATCTGAATCATCTGGTATGCTAGTTATATTAATTGTACACATTTCTTCAGGTGACAAAATCGGAAACCAGATATTGGTAATTTTTTAGTCATCGCGTAACCGTACAGATTATTGCAATCAAGATATATCAAGTAAGTCGATGGTTTAGAGAAATCAAAATTAGGTAAATATTTATTATTAGCTTTTGCATTACGAAGAGAGCACTGTGCTAAGCCTCCACGTATACCTTTTTCTAAAAGCTCATAAATCTCTACATCATTAATCAATTCTAACTGAACCTTCGTAAACAACAACATAGCATCCCAGCTCAAGCTGGGTGCGGAGATATAATAAGCTGGATCAAGTTTATAATGCTGTAAACAAGTATCCCTAAATTTTTCGAATATATCACAAAGTAATAACACATCTGTTTTTAAATACAAATCTGTATATTCACCAAGAGATTTAATTCTAAAACTTTGCCATATTTTTTGTGCGTGTCTATATTCGTCATCGGTTATATGTTCACATCTTAAACTGTTGTAAAAACATTCTTTGGGAGGAAGATGTTTTTGATCGTATTTCGAAAAAGAATCCATATAATCATATGGATAAATGCCTTTTTGATGCAATAATTTCACCAAGTTTGTTTCATAGAATTCATTATTTACACTTAAATTTTTAGATAAGACATCCAAACTAGTGTTAAGAAATTGGCAAGAATCAATGAATTTTATTTGAACAGGGTGTGAAATATTACTGTTTTTAATAATTTTAGTAACAGACATGTACTTTTCTTTAGTTCTCGGTATTATTTTAAATTCACCTTCATATTTTGCTAACTCTTTGATAAATAGATGGCAATCATAACCTGCCAAGTTATGGAAAAATACCGGCACGAATGGGCACACCCGGTACATTAAATTGCAATGGGAGTGTGCAGCACCCCGGTATTGTGATGTTATATGATCATGATCTCTCACCTTGTCATCGAATAATAACTGTTTACATATATGACATAAAGTGGCATTATTAAAGTTATTTTCTTGTTCTACCGTTAAGGGCATCATAGGTTGTTTATTTGATAATATATGATAAATTTCTTCTACATCCCTTAGCAAATTTCGAACAAATATTTCAACACAATCTAGTCCTCTATATGTAACATATTTATTTAAATGACGATCATGTGAGCAACAAATATAATAACCAAAACTAGAAGGTTCGTGAACTTTGTACATATGAGTACTCTGTGTTATAAATTTGTTATGGTTTAATAGAATACTTTCAAAGTCTGCATATATAACGAAGTTAATTTTTTGCTGCCTTTCATAATTTTTAAATTGTAGAATAGTATTTTTTTCTGGTAGTATAGTTAATATTTTGTTACACATATGTGAGTTGTACTTCACTTCACTCGTGAAACATTGCAAACATAAATCACATAAATACATTTTACCTTTATGATGAGTGATTTGCCGTTTAACCAGTCGTAAAAGACTTTTGATTAAGCAATAGTGACCTTTGCCATTTTTCTCAAAATACAACAAGTTCACATGATTGCACTTTCTTGCATTAGTCACATATAAAGGACCAGTTACAATGTTTTTGTCTAATCCATAAATATTAACACTTATGTCAGAATTTTTCTTTTCAAAATTTCTAATATCAGTGTATGATGGTGGAAACGTCATATTATCTATATTCAGCACTGTGGAGTAATGTGGATATGAATTCGTTCTGCAAACATTACTCTTTTGTGGAAATAATGCTGCCACAATACTCCACAGGAAACAGTGATTATCGTTGTTCTGTATATTAATACAACTTTTTGAATGTTTCACTACACTCGGTAACTCAATGTACGAGCCACCTCTCAAAGGATTGTATTTGTTAATATTAATCTCTAGATGACTCATAAAGAGACAAGTCCAACCAGATTCACAGTGTTTAAATTCAGATAGTTTTCTTTTAAATGTATGTATAACATTTAAATATACTTCATTAATATCGGTACTGTGATGTATTGATACATACTTTGTATTAAATGATTTCAGCTCTTGCTCTCCTGACTTTGGTAGAGCAAAGTAAGCAAAAAGTTCGAAGTTCACTTTAATACATATATGTTTTACAATACTAACACTAATTAATTTAATAACATGTTCTTGATTATCCATTAGGAATGCCTCTGGTGTGAGGTATTCTTCTGATGGATTAAGTCGGTATGTAATTATTCTATTTTTAAACGCCGTAGCAATTATATCAACATTCTCAAATTCAGATTTTAACAGGCAATTCGATTTATGAAAATTCGTTCTCAAGTGATATTGGAATTCGTTTTTAGGTATTTCAATTTGACAGTATATACAATTCAATAAATTATTAGATCTTGCGATGGAAGGGCGTGTAACTGTAAACAAAGATACAACAAACATTAATTAAATGTATTTATTGTAAATAAAACTTATATTTCACAATACAAACTTATAATCATGTGAGTAAATATGCAAGTCAAAAAACTATAGGTAATTAGTAAGTAAGATACACAAAATAAACGAATACCGTTAATGTACTATCCTGAATGCAGGCGTCCTTCCTGGCTAAGAAAGTTTCTTTTTTCTAGCATTCTGAATAATCAGAACGTCAGAGGTAATCAAACCTTTCTCGATGGGGCATTCAAATTAACTTGCCAAATGCCTTAAAATTTCTCACAATACAGAGAGATAACCAGTACGGATTTACGAAAGCCTTAATTCAGGATAATGTGATAGTAGCATACGTAAGATAATAATTAAATAAGTACATTTTGAACAGTAATTATTTCTAAAATGATCAGTAATAATTACTAATAAAAGTAGGAGAGCAATTGCGGAACTCTTTCCGGGTGGCAATAATAAAATTAGTTAAGTGCTGCCACGCGTCTGTGTTTTGGTCAGTACGATTTTTGACGCAGACAATTGCATGACGCCATCTATTCAGGGGTTGCACCTTCTCTATTTCGTCACAACTATACACTTTCAACTCTACATAGTGTGTCCCCTGTTTAAAATCGAACGCTTGACGCGAATGCCCATTGGCGAGTCTTCTACTTATGGAGGATTGTAGCTGTGGAATTGGTTTACCCGAGGCTGAAGGCTGTTCCAAAGCGTCGTCTTCACTGTCGCTTCCGAAGATATCTTGAACCGTTGCCCTCTTCGGAGCGATTGGCCTGATAACTGGCTTCTTCTTCTTGCCCCATGATGAAGACTGCGTACACATAGGAGCAGGGCTTGCTCGTGATGTACTCGGTGTCGATAGTGAGCACGACGGGGAGGCCACTTGTTTCCTTTTCTTTGACCTCTTCTCAGGTTCACGCAGCTGAACTTCGTCATCAGATGGGAACAACGCTTCAGCATTTACTTGATGGGACCTGAAAAAGTAAAATAGATATGATTAAAATTTCCATCAATAACAGGAGGCTTGCATTTTGCAATTGTTATGTTTACCTACTTATTCTATTCTGTAACATATTGTCATGAAAAGACTTCAATGTGAAAACTAACAACAATAGAAAATGAATTAGAATTATTAGGTAGTTATGCATAATGTGATGTAAAAACAAACAGCGTTACTATAATGAGCCACATGTTTTAGTTCAAGTTAATAGATAAACTATTCAACCGTTACGTTTCACTGAATTAATTATAATAATAATTAATAACCAACCAGCTTGACATCAACAACTCTGATACAAGGACACTGAGATCCTGCACTTTTCACATCCGAATGAATAGAACATTATCTTAACTAATGTACTACATTAGAATGAAGAAAAAATAATGTATTAATAATTATAACTTACATTTTTTAACGGTGTAGTCCTCGATGTTGATATTGGCCGGCAGAGAAATGTAATGATGCTCCAGATGCCCACGTCCCGATTTAAATACCAACAAATCTACGTCATTTTGATCCATAAAAGGAGAGTAAGACTAAAAGTCCTGAGTCAAATTTGTCTCTATTTATGGAAAATGCTTACATAGCGCTAACATAATTAAGCAGTTCAATTCTCAACCTTAAACATACGCAATAAAGACTGGTACTTAATATATGTATTTTCATTTGCCGCTGCAAGAAAATGCACATACTAGTCTTATACCCTGACTTTACTTTTGCATTAATATCATGATAAATGTATGAGAACATTGTCAACGGACAAACATACATTTGGATCTCTGATATTAGTATTGAATTATTGTAAACAAAGCAGCGCCGGCGCCGGTCTGTCGGGAGAGTCCTGTTACATCAACCCATTTATGTAAAGTTTGGGATAACATAAAAAATTATTTGATTTTCAACCTTAAAAACATGCTTAAAAAATATATAAGTTGCGAAATAAAGAGAAAAAAATCAAATTGGATTCTCAGTCAGGTTGGCAGGGTGGATAGAAGTAACTGTTATGTCGGTAAGAAAATATTTTAATTTTTATTTTATAAGTACCTTTTGTGAGATTAAATAGTAAAGGCATCAATGATATAATAGAGGACTGCCTACCAGAAAATCAATGCATCATGCTATAATTATTATGAGATAATTAATAGAATCATGTAATTAATATTCCTTTTTTTTTTGTTACAGTTCCAAGATTCTCAAGATCTATTCATTTTCCCCCCTATGGAACCTCGGCTGGTGCAAAACGAGGTTGGCGAGGAATCGTCGAGGCGTTTGAATCTGAAGAGATCCAATGATGGGACGCATTACAGTTTTGTGAAGCGACCTTTAAAAGGATCAAAGATAATCCGCATCGAAATATACGATGCCAAAGATTTTGCCGATAGCGAAGAAAGTTCATGCAAATGCAAAGCGGATTTGTGCGTACAGCATGTTGTCAAACATGCCATGATGGATGGTATATACCAATCAACCAAGGACCTCGTCGTTAGGATCCAGGAAAATTTGGAAAGTGTTTTTTAATGAATAGATTGGTCTTAAATATGTACTTACTACTTAACTACACTGTTTACTGTTAATTATAATAATATTAGTAAGATAAGACGCCTTATTAAATAAGTGTGAATAGTATGTACCTACTTCATAGTAAATAACAAAGTATTTACTACTTATACTGTGTAACATTACAATAAAGGCTTATTAAAAAAAAATGCATTTTTATTTAGTGCGTACCTACTAGTTATTATTATTATACTAGGTAACGAAATAATGCAACCATCTTCCATATTAAGAACACAAGATCATGTTCACTGTTTCACGTGTAGCACAAAGCCAAGCGCCACACACGATGCATTACTACTTACTAGTGTCGTCTATAGTATAATACACACTGATCACTGCATGATTCATTCATTCAATTCACATCCAGCATCGTAACCATAACAACAAACTTTTTACTTTGTATTTAAATAGATTGAATAGATGAACAATGTAAATTGGGGGCTTCTAGATCAGATCAGAAGATCTGATCTGATCTAGAAACCCCAATTTACAACTACTTCCATTCAAAGACGCTTACGAACATAAAATAATTTTATTGGAACTACAATGTGCAAAATACATTTGAAAGACTGTACAATGACATTCTGCATAGCTAGTGCAGACAACGGACCTACGGACCTGAATAATGGAATTAGCACTATTGTGTAATTGAAAATGACTTTCAGATTATTGGTCAGTAGTACCTATTATTGTTAAATAGTTACCCTTATTATATATATATATATATACCTTAATTTGTACGCCACTTATTGTAGCAGCTCACATCTACGTGTCCTAATTTAATAGAACGGTAAGTAGCGTGTTTTTAAACAAATTAGGCTTTTGTCTAACATTCAATGATAAGCAAATGAGCGACAATCGCCGTCCCCCACGCGTCCCGGTGGTGCTCAAAGATACAGCATGCGACTGACGTATTACATAAAATAAACTTTACAAAATTCTGCCGACCAATCAAAATGTGCACATTGTGCAACGCTACACCCCCGACAGTGAGAGAGGCGGTATAAATGAACCTTGTGCAACCAATGCACGGGGCCACGGGTAGGTAGATAGGAGCTTAAATGAAATATTTTTTTAAGAAGGCTCCCAATGTCGGGGATTTCAATGGGCTTTTTTATATGACTGTGAATGCTTCGTCGGTCTAGTGATCGGTGGTGCACTTTTGGGCCAACCTTGAGGGGTTATGGGTTCGATTCTTAGGTTGTGCTATGTATTGGGTAGCGATTTCACAGTAGACTTATGGCAAAAAGCTCACTCGTTTTTATTTACATACGAAGCTAAAAATAAAAGGAATGTTAGCTAACTTAATATTCCATTACTATGTGTGGTTTCACATCCCAATATTCGACGGCTGATCAAGTTAGCCCCCCGTTCGCGTAGCAGGAGGGTGCCAAACTAATTGAGTGAGGATCTGAGGCACCCGGGGAAGCTCCCCTTACCAGCGCAATACATAAAACCTTGCGTTTGAGCGCAATATTTTGCTCGCTAAGAATTTGTATCGATCAGTTCGTTGTGCAGAACTGTCGGTTGCTAAAAGAGTAGTAAAATTAGGCTAATAGAGAAGGGACTCATTGCTGCGAAGACACGATCGTCACTCAGGTGTATGTCGACTAGTTTGAGACAAAGATTAGGTAGTAATTTGCAACAGAACCTAGACTTTTGAGAGTGGGTACCTACAGACCTTCTGCCTGCGTTTTGACGCGTGTCGCGTGCGTGTGGTAGTCGTTCGTTTTTCCTAAAGCTATTTTAGGTATATGTATAACACTCAAACACTAAATTTAGTTTAATAAGGCCTGCATGCAGCCGTAATTATAACGACAGGGGCGCAGCTGGCAGTTTATTTAACCATAACCTATGCACACAATGTTACAAACAATCCTGTCAGGGCCGCGCGGCGTGCAACCATCTTTTATTTTCATTGCCGCATTTCTGTCCTCGTGCCAAATGTATTCTCAACGAGATGGCAGATACCATGATTGCTATCTATATTTGATTGTATGGGATTTCGTGGAACTTCCCTATTCAAATACAGGGTTCTAACACATGCCTGTCTGTCAGCATGAGCTGGGTTGAGAGACCAGTTTAAAAATATCCGAAGAGAAATCCTTCATAATGATAAGATACAAGATAAACGAGTTAAAACAATGTTTGCTGCATCAGTAAACTACCAAACAAAACTAACGCGTCCAGAGAACTTAGGTTCCTGTATAGACACATAATAATAAAACACAACAGTCTGCTGTAGGTATCATAATTTATTAACAAAAGCCGTAGGGCGCGGCATGATACAAGTACGTTCCCGTAGCTAACTGGAATAATATCACGTGCCTTGTACCGATGAGCACCAGGGTCATTAATATGATGGTTTATGGTTTAGGTTAGTTAATACATTAATTGGTATGTTGCATTTTAAACCATAAATTATTGCATTAATTATTTATATCTGTCATTAGCCATCTATTTTCCAGGTATTTTTATAATATTTTTTTGTTCGAAAGTCTTAGAAATAACTTACATATGCATTATTCACATACCTCGGCAGAAATTCTAGAGCGAAATAAAAACGATATTCAGACAACAGGTTACAGCTATTCAATTAATCTCTAACCCTATACTGCCACGCTAGTCCGATGGACGGCGGCCACTCATGAAATCGCCGTATATATATATTTTTTTTTTTTTCTTAACGCTAATCCCCGCCAACTGTACTGGCGCCTTAAGTGCTCAAACTCTTCCATCCCGGTCAATCTTTCGTGCCTCTCGTACTTTCATTCATCATACTATTTCTTTCTTACATTCATCATCTTGCATTCTGTGGGTGGGACTCCCACTTTAATCTAATCTAATGGGCAAACTTTATTAATATATCAAAAATGGAAAATAAAACAATATACAAGGGTGCAATTTTAACAAAATGAGCAAAAGGTGCTTTGCAAGTATCACAGTTGAGCATAAATGCTATTTATCACAGGGCATACATTTTATGCTGTGATGCAGATTATCACAGATAATACTAGGCAATTAGGGACGAAACACAAAAGTATTAAAATATCACAGAAATCTTACACCTTTTAGGAACTTAGATACTAACTCAATGCACTAGCCACTGCAGTTTTATGCGGTTTTCCTATGCTTCTAAAGCTGTTATTGTTACAAAATAATAGTGAAGCATAGTGACGCCTCAACTTGCGTTTCGTGCAATGGCTACGTTCGCTACACTAACGCAGTACATTAAAAACTTTTCTCTAAATTTCTTGTCCATGAGCCCATGCAGGCTCTCCTTCGTTATTTTCCTGTCCAGCTCACATTCAAGTTGGTAGCGCTCCCTGATAAATAACGGGCATTCTACAAGTATGTGCTGGACAGTTTCTGCCACGCCTGGATCGCAGACGCACGATGGGCTCTCCTTACACTTGAAGCGATTCAAGTATTCAGAGAACCCACCGTGCCCCGTCAAAACTTGCGTGAGGACGCCGGTTGGCCGCACCTGTTGTATAATACGGAAGGCCGCTATTGCGTCCGGAAAAAACTTTTTCGCCACCGAGGCCGTCTCGCCCGACACATATCTTCGATTCCATTCATCAAGCGATTCCAGACGGATCTGTCGCTTGATGAATGAAACCGGACACCGGTCGTAGTCCGGCTTCCTCCGTAACGACAATGCTGCTTCCTTAGCTAACTCGTCCGCTCGCTCATTCCCCGGCAGGCCCGCGTGGGCCTTGATCCAGAACAAAGTAACAACTTTGCTCTGGCACAGGGCGTGAGCCAGGTTAGCGCGCGCGCGTACCGCCAGGGGATGGAGCGAGGTATGGTTTGCAAGCGTCTGCAATGCGGCCATTGAGTCGCTGTACACACCATAGATCGCCTCTTGCCGCGCGAGGATCATTTCTGTCGCTCTACAAATGGCCAAGAGTTCCGCCTGGTAGACTGTGCAGTACGCGGCAAAGCAAAGCTTGAGGCTCCGGACTTCGCCATCATTATCCCAAATGGATAATGCGGCTCCGACCTTCCCCTCAATCTTGCTGCCGTCGGTGAATATTCGCACCGCCTGCACATTGTTGCTGTCTAGCGACTGTTGGTCTGCCAGGCACATGAATTCCAGGGGCATTTGTTCTGCTGGGTGAGGGGCTTCCGCAAATTTTACCGCACCCTCAATTTCCCTGTCTCCTGGCACGAACCGGGATGACCCTCTCCTTGCTTTATACAGGGCGGCTGCCTCTTGTACGCGCAAGTCTAGAGGTAGTATCCCGGACAGTACCAGTGCCGAGTTCAAAGAGACAGTGCGGTAAGACTTGCAGAGCTTCTGAACGAGTCCTCGTTGGACAGAGCCTAGCTTAACTAACATAAACTTATCACTAAACATTTTGTTTTTCAGCGAATAATCTGTGTTAAGTTTTGAGTCTATATGGACACATTGATTAATAATATTATATACCTAATGACTCAAGTGTATACGAATAATTTTCCTGTAACTTCAACAGCTCGACATGTAGGCAGTACTTTTATCTGTTCTGTAATCTTGGGGACTGTTGTGGATATCTAAGCTATCATTTCAATCAATACTCTATCAATAGAGTCATTTCTATCCACAAACATCACTCAACATTCAATTAAGCTCGCCTTTGTACTTCCATGCACTTTATTATCTCACTGTGTGTAATGTTGTTTTGGTGTACAATAAGGAATCAAGAATTTTCAGAAAAATGTAGATCTCATCAATATGATTTTAGTTGTTCAGTTCTTATTCTTTACTTAACTACAAAAACAATAACAATGGCGCCTTTTTTCCAGGCCGTCTGTAGAAGATAAAAGAGCTGCACTTTAGGCCCAGCTAACTAAGGCAATAAAGTAATAATCAGTACTAATAAAACCAATATCTTTTTACCTATAATATTTTCTTAGGGTAGCAATTAAGAGCACCGCAATATTCATGCCCATTATACAGTATTACTGTAGGTAGTACAATATCGTAAGTAGGATTGAGTAGTATGAGTACTGTTGCCACAGCGCAACAAAAAGTCGACGCTCATGTAGTTTTATGTCCGCGACAGTTGCGACATTATTAACGCACTGATGATTCGTATGAAACGTGCACCGGACAAGCGATTATTTCTTCGAAGTTATTATTTATGGTTCCCGGATATTGTGCTGAAATTACTGTCAATATTGGCGGAAGTAATTCTTGTTTTCATTAGATCTCACTTGAATGGAATTGAGCAAAGTGAAGTGTTGACCGTTTTCTAGTTCACTATCTTATCCTAACTACTACCTACATCTGTTTGTCAACTCGTAAGAAAATTAGAGCTTTAGTAATAAAAAAAATGAACATTATGTTTCTTTCAAGAGTAGGTTTTGAGTTCGTTTACTAGATCACATTATTATTCGTGCACAGTTGGCACGTGATCCTGGCTGTAACAACATTGTGCGCGTGGCGGCCATGTTGGCTGATGGCGGCCACCGCGTCAGTGACGAGTTAAACTAACTGAGAGTGTTTATGCGCTAAAAGGACTCGTGTTATGTTTGCACACGCGATTTTTGCACTTATTGTAAGCTTAAATAAATAATTATGAAAGCTAATTCAAATTAGTTCGGCACTTAAATCTTGAACACTGTAGGAGCCCAATATTTTCCAAGTTGTAAAAGTGTACATATTAGATCTGTTCTATCCACCTAAATTCGTACTTATGGATTTGAAAGATTGTTAATAGTATGGTGCTTTCAGAAAGATCTAAATTTGGATTTTAAAGAGATAACATCATCACGGAAGGCCAGCCTTTCAAAAAGGGGCTATTATCATAAATAACAGAAAAATATGAAACAATTTTAACAACAGAAGACTGTCGCCTGTAGGTCAGCGTAGGTAGACCTTTTTTTTTTTTTTTTTTAGAGGAGTCTAGAGGTTTATGTCAGCCCCATCGGAATAATGGTTTTATTGTTCCAAAGAAAGTTCCATTTTGCGAACTTGCTAAATATCGCATTGTCTCCCGCGTAGCAGAAAAGGGTTGGACTTATTCAAATACAGCACAATGTAGATTATTCAATTTGCATGTTAAGTTTGCAGCCATTGCATGTTTTGTTTAGAGAATGTTGACTTGCACTAATAATTCAACGTAGGTACCAAAATAACGGTTTTACTGTCCCGAAACGATAAGGTTCTGTTTTGCAAACTTGTGAAACGTCGCATTGTCTTCCGCGTAGCATAAAAGGATTGGTCCTTTTCAAATACAGCACAATGCAGAATTGTAAGATAATGGGATATACAGCGCAATTTGCATGTGGCATTTTATCCAGGGATAGTTTCGAGAATGTTAAGTTGCACTAATAATTTATAAGCGAGACCGAACCAAACTATTATGGCGTCTCTTGAGCTTCCGTTACCTTCGTAAGTCTGTTGATATTGTAGAAATCTAGGAATGCCTAAATGGGTTAGAAATACTGAATAGGTATACTCATAATATCTAACTATGCAGGCTTTCGATTGTAGGTAGCTTATGGTATGGACCATGATATTCAGAAAGTCTTAAAAGTTAATTATCATTTAGCTTCCATGCCGACTTTTATTAGGCATTGGAGTGGAAACCTTTTAAAGTATTGCGCCTACTATTATCTAGTAGCTATAAAAACATGTAAGTGACAAACGAACAGACAATGTTACAATACCAATTTAATCCCTGCCTTATTTACGTGAGTACATAATAGTTCATTGTCTTCTGAATGGCTCGCAGGCGTCGCCGCAGCATAGGCGGTCCACTTGTTCAAAAGATTAGGCAAAAGTCTTTAGTTGTGATTGTACAACTGAAGACTGTTGCCTAACAAAGACCAGCACGCTGTCCCCTGTGTTAGAAAAAAACAAATTTGTCTTATGATGCAAAATCATTCGAGTGTCACACAAAAGAAAAGAAAACCCTTTCAAGAGTCGAAAAAAAAGAAGATACCAAATAATACAAAGCGGTATTCAATTAATTTCTTGTTCATCTACTTTTTATCCGACTGCGCAACGAAAAGGAGGCAATGTGTTTATCATTCTATGTACCTATGTATATTTGTTCCTTTGTGGTGTTCTAGAGACCAAACGAGTAGGCCGATTTAAATGATTCTTCCGTCAATCGCTTTGTTTTAACCTTGCAAGCGTCACTTATTTACATTAAACTTGAAAAAAAAAATGGCGGATTTTGGGCTCCGTATTTGATTTTACTTCCTAACCCATAGGTATGGGAATATAAGCAAAATAAAGGGTTTTTAGATGTGATTTCAAAAACATATAATGCTTTTATGTTTAAAAGTAATCAGAAAAAATAATTGATGATACCAAAAATGTTAATAAAAAAATTAAAAACCCGGCTGCTTAAGAAGCGAACTAAAAAGAGGTAAACAAGAAGAAAATCATGCTTTGCAGTGGGAGGATACATATTCACATTATTCACGAGCTGGCTGACCAAAACCAGATGTGTGAACCGACTGCAAAGTTTTGATTAGCATTGATTTTTTTAATTAGCATTTTCTTTGTTTAGGTAGAGAGTTATCCCGATGGGCGTTCCGTCCGATGGTGGTAGATGAATTTCAGGGGAAATGATTCGTAGCATAGCACTCTGTGGTCTACAATATTTTTTTCCCTAAAATCTAGAACACAGGTAGAAACTCACAGGTAATTGATTTGTTTAGGAAACACACCAGTGTAATTTTGTAACGTGGATTCATACGTTCTAATCGTTCACTTTTGAATAGTTTCACCACTGTATGTTTTTAGATCAAGCACGCCGCAACGGCTGAATGGATTGGGAATATAATTTGGAAAGCAGCTATACTATGACCTAAACTGACGAACTTTCACGCGAAATATGACTAAATACTGTTTAAGCAGCCAAATCATCGTGTGATAGTGGTCAAGCGCGAGTCTATCAAGAATAATAATAAAAAAATGTGTTTGCTAGACTTTCAACATTCTCGAGCACTGCGGAACGCGTTCTTCTTAGTTGCGAAACGCAAGTGACGACCGACGAATGCAAGTAAACGATAAGCAATTTCTATACGTCAAAAGCTCAGGTTCAAACCCAAGCAAGTGCTTTACTTTGTTTAAATTATTCCATCACCACTGCTCTCAAAACGGTGAAGGAAAACATCGTGAGGAAACCGGCATGTCTTAGAACCAAAAATTTGAAGACATGTGACATCCACCAACATGCACTGGACCCGCCGCGTGGTGGATTATGGCCCATTCCCTCTCACAGAGGAGGCCTGCACGCACAACGGACCAAATGCGAGTCTAAGTGCGGAAAAGAGGTTCATCTATCCTATCCTATGCTTCTATACGTCAAATATCTATTCAATGCGTATATCCGGCTATAAGTTTTGAAGAAGGAACATGCAATCGACAGTGGCCACTAACGCAAATGACACATGAACGTCACGTCGCCCAAACTAACGGAACTAGGAAATTGCACATAACTATCAAATGTAGCGAACTATCAACATCTGCATCGAATGCAGCTGCGATTATCCTTGTACCAAATGAAACCTAAACACGATAGTCCTAAGTGTCATTTTGCTTGATGCGTAGGTGTATAATAATATTTGCAAAGGTCTGGCCTGTCATTTAGACCCCTTCCGCGTGGACATGGATTAAGTCCCCAGGGATCTACGGTCCACATAAAAGCTTCTTCTTCTTCTTCTACCTAGCGTTTATCCCAGTTGCTCATCCCGCCCAGCGCGGGAGAACCCAGGGTCCGCTTTCCTACACTTCCTTCTCCACTTTGCCCGGTCTTCGGCATCCCTCGCAACTAGCCCATTGGCGCGCATGTCATCCTGCGCGACATCAAGCCAGCGTTTCTTTGGCCGTCCTCTGCTCCTGGTGCCAGGTAGGGTCATGTCCAGGCATTTGTTTCCCACGTAGCTTGCCGGTCGTCGTAAGACGTGGCCGTACCAGCGGAGGCGACTTTCCTGCAGCTTGTCAGCAATGTCACGGACATGAAGGCTGCCGCGGATGTATGTATTCCGTACACGGTCTTTCCGCGTGACGCCACACATCCACCGCAGCATGTTCATCTCCGTGACATGCAACACCTGTCGGTGTCGCTCCAGCACCGGCCACGCCTCACTGCCGTACGTAAGGACAGGCCTTATGATGCTCTTATAAACCTGTCCCTTCAGCTTGACCGGCATTTTGGGGTCACAAATGACACCCGTCACCTCGCGCCATTTCGCCCAAGCCGCTGATACACGGGCCTTGATGTCGCGATCGATGTCCCCGGACGCATCAAGCACAGATCCGAGGTACTTGAAGTTGTCCATGCGCTCGACAGTGTCGTCGCCTATACGGAGAGACGTCAGATCTGTGCTGTTGCAGGCCATATACTCCGTCTTCGCCACGTTTAGCATCAGCCCGCCGTTCTCAAGCGCCTCCCTCCATGCGTGCACGCGTCTGGTGAGCCGTCCTTTGTCCCCATCTACCAGTGCGATATCATCAGCGTACATAAGCAGCCAAGGCTGCGGTAGTTTCTGTACGCTGGCTGACAGTTCGTCTAATATCACACTGAAGAGATAGGGGCTCAAGACGGAGCCCTGATGCACGCCTACGGTTATGGGGAAGGGGGTGGTATCACCAACAGCGGTCCTGACTATTGAATCGGAGTTGCGGTACATGTCACGTACGATTTCCACGTAGGTCTCTGGTACCAACTTCGACCGCAACGCCCACCAGATCATCTCCCTGGGAACACAGTCAAAGGCCTTCTGCAGGTCCAGGAATAGAAAATGCAGAGGCTTATTCTTTTCCCTGTGCTTCTCCATGAGGATCCTTAGGGCGAATATAGGGTCCATGGTACCGCGTCCTGGTTGGAAACCGTACTGGGAGTCCGACACTGTACACTCCTGTCGGATCCTGGTGTCAATAATGCGCTCGAAGAGCTTCATGGTGTGTGACATCACCTTTATACCGCGGTAATTACCGCAATCCTGAACGGACCCTTTACCCTTGTGGACCGGCGTTATTATACTAAGCCGCCACTGATCGGGCATTATTCGGTCGCTCAGGATTTTATTGTAAAGGTTAGTAAGAATGCACACACCACGAGCCCCCAGCGCTTTCCACGCTTCAATTGGCACCTCGTCCGGTCCGACAGCTTTCCGATTCTCCGTGTGACGAAGAGATGCGAGGACCTCGTCAGGTGTAATCGGTGGCACGAGTCCATTGTTCGGGAGTTGTTCGGGAGGGTGCACTTCCCGGTGCTGAGTATTCAGCAAAACGTGGAAATAAGAGCGCCATCTCTCCTTCACCGCACGATCATCGTACAGGAGCTCGCCATTAGGGCCGTTGACGCTGCAGCAGCGAGTAATATCTTGCGCTGCTTTGGCCCTAGAGCGCGCCAGTTTATATATGAGCTTGTGCCCCTCAGGAGTGTCCAACTTAGCATATAATGGTTGCAAGTGGTCACGCCTGGCTCTGGCTACAGCTTTCTTGGCAGCTCTTTTCGCAGTCCTGTAAGATGCGCGATCTTCAGGAGATTTGGTCGCTTGCCACGTCTTGAAGAGCGCTTTCTTCTCCCGTAATGAACCCTGGACTGTGGCGTCCCACCACCAGGTCTCCTTGTCGATTTTGCGGCCCCCTTTCGCCACGCCGAGAACTTGCTTTGCCGTCTTTGTGATTGCTGTCTGAATCGTTTTCCAGCACTCTTGGACGGACTTGCCTGCTGTGTCGAGACTAATATCCCCAGCGGCAGGTCCACATAAAAGCTATTGTGTCACATAATTATTTTGGGGAAGATAACTGTGCTTTTGTTTTTGAGTGTTTGAGTTAGTGATAAAGTTTTCAAATTCTTAGAATGGTCCAATATCCACCACATACTTCTCGTATGAAATCAGCAGCACCAGTTATTCATGTTATTCTTACACAAGTATGATTTACAACGTTTCCCAGAACTCAAAGCTGGTAACTCTTGCCCATAGTGTTTGTTGTTCCCAGTTTTTTTTGGTGTCTGTGATTGTAACCAGTCATGCTGACAAAAAAACTTCAAGTCCGTGTGTCCGTCATCTGTGGACAATACCTACTATTAGCGGATTATAATCCGCAAAAAGAGCAGGTACTGTCGTGTGGATCACGGGCGGTGGTCCAAGTGATGCGATGTTTGTGATAGATGCGATATTGATTGCGTAAATTACTGAAATGCTACTCATTTTAAATGTCTTTCTTAATTTTTCGAATACGTATATCTATGGGCGTCATGAAACTATTATACTCGTAGTTTAGTTTGAATTGTATTCGATCTATATAAGCAGGAAAGTATTGTTTCTCTTGTACTTTTTGATCGTTTGTTTCAACAAGCTTTTATTTATTTTCAAACTTTTTAGTTTTGTAAGCTGTTTTAATTGATCCTTGAAATCATTAATTCCCTTTGAAAAATGTGGTCTGCTTAAAGATCCCGCTTACTCCTATCCCTTGCGTAATAATATTTGGTTGCATTGGCAGATGCAAGGTTGTCAACGCTCGTCATCCTCCCACGGGATCTGTCGATTATCCCAAACAATAATATACACGCTGACCGAAACGTGACCAGTCTTCAGGGAGTCACTTGGTGTTATGTTTGTTATTCTAAGCCGCGCACAAATACTAACAATTTATGTTGCTTTTACTAACTAAAAGAAGTCGCAGAGGTTTCAAAAAGGTTACTGTTGATGAGTTCTAAACGGTTATACATAAAAAAAAAAAAGTTTTCTTCGTCTTTTTTTTCAGTGATGTTAGGGACATACTAAAATGCTATCGTAATTCTATACATCTGCGGCGCGCCCCCGCTTACGTACTTTGTGACTAGACTATAAGTTTATTATAATATTCGTTTTACCGTTCACTCCAAATGCTCCAGAAAAGCTTCCCACATGTCGCACAACGTTGCCTATACAAAGGCGTGCAAACTGGCCAGCCACTTTGGCATGTCAATCAAAGCACCACGCAAATCGCAGTTATCAATTCACGAGGCTCTACAATGCCCACAATTGATACAATGTATTACGGGGACGCCTCGAAACCTCCGTCAATACAAAATATCTTTTTTTATTTAGCCCTTTTAGGTACATCAGAAACTCGCATTTCTTTTGCGTCATCTACCTTCCTTGTTGCCGCTGATTAAAGCTCAATATCGTGTCGCATGCTCTCTGTTGTGGTTTTCTTTGTAGACCAAACACGCATTGATAATTTAATCCCGTATGAGTTATGTCAATGTTTCCTTAGCACCTGCTTTTCATTGTGAATCTTATTCTTTTATAGCTTATAGCGGTGTGCAAAGATGGCAAAGATAATTAAGACAATATCGTGTACAACGTATTTTTGTGATACAAAAATGTTAGAAGTGCTTAGAATGTTTGAGTGTGAATGTCAGAATGCTTGACTGCTTCATTGTTCCGCTCCCTCCGACCGACGTCGTTACACGTCATGAACATCCGAGTTGGCGGAGGTGGAGACAACTCGGCGGCGCATCCGCAGATTGTTCATAATTCATAATAATTCATTTAATTCATAATAATTCATTTATTGTTGCTCACCAACACGCCCCCATTTTTACCCGCCTTCACTTCCAGCGCATTCTTCTCAAATTCTTGAAAGTAAGGGTCGTCGGAGAGAGGATCGATGTCGACCATGTGATAAGATTCGGTAGGTTTGCTGAGGTTTATTTTAACTCGTTTTGTTAAATTCGAAAAGTCTTTTTCTCAAATAATAACATTAAATTACATACATTTTTTTTGTATAAACTAACTTAATAATTGCACTATTATAACTAGAGAGGCGGATACAAGTTTTACAAACATTTACTAAAACAAACTTAAATCTATTTACAAATATATTGCACAGTCTTTCAATAGGAACATAATACTAATACACTATCTGTACGGTTAGCAACCGCACATTGTACTTTGGCCTAGTTAAAATACTGCAAATTTTGTTAATTTATAACATGTAGCATCGGCACGTACGCACGTACGTCAGTCTTCGGTTTGTATCGAGCTCGCGCAACATTCAACATTTTTATAACATTTTTATAACATTTTTCTATAATTTTATTATTACATTATTTTAGTGTAATCTAGTATTAAATACCTTTTTAACATTAACATTTATTTTATTGAACATTTAACATTAAGTGTAAAGGCTCCTGCCCTTACATTTTGGTCCTTCGAGCCGTTAAGAGTAGAATCAGTGCCGTGGTACGTTTCACTCGCGGGAACATTTGAACATTAAACAGAACATTAAACAAAACATTAAAAACAGTGTGAACAGTGATATTGAGTGAGAACTACACAGATCGGGGTGAAGAATACAACGATGAGGAATCGTAGATCTCCTGTGATGTCGAAGACGACGAGGGCGCGCTTGGTCTGCTTTGCGTCCAGCTGCCGATTGAGTCTGGAGACATCGATGATGACACTGCATAAGTCACTGGCTGGCACGGATATGTGGCATAGTATTGGGATTCCATATGAGATGGATAACCATATCCCATACTAGAACCGGACGGCGGAGATGTATAAGTTGGAGCACTAGACGCGGGGACCGGCGACACGGGCTCCACCTTCACTGTGGGTTTACTCAAGTCCCAGGCTGTGGCGTAGAACTGGGATTCTGTAAACGAAGGATGCGGTGCCGGCAGAGATGGAGACCGTAGAGTAACACTAGACGTGGAGACTGCAGACGCGGACTCCACTATCACTGCGCGATTACTTAAATCTAAGGCTTCCTGTGCGTAAGGAGTCCACAGAGACATGTTGAGTAAGTACTTTCCAACGCGACGTGCAAATCACGAATGTCCATCTACGAGTATGTTGGCAGGCGAGTGCCGTTTAAAAGAGGCGGGGCCTAAGTGAGCCCCCTCCCTCCTCCGGTGGAAGATTTGAGAGCAGGTAGCCACCCTAACGGACCTCGAGTGATGGATGATTTATCGAGTTTTTAGAATGGCGTGAATGAAGACAAAGTTAAAATGAAATTCGAAATGAGTTAGTAATTTAGAATTAAATTTAGTAAATAAGTTGTTCTTATTGTTATGTGACTAATAATTCAAACATAAACAAGTTGCTAATGATTTTGTTTGTCAGCGAATACTCTGGAAACTGTGGAGTCAATATTGCCTTCACAGTTGTAGGTACACAAAAATAGGCACATTAATAATTAGAGTATTTATCTAATGACTCAAGTGTAAATATCAGAAAACAAAAAACAAGTAGGTAGATAAATTACCTGTGACTACAATAGTTTGTGATGTAGGCGGTACTTTATCTATTCTGTGATCTAGGAGACTTGTGGATCTGACTACGCTATCAATTCAATCAATACTCTAGATGACTCTAGGTAGATCTCATCAATGTTAATTTAGTAGTTCAGTTTGTATTTTGCATAGAATGATTCCAAAGTACAAATATTGATAGGTAATGATGTAACTTACGCTTACAATATGGACCGTATAAGATTCTGAAATAGTGATTTATTATTATCAATTATATTTGTTATGGCCTATTTTTATCATTAGAATTAATATTTGTTTCGGGATATTTTAAGTATACCATGTATATTTAGAACCCGTAATTTTTTTGCTCTCAACTAGAATTTAATTAAGCATGGTAAATATCCCGAAACAAATATTAATTCTAATGATTGTGACCATGTCAGCATAAAAACCAATTTTTATCACTACGGAACATTGCCGGTGCATTGCCTAGTTTTTCGCTACTTTTGGATACTCCTCCAAAACGACCAGGATGTTTAAAAATATTTATACCCAGAAAAATTGATGGCTGGAATTTCTTCATAACTAGCATATGTAAATCAAATAACATTTTGTTTTATAATGTATCGCTTGAATAGAATTGAGCAAATTAAAATATTGTCCTTTTCCATTTCACTATCTTAGCCTAGCTACTACCTACATCTGTTTGTCTACTCATGAGAGAGATTAGGCGGTTAGTAAAAAAAACTTTCAAAAGAAGGTCTTGAGTTCGTTTACTCAATCACATTATTTTTCCTGCACAGATCTCACGTGATCCTGGCTGAAACAACAATGTGCGCGTGGCGGCTTTGTTGGCTGATGGCAGCCACCGCGCCGGTGATGGGCTAGTTAAACTGGGAGTGATTGTGCGCTAAAAGGAGTCTTGCTACCTTTGCGCATGCGACTGTTGTACTTATTGTGAGCTAATAAAAAATAAAAATAAACTAATTTACATTCGTTCGACACTTAAACCATGGTCATCGTATCAGCTCAATATTTTCCAAGTTGTAAATATACTAATGTTTTAAATATATACCTATATTTATACATTTGGATTATAAAGATTTTAGTTTTGGTTATTAGCATTGCGCTTTCAGAAATATTAATGAGGTTCGGCTTTTGCAGAGATAACATCATTATTGTCATAAATTACAGAAAATAAGAAAAAAAATAACTACAAAAGGCAATAGTAATGTTACTCTGACAGAAATCTGTCTATCGGATTTTGTCTGTCTCCCTTTTGCCTCTAGTCCAGCGTAGGTAGACCTGAGTAACGGTTTTATTTTACCAAAGAAAGTTCTTTTTTTTGGAACTTGCAAGATATCGCATTTTCTTCTGAGTAAAAGGGTTTGGATCTTTTCAAATACAGCACAATGCAGATTATACAATTTGCATGTTAAGTTTGCAACCTTGGTAGATTTCGTTTCGAGAATGTAGACTCGCAAAAATAATTAAAAGTAGGTAGATACCTAAATAACGGGTTCACTGTACCGAAACGATAAGGTTCTATTTGGCGAACTTGCAAAACGTGGCATTGTCTTCCGCGGAGCATAAAGAGTTGGTCTTTTAGAAATACAGAATAAATACAAATTATACAATTTGCTCGTAGTGTTTTCAGGGTTTGAGCCAAACATGGCGTCTCTTGAGCGCCCGTTACCTGAGTAAGTCTGTTAATATTAAGGAAATCTAGGCAAATACTGATGATGGTTGTTCCTCCTATTCTTTCGCTTTCAGTTGCTGACGAATAGCTTTGCAGCCTTTCAATTTTAGCTTATTGTAAGGACATTGTTATTTAAAATGGTTTAAAAGTATTAAGTAGTTTTTGAATTGCATAATGTCTTTTCTTGGGCACTGGGGTAGAAAATGTTCTGAAGTATTGCGCCTACTATTGTCTAATATGTGAAGACAAGTTAGTGACAAACGAAGGCATACTGTAACAATACCAATGCAATCCACACCTAGCTCCGTAATAGCATACCGACCGCATAGGCGGTCCACTTGTTCAAAAGATTAGGCGTCAGTGGTCAGTTGTACAATCACAAAGACCACCAGCACTCTGTTCCTTGTGTTAAAAAAAACAAAATTATCCTACGATGCAAAACCATACGAGTGTCACACAAAAGAAGTGAAAACCCTTTCAAGAGTCGAAAAAATAAGAAGATACCAAATAATACAAAGCGGGCAGCAATTTCTTTCTCGTTTACCTACTTAGTTTTTGTTTAGGTAGCTCAGAGAGTTATCCGGATGGATGATCCGTCCGATGCTGGTCGATGAATTGAAGGTGAAGTGATTCGTAGCGTAGCACTTTGTAGTCTAGACACAGGCCTAGATTCATATTTTTTTCCAAAACAAAGACAAATACAAAAAATACAGGTAAAAACTCAGAGGCAAGTAATTTGTTTGGGCAACACATTTGCAGTTGCTTAAATTAATTTTGTAGAGAGGTTAATTTCTTCACCCACACTCTTCGGAACACGGGTGAACCATGACCTGCATTAGAACATACTTTTCACTCTAGTGGTAGGTACGATTGTGTGGGATTACTCTCGACTCGCAAAAGCTTGTAGACTTCTTATATTATAAATAGTTCCTCCAGAACCATCATTCACGTCAAACATAACTTAATACACCTTATGCAAAAATGCAGCCAAATATGTTTTACTCGACTGTCAACTGCTTTGAGCACTGCGTAACGCATTTTTAACCGACTTACCATAAAGAAGGAGGTTCTATGTTCGACATAATGTGAGTTTTTTTTGTGTCTATGTTCACCGATATCTCCGTCAATTGTGGACCGATTTTGAAAAAGAAAATGTTACGAGATTAGTCCCATTTTAATTTGGTGCAGATCTGATGAAGAACTTCGGAGATATACAACAGAACTCTTCAATAAGGAGGCAAATCTCTCGGGATTGCTGCAATCGCATAATCTGTTTATTGTTTATACCGTTTCATAACATAACTTCACGCCAGTAAGCTCGAAAGGGGTACGCAGATCTCTAATTTCATCGGTTATGTTCAAGTTTCATGTTATTCGGGTAATCTATTCTGACGTTATCGTTATAGATAATAGTATCTTAATAAACAACTTGCCTATTAGGTAGGTACAACTATTAGGTAGGTACAACTAAAAAGGTAAAAAAACATTTTTGCAAAAAAAATACTACCGACTTCTAAATAAAAACTACAAAGTAAAAATAACTTTATTTTTGGAAGTCTGTGTCTGTATCGCAAAAAATTGGTACCTACGAAAGACACCGACATCCAACTGTGAAACGCAACTGACAATTTATAGTATACGATTAGCAAGGAGGTACTTTACGTAAAATACCTACTCGATACAGAAATAGGCTATATGTTTTGTTTTTATGGAACATGCAACCGACAGCCAGCACTCACGCAAATAACACAAAGAGATTACGTGCAACGATTATAACGACACAAATGTCACCAACATTCGAACCCGTTCGATAGCATCACAAACAAGCATATAGGAAATTGCACATAACTGTCAAATATAGCGGACTATCGACATCTGCAACTAATGCAGCTGCGACTACCCTCGTACTAAATTAAACTTAAACACGTAAGCCCTAAGTTTCATATTTGCTTGATACCGTACGTAGGTGTACAATAGTATTTGCAATGATTTCATCGCGCGCCTGTCATTTAAACCCCTTCCGCGTGGACATGGATTAAGTCCCCAGGGATCAGTACGGTCCACAAAAAAGATATTGTGTTACTTAGTTTCAGGCAAGATAACTGTACTTTTGTTTTTGAGTGTTTGAGTTAGCGATTACGTGTTCATGTTGTTGACAGAGGTCGGAACGCAACACTTAGGGTTGTAATCTTGGGATGGTGTTACATTTCAAGTTGCAGACTACGTAACGAAACAATCCTGAATAAACATAAATACTTCTTGCAACACTATTGTGTCTATCATCTCTAGCATAAGAGATATCAATTTCGAATCGCTTCCTTTATTATATAATTCTAATGTGATCGTTTATCGACCATCACACCATTCGACCATCCCATTCACACTTGCGTCCATTGTCCCGAACTTGCGTGACTTGATGTTTCTTTTTACTGAACAATCTGCCTTTATCGCTTTCGATTTGACTGAATTCTTGAATTGACTGCGATTGAAGTACCTATTGGTTTCAATAAAGATGTCGTATCTTTATTCAAATCAATTATTCAGCCCTGCTAAATGGTCCTTGTAGCCGCAATTTGTTGGATTTACAAATTACGATTGGTAAATGGAGTCAAAATGATAGATGTCGCACAATAGCTAGCTAATATGTGTCGCTTTAATAGTAAAGCACAAATCTGATTTTTTATTCTGTACATTTACGACATTGTCTTTCTAAACACCGAACGAGCAACGCACTTGACATAATTATTTTACTCCAGTAAATATCTACTTAAACGATACAAAACATTCAGGATTACTTAAAGACTTTTACAGGCTTGATATTTCCAAAGAACTTTACAAAATAATGCAGATCACACAAATGCTTTCTGCACAATATACAGTACCTGTCTAACTGTAAATAAGTTTGCAATCATTTACGACAACTTTGTATCGACAATAACCACAATGCTCCAGTAGGCGTAACGTGGGACCTCCCCGTGGAAGACGTTCTTATACAAAGTATCCGGAATCAATGCCTCGCCATCGATCGCCTCACTTAAGAGTAACACCGCTCCAGCAAACATTACCTTTTCATTTACATCTACGGAAGTTGCTATCAACAATGTCTAATGATTGTGGGACAGCTTTATTCAGAAACTGTTTTTGGAATCCTTTCATGAATCGTATTCAATTCTCTATCGGTATTCTAAAGCATACAGTTTCACAGTAACTTTAAAGGCAAGTTCTATCTAAATAAATCTAAAGAAAACATGAAACCTATCCGAAGTAGCGTAGCCCTGTATAATTTCTTCACAATTCTATATTTTTAACAAACAGGACAGAACTGAAGCAATTCATAACAGATCCTTCTGGGTAAAATATGAATGTTGTATGAAAGGAAAACAGAGTCTGCTTAATCGACGCCAGGGATAAGCAAATAATAAATTCCTGTTATTTGTTACAACTGAGCTTCTTTGTTGAGTGGATGAATGATAATTGCGAAAGGCTTGGGATTGGGACGGTCACAATGGATCTCTTCGCTGAATTGTGTTAGATTTCTAAAACCTCGAAGCTTGAGATTTCCTCTGACAATGTTTTATTCTAATAATACGGACTATGACTGATTTGTTAAATCTTAAGTCTTATCTGACAGTGTTCTACAAAGCGATAAAAAACATAAATATCAAAAAAATATTGGTTTCGCGTTAATCGAAAGTTCAAAAAACAAGAGTTACGTTTTCTTACATTTTATCTTTAAGATATTTAGTACGGGACTACCTCTTAGCGTCTTAATGTAGAAAACTGTAAATTTTTGTCGTAACTACATTCAATTTCATCAAATCTTGGCGCTAACCAAAATAGGTAAGTCTTTGAGGAATCCTACAAGTTCTGCACCAAGATGTTATTTTTTGAATTATTTCTACAAACACACATCAATTCCATTCACAATATAAGAATGTCTTTCTACCGGTCCAGAATGTTGCACATTTTTCTGATTGTTATCAGCGTCACCAGTTATTAATGCTATTCGTACACAAATATGACTGAACGACCTTTATGGTACTTCAGAAACCCACAATTTTTTTTGCGTCATTTGCATTCCTTATTCCCTCTGATTAAGGCTCAATATCGTAGGTATGCATTATCGTTAGGTATCTTTTGTGTTTTTTTTTTAGTAGAACAATCCTTCAATGAAAATTTAATCCCGTATGATTTATGTCAATGTTTCCTTAGCACCTGCTTTTCATTGTGAAACTTAGGCTTTTATAGATTATAACGGTATGCAAAGATAATAGTTACAATGCTGCACTATTGTGCATGAGAATAGTTTTAAAATGGCACATGTCTTTAGAAAGAACTAGTTTGGGGATTACCAGCACGATCGTTATAGTTAATTAAATTATAATTGGAAAAATATGGTCGGTTGCAGTTGCAAGCTCATTTATTATCCTGAACAAAATATACTTGAACACGCTGTTTATAAAATTGGGGCCACCAAGGCGAAAAAAAATTCAAAAAATTTCTGTACCTAATACTTAACTACACATTTTCATTTTACTTTTTTTTTTAAACTGCCTGCATATGCGTCAACTTCGATGATCTCCTCTTTTATTATTAATTTTGGTTGGGGTATTGGTGGTAGTGGCGGCGGGTTAGGTGGGAGAGGCGGCTGCGCTGGACTTGCCACTTATGCGTGCTTTCCCTTGATGCGTGCTTTTTCCAAAGATTGAAATTTGGTTGCGAGATATTTCTTGTGTTTAAAGTTAGTAGATGCGCTTCGAATAGTTGATGGATTTTCATCTTCTTTTCTCTGCATTTTAATATATTAAACCGTACGTGATGAATATTATATGTGTAAAAAAAAGAAAAGTCAAAACGAGCACGTTAATTTTAATTTTTGATCAAGGACTTGATTAATAAAATGGCACGACTCAGTATGCGGAACGTTATTTGCAAAAAAAAGAACATTGCACACACACACACACACATACAACATGAGCACTTGAGACATTAGAAGTTAGGTGCAAACCAAATTGACAATTTCCTATGCAGTAATGAGCTGGAAAGAAACTTGATAGGTAAAAGTCTACAAACACTTAATTTTTGAATTCGACACACCAATATCATCGTTCCGGGAGTCTGCTGAATAAGAGAAGCATAGAACCGGTAGATGAAGTGCGGCCTATGACCAGCAATGGACTTGAAGCTGAAAAGAAGGGATGATTTAACATTTAGGTACCTATAAAGTTCCAGCATTCCTGGCGACGCCAGTTACCGCAGTAGTGGTCGCGCCAGCAGTAGCGCAGCCGATGGGCCTGCTGACGCGGGTGATGGCCTCGCTCAACTAGATGCACCGCACCGGACCACAAAACAAGTCATACAAGTCTAGGAATCCTCTCAATGGAAATCCTTTTGCATTGAGAGGATTCCCTATCTCCACAATCAACACTACTTTGTTCAGTATTAATTACTGGAACTAGGCTATTCGCAGATTAATTTTGGCGTAGACCCTGAAAACTGCGTTTAAAGCGCGATCAATCCGTCCAAACATACGAAAAATATTTGGGTTGGGTGATAATTACTCTTAGAGTTTAGCTAAAGTAGAAGCAGTGTGTCAAAATATCTAATTCCACTGTTGCTGTTCTAGGGCGTAGTGTTAAACAGTATCTAATAAAGAAACCAAAGAAGCCCAACTCAGCGAACCGCAAGTGCGTGCTGGTGCGCCTGTCCAACGGCAAGGAGATGGTGGCGTACGTGTTCGGCATCGGACACAACCTGCAGGAATACAACATTGTGCTCGTTAGGGTCGGCAGAAAGGCTATACCACCATCTATATTTAACTATCTGTCCAATCGGCAAGAATTAAATGCATTTCCAGCCCGTTATTGCCCCACTGCAGAGTAAAGAGTGAAACAAAAATATTTATCCTGAGAGTTCCAACAGATTTCCAATAGGTATTCAGGCCCTAATATCGTGAGTATATCACACTCCAGGTTGAAGGACGGTCCCGGTGTGAAGCCTTACTATGATAGTAGCCCTTACTACAATATAGTAGTTATCATCATCACCATTTCAGCTGAAAGACTTCCACTCCTGAACATAGTACTCCCCCAGGCGTTGCTGGACATGACCGAATTCGTTCGTCTCGTATCCAGCGCATTCCCGCAACCTTAACCAGGTTATCGGTCCACCTAGTGGAAGCCACCTACAATACATACAATTGGTATAATGATAGCTTACGATTTTTTTTTTTGGGACAATCCCACCGCACTATTCCCAAACCACTGCAACTCCTGAAAGCCAGAATCAACAGTGGCGACCACCAGAAAAGCGCCGAGGCAATGAAGCTCGTCGAAGTCCCGGAGAATGAATTTAACCTTCTTGGATCCCGCAACGAAATTAATCCGAAAATAATAACGGATGAGTAGGAAAAAGTACAAATTTCCACTTCCCTCCATATCAAGCAGGAGACAGAACAAACCAGGCCAATAGGCACAAAGGGTCGTTTAAAACTGGGATATGCCCAGTTGCCTAGCACCACGAATAAAAATTTGCATTAATATTAATGGGTCCTACATTGTGAGCTGCTATATTTGTTTCCAATAATAGGCATGGCAAAAATGCTTGAACGCACGGGGATTTGTTCTAGTTTCCACAAGGTCCGTATAGTAAACAACTCCAGATGCAGCCTGTACATTATTCAACATAAAATTGCGCTCATTCTGCCAAAGAATACACTCCCATAAGATATGATGTGCAGATTGTACATATTCGCAGTCAGACGTAGAACACTGACATAAAGGTGAGGCAACGAGCTTGAAGGAAAATAATTTACTTTTAAAGTTACCATGCCCTGTGAGAAATTGGGCAACACAGTGATCCACCTCCAGCCACGTCCTGGCTAGCCGCACGCGAATGGATGGAAAGAATTGGTGGAGGTGTCGGCCCTTGATGGAATTATCCCAACTACATTGCCATTCGGATAAAAGTTCCTCCCAGACGTCAATATGTGGTTTAAATAACCTAGAGATTTTCTCACGGTCACACCGAGTTAAAAAGTCCGCGTCCATGGTCTCTCGTTCGGAATAGTACATTGCAGCGCGTCGCTGCACTTCAAGGTCGACCGGAAGTACGCCAGCTAGTACCGGTAAGGCTTCAGTACTAACCGTCCTGTATGCTTTGCATAAGAATATCAAAGCCAAACGCTGGCTTTGAAGTAATTTACGTCGTACCGCCCCTATTGTGGCCCTATCAGCCCAAACAGGCGCACCATAGCACATACAACCCAAGTAAGTAGCCCCATAAATAGTCTTTAAGTTTAAAAAAGACAGACCCCACGTAGATTTAGATATTCTCGTTAAGGCATAGAAGTTCTTTTTTGCTTTTTCTCCGACTATTTTAATATGATCTATAAATGCAAAATTCCTCTCTAACACTAGACCAAGATAGCACACGGACTGCTTCCTTTTCACGGGAACGTTTGATTGAACAATGTTCATGAGCTCATAAAAATAAAAGAAAAAGGTGAGGTTATAACATTTATTTTAATGCGTTTAGAACAATTAGAACAGTCTTTTACCCAAATATTAACATAAAATTACAGGCTTAATTTATTGTATAAACTAACATAATAATTGCACAATATTACTAGAGAGGCGGATACAAGTTTTACAAACATTTACTGAAACAAACTTAAATCTATTTACAAATATATTGCACAGTCTTTCAATAGGAACATAATACTAATGTACTATCATCATAATTATCAGCCATTTCATGTTTCCACTGCTAGGATAAGAGCCTCCTCTCTGTGAGAGTGTGAATGGGCCTTTATTCACCTGCGGGCCCAGTACTAGTTGGTGGATACTAATTATACACTACCTAACTTATTCTAAATGTTTTAGCAGACCCTGTTGCCGACAGCGAACGCAAACATTTCGCCTCAAAGCTGCTTGTAGCGCAGCCTCCTCCTTCTTAAGGTAGTCCACTTTCAGAGACGAGTGATGCTCTCTGAGCTTCCTTGGGTGTCGGCTTTGCTTTGCTGCCACGTTGTTCCGCACCCGCTGTTTGCGGTAGGGGTCATCAGCACCAGAGTTGGCGGAGGTAGAGCGAACTTGACGGTGCATCCGCAGGTTGTTGCTCAGCAACACGCCGTCATTTTTCGCCGCATTTACTGCCAACGCATTCGTCTCAAACTCTTGGAAGTCAGGGTCGTCGGAGAGTGTATCGGCGTCGTCCATGCGATGAGGCCTCCTTGTTGAAACTCCGATGGGTGTCACAGGCGGAGACGTCGTCACTTGTTGCGGCACTGTCGGGTTAAATTGTAACGACTCGTATCCCGAAGAACTTCCTCCAGGATTAATACGTTCCACTGGCGCGATATATCCACCATGAGGTAGGTAATACCAGTACGTTGGCACCGTATATTGCGGTGCGTAAAACTCGCTTAAATGCGAATATTTAGTTTTTCGGTTGGCTGTGGTCGATAGGTCCAGAGGTACGTCGTCGGCGGTGTACAGTTTCCACAGATACAGGATTCCGTGCGTGTGCGTCGTTTGAGAGGCGAGTGGTGAATGATGCTGAGCGGTGTCCCAGCGCCTTCATAGACGAGTACAAGGGGCGGAGTTCGGTGGGTGGGTGCACCTCGAACGGCACTGGGAGGGGGACAGCTATGAGGTGAATTATAGAAGTGTGCAAATAAGTTGGTGGTGCAATGCATTGTGTATTTGAAATTTAACAATGCATGCTCTAGGTATAACAAAATTAAATTAAAACGTAACGCATGCTATGAAGTTAGTAAGATACGAAAGTAGTTATTAAATATAATTACATGGCGATTCTTCTAGTAAACTGTCAAAATCATGTGACGAGAAATTTCCCTCACACACCAGTACGTAACGAAAACCTTCTACCAAAAAATAATAACTCAACCAAACAACTAATTACAAGAGCACGCGCCGACCTCAGGCTCTACCTGTGTGCAGTACACCACCCGACCATAAACATCCGTTTACAATACGGGCGCATTGTTTAGCTCTGTGCCTGATCTACAAAAGGTAGCTATTTTTACAAGCCTTTAATTTAGTTTCATCACTTTTAAACACATTTTTTTTGAAGATAAGAGGTGGCTTAGACTTTACTCAAATTTTATTATTAAAGTTTTATTGTCACAGCTTAGGATGGTGGCATGGTATTTAATTACGTAAAAATACAAATACTCCTTACAGTCTGTGTATTTGTTCACAATTCAGATCTGAATATGACAGGCTGCCACGTGTTCTTTATTTTAAAGTGATTCTTAAAAACATTTTACTAGAAAATTATGTTTTACTAACTTATTTCTAATTTACAATTTTTAACCCGCACCTACTCGGCTACAACTATTCACCCTGGATAAAATCCATTCAAACCCCTTCTCCACTAAGTAACTTTGCCTATCCATAAATAATGGCAACGGCAACTTTCTTTATCTTAAGGATATCGGAACCAATTTCAACGTTCTGCTTTAAGAATTAACAATAGTGACTGGACAGTTAGCTTCCAGTCCCAGACAATTTAAAAACGTCATATTTATTGAAAAAACTCCATTGAATCATCTAAGTAACATATCCTCATTCACCGGACCACCGTGACATCATAATCGTAGCAAAGAGTTGCACGCACAATGCGACTGCCGGACGACAGTTGCGACATTATTGTCGCATGGCCGCGTCTAATGTGCGCTGTGTCGTGCAATGGACATGCGCCTGAGTGCACGACGGACATGTTACAGAAATGATTTGTATTAATATGTATTGATATATTACGGACTGTCTGTCGGTCGCAAATTGAAAATCTGGTGTCCAGTGAAATTTATTCTTAGGTGCATTTGGGAACTACTTGACTAGTCATTCTAACAAAAATCCATAGTTTTTACTTTAGTGTAAGGTTAACGATAATAAACCATTGGCATGGAGAAAGCGGTATTTTAAAATTGGAAATCTATTTATTTTCGCTCAAAAAGATCATTATTTTTTATTTATTAGTTGCAAAAAAAAATGTGGTGAGTCATTACAACTTATAAATAGAAGGCAGAATCCGACATCAAAGTTGCCAAGCTGAACCCGGTTAGACTGGATATGTTACCCAGCGACTAAGTTGTGGAGGTCAGATAGGCAGCCGCTCCATGTCAAACACTGGTATCAGCTGAATCCTGTTAGACTGCCTATGTTACCCAGCGACTGAGTTGTGGAGGTCAGATAGACAGTCGCTCCATGTAAAACACTGGTATCAGCTGAATCCGGTTAGACTGGATATGTTACCCAGCTACTGAGTTGTCGAGGTATGATAGGCAGTCGCTCCATGTAAAACAATGGCACCAGCTGAATCCGGTTAGACTGGATATGTTACACAGCTACTGAGTTGTGGAGGTCAGATAGGCAGTCGCTCCATGTAAAACAATGGTATCAGCTGAATCCGGTTAGACTGGATATGTTACCCAGCTACTGAGTTGTGGAGGGCAGATAGGCAGTCGCTCCTTGTAAAACACTGGTATCAGCTGAATCCGGTTAGACTGGATATGTTACCCAGCTACTGAGTTGTGGAGGTTAGATAGGCAGTCTCTCCATGTAAAACACTGGTATCAGCTGAATCCGGTTAGACTGGGTATGTTACCCAGCTACTGAGTTGTGGAGGTCAGATAGGCCACAGCAAGTGTTCGCTCAAAGCTGCATTTTGCATTTTATTATTACTCCTTTATTATTACTAAATGTTTTTAATTTTCTGGGTTCGACATTGTGTCTGATCTGACAGTTGGCACTGAGCCGGGGGTACAAAAATCCAACGGAGCATATATGTGAATAAATGGTTAAATAAATAGTGAAATCGAGCATTAGTGGTCTGCCACCAAACGATTAAATCATTTCTGCCAGCCCAACATGTCTTATTAAAATCAAATTAAATCGCTCAATCGCAAACAGTTCTCGCGCTGTGCCCGGAACTGTAACTTCATCAATCTCCCACACAATCCCACGCAGGCATCCAGTGAATGGGTTGCCTTCCCACGACGACCACTGTTGGACAACATCGATCGATGAGTGGCGAAGTGTCATCGTCTAGCGGGAATTGGTACAGTAGCTGCGTAATTATAATGTGTATTTCCTGTTGCTCTGTAATGGAAATCAGTAGCATACAACATCATCAATTACTTGCCTAAACGGGGTGCTTTGTGATTTTGAAGAAGAAAAAACTAATTTAAATTCATACAAAAACGTTGCAGTTGGTTTATTTAGACCTCACAGGACTATAACAAAACTGATTATTCTTTTATGTCCGTGGAATAATAACAGTAAACTCAATCGTTATCAAAAATATTACATAATCTGCACCCATCGATGAGAGTGTCGCAACTATTGACAGCATGCTTCTTCTTCTTTCGTGTGAGGTGTGGCCACCTCTGGTGTCAGAGTTAATTAAGCCGGCTCTGGGGTGCCCACAGGCCTCTGACTTGGCTATTTCAGACTTACATTAAGTATGTAAGTCCAGGTTTCCTCACAATGTTTTCCTTCACTAAACTTAGAAAGTACATGTGAACTTGAAAAGTCACATTGGTACTTGCCCGGGTTTGAACCCACGACCTCAAGCATGAGAGGCAAGGTCTTAGCCACTGGGCCACCACGACATTTTGACAGCATGCTGACAACATAGGAAACTCCAATATTAAAACATCAACTGGTTTCATACTAAAATAAAACTTAAGCGTAAGGAACATGGTGTATTTTTGTAGTTCGGTGGTTTGGAAATTCGATAAAAAAAAAGGTCACGGATGCACAAAGATTTTGATTGATTCGAAAAAGAGAGAGCTCACACCTTTTATGAAATGGAGTAAACGGGATCTCTCGAACGTAATAGGTATCGTTTGAAGACAAAGATGTTGGAAACATGCAAGACACTTGTACTTAGATTCCATTTATAAAGGGTATTGAAGTGAAGATAGTTAAGTACACCTTATTTTAGTAAGGAAACCAACTTCCTTAGGATCAAGCTTACTTAGGAACGATAAATAATTCTTAGCAATGCTTATGATGTAAAGTAGGAGAACTCAAACTATCTATAGGTACCTATGACTCACAGTTGGTATTCACGGACCTAAACCTTTCTAGCTTTAAATAAATAAGGTGTTGTATCCTTACAAAACTTTATTTATTTTTCCAAGCCCCCTTCTACCATCGGACATCTAGACGCACTGCAAGTTATCATCCTTACCTTGTTGCCATTCCACCAATTCGAACCAAGCGCTTCCAAACATCCTTTATAATGCGCACAGCGAATGAGTGGAACTCACTGCCTGCGTCTGTGTTTCCGAACGCATTCAACCCGAATCTCTTCAAAGTTAGAGTGAACAGGCTACTTCTGGGTAAGCTCACTCCATCGTAGACTCTGTCTCTGTCACCTATGACCTAGACTAGAGTCAAGAGCAAACACATTACAAATAAAAAAAAATAAAAAAATTTTTCTACATACCTTCATCAAAAAGCACCGTAATGGAAATGTGGTACCATAAAACAAAACTGTATTCAAGGGTGCTTACGAACATAAAACATAATGTTATTGGAACTACTATGTGCAAAATACATTTGGAAGACTATAACTGACATTCTGCATTCTAGACCTGAATAGTGGACTTAGCACTATTGTGTAATTGAAAATAAATTTCAGACTATTGTTCAGTAGTACCTACTCGTATTATTGTAAAAATAGATACCCTTATTATAAATAATTTGTATGCCACTTATTGTAGCAGCTCACATCTACGTGTCCTAATTTGCAATAGAACGGTGGGTAGCGTGGTATTTTTTTAAATTACTATAAACCGAACAATCATATTAGGCTTTTGTCGGCGACAGTCACCGCCCCCACGCGCCGCGGTGGAGCGCAAAGATACAGCATGCGACTGACGTATAGGACACTTATTACATTAAATAAACTTTACAATATTCTTCCGACCAATCAAAATGTGCACATTGTGCAACGCTACACCCCCGACAGTGAGAGAGGCGGTATGAATGAACCTTGTGCAACCAATGCACGGGGCCACGGGTAGGTAGATAGGTGCATAAATGAAATATTTTTTTAAGAAGGCTCCCAATGTCGGGGATTTCAATGGGCTTTTTTATATGACTGTGAATGCTTCGTCGGTCTAGTGATCGGTGGTGCACTTTTGGGCCAACCTTGAGGGGTTATGGGTTCGATTCTTAGGTTGTGCTATGTATTGGGTAGTGATTTCTCAGTAGACTTATGGCAAAAAGCTCACTCGTTTTTATTTACATACGAAGCTAAAAATAAAAGGAATGTTAACTAACTTAATATTCCATTACTATGTGTGGTTTCACATCCCAATATTCGACGGCTGATCAAGTTAGCCCCCCGTTCGCGTAGCAGGAGGGTGCCAAACTAATTGAGTGAGGATCTGAGGCACCCGGGGAAGCTCCCCTAACCAGCGCAATACATAAACCCTTGCGTTTGAGCGCAATATTTTGCTCGCTAAGAATTTGTATCGATCAGTTCGTTGTGCAGAACTGTCGGTTGCTAAAAGAGTAGTAAAATGAGGCTGATAGAGAAGGGACTCATTGCTGTGAAGACACGATCGTCACTCAGGTGCATGTGGACTAGTTTGAGACAAAGATTAGGTAGTAATTTGCAACAGAACCTAGACTTTTGAGAGTGGGTACCTACAGACCTTCTGCCTGCGTTTTGACGCGTGCCGTGGTCGGTTTTCCTAAAACTATTTTAGGTATATGTATAACACTCAAACACTAAATTTAGTTTAATAAGGCCTGCATGCAGCCACAATTAAAACGAAAGGGGAGCAGCTGGCAGTTTATTTAACCACAACCTATGTCACAAACAATCCTCTCAGGGCCGCGCAGCGTGCGACCATCTTTTATTTTCATTGCCGCATTTCTGTCCTCGTGCCAAATGTTTTCCCAACGAGATGGCAGATACCATGATTGCTATCTATATGGGATTGTATGGGATTTCGTGAAACTTCCCTATTAAAATACAGGGTTCTAACACATGCCTGTCTGTCAGCATGAACTGGGTTGAGAGACCAGTTTAAAAATATCCGAAGAGAAATCCTTCATAATGATAAGATACAAAATAAACGGGTTAAAACAATGTTTTCTGCATCAGTAAACTACCAAACAAAACTAACGCGTCCAGAAACTTAGGTTCCTGTATAAACAACATAATAATAAAAAACAAAAGTCTGCTGTAGGTATCATAATTGACAAACAAAAGCCGAAGGGCGCGGCATGATACGAGTACGTTCCCGTAAAACTGTAATAATATCACGTGCCTTGTACCGATGAGCACCACCGTCATTAATATGATGGTTTATGGTTTAGGCTACATATAGTAGGTAGGTATCTAGTTAATGCATTAATTGGCATGTTGCATTTTAAACCATAAATTATTGCATCTGGCTGATATCTGTAATTAGCCATCTGTTTTCCAGGTATTTTTATCAATATTTTTTGTCCGAAAGTCTTAGAAATAACTAACATATTAATTTTTTACATGCCTCTGCAGAAAATCAAGAGCGAAATAAAAACGATATTCAGAAAACAGGTAACAGCTATGAAATTAATCTCTAACCCTATACTGCCACGCTAGTCCGATGGACGGCGGCCACTCATAAAATGGCCGTATTGGCCGGCCGCATTTGCAATGAGTTAGTTTAGGTGAGAATAAACGACACCAGCAGCCTTATTGCGTAAGTCAATTTGGTAAGGCAAAGGGCAAAAAGTTCAAACAATCGGCCAATAACGGGCTATTTCAAATTTGGTGCCAGGGTTTAAAGAAACGTGTAGACTCATTGTTTGTGTTTTAGTAAGAAATAGAAACTCGATGGCAAAAGTTGGTTAGTTAAAACTAATAGAGATGAAGTACGACAAAGGATTCTTGTGATTACATAGCAAGGTAAGAATTTCATGCGACAGTGTTAAATTTTGAAATAAGGTCTTCTCTATAGGTCTTCTCACACTTGCTTGATCAGTATAATTATGTTGGAACTTAAATTTTGGTACCATACTTAAGTACAATAAAACAATTTATATTCGTCTATAATTTTTATTTATTAAACACTTCAGTCTCGTATTGCACTTAAAATGAATGGAATCCTTTCTAATGATACAATTAAATTTGGTTTATCAACAGTTTTTAACAATTAATCATTTTAACTGCTGTAACTTATTTAACTAAACTGGAACATTTATCCAAGTTTTTGTACACATATAACTAAAACTAAACCTATTATCTTCTTTAGTATATTCTATTCTATTCTAAACCTAACTATGTTTTACATCTAAACTAATTGTACACATATTTTCATATAAAAAGTCCACACACTAAAATGTCATTAACTGCTTCGGCAGCGTCCACAGACGCCGGTAACAAGTTGTGCTCTTAGAGCGACTACTTTCTTTTCGAGAAAAGAAACTTGAGTGGCGAGTCGAAACTCCCGCATCTTCCTTCTGTTGCGGCTCTGCTTGGCTGCCTGGTTATTACGCTCACGTTTCTGCCTGTAAGCGTCGTCAGCAATCTGGCTTGTCTGCACCGCTCTCCGCATCCTCGGGTTGTCACTCAGCACGGTTCCTCCATTCTTCGCCGCCACTGCTCGCAGGGCATCTCGTTCATACGCCAGATATTCCTCGTCGTCTAACAATGCTGTGGAATCGTAGATCACTTGTGACTCCTCAGGCGGTGAGGGCGCAGTTGGTCTGGCGTGCGTCCAGCTCCCGATTGAGTCGGGCGACATCATCGTTGTTGAAGGTACTGCATACATTACTGCAGGCTGGTACGAATAAGTGGCGTAATACTGGGATTCCGTGTACGATGGATAACCATATCCCGCAACGAAACCGGCCGGCGGAGATGGATAGGAAGGAGCACTAGACCCGCGAACTGGTGACGTAGGCTCCACCTTCACCGTGGGACTACTCAAGTCCAAGGGAGCGTCCTGCGCGTAAGGAGTCCACAGAGACATTTTGTGTACTTTTCAACTTGACGTGCAAATCACGAATGTCCGTCTAGGAGTATGTTGGCGGACGAGTGTCGTTTAATAGAGGCGGGGCCTAAGTGAACCGCCCCCGGTGGAAGGGTTAAGAGCAGGTAGCCACGCTAACGGACCGCAGTGACGGAAGATTCATGGGTCTTTATCGGCTTTTGTTGTATGCAGTAAATAAATACAACGGTAAAGTGAAATTCTAAGTAAATTTTGGTAGGAATTAGGTTGTTCTTAATGATAGATGTCTAATTAATCAAACATAAACTTATCACTAAAATTTTGTTTGCCAGCGAATAATCTGTTTTAAGTTTTGAGTTTTTATGGTTACATTGATTAATAAGGTTTTATACCTAATGACTCAAGTGTATACGAATAACTTTCCTGTAACTTCAACAGCTCGACATGTAGGCAGTACTTATATCTGTTCTGTAATCTTGGGGACTGTTGTGGATATCTAAGCTATCAATTTAATCAATACTCTATCAATAGAGTCATTTCTATCCACAAACATCACTCAACATTGAATTAAGCTCGCCTTTGTACTTCCATGCACTTTATTATCTCACTGTGTGTAATGTTGTTTTAATGTATTCAGAAAAATGTAGAACTCATCAATATGATTTTAGCTGTTCAGTTCTTATTCTTTACTTCAACTAAAAAAACAATAACAATGGCGTCTTTTTCCAGGTCGTCCGTAGTAGATAAAATAGCTGCACTTTAGGCCCGGGTAACTAAGGCAATAAAGTAATAATCAGTACTAATAAAACCAATATATTTTCTACTGTAAACTGGCTTTGTTACCTATAATATTTTCCAAGGGTAGCAATTAAGAGCACCGCAATATTCATGCCCATTATACAGTATTACTGTAGGTAGTACAATATCGTAAGTAGTATTGAGTAGTATGAGTACTGATGTCACAGCGCAACAAAAAGTCGACGCTCATGTAGTTTTATGTCCGCGACAGTTGCGACATTATTAATGCACTGATGATTCGTATGAAAGCGTGCACCGGACGAGCGATTATTTCTTCGAAGTTATTATTTATGGTTCCCGGATATTGTGCTGTAATTACTGTCAATGTTGGCGGAAGTAATTCTTGTCTTCATTAGATCTCGCTTGAATGGAATTGAGCAAAGTGAAGTGTTGACCGTTTTCTAGTTCACTATCTTATCCTAACTACTACCTACGTCTGTTTGTCAACTCGTAAGATAAATTAGAGCTTTAGTAATAAAAAAAATCAACATCATGTTTCTTTCAAGAGTAGGTTTTTGGTTTACTCGATCACATTATTATTCGTGCACAGTTCGCACGTAATCCTGGCTGTAACAACATTGCGCGCGCGTGGCGGCCATGTTGGCTGATGGCGGCCACCGCGTCAGTGACGGGTTAAACTAACTGAGAGTGTTTGTGCGCTGAAAGGATTCGTGTTATGTTTGCACACGCGATTGTTGCACTTATTGTAAGCTTAAATAAATAATTATGAAAGCTAATTCAAATTAGTTCGGCACTTAAACCTTGAACACTGTAGGAGCCCAATATTTTCCAAGTTGTAAACGTGTACATATTAGATCTGTTCTATCCACCTAAATTCGTACTTATGGATTTGAAAGATTGTTAATAGTATGGGGCTTTCAGAAAGATCTCAATTTGGATTTTAAAGAGATAACATCATCACGGAAGGCCGGCCTTTGAAAAAGGGGCTATTATCATAAATTACAGAAAATATGAAACAATTTTAATAACAGAAGACTGTCGCCTGTAGTTCAGCGTAGGTAGACCTGAATAATGGTTTTATTGTTCCAAAGAAAGTTCTATTTTGCGAACATGCAAATTATCGCATTGTCTCCGGCGTAGCAGAAAAGGGTTGGACTTATTCAAATACAGCACAATGTAGATTATTCAATTTGCATGTTAAGTTTTCAGCCTTTGCATGTTTTGTTTAGAGAATGTTGACGTGCTCTAATAATTCAACGTAGGTACCAAAATAACGGTTTTACTGTCCCGAAACGATAAGGTTCTGTTTTGCAAACTTGTGAAACGTCGCATTGTCTTCCGCGTAGCATAAAAGGATTGGTTCTTTTTAAATACAGCACAATGCAGATATAAGATAATGGGAAATGCAGCGCAATTTGCATGTGGCATTTTATCGAGGGATAGTTTCGAGAATGTTAAGTTGCACTAATAATAAGCGTATCTAAGCTAAACCATTATGGCGTCTCCTGAGCTTCCGTTACCTGAGTTAGTCTTTTGATATTGAAGAAATCTAGGAATGCCTTAATGGATTAAAAATACTGAATAGGTATACTCATAATATCTAACTATGCAGGCTTTGGATTGTAGGTAACTTATGGTGTGGACCATGATATTCAGAAAGTCTTAAAAGTAAAGTAGCATTCAGCTTCCATACCGACTTTTCTTAGGCAATGGAGTGGCAAATCTTCTAAAGTGTATAAAAACATGTAAGCGACAAACGAACAGACAATGTTACAATACCAATGAAATCCCTGCCTTATTTACGTGAGTACATAATAGTCCATTATCTTCTGAATGGCTCGCAGGCGTCGCCGCAGCATAGGCGGTCCACTTGTTCAAAAGATTAGGCAACAGTCTTCCATGAGCTCCCTATCTTCTTTCTTAAACACTGGCTTAACGATAGCTATTTTTAGTGCGTCAGGAAACGTGCCATCTACAATACACAGATTTATAACATGAGACAAATGGTTGCATATTTCAGATGCTACAGCTTTTATTACTTTGGTTGATATGCCATCGTATCCTACGCTATTTGTGTTTTTTAAGGCCTTAATAATAGTATGTGCCTGTTGTGGTGTACAGGGCGCCATAAACATCGAGTTTTTGTTGTTTAAGATGGACCCTGTAGTTTTATAATTGAACTGGGTGGGTTTTATTTTATTAATAAAATAGTCATTGAATTGATTAGCAATTTGTTTCGCATCCGTAATTTTGTCATTATTAATTTTAATTTTCGAAATATAATTTTTAGGGACATTAAATTTACTTTGATTTATTATTTGCCAGGCGGTTTTACATTTATTGTGTGATGTTTTGATTTTATAGTTATTTTGTGAACGCTGTGTCAGAGTCATAATTTTTCTAAAACGCTTAGAGTATTCTTTAAAGCGAGTTTTTTTACTACAGCATTTGACGTTTTTTTTTACTATAGATGCACAAAGTTAGCCCGCAAAATTAATATTTTGTTACGTTTTATGCAATTTACAGGTCACTGTTAGGTTGTCTTGTCATTCTCTTGTACTTTCCACGTAGTAAACAAAAATATATTTTCCGCACCAAAAATATCAAATTATTACTTCGGAGGAGGTACGGAGCGGCGTTGCGTTCCGTGCGCTGTATTATCAGTTTGAACGTAACTCATCACATTCAAAACTATACCTATCTATTTATTATTTCTTCAAAATATGCAGACCTTTTTCGACAATTGCTAGTTAAACGACCTTTAGAAATCCTACACAGGTAAAGTGCGTTTCACGAAAGAATTCCCTCCGGAGTAATGTTGGTTCCATTGCTTTACATTGAAGAATTGCTTGCAACAACCATTTCTTCAATTAAAAGCAATGGTGCCAACATTACGGCGAAGGGAAGTCTTTCTTAAAACGCACTATACCTACTTAAAAGATAAATCATCTGATTCTAATGAATAATTGTGATTTATACTAATCATATTTTATCTGATTTCATAGAGTGTAAATTGTACCAAAATGTGATTTATAACAAAAATATACGAAATTGTTACACTTAGATTTTTGAATTTTATTTCATCCTAAGTTTAAACAAAAAATATAACTATAAAAATCTGAATACTTACATAGTACCTACAATTAAAGTGTGTAGTTGGCTCCCAGTCTATAATCTAGTTTAAACAACTTTAAACTGATAATACAGCGCACGGAACGGCAAGGCCGCGCCGTACCTCCTCCGAAGTAATAATTTGATCTTTTTGGCGCGGAAACTATATTTTTGTTTACTACGTGGAAACTACCAAGAGAATGACAAGACAACCTAACAGTGACCTGTAAATTGCAAAAACGAAACAAAATATTAATTTCGCGGGCTAACTTTGTGCATCCACCTTAACCGAACTACAGAGAACAAGTCACAAAAAAACAATATAAGTAGTTCTCTCGTCGTCTAAAGTTGATAAGAATCCACTTTTTAATATTACATTCATAGTTCTATTAAATTTCAGTCGGCTCTCAGTCTATATCTTCAATAAAATATTTTGAGCGCAAGTTAAAATGATTTCTAATGGTATGCTTACTAAGTGCAAACTTGGTTGCAATAATGTAGCGCACGGAATGGCAACGCCGCTCCGTACCTCCTCCGAAGTAATAATTTGATCTTTAACCTTTAATCTTTTAACCTTGCAAGCGTCACTTATTTACATTAAACTTGAAAAAAAATATGGCGGATTTTGGGTGCCGTATTTGATTTTACTTCCAAACCCATCATATGGGGTATGGGGATAAATCAAAATAAAGGGTTTTAAGATGTGATTTCAAAAACATATAATGCGTTTATGTTTATAAGTAATCAGAAAAAATAATTAATGATGACAAAAATGTTGATTCAAAAATTCGAAAACCCGACTGCTTACGGAGCGAACTAAAAAGACGTAAAAAAGAAGTAAATCATGCTTTTCAGTCGGTTCACACATCTGGTTTCGGTCAGCCAGCTCGTGAATAATGTGAATATGTATCCTCCCACTGCAAAGCATGATTTTCTCCTTGTTTAAGCAGCCGGATATAATTTTCTTTGTAGAGGTAGAGAATAATCCCTATGGGCGTTCCGTCCGATGGTGGTAGATGAATTTCAGGGGAAATGATTCGTAGCATAGCACTCTGTGGTGTAGACCACAGAGTGCTATGCTACGATGATATTTTTTTTTTCCCTAAAACCTAGAATACAGGTAGAAACTCACAGGTAATTGATTTGTTTAGGAAACACACCCGTGTAATTTTGTAATGTGGATTCATACATCGTTCTGTTTTGAATAGTTTCGCCACTATATGTTTGCAGATCACGCCGCAACGGCTGAATGGATTGGGAATATAATTTGGAAAACAGGTATACTATGACCTAAACTGAAGAACTTTCACGCGAAACATTACTAAATACTGTTTAAGCAGCCAAATCATCGTGAGATAGTGGTCAAGCGGAGTCTATCAAGAATAATAATAAAAAAATGTGTTTGCCAGACTTTCAACATTCTCTAGCACTGCGGAACGCGTTCTTCTTAGTTGCGAAACGCAAGTGACGACCGACGAATGCAAGTATACGATAAGCAATTTCTATACGTCAAAAGCTGCTTGGGTTCAAACCCAAGCAGGTGCTTTACTTTGTTTAAATTATTCCATCACCACTGCTCTCAAAACGGTGAAGGAAAACATCGTGAGGAAACCGGCATGTCTTAGAACCAAAAATTCGAAGACATGTGACCTCCACCAACATGCACTGGACCCGCCGTGTGGTGGATTATGGCCCATTCCCTCTCACAGAGAGGAGGCCTGCACGCACAACGGACCAAATGCGAGTCTAAGTGCGGCAAAGGGGTCCATCTATCCTATCCTATGCTTCTATACGTCAAATATCTATTCAATGCGTATATGCGGCTATAAGTTTTGAAGAAGGAATATGCAAGCGACTGTCGCCACTAACGCAAATGACATATGAACGTCACGACGCCCAAACTAACGGAACTAGGAAATTGCACATAACTATCAAATGTAGCGAACTATCAACATCTGCATCGAATGCAGCTGCGACTATCCTTGTACCAAATGAAACCTAAATACGATAGTACTAAGTGTCATTTTGCTTGATGCGTAGGTGTATAATAATATTTGCAAAGGTTTAGTCGCGCGCCTGTCATTTAGACCCCTTCCACGTGGACATGGATTAAGTCCCCAGGGATCTACGGTCCACATAAAAGCTATTGTGTCACATAATTATTTTGGGGAAGATAACTGTGCTTTTGTTTTTGAATGTTTGAGTTAGTGATAAAGTTTTCAAATTCTTAGAATGGTCCAATATCCACCACATACTTCTCGTATGAAATCAGCAGCACCAGTTATTCATGTTATTCTTACACAAATATGATTTACAACGTTTCCCAGAACTCAAAGTTGGTTACTCTTGCCCATAGTGTTTGTTGTTCCCAGTTTTTTTTTGGTGTCTGTGATTGTAACCAGTCATGTTGACAAAAAAAAATCGCTTCAAGTCCGTGTGTCCGTCATCTGTGGACAATACCTACTATTAGCGGATTATAATCCGCAAAAAGAGCAGGTACTGTCGTGTGGATCACGGGCGGTGGTCCAAGTGATGCGATGTTTGTGATAGATGCGATATTGATTGCGTAAATTACTGAAATGCTACTCATTTTAAATGTCTTTCTTAATTTTTCGAATACGTATATCTATGGGCGTCATGAAACTATTATACTCGTAGTTTAGTTTGAATTGTATTCGATCTATATAAGCAGGAAAGTATTGTTTCTCTTGTACTTTTTGATCGTTTGTTTCAACAAGCTTTTATTTATTTTCAAACTTTTTAGTTTTGTAAGCTGTTTTAATTGATCCTTGAAATCATTAATTCCCTTTGAAAAATGTGGTCTGCTTAAAGATCCCGCTTACTCCTATCCCTTGCGTAATAATATTTGGTTGCATTGGCAGATGCAAGGTTGTCAACGCTCGTCATCATCCCACGGGATCTGTCGATTATCCCAAACAATAATATCCACGCTGACCGAAACGTGACCAGTCTTCAGGGAGTCACTTGGTGTTATGTTTGTTATTCTAAGCCGCGCACAAATACTAACAATTTATGTTGCTTTTACTAACTAAAAGAAGTCGCAGAGGTTTCAAAAAGGTTACTGTTGATGAGTTCTAAACGGTTATACATAAAAAAAAAAATGTTTTCTTCGTCTTTTTTTTCAGTGATGTTAGGGACATACTAAAATTCTATCGTAATTCTATACATCTGCGGCGCGCCCCCGCTTACGTACTTTGTGACTAGACTATAAGTTTATTATAATATTCGTTTTACCGTTCACTCCAAATGCTCCAGAAAAGCTTCCCACATGTCGCACAACGTTGCCTATACAAAGGCGTGCAAACTGGCCAGCCACTTTGGCATGTCAATCAAAGCACCACGCAAATCGCAGTTATCAATTCACGAGGCTCTACAATGCCCACAATTGATACAATGTATTACGGGGACGCCTCGAAACCTCCGTCAATACAAAATATCTTTTTTTATTTAGCCCTTTTAGGTCCATCAGAAACTCGCATTTCTTTTGCGTCATCTACCTTCCTTGTTGCCGCTGATTAAAGCTCAATATCGTGTCGCATGCTGTCTGTTGTGGTTTTCTTTGTAGACCAAACACGCATTGATAATTTAATCCCGTATGAGTTATGTCAATGTTTCCTTAGCACCTGCTTTTCATTGTGAATCTTATTCTTTTATAGCTTATAGCGGTGTGCAAAGATGGCAAAGATAATTAAGACAATATCGTGTTCAACGTATTTTTGTGATACAAAAATGTTAGAAGTGCTTAGAATGTTTGAGTGTGAATGTCAGAATGCTTGACTGCTTCATTGTTCCGCTCCCTCCGACCGACGTCGATACACGTCATCAGCATCCGAGTTGGCGGAGGTGGAGACAACTCGGCGGCGCATCCGCGGATTGTTGCTCACCAACACGCCGCCATTTTTAGCCGCCATCACTTCCAGCGCATTCCTCTCAAATTCTTGGAAGTAAGGGTCGTCGGAGAGAGGATCGATGTCGACCATGTGATATGATTCGGTAGGTTTGCTGAGGTTTATTTTAACTCGTTTTGATAAATTAGAAAAGTCTTTTTCTCAAATAATAACATTAAATTACATACAATTTTTTTTTGTATAAACTAACTTAATAATTGCACTATTATAACTAGAGGGGCGGATACAAGTTTTAAAAACATTTACTAAAACAAACTTAAATCTATTTACAAATATATTGCACAGTCTTTCAATAGGAACATAATACTAATACACTATCATTATTATCAGCATTTTAATGTTCCCACTGCTGGGACAACGGCCTCCTATTTGTGTTAGAGTGAATGGGCCCTAATCCACCGCGCGGGCCCAGTGCTAGTTGGTGGATACTAATTATACACTACCTAACTTATTTAAAAAGTCTTAGCACAGACACTGTTGCCGACAGCGAACGCAAACATTTCACCTCAAGGCTGATTGCAGCGCAGCCACCTCCTTTTGTAGGTAGTCCGTTTTCAGTGCCGAGTGATGCTCTCTGAGCTTCCTTCTGTGACGGCTCTGCTTTGCTGCCACTTCGTTCCTCTCCCGCTGTCTGCGGTAGAAGTCATCAGCACCAGAGTTGGCGGAGGCGGAGCGTACTTGACGGCGCATCCGCGGGTTGTTGCTCAGCAACACGCCGCCATTTTTTGCCGCAATCACTTCCAACGCATTCCTCTCGAACTCTTGGAAGTCAGGGTCATCGGAGAGGGTATCGGCGTCGCGTCGGCCATGCGATGAGGCCTCCTTGCTGAAATTTCGATGAGTGTCATAGGCGGAGACCTTGTCACTTGTTGCGACACTGTCGGGTTTTGAATTTTAACAACTCGTATCCCGAAGAACTTCCTCCAGGAGAAATATTGTGTTGCTTACGTTTTTTGAGTGTGTTATTATTTTTAGGTATTATTATATTTATGTTTATGTGTTTTCGGTAGTCGGCTACTGGTAATCAAAATATCAACTGCTTCTATGATTACTTAGATTATTATTCAACGTTAATAACAATGCGTGAAACCTGAACTGACTAATCATGAAGAATAAACAAATACAATTAAAATTAAATAAAACTACGAAGTAACAATTCTTTCATGCTTAACGTACGGCTGCCAGGCCTGGTCATTAAAGAAAGAAGACGAAAATATACCCAGACTACTTATGTGGATCTGGGCTGGTCAGGTCGGCAGGTTACAGTGTAGTCGATGGACCAAAAAAGTAACCGAGTGGGTACCAAAAGATCAAAGTTTCCTGGGACCTGGTTGGATGTCTTAAGCTAGGACTCAGTGGAAGGTAAAGGGGGTGGTTTACGTAGTATAATAGTACATTAGTTAACCAATAATACATTACTTAGAGGGCCTTAAGTCCTAGGTGTCAACAAATTCCCTGGACCACACACTAGGATTCCTTGTGTTGCGCGGTCCAGTCTCGTTCCAGGTAGGTACCAATTTTTAATGAACTGACTGTACGTGCAAAAGGTTTTCCGTTTGAATGTAGTTTAGAGGATGCAGCCAAAGGGAGGACTTAGAGGCGTGATACACACTTGTACAACAAATTTTGAAATTACTTATAGCAAATGCTGAGTTGGTAACCCTTTCGGTATGGGCACGTTCAGCGCAATTTGTCTTTGCACTTCTGTTTTGTCTTTTACTCCATGTTTGTTGCTGCTGTGTTGTGCCTGTGTCGAATAAATATATTTCTATCCTATTCTATTTATGACTATTACTTAGAGGCGTGATACACGCTTGTACAAGAATTTATAGAATTATTTAGTAAATTAAATCTAGTGAAGTAATTATAGGAAATATTCATGTAGTAGAATAAAGGCTATTTTATTTTATTTATGAGATCTGAACATTGTTTATCTTACTATTATAATAAACGTGAAAGTTTGTGAGGATGGATGGATAGATGTTTGTTATTCTTTCACGCAAAAACTATTTAACGGATTTTGATGATACTTAGAACAATAACTGAAATATAGATTATACATCTGATTAATACATAATTAAGCTTTCATTTCTAAAGATATTGGGAGAAGTAGTAATACCACGCGGGCGGAGCCGCGGGCGGGGGCTAGTTGTCTTTAAATTAGGTTTTACCAACGAAGGATTTGATATTACCAAAGGAAATCGGCAAAATTGTTTCGGTACAAAAATCAAAGTTTGATATTTACAAAAAAGCTAGATTTAAGCTTTGTTTATTTTATAGAACTATATTTTTTTAGACGAATTAAAGTAAACCAATCTTAATGATCTCTAAAATATTTGGTCCACTTCAATTATTGAATCATTTTGTTTTTCACCTCATGTATATCTGCGCAAATGACACATCATAATTTAAGTGTTATTCCACGAAAAGGCTTCTATCTGACTTCGTTAACAACATGATGTCAAAAATAGTCCTAATGAGCATTTAAGATGTCTTTCTAATGATGTTTACCAGCTGCTATTAACTAACAAAATAAGTAAGCGAGTATGGGGGAATTGTAAACATGTAAGAAAAACTTTTTTACAAAAAAATACAAGCGACGTCCAATTAAAAACACTACGAACTGCAAAATAACTTCTATTTCGGCAGTCGGTGTTCTGTTTTTTTTTCTTAGCACACGAACTTCCGAAATTGAAGTGATTTTTCACTTTGTCGTGTTTTTATTTGGAATTCAGTTTTTTTTTTGTAAAAACGTTTTTATTTAGCACTTTTTAGTTGTGGTACATAATGAGCAACTCCAATAATAAGGTATCTATAATGCCCAAAGTTATACCGCTATAGATTACCCGAACGACATAAAACTAATACAACCGGTGAAATGACATTGAACCAGGGTGAACTGTACATATCTGCGTACCCCTTCAGAGCGTACTGGTGTGATATTATGAAATGACGTAAGCAGTATACAGACATGCGGTTGCATATATCCCGAGAGATTTTCTGTTACTTCTTCATCAGATCTAAACGGGATCATACGAAAGACCAGCTTTTAAATAAAAAAGAATCATCAAAATCGGTTTATCTTGTAAAAAGTTTTGAGGTGACTCATATTTTAAAAAAATACAGTCGAATTAAGAATCTCCTCCTTTTTGAAGTCGGTTAAAAAAGTAATAAAAATACCAGTTGATTTATACAATCATTACATTACAACTACATGTGATGGTGAAATGCAATTTACATTTTTGGACACTAATCAGTCCTTAAATTATCTGTATTTTATTTAGTAATTACTAACCAACATTCAAAAATATACCCTCAGGTAGGTATTTATAATTATCTTTTTATAAATTTTACTTTCACTCCCTTTAAATTTAAGGTTTTAATAATTTAGATTTTGTGTTTTAATTCAATGTATTAACGATTTTATTTTGTAATTTATACTGACCGTGTATGTACATGATATCTGAAAAAAAAAAGCGTAGGCGTTTGTCGTAGAGCCATAGCAGTCGTAGCTTGTAGCAAGCTACGGCGTAGCACTTAGCGCGTAGCACGTAGCCAACTTGTGATAACTTATTAAACGCTATGATAGTGTTTAAGGCGCCGGCGCCGATTCCCTTGAGTAGCTGATTTTAAAATGAGAATGACGTCTAAATGGCTAGTCGTAATTCTTTGAAAAAAATATATGTTATATGAGACTATTTTCTTAATAATTTGATCTGAGCAAATTTTGAGTTTTATTTGTATAACATAGTGTAATTAATTTGTAAAGTTATGTCTAAACCGGACAAAAACACGACAATCACACCAAAACCGTTGGGCGTATTTTAATGAAATCAACACCATCTCAAAGATAATTTAATTACCTACATTTTGATCTGAGGCTTTTTTTTTAAAGTCGTACAATAATAAGGTAAGTACAAAAAACTACTAAATTTTGGGTCGCGCGAGTGTGAAACGAGTGCGCGTTTTGTTCCCTCAAGGTCGTTGGCGTTAGTCGTCGTCTTAATAATTATCCCGCACGCATGAGAGCCAAAAAACTTTATGTATTGAGATCCATCATACAATTTTAAACAAAATTAAACTTATTTTAATCCACATAACAGGAACAGGATACGTGTGGATAAGTGTGTGTGTGGTATTCATTCTCCGGGACTTCGTCGAGCTGCATTGCCTCGGTACTTTTCTGGTGGTCGCCACTGTTGATTCTGGCTTTCAGGAGTTGCAGTGGTTTGGGAATAGTGCGGTGGGATTGACACGGGTGGTGAGTAAACATTTCACTAGAAAATTATGATTTACTAACCTATTTATTATTTAAGCCGCAGATGCTCGGATTCCAACTAGTTGCTCAAAATACGTTTTTGTTCCTTCTGTACTAACTTTGTTTATCCATAAATAATTCTAAATACTACAATATTTCTTCATCTTAGGGATATTTGAACCAATTTCAATGCTTACCTTTAACAATACTTACTGGACATTTGGCTATACTTTATCCTTCCAGTCCCAAACAATTTAAAAACTTCATTTTCATAGAAAAAACTCCATTGAATCATCTGAGTAACATATCCCCATTCACCGGACCACCGTGACATCATAATCGCAGCAAAGAGTTACGCGCACAATGCGACTGCCGGACGTCAGTTGCGACATTATTGTCGCATGGCCGCGTTTAATATGCGGAATGTCGTGGACATGCGCCTGAGTGCACGACGGACATGTTATGGAAATGATTTGTATGAATATTGTATTTAAATAATAGTTGGGTCTGGCTGTCGGTCTGGCTACGGATACTCAAGCATTCAGACCATAATTAAGCCCCAAGTTGGAAAAGCAGTACCAAGAAGTACCTATTTGTGTGGCATGATTTCAACTATCCTTGCAGTATGTTCATTAAGATCCCAGATGACTATAAAAAAAACTTATCATTCTTTTATATCGGCCGGGCATCGGCTTGCGATTCCCGACTCCCGGGGCGTCTCCTGCGGTGGCTTGGGGTGTGAGGGCGCCTCCGTTGCTTCTCCCTCACGCGTTCTGCCTCCTCCTTCGCGAGCATTACTGCTTCGCAGAAGTTCACCAATTACCCAAGGATCAAGCTTGCTTAGGAATGCTTATGATGTAGGAGAACTTCCATATCTACAATATGACACACACTCTCATTTACTAAATTTAGGGAACTAAAAACGGTAAACAAAATTAACAGGGCCCATTAAAAGCACAGAGGCGCTTACGATACTAAAACACGTTTTATTGGAACTACAATGTGCAAACCCATTTGGAAAGGTTTAACGCAAATACTGTAACAATGTCATTCTGCATAGCTTGTGAAGACAACGGTACATACGGACCTGAATAGTGGAATTAGCACTATTGTGAGATTGAAATTGACTTGTAGAGTACTGTTCAGTACCTATTATTGTTAAAAAGATACCCTAACTTAAAAAAAAATGTATTTCACTTATTGTGGCCACATAGAGATACGTGTCCACTAATTTGTAATAGTACGGCGGGCAACGTGGTATTTTTCAAGTCGTTTCATACCAAATAATTTTCATACTAAGCTGTTGTCGAAGGAGCTATGATCAGCAAAACAAGAGTACTACATCTATTGGTTAACTCATGAGATAAATTAGAGCTTTAGTAATAAAAATCAAAAATATTTTTTTTTCTTAATACGGTAGTGAATTCGTTTACTCGATCACAAATAATTATTCGTGCACAGTTGTCGCGTGATCCTGACTGTAACAACATTGTGCGCGTGGCGGCCCTGTTGGCTGATGGCGGCCACCGCGCCGGTGACGGTTTAAACTAACTGAGAGTGTTTGTGCGCTCACAAGATTCGTGTTATCTTTGTGCACGCGACTGTGGCACTTATTGTGAGCTAAATTAAATTAAATCTAATTCAAATTAGTTCGGCTCTTAAACCTTGATAACCGTAGCAGCTCAATTTTGTCCAAGTTGCTAAAGTGGATATCTTAAATAAATACTATCCACCTATATTTATACTTATGGATTTGAACGATTCTGATTAGCATGAGGCTTTCAGAAAGATTAAGTTTGGCTTTTAAATAGATAGCATCATGGCCATGACGGAAGGCCACTCTTTCAAAGAGGGATTATGGTCTTTAATTACAAAAAAAATAAGAAGCAATTTTAACAACAGGAGACAATAGATTACTCCCAGACAGAGCACTCTGTCGCCTCTAATGCAGTGTAGGTAAGAACCTGGATAACGGATTTATTGTTCGAAAGAAAGTTCTAATATGCGAACTTGCAAAACGTCGCATTGTCTTCCGCGTAGCATAAACGGGTTGGACCTTTTCAAATACAGCACAATGCAGAATATACAATCTGCATGTTAAATTTGCAGGGATCGTTAGAAGAATGGTGACTTGCACTAATAATTCAACGTAGGTACCAAAATAACGGTTTTATTGTCCCAAAAGATAAAATTATATTTTGCAAACTCACAAAACATCTCATTGTCTTCCGTGTGGCATAGAAGGGTTGGTCCTTTGGAAATACAACACATGCAAATTATACAACTTGCTTGTGGTGTTTTCAGGGTTCGTTCCGACAATGTTGACTTGCTTTAATATTACAATACAACCATGGCGTCTCTTGAGCGTCCGTTACCTAACTGAGTCTATTGATATTTAGGAACTAGGAATTCCTTAATTTATTGAAAGTACTGAATACTGATAGTAATTATTTTTGTCCAAGTCGTATCTTTGACTTGAGACTTTTCCTTGAACCGAGTTCTACTTCGTTTGACCTTTGTCTCAAATCGTACCATTGAACTTGAGACTTATTTTGTCTAACCTTTGACTCTTGTTACATGTTTGAACCTGGAGTCCTATGTGTTTTATACAGGTTGTATCTTTGACTTACGTTTTTTTACTCAGGACCGATTTCGCATTTACTTTTGTCTGTGGATATTTTGTCTGTCAGGTGTCGAATTTCAGGCCAAGGCGTTTCTTTGTCCGAAGCTGTTATTTCTGACTGAAGACGCTTTTTTAACTGGATGCAACAGTTAAACTTATAGATTTATTTTGTTTGTCTACTAGGGTCTAGGATATTTTCTAGGTGTTAAGTTAGGCTAGGTAGTTTCATCTATTTTACCTCTTGATTATCGTACTCAGCTAGGTTTGTCACGTGTGTAGAATTTGATGCTAGGGAAAATGTAAAGAAATGTTTAGCATCGTTGTTTGTGTTTTAGTTAGAAATAGAGTCTGGATGTCAAAAATTTAGTTGGTAAAAACGGACAGAAATAAAGTGTAAAAAGGATTCTTGTGCTTGCTTAGCAATGAAAGAATTGCATACTTTCAGCGAAAAATAATTTCATAGACAAGTTGGAAAGAAGGACGACTTCTCTATAGGTAATAATATTACTTGCTTTAACTGTTGCAGCGTTTGATACATCATGAATCAATATAATTATAAAAGAACTTAAATCCTCTTTAACAAAGTAGGTACTTAGGTACAATAAATGTAGGTACTTCGGTACAATAAAACAATTTATATTCGTCTATAAATTTTGTTTATTTCATATTTCATTATTCTATTGCACATAAAATAAATTAAAGCCGTTCTAATGATTCAATTAAATTTGGTCCATCAAACCTTATAACACTTAGTAATATAAATTGCCGAAATTATAACACTTATTAATTAAAATTATTTATCTAGACAGGAACATTAATCCAAGTTTATGTACACATAGACCTAAAAATATAACTACTCACTATACTAAACCTAATTATGTACACCTGTTATGTATATAACATATATAATATTTACTTTTTCACTAAAAAAGTCCACACACACAAAATCACTCCCTGCTTCGGCAGCGTCCACAGACGCCGGCAGCCACTTGTGCTTGCAGAGCGGCAACCTTCTTCTGAAGAAAAGATGCTTGCGAGGCGAGCCGAAACTCCCGCATCTTCTTTCTGTTGCGGCTCTGCTTGGCTGCTTGATTATTTCGCTCTCGTTGCTGCCTGTAAGAGTCGTCAGCAGTCCGGCTCGTCTCCACCACCCTCCGCATCCTCGGGTTGCTGCTTAGCAGGGTGCCTCCATTTTTCGCCGCCATGGCTTGCAGGGCATCTCTTTCAAACGCCAGATATTCCTCGTCGTCTAACAACGATGAGGAATCGTAGATCTCCTGTGATGTCGCAGACGACGAGGGCGCGCTTGGTCTGCTTTGCGTCCAGCTGCTGATTGAGTCTGGAGACATCGATGATGACACTGCATAAGTCACTGGCTGGCACGGATATGTGGCATAGTATTGGGATTCCATATGAGATGGATAACCATATCCCATACTAGAACCGGACGGCGGAGATGTATAGGTTGGAGCACTAGACGCGGGGACCGGCGACACGGGCTCCACCTTCACTGTGGGTTTACTTAAGTCCCAGGCTGTGGCGTAGAACTGGGATTCTGTGTACGAAGGATGCGGTGCCGGCAGAGATGGAGACCGTAGAGTAACACTAGACGTGGAGACTGCAGACGCGGACTTCACTATTACTGCGCGATTACTTAAATCTAAGGCTTCCTGTGCGTAAGGAGTCCACAGAGACATGTTGAGTAAGTACTTTCCAACGCGACGTGCAAATCACGAATGTCCATCTACGAGTATGTTGACAGGCGAGTGCCGTTTAAAAGAGGCGGGGCCTAAGTGAGCCCCCTCCCTCCTCCGGTGGAAGACTTGAGAGCAGGTAGCCACCCTAACGGACCTCGAGTGATGGATGATTTATCGAGTTTTTCGAATGGCGTGAATGAAGACAAAGTTAAAATGAAATTCGAAATGAGTTTTGGTAGTAATTAGGTTGTTCTTATTGTTATGTGACTAATAATTCAAACATAAACAAGTTGCCAATGATTTTGTTTGTCAGCGAATACTCTGGAAACTGTGGAGTCAATATTGCCTTCACAGTTGTAGGTACACAAAAATAGGCACATTAATAATTAGAGTATTTATCTAATGACTCAAGTGTAAACATCAGAAAACAAAAAACAAGTAGGTAGATAAATTACCTGCGACTACAATAGTTTGTGATGTAGGCAGTACTATATCTATTCTGTGATCTAGGAGACATGTGGATCTAACTACGCTATCAATTCAATCAATACTCTAGATGACTCTAGGTAGATCTCATCAATGTTAATTTAGTAGTTCAGTTTTTATTTTGCATAGAATGATTCCAAAGTACAAATATTGATAGGTAATGATGTAAGTTACGCTTACAATATGCACAATATGGACCGTATAAGATTCTGAAATAGTGATTTATTATTATCAATTATATTTGTTATGGCCCATTTTTATCATTAGAATTAATATTTGTTTCGGGATATTTTAAGTACACCATGTATATTTAGAACCCGTATTTTTTTTGCTCTCAACTAGAATTTAATTAAGCATGGTAAATATCCCGAAACAAACATTAATTCTAATGATTGTGACCATGTCAGCATAAAAAACTATTTTATCAGTACGGAACATTGCTGGTGCATTGCCTAGTTTTTCGCTACTTTTGGATACTCCTCCAAAACGACCAGGATGTTTAAAAATATTTATACCCAGAAAAATTGATGGCTGGAATTTCTTCATAACTAGCATATGTAAATCAAATAACATTTTGTTTTATAATGTATCGCTTGAATAGAATTGAGCAAATTAAAATATTGTCCTTTTCCATTTCACTATCTTAGCCTAGCTACTACCTACATCTGTTTGTCTACTCATGAGAGAGATTAGGCTGTTAGTAAAAAAAACTTTCAAAAGAAGGTCTTGAGTTCGTTTACTCAATCATATTATTATTCCTGCACAGATCTCACGTCTCCTGGCTGAAACAACAATGTGCGCGTGGCGGCTTTGTTGGCTGATGGCAGCCACCGCGCCGATGATGGGCTAGTTAAACAGGGAGTGATTGTGCGCTAAAAGGATTCTTGCTACCTTTGCGCACGCGACTGTTGTACTTATTGTGAGCTAATAAAAAAAAAACTGATTTACATTCGTTCGACACTAAAACAATGGTCATCGTATGAGCTCAATATTTTCCAAGTTGTAAATATACTAATGTTTCAAATATATACCTATATTTATACATTTGGATTTTAAAGATTTTGGTTTTGGTTATTAGCATGGAGCTTTCAGAAATATTAATGAGGTTCGGCTTTTGCAGAGATAACATCATCAGGTAAGGCCACCCTTTCAACACGGGATTATTGTCATAAATTACAGAACATAAGAAAAAAAATAACAACAAAAAGCAATAGTAATGTTACTCCGACAGAAGTATGTCTATCGGATATTGTCTGTCTCCCTTTTGCCTCTAGTCCAGCGTAGGTAGACCTGAGTAACGGTTTTATTTTACCAAAGAAAGTTCTTTTTTTTGAACTTGCAAGATATCGCATTGTCTTCCGAGTAATTCCGGGTTTGGATCTTTTCAAATACAGTGCAATGCAGATTATACAATTTGCATGTTAAGATTACAGCCTTGGTAGAGTTCGTTTCGAGAATGTAGACTCGCAAAAATAATTAAAAATAGGTAGGTACCTAAATAACGGTTTCACTGTCCCGAAACGATAAGGTTCTATTTGGCGAACTTGCAAAACGTGGCATTGTCTTCCGCGGAGCATAAAGAGTTGGTCTTTTAGAAATACAGAATAAATACAAATTATACAATTTGCTTGTAGTGTTTTCAGGGTTTGAGCCAAACATGGCGTCTCTTGAGCGCCCGTTACCTGAGTAAGTCTGTTGATATTAAGGAAATCTAGGCAAATACTGATGATGGTTGTTCCTCCTATTCATTCGCTTTCAGTTGCTGACGAATAGCTTTGCAGCCTTTCAATTTTAGCTTATGGTAAGGATATTGTTATTTAAAATGGTTTAAAAGTATTAAGTAGTTTTTGAATTCCATACTGTCTTTTCTTGGGCACTGGGGTAGAAAATATTCTGAAGTATTGCGCCTACTATTGTATAATATGTGAAGACAAGTTAGTGACAAACGAAGGCATACTGTAACAATACCAATGCAATCCATACCTAGTTCCGTGAGCATAACGTGCATTATCTTCTGAGTAGGTCGAAGCATAGGCGGTCCACTTGTTCAAAAGATTAACCGTCAGTGTTCAGTTGTACAATCACAAAGACCACCAGCAATCTGTCCCTTGTGTTGAAAAAAACAAAATTATCTTATGATGCAAAACCATCCGAGTGTCACACAAAAGACAAGCATTTTCAGTGTGGCGCCGCGTATATACAATCACTTGCCAAAGTCCATACTAGAAACTCCATCCATCGATGAATTCAAAAAGAAATTAAAAAGATTCTTGCTGTGTAAATGTTATTATAGTATTCAGGATTACTTGAAGGAGGATGTAAGGACATATTGTTGATGTGACTGGTGCACAAATTTTATTATTAATATTATTACTTTGATTTTACTTTGACATTTATTTACAAATATATCTTGACATTCTCATTTAATACCTGACATTTAATTATTAATTGATCTAGTGACATTGTTATTTGGTTCATGATTGTTGTGTTTTGTTATTATTGCCGTGGTGAAATTACCAAATAATGCACTAATTTAATTATTATATATTATTATCTTGATATTCTCATTTTATGCCTGACATTTAAATTTTAATTAATCTGATGATATTACCATTTCTTTCTTGATTGTTGTGTTTCAGTATTATTTGCCGTGGTGAAATTACCAAACTAATGCACGAATTAATTATTATATACATTATCTTGACATTTTCATTTAATATATGACATTTTAAATTTAATTTTTCTAGTGACATTATTGATTGCTTCATTTGTTGTTTCATTGTTATTTGCCACGCGGTAAAATTGAAAAGGTAAAATAGATTGTGTTGTTAATTATAAATTATATTTACAAGTAAATGTGTGTTATCAAGCTTGTGATTTGCATGCCTTAAGGTGTAATATGGTTGGACTGTGCTATATTTTTAACTACTTTATGTAATTGTTTAGGTAAATTAATGAATGGCAATCAGAGTCATTCCACTTTTAATTATTGCATGCCCGGGTCATCATACAAGCAAATAATGGAATCTGTGACAAAGAATATATACAAACCAGATACCAAAATAACTGTTTTTGTAGGTAACAGTATAAAAGTAAAAAAAGATGACATCACTGAGTGTGTAAAAGAGATGTTAAAGTTAAATTACAATAAAATTATTTTGTGTGCCTTCCCTTACTTGGATAAATTGTCAAATAGACAAAATAATCACATTCACATGCTTAATAAGCATCTGCACTTTCTTGTGAGTCACTATAGTGATAAACTAGTTTTTTTTGACATCAACATTTTTGTTGGTAAATTAAAGTCGACAGGCGATACTTTGTATCTGCCTCTTAGGGTAAGACATCAAATAGCTCGGCTATTATCTTATACATTAAACTCAGACATAAGTAGTATGTCGAAGTATCCAGTTATTATTGATATTAGTAATAGTACTAATTTAAATATGGTCAATACCTTGAATAACGTTAGCAAAAATGCTATTAATATTTATTCTTTAAACTAGTTGATAGGACAAGGGAGGGTACCAATAACGGAGTAGTTACGAGTATATCCACCATCAAAAAGGTACCTTCTTGCTCGCAAAAATTTAATTTGAAAAAAAGGTCTGAGCAGAATTCTCTGAAATTATTCCATCAGAATATTCAGGGTTTTTCTTCGAAGGAATTGGAAATCGAACTGTTTTTAGAAAAATCTAAGTATGAAATTGTTTGTTTCACTGAGCATTGGCTGAAAGATTATGCAATGTTAATCAATTATGAAAATTATACTGTGGGCAGTTGTTTTAACAGAAATATTATGTTGCGTGGGGGTTCACTTATATTAATTAAAAATGGTATTAAATCAAAACCTCGTAAAGATATAGTAGACCTATCAGTTGAACATAGTGTTGAACTGTCCTGTGTTGAGCTGGATAAGCATGTCATAGTGTGCGTTTACAGACCCCCTAATTATAAGAACTACTCTATATTCGAGTCAGTGATGGAAGATGTTTTGGCAAAACTTGCAATGGGTAATAAACTAATAATTGTCTGTGGTGACTTTAATATTAATATTCTAGAAGATAATTCAGACAGCAGTAGGTTAGTAAATCTCTTTAAATCATTTAATTTGTCACATGTGTTTATGGAACCAACCCGAACTACACTGACTTCTGCTACATGTATTGATAATGTTTTTTGTAGCTGCAACTACTTGGACAAGGCCATTATAAATTATCTGCCTTCGGATCATAGTGGGCTACTGGTAGCCTTTGAGTCCATTATGCTAATAAAACAAGTGCAGATTCAATCAAGACCAATAACATCCGGTAAATTAAATAAATTTAACAGCACTTTAATCAGTAAGTTAAGCAACCAGGACCTCACAGTGAATGATGGTAATATTTTGTATGATGAAGTTTTCTCAGTGGTTCAAAAAGAGTTCAATAACACTTTTAAGAAGAAAACTAAAACTATATGCCCTAAGTTTTTATTCAGTGACTGGGCGACTACAGGACTTAGAAAAAGTAGGGAAAGACTTTACGAGCTATATGGCCTTAAGCCCTGTATTAACACTGAAACGTTTAATAAGTATGTTGCTACTTACTCAAGAATTTTTAAAAATACTTGCAAGGCAGCTAAGGTCTTGTACATTAGCAATAAGGTGAAATTAGCAGAAAATAAAATCAAGACGGTTTGGAAGATTATAAACAATGAAACGAATAGGAATAAAAGAAATAGTAGTGATTACACGCTTGAGACCACACACGGACTTATTAGAGATAACAAAAAAGTTGCGCAAGAATTTGTTAATTTCTTTACCAACATCCCAATTAAAACTACTGAAACTTTAAATTCTTCGCCCTCGCTTGCTTTTGGATTATTAAACGCGAACGTTTCAGCCTGCCCGATTGTATTTAACTTTTCACATATAAACCCCATGACAGTAATAAAAGCTTTTAAGCAAATCAAGATCAAACCGACTGAAGATCTGTGGGGAATGTCCATCAAAGCTTGTACCTCCATAATTCAGACTATAGCGCCGTACTTAGCGTTGATTTTCAATTTGTGTGTGGATCAAGGCGTTTTTCCGGATCTAATGAAATATAGTAAGGTTATACCACTTTTTAAATCCGGGGACAGTAAAGACACAAATAATTATAGACCAGTATCCGTGTTGCCGGTTTTCAGCAAGGTTTTTGAGAGGATAATGCTAAATCAAATGCTCATTCATTTTAATACGAATAACATCTTGCATGATAGACAGTATGGTTTCACCAGAGGACGTTGTACAACTGACGCCGGTGTCGCTCTATTAAAACACATCTTTGATGCGTGGGAAGATTCGCAGGATGCCATAGGTATCTTCTGCGACCTGTCGAAGGCGTTTGATTGCGTTATTCATGAAACATTACTTCTGAAACTTGAGCGTTACGGGCTAGGTCAATCAGCGTTAAGTTTGGTTAAATCTTATTTGAATGATAGACAGCAATTAGTTCAAATAAACGGTGTGAATTCGTCCGGGTTAAACGTTAAAATGGGTGTACCCCAGGGCTCAATTTTAGGTCCTTTCTTATTTTTAGTGTACATTAACGATTTACCCCGTTTATTGGAAAACAAACTTAACATGGTGTTATTTGCTGATGACACATCTTTAATTTTTAAAATAAATAGACGTACTTGTCAGGTTGACGACGTAAATAACGCGCTACGGCAGGTTCAGGATTGGTTCACTGCCAATAATTTAGTTTTAAATGGTAAAAAAACCAAGTGCGTAAAATTTTCCTTGCCGAATGTCAAAAGTACTGATTGTGACATTATATTAAACAAGGAGAAGCTAGAATTCGTCGATAAAACGGTTTTCCTGGGGATCACGCTGGACTCGGGGTTGCAATGGGGTCCTCATTTGGTATCCCTTGCGGGGCGGCTGAGTTCGGCGGCTTATGCTGTTGGAAAGATTCGTCGGTTAACGGATGTGGATACCGCCAGACTAGTCTATTTTAGTTATTTTCATAGTATAATGTCTTACGGTATCTTACTATGGGGAAGGGCTGCAGACATTGAGTCAATTTTTATTCTGCAAAAACGAGCCATCAGAGCGATATACAATCTTCGCCGGCGCGATTCTCTAAGGGAACTGTTTAAGGACATTAACATCATGACGGTTCCTTGTCAATATATTTATGAAAACATCATGTACGTGAGAAAGAATTTACATCTTTTTAGTAAAAACGGCGACAGACATGATTATGTTACTAGAAATAGGGACCAATTAGTTCAACCAGGTTTCAGACTGGCTAAAGTAGCCTCATCTTTCATGGGGTACTGTACAAAATGTTACAATAAAATTCCTCCTCACATTCTTGAACTGAATGAGACGAAATTTAAAACTTGCATAAAACGCACACTATGCAGGCTGGCATATTATAAGTTGGGGGATTACATCACTGATAAAAATGCTTGGCTAAATGCTAGTCCAGCTCCACAGCCACTAGGCCGCAAAAACAAGTGATATGCGGAACATTATTGTTTTGAATTATTGTTGGACCTTCTGAAGACTGTATAAGTATATTTGTAATTGTATAAACTCAATTTCATTCATCAAGGTATGTACTTATGTACCTAAATATTGTATTTTTTTTTTTTTTAAAAGAGTAAGTATGGAGTTTCTTGTGCATTCTTCTCCATTACAAGCTACTTTCCGAATGCACGGTAGAATCAATTATTATTATTTTAACGTTCAAAAGTGCCGCTTGGTGGCCTACTTGAAATAAAATATCTTTGTCTTTGTCTTTGTCTTTAATTACCCATATTAGCAAATAAATGATTATGAATTATGAATTAAAATAAAACCCTTTCAAGAGTAGAAAAAAAATAAGAAGATACCAAATAATACAAAGCGGGCATCAATTTCTTTCTCGTTCATCTACTTAGTTTTTGTTAAGGTAGCTCAGAGAGTTATCCGGATGGATGATCCGTCGGATGCTGGTCGATGAATTTAAGGTGAAGTGATTCGTAGCGTAGCACTTTGTAGTCTAGACACAGGTCTAGATTCATATTTTTTTCCAAAACAAAGACAAATACAAAAAATACAGGTAGAAACTCAGTGTTAAGTAATTTGTTTAGGAAACACATCTGTAGTAGCTTAGATTAATTTGTAGAGAGGTTAATTTCTTCAACCACACTCTTCGGAACACGGGTGAACCATGACCTGCATTAGAACATACGTTTCAATCTAGTGGTAGGTACGATTGTGTGGGATTACTCTCGACTTTCACGCGAACGAAGCCACTCGCAAAAAGTTGTAGACTTCTTGAATTAAAAATAATTCCTCCAGAACCATCATTCACGTGAAATATAACTTAATACACCTTATGCAAAAATGCAGCCAAATGTGTTTTACTCGACTGTCAACTGCTTTGAGCACTGCGGTACGCGTTTTTAACAGACTTACCAAAAAGGAGGAGGTTCTATGTTCGACTTTATGTAAGTTTTTCACCGATATCTCCGTCAATTGTGGACCACTTTTGTTTTTTTTTTTTGTTTTTTCATTTTAATTAGGTGAAGATCTGATGAAGAACTTCGGAGATATACAACAGAACTCTTCAATAAGTAACGGCACATCTCTCGGGATTTCTGCAATCGCATATCTGTTTATTGTTTATAACAAAACATCACGCCAGTAAGCTCGAAAGGGGTACGCAGATCTCTCATTTCACCGGTTATGTTCAAGTTTCATGTTATTCGGGTAATCTATTCTGGCGTTATCGTTATAGGTAATAGTATCTTACTAAACAACTTGCCTGTTAGGTAGGTACAACTAAAAAGGTAAAAAAACTTTTTTGCAAAAAAAATACTACCGACTTTCAAATAAAAAACTACTAAGTGAAAAATAACTTTATTTTTGGAAGCCGGTGTCTATATCGCAAAAAAACTGGTACGTACGAAAGACACCGACTGCAAAAATAAAGTTATTTTTCACGTTGTAGTTTTTATTTGGAAGTCGGTAGTACTTTTTGCTTCAATGTGTTTTTACTCTTACTGTGAAACGCAACTGGCAACCTATAGTATACGATTAGCAAGGCGGTATTTTACGTAAAATACCTACTCGATGCAGAAATTGCCTATTTGTTTTGTTTTTATGGAACATGCAATCGACAGCCAGCACTAACGCAAATAACACACAAAGATTACGTGCAACTATTATAGCGACACATTATTATGTCACCAACATTCGAACCCGTTCGATAGCACCACAAACAAGTATATAGGAAATTGCACATAACTGTCAAATATAGCGGACTATCGACATCTGCAACTAATGCAGCTGCGACTACCCTCGTACTAATTTAAACTTAAACACGTAAGCCCTAAGTTTCATATTTGCTTGATACCGTACGTAGGTGTACAATAGTATTTGCAATGGTTTCGTCGCGCGCCTGTCATTTAAACCCCTTCCGTGTGGACATGGATTAAGTCCCCAGGGATCAGTACGGTCCACAAAAAAGATATTGTGTTACTTAGTTTCAGGAAAGATAACTGTACTTTTGTTTTTAAGTGTTTGAGTTAGTGATTACGTGTTCATGTTGTTGACAGAGGTCGGAACGCAACACTTAGGGTTGTAATCTTGGGATGGTGTTACATTTCATGTTGCAGACTACGTAACGAAACAATCCTGAATAAACATCAAGACTTCTTGCCACACTATCGTGTCTATCATCTCTAGCATAAGAGATATCAATATCGAATTGCTTCCTTTATTATTTAATTCTAAATGATTATAAATAGACGTTTGCCTTTTATTTTTAAGAACCAGGTCTTCCTTGGCGTCATCGTTCAGCCAAAAAACTTCCTCTAGACAGCTTCTACCAGAAATCACCATCACGGCCAGTCCTGCCTGCGCCGCAGACTTCTACGATTGCCACCAGATCTTCGATCCACTATAGTAACACTCCTCCGAAATCAGAACACCGAATACCTATATGTTGTATAAATGTTAGCATTGAAAAACCAACATTCCATCTGTACTTTTCTGCCAACCTAACACATATCAAAATTGCGAAGGGGTGCGATGAGTCAACAGTTCCGCGCTGACCGCAAATGTGATCGGTTATCGACCATCGCACCATTCGACCATCCCAATAATACTTGCGTCCATTGTCGCGAACTTGCGTGACTTGGTATTTCTTTTTACTGAACAATCTGCCTTTATCGCTTTCAATTTGACTGAATTCTTGAATTGACAGCGATTGAAGTACCTATTGGTTTCAATAAAGTTGTCGTATCTCTATTCAAATCAATTCTTCAGCCTTGCTAAATGGTCCTTGTAGCCGCAATTTGTTGGATTTACAAATTACGATTGGTAAATGGAGTCAAAATGATAGATGTTGCACAATAGCTAGCTAATATGTGTCACTTTAATAGTTAAGCATAAATCCCATTTATTATTCTGTACGTTTACGATATTTTTTTCTTTTAAATATCGAAAAACTGAAAAATCAACGCCCTTGACATCATTATTTTACTCCAGTAAATACTTAACGATGAACGTACAAAACATTCAGGATTTCTAAAAGACTTTCACAGGCTTGATAATTCCAAAGAACTTTACAAAATAATCCAGATGCTACAAATACTCTCAGCACAATATACATTACCTAGCTGTAAATAGGTTTGCAATCCTTTGCGACAACTGTGTACCGACAATAACCACAATGCTCCAATAGGCGTAACGTGGGACCTTCCCGTGGGAGACGTTCTCATACGAAGTATCCGGAATCAATGCCTCACCGTCGATCGCCTCACTTAAGAGTAACGCCGCGCCATCAAACATTACCTTTTTATTTACGGAGGTTGCTATCAACAATGTCTAATTATTGTTGGACAGATTTATTTGCGATCGATTCGAAGGCTATCATCCATTTTTCATTGAACAAGTTTTATTTAGACACCGTTTTGGAATCCGTTCATGAGTCGGATTCAATTATCTAAAGCATATTTATATTACAGTTTTACTGGCGAGTTCTGACTAAAGAAATCTAAAGAAAACATGAATCACCTCAGAAGTGGCCTAGTCTTTTATAATTTCTTCATAATTAAATATTTTGAACAGACAGGACAGACCTGAAGCAAATCATAACAGATCCTTCTGGGAAAAATATGAATTTTGTATGAAAGGCAAACAAAGTCTGCTTAATCGTCGCCAGGGATAAGCAAGTAATACATGCCTGTTTTTTGTTACAACCCGTCGCAACTATGAGCAGTGGTGGCCCAGTGGTATCGGCCGCGACTTACAAGTTGTAGGTCGTGGGTTCGAGGCCAGGCAGGAGCTTTATTTTGTGTAAATTATTTCATCACCACTGCTCTCAAAACGGTGAAGGAAAACATCGTGAGGAAACCGGCATGTCCTAGAACCAAAAATTCGAAGACATGTGACATCCACTAACCCGCACTGGGCCCGCGTGCCATTCCCTCTCACAGAGAGGAGGCCTGTGTCCCAGCAGTGGGAACTTAATAGGCTGATGATGTGAGCTTCTTCATCGAGTGGATGAATGACAATTGCGAAAGGCTTGGGATTGGGACGGTCACAATGGATCTCTTCGCTGGATGTGTTATCATTCCTCAGTTTAGTGACAAATGTGTTAGATTACTAAATACTCGAAGTTTGAGATTTCGTCTGACAATCTTTTATTTAAATAATACGGACTATAACTGATTTGTAAACTCATTAAGTCTTATCTGACAGTGTTCTAGAACGCGATAGAAAATAAGAAATAGTGTTTGTATTTGCATGAAATCATAACCGAAAGTTCAAGAGACAAAAGGAACGTTTTCCTACATTTTATCTTGAAGATATTAGAACGGGACTAGGTTCTTCTTGGTGTCTAAATGTAGAAAACTGTTAGTTTTCGTCGTAATTACATTCAATGACATCAAATCTGGGCGCTAACTAAAATCGGAAAGTCCCTGAGGAATCCTACAAGTTCTGTAAACAGATGTTAACTACAAACGCACATCAATGCCATTTACAATCAAAGCATGTCTTTCTCCCGGTCCAGAATCTTGCACATTTTGCTGATTATTGTACGCAGCACCAGTTAATAAATGCTATTCTTACACAAATATGACTGAACAACAAAGCTAGTAACTCTTTCCAATTGTGTATGTCGTTCCCAGTTTTTTTCTCGGTGTTTGTGATTGTATCCAGAGCCATGTTGGCAGAAAAAAATCGCTTTAAGTCCGTGTGTCCGTCATCTGTGGACAATACCCACTATTAGCGGGTTATAATCCGCAAAAAGAGCAGGTACTGTCGCTTGGACCATGGGTGGTGGTCCAAGTGATGCGATGTTTGTGATAGATGCGTTGTTGATTGCGTAAATTACTGATAATATGCTGTTTATTTGTACTGATTTACTTTAATCCTCGGTTATAAGTGAATTAAGCCCTAAAACATACACTAACCAAACCGCCTCCAACTAAGTTGCCGTATATACACATCTCGCTACCTCCTATCCCTTGCGTCGTAATATATGCTTGCATTCGCAGATGCAAGGTTGTCACTGCTCGTCATCGTCCCACGGGATCTGTCGATTATCCCAAACAATAACATCCACTCTGACCGAAACGTGACCAGTCTTCAGAGAGTCACTCGCTGTTTCGTTTGTTATTCTAAGCAGCACACAAATACTGCTAATTACTGCTCCTTGAGCTACCCAGAAATAATATATTTAATTCAGAAATGTGGTCAAAGAATGTATGTGATTATGTTATTCCGTTTGGGATTTTAATTTAAATGTCTCACTTTGCCTTTGTGCGAATAAAATGTATGAAAGAATTTGGGTGGACTGTATTCTTTGAGCACTTAAATAAACTTAAATTGTTTCCTTTAACATTCCTATCCAAGCTTCTATAATTTTCAATTTTACTGAGTTCGCATCGAATTTGTGTGAGTTTTTGTTTACTGACCTTAGCTGTTCATATGCTTTGGTCTGATAAATTTTAAGATTTCAAACTATAAACATAAGAACCTTATTTTAAGGTGGAACAAGGACTTGGTGTCTATGTGGACGTCAGAGTCTTTTAGACGTCTTATATAAAAGAAGTCGCAGAGGTTCTGTTGATCTGTTCGAAACGGTTATTTTTTTTTTTTTTTTATTCGAGATGGGTTTGCTCTTGACTCTAGTCTAGGTCAGAGGTGACAGAGACAAAGTCGACGATGGAGTGAGCTTACCCAGAAGAAGCCTGTTCACTCTAACTTTGAAGAGATTCGGGTTATATGCGTTCGGAAACACAGACGCAGGCAGTGAGTTCCACTCTTTTGCAGTGCGCATTATGAAGGATGTTTGGAAGCGCTTGGTGCGAATTGGTGGAATAGCAACTAGGTGAGGATGGTAACTTGCAGTGCGTCTAGATGTCCGATGGTAGAAGGGGGCCGGTGGGATGAGGTCGTGGAGTTCATGAGCACACTCGCCAAAATACAGTCTGTAGAAGACCGACAAGCAGGCAACCTTACGGCGATGAGCTAAGCTGTGAAGCTTGGCATCCACCAATTAGACGTCACCAATTAGTCTCTTGGCTCTGCGTTCCACCGAGTCAAGCGCGGCAAGCTGATATTTAGCTGAGCCATCCCAGAGGTGGCTGCAATACTCCATGCAGGATCGGACTTGCGCTTTGTAAAGAGTTAATAGCTGTCCAGGCATAAAGTATCGCTTCACTCTGTTTAGGACGCCCAGTTTCTTTGCCGCAATTTGGGCTTTGTACTCGATGGTGGCGCCGAAGTTGAGACTGGATGTCAACTCCATGCCAAGGAGCTCGAGCCGGTCAGTTATAGGAACAGATGCACCCCGAAAAGTAGGCGTTTTGATGAAATGAGTCCTCTTTGCGGTAAAAAGACATGCCTGTGTTTTGGTGGCGTTAAAAGAGACCAGATTGTCATCACCCCAACGGGAGACAAGACTTAAGGTCAAATCAGTACGCTCCACCATAGCCTCTCTCAAGGAACGAACTTCATCCCCACCGGTTCTTGCGCTGGAGAAGTATCTCTCGGAAACAGTACTGTCATCTGCGTACCCAACAATACCAGGCAGAAGTAGGTCATTGATGTGCAGCAGGAAAAGAGTTGCAGAGAGAACAGACCCCTGAGGAACACCGGCATTAATAGCCTTAAGGTCGGAGGAGCAGCCGTCAACGACTACTCGGATCGACCGTTCACTGAGGAAGTCTGATATCCAGCTACAAAAACCGGCTGGGATGCCATAAGCAGGAAGCTTGCTGAGTAGACTAGCGTGCCAGACCCTGTCAAAGGCCTTCGAGATATCGAGCGATACGGCAAGTGCTTCGCCGTGATTCTCGATGGCTTCGCCCCAGCAGTGCGTGACAAACACAAGAAGATCTCCAGTTGACCGTCCCCGGCGAAAGCCATGTTGACGGTCACTGAGGAGCTCATTGTCTTCAAGGTAGGTCAGCAACTTACTGTTCAGTACCCTTTCCATAACCTTACATAGTATGGAGGTAATGGCTATCGGACGGTAGTGGGCAGGGTCTGCACGGTCGCCCTTCTTGTGTACTGGTTGTACATTTGCAAGCTTCCAGGATTTCGGCACCTTTCTTTTTTTAAGAGAGAGGCGGAACAAGCGTGTCAATACAGGAGACAGTTCAGGCGCACACTGCCTCAATACTCTCGCTGGAATGCCGTCAGGCCCGCTGGCCTTGTTCACGTCTAGGCTGCACAGTACTCTCCGAACCTCTTTAGTGTGAACTGCGATCTCCGGCATCGAAGAGTCACATTGAGGTATATTAGGTGGTAGCTTAGAGCCAGCATCCAGACGTGAATTGCTTGCAAAGAGAGATGCAAATAAATTTGCTTTCTCACTTGCAGAGTGAGCCAGCGAGCCATCAGGTTTCAGCATTGGAGGTAAAGTGGGTCGACAGAAATTAGTTTCAACCGCTTTAGACAGGGACCAAAACTGTTTACTACCCGGGGGGTGCGATGCCAGCTTGGCCCCGATACGTCCAATATGGTCAAAACGTGCCCGACGCAGAACCCGCTTGCAGAGCTTGGCGGCAGAATTAAAGGCTCTTTTCTTCGCGCGAACCCTACGCGCTCTAATTTTGCGGTCGCGGGCCTTGACCCAGGCTTGGTAGGCAGACTCTTTTCGGGCCTCAGCGTGGGCGCATTCTGCATTATACCAAGGCCGGGCTTTGTAACCGAGCGGGATGTCGGAGAATGGAATAAAATACTCCATTCCCTGCCGAATCACGTCCGCAACCACGTCAGCACAGCACGAGGGGTCACCCGAGGAGAAGCACACATGCCGCCAAGGATAGGACGCAAAAAAGTGCCGCATCTCATCCCAGTCTGCTGACTCGTATCGCCATACTCGCCTCGTGCCTCTAGGACTCTCATCTGGAGGAGAGCAGGTCGAAACGGATTTCACCAGACAGTGGTCAGACGTTCCCAGCGGGGCTGAGACCGACACCGAATGACTGCCCGGATCAGTTGTCAGCAGAAGGTCCAAACAATTGGGTGTATGGCCGTCTACATCCGGTACCCGCGTTGCCACATTCACCAGCTGGGTAAGATCTAGCGTTAAAGCAAACTTGCGCGCCTCCAACCCGGCATGGTCGGTTTTCTGGTACGGGAACAGCCACTCCTTATGATGGGCGTTGAAGTCCCCTAGAAAAACAAGCTTCGCTGTTGGGTATCGTTGCTGGGCTACATCAGTCGACTCTACAAGGCTATTAAAGAGCGCTGTTGACTCCTGGTCACCGCTATGGGATCGGTATACGTAGATAGACTTCTCCACGCCTGTGTCCACAAGCAGCCATATGGCAGAAAAACCCGATTTCTCAAAGCAACGGAGACGACGACAACAGATGTCATCGCGGACGTACACACAGACCCCAGCTTGCTTCTTGAACTTGTGTTCAAGAGAGTAACCCGGGTAGTTGAGGTACGCCACGTCCGACGGAGTTGTTATCTTCGTCTCCGTTAGGAAGAACAGGTGCGGCTTCTCGGTCTCTAGGTGGTGGTGGACCGGATCAAGGTTGGAGTGCAACCCCCTGATGTTAATGAGGTGCACTTTAAGTGGGAGGAAGTGCAGCCGTTGTTTAACCTTATTTCTCTTCTTTGCTTTGGTCATTGATATTGTTAGAGTTGCTGGGGGAAAAGTTGAACTGTCGAGGCGCTGCTCAGATAACCAAGTGGACCACTAAAAACTAACTCAACCTATGGGGAACTCATTTGGAGACTGCGGGGACGCCCGAACCCCCCCGGATATGGCCACCGGGTCCTCCCATCCAGTCGCCAGCTGGCACGGTGGAGCATACCGGGATTTTTCGCGAGTTGGCGGGGCAGCCTTTGGCACGTGGCTGGCGTGCTACTTGGGCCCCCTACTGACTGCGGTCGGCCAACGGCTGGCACCGTGCTTCGGATCCCGCTACCCTCCAGAATGAGCTACCCGGCAAGTTATTCTCAGAGACCACGACCGGTTCTGAACAGCGCAACTGACAACCTCCTTCTCCCCCAAAGGCACTGGCACTCCCACACACCGACGGAATACAGCAAGCTGCTTGGCGCCGGACTCCGGTGGGATGGTGGTCGCGAGCCAGGCGGCCCCTTGCGGAGCCTACCACCGCTTAAGTGGGATCTTTCAGCCGTACCACAGGCAAGCCCGTGGTGCCGTTGCCCGGGGTGGACCACTAGGAGGTAGATCCCATACCACCCCATATGACACGGTTGATCTTTATACGATCACATTTTAAACTTCTATGTTTTCTGTGTCTTAATTTGAAGCGATGATATCGCAAAGCAAAATGCTCCACATGCTCCACACAAGTTTCCCACATGTCGTACAATTCTTCCTGTACATAGGCGTGCAAACTGGCCAGCTACATTGACATGTCAATCAAAGCACCACGCAAATCGCAGGCTTATGCGAATCGAATCGCGAGCCTCCACAATGCCCACAATTGATACAATGTATTACGGGAACGCCTCGAAAACGCCGTCAATACCAAATAACTGTTTTATTTTAGCCATTTTTGGTCCTTCAGAAACCCACATTTTTTGCGTCATCTGCCTTCCTTATTCCCTCTGATTAACGCTCAATATTGTCGTACGCTGTCTTTTGTGTTTTTTTTAGTGGACCAAACCTTCATTGAAAATTTAATCCCGTATGAGTTATGTCAGTGTTTTCTTAGCTCTTGCTTTTCATTGTGAATCTTATGTTTTTATAGCTTATAACCTTATAACGGTATGCAAAGATGGCAAAGATAATTGTTGCAGTGTTGCACTGTTGTGGCTGAGAATAGTTTTGAAAATGGCACATGTCTTTAGAAAGAACTAGGTTGGGGATTACCAGCACGATCTTTATACTTTATGAAATTATAGTTGGAAACATATTGTCAGCATAAAGTTGCAAGCTCCTTTATTATCCTCAAAAAAAATATACTTGACGATTACCTGTCTACGCAATCAAAACTATTTTTGTTCAGTTTAAATTATTGGATCTAGGCAACTCGCGGATTAATTTAGAGAAAGTCCTGAAAACTGCGTGTAAAGCGGGATCAATGTGTTCAAACAGTCTTTAAGAAGCACAACCAAAAACATTTGGGTAAGCTGATTTTTTTTATTCTTATAAGATTTAAGCTAAAGTAGACGTAGTGTGTCAATTATATAATTCCACTGTTGCTGTTCTAGGGCGTAGTTTTAAACAGTATCAAATAAATAAAACAAAGAAGCCCAACTCAGCGAACCGCGAGTGCGTGCTGGTGCGCCTGTCAAACGGCAAGGAGATGGTGGCGTACGTGCTCGGCATCGGACACAAACTGCAGAAACACAAGATTGTGTTCGTCAGGGTCGGCAACTTTCTGTCCAATCGGCAAGAATTAAATAAATTTTCAGCCCGATACTGTCCCACTGCAGAGCAAAAAGCTAAACAAAAACATTCATCTTCAGGGTTCCAAGATAGTTCTAATAGGTATTCATAACCTGATTAGCCGTCTTTCAACCTGGAGTGTGATATACACGAGTATAGCCAGGTTTATGGACGGTCCCGCAGTGAAGCTGAAGTTCAGCAGAAAGTGTAAACAACTAGTACTAGTGCCCTTACTACAATGTAGTGATAGATTAAGAGTATCCAAACGTTTTTGTTTAGATCCCGCTATTTTCAGCGGCTTTGCTTGCTTGAAAGTAGTAAACTGATCCCAAAGGATACCGTTTATTGCGCATAAATATACATACAGGATCCCGTGCTCTGATTCTTTTGGACAACACTCGCTTGCGGAGAGGTGCGCTTGCGCAAGCCACGCCTCTTCAAACACACACCGTGTGCAACGTATTTATGTGATACTAACATGTGAGTTCTGAATAAACATGAGCTTGATTGCCTCTGAAATACTTCTTAGCAACTACCGCCAGCGCTGTAGTAATATTAGCCTATAAAATCATAATATAAATCTTATTCCACTAATAATCGACCAATACAGTGAAAAAGAAACTCAACTCCGGAAAATCAAAAATGCTGTGTCGCGTGGTCACAGATCATAGAAACAACTCTATGATCTGTGCGCGTAGTAAGTTCGAGATAATATAAGTAAGTGGCAAATGGTCAACAGATTGTCACATTTCGTTTCTAGAAATTCAATGTCATCGATTAATCGTTGATAAGGTATTATTTTTTCTATGAAACTGGGGGTTAGTGTTGCAAAAACCTGTGTTTAAAAGCTCGTAAAAAGAAAAGAAAAAGATAAGATTATAAAATTTATTTTGATTTTTGAGAACGATTAGAACAGTCTTTAAATTATTAAAATTAAATTATTCATAAGATACAATCATTACCTCTGACTGGCACTGGCCGCATCTGGGGTTCCCAGAGGCGGCTCAATTAACTCTGACACCTAAGGTGGCCACATCTCACACGAAAAGAAGAAGAAGAATCATTACCTACTTACATACACAATTTATTGCTTAAACTAACTTAATAATTGCACAATTTAACTACAGAGGCGGATACAAGTTTTTACAAACTTTTACTAAAACAAACTTAAATCTATTTATAAATACAGCGCACAGTCTTTTAATAGGAACATAATACTTATACACTAACTTATTCTAAAAAGTCTTAGCACATACACTGTTGCCGACAGCGAGCGCAAACATTTCGCCTCAAGGCTGCTTGCAGCGCAGCCACCTCCTTCTTTAGGTAGTCCACTTTCAGAGCCGAGTGGTGCTCTCTGAGCTTCCTACGGAGACGGCTCTGCTTTGCTGCCATGTTGTTCCGCTCCCGCTGTTTGCGGTAGGCCTCATCAGCACCAGAGTTGGCGGAGTCGGAGCGAACTTGACGACGCATCCGCGGGTTGTTGCTCAGCAACACGCCGCCATTTTTCGCCGCCATCGCTTCCAATGCATTCCTCTCAAATTCTTGGAAGTCAGGATCGTCGGTGAGGGTATCGGCGTCAACCATGCGATGAGGCCTCCATGCTGAATCTTCGATGGGTATCATGTATGTCATCACTTGTTGCGGCACTGGGTTGAGTTGTACCGACTCGTATCCCGAAGAACTTCCTCCAGGAGAAATCTGTTCCACTGGTGCGATATATCCACCATAAGGTAAATAATACCGTGCGAAAAACTCGCTTGAATGCGAATGTTGAGGTTGTCGGTTGGCTGTGGTCGATAGGTCCAGAGGGACGTCGTCAGCGGTGTACGGTTTCCACAGAGACATGATTACGTGCGTGTGCGTCGTTCGAGTGGCGAGCGGTATATGATGCTGAGCAATGTCCCCGCGCCTTCATAGATGAGTACAAGGGGTGGAGCTCGGTGAGTGGGCGCATCCCTAACGGCACTGGGAGGGGGACAGCTATAGGGTGAATTATAGCAGTATGCAAATGAGTTTGTCGTGTGTTTCTATTTTTAACCGACTGCCCAAAAAGGAGGAAGTTCTCAATTCGGATGTTTATATAAATATAAATATATTGTTGTTATATATTGTTCATATAAATATATTTTGTATGTATGTTCGGGCATAACTCCGTCATATATGAACGGAATTGCAAAATTCTTTCTTTGTTTGAAAGAAGTTTATTCCGAAAGGGTCCGATTTAAATTTGGTAAAGATCTGATGAAGAACTTCGGAGATATACAACAGAACTCTTCAATAAATGATGGCAAATCTCTCGGTATTGCTGCAATCGTATGTCTGTTTATTGTTTACTACACCATTTCATAACATGCCATCACGCCAGTATGCTCTAAACGGGTAAGCAGATGTATACAGTTCTAGTTTAGTACTCTCATCCCACCGGTTATGTTCAAGTTACATGTTATTTGGATAACCTATTCTGGCATCACTGTGGGCGTTTTAGGTACCTGACTATAGAACTTGTCCATAATGTACCACTAAGAAGTGAAAAATAAAAAAACTTTTTAACAAAAAAATAAAACCGACTTCTAAAAAAAACACTAAAAAACTAATAATTGTTTTTTGCCCGAAGTCGGTGTCTAAAAAAAACTCTTTTTTACAAAAAACATACCACCGACTTCCAAGTAAGAAAAGTACAAATTGAAAAATAAGTTATTTTTGAAGTCGGTGTCCATAACGCAAAAAATGGTACCTACGAAAGATCGTAGCACGTAGCGCGTAGCATGTAGCCCACTTGTGTATATGGCCGCTATCCCACTGGCGTTTTACGATCGGTGGCGTTCCTCCAACGACGTTGACATCGCGAGACTTGAATGGCAAGCGAGACTTTGCAACGTTAACGACGTGTGCGAATGAGCGTTGTTAAGAAGCGTTGGAGAATGGCCAACGCTCGTCAAACGCCAGTGGGATAATTAATTGGGAGCCATGATATAATATTAAACAAAATTAAACTTATTTTTAACCGCATAACAGGATCTTAAACAAATTAGAACTATAAAGTTATCAACAAAATATTATATAAAAGAAAAGCATTTTTAAAAGTAAAAGTAACCTATCGTAGAGTATCGTAGTATTCGAAGTAGTAATGATCTTGAAATAGGAGTTTTCAAAGGTGTTAGATTTGTTGTTTCTACCCTATTTACTCCTTAAACTTTAGGTAAATATTTTTTATTGAAATTGATTGGCAATGTAGCAACACCCCTTGCAGTATGTACATCAATACCATGGCTGCATCACTAGCCCCCAAAATACAGGCCCAGGCCTAGTTTCGGAGTTAGGATCATCATTTATATGAAATGCAAATGTATGTGGAAAATACTAATATCAAAGACTTAAACAAAGCTAGTCCAATACAACAAATAGTTTGAGTAAAAATTATAAAACGAGGTACCAAACAACTTTTTATAAAAGCACGCGCCGACCTCTGACTATCTGTGTGCACTGTGCAGTACACCACCCGACCATGAACATCCTTTTGCAAATCATGCGGGTGCATTATTTTTCTGATAACCTAATTTAACAAAGGTAGCAACTTTTATGACTCCTTTGAAACTTTTTGGAGATAAGGAGTGCCTTAAAATTTACTCAAATGTAATAAGTAAAGTTCTATTATCACAGCTTATGACGGCGGCGCCGTCTTGTTCAAAGCCGGTCTTTGTATTTGTTCACAACAATGTACTTCCGTACATGACATGCACGTGTTCAATATTTTAAGGTGATTCTTGTAAATACATACTTTACATTTTACATCACACATACATTATTCCAACTGCAATAATCTTCATCTTAGGGATATCTGAAGCAATTTAAATGATCAGCTCTAAGAATTATAAACACTTTCTGGACTTATTCACTTTATCCTTCCAGTCCCAAACAATTTAAAAATGTCATATTCATAGCAAAAACTCCATTGAATCATCTAAACCCGACCACCGTGACATCATAATCGCAGTAAAGAGTTACACGCACAATGCGACTGCCGGACGACAGTTGTGACATTATTGTCGCATGGCCGCGTCTAATGTGCGCTGTGTCGCGGACATGCACCTGAGTGCACGACGGCCATGTTACGGAAATGATTTGAATGAATATTGTTATTGATATAGAAGCTCGGACTGTCTGTTGGTCGCTCTTTGAAAATCTGGTGTCCGGTGAAATGCATTCTTGGGTGCATTTGGGAACTACTTGACTAGTTCATTCTCACAAAAATCTATATTGTTATTATAAGTAGGGGCTGAATTATATGCATCATAAAAAGCTTTAAATATGCATGCAAATATGCATGGCAAACCCGTAAAATATGCATGAAAATTGCCAAAATATGCAACATCAAATAATGAAAACATAGTAATTATTAGTTATTTTACAATCCACATACAATCTGTGCATTTTATTTGCTTTTATTATTTTGAATAAAAAATACAAAAGTAGTTATCTAAAGATTTGCTATTAAGTATTGTAAACATAAACGACAGTGACTGTTGGAACAACGATCGAACACACAATAATAAACAACAATAAACAATAACATACAATAATATTACTATCGAACAATGTCATAGGAATCACGGACAGCCCACTCTGCAGAGCATGCATGGTGAAGGAAGAGACAGCGACACCTACTCCTAAACTGCCCTGAAATCGCTGGCTACAGGGCCAAATACTTTGGCGACCCAAATACCCTGCAGGAGATATTCGGCAGCACCAGGGCGCTGCTGGCCTTTCTCGAGGAGCTGGGGTGGATCGAATGATGTGACTGAATCCCACCCGTACGCAAAATACGCGCTTGGTCGTGGAGTGGCGGAAACAGCCCGTCAAAACTAAAACTAAACTACTATCGAACATTTGGAAATGTTCGATAGTAATATTGTGTGTCCGATCGCTCAAAACAATATAATAAGAAGAAGAAATGAAAATAATGGCTGACTCTACGTCGATAATTGTACGAAAATAAGTAATAAGCCGCTCTTTAATTATAAGTAACTAGCTGTTGTCTGCGACTTTGTCTGCGTAGCATTAGTACTTCGAATAGCCTATATTTATATATCACGCAATAATATTATAGGTTTTCCATACAAACTTCAACCCCGTTTCCACCCCCTTAAGGATGACATCCGAGATGAAAACTATCCTATGTCCTTCTCAGGGTTTCAAACTATCTCCACACCAAATTTCATCTAAATCGGTTCAGCGGTTTAAGCGTGGAAAGGTAACACAGACAGAGTTACTTTCGCATTTATAATATGAGTATGTTTTTTTTATTTATTTTTTTATTTGTAATGGGTTTGCTCTTGACTCTAGTCTAGGTCATAGTTGACAGAGACAGTGTCGACGATAGAGTGAGCTTACCCAGAAGAAGCCTGTTCTACCTGTTCATTTTTGCCCCAAAAAGTTTTATTTAATATTTGTTTACTGCACAAAATATAGATACATCATACAGACATAAATATTCGCCCGAAGCTGCATTTTGCATTTCATTGTTTAATTTTACTGTTTTTCAGCCTCTCAATTCGACGTTGTGTCACTTGTGTCTGATCTAACTATTACTGGACTGATGCCAGACTTCTTTAACACTAGGAATCACTTTTATAAGTATGTATTTACTTTAACAATAAGGACTGTTGAATATTTAGAAGCTTAAAAATACAAAATCTGATTATGCATCATCTGCGTAGCCTTTTTCCCAACTATTGGGGTCGGCTTCCAGTCTTACCGGATTGAGCTAAGTACCAGTGTTTTACATGGAGCGACTGCCTATCTGACCTCCACAACCCAGTAACTGGGTAACACGGTACCCCTTGGCAAGACTGGTGTCAGATCTCAAGCTTCTGACTACCCGTAACGACTGTCAAAGATCTTCAAATGACAGCCGGGACCAACGGCTTAGCGTGCTTTCCGAGGCACGGAGGAAACTCGGTATGTTGAAATGGTCACCCATCCACTGACCGACCTCGTCAAGCGTTGCTTAACCTTGATGATCGACCCGTGCGGCTGTTATTATTTAGCCACGAGCTCCTCACAAAATCAAAAAAAGTCTGATTATGCGTAGGACATAAATAGTATAATATGCAACTAGTGAATAAAGGACGGTTTTAAAGCGAGGGCTATGGCCCTCGCTTTAAACCACGAGCAAGTGAAGGATTCTAACAACTGAATCACGACCGTAGGGAGTGATTCATGACGACTGAATCACGAGCATAGCGAGTGATTCAAGTGTTAGAATCCTGAGCGACGCGAGTGATTCATGGCCCTCGATATAAATCCGTTTTATTCAAGAGTTGCATACTATATTTTATACCATGACTACGAGAAAAAGAAAGATTTAAGCGAAAAGCACAAGGAATTATAATAAATAAATGTTTTATTACCTTCTAAATTTACAAAAAATTTGAAAACTCAGGATTTCACATTGTTTTGTAAATTGAAGCTGAGCTAGGTAACAGCATCTATGTTTCAGGGGCCAGTGACCACCTCCGTTACGTTACATAACTATAATTAATTAAAAACAAATCCTAAATATTAACAAACTGAAAATTAAATCGATGAAGAAGTTTGAAAGTCGAATATTCTTTGCACAAGGAGTTTGTATCGAGTATTTTATGCGCAAGGAGGTTGTATAGCATTAAGATGGACGTCGAATATATATTGGTGTGTTCTAAATTCAAACACCAAAACAGTGAGTAAAAGTGCTTTTTATTCACTGTTTTCAGTGAATAAAATAAGCTTTTTAGAGGGGGAATGGTATAAAAAATATTACAATTTAAATCAAATTAAATAGCACAATTGTCAGTTCTCGCGCGCTGTGCCCGGAACTGTAACTTTATCAATCTCTCACACAATGGTACTGCAGGCGTCCTGATACGAGCATGTGTGTCGTGATACGAGTATAGGTAGGTACTTACCGTTTGAAGATAAGGGTGTCAATAAAATGCATTGTACACAATGCTTTATCGGCGAGGTACTCTATCTACTACTACTATCTCTATCACTTACCATCAGGTGAGATAGTGGTCAAGCGCAAGCCTATCAATAATAAAAAAAAAAAAAATACTAATTCTGTTTTTTATGGGCTGTCGAAGTGAACATTATTTCATAATTGACCACTTAATTACTTAATTCTAATGAGGCAAAATTTGCTGAGAATATTGGAACAAGCTTGCTTAGGAATGCTTATGATGTAAGTGAACTCAAACTGCCCTTTCTACGCATGTTTGTCTCACATGTTGGCATTTAGGACATACCGCAAGTTTTCTAGCAAGGATATAAAATTTGACTTATTTATTGCAGTATTCTACTCAAACTGCAGCCAAAAAGGTGCCATAAAAACAAAGCTCTCTTCTAAGGCGCTTATGATCATAAAACTGAGTTTTATTGAAGTGTACAATGTGCAAACTACATTTGGAAAGGCTTAACGCAAATACTGTAATAAAGTTATTCTACTTGGCTAGCAAAGATAACGGTACCTACGGACATCAATAGTGGAATTAGCACTATTGTCTGATTAAAAATGACTTGCAGAGTATTGTTCAGTAGGTACTCTATTATTGTTAAATAGTTTCTCTTATTTTAGACAATTTGTATTTCACTTATTGTGGCAGCTCACAGGTACGTCCAGACCATTTTGTAATAGTAACACGTTGGCCGCAGCCGTAAGCCACCGCCGTAATTTTATGCTGAATTAATTTCACAGGAACTGGCGTGCCGCCGGAATCTGTCCGCTGTCAGCAGGAGGGAGGAGTTTGAGCGGGGAGAGTAGAACCGATGCTCGTCGTCAATTGGTTAGCCGGGCGATGAATACCCAGAAGTAATTTGATCGCGAATTTTGTTGAAAATTGAATTAAGCTGTTGTCTAACGTTCAATGTGATCAGCAAAATGAGCGTCAATCACCGCACTTGCGGTGGAGCAAAAAGATACAGCATGCGACTGACGTGACGTATAAGACACCTGAAACAAAAAATAAAGTTTAAAATATTCTTTCGACCAATCAAAATGTGCACATTGTGCAACGCTACACTCCCGAGAGTGGGAGAGGCGGTATGAATGAAACTTGTGCAACCAATGCACGGGGCCACGGGAATGATAGGAAGGATAGGTGCCTCAATGTTTTTATAAAGTAAACTCCCAATGTCGGGGGTCCCAACGTGCTTTTTAGGGTTCCGTACCCAAAGGGAAAAGCCGGTTTTTTTAATATTTATATGACTGTGACTGCTTCGATGATCGGTGACGCACTTTTGAGCCAACCTTAAGAAATCATGGGTTCGATACTTAAGACCCAACTTTTTGTCAGTAGTTAACTCGACAAAGTTTTAAATATGCTAACCAATGGTTTCAAAATTTGGCAAAATGCGTTAATTTATTAATTTTTAGTATTTTTAGTTAGTATAACTAACTGTCAAATAATTAGTTCTCCAACTTTTTTGACAATTCGTGAGGCTAACAACTGAAGTAAACCGGCCAAGTTCGAGTCGGACTCGCGCACGAAGGGTCCTGTACCACTATCGCAAAAAACGCCAAAAATCACATTTGATGTATGGGAGCCCCACTTAAATATTTATTTTATTTTGTTTTTAGTCTTTGTTGTTATAGCGGCAAAAGAAATACATTATCTGTGAAAATTTTAACTGTCTAGCTATCACGATTCATGAGATACATCCTGGTGCCAGACAGACAGACGGAAAGTGGAGTCTTAACAATAGGGTCCCGTTTTTACCCTTTGGGTACGGAACTGTAAAAAAGTGGTGTTTTACTGAAATTTGGAACCATTGGTTAGCATATTTAACCATTGGTTAAGAAGTTAACTACCGATAAAAAACTGGACCTTAGACGTGCTAGGTGTTGGGTAGCGGAGGTTCCTGTTCAGGATAAGGCGGGAGGAAACGCCCGGGTGTCACCATTGTGCGGATCGCCCGGAGGACACGGTAGAACATACGGTGGAGGTCTGCCCCGCTTGGGTGGAGCAACGCCGTGTCCTCGTGGAGGCGATCGGCGGTGGCGATCTCTCGCGTCCGGCCCTGGTTCAGGCCATGGTACGGAGCGAGAGGGCATGGGAAGCTGTCACCTCCTTCTGCGAAGCAGTAATCCTCGCGAAGGAGGAGGCAGAACGCGTAAGGTAGAGGCAACGGAGGCGCCCTCACGCCCCAAGCCACCGCAGGAGACGCGTCGGGCGTCGGGAGTCGCAAGCCGATGCCCGGCCACCGTAGGCGCGGGCTTGCGGACGGCGAGTAATGGGTAGCTCGCCGCCCGATTAGGACCAGGCCCGAGTCGACGGCTCGTAGTGTTCCACGCGCGCCTCAAAGAGATGTCAGCAAAATTGACAGGGTCCGCTAGGGCCGATGCCTGTCTGGGTCGCGGATAAATTTGAAAATAGTAACCGCGGCCTTGGCTCAAGCAACTGAAGGAACACGGGTGGGTTTTAGTCAGTAAAAGTCTGACACGCCCTCCCGCTTCACCCAGAGCGGGAGAAGTCATTGGATGCTATCCCACACAAAAAAAAAGGTGTTGGGTAGCGATTTCTCAATAGCTAGCACTCTTGAGTCTAGATATAAGCCCAACTTGAATTGGTTTCTTCTAGGCAAGCGTGCTTCACCGTAGACCACGTCATCGCTTAACATTAGGTGAGATAGTGGTCTAACGCGAGCCTATAGATTATAAAAAAAAAACTTATGGGAAAAGGCTCAATCCTTATTCGTTGTATACGAAGCTAAATATAGAAGGTAAGGTTAGACAACTTAATGTTCTATTATTATGAGTGTGAAATCTAAAAACTGTTTCACATACCAATATTCCTTGGCTGGTTACGTAGCAGGAGGGTGCCATACTAATTGAGTGAGGGTCTAAGGCACCAGGAAAAGCTCCCCTAACCAGCGCAATACATGAACCCTTGCGTTTGAGCGCATTACATTGCTCGCTAAGATTTTGTATCGATCGGTTGGTTGTGTGGTACTTCCTAAAGAGCATTAAAATGAGGCTAATAGAGAAGGGACTCACGGCAGTGAAGTCACGATTACCCGTGACTCTAATCTAGTTTTAACCAAAACCAAGGTCTAACATTAACATTAAAAGCGGGATATTTACCATGTTTACTGTTTGTTGCGAGTTCCCGATATTTCGGTGCTGTTGCAAGCACCATGATCACGGATAAACTGAAGTCATTGCGGGTGGGTGTTTATGAGGTGACAAAACGATCTACCCTCTTTCTTGTTCGTTTTTTGCACTCAGTACCGCTACAATTGTCACTCACAACTCGATTCTGTTCCCGACACACGAAACTCACTGTGTCCGCTCGCGAACCTTTTTCGGGTTTTACACAGCTGAACGACTGGATTCCAGGCTCTCGGCAATTGAAACCCATCCTCTTCCTCTTCCTTTTATATTTGGTAATCTCGAAAGCCCTCACCAGATTAGGGATATAGTGGCGTTCTGTCGAAATGACCTGAGGGTTATGTAACTCAATCCAGTGGTTCAATCCTGATTCCAAAAGATGTTGAGCTATGGCCGATTTTTGGGTGTCGTTGTTCTTTACCGCTCTGATATGCTCTAAAATTCGACAAGCAACCATACGCTTCATCTGACCGATGTATGACTTACCACAACTACAATCTACTTTATACACCGGGCTTTTCCAGCGGGAAGTTGTCCTTCGGCGAACGCAGCATCTGTGACACTTTTCTGAAAGGAGTGAAGACAGTCTTTACGGCGTATTTCAACCTTATCTGTCACTCCCCTCATGTACGGCAAAAATGCTGGCTGCCTCTCAACCTCGCACTTCTGGTGCTTACAACCAGTTTCTTGTTTAGGTTGTGCAGTCTTGCCCGTATATCCGTGAGCACATGTGTTAGCTCAGCACGTAAATGTTCCTGGTCGCTTAGATCATATGCGCGGTTAGTAAGTGTAGTCACTTCAGAGTTCAGTTGTCGGGGATGGTGGTGAGAATCACCGACCCTAACCTAGTGGTTTGCAACAGAACCCAGACTTTTAAGAGTGGGTACCTGCTAGCTTCTGCGCGCCTCTTGGCCCGCGTGAAATGAGTTATATTTCAACAAATCTTACTCCTAGCACAAATAGAAAGGCCGCTGCCTTTTTCGGGTTTTGGCAGGTTGCATTTAAATCAATTAATTATGGCATCTGTGCCATTGGCTACCTATTCTCGAGGTATTTTTTTTAAATAAAATGTATTTTACCAAAAAAACGGAGGTACTTAAAAACGACTCACATAATTATTCAATCTTGACATAAAAACAACATTCAGACAACATTTCAGTAACGCCTATGAAATGAATCTTTAAGTACATAGCCGCGCTAGTCCGATGGACGGCGACCACTCATAAAATGGTTGTATTGGCCGGGGATTTACTGAATTCAAAACAATTGCAATAAGTTAGCTTGTTAGGCGAGATAGTGGTCAAACGCGAGCCTATCGATAAATAAATAAATATTTTAGGTGAGAATAAACGACACCAGGACTTTTTAATCCTCTGACAAACATTTTGTTTTGTGTAAATTATTTCATCACCACTGCTCTCAAAAACGGTGAAGGGAAACATCGTGAGGAAACCGGCATGTCCTAGAACAAAAAATTCGAAGACATGTGACATCCACCAACCCGCACTGGGCCCGCGTGGTGGATTACGGCCCATTCCCTCTCACAGAGAGGAGGCCTGTGTCCCAGCAGTGGGAACATTAATAGGCCGATGATGTGCTAGGGGTTAAAGAAATGTGTAGACTCATTGTTTGTGTTTTAGTAAGAAAAAGACACTGGATGGCAACAAGTTAGTTGGTAAAATCTAATAGAGATGAAATACAAAACTTTTTAACAAAAAAAAACTCGGTCAAGTGCGAGTGGGACTCGCTCACGAAGGGTTCCGTACCCAGGGTGGCATCAACTATGTATGGGGATACCATCCACCACCACTTTCAACTTTTTTTATTTTCCGATAATTTGTGCTGTAAGACCTTACTTTTTGCCAAATTTCGTGATTCTAGGTCAACGGAAACTACCATATAGGTTTTCGATTTAAAACCTTAGGGTACTTCCGGTTGACCTAGAATTGTAAATTTTGGTTTAAAGCAAGGTGTTAAAGCATAAGAAAAGGAAAAATTCCGAAAAATAAAAAACGTTAAAATTAAGGTAAATTTTGGTACTTACAAGTTTTCGCGAAAATCTAAATTTGCCCACATCGTTTTACTGTGTTGACTCAGGACGTTCATTTTTATACACCTAATAGGGACTATAGACCTTCACAACAACTTGCTAGGTCCACCCGTTCCTGAGAAAATCGGTGGTGACACACGGACAGACAGACGGACAATAGAGTGATCTTATAAGGGTTCCTTTTTTTAGCTTTTGAGGTACGGAACCCTAAGTAAACCAACTTGCAAAACAAAGCAAACAATAACCTTCTTTTCGGAAGTTGGTGTCTTGGCTAGGTACCTTTTTTTTCGTTTTTGACACCGAATTCCGAAAAGAACGTTATTAGGAGTAATTGTTTTTGTTGTAGGTTTTACTGTTTTGTTAAAAAGCTTTTTATGTTTGTCTTTTTAGATTTGATTCCTTATTATGAAAATAATTTATACCCAGAAGGCTTCTCATAACAATTCCAACAAGCCTTAACTAGACTGGGATACATTGTTTTATTATGCAGTTCCAGTGCCTACCTACCGTCTTCATCACCAGATCAGTTCGATGGTATTTGATGGTTTTCAGTAAAACCATTAACTTATATTTGTTTCATCACAGTTATTTTACTATTAGAAATATCTTATACCCAAAACATACATTATCATTGAGTAAATCCAGTGCCCAACTATGGTCTTCTTCATCAGTTCCACTTCACCTAATGATACTTTCCGAATGCAAATGCTTGCCATGTTGATGACAGTTTCAAAATCGATACATAAATGCCTATAAAATTTGAGGAGTCCTCTCGATTTCCATGGGATGTCCTCATCAGATCCTCACATATCACACATCATCAGCCTATTAATGTTCCCACTGCTGGGACACAGGCCTCCTCTCTGTGAGCGGGGATGGGGTAGGGTAATCCACGAAGCAGGCCCAATGCGGATTGGTGGATGTCACATGTCTTCGAATTTTGGTTCTTGGACATGCCGGTTTCCTCACGATGTTTTCCTTCACTGTTTTTGAGAGCAGTGGATCAGAGTCTTACTTAGTGACAATGGGACCACCTGTAGAGTATTTCCTTTCAAACAAAAATAAGAATGTTTAAATTGGTCTTAATTGACGGAGTAATCAGTGTTCATACAGTAAAAAATTACCTGCAGTCGAACATAGAACCGCCTCCTTATGGGAAGTCGGTTATAAAGGATTCTTGTGATTGCATAGAAAGTTAAGAATTTCATTCGACGGTATCTAATTTGGAAATAAGACTTGTCTATACGTTAAAATTATTTGCTTTAACTGTAGCAGCGATTGACACTTAATTTGTCAGTATAATTATGTTAGAACTTAAATTTTATTGAATAAAGTAAGTACTTAAGAACAATAAAACAAATTATATTTGTCTATACACTTTACTTATTTAATACATCACTCTCCTATTGCACATAAAATAAATTAAATTCGTTAATTTCTACTAATTAAATTAGCAAAATTTGGTGCATCAACACACAGAAACATATTTTATTCAAGTTTATGTACACATAGAACTAAAACTATACCTACTCACTATTATTATTAATATTAAACCTAACTATACAATTATACATATATTGTTAAATTTTCACTTTAAAAACGTCCATTCACGAAATTATGTCATTCACTGCTTCGGCAGCGTCCACAGACGCCGGCAGCCAGTTGTGCTTTCAGAGAGACCAACTTCTTCTGGAAAAAAGTAACTTGCGTGGCGAGCCGAAACTCCCGAATCTTCCTTCTGTTGCGGCTCTGCTTGGCAGCCTGGTTGTTACGGTCTCGTTGCTGCCTGTAAGCGTCAGCAGTCTGGCTCGTCTGCACCGCCCTCCGCATCCTTGGGTTGTTACCCAGCAAGTTTCCTCCATTCTTCGCTGCCATTGCGCTCAGGGCATCTCGTTCAAACGCCAGATATTCCTCGTCGTCTAACAATGATGAGGAGTCGTAGATCTCCCGTGACTCCTCAGACGGCGAGGGCGCTGTTGGTCTGCTTTCCGTCCAGCTCCCGATTGAGTTGGGAGACATCATCGATGTTGATGGTACTGCATACATCACTGCAGGCTGGTACGGATACGTGGCGTAGTGATGGGATTCCGTGTACGATGGTACCGCACTGGAACCGGACGGCGGAGATGGATAAGCACTTGACGCGGGGACCGGTGACACGGGCTCCACCTTCACTTCGAGTTTACTTAAGTCCAAGGCCGTGGCGTAGAACTGGGATTCTGTGTACGACGGATATGGTTCCGGCAGAGATGGTGACCGTATAGTAGCACTAGACATGGAGGCTGGAGACGCGGCCTCCATTATCACCGCGGGTTTACTCAAGTCTAAGGCAGTTTCCTGCGCGTATGGAGTCCACAGCGACATTTTAAGCACTTTTCAACTTGACGAGCAAATCACGAATGTCCGTCTACGAGTATTTTGCCAGGCGAGTGTCGTTTAAAAGAGGCGGGGCCTAAGTGAGCCCCCCGGTGGAAGGGTTGAGAGCAGGTAGCCACCCTAACGGAACTCGAGGGATAGAAGATTTATGGTTTTTTTTTTTAATGGAGAGAATGAACACAAAGTTAAAGTGAAATTTGAAATGAATTTTGGTAGTAATTAGGTTTTTCCGTGGTTGTTCTTTTTGTTATGTCACGAATTATTTAAACTAGCTGTTGCCTGCGGCTTCGCTCCTGTGGACTACCCCACAGGACCCGTTTTCGGGATAAAAAAATAGCCTGTGTCACTCAGGAATAATGTAGCTTTCTATTGGGGAAAGAATTTTTCAAATAGGTCCAGTAGTTTCGGAGCCTATTCGGTACAAACAAACAAACAAAAAAAATATTTTCTCTTTAAGTATAGATAAACAAGACACTCATGATTTTGTTTGTCAGTACTCTGATAGATTGACTTCACAGTCGTAGGTACACAAATATATAATTAGAGTGTTTATCTAATTACTTAAGTGTAAACATCAGAAAAAAACAAGTTGGTAGATACATAACCTGAAACTACATTAATTCGTGATGTAGTAGTTAGTCTGTGATCTAAGGGACTGTTGCGAGAAGTTTTTCACCTTCAAACTGTGAAAATTTCAACTGTCTAGCTATCACGGTTCATGAGATACAGCCTGGTGACGGACAAACAGACAGATGGACAGCGGAGTCTTAGTAATAGAGTCCCTTTTTACCCTTTGGATACAGAACCCTAAAAAGCTAAGCCTAATCTTCTGAACAAGTGGAACTCTTATGAGGCGGCCCATTCTGAAGATTTCGAACCTTATTCTCACGATGATGAGGTATGGATTGCATTGGTATTTTTACAGTGTGTGATCGTTTGTCACTAACATGTCTGTTTAGAAGATTTTCTACTTCAGTGCCTAAAACAATCGGTATGAAATACATAAATTTTGTATGAAACGCAAACATAGTGCCTAATTGTCGCCAGGGATAAGCAAATAATAAATTCCTGTTATTTGTTACAACTGAGCTACTTTGTCGAGTAGATGAATGAAAATTGCGAAAGGCTTGAGATAAGGTGGTCCACAATGGATCTCTTCGCAAGATGTATTGTCATTTCTCAGTTTTGTGATATAATTGTGTTTGATTTCTAAATCCTCAAAGCTTGAGATTTCCTCTGACAATCATTTATTCTAATAATATGGACTTTAGCAGATTTGCAAAATCTTTAAGTCGTAACTGACACTATTCTTGAAAGCGATAGAAAATTAGAAATATAATAAAAAATAGTTATTATATTTACATGAAATCATAAATTTCAAAGATTTTTCTTACGATTTTCCACATGCTATATAAAAAAAAAAAAAATGATACTGGACTACATATTAGCGTATAAATGTAGCAAACTGTTAGTTTTCGACATTATTACAACGTGGCTTTTAAAATCTTGGCGGTAACCTAAATAAATCCCTGAGGGATCCTTCAAGTTCTGCAATAAGATGTTATTTTATTTGCATCCTTTTCGAATCTTAACTACAAACGCACATCAATGCCATATACAATAAACCCCCCCCTCCCCCCCCCCCCCTTACCGTTTCACGCGATGCAGTATGTTGCATATTTTGCTGATTGTTATCAGCAGCACCAGTTATTAATATTATTCTTACAAAAATATGATTTACAACATTTCCAGAACGACAAAGCTGGTAACTTTTGCCCATAGTGTTTGCTGTTCCCAGTTTTTTTTTGTGACTGGTAACAATGACAGAGACCAAGCTTGGACAGTGCCCATTATTAGCGGATTATAATCCGCAAAAAGAGCAGGTACTTACTGTCGTGTGGACCACGGGCGTTGGTCCAAGTGATGCGATGTTAGTGATAGATGCGTTATTGATTGCGTAAATTACTGATATGCTGTTTATTTGTAAAGGTTTATTTTATTCCTTGTTTATAAGTGTTGTTAGCTATTTGAATTTATCCCTGAAATAGACATTAACGAAACTCGCTTGAACAAAGTTAGCGTATCTACACATCTCGCTACCTGCTATCCCTTGCGTCGTAATATTTTCTTGCATTAGCAGATGCAAGGTTTTCAAAGCTCGTCATCATCCCACGGGATCTGTCGATTATTCCGAACAATAACATCTACGCTGACCAAAACGTGACCAGTCTTCAGGGAGTCACTCGCTATTGCGTTTGTTATTCTAAGCAGCACACAAATACTGCCAGTTTTTGCTTCTATAGTATTCCGGAAAGAATACAATAATTTAGAAATGTGGTCGAAAAATGTGTGTGATTATGTTATTCCGTTTGTGGTTTAAATTAAAATGTCGCACTTCGTCTTTGTGCGAATAAAAGGTGCGAAAGGATTTGGCTGGACTGTATCCTCTTTTTTGCACATTCCTATCTAAGCTTCTATAATTTTAATTTTATTGAGCTCGTATCGAATTTGTGTGAGTCTTTGTTTACTGACCTTAGCAATTAATAGCTTTTGTCTGATACGTTATAAGATTTCAAACTACATAGGTACAGGAGAACCTTATTTTTAGGTGGCGCAAGGACTACGTGTCTACGTGGACGTCAGAGTCTTTTAGACGATATATTATAATGATGTCCATTGTATAAAAAAAGAAGTCGCATATGTTCTGTTTTAAACGGTTGATGTTTACACGATGACATATTAATCTACTGTTTTCTTTGTCTTAATTTGAAGTGTCTGTGAAATGGGCGGAGTCAAGAATAATACTCTTATACAAGAAAGATGTAAGTAATTACCGTCCTATAAGATTACTCCCTTCTATGTTCAAACTGTTCGCGGCCTGTTTAATCAAGAGAATAGAGTCAGAAATAGAGAAGCACCAACCCATGGAAGAGGCAGGATTCCAAAAGGGTTTCAGCACTTTGGAACAAGTAATTGTAAAACCTCAAGAACGTCAACAACCCTTATACCTAGCATTTATTGATTATGGAAAGGCCTTCGACTCCATATCTCACGAAAGCATATGGAGAGCAGTATATGATCAAGATATCCCCAACTGTACATAAACATCCTGAAAGACGTCTACAGCAAAAGTGTAATCCGTGTGAAACTTGACAGACTGGGGCAATAATCAAAATATGTAGAGGCGTGAAACAGGGAGACCCGCTATCACCTACAATCTTTATATCAGTTCTACAACACATAATGAAAGACTTAGACTTAGACTGGAAACACAAAGATATTAAGATAAAATCGGAAAACCTGAATAACCTTAAATTCGCTGATGACATAGTTCTCTTCTCAAAATCATTTAAACAAGTAGAAGAGATGGTGGCGAAGCTATGCAAGTTAAACAACAGTAAAGGATTACAGTTAAACAGATCAAAGACGAAAGTAATGACAAACGCTATCCAAACACCTATACTAGCTGACAATTGGCAGATTTTGGAGTATGTGGAGAGATATATATACGTGGGGAAATATATTTCATTCAGCAACTCCAGAAACAAAGATGCAATTGATAGGAGAATAAACATGACATGGAGTAAGTTCTGGAGCTTAAAAGAAATAATGAAATCAAAACTGCCCTTGAAACTGAAAAAGAAAGTTATGGACATGCTACCCTGCATGTCATAAGGATCACAAACTTGGATATACAACAAATATTCAAGGGACAGAATACAGAAGACCCAGAGGGCTATGGAAATAAGTATCCTGAATATTAGGCTGAAGGATAAGCAAAAGTCAGAAAAGATATGAAAAAAAGTTATAGATGCTCTTCAGCATATGAAACGACTGAAGTGGAAGTGGGCAAGTCATGTAGCAAGATTGACAGATGGAAGGTGGACAGAACTAGTCACTAATTGGCAAGGCACAAGAGGCGAGAGAGCCAGAGGACGCCCTAGAGAACGTTGGATAGATGAAATAATAATAAATGCTGGAGAAGACTGGCAAAAGATAGCGAAGATAAGAAATACCTGGAAATTGTTGGAGGAGGCCCGCCAGGGGCATAACTAAAAAAATATTTTTTTTGTAAATTTGTGTACCTAATGTTAAGAAACTCTATGTATGTTAAGGAAATAAAAAGGTTTAATAAATAATAAATTTGAAGCAATGATATCGCAAAGTTAAATGATCCACATGTTCCACACAAGCTGCCTACATTTCACACCACTCTTTCTTAACAAAGGCGTGAAAACTGGCCAGCTACATTGACATGTCAATCAAAGCGACACGCAAATCGCAGGCTTATGCGAATCGAATGGTGAGCCTCCACAATGCCCACAATTGATACAATGTATTACGGGAACGTCTCGAAAACTCCGACAATACCAAATAACTGTTTTATTGTAGCCCTTTTCGGTCCTTCAGAAACCCATTTAGTTTTTACGTCACCGGCCTTCCTTATTCCCACTGATTAAAGCTCAAAATCGTGTCGCATGCTGCCTGTTGTGGTTTTTTTTGTAGACCAAACCATCATTGAAAATATAATCCCGTATGAGTTATGTCAATTCTTCCTTAGCACCTGCTTTTCATTGTGAATCTTCGGCTTTTATAGCTTATAACGGTATGCAAAGATGGCAAAGATAATTGTGACAATGTTGCACTGTTTTGCTTGAGAATAGTTTTGGAAATGGCCTTCAGAAAGAACTAGGTTGGGGATTATCAGCACGATCTTCATAGTTTATAAAGTGTCTCTGGAAACATATTGTCAGCATAGACACAGATAATATAATACTAGCATACAGATGCCTCATCCCATACAAAGAAACCGTGCCGATGTAACTAGCGTTTTTCATCTGATTATGCCGATTATTTTTTGTAAATCGATCGCGTTCGGCTCCTTTCCACGGCGATAGATAGATCACCTTCTATATCCGTGGAATGGAACGGAACGGAACCGAACGCGATCGATGTACAAAAAATAATCAGAATAATCAGTATAGAACGTCGGCACGGTTTCTTTGTATGGGATGAGACACCACTGGCATAGAGTTGCAAGCTCCTTTATTATACTTCAATAAATATACTTGAACACTCTCTTTCTAAACTGGCCCCAAGGTCCCGTCTGTAATGTCAATCAGTAGCATACCACATCATCGATTGCTTGCCTATGCGGGTTGCTATGTGATTTTGAATAAGGCAAAACTGTATTTTAAATTCATACGAAAATTATATGAAACGGAAACCTATGACTACTTCGGAATGTTAAGCCCTGCTGATGATTCAAGCTGATAATGAGAGATACTCAAGCTACTGTTTCAGACCATAATTATGGCCCAAGTTGGAAAAGTAGCATGTCACAAACTATTTGTGTGGCAAAGGCTTCATTTAGATCACAGAGAACTATATAAACTGGTCATTCTTTTATATCAGTGGAATAATAACAGTAAACTGAATCGCCCCTATCCCAAATATTACATAAGCTGCAACAACTATTGACAGCACGCTGATAACCCATGAAACTCCAACGTTAACCCGTCAACTGATAATATACTAAAATAAACCTTAAGCGTAAGGAACATGATGTATTTTTGTAGTTCGGTGGTTAGGATATTGGTAAGGTCACAGATGCACAGAGATATTGATTTATTCAATAACTTAATGTTATTTTTTCTGTAGCGTGTGTCGATCACGCCTTTTATGGAGCGAGGTAAATGGTATCTGCAAGGTGTTATGTACCGTTTGAAGACAACGGTTTTAGTAAAATGCAAGACACAATCATAAATCAGCTAAGTATCTATAGGATGTTTTTTTAGAGGAATAGAACTTTATGTTGGCCACACTGTTTTAACTGGCGGCCATTTTGTCCGCTGTCAAGTGATTTGTGTTTAGTTTGGTTTGGCATTTCAGCATTAATAGACTGACTCCTGAACAACGCTTCCAAATTGAGCAAATTTCTTGTTTTGTGCAAATGGCCAGAACGTTACAGTCAATGGTGACCGATATAGAGCCCTGATTACTGACTTTTTCGTTCCTCATTTGAACAACCATGATGTGCAGGAGCTGTGGTTTCAATAAGACGGCGCAACATGTCACATAGCTCGTGCCACAATTGATTTACTGAAGGAAACGTTTGTTAGCCACATTGTTTCACGTTCCGGAGGCCTCCAAGATCGTGCGATTGAACGCCGCTAGACTATTTTCTGTGGGGATATATGAATTCGCTAGTCTACGCCGATAAGCCCCAAACGATCGACCACTTGGAGGACAACATTCGCCGCGTTTTTGGTCACAAATGTTGGACAAAGTGATTGAAAATTGGACCTCCAGATAAGATTACGTCCGAGGCTGCCGTGGCGGTGTTATGCCAGAAATCATATTTAAATTATAATGCCAAAGGATTACCTTTTGAATGAAGTCAATTTCATGTCAATTTAAAAATGCATTATTATTAATATTCATTAAATTCATATTGTTTTATTCCGTTTCAAAGTTCTATACCTCTAAAAAAACATCCTTTGCTTAGTTTGCATTTTTATCGGTTGTCAAAGTGATGATAGACATAATTTTAAGAGTAATTATTAACCGGGCGAAAAATGTACTGGCGACTATTATACTAAGTAAGTACCTAACTATTTATCCAGTTTTAGTAATACCTTTTAGGAGGTTTTTTTGAGCTGCAGTAATAATATTGTTACATACTTTAATTGTATTTGAGTTTCTATTTTAGCATATTATTCTTCTGAAAATAGCAGAACAACGCGAAAATAGCAGGACGAGGCGGCATCGCTGTGCAGCGTGGGATTTCGGGTGTACTCTTGTTTTCAACGAATTAGTCCAAGAGCGAGCGAAGCGAGCTTAGGAATTTGGGCACCCCGACACAGATAAGTTAGGTTCGAAGTTAGAAGAAGTACTCATCTCCTTCATGTTACGTTATTTTAGAACCTGCAGACAGAAAAAGGAGTCCGTCCATAAACTTTTAATTTCAAGTCGCTGTTTTAAACCTACCACCCCCTTGTTTGTCGCCCACTTAGTATTTCAGAAAGCCATATTCAGTATTTTTTACACCTTTAATTTGAAATTATTTTCGCTCGTTTAAATACTATCCTAATTTTAATAAGGAAACTTCGCCCAGGGATCAAACTTGATTAGGAATGCGTATGACGTTGGAGCACTGAAACTGCCCTATGTACAATATGACTCACTGATGGCATTTACATTTATCTTAAGCTTTTTGGTAAGAATATTAAACTTTATTTATTTAGGTAGGGAAAAACGGTAAACGGAATATGGTCCCAATAAAAGCACAGTTCTCCCCAGAGGTGCTTACGACTATAAAACACAGTTTTATTGGAACTAAACAATGTGCAAACTGCATTTGGAAAGGCTTAACACAAATACTATAACAATGTAATTCTACGTCAATAGCAAAGACAACGGTACCTACAGACATGAATAGTGGAATTAGCACTATTGTCTGATTGAAAATAACTTGCAGAGTATTGTTCAGTGCCTATTTTTTGTTAAATAGGTACTACCCTTATTTTAAAGAATTTTATTTCACTTATTATGGCAGCTCACAAACATGTCCACTATTTTGTAATAATACGGCGGGCAACGTGTTTTTTTTTTCCAAATCATTTAATACCAAATAAATTTTATATTAAGCTATAATATTCAACGATTATCAAAATGAGCGGCAGTCGCCGCCCCTGCGGTGGAGCGGAGCACAAAGATATAGCATGCAACTGACGTATAAGACACCTGTTACATAAAATAAACATTACAATATTCTTTCGACCAATCAAAATGTGCACATTGTGCAACGCTACACCCCCGACAGTGAGAGAGGCGGTATGAATGAACCTTGTGCAACCAATGCACGGGGCCATGGGTAATATAGAAAGGAAAAAGGTCATATTGTTTTTTTAAGAAGACTCCCAATGTCGGAGATCACAATGGGGTATTTAAATTTATATATGGCTGTGACTGCCTCGATGATCGGTGGCACGCTTTGAACCAACCTTTCGGTTCGATCTTTAAGGCGCCGATTCCCTTGAGTAGCTGATTTTAAAATGAGAATCAGGTCTAAATGGCTAGTCGTAATTCCTTGAAAAAAATAAATGTTATATAAGACTATTTTCTTAATAATTTGATCTAAGCAAATTTTGAATTTTATTTGTATAACATAGTGTAATTAATTTGTAAAGTTATGTCTAAAACGGACAAAAACACGACAATCACACCAAAACCGCTGGGCGTATTTTAATGAAATTAACACCATCTCAAAGATAATTTAATTATCTACATTATGATCTGAGGCTTTTCTTTTTAAAGTCATAGAATAATAAGGAATGTACAAAAAACTACAAAATTTTGGGTCGCGCGGGTGTGAAACGACTGCGCGTTTTGTTCACTCAAGGTCGTTGGCAATAGTCGTCGTCTTAAGTCTGGTGTGCTAGCTGTTGGATATCTAGCGATTTCTCAGCACCTAGGTCTCAGCACCCTAGAGTCTAGACTCTAGGGTGCTATCTACCGAACCTTTCGGCATAAACCGGGCACATACATATCTAGATAATATATGTGCCCGGTTTATGCCGAAAGGTTCACTCCTTATTAGTTATATACAAAGCTTAGAAGGTAAAGTTAGACAACTTAAAATTCCATTATTATGAGTGAAAATCCAAAAACAGTTTTCACCCGAAATTCGACGGCTAATAAAGTTTGCCCCTTAGTCGCGTAGTAGGAGGGTGCCATACTAATTGAGTGAGGGTCTGAGGTACCAGAGGTAGCGCCCCTAACCAGCGCTATACATGAACCCATGCGTTTGAGACTTTGATTGCAATACATGGGTCGCTAAGTATTTGTATCGATCGATTGGTTGCGTGGAACTTTGGGTTGCTAAGAGAGCAGTAAAATGAGGCTCATAGAGAAGGGATTCGTTGCAGTGAAGCCACGATCACCCTTGACTGACTCTAAAATCTTACTTATAAACTCAGATTCCTTCAGCCGAACTACGTTAAATGCTAAGACTTGCTGGTTAATTCTTAGCTTTCATTCAGGTCTTACTTACTAAAGTGCTAGAAAAGTCTGAAATTATCGAAATTACTGATCACAGAGCTGTTCGGGCTTTTATCAATAAGACTTAGCGACTTAGCAGGGAGGAGGAGGAGGTTTTACCTATTGTTTACGAGACATCTGCACATAAGTATGAAATGCCGCAGTCTGTTCTAGGTACTACACTCTAAGAGGCGAAAAAAAAATACAGATTTTTAGACCTCTACCTAAGTCTGTATGTAGCCGCAATTCATACAAAATGGTAACTGTAGGTTTATCTTACCACAATCTGTGAACACAATATCACAAACGCTCGCCTCAGCGCCGCGCGGCGTGCGCGCATCTTTTTATTTCATCGCACATTTCTGTCCTCGTGCCAAATGTTTTCTCAACGAGATGGCAGATATTATGATTGTCATCCATATGGGCATCCCTTTTCAAATGTATGGTTCTAACACGTCGACAGTCTGACAGCATGAGCTGGGTTGATAGTTGATATCTAGGCTTCTTACTGGTTTAAAAATATCCGGCAGTCTTATCGGTTTTGAAAAAGCCTTCGTAATGTTTGCTGCATCAGTAAATAACCAAACCAAACTAACACGTCCTGAGAACTTAGAATCTTATATAACCAATATAAAAATGAAACAGAAAAGACTGCTGTATCCATAATCATTACATATTATTATTAAAAAAAACCCGAGGGACGCGGCATGATACGTTCTCGTAGGACCTACCTATAATAATAGTACATGCCTCGTAGATACCGATGAGCATCCAGGGTCATATGATGGTTTAAGGCTACATAAGAGTGGGTATCTAGTTAATTATTGCATTATTTGCAGGTTGCATTTATACAATAAATTATTACATCTGGCAGATATATCATCCAACGGCTACCTATTTCCAGTTTTTTTTTTAAACGACTTACATAATATTCATTTTAGACAAACCCCTTGCAGATGTTCTAGAGTGAAACTAAAATAAATATGCAGACAACAGGTAACAGCTATAAAATTAATCTCTAACCCTATACTGCCGCGCTAGTCCGATGGACAGTGGCCATTCATAAAATGGCCGTATTGGCCGGGTTTTAACTAAATTCAAAACATTGTCAATGAGTTAGTTATTATTTTTTACTATTAGAGAATAAAAGAGACCAGGACTTTGGCTCTGGCAAATTTTTGGTGTGGAGTGAGATTGTTTTAGCAACTAAGTAATAAAAAAAAGCATTAAATTTGGTGCTAGGGATTAAAGAAATGTGTAGACTCAGTGTTTGTGTTTTAGTAAGAAATGGACACTGGATGGCAAAATGTTAGTTGGTATAAACTAATAGAGATGAAATACCAAAAAGGATTCTTGTGATTACGTAGCAAGGTAAGAATTTCATTCTACAGTATTTAATTTAGAAATCAGGACTTCTCTATATTACCTACTTGCTATAACTGATGCGGCGTTTGACACTTCATTTGTAAGTATAGTTGGGACCGAAATTCTCTTGAATAAAGTAGGTGAACTAAGTGGCTTAAAACAGTCTATATTTGTCTATATTTATATTTTATTTATATATTACATTATTCTCCTATTCCGTATAAACTAAATTAAATCCGTTTGTTTCTAATGACTGTAAAAACATTGTGCGCGTGGCAGCCATGTTGCACGATGGCGGCCACCGCGCCGGTGACGGGTTAAACTAACTGGGAGTGTTTCTACGCTGAAAGGATTCATGTTATCTTTGCGCACGCGACTGTTGCAGTTATTGTGAGCTAATAAAATTATTATAAAAGCTAATTCAAATTAGTTCGGCACTTAAACCTTGATCACCGTAGGAGCTCAATATTGTTCAAGTTGCTAAAGTGGATATCTTAAATAAATACTATCCACCTATATTTATACTTATGGATTTGAACGATTGTTATTAGCTTGGGGCTTTCAGAGAGATTAAGTTTGGCTTTTGAATAGATAGCAGCATGGACCATGACGGAAGGCCACTCTTCAAAAAAGGGATTATTGTTTTCAATTACAGAAAAATAAGAAACAATTTTAACAACAGAAGACAATAGATTACTTCGCCAGACAGGCCATGTCGCCTCTAATTCAACGTAGGTAGGAACCTAAATAACGGTTTTATTGTTCCAAAGAAAGTTCTATTTTGCGAACCTTCAAAACGTCGCATTGTCTTCTGTGTAGCATAAAAGGGTTGGTTCTTTTCAAATACAGCACAATGCAGAATATATAATTTGCATGTGAATTTTGCAGTAAAGCAGGGTTCTTTGGAAGAATGTTGACTTGCACTAATAATTCAACGAAGGTACCAAACTAACGGTTTTATTGTCCCGAAAAGATAAAGTTCAATTCTTCCGTGTTGCATTAAAGGGCTAGTCCTTTGGAAATACACATCACATCACATCACATCATCAGCTTTTTAATGATCCCACTGCTGGGACACAGGCCTCCTATCATAGAGGGAGTGGGCTATAATCCACCACGCGTGCCCAGTGCGGATTGGTAGATGTCACATGTCTTTGAATATACCACATGCAAATTATACAACTTCCATGTGGTGTTTTCAGAGTTCGTTCCGACAATGTTGACTTACTTTAATATTACAATACAATCATGGCGTATCTTGAGCGCCAGTTACCTAAGTGAGTCTATTGATATTTAGATACTAGGAATTCCAAAATTGAAAGTACTGAATATACTCATAATAATTATTTTTGTTTAAGTCGTATGTTTTACTTGAGACTATTCTTTGAACTCGAGTTCTACTTTGTTTGACCTTTGTCTCGAGTCGTATCTTTGAACTTGGGACTTATTTTCTCTCCTCCTCTGACTTCAGTTCCATGTTTGAACTGGAGTCCTATGTTATCCAGGTTGTATCTATGTCTAGGGCTTTTTATTCAGGTCTTTTGTTATTGAGGTTATTTTGTTTGTCTGGTGTCGAATTTCAGGCCAAGTCGTTACTTTGTCCGAAGCTGTTATTTCTAATCGAAGACGCTTTTTAAACTGGGCGCAACAGAATTAGATATATGAGATATATAAACTCATAGAATTAGGATAGATTTATTTAGTTTGTTTACTAGGGTTTTGGATATTTTCTAGGTATTAAGTTAGGCTAGGTAGTTTAATCTATTTTTCCTCTTGATTATCACACTCATCTAAGTTTGCCACGTGTCTAGAATTAGATGCTAGGGATTAAAGAAATGTGTAGGCTCGTTGTTTGTGTTTTTACGTAGAAATAGAGACTGGATGACAAAAAGTTTGTTGGTAAAAACTGACAGATATAAAATATGTAAAAAGATTCAGTGTGCTTGCATAGCCTGGTTAGAATTTTATTCTTTCAGCGACAACGAATTTCATAGACAGGTTTTTTTTATTTGAGTAGTCTACCGCAGACATAGTCGTCCGCGCCGTTTTTGTTTGTGTTGGAACTTAATCCTCTTTAATAAAGTGGGTTCTTAGATAGGTACAATAACACAATTTATATTCGTCTATAAATTTTATTTATTTCATACGTCATACTTCTATTGCACATACAATGAATTAAAGCCGTTATATTCTAACGATTAAATTAAATTTGGTCCATCAAACCACACAAACACAACTTAAAACTACTACGACTACGATTACGATTTTAAATGAATAACTGTTATAGGTAACATTTATTCATTTAAATTTTACGAAACTTATGTATCTAAAAAGGAACATTTATACAAGTTTATGTACACATAGACCTAAAACTATACCTACTCACTATACTAAACATAACTATGTACAATTGAGTACAAAATTATTTTTAAACATCCATTAAAAAAAGTCCACATACACTAAATTATGTCACTCTGTTTCGGCAGCGTCCACAGACGCCGGCAGCTAGCTGTGCTCTCAGAGCGGTCACCTTCTTCTGGAGGAAAGATGCTTGCGAGGCGAGCCGAAACTCCCGCATCTTCTTTTTGTCGCGGCTCTGTTTGGCAGCCTGGTTATTACGCTCTCTTTGTTGCCGATAAGCGTCGTCAGCAGTCCGGCTTGTCTGCACCACCCTCCGCATCCTCGGGTTGCTACCCAGCAACGTTCCTCCATTTTTGGCCGCCATTGCTTGCAGGGCATCTCGTTCAAATGCCTGATATTCCTCGTCGTTTAGCAATGATGAGGAGTCGTAGATGTCCCGTGAGTCCTCAGACGGCGAGGGCGCGGTTGGTCTGCTTTGCGTCCAACTCCCGATTGAGTCGGGAGACATCATCGATGTTGATGGTACTGCATATATCACTTCTGGCTGGTACGGATACGTGGCGTAGTACTGAGATTCCGTGTATGACGGATAACCATATCCCGCACTGGAACAGGCCGGCGGAGATGGATAGGTAGGAGCACTAAACGCGGGAACCGGGGACGCGGTCTCCACCTTCACCGTGGGCTTACTTAAGTCCAACGGAGCGTCCTGCGCGTAAGGAGTCCACAGAGACATTTTGAGTACTTAACAAGTTGACGTGCAAATCACGAATGCCGTCTACGAGTATGCTGACGGGTTAGTGTCGTTTAAAGGAGGCGGGGTCTAAAAGAGCCCTCCGGTGGAAGGGTTGGGAGCAGGTAGCCACCTTAATGGACCTCAAGTGATGGCAGATTTATGAGTCTCTGTCGGGTTTTTTTGAATAGAGTAAATAAACAAAACGGTAAAGTGAAATTCGAAGTAAGTTTTGGTAGTAGTTAGGTCGAACTAATCAAACATAAACAAGTCACTAATGATTTTGTTTGTCAGCGAATATACTGTTTTAAATTTTGAGTCAAATTATTAATTAGGGTATTGACCTAATGACTCGAGTATAGATCATCTAAAAAAAAAGGGCGACATGTAGACAGTACTTATATTTTTTCTGCGATCCATTTACGCTATCAATACTCTATCAATAGGGTCGTTTCCACAAATATATAGGTAGATCTCGCATCATCATCTCATCTCATCAATGTTAGTAGTTTAGCTTGTTTGTTGTAAAGAATGATTGGCAAATATAAGCATTGTTAAGTTAGATGTAATTTCGCTTAAAATATCACATCACATCACATCATCAGCCTGTTAACGTTCTCACTGCTGGGACACAGGCCTCCTCTCTGTGAGATGAAATGGGCCGTAATCCACCACGTGGGCCCAGTGCGGGTTGGTGGATGTCACATGTCGTCGAATTTTTGGTTCTAGGACATGCCGGTTTCCTCACGATGTTTTCCTTCACCGTTTTGAGAGCAGTGGTGATGAAATAATACATAAAGTATAGCGCCTGCCTGAGCTCGAACCCACAACGTACAACTTGTAAGTCGCGGCCGATACCACTGGGCAACCACTGCTCTTAAAATATGCACAGTAGAGAGTTTTGGTCATATTTTAGTTTTTTTTTTGTCTTAGATAGGCTTGCGCTTGATCACTATCTCACCTGATGGTAAGCGATGATGCGGTCGAAGGTGTAGCAAACTTGCCTAGAAGTAACCTATTCACTTTTGACTAGATTGTAGCTATTGGGAAAAACAGACTCCGGCAAGGAATTCCACTCCCTAGCTGTACGCATAATGAAAGTATTTCCAAAACTTTAGTGCGTATGGGTGGGATGTCCACCATGTACCGATGGCGCATCGCCGTACGTCTTGTAGTCCGATGATGAAACGGGCTTGGCGGAACTAAGAACTAAGTAACTGTTAATAATTTTTTTCTTTGACCATTACTTATTGTATTAAGGAACAATTACTTTTGGACGCAGCTGCATTGGCTTTCATTTATAATTTTAAATATATGTTGTAATTATGAGCTTTATTCGGTCAATGTTAGAGTTTACTTTTGGGTAAATGTGTAGTATAAAAGGATAAGATCGTCACTTAGTTGTTGCAGAACCCTTCCGGGTGCAAGTTACTTAACGGTTTTATTTTTATTGGGAGCGCATTCTGACCTTTTATTTTTGAAAGGAAAGAAAAACATGTATATTTTTTCACCGAGAATTACAAAATCATCATTATACTTTAACGACTACGAGGTTTAGTGAGTGGTACATGAATAACACTATTATGTATTCAACATTTACTAGTTGTAATTGTCAATAAGCAAAACGCTCTATCGATAACATCCGAGCAATTTGTGTGTGGTCAGATCTTAGTTCCGTTAATGTTTAAAATTTTTGCAACTCTTTCACTTAATTACTTTTAGTTATTTCAGGGATTATTAATATTTACTACTTGCAGCTGCATCAATACATCATCAATATATATAATAAATCTGTAGTGAAGTCGTTTTTGTACATCAAAAATATTTAAAAAGAAATAGCCAGGGTGTTAAGGGACAACCAACAGATAACATTTCCAGTATTTTTGAAATTTTTGTCTGTTTATTTGTGCACGTACTCGTATCACGTAAAATGTACGAAACCAAAGTTGATGACTTTTATACAGAAAAATTATGCGTAACTTAAAGTATTACGCAGTTTTTGTTTCATCGCAATCGGTTCACTCTATCAAAAGTTATATGAATTTAAAGTGTTTAAGAAGTAAAATATCTCAACACACGCAATTCAATACTCGGACAGTTGAACTCCATATTCGATACAATGGCGTTGTGCATTTGACATCATTTTCTGAATGGCGGTGTTAAGATACGCCGCGGAAAAAAGACGCTACAAAAAAACATTGGTAGGTAGGTAGGGTAGGTAGTCGAGTCCCAGCTATGTATATGTATTATTTAATTTTTTTGTTTCGGTGTGGTGTTCTGGAGTGCTACTAGATGGCGCGCAGCAAAATTGTCTTTACTTTTTTTTTGTATGAAGTCGATATTCTTCTCCCTAGAGTAAATAATATTCTGTGTAGGTAGGTAAGTAGGGTAGGTAAGTGGGGTAGAGTAGGCAGTTGACGGGAGCGAAGCCGCGGGCACAGCTAGCAAGCAATAACACAATTTTTTTCCCTGGCCGACCTAATGTATTTTCTCTTAGTTTGCGAATTGTTTCAAAAGAAGACAAATAGGCTGCAGGCCAGCTTACTAAGGTAATAAAATAATCAGTAAGTAAAAATTTTTTTTTTGCTTTTTTATAATATTTTCTAAGGGCTTTAATTGAGAAATTCATATACATTATACAGTATGACTAGTACAATATCGGAAGTGGTATTTAGTCACACAATGCGACAATAAACGGACATTCGTATCCATCAAAAGGACGTCCGTAGGGTGCTGCGCAACCTCGACGTGAACAAGGCTAGCGGCCCTGACGGAATACCAGCAATTGTTCTTAGAACCTGTGCGCCTGAACTGTCTCCGATCTTGACACACCTATTCCGCCTTTCGTATAAGGCTGGAAAAGTGCCGAATGCTTGGAAGCAGGCTAACGTGCAGCCTGTGCCCAAGAAGGGCAGCAGAGCTGACCCGGCCAACTACAGACCCATATCTGTAACCTCCATACTCTGTAAGAGTATGGAACGCGTACTCAATATTAAGCTCCTGGCATACCTAGAAACTAACGATATCCTGAGTGACCGCCAATACGGCTTCCGCCGAAATCGGTCTACTGGGGATCTTCTAGCGTATGCCATTCACATCTGGAGTGAGGCCATCGAGAGGCATGGGGAAGCGCTTGCCGTCTCCCTCGACATCTCGAAGGCTTTTGATAGGGTCTGGCACGAAAGCCTTATTGGTAAGCTTCCTTCATTCGGTTTGCCCGGTGGTCTGTGTGATTGGATTGCAGACTTCCTGAGAGATCGGTCCATTCGAGTGGTTATCGATGGCTGCTCGTCGGACCACTTGGATATAAATGCCGGTGTCCCTCAGGGGTCAGTACTCTCAGCAACTTTATTCTTGCTGCACATTAACGATCTGCTAAAACCCGGTACCTTTGGGTATGCAGACGACAGCACTGTTGCTGAGAGATACTTGTCCAACGCTCGTACCACCGGGCCTCAGGTCCAGTCTCTCCGGGAGGCCATGGTGGAGCGCTTAAACCTGTCCTTGCAGGCAGTCTCCGAATGGGGCGATGCCAATCTGGTCAGGTTTAATGCTGCTAAAACCCAGGCGTGTCTTTTTTCCGCAAAAAAGAGTCAATTTCACCCGGCTCCAACTTTCCGAAGTGTGACCGTGCCAATAACTGACCATCTTGAGCTGCTTGGCGTTACGGTGACATCGACTCTCAATTTTGGCCCATTCATTGAGGCAAAGGCTCAGTTGGCTGCCAAGAAGCTGGGGATCCTTGCAAAGGTGAGAAGGTACTTCACGCCAGAACAGCTGCTCAGCTTGTATCAAGCGCAAGTTCGATCATGCATGGAGTACTGTTCTCATCTCTGGGACGGCTCTGCCAAATACCAACTTGATGCACTAGAGTCGATCGAAAAGCGGGCCAAGAGGCTCATCGGCGATGAGGCATTGGTTAAGTCAAAGCTCCAGAGCCTTGAACATCGTCGCCGAGTTGCCGGCTTGTCGGTTTTTTATCGATTACATTTCGGGGAATGTGCGATGGAATTGCATAATCTAATTCCGCCCAGCCCGTTTCATCATCGGACTACCAGACGTACGGCGATGCGCCATCGGTACATGGTGGACATCCCACCCATACGGACTAAACGTTTTGAAAATACTTTCATTATGCGTACAGCTAAGGAGTGGAATTCCCTGCCGGAGTCTGTGTTTCCCGATAGCTACAACCTAGGGGTCTTTAAGTCAAGAGTGAATGGGTTACTTCTAGGCAAGCGTGCTCCATCATCGGCCACATCATCGCTTACCATCAGGTGAGATGGTGGTCAAGCGCGAGCCTATATAAGATAAAAAAAAAAAAAAAAAACAATAAGTAGACGCTCATATCCGAATCCTAACCGCGACAGTTGCGACATTATTAACGCACTGATGATTCGTATGAAAGCGTGCGCCGGACAAGCGATTATTTCTTTGAAGTTATTTTACATGGTTTCCAGTTAATTTGCTGAAATTACTGTTCAAACTTTGAAGAAGCAATATTCATTTATCTCGCTTGAATGGAATTGAGCAAAGTGAAATATTGACCCTTTTAGGATTCCGTAACCAAAGGGTAAAAACGGGACACTATTATTAAGACTCCACTGTCTGTCTATCTGTATGTCTGTCACTGTCAGATGATGTATTTTCTGTTGCCGCTATAACAACAAATACTAAAAACTGAATAAAATAAATATTTAAGTGGGGCTCCCATACAACAAACGTGATCTTTTGCCGTTTTTTGCGATAATTGTACGGAACCCTTCGTGCGCGAGTCCGACTCGCACTTGGCCCGTTTTTTTTTCGCTATATTGTCAAAACCTACATCTGTTTGTCGACCCATAAGAGAAAGTAGAGCTTTAGTAATAAAAAACAAAAATGATTTTCTTTCAAAAGTAGGTATTGAAATCGTTTACTCGATGACATTATTATTCGTGCACAGTTGTCACGTGATCCTGGCTGTAACAACATTGTGCGCGTGGCGGCCATGTTGGCTGATGGCGGCCACCGCACCGGTGATAGGTTAAACTAACTGAGAGTGTTTGTGCGCTGAAAGGATTCGTGTTATCTTTGCGCACGCGACTGTTTCACTTATTGTGAGCGTAATAAAATTATTATAAAAGTTAATACAAAATATGAGCTCAATATTGTACTGTCACAAACGTCAAATTTTCAAGTATTTTGTCAATTGTCATTTTCATACCTAAACGGTTAGCGAAACTTCCGAGTTTAATTAATTTTATTAGTACCACAGATAATATAATACTAGCATACACATGCGTCATCCTATACAAAGAAACCGTGCTGACCTAACTAGCGTTTTTCGTCTGATTATACTGATTATTTTTTGTACATCAATGGCGTTCTGTTCCGTTCCACGGATATAGATGGTTATCTATCCATCGCCGTGTAACGGAACCGAACGCGATGGCCCTATGCTTACTAATACTTTATGTAAAGAGTACATATCAATATTTATTTATTTATTTAAACTTTATGTACAATAGTGGTACATAGGCAGACTTGATGCCACAAGGCATTCTCTATCAGTCAACCTTTGGGTACACTACAATATCTACACTAGGTGAGCGTGACAGGCGAGTAAATTTAACCTGCAGTCTGTTAAGAGGAAATGGAGGCAGAGAGCGCCGACTGAATTTCCTTAGTAAAAAGTCATAATTCGAGATTTGGCTCTCGTCTCTTTTTTCCTCCAATATTGGACCAATTTTAAAGATATCCCGTAAACTGAAAATTAAAGAACTATGTCCCATTGGTATCATTTTTGATGATACATTATCTGTAGAAGCACTAGAGCCCTCAAAAATGCTCAAAATTGCGCTGTCAACAGAGGCTTAGTGTGCAATAATTGGTCCAATATTGGAGGAGAAAAGAGACGAGAACCAAACCTCTATTTATGACTTTTTACTAAGGAAATTCAGTCGGCGCTCTCTGCCCGTATTTCTTCTCAATGGTAGAAAAATGACCCAGATTAGTTTTAAAGCCTTTTATTAATAGGCTGGGCTGGATTATTTCTATGCTAACTTACCTAACTTAACACCTGACTGTATTTTATATTTTAAATTAAAATAGTTTAAATACTGTATTTTGTAAATACACGATTTAAAATATTTTGTATTACGCATTGTTACTAAAGCAAAGCATGTATTATTCTCAGCTGCGAACACACACAGAGCACACAGAGCTCTGTATGCACCTATATAAATGTATACTAATGGATTTGAAAGATTGTGAATATTGGTACTTTCAGAAATATTAGCTAGGTTTTGTTTTTGTTAAGATAACATTGTGACCATGACGGACTAATGGCCCTTTGGAACCTTTCAAAAAGGGATTATTATCATAAATTACACAAAAATAATAAAAAATTTAACAACAGAAGACAATAGTAATTTTACTCTGACAGACGTCTGTTTACTATTGTCTCTCTCCCTGACGCCTTAGTTAAGCGTAGGTAGACCTGAATAACGGTTATAATTATTATTTGAAAGAAGTTCTATTTTGCGAACTTGCAAAACGTCGCATTGTCTTCCTCGTAGCATAAAAGGGTTGGACCTTTTTGCGGATTATACAATTAGCATATTGTTAAGTTTGCAGCCTTTGCAGGGTTCGTTCCAGGAATGGTGACTTGCTCTTATAATTACTGAACGTAGGTACCTCAAGAACGGTTTTAGTGTCCCTAGAAGATAAAGAACTATTTTGCGAACTTTCAAAACATCGCGTTGTCTTTCGCATAGCAGAAAAGGAAAGTAAGTTACTTAATATCAACACAATACAAATGATACAATTTGCATGTGGTGTTTTCAGGGTTTGTGCCGACAATGTTGACTTGCACTAATTTTAAACAACTAGCTGTGCCCGCGGCTTCGCTCCCGTCATCTGCCTGCCAATCCTACCATACCATACTTACCAGCCTGCCTGCCTACTCCACATACTCAAAAATATTCATACTACATACCAATTTTTTTTTCTAGTGTCATTCTTTCGCGTAAAATCTTAACACCGCGATTCAGAAAATGACTTTAAATGCACAACGCCATCTATCGAATAGCGAGTTCAACTGTCCGAGTAACTGAATTGCGTGAGCTGTGATAATTTTACTTCTTGAACACTTTAAATTCATCTAACTTTTGATAGAGTGAACCGATTGCGATGAAACAAAAACTAAGTAATTCTTCAAGTTACGCACAATTTTTATATATAAAAGTTATCTACATTGGTTTCGTACATCTCACGTGATGCGTGCACAAATAAACAGACAAACAGACAAAAATTCCAAAAATGCTAGAAATGGGTTCTGTTGGTTATCCTTTAACACCCTGGCTATTTTTTTTTTGAATTTTTTTCGATGTACAAAAAATATTTTTCTACAGATTTATTATATGTATTGATAAGCGTGTCTGAACCAAACATGGCGTCTCTTGAGCGTCTAAGAATCTAATAATTCATAAACTGAAATTGATTGAAAATACTGAATAGGAATCGTTTTGATATATCTAACTATGCAGTCTTTCGATTGTAGTTTATGGTATAGAGAATGCTATTAAAAACAATTTAAAAGTAATATATGTGGCATTTACCTTTCATACCGATTTTAATAGGCACTGAAGTAGAAAATCTTCTAAATTATTGCGTCTGCTATTGCTACTAAACAGACATGTTAGTGACAAACGAACTCACACTGTAAAAATACCAATGTAATCCATACCTCATTACCGTGAGAATAAGGTTCGATATCTTCAGAATGGGCCGCCGCATAAACGGTTCACTTGTTCAGAAGATTAGGTAACAGTCTTTAGTTGTACAATCTCAAAGACCACCAGCACTCTGTCCCTTGTGTTGGAAAAATATCTTAAGATGCAAAATCATTCGAGTGTCATTGGAAAGACAAGAAAAGCCGAAAGTAATACTCAGATCATACCGAATAATACAAAGAAGGATTCACTTTTTTAATCTCACACACACACAACTACTTTTTGTTTAGGAAAGGAGTTATCCAGATGGGTGATCCGTCCGATGGTACTTGATGAATTTCAAGTGAAGTGATTTGTAGCCCTGTGTCCCAGCAGTGGGAACATTAATAGGCTGATGATGTGATGTGATGTGATTTGTAGCAAAGCACACTGTAGTCTAGATCTAGTCGACGTCACATAAATTATTGTATTTCTGCCATGCGGTTCAGAAATTGGCTATAAGTTTTGAATATGAAACATGCAAGCGACAGTCGCCACTAACGCAAATGACGCATAAACAACACATGTCACCTAATCCGAACCCGTTCGATAGAATCACAAGCAAGTATATAGGAAATTGCTCATAACTGTCAATAATAGAGGACTATCGACATCTGCATCAAATGCAGCTGCTACTACACTCGTACAAAATAAAACCTTAATATATTATCATTAGTGTCATATTTACTTGATACGTAGATGTACAACAATATTTGCAAGGTTTTCGTCGCGCGCCTGTCATTTAGACTTCTTCCGTGTGGACACAGATTATGTCCCCAGGGATTAGTACGGTCCACAAAAAAGCTATTAGGTATATATTTTGGGCAAGATAACTGTACTTTTATTTTTGAGTGTTTGAGTTAGTGATTACGTGATCAAATTGTTAGTGGAGGTCGAAACGCAACACGTTGGGTTTTGATCTTAAGATGGTGACATACCAATTGACATAACTAATAATTCTGAAAACATTTATTTCCTATCCACCACAGACTTCTCACCACACTATCATTTCTATCTTCTTTCTTTCTAGAACTCTTTTATTCTTAGGAAACCGAGAAATAGTGTGAAAGGTTTAACAACAAACTCTTCCTTAGCTTCATCATTCTGCCAAAATCCTTCCTCTGCACAGCCAAGCCCGCAATCACTACAATGTTCGGTCCTGCCTGCGTGGCAGATTCCTATGATTTCCACCAGGTCTTCGCCGTTTTGACACTCCTCCGAAAAATCAAGACTCCGAATATGTGTTGTATAAATGTTAGCATTTAAAAACCATTCCACCGATATTTTTATGCCAACCACACACATATCAAATTTGCGAAGGGGTGCGATGAGTCAGCATATCCCGCGTTGACCGCAACTGCGATCGGTTCTCGGTCATCCCATTCACACTTGCGTCCATTGTCACGAAGTAGCGTGACTTGATGTTTCTATTTACTGAACGATCTGCCTTTATCGCTTTCAAATCGAACTTGACTGAATTCTTGAATTGACAGCGACTGAAGAATTGATTTGGGTTAAGATGTCGTATCTTTATTCAAATCTATTTTTTCAGCCCTGCTAAATGGTTCTTGTAGCCGCAATTTGTTGGATGTACAAATTGCGATTGGTAAATGGAGTCAAAATTATAGATGGTCGCAAAATAGCTAGCTAATATGTGTCGCATTAATAATTAAGCTAAAGATTTATTTTTCTGTACTTTTAGGCCTTTTTTTCTTTTTAATATAAAGAACACTGAAAGCGCAACGCGCTTGACATAATTTTTACTCCAGTAAATACTTAAACGATGAACATACAAAACATTCAGGATTGCTAAAAGGCTTTCACAGACTTGATATTTCCAAAGAACTTTACAAAATAATCCAGACCACACAAATACTCTCTGCACAATATACATTTCCTATCTAACTGTACCTCAGTATGCAATTCTTTGCCACAACTGTGTAACGACAATAAGCACAAAGTTCCAGTTGGCGTAACATGGGACCTCCCCGTAGGGGACGTTCTCATACAAAGTGTCCGGAATCAATGCCTCACCCTCGATCGCGCATCACTTATAAGAAAGACCGCTCCAGCAAACATTAACTTGTCATTCACATCTACGACATCAACGATGTCTAATGATTGTGGTACATATTTTTCATAGTTTAAGTTTTATTTAGAATCCGTTTTTGGAATCCTTTAATGAATCGTGTTCAAGTCACTTATTATTTAAATATAATGGCAAGTTGTGGCAAGAAAATAAATCAAAATAACACAGAAATAGCCTAGCCTCACATAATTTCTTCACAAATTCAATACTATGAACAAACACTACGGAACTAAAGCAAATTAAAAAAAAAAACATAACAGATCCCTCTGGGAAATGTAATTATGCAAGGCAAATAGAGTCTGCCTAATCGTCGCCAGAGATAAGCAACAAATTCAAAAATTCCTGTAATTTGTTACAACTGAGTTTCTTGGTCCAATGTATGAATGAAAATTGCGAAAGGATTGGGATTAGGACGTCCACAATGGATCTTTTCGCAAAATGTATTATCATTTATCAGTTTTGTGATATAATTGTGTTTGATTTCTAAATCCTTGAAGCTTGAGATTGCTTCTGAAAATTTACTATTCTAATAAAACGGACTTTAGCAGATTTGCAAAATCTTTAAGTCGTAACTGACACTGTTCTTGAAAGTGATAGAAAACAAGCAATAGTTTTTATATTTACATGAATGCATAAATTTCAAAGAATTTTTTGTTTTGCTAGTATCGAAAAATCAAAATCAAATAATTTATTTCAAATAAACTATAAAGGTACTTTTAAATTGTCAAACAAAACAAAAGATGTCTCTAGTTGCAAATTCGCAAGCGTCAGTAGATCTCAATGGAGAAGAATTTGCAAGAAATCCCACGGACACTCTTTTCCATCAGCTTTCATTATAAGTATTTGGCTACATCAAAGAAATTGAGTTTCACTTTACTAATATATTCATACAGTCAAAAAAATCCAACAATACTTCAAAACTTTTCTTCCTATCACTTGTTTTTGCGCCCTAGTGGCTGCGGAACAGGACCAGCATTGAGCCAAGCATTTTTATCAGCTATGTAATCCCCCAACTTATAATATGCTTGCCTGCATAGTGTGCGTTTATACAAGTTTTAAATTTATCTCATTCAGTTCTAGAATGTGGGGAGGCATTTTATTGTAACATTTTATGCAGCACCCCATAAAAGACGATTGCTACCCAGTCAAGGGACGAATTCAGGATGTGCTTCAACTTGTGCCAACACCGTACTGAAGTCCTCGTAAGTTAGATTTGCGCCCCCCACTACGCGTTGCAGGTGGTGCTTATACGATTTCACACCTGCCTCCCACAAACCGCCAAAATGAGGAGCATACGGAGGTATGAAGCTGAATTTATGCTATTTATTATCTGAAGTTAAATCACTAATATCTTACACCATATCTGCTCCTACAAAATTCTTAGCGTTATCCGATATTATCTCGGCTGGCTTTCCTCTACGCAAAATAAAGCGCTTTAATGCAAGTATGTAATCCTTGGTTGTCAAACTTGTAACTAATTCTAGATGTATAGAACGTGTACATAAACAGACAAATAAACAAATGTAACCCTTAATAAGACTAGTTCCCCTCCCCCTACGGTTCATGATCATCACTGGCCCGGCGTAGTCAACACCACAGTGCATAAAAGGGCAGCCAGGTACCAAGCGTTTAGCTGGCAGGTTACCCATGATAGGTTGTAACGTCTTCCCTTTCATGCGAGTGCACGTGACCCAGTCGTGTACAGTTTTCCTAGCGAGGTTTCGTCCTCCAAGAGGCCACCAAGCCTCACGCAAACAAGCCAGTAGGAGCTGTGGTCCACCATGCAACAATTGTTTATGTTCATGTGCAAACAACAACACTGTAAATCGATGTTACAATAGCATTGTTTTCAAATTCATTTGTACTTTCTGTGTAAGTTTATCTTGGACGTCACAAATAAATGATCTTACGGGTGATGCAATTTGGTTGCATATAAACGGTAAATACAACCCGGCTGACATTGTGTCGAGAGGTATTTCTTTAAACGAGCTAAAAGACAATGACATGTGGTGGCGTGGGCCTGCTCTCTTACAACAACATAAAATCAATTATTCGAGCGATCTTTTGATTGATAAATATCAATGGCCCGAAATAAAACCTCATTTTGTTAATATTAAACCAACTTTTATTTTTATTTAACCAACGTTTTCATTTTGACCACTACATACCATGCAGTGGTCAAAATGAAAACGTTGGTTTAATTGATTTTAATAGTTCTCTTAATTCAAAAGTTTGCGGCGAGCCGTAGCTTATGTACTACGTTTTGTAGGTAACACACGCGCAAGTAAACAATATCGCAAAACCGGTTCGTTATCTGTCGATGAGTTAGACGCCTCAGTTGTTATGCTTGCACGGCTTGCGCAAAATCAATCATTGATTAACCAATCATCATCATCATCATATCAGCCGAAAGACGTCCACTGCTGGAAATGGGCCTCCCCCAAGCGTCGCTACATTGACCGGTCCCGTGTGTCCTGCAACCAGCGGATCCCTGCAACCTTAACCAGGTCATCGGTCCACCTGGTGGGAGGCCTTCCAACTAAACGTCTTCCTATGTCGGTTGCTTTAACCAATATAATGATCTTATTAAGGGGTCGGCAGTAAAGTCTAAAATAATAATGGGTCTTCATGCTTTCTTAGTTCTATAGGCGTTTCCCTGAAGAACCTTTCCACTGCCGCTTCCTGCTTCTTGGTTATTGAGGCACGGCTGGTGCCTGAGAGCAGTGCGCTGAGACAAGTGACGAAGGTTTTTAGGCGACTCCTTGATTGTGCCTGGTTCTCTGGGCTGGCGGTTTTGCTTTGCTCCTTTGCAGCTTTCTCGGTGGCTGCCTTCTGCTAGGCCCTATAATGGGATACGCTTTGAGTGATCGGGCTTGTTGTGGGGCTCGTTGCGCTGGCAGTTGGATCTCTGGGGGTTTTGAGGAAGCTCAGATTTCCCCCTCTGTCTCCTCATAGATAACATAATCCCCAACATAGTTCTTTCTAAACACATTTGCCATTTTCAAAACTATTCTCGTGCACAACAGAGCAGCATTGTGGAAATTGTCTTTGCCATCTTAGCATACCGTTATGGGCTTAGTTTCACAATGAAAAGCAGGTGTTAAGGAAACATTGACATAACTCAAAAGGGATTAAATTTTCAAATAAGGTATGGTCCACAAAAAAAAACTGCGACTGGGAGCATGCGCCACGAGATTGAGCCTTAATCAGTGGGAATAAGGAAAGCAGATGATGTGAAAATGTGGGTTTCTCTAAAGGACGAAAAAGGGCTAAAATAAAACAGTTATTTGGTATTGACAGAGATTTCGAGGCGTCCCCGTAATAACTACATTGTGTCAATTGTGGACATTGTGCGTGTGATTTGATTCGCATAAGCCTGCGATTTGCGTGGTGATTTGATTGACATGTCAATGTAGCTGGCCAGTTTGTACGCCTTTGTACAGGAAGAGTTGTGCGAAATGTAGGAAGCTTGTGTGGAGCATGTGGAGTGAACGGTAGACGGGATATTTTTATAAACCTTTTGTATGATATAGTACAATGTTAAGAATATCGTGAGAGTATTTTACTATTGGTTCCTTTCGAATAAAATCGAAAAAAATAAGAATAGTAGTTGAAAATGTGATCACATAAAGATCAACCATTTCGATCTCATTAACCGTAAAATTTTTAGCTACCTTGTGTGAATTATTTTCAAGTCGAAATCAGTATATCATCGAAAATAAATCTAAATAGTCACAATGCCTACTAAACATGCGCGTTTTCGGTAGTTTGAAACCTTAAAAGCTTATCACGCAGAAGTAGAATATTAATATTGTCAGTAAAAAAGACTTAAAAAATTTGATGCGAGCTTAATAATTGAATATGGGACAAGACGTAAAAGCATAGTATATAATAATATTATTATGTTTGTGAATACAATATATAAGAATAAAAATTAACAAGTTTAATTAAGCGCTCAAAAAGCACAGTCCAAACCAAATACAATTGCTCCTTTTATTCGCACAAAGGCAAAGTGAGAAATTTAAACCGCAAACGGGAGTAACATAATCACATACATTCTTCAACCACATTTCTGACTGAGTTTTTCTGGGAAACTAAACAAGCAGAGATTGGCAGTATTTGTGCGCTGCTTAGAATAACAAACGCAACAGCGAGTGACTCCCTGAATACTGGTCACGTTTCGGTCAGCGTGGGTGTTATTGTTTGAGATAATCGACAGATCCCGTGGGACGATGACGAGCATTGACAACCTTGCATCTGCTAATGCAAGCAAATATTAAGACGCAAGGGATAGGAGGTAGCGAGATGTGTAGATACACGAACTTTTCTTAATGTTATTTAGATAATGTCTATTTTAGGGATAAATTAAATAGTTTACAACAGTTTTAACCGAGGAATAAAGTAAACCATTGCTAATAAACAGCTTAACAGTAATTTAGGCAGTCAACATCGCATCACTTGGACCACCGCCCGTGGTCCAAGCGACAGTACCTGTTCTTTTTGCGGATTATAATCTGCTAATAGTGGGCATTGTCCACAGATGACGGACACACGGAGTTAAAACGACTCCTTTCTCACAGCATGACTCTGGTTTCAACATCAAACACAATGGGCAAGAGTTACCAGCTTTGTCGTTCTGGGAAACGTTTTAAATCATATTTTCGTAAGAATAACATTAATAACCGGTGCTGCTGATAACAATCAGCAAAATGTGCAAGATTCTGGACCGGGTGAAAGACATTCTTTGATTGTAAATGGCAGTGGTGTGCGTTTGTAGCTGAGATTCCAAAAAAAAGCAAAAAAAACACATCTTGTTTCAGTGAAAGACGAAAACTTGGAGGATTACTCAGGGAGCTTTTGTAGCTACAACATTTAGAAATTCCCATTTAATAACGAAGGGATCCAATATTATTTAGGCATTTAAGTAGAGAATTAGTCCCGATTAAATAACATAATATGTTCAAGGGCGATATAAGGTAACATTTTGGTAATTTAAACTGTTGTCTCCTTAATTTTCAACCAGTGCAAATCGAATATAATTCTTTGAAATTGATGATTTTCATGAACAGTTTTAAACGAGACTAAGATAGAAACCTAGTAATTTCCGGATAATTAGAACAAATGATTGTCGGAGATAAAGCTTTAAACTTAAAGCTTCAAAGATTTAGAAAATCTAACACAATTCTATCTGAGAAATGATTTCAGTTAAGATATCCATTGTGACCGTCCCAATCTTAAGCCTTTCGCAATTGTCATTCATCCACTCAACAAAGAGGCTCAGATGTAACAAATAACAGGAATTTATCATTTGCTTATACCTCGTAACTATAAGGTTGACTGTGTTTGCCTTTCATACAAAATTCATATTTTTTCCAGAAGGATCTGCTATGATTGGCCTCAGTTCTATCGTGTTTGTTCAAAATATGGAATTTGTGAAGTAATTACAAAAGGCTAGTCTTATTCTGAAGGGATACATGTTTTCTTTAGATTTATTTAAATAGAACTTGCCATTAAATTTAACTTTTTGGTTTAGATTACCGTAAGCGACTTACATGCGATTCAAGAAGGGATTCCAAAAACGAGTTTTAAATAAAACTTCACCAATGAAATATAAATGATAAGCATCCGAAAAGATCTCAAATAAAGTTATCCCACAATCATTAGACATTGTTGATAAAAACTTTCGTAAATGAAAAGGTAATGTTTGCTGGAGCGGTGTTTCTCTTAAGTGAGGCGATCGAGGGTGAGACATTGCTTCCAGAAACTTTGTATGAGAACCTCTCCCACGGGGAGGTCCCACGTTACGCCTACTGAAGCATTGTGGTTATTGTCGATAAACAGTTGTGGCAAAGGATTGCAAACTGATGTGCACGTCATCCGTTTATTAGAAATTGCTTTGGAAATATCAGGCTTGGCATGGATGAAGGATTTGTGTTTATTTATATTTTCAATATTTAACAGAAAGAAAATTTTGTACATATACAGAATAATCTTTTGTTTTCAAAAAAGTCTTTCAAATAAAAACACTACAGAGTGAAAAATAACTTCAATTTCGGAAGTCGGTGTTCCTGTTTTCGTTTCTTCGTTTATTGACACCGACTGCCGAAATCGAAGTTATTTTTTACTTTTTTGTGATACTGAATGGAAAAGTTGTAAAGTAAGGGACGTCTCGTGCCCACAGTGATGACAGAATAGATCACCCGAATAACAGTCTAACCGGTACCAGGGTAACCTGTGAAATGAGAGATTTCACAGGTACACATATGCGTACCCGTTTAGAGCGTACTGGCGTGATGGTATGTTATGAAATGGTGTAAACAATAAACAGACTTGCGATTGCAGCAATCCCGAGAGATTTTCCGTTATTTATTGAAGAGTACTGTTGTATATCTCCGAAGATCTTCATCAGATCTTTACTAATCCATTTAGCAGCACTGTCGTATCTTTTTTCAAATCAATTCTTCAGTCGCTGTAAACTCAAGAATTCAGTCAAATTCTATTTGAAAGCGATAAAGGTAAATTGTTCAGTAAATAGAAATATCAATTCACGCAAGTTTGGAACAATGGACCCAAGTGTGAATGGGATGGCCGAATGGTGCGATGGTCGAGAGCCGATCGCAGTTGCGGTCAGCGCGTAAGCTGACTCATCGCACCCCTTCGCAATTTTTAAATGTGTGTGGTTGGCAGAAAAGTACAAATGGAATATAGGCTTTTAAATGCTAACATCGCAAAAAGCCTCATTAAATAAATGTTTAAAAAAAAAAAAAAAAAAATGCTAACATTTATTCAACACATATTTCGAGTGCATATTTTTCGGAGGAGTGTCCAAATCAGTCTCGCTAGTTACCCATAAGCACAGTCAGGAAATAAAAAGTAAATTTGCCAAATCACTAAAGCAGTTCTTTTTAAGGCGATTGTAAATGATCTCTGAACATTTTAGATAAATATTGTTAGTTCTTATTTCTAATAATTTCATTAAGTGAAAATTAAGTGTCCGCACTAATAAACTTTATTTTTAATAATCTTTGTTCCGTTCCCACAGACAAACCGTGAAAACGGTTTTGTGGGGCATAGTTCTTAAGTTAAGATTGTATAATCTAGTGCTTTAATAAATATTTTTTTTTTTTTTATTCGAGATGGGTTTGCTCTTGACTCTAGTCTAAGTCAGAGATGACAGAGACAAAGTCGACGATGGAGTGAGCTTACCCAGAAGAAGCCTGTTCACTCTAACTTTGAAGAGATTCGGGTTGTATGCGTTCGGAAACACAGACGCAGGCAGTGAGTTCCACTCTTTTGCAGTGCGAATTATGAAGGATGTTTGGAAGCGCTTGGTGCGAATTGGTGGAATAGCAACTAGGTGAGGATGGTAACTTGCAGTGCGTTTAGATGTCCGATGGTAGAATGGTAATAATAATAAAATAATAGTGGTTCTAAGACCCGCAGCCTCATTGCGTAAGTGAATTCGGCAAGGCAAACGATTGACTCCATTAATCGACCAATCACATACACAGAAATCCACATCGCGTATTTCATCTCGCACGTTATTGGTCGATTTATAGGATCAAATCCTTTGCCTTAATAAGGCTGCTGGTGGAAGTCGTCGGAGTCTGCAGCGCAGGCCATTATGGTATGTTTTTTTTATTTTTGAAAGGCTCGCGTTCGAGCACTATCTCGCCTAATGTTAAGCTATGATATGGTCGACGGTGAAGCACGCTTGCCTAGAAGTAACCTATTCACTCTTGATTTGAAGACCAATAGGTTGTAGCTATCAGGAAATAAAGACTCCAGCAGGTAATTCCACTTCTTAGATGCACCTTCGATGGTGATTCCTGGCAGAAGCTGCAGAATTGAATAATAAAGGAAGGTGGACAAATGTGTCGATTCGATGTTGATATCTCCGATAGACACGATAGTGTGGCGAGAAGTCTTGAGTCGATGTTTATTATAGTATATTCAGGATTGTTTTGTAACATAGTCTGCAAATTTAAAACACCAATACAACCCAAAGTTTTGCGATTCGATTCTGCCAACAATTTGAACACGTGATCATCACTAACTCAAACACTCAAAAACAATAGTACAGTTATCTTTCCTCAAACTAAGTAACACAATATCTTTTTTGTGGACCGTACTGATCCCTGGGGACTTAATCCGTGTCCACGCGGAAGGGGTCTAAATAACAGGCGCGCGACGAAACCGTTGCAAATATAATTATATTATTGTATTCCTAAGCATCAAGGAAATACGTGTTTTGGTTTTATTTGGTAAAAGGGTAGTTGCAGCTGCATTAGATGCAGATGTCGATAGTCCGCTATATTTGTGTTGATGTTTGTGATGTTATCGAACGGATTCGGATTTCGGAATCGTTTGTGTGTCATTTGCGTTTTCATTTGTTAGTGCTGATTGTCGCATGTTCCGTATTCAAAACGATTTCTTAATTGAGTAAATTATGTTTGATGTAAAGCTAATCGTATATTTTAGTGGCGTTTCACAACTAAGAAAGTGCTCAGCTGTCTTTAAAGCAACTGCAACTGCTTTAAAGACGTCTTGAGCACTTTCTTAGTTGTCAGTCGAGCTTTTTTGGCTGCACATTGGCATTGGCTGCTTAAACTGTATTTAGTCATGTTTTTTCGTGAAAGAAGTGGTTCTGGGGGAGTTATCGAACTCATTATTTGTCTGTCGTAATACTGGATGCAAAACATTCCACTCCTGATAGAAGCAAGAACATAGATAATTTAAGAAGACTACAAGCTTTTACCCACTGCATCAAATTTAAATTCAAAAGTCATTTATTCAAACTAGGCTGAGAATCAGCACTTTCCGAACGTCAAAATTACATAAGACAGTCCCCTAAAAACGCCCGCCCTTCACCACTTCCTAGTGCTTTTGCTGGGAAGAAGAAGTGGCGCAACAAACTCCCCAGCAGCACAGCTGTCTTGTCAGTTAGAAAAAAACAAAATCTTGATTCTATACAATAGTATGCAAATAATTTACATTACTCAAAACAAAAAATTCAAATAAAATATATTTGCCATAATGGCAGCTAGCACACGCCAATATACCAACAAAAACATCGAAATCTAAACTCAAGCGAAAATAAAAACTAATAATAAAAACGTAAACGGAACTTAGTACCCGAATTATAAAGCCTCCAGGCATAAAGGGCGTGCCCGCCTACATATAGCTAATACAGCTGTAACTCGAAGTCACATAATTATGATAAACTAGGACCATCTAAGTAAAAAATAAATCAACAGTTAGGCAAGAATAATATATGATCCACTGTCGAGGTCGCTAGCTAACCACATATTGCAATACAACTCATTAAAAAATAAAAAACATTGTAGTGAGTCGATTATGTCAATAATATGACAAAATCATCCGCACGAAAGTCAAAAGTCCTGACTTACAACCTGAATGAAAGTCAAGCAATCTGCCTATCCTTTTCCCAATTATGTCGGGGTCGGCTTCTAGTCTAACTGGATTCAGCTGAGCATCAGTATTTTATATGGAGCAACTGCCTATCTGACCTCCTAACCCAGTAACTGGGTAATACGATACTCCTATCCGTCACGACTGTCAAAGATGTTCAAATGACAGTCGGGACCAACAGCTTAACTTGCTTGCCGAGGTATGCAGGTATCCTGTACTTATTCTAAATCCAAGTGTCGGCTTACCTGTGTTCCAAATTATTTTTCAACTCTGTACAGCAGATGTGAAGTTGAGAACGAATATAGAGGGCACAGATAATATAATACTAGCATACAGTTGCCTTATCCCATACAAAGAAACCGTGCCAACGAAACTAGCGTTTTTCGTCTCATTAAACTGATTGTTTTTTGTACATACATCGCGTTTGGTTAGATAGATGGTGTTAGCAGCGACTTATAAGAAACAGGGTTCGTGAATATTTTACTTTATAGATACATTGACGGTTTGTTTAACAGTATTTTTTTAACGTTTTAACAGTTTCATTCACCAAAATGTGTTAGAATAAAAATTTAAACAATCGAGTGGAAGTTTAAAACCGCACCATCTATTGGCGACAATTTTGAATGATCTGTTCAAATAATATTTGAAATATGAATTAAGAAACCAATATTCCATAATTTTGTGCTTATGAGAGCTGATTAAACAAGAACATTCAATTTTTATGATCAATTCAAGATAATGTTAAATATACACACAATTCAATAACAAATCGGTGCATATAGCCATCTAGTTATATTTATTTGAACCAAATTTTCTTTCATAGCGCTGGGACCCCGTGTTGAGGGTGAAGAAACTGCCTTCATAATAACATTTATCTAAGCTACTACCCGTGTATTGCCCAAACAAATTAATTAAATATTACTCTAGACTACAGAGTGCCAGCGAGTGAGCTGATCAGTGGCCCAGTGATAACAGCCCCGACTTACGAGTCAGGGTGTTCGAATCCAGGCAGGTGTATTACATTTTTTAAATCATTTCATCACCACTGCTCTAAAAACGGTGAAGGAAAACATCGTCAGAGAACCGGCATGACCTAGATCCAAAAAATATGTGACATCCACCAACCCGCACTGGGCCCTTCGAAATGGCCCATTCCGTCTCTAACAGAGAGGAGGCCTGTGTCCCATCAGTGAGAACATGATAATGATGACAAAGAGCTACGCAACGAATTCCTTCTCCTGAAAATCTACCACAAAATTGTTCTTACTAAAAAACTAGAAAGAGTTTGTATCTACTTATTACGGGTTTTCTTTTCTTTTGAGTGACTTTCGGATGAATTTGCATCATAAGATAATTTTGTTTTTTCTAACACAGGGTAGAGAATGCTGGTGGTATTTGTGATTGTACAACTAAAGGCTGTCTAATCTTTTGAACAATTATATTCCATTCAGTAGATATCGAACCTTATACTCAAGGGAATGAGGTATGGATTACATTGGTAAATAGTGTTACAGTGTGTGTACATTTGCCTTTAAAAAATACTTTTAGTTATGAAAATTAGTAGACGCAATAATTTAAAAGATTTTCTACTCCAGTGCCTTAAAAAGGTACTGAAACTAAAAAGCTGCCTAATACTTTAAACCTTTTTAAAAAGCATATCATAAACTACAATTGAAAAGTTGCTTAGGTATTGGTCAGCAATTGAAAGCGAAATAATACGAGAACCAACCCCAATCAGTAATTTCAATCAATTTAGGAATTCCTAGATTTCCTCAATATCAAAAGACTCAGGTAATGGACGCTCAAGAAACGCCATGTTTGGCTCGGACACGCTTATTGTTTAATATTAGTGCAAGTTAACATTCTCGAAATTACGGATAAAACCCGGGATAGTTTCGAGAATGTGAATATGTGGCATTTTAATGCCACATGCAAATTACGCTGTATTTCTCATTATCTTATCTAACCCTTATAAGCTATGTGGAAGACAATGTGACGTTTTGCAAGTTCGCAAAATAGAACTTTATCGTTTTGAGACAGTAAAACCGTTATTTTGGTACCTACGTTGCATAATTAGTACAAGCCAACATTCTCGAAACGAAATCTGCCATGGCTGCAAACTTAAAATGCAAATTGTATAATCTGCATTGTGCTGTATTTGAAAAGGTTTAATTTGCAAGTTCGCAAAATAGGACTTTCCTTGGAACAATAAAACCGTTATTCAGGTCTACCTACGCTGAACTACAGGCGACAGAGAGAGATACAATAGTAATAACCGAACAACCCGACAGATCAACGTCTGTCGGAGTACTATTACTATTGACTTCCGTTGTTATTTTTTTTTCATATTTTTTGGTAATTTAAGGCGCAGGCCACATAGAAATGGCGTCGGGCACGGACATGGCACGGACGGTTTCCTATTCCATTCAAATTTCGTACAAAATGCATGAAATAAAACGCTATTTAGGACACGCGTTATAACCACGTCTGAGCAACGAGATACCGTTCTCGTTGCTCAGACGTGGTTATGACGCGCCATTTCGGCGTCCACACCTGATCAAATTGCGCTTTATTTCCATGCATAAAATTTTGAATGGAATAGGAAACCGCCCGTGCCATGTCCGCGCCCGACGCCATTTCTATGTGGCCTGTGCCTAAGACAACAATCCCTTTTTGGAAGAGTGACCTTTCGTCCTGTCTATGATGTTATCCTCTTCAAAAGTCAAAAGCAATCATTCAAATCCAAATGTATAAATATAGGTGCATACATAGTATTTAAGACATCCGCTTTTAGAACTTGGATAATATTGAGCTAATACGATGACTAAAATAAAATATTAGCTCACAATAAGTGCAACAGTCGCATGCGCAAAAATAACACGTATCTTTTCAGCGCACAAACACTCTCAGTTGATGTAACCCGTCACCGGCGCGGTGGCCGCCATGAGCCAATATGGCCGCCACGCGTAAAATGTTGTTACAGCCAGGATCACGTGAGATCTATTAATTTTGAAGAATTATATTTTTGTAATTTTTATTTCATTTGTGATGATTTCGATTTTGTATTAAATTTTTTAATTATTCCGACTTCTGACTATGGTTTTGATGTATGACTTTTTCATGTTTTGTATGACCACATAATTTTGAACATGATTTATTTATTTACTTTTATTTTATTTTTGAATAATTTTAATTTGTATTATATTTATTATTGACTTTGATTATGACTTATGATTTGGATTATAGAGTTAATGGTTTGATTTATGACATTATGGTTGTGATTTTATTTTACATTGACTTTGAAGTTTTATTTTTTATTTTTGAATGACTTTGACCTTATAATTTTGATTATTTACATTATAATTTTGATTTCTGTAATTATTTTTTAATGTTCTTATTATTTAAGTCTGATATATATGTACTTATCCATTTATATTTTTTGTTTAATCTTCTTTATGTGGTTTGAACTGTATAATTTATAGTTATCTCAGGGCGGCAATGTTACAATGAGTGTTATGTACGCCGTAATTGTCATATGCATTGGTCCAACAGTTGTTTAGACTGTTTTGTCGGTTTGTAATGCATGTGATGTGGTTTTGCTATATCTCAAATAAATAGTTCTATGCAGAATAAAGTGATAGAGTAAACGAACTCAAGGCCTTCTTTCGAAAGTTTTTTTTACTTATGGCTTAATGTCTCTCATGAGTAGATAAACAGATGTAGGTAGTAGTTAGGATAAGATAGCGAAATGAAAAAAGGATACTATTTCACTTTGCTCAATTCTATTCAAGCGAGACATAATGAAACGGGTCCTGTGGACCACGCCACAGGACCCGTTTTCGGGATAAAAATAGTCTATGTCACTCAGGAATAATGCAGCTCTCTATTGGTGAAAGAATTTTTTTAATCGGTCCAGTATTTCCGAAGCCTATTCTGTACAAACAAACAAATAAATCTTTAATCTTTATAATAGTATATTAAGTATAGCAAAATAATAAATCTTTATTTCAGACACTTATACAAGGCTACACGTTAAGTCGACCTAGATCCTTCAAGAGGTTGTAGTTGCCATCATTCCTGACTGATTTGACTATGAAACAGCTTACCCAAAACTCAACCTTGCTCAAGATATTGGACTTCAAAGTTTTGTTTTTATAAATGCCGATTTTTCGTCTATAGGACTATTTCTTGTTTTGGTTTTTTTGCCTCTTATTTATTTATGTTTGTGATTTTTGTGTAGTAGATATGTTTCTTTATTATTCTCAACACTTAAATTGCAGTAAATCTAATTCAATATCTTCAAAACGGTTAAATTCGGGGTACGGTGTTTTATAGTCAAATCAACCAGGAATGATGACAACTACAACCTCTTAAAGGATCTGCGTCAACTTAACCTGTAGCCCTGTATATAGTCCATATTTTGCATATATTTACGCGTAACATATTTTATCACTACCTATCAATATTTGTACTTTGGTATCATTCTATACAACATACAAACTAAACTACTAAATTCACATTGATGAGATATATATACATAGAGTTATCTAGAGTATTGATAGAATTGATAGCTGAGTTAGATCCACATAGTCTTCAGATCACAGAATAGATATAAATAGGTACTTCCTACATCACAAACTATTGTAAAGTTCTCGCCAAACTTCTTGGCCGCCCTGAAGTTGGCTACAATGGCTGCGCAGTAGTAAATCTCATACAAAAACAGAACCGTTTCATGCCTCGCGCATGCGAAAAGCCAACTTCAGGGCGGCCCAGAAGTTTGGCGAGAGCTATAGTTGCAGGTAATTTATCTACCTACTTGTTTTTTTCTGATGTCTACACTCGAGTCATTAGATAAATACTCAAATTGTGAAATGTACCTATATTTTGTGTTACAACTGTGAAGGCAATATTGACTACAGTTTCCAGAGTATTCGCTAACAAACAAAATCATTAGCGACTTGTTTATGTTTGAAGTTGAAAAGTTCTCCAAAATGTCTCTTTGGACTCCATACAAGCAGAAAGCTGCCTTAGACTCGAGTAAGTCCGCGATGAAAGTGGAGTCTGCGTCTCCAGTCTGCACGTCTAGTGCTACCCTACGGTATCCATCTCTGCCGGCACCGCATCCGTCGTACACAGAATCCCAGTACTACGCCACGGCCTTGGACTTAAGTAAATCAACAGTGAAGGTGGAACCCATGTGGCCAGTCCCCACGTCTAGTGCGTCTGCCGTTCCATCTCCGCCGGCCGGTTCGAGTGCGGGATATGGTTATCCATCATACACGAATTCCCAGTACTAGCTCACGTATCCGTGCCCACCAGTGACGTATGCAGTGTCATCAACGATGTCTCCAGACCTAATTGGGAGCTGGACGTACAGCAGAACAACCGCATCCTGGCCGTCTGAGACGTCACAGGAGATCTACGACTCTTCATCATTGTTAGATGACGAGGAATATCAGGCGTTTAAAAGAGATGGCCTGCAAGCCATGGTGGCAAAAAATGAAGGCACCCTGCTGAATAGCAACCCGAGGATGCGGAGGGTGTTGCAGACGAGCCGGACTACTGACGACGCTTACAAGCAGCAACGTGAGCGTAACAACCTGGCAGCCAAGCAGAGCCGCGAAAAAAAGAAGCTGCGGGAGTTTCGGCTCGCCTCGCAAGCTTCCTTTCTCCAAAAGAAGGTGGCTGCTCTGAGAGCACGACTGGCTGCCGGCGTCTGTGGACGCTGCCGAAGCAGCGAATGACATAAATAAGAGACTGAACAAAAAAAAAAAATTGTGACCCGCACAGGAGACACGAGAAATCAGCTTAAAATTAAACAAAATTAAAATAAAAACCCCGTGCGAGACCAAAAAGGCTCCTATCTCAGCATGTGCAGCGATATCCAAAAAAGGAAATATCGACGACGACGACGACGTTTGAGGATGTTTATTTAATGAAAATATAAAAATATATATAATTGTTGTACATAGTTAGGTTTAGTAAAGTGAGTAGGTATAGTTTTCAAATTCAAATTCAAATTCAAATATTTTATTTCAGATAAACATCCATATAATGTTAGTAGTAGTAAAACTTAGCCTAATGTTAGTATTAAAATTACAATAATGTATAACAACAAAACACACAGTTCCATGGCTCATTATTGTTGGTAATGAACACTGAACTGCTTGTTCCATGATAACGATTTTAACTGGGTCAGTGTGTCTGTACACTTACCCATCTTCGTAAGAGGGGAGAGTCCCACCGGTCTGAGAACACATTCAGGATGCCATTGGAGGAGGAGCGCAAACGCGCCATCATGGAAGCGCATCGCTTCCGCTTGATTGCGGCGAACCCGTCGACGCATGCTTCCGCGAACATCCCTGACGCGCTACATCGCCAAGGCAACCCCAAAAGCACCCTGAATGCGTTATTGTACTGCACGCGCAGGTCGCTGTATGCCCGCTGGGTGTACTCGGTCCACAGGCTGCACGTGTAAAACGACTGGCAGAAGGCCTTAAAAAGCGTTATCTTGACTGAATCAGTACAACGTGCAAACCTGCGGGCCAGCATGTTGCAACGGACAGCCAGCGACCTGCGCTCCCTGTCCAAATCTACATTGTCTTTTAAGTCATCAGTGACCCAGTGGCCCAAATACTTGAACTTCGAAACTCGAGCTAAGGGAGACCCAGAGAGTGAGAGGTCAGGCAGCTGTTCGTAGGTTAACGTACCTGATTTAAAAACTAACCATTCACTCTTATTGGTATTGTATTTGAGCCCATGAGCCACTGCATAACTTTCACAGATTTTAAGTAGCCTTCTCATCGCACCGATAGATGGGCTCAGTAGCACCATATCATCAGCGTAGCTAATGTTGTTCACGCAAACACCGTCCACGTGACAACCGATTTTAGTGCTACTGAGCCTACCTATCAGTTTGTTAATGTACAGGTTAAAAAGGCGGGGGGAGCTCAGACCCCCCTGCCTCACTCCACAATCCAGCCCATACATGTCAGAATATGAGCCTGCCCACTTAACTGAGTTCTTTTGACTACTGTACCAATACCTAAACAAAGATATAACATCAGCCGGGACAGTAGTGTCGTGAGCTAGCTTATGCCAGAGCAGGTCATAATTGACCAGATCGAACGCCCTCGATAAATCCAAGAAACATGCCACTACCGGAGTTTTTCTGTCTACATAATATTGGACAGTCTGCTTAAGGCATAATATTGCACTATCCGTTGACAAGTTCGGTCTAAAACCAAACTGTCCATCCTCTAGATCGATATGTTTAGCTAGTATTTTATCAAGCAGACTATCCAATACCTTAGCACAAACAGTGGCGAGCGATATCGGCCTATAGTTGGAGATATCGGAGGCGTCACCAGTCTTATTCTTTATTACTGGCACTACGATCGTATTACTAAGTTCCTCAGGTAAGTAACCATGACTTAGACACAGGTTAAAAATCATAGCGAGTACTCGTGGTAAGTGTACCCCAGCGTATTTAAGGTGTTCGACGCTGAGGCCATCGTGACCGGGGGACTTTCCTCTCACCATGTTCTGTATACATCTCGCGACCTCTTTAGCGGAGAACCTGACAGGGGGAGCCCCAGTCACGGCCGCCCCCGCGCCGCTACTTGACGGTTCGCTATAGCCACACAAACGCGAGTTTACATTAAAATGTTTTTGAAAAGCATTAGCTATATCAGTAGGGTCGCTCACGCCCGCGACGCTCACCGGAATCCCCGACTTATGTTTTAATTTATTCGTTAACTTCCAAAACTTATTAAATTGTTTACTTTGATGACAAGATGCTAGCATATCCATTTTAATTTTTTCTTGATTGTTTTGACAATATTTTAGTTTATTTTTAAAAAGATTTCGCGTATTACACATATTTTCAAAAATAAATCCAGAAGTAGGTTTGTTGTATAACAGCCACATTTGATAACACAGTCGGGCCTCACGGTGAGCCTCGCGAACGTGTTTGTTCCACCCTACTATATAATTTCCTTTATGACGCTTTTTAACAGAACTCACATGAGTGAGTTCGGCTCCATTTTTCAAAATACAAATTAATTTATCATACAATCTATCTATCACCAACCGATGCTCAGGTAAGTGACACATATTATCAGCACATTTACAAAATTCTGAAGGAAAATCTACTTGTTTTAGGTTGCTATTACAGTAATCAAAATACTTATTTATCTGTTCTAAATCCCTCTCACCCCACACAACCTTGTTACAAGAAATGTTGGATCCAATAATTTTAGGTTTAATTAAATTAATGTTACACTCTATTAATAACGGAATATGGTCCGACATGTAAACGCCGCCCGTACAGAATTGACGCATTATTTACCAAATGTCTGGCGGCCTCAGTGACAACACAGTGATCTAGCCAGCGGAGGGAACCATTAGCTGAGCTAGTAAAAGTATGCGAGTCTTGCGGCAATAGTTCAGTATCAATGCAAGACCATGATTGATCAACACAGGTTAAAAGTAACTCACGTGAGAATCGTGTCCCTGGGTGCGCGTTAAAGTCTCCCAACACAAAAACCGACTCCACTTCACTGCTCTCAATCACTGAGATAATCTCACTTAGACAACTCGTAAACTCGGAACGATTTTCAACACAGTCGGTGGGCATATAAACACTAAATATTAGCAAAGACCGCTCGCCCTGTGCTATTTTAATACACACGATACGATCACTGGCACAGGTTATTACCGAAACCGACGCAAATAACGACTTCCTCCATAACAGCGCCACACCACCGAATGGTCTACCAACCAGAACACCGGCAGAGATGTCCACGGCTGATTTCCCAGTGTACGCGAAGTCTCCATCAATGGTCGCTAGGAAGGGCACGTCGTGGGGCAGCAGCCAGGTCTCCTGTAACGCTATCACGTCGGCTCGTGCACATAGTTGACGAACACAATCAGCTGATCGAGTAATACTTTTACAGTTGAATGTACATAGCTTAACGTTTGACGTACAACCCATTAGTTTTAGGTCAATGTGTACACAGGAATATTTATCCAAGTTTATACTTAGAAAAATGTTCCTGTGTAAATAAGAATAAGAATAAATTTATTTGATAAGGTTACATTCAAGTGGATTGAATTCCTAGACCTCACACTAGGATTCCCTGTGTCGTGAGATCCAGGCTCCTTTGTTCCGTTAACAATTATTATAAATAGCACAAATAATAATCTTAAAAATAGGTAAAAAAGAGTGTATGCATGGTGCTGTGATTTGTGTCAGTTGTGTTGGTGTTACAAGAAAGTGTCTGTAAGTTATAAGTATATTAGTGAGTGCACGTGTATATTTGTGAATTGTCAATGTGTGTACTGTGCGTTTTTACTAAGCCAAGAGACATTCCGTCATATCGTAGTCCAATGTAAGAAGCCAGTTTGTTACCGTCACTCTACATTTTTTTTGTGTTAGTTTTAATATTTTGTACAGGTTATTGACTTTCGCGTATATGTGTGGTCCCATAAAACCGTAAGACCTCCTGCCAATATTTTTGCGGCAATTAAATACTTAAGTATCAGAAATTTTAATTTATAAGTGTTATAAGGTTTGATGGACCAAATTTAATTGAATCATTAGAACGGCTTTAATTTATTTTATGTGCAATAGAAGAATGAAATATGAAATAAATAAAATTTATAGACGCTATAAATTGCTTTTTTTTTTTTAGTAAAGTACCTACTTTATTCAAGATTATTTATGTTCATTTATCAGTATAATTTAATTTATTTATTTAGTATCAGTTTAATTGGGTGCACGGTTGGCGCAGTGGTTGAGCGATTGCCTGCTGCGCTGCGTGTCGCGGGTTCGATTCCCGCACGGAACAAATATTTGTATGACCTACAGATATTTGTTCCGGCTCTGGGTGTTGTGTATGTGAGTTTATATGTTTGTAAACGCACCCACGATACAGGAAGAAATTCCTAGTGTGGGGCAACGTTTTTAAAAAAAAAAAAAAAAAAATATGCTATCATATGAAATGTTGTCCAACATAATTATACTAATAAATGAAGTGTCAAACGCTGCAACAGTTAAAGCAAGTAATATTATTGTCTATGAAATTATTTGTCTCTGAAAGTATGAAATTCTTACATTGCTAAGCAAGCACCAGAATCCTTTTTTATATTTTATCTCTGTCAGTTAATCAACTTAATTTTTGACATCCAGCCTCTATTTCTAACTGAAATACAAAAAACGGTTCTAAACATTTATTTAATCCCTAGCATCAAATTCTACACACGTGACAACCCTAGCTGAGTATTATCACACTCAAGAGGCAAAATAGATGAAACTACCTATCCTAACATAGTACCTAGAAAATATCCTAGACCCTAGAAGACAAACTAAATAAATCATTCCTAAACTATAAGTTTTACTGTTGCATCCAGTTAAGAAAGCGTCTTCAGTAAGAAATAACAGCATCGGACAAAGAAACGCCTTGGCCTGAAATTCGACACCTGACGACAAAATATCCTCTTATAAAAAGAAATTCGACCTCGGACCTGAGTAAAATAGCCTAAGTCATAGCCATACAACCTTGATAAAACACATAGAACTCCAGTTCAGACATGGAACTGGAGTCAGAGAAAAGACAAAATAAGTCTCAATTTCAAAGTTACGACTTGAGACAAAGGTCAAACAAAGTAGAACTCGTGTTCAAAGAAAAGTCTCAAGTCAAAGATACGACTAATATTCAGTACTTTCAATCAATTTAGCAATTCCTATTTCCTAAATATCAATAGCCTCACTTAGGTAATGGACGCTCAAGAGACGACATGGTTGTATTGTAATATGATAAGCAAGCCAACATTGTCAGAACGAAGCCTGAAAACACCAAATGCAAGTTGTATAATTTGCATGTGGTGTATTTCCAAAGGACCAACCTTTTTATGCTACACGGAATACAATGAGATGTTTTGTAAATTCGCAGAATAGATCTTTATTTTTTCGAGACAATAAAACCGTTAGTTTGGTACCTACGTTGAATTATTAGTGCAAGTCATCATTCTTCCAAAGAAAATTTGTATGAAATTTTGCTTAACTGCAAACTTAACATGCAAATGATATATTTTGCATTGTGCTGTATTTGAAAAGAACCAACCCTTTTATGCTACACGGAAGACAATGCGACGTTTTGAAAGTTCGCAAAATAAAACTTTCTTTGGAACAATAAAACCGTTATTTAGGTTCCTACCTACGTTGAATTAGAGGCGACATGGTGTCTCTGGCGGAGTAATCTATTGTCTTCTGTTGTTAAAATTGTTACTTATTTTTCTGTAATTAAAGACAATAATCCATTTTTTGAAGAGTGGCTTTCCGTCATGGTCATGATGCTATCTATTCAAAAGCCAAACTTAATCTCTCTGAAAGCCCCAAGCTAATAACAATCGTTCAAATCCATAAGTATAAATATTGGTGGATAGTATTTATTTAAGATATCCACTTTAGCAACTTGGACAATATTGAGCTCCTACGGTGATCAAGGTTTAATTGTGCAACAGTCGCGTGCGCAAAGATAACACGAATCCTTTCAGCGCACAAACACTCTCAGTTAGTTTAACCCGTCACCAGCGCGGTGGACGCCATCAGCCAACATGGCCGCCACGCACACAATGTTGTTACCAGTTAGTTAGTCAGGATCACGTGACAACTGTGTGTGCACGAATAATAATGTGACCGAGTAAATGAATTCAATACCTACTTTAGACTTTGATTTTATTACTAAAGCTCTACTTTCTCTTATGAGTTAACAAATAAAAACCGGCCAAGTGCGAGTCGTACTTTCGCACGGAGGGTTCCGTACCATTATTACAAAAAAATGGCAAAAATTACGTTTGTTGTATGGGAGCCAACTTAAATATTTATTTTATTCTGTTTTTAGTATTTGTTGTTATAGCGGCACCAGAAATACATTATCTGTGAAAATTTTCAACTGTCTTGCTGTCACGGTTCATGAGATACAGCCTGGTGACAGAGGGACAGACAGACAGATAGACGGATCGTGAACTCTTAGTAATAGGTCCCGTTTTTACCCTTTGGGTACGGAACCCTAAAAAATCACGTTAAGGACAAGGTTACAAAATAAAAAATTACAATATTTTCTTTGCTCAATTCCATTCAAGTGAGATTTAATGACGGTAATGAAAGTTTGGACAGTAATTGCAGCGCATTATCCGGAAACCATAAATCGCTTGTCCAGCGCAAGCTTTCATACGAATCATCAGTGCGTTAATAATGTCGCAACTGTCGTGGTTAGGATTAGGATATGAGCGTTGATTATTGTCGCATTGTGTGAGTCAATACTACTTCCGATATTATACTAGTTCTACTGTACAAGGCATATGAATCTCGCAATTAAAGCCCTTAGAAAATATTATAACTTATTATAAATATATAACTACCCTAAGATCGTTCCTTGAGAAAGGCTATGGTGGAGCGGACAGATTTGACCTTAAGCCTTGTCTCCCAGTGGGGTGATGACAACCCTGGTCTCTTTTTACGCCACCAAACCACAGGCGTCTCGTTTCGATCAAACTTCTACTTTTCGGGGAGCGTCTGTTTTTATAACTGATCCGCTCGAGCTCCTAGGCATGGAGTTGATATGCAGTCTCAACTTCGGCGCCTCCATTGAGTGCAAAGCCCAAATTGCGGCCAAAAACTCCTAAATAGAGTGAAACTTTACGCCTGGACAGCTTTTAACTCCATACAAAGCGGAAGTCTGATCCTGCATGGAGTATTGCAGCCTCCTTTGGGATTTTGGGGTGGCTTAGCTAACTATCAACTAGCCGCGCTTGACTCGGTGGAATGGAGAGCTAGAGGCTCATTGGCGACGTTAAACTGGTGGATGCCAAGCTTCACAGCTTCACTCATCGCCGCAAGGTTGCTTGCTTGTCGGTCTACTAGAGACAGTACTTCGGTGAGTGTGCCTAAGAACTGCACGACCTAATCCCACCAGCCCCCTTCTAACGTCGGAAATCTAGACGCACTGCATTTTACCACCCTAACCTGATTGCCATTCTACCAATTCGCTCCAAACATTCTTCATAATGCGCACAGCGAATGAGTGGAACTCAATACCTGCGTCTATATTTCCGAACGCATTTAACCCGAATATCTTCAAAGTTACAGTTTTTTATTTATTTAATGATATTTTAATACAGAGGTGTTACTTAATTCTAAACTCGCCAAACTTTTGCGTTTGATGGCGAGTGGCGCTCTTTTTCATCATAATGCATCACCATACTTACAAATCTACTACTTATATACAGTACACAGTATAGTAGTTATAGTGAACAGGCTTCTTCTGGGTAAGCTCACTCCATCGTCGACTCTGTCTCTGTCACCTCTGCCCAGACAGTCAAGAGCAAACCCATCTCAAAGACCCCCAGAAGTGCATTGACGTGTTGAACCCTACATTTGGAATAGGGATGCCAATATAGATGACAATCACAATATCTGCCATCTCGTTGAGAAAACATTTGGCACGAGGACAGAAATGTGCGATGAAATTATAAGGTGCGCGCACGCCGCGCGGCGCTGTGAGCATTGTTTGTGAAATTGTGTTCACAGATTTAAGATAAACTTACAGCTGCCATTTTGTATGTATTGCGGCTACATACAGACTTATGTAGATGTCAAAAATCAGTTTTTTTTGCTTCTTTGAGTGTACAGAACAGGCAGTGGCATTAAATACCTATGTGCAAATGTGTCGTCATAAACGATCTACGGCAAATCCTTAGATTTTCCGGTAAGACCCAAGCTATCTAGTCTTATTCTTAAAAATCCGAACAGCTCTATGATCAGTAATTTCGATAATTTCAGACTTTCCTAGCACTTTATTAAGTAAGACCTGAATGAAAGCTAAGAATTAACGGAACCTGAGTTTATGTGAAAGCTAGAGTCAGTCAAGGATGATCGTGGCTTCACTGCAACGAATCTCTTCTCTATTAGCCTCATTTTACTGCTCTTTTAGCAACCCAAAGTTCCACGCAACTACTTAGCGATCAGCCGCCGAATATCGGAATGTGAACCGTTTTTAGGGTTCCGTACCCAAAGGGTAAAAACGGGACCCTATTACTGAGACTCCGCGATCAGTCTGTCTGTCTGTCTGTGGATGGGTGACCATTTCGACATACCGAGTCTCCTCCGTGCCTCAGAAAGCACGTTAAGCCGTAGGTCCTGGTTGTCCGTCTGTCACCAAGCTGTATCTCAAGAACCATGATAGCTAGACAGTTGAAATTTTCACAGATGATGTATTTCTGTTGCCGCTATAACAACAAATACTAAAAACAGAATAAAATAAATATTTAAGTAGGGCTCCCATACAACAAACGTGATTTTTTGGCCGTTTTTTGCGATTATGGTACGGAACCCTTCGTGCGCGAGTCCGACTCGCAATTGGCCGGTTTTTTGGATTTTACACTCATAATAATGGAATATTAATTTGTCTAACTTTACCTTATAATTTGAGCTTCGTATATAACTTATGAGGAGACGAGCTCGTGGCTAAATAATATCAGCCGCACGGGTCGATCATCAAGGTTAAGCAACGCTTGACGAGGTCGGTCCGTGGATGGGTGACCATTTCGACATACCGAGTTTCCACCGTGCCTTGGAAAGCACGTTAAGCCGTTTGTCCTGGCTGTCATTTGAAGATCTTTGACAGTCGTTACGGGTAGTCAGAAGCATGAGATCTGACACCAGTCTTGCCAAGGGGTACCGTGTTACCCAGTTACTGGGTTGTGGAGGTCAGATAGGCAGTCGCTCCATGTAAAACACTGGTACTTAGCTGAATCCAGTAAGACTGGAAGCCGACCTCAATATAGTTGGGCAAAAGGCTAGGCAGATGATGATATATCTTATAAGGAGTGAGCCTTTCGCTAAGGATCGAACCGAAAGGTTGGTACAAAAGCGCGCCACCGATCATCGAGGCAGTCACGCACATATAAAAATTAAACAAGCCCCTTGGGCTCCCCGACATTGGGAGTCTTTTAAAAAAATACATTGAGACCTTTTATCCTTCCTACCCTACCCATGGCCCCTTGCATTGGTTGCACAAGGTTCATTCATACCGCCTCTCTCACTGGGGTGTAGCGTTGCACAATGTGCACATTTAGATTGGTCGGAAGAATATTTAATGTAACAGGTGTCTTATACGTCAGTTGCATGCTATATCTTTGTGCTCTACCGCGGGGACGGCGACTGCCGCTCATTTTGCTTATCGTTGAACGTTAGATAACAACTTAATATAAAATTTATTCGGTATTAAATGATTTGCCTACGGTGGGCAACGTGATATTTTTCAAATCATTTTATTACAAAATAGTGGACATGTATCTGTGAGCTGCCACAATAAGTCAAATACAAATTGTTCAAAATAAGGGAACCTATATAACAATAATAAGTTAGTAGGGATGAACAATACTCTGCAAGTCATTTTCAATCAGACAATATATAGTGCTAATTCCACTTTTGCTATTGACGTAGAGTGACATTGTTACAGTATTTGTGTTAAGTATTTCCAAATGCAGTTTGCACATTGTTTATCTATGCCAATTGTAAGGCAGCTTTTCCTTACCCAACCAGCTAGCTCTTTGGTAGTAAGTAGCTTGTGACAATTGCAGGGATTAACTCACATGAAGCTGACTGAAGTAAAACACACTCAAGTTTGGTCAACTAATTTAATTCTTCAAGCACACGTTCCATCAATACAATAAATTGAGGTTACAAAGTATGAACCACTCACTTTCTGAAGGGATATAGATTACCCACAATATTCAATGCTGGAGGTATGAGTCCTCAAACAGCATCGTTCTCTGTGTAGCTGTCCGTAAGCTTGCTGTATATCAGATGATGTCAATTATGCTCGGAACCTTTTGCAAGAGGAGACTGCTGTAGCTTGAACAGCTAGTTGACCATTAGCTTTAACTATATGTATAAAATTATACCTAAAGAGGCATTTGGAGCCAAGAGGAAAGATTTTTTTGTTTGTTTGTTTGTACCGAATAGGCTCCGGAACTACTGGACCGGTTTTAAAAATCTTTTACCTATGGAAACCTACATTATTCCCGAGTAACATAGGCTATAATTTTGACGGGAGCGAAGCCGCGGGTGTCAGCTAGTTTCCAATAAAACTGTGTTTTTTGGTCGCAAGCGGCTGTTGGGAGAACTGTGCTTTTATTGGGCCCTGTATATTACGTTTACCGTCTTGCCGTACCTAAATAAATAAAGTTTAATATTCTTACCAGAAAACATCCCTTCGCAAATTAAGTAGAAACTCAGAAGATTTAAAATTGTGTCTTACATTTTACCAACACCCTTGTCTTCAAACGGTACCTACCTACATCACACCTTGCAGATACCGTTTACCTCGCTCAGTAGAACGCGTGACCGCCACACGCCACAAAAAAAAAACATTACCAAAGTTATTGAATAAATCAATATCTCTGTGCATCTGTGACCTAACTAACATCCGAACCACCGAACTACAAAAAAACACCATATTCCTTATCCTTATGGTTTATTTTAGTACGATACCAGTTGACGGGTTAATATTGGCTTTTTCTGGGTTGTCAGCATGCTGTCATGAGTTGCGACACCCTCATCCAAGGGTGCCGCTTATGAAATATATGGGATAGGGGCGGTTCAGTTTACTATTATCATTCCATTGATTTATAAGAATGATCAGTGTATATTAGAATGTCACTGGTGATGTAACGGACAAGAATAATTATAGACCTATCTCCCTGGCTACTGTCTTGGCGAAGGTCTTCGATGGTCTCCTGGATACTCAGCTCAGCAAGTTTATTAACTTACACGATGCCCAATTCGGATTTCGGGAGACTCTGTCAACTGAAAGTGCTATATTGACTCTAAAGCACACAGTTGCTTACTATGTTGATAGGAAAACACCTATATATGCTTGCTTTCTTGACCTATCGAAGGCCTTCGACCTGGTCGATTATAATAAGCTCTGGACTAAGCTTGGGGAGGTCGGGGCTCCTGCCGAACTCACTAATATATTTGCTTTTTGGTATACCCACCAAAAAAACTTTGTCAAGTGGGGAAACGCATATTCTGAAGAATACTCTCTTAAGTGTGGAGTGAGGCAAGGGGGGCTGACCTCTCCAAGACTTTTTAATCTGTATGTCAATCAGCTGATGGGTGAGCTCAGCGATAGCCATGTCGGATGTCATATAGATAACGTTTGCGTCAGTAACATCAGTTATGCAGACGACATGGTGTTGCTGAGTCCATCTGTCGGAGGGCTACGGAAACTATTAACAATCTGTGAGGCCTACGCTGGGAGTCACGGCTTAAAGTACAACGTTACAAAAAGTGAGTATATGCTCATCAGAGGGAATAATAAACAACCAGAGCATATTCCACCAGTGTTTCTCAACGGGGTATCTTTGAGTCGGGTCTCTCAGTTTAGGTATCTGGGGCATATTGTGACCGAAACCCTGCATGATGACGCAGACATTGAGAGAGAGCGGAGAGCATTGTCGGTGCGTGCTAACATGTTGGTACATAGGTTTGCGAGGTGTACAGCACAGGTTAAAATAACTTTGTTCAGGGCCTATTGCCAAAGTTTTTACACCAGCGCCCTATGGACTAGCTACACGCAGCGGGCCTACAATGCTCTCAGAGTTCAATATAACAACGCCTTTAGGATTTTGTTGCGGCTGCCTCGATTTTGCAGTGCCTCGGGCATGTTTGCCGACGCGAGGGTAGATGACTTTTACGCTATTATGCGCAAAAGGTCAGCCTCACTAATTCGCCGAATTCGAGGCAGTGGCAACGGAATCCTAAGAATGATTGCAGACAGACCAAATTCGGCAGCTCTGGGAAGGCTCATCAGGCTGCATGTCACTTGACTTTTTATGTTTTTTTTTTTTTTTATGTTTTTCATTTCATAATTTATTTCCATTTTATTTCTTTTTAAATTATCTAATTCAATTTCATTTTATTTATTTTAAATCATTTATTTTAATACCATTTTAATTTATATTCAATCATTTGCATTACCTTTGTACACTCATGACTAACATAGTTTTAAGATAATGTAATACTAACAAAAAAAAATATGGACATTTAAATAGTCTGAATTAAACGAATTTTATTTTTATTTTTTATTTTTTTATTTATATTTGTGATCTAAATGATCCTACTGCCACACATATATGTGTTTGTCATAATTATGGTCTGAAACAGCAGCTTGAGTAACTACCACTCGTTTTCAGCTTGAAACAGCAGCAGAGCTTAACATTCCGAAGCAGTCATAGTTTTCCGTTTCTGATCATTTGCAGAACTTTTTTGTGTGTTTTTAAATTAAAGTTTTGCATAATTCAATATCACCGCATAGGCAATTAATTGATGATGTTGTTTGCTGCTGATTTCCATTACAGAGCAACAGGAAATACACGTTATAATAGATTCACAACTGCACCAATTTCTGCTAGACGACTACTCTCATCGATCGATCATGTTGCCCAACAGTGGTCGTCGTGGGAAGGCAACCCATTCACTGGACGCCTGCAGTACCATTGTGTGGGAGATTGATGAAGTTACAGTTCCGGGCACAGCACGCGAGAATGGTTGATTGAGCGATTTAATTTGATTTTAATAAGACACGTTGTGCTGCGTGAAATGATCTAATCGTTTGGTGTGAATTCAAATGTTAGTCAGCCAAGTCATTCACGCTCATTATTGTCACTAACACAAGATGTAACCTAAATGAAAGTCTAAGTAAAGACCTCTGTTAGATTTTCAAAGCCCGGCTCAGCACAACTATCAGATCAGACAAAATAAATTCCAAAGTTGAAAAATACTTAGTAGGAATAATGAAATGCGACGTGCAGCTTTGAGCGAACACTTGATGCACTCTAACAAAGATATAACTGATTATAATTTTTTTGCAATTCATTCAATCTGCCTAGCCTTTCCCCAACTATATCCAGCCTAACCGGATTCCGTTGATACCAGTGTATTACATGGATCGACTGCCTCTCTGACCTCCACAACTCAGTAGGTGGGTAACATGGTATCTAGACATTATCAAGACTGGTATCAGATTTCAGGCTTCTGGCTACCTGCAACGACAGTACAACACAATATTTTGGAATGCTTTCCAAAAATACAATAAACCGAACTTCAGGTTTCAATTAGCGGCTGACAGACAGTCCGAACTATTATAATAATACAATATTCATACAAAGCATTTCCGTAACATGTCCGTCGTGCACTCAGGCGCATGTCCACGACATAGCGCACAGACGCGGCCATGCGACAATAAGTAGCAACTGTCGTCCGGCAGTCGCATTGTGCGCGTAATTCTTTGCTCAATTATGATGTCACGGTGGTCCGGTGAATGGGGATTTGTTACTTACATGATTCAATGGAGTTTTTTTATTAATATGAAGTTTTTAAATTGTTTGGGACTGGAAGGATAAAGTGTGGCTAACCGTCCAGTCAGTATTGTTAATTGTTAAAGCTGAGCATTGAAATTGTTTCATATATCCCTAAGATGATGAAATATTGTTGCAGTTGGAATTATTTATGGATAAACAAAATTAGTAGAGAAGGAGCTAATACGGATTTTGAGCAACTATTTGGTAGCCAAAAGGCTTAAAATTTGTAAATAATAAATAGGTTAGTAAATCATAATTTTCTAGTAAAATGTTGATAAAAATCACCTCACGTGGCAGCGCGTCTGCAGGTCTAAATTGTGAACAAATACAAAGACTCTAAGAAGCCTTTGTACTTGTTCACAATTGAATACCATGCCACCGTCCTAAGCTGTGGCAATAAAACTTTAATAATTCAATTTGAGTAAATTCTAAGCCATCAAACAAAAAAATGTGTTTAAAAGAGTCATTAAAGTAAATGAAAGGCTTGTAAATATGGCTAACTTTTGTAGATCAGGCACAGAGCTAAACAATGCACCCGTATTGTATACGGATGTTTATGGTCGGGCTCTTGTAAAAAGTTGTTTGCTAGAGTTATTAATTTTTGGTAGAAGGTTTTCATTACGTATGTGAGGGCAGTTTGTCGTTGCATGATTTTGACAGTTTTCATTTTGATTCGACATGTTACTATAATTATATACTACCTTTATATCTTACTAACTTCATATGATAGGTTATTTTTACTTTTAAACATGCATTACTTTTGTTGTGAGTATATTATAATTTGTTGATACCTTTACAGTTGTGTTTCGTTTAATTCCCTGTTATCTGGATAAAAGTAGTATAATTTTGTTAAATATTATATGATGGCTTTCATGGAAGTTTTTGGCTGCCATTACTCAAAGTACGGGGTGACTATCATAGCGCGACATACCACAGGTGGGCTACGAGCTACGCGTCGTAGCTTGCTACGAGCTACCACAGTTATCCCTTTACTACAAACGCCTATACTTTCGAATAATTAACTTGAGATATCAAATCCTTTATACGGTCATCATTAAACACAAAATAAAATAGTCAGAATAATGAATTAATACACAAAAAAAAAAAGTTAAATTAAATGGTAGCGAAAGAAAAATAAAAAAAAGTAAATGATAACTACCTGAGGGTATTTTTTTAAATGTTGCTTAGTAATTATTGAATAAAATACAGATAATTATAGGACTGATAAGTGTCCAAAAAATACATTTTATCCAATTAGCAGCTTGTAAACATCATTAGAAAGACATCTTAAATGCTCATTAGGACTATTTTTGAGATCATGTTGTTTTGAAATCAGACAGAAGCCTATTAGTGGATTACAACTTAGATAATGATGTGTCATTTGCGCAGATAACTATACATGAGGTGAAAAACAAAGTGATTAAATAATTAAAATGGAGCAAATATTACCAATAGATATCAGCAAAATTATATAATTTTAATTCGTTATGCATATAATTCTTCGCTATTAGGTAAAACATAATAAATAGACTATTAACAATGTTCAGGACTTATAAATAAAATAAAAAAGCGTTTATTCACTTATTTCCTATGAGTACTTACACTATATTTTCTTGGATAAATTATTTCTATTTTTTTTTGTAGGAGTATGGATCAAACCTCTTAGCAGTAGTCGCCTCTTTGGCGCAGACCTTCACCATTTCCTGCCACTGATTCCCGTCCGTAACTTTAGTCATCCAACCAGGTCCACCTTTCTCCCAAAATATGTCTTCTCACATTTTCCGTGGTCCATCTCTACTTCTGCTTTGATCTCTTGGTACACACTCAGTTACTTCTTTGGTCCATCGACTAAACTCTAACCTGCAGACATGACCAGCCAGCCCAGTCCCAATTAATTAGCTGGAAAACATTTTAGTCTTCTTGCTTTAACGACCAGCAGCCTAATTGCGTAAGTGAATTCGGCAATGCAAAAGGGTGTTGACCCCATCAATCGACCAATCACATGCGAGATGGAAGAAGCGATGTGGGTTTCCATCTATGTGATTGGGCAATTGATGGGGTCAAACCATGGTAGAAATGCTACTTCTTAGAGGTTTTCCTTTTAATATATGTCACGTCGAGGTACCTATGAATTATAGGACCACCATCATCAACTCCAATTCTAGAGGCAATTCCTTCATTCTTCATAGGAACGGGTAAATTTCAATAACACACATCACTGGATTGAAACTCGAAAGTATTTATTTGACTTTGTTACAGGCACTTTGAGTTTTCATTCGAACTTGAAGTTAAAACCACATGGTGGCTCGCTAGGTCACAATCCCTCGTCGATCTCTAGAGAAGACCTAGCAAGAAACTCTAGGATACTCTTTTAAATCTTTTTATAGTTTACACAATCACTTTAAGACAATTGGTGTTACATGTTTATTAGGTTTTCAAACATCTAATCAATCAGATTTATTAAACAGTTATTATTTTACACACGGCATAGCGTGATGCGCGTTGCGAGTGTGCGGGACTTCCATATTGTTTTTGTTTAGACACTAATTACTTGGATAGTTGAATAAAGCTAACAAACAATACTAAAATGCTGCTCAGTTAATTATTTTAACATTAAACAATCTCAATACTCACAAATACAAAGTTGTTTGTAGATTATTACTAAAATAATTACCTTAACACAAAACTATCCAAGTTTCCGGTGATCTGAATATCTTACTAACCAGAAGGTTTCTCATTATTACATGGATGTGTAAAATAGTCTTATTACCTTATAGTAATTAATCAATTACTCAAATTTGTTTAGTTCTCGTATTAAATTATTAAATCTAGTTATTGGTCATTAAAATTATAACATCCGCCATTGTTGACAACTTTTCGTAAGGTCATATTCAAACATATTTACTTCGTCAAATGTGCGTTGTTAAAATGAGAACAAATCTAAAAGTCCTACAATAAGTGTTCCCGTTTTATTTAAACATCTCGTTTTAATTAAACAATGAAAATTAGCTTATCAAATGATCTTCATTCAAACAAACCAATAACTAATTCCACAATAAGCCAATAGATGGCGCTGAACTATAAAACCAACATAAACAGACATTTAATAGTTCTAGCGAAATCTCAGAGATGACAGGATTATAGAGTTTGTGTTAATTGGATAACGAATTAGCAGAACCACGCCTCCGCGGCGACACGGCCATTCTGAAAATCAACCGCGTGCTCTGCGGGTGCTGGTGTCCTCAGTCTCTGTTTCTTGGTTGTTATCTGTAATAGCAGACAGAAATTTGTCGGCAGATTATTGTTGTTTATCATCCTACAATATAAATTAAATTTGGGATCTGATAACAACTAGTTTTAATCAACACAGCTTGTAATAAATCTATGCTTAGTATGCCTTATTTTTGAAATATTGAATGCATTTTAACACCCACAGCTATATGCTTTAGGTATTCAACTTGCAATATGGTAAAGATCAATGTTGTTATAAAACAACGAATTGCTACATGTCATGCCAATGAAGGCATACAATTTGTATTTCAGATTTTTGTTATTGAATAGTCAGTTGCTAGCTTAATAGTCCATTTTGAATCTTGTTTGCAGAATGTTGTTGTTTGTATTATCTTACAATATTCATTGATTTGTAATAGGTATGAGTCAGTTTAAGTTATCAGTTTATCACTGAATACTTATTAGATTAGGTAACTACAAAGTTTATCTTAAATGAAAATATTTGATACATTAATGAGCACACACCTACTTATAAGGCTAACACAGCACTCTTGTATTTGGTAAGTATAGTGTAGGTAGTGTAGGAGTATTGTGATCAGCTGTTTTTTGTTTAGTTTCATTCTCACGGGATGGTAATGCTCTGTGATAGACACAAAGTCTTTGATTTGACAGGATTAAAGGATAGGATCAGGAACACCGCTCTGTGATAGACACAAAGTCTTTGATTTGACAGGATTAAAGGTTAAGGAGTTTAGGACCATTGCTCCGTGACAGGCACAAAGTCTTTGATTTGACAGGATATAAGGAACCAGGCTCTGGGTGGTCTTGTACACCGTGGACCCAGCAGGATAACATGAGAGATTGTTCATTAGCGGCCTCCACGCCTAACCAATGGATATTAAATCATTCTTAGTTGCTTCCACAGCAAACTAAGAGATTGTTTGTTGTATTATCACTATTAGTTTCCTCCACGGATTACTAACAGACAGCTTATTGTGTTATCATTATTAGTTGCTTCCACAGCATACCAACAGTATAGTTTATTGTGTTATCATTATTAGTTGCTTCCACAGCATACCAACAGTATAGTTTATTGTGTTATCATTATTAGTTGCTTCCACAGCATACAACAGGAAAGTTTATTGTGTTCTCATTATTACCTCAAATGCACCTCCATGGATGCTGATAGAATGGTGTTGATATAAATGATTGTGTTATTAACTGCCTCCAGAGCTCTAGGTTATGGGACACCTCTATAATTAGAGCTTGTTTTATTATTCATTTTTATAATTGCCTAAATTTGACAATAGAATACCATGAACTGTTACGAGTTACAAAAATATAATGATAACAGTAATACTCCTGATTGAATTCGGCCATGACAGCCAATCTGATGAGCCATCTATATAGGAAGATACTATAGCGCACAAGGGCAATGGCTTAACATGCTTTCCGAAGCATGGGGTTCACCAATTTCAAAACTCTAGACTGTCACAGAGGAATTCCTATTGGAAAAATCCCATAAACACATTTTGCCCGACCTAGGAATTGAACCCAGGGATAATAATTTAAAAGTACTTTGTTGCTTGGTAGTACCATGCACAAGCATCATGTAGAGTTATTTGGCATGGCTATTGAGTTGAGCCTTCTGATACAACAGCACTGTATCAGTTAGCGAGGTGAGTAGAAGATAGTTTGAAAACATCTCACCTTTTACTTTTGTTATGTTGTGCTTGAAGTCTTTACTAGCTGACCTCTATTTGGTGGCATGTATGTTGGTAGCATATAAGGTCCTGACCCGGCGACACGGTCACTTGCACCACCAGGTATTTTTAGTTTTGTTGCCATATCGTAGGTAACCATTTTGATTTTTGATATGACAATTAACAGGAATCTGGAATGTGAGAAGATATGCAGCTAAATAATAATGTCTGTGACAAATTATCGTAAAACAAACCTGTCTTTTGATTGTTTTTATTCTGTGCAAATGCACCCAATAACAAGCTTTGAAATCTGTCAGAAATGACTAATCTATTTACACCCATGTACCACCATAACAAGTAAAATTCAACTAAACACATTGTGAGATTTAATTCATCAGGAAGGTTCTCAAATATTGAATGATTAAAGAAACTTTGTTATAACAAACTTAACTTGAATAAGTTTAAACTTAAGAGCTTATAGGAGGCCCTCCTATCAGTATCCAACTGACAGTCTGTACCAAGAATGTAGGGTCAGACAATTTATCATTAGGTCTAACTTATAGCGCTATCACTGACAAGATCTCCATACTCAAAACAAAGCTACCAGATCATGTAGACAGATAAGATGGAACACAGTAATCACATTAAATTCACTCAAAGATGTCTTACATACACATGACCATTAATTTACCAAGAATTCACAAGGTCCATACATAATTGGTTACTCAAAGCTTAGGTACTTGTAAATTAAAAGTTACCAAGTGGCTATCAGCTTATGACCATGCACGGACCTAAGCTCTCCTGATAATTATTATAAAGTCCTTGTAATGAGTCACCCAGGTGTATCACATCCCTTTCATTCATACAAACACATTTATACTAGATGCACACTACACTCTAAACAAACCTCTTAATAATATTTAAAATGTTGTTAAGTCTTGTAACTAAACTATTTGTCTCACCCCTAAGTGCACTTAAAAACTAGATCACAACACAGGGTATCCTAGTGTGGGGCTACTTAAATGCAAATCATTGTACCTAGGTATTTTCTTAAGCATGTAATAATTTTAATTTTATTTGTTGTGCTTTTCATGTTTTCAGGAATGTGTTAATACATTTTCTTATCTTACTTTATTTAGTAAGTATGACATGCAACAGGTTCCACATTATTCAATAATAAGCCTTGTTGGCAGTTGGGTAAAAACCATAACTCATTGTAAAAATAACAACTACAGCATCAACATGAACATGTCATGGCACTTTTTGCCAAATGTTTACTAATTCTGTTGCACATACATTCTGTTACTTACTTAACGTAGCTACCTACTAAACTATTGTTTTGTGTAAGCTACCTAAATGTAACAAATGCTATAAAAATAAGTTAAATTACCTTTTGTCCGGCACTAAACTCAAATTAAGTACTTTGAATTGTTTATCATTCATACACTCACACCTTGTCCCCATGGGGATAGGCAGCAACCACAGATCGCCACTTGCTACGATCCTTACATACTCCTCAAATAAAATTAAGTTTCTCAAATAATAACTGAGCCATTGTAATTCTTAAGAGAAAAGAAAGAACCATATTTAAGCAATAACATTGAGTTACTAGTAAGCCGTCTTATTTTATGAAGTAAATTAGGCTGTTTTCATTCATTTTATTTCCAAAAATTGTCACAAATACCAGCAGGCACTAGTCTTGCAAAGGGGTATCGTGTTACCCAGTTACTGGGTTTTGGTGACCCCATGTAAAACACTGGTACTCAGCTGAACCCCATCAGGTTAGACAAGAAGCCGACCCCGACTTAGTTGGGAAAAGTCTAGGCAGATTGATTAAAATTGTCACACAAAAGGTCACTGACCTTGCCTTGTATGATGAAAATAATTAAGAATGTTAGGTTACATAAATAAATAAAACAGAATACTCCCCTTAATGATGATGGAATCTATCAATGGACAGACAAAGTCTTTGTTTATTTAGCTGCTTCGGTCATTCTGTACTGTACAAAGTTTTGGTTCACTTCAATGATATTGTCTCCAGCTAGTTATGATCATAATGATGTAGGTCAGCATCCTCCCAGCATTATGCTGAGCGATGAACGTTTGGCGTAGTTGTGACGCATACTTTGTAATGATTTTATTATTATTATTTTGATGGTATGCGTCGTGCCTGGCGCAAATAAACAATTTTTCTTTCTTTCTTTCTTTCTTTCTTCATCAGCAGCTTAGACGAGACCATAGCCAATTCTTAGCTTCTTCTGACGTTTCAATAAAGTTCTATGCGTTCTTGGAAATTATCATAGGAAAATATTTTGCCATGCTCTCGGCGGTGGCGGTGATGTACGAAATTCTTCGGATGGCTTTCATAGCATGGGCAGAAGGCGGGAGCTGATCTCAATTCTGATGTCACGTCGAGGTACCTATGAATTATAGGACCACCATCATCAACTCCAATTCTAGAGGCAATTCCTTCATTCTTCATAGGAACGGGTAAATTTCAATAACACACATCACTGGATTGAAACTCGAAAGTATTTATTTGACTTTGTTACAGGCACTTTGAGTTTTCATTCGAACTTGAAGTTAAAACCACATGGTGGCTCGCTAGGTCACAATCCCTCGTCGATCTCTAGAGAAGACCTAGCAAGAAACTCTAGGATACTCTTTTAAATCTTTTTATAGTTTACACAATCACTTTAAGACAATTGGTGTTACATATTTATTAGGTTTTCAAACATCTAATCAATCAGATTTATTAAACAGTTATTATTTTACACACGGCATAGCGTGATGCGCGTTGCGAGTGTGCGGGACTTCCATATTGTTTTTGTTTAGACACTAATTACTTGGATAGTTCGTTCCTTGAGAGAGGCTATGGTGGAGCGGACAGATTTGACCTTAAGCCTTGTCTCCCGGTGGGGTGATGACAATCTGGTCTCCTTTAACGCCTCCAAAACACAGGCGTGTCTTTTTACCGCTAAAAGGAGTCTTTTCGATCAAACTCCTACTTTTCGGGGTGCGTCTGTTCCTGTGACTGATCGGCTCGAGCTCCTAGGCATGGAGTTGACATCCAGTCTCAACTTTGGCGCCTCCATTGAGTACAAAGCCCAAATTGCGGCCAAAAAACTAGGCATCCTAAATAAAGTGAAGCGATACTTTACGCCTGGACAGCTTTTAACCCTATACAAAGCGCAAGTCCGATCCTGCATGGAGTATTGCAGCCACCTTTGGGATGGCTCAGCTAAATATCAGCTTGCCGCGCTTGACTCGGTGGAACGCAGAGCCAGGAGGCTCATTGGCGACGTTGACCTGGCGGGTGCCAGGCTTCACAGCTTGGCTCATCGCCGCAAGGTTGCCTGCTTGTCGGTCTTCTACAGACTGTACTTCGGTGAGTGTGCTGAAGAACTCCACGACCTCATCCCACCAGCCCCCTTCTACCATCGGACATCTTGACGTACTGCAAGTTATCATCCTTACCTTGTTGCCATTCCACCAATTCGCACCAAACGCTTCCAAACATCCTTCATAATGCGCACAGCGAATGAATGGAACTCGCTACCTGCGTCAGTGTTTCCGAACGCATTCAACCCGAATCTCTTCAAAGTTAGAGTGAACAGGCTTCTTCTGGGTATGCTCACTCCATCGTAGACTCTGTCTCTGTCACCTTTGACCTAGACTAGAGTCAAGAGCAAACCCATCACAAATAAAAAAAAAAAAAAAAAAAAAAAAAAAAAAAAGCTAACAAACAATACTAAAATGCTGCTCAGTTAATTATTTTAACATTAAACAATCTCAATACTCACAAATACAAAGTTGTTTGTAGATTATTACTAAAATAATTACCTTAACACAAAACTATCCAAGTTTCCGGTGATCTGAATATCTTACTAACCAGAAGGTTTCTCATTATTACATGGATGTGTAAAATAGTCTTATTACCTTATAGTAATTAATCAATTACTCAAATTTGTTTAGTTCTCGTATTAAATTATTAAATCTAGTTATTGGTCATTAAAATTATAACATCCGCCATTGTTGACAACTTTTCGTAAGGTCATATTCAAACATATTTACTTCGTCAAATGTGCGTTGTTAAAATGAGAACAAATCTAAAAGTCCTACAATAAGTGTTCCCGTTTTATTTAAACATCTCGTTTTAATTAAACAATGAAAATTAGCTTATCAAATGATCTTCATTCAAACAAACCAATAACTAATTCCACAATAAGCCAATAGATGGCGCTGAACTATAAAACCAACATAAACAGACATTTAATAGTTCTAGCGAAATCTCAGAGATGACAGGATTATAGAGTTTGTGTTAATTGGATAACGAATTAGCAGAACCACGCCTCCGCGGCGACATATATTTTGTTTGTTTATTCTTCATGATGATCAGTCAGTTCAGGTTCCACACCTTATAAACGTTGAATAATAAACGTTAATAAACCTTATAAACGTTGAATAATAATTTAAATAACAACTGATAATAGAAGCAGTTGATATTTTGATTAACATTAGCCGACTACCGAAAACACATAAATTAAGTTTAAAATAGTAAAAAAGTAAACATTCAGTACCTATAAAATAATATTATAGCACACGGAAAAGATAAATTCAAATACACAATGCATTGCACCACAAATTTAATAGCACACATCTATAATTCACCCCATAGCTGTCCCCCTCCCAGTGGCGTTAGGGGTGCGCCCACCCACCGAGCCCCGCCCCTTGTACTCGTCTAAAAAGGCGCGGGGACACCGCTCAGCATCATTCACCGCTCGCTCCTCAAACGACGCACGCGCTCCTAATCATGTCTCTGTGGAAACCGTACTCCGCCGACGACGTCCCTCTGGACCTGTCGACCACAGCCGACCGAGAAACTCAGAATTCGCGTTCTAGCGGGTTTAACGCACCGCAATATTCGGTGCCAACGTACTATCTGCCTTATGGTAGATATATCGCGCCAGTGCAAAATTTTTCTCCTGGAGGAAGTTCTTCGGGATATGAGTCGTTACAATTCAACCCGACAGTGCCGCAACACGTGACGACGTCTCCACCCGTGACACCGATCGAAGTTTTAGCAAGGAGGCCTTATCGCAGGGCCGACGCTGATACCCTCTCCGATGACCCTGACTTCCAGGAGTTTGAGAGGAATGCGGCGAAAAATGGCGGCGTGTTGCTGAGCAACAACCCGCGGATGCGTCGTCAGGTTCGCTCCGCCTCCGCCAACTCTGGTGCTGATGTGGCCTACCGCAAACAGCGGGAGAAGAACAACATGGCAGCAAAGCAGAGCCGTCACCGTAGGAAGCTCAGAGAGCACCACTCTGCTGTAAAAGTGGACTACCTAAAGAAGGAGGTGGCTGCGCTACAGGCAGCCTTGAGGCAAAATATCTGCGTTTGCTGCCGCCAACAGTTACAACTGGCACTGGGATCGCGCGGTGAATTAAGGCCCATTCACTCACTCACAGAGAGGAGGCCCTTGTCCCAGCAGTGGGAACATTAAAAGGTTTTTAATGATGATATTGTATGTATGTAAGTGTTATAATTATGTTCATATTGAAAGACTGTGTGTGTGTTTTTTTACTATTCTTCTCTGTTACTTTGTGATTGTTGTTGTTGTGTTGTGTCTATGTCAAACAAATGTTTTTTTATTATATTATATTCTACTCTTCTGTGCAATGTATATGTAAATAGATTTAAGTTTGTTTTAGTAAATGTTTGTAAAACTTGTATCCGCCTCTCTCGTAATATCGTGCAATTATTAAGTTAGTTTGTACTTTAAATTGTGTATGTAATTTAATGTTAATATTTGAGTAAAATACTGCTCTATTTGTTCTAAACAAATTAAAATAAATGTTATAACCTTACCTTTTTCTTTTCTTTTTATGAGCTCATGAACACCATTTTTTGCAAAGCTGTTACCCTGATTTTTTTATTTAAAATTTATTTAATCGACGATTAATCGATCGAATCGATTTATTTATTTAAACTTCATGTACAATAGTGGTACATAGGCAGACTTAATGCCACAAGGCATTCTCAACCAGTTAACCTTTGGGTTAAAAAGGACAACGTTGTGAATGGGTACAAAATAAGAATAGACTAATAAATACTTCAACAAATACCAATGAATAATTACTATGACACAAAATACGATAAGCAATATGCAGTAAAAGTACCAAGTTCCGCAACTTATTAAATACAGTGCTAGCGGCATTTAGTAAGTTACGGATTCAAATGAAATAATATTTTGAACAAGCAAAAAGTATTTTAGAGGCAAAAGAGCTCAAGTTTATTCAGTACTAACATTTTGTATCACATAAATACATTGTACACGATTTATGTTTAAAGAGGCGTGCCTTGCGCAAGCGCATCTCTCCGCAAGCGAATTTTTTCCAATAGAATCACATCGCAGGTTCTGCTATGTCCTTATGTTTATGCGCGATAAACAATCCTATGGCATAATTTATTACAATCACGCGAACGAAGCAGCTGAAAATAGCTGTTACTAAATAAAAACGTCTAGATATTCTTAATCTATCAATATATTGTAGTAAGGGCACTAGAACTTTCTTTTATATTTTTTTTCCTTTTTTTTTAAACACATTGCACTACACTAGGAATTTCTTCCTGTATCGTGGGTGAGAACTAGTTGTTTACACTTTCTGCTTGATCACCTGCGGCAGGTCGTGCTTGCCGCGGACGCACTTCAGCTTCACTCTCGGCCCGTCCGTCGTCGTCGTCGTCGGAGTGTATACACGATATCAGAACATGAATACCTCTACTCTTTATTCTGCAGTGGGACAGTATCGGGCCGAAAAATTAATTAACTCTTGTCGATTTGACAGAGAGTTAAATATAGTAAGTAGGTATAGCCTAACTGCCAGTCCCGACGAGCACAATGTTGTGTTCCTGCAGGTTGTGTCCGATGCCGAGCAAGTTCGCCACCATCTCCTTGCTGTTGGTTAGGCGCACCAGCGTGCACTTGCGGTTCGGTAAGTTGGGCTTCTTTGGTTTCTTTATTAGATACTGTTAAATACTACGTTCTAGAACAACATTAGTGGAATTAAATATTTTGACACACTATTTCTAGACTAGACTTCTAGACTCATTACTGCATAGTAAATTAACAATTTGGTCTGAACCTAACTTCTAATGTCTCAAATGCTAATATATGCTTGTAGAATAGAATATACTTTACTGTACATCAAAATGTGTGTGTTGTATATGTGTAGTATGTGTGTTTCGTGTGTGTGATTGTATGTGTAAACTGTGAAGTAAAGCATTAGGTACAATATTTTTTAACTTGTTTTTCGTCTTGGGGCCAGTTTAGAAAGAGAGTTTTCAAGTATATTTATTGCAGGATAATAAAGGAGCTTGCAACTCTATGCTGCCGATATGTTTCCAATTTTAAATTTCATCAACTATAAAGATCGTGCTAGTAATCCCCAACCTAGTTCTTTCTAAAGACATGTGCCATTTTTAAAACTATTCTTATGCACAACATTGTAACAATTATCTTTGCTATCTTTGCACACCGTTATAAGCTATACATTCCTAAGTTTCACAATGCAAAGCAGGTGCTAAGAAAACATTGAAATAACTCATACGGGACTAAATTTTCAACGATGGTTTGGTCTACACAAAAAACACAACAGGCAGCATACGACACGATATTGAGCTTTAACCAGTGGGAATAAGGATGGCAGATGACGCAAAAAGAGCTAAAATAAAACAGTTATTTGGCATTGACGGAGTTTTCGAGGCGTGCCCGTAATACATTGAATCAATTGTGTGCAGTGTGGAGGCTCGCGATTTGATTCGCATAAGCTTGACCTTGCGTGGTGCTTTGATTGACATGTCAATGTAGCCGGCCAGTTTGCACGCCTTTGTACAGGAAGAGTTGTGTGACATGTGGGTAGCCTGTGTGGAGCATGTGGAGCATTTTACTTTGCGATATCATCGCTTCAAATGAAGACAAAGAAAACAGTAGTTTAAAATGTGATCGTATAAAGATCAACCGATTAGAATAGTTTTTTTTGTAAAAGGGACATCATTATAATATATCGTCTAAAAGACTCTAGACGTCCACGTAGACACCAAGTCCTTGTGCTTTCTAAAATAAGGTTCTCCTGAAACTATGTAGTTTGAAATGTTAAAAATGTATCAGATAAAAGCATATTCACAGCTAAGGTCAGTAACAAACACAACACAAAACACCAACTATACACTTAGTTCGCAATAAACGTTTTGACTTTGACTTTGACCAAGACTCACACAAATTGGATTCAAGTTCATTAAATTTGAAAATTATAGAAGCTTGCATAATAAAGTGCAAAAAACAGAGTACAAGTCCAGCTAAATCCATTAGCACCTTTTATTTGCACAAAGGCGAAGTGAGACATTTTAATTTTTTAGTTTATAATTTTGTAATGTTTGCATGCCTATTGGTAAAATATGGCTGGAACTATTCTACTACCCATATTTGCAAAATAAAATATCTTTAATAACATAATCACATACATTCTTCAACCACATTTTTAAATTAATTGTATTCTTTCCGGGAAGCTATAGAAACAGAAATTGGCAGTATTTGTGTGCTGCTTAGGATAACAAACGCAATAGCGAGGGACTCCTTGAAGACTGGTCACGTTTTGGTCAGCGTCGATGTTATTGTTTGGGATAATCGACAGATTCCGTGGGAGGATGACGAGCATTGACAACCTTTTTGTTAATGCAAGCAAATATTACGACGCAAGGGATAGGAGGTAACGAGATGTGTAGGGAGTTTGGATAATGTCTGTATCAGGGATGAATTCAAATAGCTAACAACACTTATAACCGAGGAATAAAGTAAAACATTACAAATAAACAGCATATTAGTAATTCACGCAATCAATAACGCATCTATCAAAAACATCGCATCACTTGGAGCACCGCCCGTGGGCTACACGACAGTACCTGCTCTTTTTGCGGATTATAATCTGCTAATCGTGGGCATTGTCCACAGACGACGGACACACGGACTTAAAGCGATTTTTTGTCTGCCAATATGGCTGGTTTCAATAACAGAGAATGACATAAAACTAGGCACAGCAAACACTATGCGCAAGAGTTACCAGCTTTGTCGTTCTGGGAAACGTAATAAATCATATTTGGGTAAGAATTAATAACATAAAAAACTGGTGCTGCTGATAACAATCAGCAAAATGTGCAATATTCTGTACCGGGAGACAGACATTCTTTGAGTGTAAATGCATTAATTTACGTCTGTAGTAAAGTTGCCAAAATAATGCTTACCAATAGATGAGATAGTGGTCAAGCGCAAGCATATCATTAGAAAAAAAAAACATAACATCTTGTTGCAGAACTTGAAGGATTCCGCAGGGACTTATTTTAGTTACCGCCAAGATTTTAAAAGACACATGTTATAACGACGAAGACTGCGAAGATTGCTACATTTAGACACTAAGAAGTAGCCCTGTATTAATATCGATTTGAAAGTGATATAGGCAGATTGTCCAGTAAATAGAAAAGTCAAGTCACTTAAGTTCGGGACAATGGACGCAAAAGAAAATCTCGTAAATGTACCGAAAAAAACCTGGATATAAGCTTGACTATTAAAGCAACACATACTAGCTAGAATAGAATAGAATAGCTTTTTTGCGAACATCTATCATTGTGACTCCATTTACCAATCGCAATTTGTAGATTCAACAAATTGCGGCTACAAGGACCATTTATCAGGGAGAAGAATTGATTTGAATAAAGATACGACATCTTAATTCAATTCAATTCTTCAGTCTCTGTCAATTCAAGAATTCAGTCAAATTAGATATGAAAGTGTTATAGGCAGATTGTTCAGTAAATAGAAACATCAAGTCACTTATGTTCGGGACAATGGACGCAAGTGTGAATGGGATGGTCGAATAATGCGATGGTCGAAAACCGATCGCAGTTGCGGTCAGCGCGGGATCTGCTGACTCATCGCACCCCTTCGCAATTTTGAAACGTGTGTGGTTAGCAGGAAAGTATCGATGGAATGTAGGTTTTTTAATGCTAGTGTATAAATATACAACATATATTCGGAGTCTTGATTTTTCGGAGTAGTGTCAAAACGGTGTACCGAAGATAGAAACGATAGTGTGGTGAGAAGCCTTTGGTCTATATTTAGGAGATAAATTCTGTTTCCAGTTTTGTTGGTTATATCAATTGTTAATTGAAATATAACACCATCCTAAGAACAGAACCCAAACTTTTGTGTTTCGACCGCCACTAACAATTTGAACACATTGTCACTAACTTTAACAATTAAAAACAGAAGTACAGTTATCTTGCCCAAAATATGTAACACAATAGCTTTTTTGTGCACTGTACTGATCCCTGTGGACTTAATCTGTGTCCACGCGGAAAGGGTCTAAATGACAGGCGCGCAACGAAGCCCTCGTAAATATGATTGCTACATCTATGTATCAAGTAAATAAGACACTTAGGATAACGTGTTTAGGTTTTATTTTGTACGAGGGTAGTTGCAGCTGCATCAGATGCAGATGTCGATAGTCCTCTATTATTTGACAGTTATGAGCAATTTCCTATATACTTGTTTGTGATTCTATCGAACGGGTTCGGATTAGGCGACACGTGTTGTTTGGGCGTCATTGGCGTTAGTGGCGACTGGCGCTTGCATGGTTTTTTTTTAATTTAGGTTTTTTTTTAATTTATTATTATTTTTTATTTGACTTTTTTATGATTTTTTGACTAAAACTACCTGTAGCTCAAAATCTATCCATGGGACCGGTCGGCTAATGGTCTTGTTTTAATCGTTAGAGTCTTAGGGTCCTGCAAAAAATTATTTTACACCAGAAAATTGTGGAGAAGAAAAGTTATGGGGCCTGAAGTACCGTAGTAAGGTAAAGAAATAATTTTAAGGGCAACTTTCTATGGGGTTTAAAAAAAAACTAACAGGGTTGGAGTTCTTCTGATTTTTTTAAAACATCCTCAGTCCATGCCCTTTCTAACGATATGCTAAAAGTGTAATTATCACTTTTAGTTTTAAAGTTATTAATTAATTTCCGCAACTAGGGCACTTCTAGCAAAAATTTCAACTAATGAAAATTAAATGTGTTCGATCGTAAAAGGATGGCAAATGAAACAAAAAATTTGGTAATGACTAATGTCATTAAATTACAAATTTTAATTAATTACTAATTTTAATTAATTACAAATTTTGTTCAAATTGATGACCATTGACCTGTAAACATGCTCGGCACCTCTTCCTCATCTCCACGGTCACCGTTCTAAGCAGCAGTTCCTCGCGCATTGTATCGAATGCGGCGTGGATCCTGTTAATTAGAACCTCCCTTGTTGGTACTTCTTCTGCGTACACCAACTCTTTCGCCCTTCCCCAGACGTAGAAGTCGAGTGGGGTATTACCACAATCTCCATCACTGGGCACCCAGAGATCAAAACCCGAGAGTCAAGAGGCACAGAGGTTTTCAACGAAGGTTCTCCGTGAACGTATGGGCAGGCGTCATCGGTAATCGGTTGATAGGGCCGCACTTTTTGCCAGACAACCTAAACGGGCAAAACTACTTAGATTTCCTCGAAAACGATTTGCCTGATTTAGCGGAAGAAGTGTTTGACGAAGATCGGCCCATAGTCTTCCAGCACGACGGCTGTCCTGCTCATTGGAGCCTAGCAGTGAGGGAGCTTCTGGACAACTGCTTTCCTAATTCTTGGATTGGTCGGGGTGGGCCAATTCCCTGGCCCCCAAGGTCGCCTGACCTTACCCCACTCGACTTCTACGTCTGGGGAAGGGCGAAAGAGTTGGTGTACGCAGAAGAAGTACCAACAAGGGAGGTTCTAATTAACAGGATCCACGCCGCATTCGATACAATGCGCGAGGAACTGCTGCTTAGAACGGTGACCGTGGAGATGAGGAAGAGGTGCCGAGCATGTTTACAGGTCAATGGTCATCAATTTGAACAAAATTTGTAATTAATTAAAATTAGTAATTAATTAAAATTTGTAATTTAATGACATTAGTCATTACCAAATTTTTTGTTTCATTTGCCATCCTTTTACGATCGAACACATTTAATTTTCATTAGTTGAAATTTTTGCTTGAAGTGCCCTAGTTGCGGAAATTAATTAATAACTTTAAAACTAAAAGTGATAATTACACTTTTAGCATATCGTTAGAAAGGGCATGGACTGAGGATGTTTTAAAAAAATCAGAAGAACTCCAACCCTGTTAGTTTTTTTTTAAACCCCATAGAAAGTTGCCCTTAAAATTATTTCTTTACCTTACTACGGTACTTCAGGCCCCATAACTTTTCTTCTCCACAATTTTCTGGTGTAAAATAATTTTTTGCAGGACCCTAAGACTCTAACGATTAAAACAAGACTATTAGCCGACCGGTCCCATGGATAGATTTTGAGCTACAGGTAGTTTTAGTCAAAAAATCACAAAAAAGTCAAATAAAAAATAAAAATAAATTAAAAAAAAACCTTGAGGCCAAGGTCAATATAATGGGCGGGGGTAGGTAGCAGACTATCCCTAGTTTCTACCCTAGGCGTATGTACAGCTCCCTTCCAAACACCCTGTATAATTATAGTTAAATGGCGATTCATAGTAAAAACTGTCAATTCATTCAACGATAATTTTCCCTCACATACGCAACGAAAACCTTCTACCAAAGAATAACAGCTCTACTAAAAATCTTATAAGGGTACGCGGCGACTTCAGGCTCTACCTGTGTGCAGTACACCACCCAACCATAAACATTCGTTTACAATACGGGTGCATTGTTTAGCTCTGTGCCTGATCTACAAAAAGTAGCCATTTTCACGAGCCTTTATTTTACTTTTATTACTCTTTTAAACACATTCCTTTGGAGATTATAGGTGGCTTAGAATTTACTCAAGTTTAATTAGTAAAGTTTTATTGTCACAGCTTAGGACGGTGGCGTGGTATTCAATTGTGAACAAATGAAAATACTTCTTGCAGTTTTTGTATTTGTTCACAATTTAGACTTGAATATGACTGTCTTGTAATGTCTTATTAAAATCAAATTAAATCGCTCATTCGCAACAGTTCTCGCGCTGTACCCGGAACTGTAACATCATCAATCTCCCACACAATGGTACTGCAGGCGTCCAGTGAATGGGTTGCCTTCCCACGACGACCACTGTTGGACAACGTGATCGATCGATGAGTGTCATCGTCTAGCGGGAATTGGTGCAGTTGCGGTGAAATTATAATGTGTATTTCCTGTTGCTCTGTAATGGAAATTAGTATCATACAACATCATCAATTACTTACTGTAGGTAAAACGGGGTTTATGTGATTATGACAAAAGCAAAACTGTATTAAAAATTTATATAAAAATGTTGTGAAACGTAAACTTATGACTGCTTCAGAATGTTTAGGTCTCCTATTGTTCTAAGCTGATAACGAGAGTTCGATACTCAAACAACCGTTTCAGACCATAGTTTTATGGCCCAAGTTTGGAAAGCAGTATGTCCAAAAGACCTGTTTGTGACATGCTTTCAATGTGCCTTGCAGTAGGTTCATTTAGACCCCCGAGGACAATAACAAAACTGTTTTTTTTTTAAGTCAATGGAAAAATAACAGTAAACTGAATCGCCCCTTTCCCGAATATTACCTAAGCGGCACACTTCGATGAGGATGTCGCAACTGTTGACAGCATGATGACAACCTAGGAAACTCCAATATTAAAACATCAACTGGGTATATGCTAAAATAAAACTTAAGACGACGACTAACGCCAACGACCTTGAGGGAACAAAACGCGCACTCGTTTCACACCCGCGCGACCCAAAATTTAGTAGTTTCCTTATTATTCTACGACTTTAAAAAAAAAAGCCTCAGATCAAAATGTTGATAATTAAATTATCTTTGAGATGGTGTTGACTTCATTAAAATACGCCCAGCGGTTTTGGTGTGATTGTCGTGTTTTTGTCCGTTTTAGACATAACTTTACAAATTATTTACACTATGTTATAAATACAAAACTCAAAATTTGCTTAGATTAAATTATTAAGAAAATAGTCTAATATAACTTATATTTTTTTCAAAGAATTACGACTACCCATTTAGACGTGATTCTCATTTTAAAATCAGCTACTCAAGGGAATCGGCGCCTTAAGCCTATGTATCATGGCGTATTTTTCTAGTTCGGTGGTTTGGGTATTCGTAAGGTCACAGATGCACAGAGATATTGGTTTATTCGACATTTAAATGTAATTTTATCTGTAGCGTGTGCAGGATCAAGCTTACTTAGGAATGATAAATGTTTCTTACGAATGCTTATGATGAAAGAAGAACTTAGGGGAACTCGAACTATCTATACCTATGACTCACATTTGGCATACACGGACCTAAACCTTTCATATTTTAATAAACAATTTTTGTATCGTTATATAACTTTATTTATTTTAACCAGTATTTTACTACCTACCTTCATCAAAAGCACCGTAAACGAAATGTGGTGCAATAAAACAAAACTCTCTTCAAGGGCGCTTACGACCATAAAACACAATGTTATTGGAACTACAATGTGCAAACTACATTTAGAAAGGCTTAACGCAAAGACTATAACAATGATATTCTGCATAGCTTGTAAATACAACGGTACCTACGGACCTGAATAGTGGAATTAGCACTATTGTGTGATCGAAAATGAGTTGCAGAGCATTGTTCAGTACCTATTTATCACACTAATATTATAAAGGCAAAAGTTTGTGAGTGTGTGTGTATGTGTGCTTGTATGTTTGTAACTTTTTTGCGCTCAAATGGCTGGACAGATCTGGATGAAATTTGGCACAGAGATAGATTATAGTCAGAAATAGCACATAGAAATACTTTTTATCCCGGAAATATGTTCACTCGGGATAATTTTCAACTTCCACGTGGGCGAAGCCGCTGGCGGAAACTAGTTGTTAAATAGTTATAAAACAACCATATCACGAAGGCAGATGAATCGTAACAAAATGACTCTTAATTCGTCGTCCTAAAAGTCACGTAACTCGCCTTCGTGAGATAGAACAACTATACCCTAATTTTAAATAATTTATCGTAAAAAAAATAATATTAATGGCATCCAAATTCAAAATCCGTTTGTATTTGCTGCTAAAGTGGCTAGTATCTGGGGATTTAGGTACCAACAAAAAGTTAATATTTGGTAATAGTACTTTTAATTTCGATCTGTGCATGTAATCGGTCCCCAGACCCAACATTCTTTAACAGAGTGAAATTCAGTTTTTACAAATATATTTTTTTCAATTTCGGAAGTCGGTGTTCCTGTACTTTCTTTTTTTTGACACTGACTGCCGATATTGAAATTATTTTTCACTTTCTAGTGTTTTTATTTAAAGGTGGATTGTATTTTTTTGTGAAAATGTTTTTGTTTTAATATTTACTGCAAAACTGGAGGGACCTAAAAACGACTTATTCTTCTATAACATACCCCTTGCAGAAGTTCTAGAACGGAACTTCAAACAACATTCAAATGGCAGGTAACGGCTATAATTTAAACTATAACCCTATAGGTACTGCCGCGCTAGTCCAATGGACGGCGGCAACTAATGCAACGCTCGAACTTGCTGAGGTATTCAAAACATTGGCAAATAATTTTATTGTTGATTGTAATTGTTCTAGCAACTTGGCAAGAAAATTACTTTGAGTGTCTAGAATTTGATGCTATGGATTTAAGAAATGTGTAGCATGGTTGCTTGTTTATTTAGTTATAAATAGAGACTGAATGGCAAAAAGTTAATTGGTAAGCACTGACAGGGATAAAATATGAAAAAGGATTCTTGTGTTTGCATAGCAAAGTAAGAATTTCAGACTGTCATCGATAAAGATTTCATAGACAGGTTGGAAAGAAGGACTTCTCTATCTATGCTAATATTATAAAGGGGAAAGATTTTTTTGTTTGTTTGTTTGTACCGAAAAGGCTCCGAAACTACTAGACTGATTTAAAAAATTCTTTCACCAATAGAAAGCTACATTATTCCTGAGTAACATAGGCTATTTTTTGTCCCGAAAACGGGTCCTGTGGGGTGGTCCACGGGAGCGAAGCCGCGGGGAACAGCTAGTAGGTAATAATAATATTTCTTGCTTTAACTGTTTCAGCGTTTGGCACTTCATTTATCTGCTGTATAATTATGTTGGAACTTAAATCCTCTTGAATAAAGTAGGTACTTAGTACCTACACAATAAAACAAATTATATTCGTCTATAAATTTTATTTATTTCATACTAAATTCTTCTTTTGCAAAACAAATAAATAAAATCCTTTATATTTTAACGAGTTAATAAAATTTGGTCCATCAAACCTTATAACAATTATTCATTTCAATTTCCGTAACTTATTTAACTACACAGAAACATTTATCCTCATTTATGTATATGTCAAGTCGAAGTACCTATGAATTATAGGACCACCATCATCAACTCCAATTCTAGAGGCAATTCCTTCATTCTTCATAGGAACGGGTAAACTTCAATAACACACATCACTGGATTGAAACTCGAAAGTATTTATTTGACTTAGTTACAGGCACTTTGAGTTTTCATTCGAACTTGAAGTTAAAACCACATGGTGGCTCGCTAGGTCGCAATCCCTCGTCGATCTCTAGAGAAGACCTAGCAAGAAACTCTAGGATACTCTTTTAAATCTTTTTATAGTTTACACAATCACTTTAAGACAATTGGCGTTACATGTTTATTAGGTTTTCAAACATCTAATCAATCAGATTTATTAAACAGTTATTATTTTACACACGCCATACGCGATGCGCGTTGCAAGTGTGCGGGACTTCCATATTGTTTTTGTTTAGACACTAATTACTTGGATAGTTGAATAAAGCTAACAAACAATACTAAAATGCTGCTCAGTTAATTATTTTAACATTAAACAATCTCAATACTCACAAATACAAAGTTGTTTGTAGATTATTACTAAAATAATTACCTTAACACAAAACTATCCAAGTTTCCGGTGATCCGAATATTAAGACTAACCAGAAGGTTTCTCATTATTACATGGATGTGTAAAATAGTCTTATTACTTTATAGTATTTAATCAATTACTCAAATTTGTTTAGTTCTCGTATTAAATTATTAAATCTAGTTATTGGTCATTAAAATTATAACATCCGCCATTGTTGACAACTTTTCGTAAGGTCATATTCAAACATATTTACTTCGTCAAATGTGCGTTGTTAAAATGAGAACAAATCTAAAAGTCCTACAATAAGTGTTCCCGTTTTATTTAAACATCTCGTTTTAATTAAACAATGAAAATTAGCTTATCAAATGATCTTCATTCAAACAAACCAATAACTAATTCCACAATAAGCCAATAGATGGCGCTGAACTATAAAACCAACATAAACAGACATTTAATAGTTCTAGCGAAATCTCAGAGATGACAGGATTATAGAGTTTGTGTTAATTGGATAACGAATTAGCAGAACCACGCCTCCGCGGCGACACGGCCATTCTGAAAATCAACCGCGTGCTCTGCGGGTGCTGGTGTCCTCAGTCTCTGTTTCTTGGTTGTTATCTGTAATAGCAGACAGAAATTTGTCGGCAGATTATTGTTGTTTATCATCCTACAATATAAATTAAATTTGGGATCTGATAACAACTAGTTTTAATCATCATTGACAGCTTGTAATAAATCTATGCTTAGTATGCCTTATTTTTGAAATATTGAATGCATTTTAACACCCACAGCTATATGCTTTAGGTATTCAACTTGCAATATGGTAAAGATCAATGTTGTTATAAAACAACGAATTGCTACATGTCATGCCAATGAAGGCATACAATTTGTATTTCAGATTTTTGTTATTGAATAGTCAGTTGCTAGCTTAATAGTCCATTTTGAATCTTGTTTGCAGAATGTTGTTGTTTGTATTATCTTACAATATTCATTGATTTGTAATAGGTATGAGTCAGTTTAAGTTATCAGTTTATCACTGAATACTTATTAGATTAGGTAACTACAAAGTTTATCTTAAATGAAAATATTTGATGCATTAATGAGCACACACCTACTTATAAGGCTAACACAGCACTCTTGTATTTGGTAAGTATAGTGTAGGTAGTGTAGGAGTATTGTGATCAGCTGTTTTTTGTTTAGTTTCATTCTCACGGGATGGTAATGCTCTGTGATAGACACAAAGTCTTTGATTTGACAGGATTAAAGGATAGGATCAGGAACACCGCTCTGTGATAGACACAAAGTCTTTGATTTGACAGGATTAAAGGTTAAGGAGTTTAGGACCATTGCTCCGTGACAGGCACAAAGTCTTTGATTTGACAGGATATAAGGAACCAGGCTCTGGGTGGTCTTGTACACCGTGGACCCAGCAGGATAACATGAGAGATTGTTCATTAGCGGCCTCCACGCCTAACCAATGGATATTAAATCATTCTTAGTTGCTTCCACAGCAAACTAAGAGATTGTTTGTTGTATTATCACTATTAGTTTCCTCCACGGATTACTAACAGACAGCTTATTGTGTTATCATTATTAGTTGCTTCCACAGCATACCAACAGTATAGTTTATTGTGTTATCATTATTAGTTGCTTCCACAGCATACCAACAGTATAGTTTATTGTGTTATCATTATTAGTTGCTTCCACAGCATACAACAGGAAAGTTTATTGTGTTCTCATTATTACCTCAAATGCACCTCCATGGATGCTGATAGAATGGTGTTGATATAAATGATTGTGTTATTAACTGCCTCCAGAGCTCTAGGTTATGGGACACCTCTATAATTAGAGCTTGTTTTATTATTCATTTTTATAATTGCCTAAATTTGACAATAGAATACCATGAACTGTTACGAGTTACAAAAATATAATAATAACAGTAATCCTCCTGATTGAATTCGGCCATGACAGCCAATCTGATGAGCCATCTACATAGGAAGATACTATAGCGCACAAGGCCAATGGCTTAACATGCTTTCCGTAGCATGGGGTTCACCAATTTCAAAACTCTAGGCTGTCACAGAGGAATTCCTATTGGAAAAATCCCATAAACACATTTTGCCCGACCTAGAAATTGAACCCAGGGATAATAATTTAAAAGTACTTTGTTGCTTGGTAGTACCATGCACAAGCATCATGTAGAGTTATTTGGCATGGCTATTGAGTTGAGCCTTCTGATACAACAGCACTGTATCAGTTAGCGAGGTGAGTAGAAGATAGTTTGAAAACATCTCACCTTTTACTTTTGTTATGTTGTGCTTGAAGTCTTTACTAGCTGACCTCTATTTGGTGGCATGTATGTTGGTAGCATATAAGGTCCTGACCCGGCGACACGGTCACTTGCACCACCAGGTATTTTTAGTTTTGTTGCCTTATCGTAGGTAACCATTTTGATTTTTGATATGACAATTACCAGGAATCTTTTGTCCGGCACTAAACTCAAATTAAGTACTTTGAATTGTTTATCATTCATACACTCACACCTTGTCCCCATGGGGATAGGCAGCAACCACAGATCGCCACTTGCTACGATCCTTACATACTCCTCAAATAAAATTAAGTTTCTCAAATAATAACTGAGCCATTGTAATTCTTAAGAGAAAAGAAAGAACCATATTTAAGCAATAACATTGAGTTACTAGTAAGCCGTCTTATTTTATGGAGTAAATTAGGCTGTTTTCATTCATTTTATTTCCAAAAATTGTCACACAAATACCAGCAGGCACTAGTCTTGCAAAGGGGTATCGTGTTACCCAGTTACTGGGTTTTGGTGACCCCATGTAAAACACAGGTACTCAGCTGAACCCCATCAGGTTAGACAAGAAGCCGACCCCGACTTAGTTAGGAAAAGTCTAGGCAGATTGATTAAAATTGTCACACAAAAGGTCACTAACCTTGCCTTGTATGATGAAAATAATTAAGAATGTTAGGTTACATAAATAAATAAAACAGAATACTCCCCTTAATGATGATGGAATCTATCAATGGACAGATCAAGTCTTTGTTTGATTAGCTGCTTCGGTCATTCTGTACTGTACAAAGTTTTGGTTCACTTCAATGATATTGTCTCCAGCTAGTTATGATCATAATGATGTAGGTCAGCATCCTCCCAGCATTATGCTGAGCGATGAACGTTTTGCGTAGTTGTGACGCATACTTTGTAATGATAGTATTTATCTTATTATTATTATTTATTTATTTTTTGTTTTTTTTTTTATGGTATGCGTCGTGCCTGGCGCAAATAAACAATTTTTCTTTCTTTCTTTCTTTCTTCATCAGCAGCTTAGACGAGACCATAGCCAATTCTTAGCTTCTTCTGACGTTTCAATAAAGTCCTATGCGTTCTTGGAAATTATCATAGGAAAATATTTTGCCATGCCCTCGGCGGTGGCGGTGATGTACCAAATTCTTCGGATGGCTTTCATAGCATGGGCAGAAGGCGGGAGCTGATCTCAATTCTGATGTCAAGTCGAAGTACCTATGAATTATAGGACCACCATCATCAACTCCAATTCTAGAGGCAATTCCTTCATTCTTCATAGGAACGGGTAAACTTCAATAACACACATCACTGGATTGAAACTCGAAAGTATTTATTTGACTTAGTTACAGGCACTTTGAGTTTTCATTCGAACTTGAAGTTAAAACCACATGGTGGCTCGCTAGGTCGCAATCCCTCGTCGATCTCTAGAGAAGACCTAGCAAGAAACTCTAGGATACTCTTTTAAATCTTTTTATAGTTTACACAATCACTTTAAGACAATTGGCGTTACATGTTTATTAGGTTTTCAAACATCTAATCAATCAGATTTATTAAACAGTTATTATTTTACACACGCCATACGCGATGCGCGTTGCAAGTGTGCGGGACTTCCATATTGTTTTTGTTTAGACACTAATTACTTGGATAGTTGAATAAAGCTAACAAACAATACTAAAATGCTGCTCAGTTAATTATTTTAACATTAAACAATCTCAATACTCACAAATACAAAGTTGTTTGTAGATTATTACTAAAATAATTACCTTAACACAAAACTATCCAAGTTTCCGGTGATCCGAATATTAAGACTAACCAGAAGGTTTCTCATTATTACATGGATGTGTAAAATAGTCTTATTACTTTATAGTATTTAATCAATTACTCAAATTTGTTTAGTTCTCGTATTAAATTATTAAATCTAGTTATTGGTCATTAAAATTATAACATCCGCCATTGTTGACAACTTTTCGTAAGGTCATATTCAAACATATTTACTTCGTCAAATGTGCGTTGTTAAAATGAGAACAAATCTAAAAGTCCTACAATAAGTGTTCCCGTTTTATTTAAACATCTCGTTTTAATTAAACAATGAAAATTAGCTTATCAAATGATCTTCATTCAAACAAACCAATAACTAATTCCACAATAAGCCAATAGATGGCGCTGAACTATAAAACCAACATAAACAGACATTTAATAGTTCTAGCGAAATCTCAGAGATGACAGGATTATAGAGTTTGTGTTAATTGGATAACGAATTAGCAGAACCACGCCTCCGCGGCGACATATATATACCTAAAACTATATCTAATCACTGTACTAAACCTAACATACACACACACATACATAGGTACACATATTTACACATGTACATATATTACACATATATATTTGCATTAAAAAAAATCCATACACTAAATATGTCACATGCTGCTTCGGCAGCGTCCGCAGACCCCAGCAGCCAGTTGAGCTCTCAGAGCGGTCACCTTCGTTTGAAGAAAAGAAGCTTGACAGGCGAGCCGAAACTCCCGCAGCTTCTTTCTGTCGCGGCTCTGCTTGGCTGCCAGGTTGTTACGCTCACGTTGCTGCCTCTAAGCGTCGTCAGCAGTCCGGCTCGTCTGCACCTACCTCCGCAACCTCGGGTTGCTACCCAGCAGGGTTCCTCTATTCTTCGCCGCCATTGTTTGCAGGGCATCTCTTTTAAAAGCCTGATATTCCTCGTCATCTAACAATGATGAGGAGTCGTAGATCTCCTGTGACTCCTCAGACGGCGTGGGCGCTGTTGGTCTGCGCCTGCGATTGAGTCGGGCGACATCATCGATGTTGATGATACTGCTTACATCACTGCAGGCTGGTACGGATACGTACTGGGATTCCGTGTACGATGGATAACCATATCCCGCACTGGAACCTGCCGGCAAAGATGGATAGGTAAGAGCATTAGACGCGAGGAACGCAGACGCGGTCTCCACCTGCACTGTGGGTGCGGAGCGTGCACTCAAGTCCAAGGGAGCGTCCTGCGCGTAAGGAGTCCACAGATACATTTTTAGTACTTATCAAGTTGACGTGCAAATTAGGAAAGTCGCCTACAAATAAGCTGACGGATGAGTGTCGTTTAAAATAGGCGGGGCCTGAAAGAGCCACCTTAACGGCTCTCGAGTGACGGAAGATTTATGAGTCCCTATCGGTTTGTTTTGAACACAATTGAAGTGAGTTTTGGTAGTTCTAACTTAAATCAAACATAAACAAGTCGCTAATATTTTTTATTGTTGGCACTGACACTGATCACACGCGATTTGAAAGATTGTTAATATTGGGGCTTTCAGAAAGATTAGCCAGGTTTGGTATTTGAAGAGATAACATTGTGACCATTACGGCAAACCTTTCAAACTGGGCCACAACGGCCACCTTTAAAAAAGGGATTATTATTATAAATTAAAGAAAAATAAGAAACAATTATTTTAACAACAGAAAACAATAGTAATATTACTGCAACAGACTTCTGTCTGTCGAAGTAATATTACTATTGTCTCTCCTAGTCGCCTCTAGCTCAGCGTAGGTAAACCTGAATAACGGTTTATTGTTAAAGAATCTTCTAGTTTGCGAACTTGCAAAAGTTGCATTATCTTCCGCGTAGCACAAAAGGGTTGGACCTTTTTGCGGATTATACAATTTGCATATTGTTAAGTTTGCAGCCTTTGCAGGGTTTGTTCCGAGAATGATGACTTGCTCTTATTATTGAACTTAGTACTTCAATAACCCTTTTATTATCCCTAGAAGATAAAGATCTATTTTGCGAACTTACAAAACGTCGCATTGTCTTCCGCGTAGCATAAAAGTAAAGTAATTTCTTTAAGAAATGGGTACACTACATACATACGAAAAACTTTATTACGTCAGTCACAAATACGAATTTCAAAATATCGATTTTCATAATTCCGAATGGTTCAAAATTCCGAATATAACAACTCCGACTTATCATTACTCCTATTTTTATAACTCCTAAATTTACTATTCTCAAAATACCGGTAGTGGCTTAAATTAATTTTATAATGTGGGTCCATTCTTTTTCTTAATTACCTCTGTTTAAGATTTATCAGGTGTGAAATAGTTGCATCCAGATCTACAGCAAAATAATGTTTCCGATAATGCCTCCAAAGCCAAAAGCAGTCAAATGTGTTCGCTTGGCTGTCAACTGATTCAACAATGTCTTGAGCACTCCGGAAAGCATTTTTCTCAACTGTGAAACAGAACTGAAGCCTAAAAAAACAACAAAACACTTTCATCTACTTCTTTCTGAAAAAATTTCTTAATCAGAAACGAGCAAAGCATAATTAAGTAATTATACATTGAGATTAGCGTATGCTAATCTCAATGCATAATTACTTGTTAATGTATAATTACTGCAGCTGAATGAATGACGTCTTGCAGCTGAATCATTTCAGCTGCAAGACGTCCACTGCTGGACATAGGCATCCCACAAGCGTCACTACACTGATAAGTCAGGAATCCCGCAGCCTTATCCAGTTCGTCAGTCCACCTTTCACAGGCTATGTCGGTAACCCTGATTTGTCGTCGGATATCTTCATTTCTGATTCGATCACACAAGGAAACTCCGGGCACAGTCCACTCTATTGCCCTCTGGATTAGGCTTCAAGCCTTCTGATGAGTCCTATTGTGAGTGACCACGTTTCAGTTCAAATAGCTACTCGATTGAGAAATCGGCTATAAGTTTTGAACATGGAACATGCAAGAGCCAGTCGCCACTAACGCCAATGACGCCCAAACAACACGTGTCGCCTAATCCAAACGCGTTCGATAGAATCACGAACAAGTATATAGGAAATTGCTCATAACTGTTAATAATATACTATCGACAACTGCATCTAATGCAGCTGCAACTACCTTCGTACAAAATTAAACATAAACACGTTATCCTTAGTGTCTTATTTACTTGATACATAGATGTAACAATCATAATTGCGAGGGTTTCGTTGCGCGCCTGTCATTTAGATCCCTTCCGCGTGGACACAGATTAAGTCCACAGGGATCAGTACAGTTCACAAAAAAGCTATTGTGTTACATATTTTGGGCAAGATAACTGTACTTCTGTTTTTAAGTGTTAAAGTTAGTGATAACATGTTCAAATTGTTAGAGGAGGTCGAAACGCAACACTTTGGGTTCTGGTCTTAGGATGGTCTTATATTTCAATTCACAATTGACATAACCAACAAAACTGGAAACAGAATTTATTCCCTAAATATAGACCACAGACTTTTCACCACACTATCGTTTCTATCTTCGGTTCAACGTTTTGACACTCCTCCGAAAAATCAAGACGCCGAATATATGTTGTATCATTTATACACTAGCAATAAAAAACCTACATTCCATCGATACTTTCCTGCTAACCACACACGTTTCAAAATTGCGAAGGGGTGCGATGAGTCAGCAGATCCCGCGCTGACCGCAACTGCGATCGGTTTTCGACCATCGCATTATTCGACCATCCCATTCACACTTGCGTCCATTGTCCCGAACTTGCGTGACTTGATGTTTCTTTTTACTGAACAATCTGCCTGTATCACTTTCATATCTAATTTGACTGAATTCTTGAATTGACAGCGACTGAAGAATTGAATTGAATTAAGATGTCGTATCTTTATTCAAATCAATTCTTCTCCCTGATAAATGTTCCTTGTAGCCGCAATTTGTTGGATCTACAATTTTCGATTGGTAAATGATGTCACAATGATAGATGTTCGCAAAAAAGTTATTCTAGCTAATATGTGTCGTTTTAATAATTAAGCTTATATCCAAGTTATTTTTCTGTACATTTACGAGATTTTCTTTCTTTTAAAAATAGAGAACACTGAAAGCGCAACGCACTTGACATTATTATTTTACTCCAGTAAATACTTAAACTATCTAACTGTAAATAAGCTTGCAATGCTTTGCCACAACTGTGTATCGACAATAAGCACAATGCTCCAGTAGGCGTAACGTGGGACCTCCCCGTGGGAGACGTTCTCATACGAAGTGACCGGAATCAATGCCTCACCCTCGATCGCGCATCACTTATGAGAAAGACTGCTACAACAAACTTTACCTTTTCATTTACATCTACGGAAGTAACAATGACTAATGATTGTGGGACAGCTTTATTTGCGATCTCTTCGGATGCCATCAGCCAGTTTTTATTGGTCAAGTTTTATTTAAAAATGTTTTTTGGAATCCTTTCATGAATCGTATAAAAGTCGCTTATGGTAATCTAAAGCTTACAGTTTTACAGTAGCGGTAATGGCGAGTTCTACCTAAATAAATATAAAAACACGACGGACTGAAACAAATTCATAACAGATCTTTCTGGGAAACATGAATTTTGTATGCAAGGCAAAATTGGAAAAACAATAAAATTACCGGTCAATGTGGCGAAGCTTGGTCCCCCAATGTGTGGCCTATGTCCAGCAGTGGACGTCTTTCGGCTGATATGATGATGATGATGGTGATGCAAGGCAAACAGGGTCTGCCTAATCGTCGCCAGGGATCGTCAAATAATAAATTCCTGTTATTTGTTACAACTGATCTTCTTTGTCGAGCGGATGAATGACAATTGCGAAAGGCTTGGGATTGGATAAACAACAGATCTTTTCGCCGGATGTATTATCATTTCTCAGTTTTGTTGTAGAATTGTGTTAGGTTTCTTAATCCTCGAAGCTAGAGATTTCCTCTGGCAATCTTTTATGCCAATAATACGGACTTAAGCAGATTTGTAAAATCTTTAATTCTTATCTGACATATATTCTTAAAAGTGATAGAAAATTAATAATAGTTTGAATTTTTACATGTAAATTTTTATTTTTGTGCGTATAGGTATCGAAAGATCAAGAGACATGAATAAGGTAAGTACCTTTTTCCTAAATTATATCTGAAAGATATTAATACAGGACTATAGTCTAAATGTAGCAACTTCGCAGTCTTTGTCGTTATTACATGTGTCTTTTAAAATCTTGGCGGTAACTTAAATAACTCCCTGAGGAATCCTTCAAGTTCTGCAACAAGATGTTATGTTTCTGTTTTTTTTTCTAATGATAGGCTTGCGCTTGACCACTATCTCACCTATTGGTAAGCATTATTTTGGAAACTTTACAGCAGACGCAAATTAATGCATTTACAATCAAAGAATGTCTCTCTCCCGGTACAGAATATTGCACATGTTGCTGATTGTTATCAGCAGCATCAGTTTTTGATGTTATTCTTACCCAAATATGATTTATTACGTTTCCCAGAACGACAAAGCTGGTAACTCTTGCGCATAGTGTTTGCTGTTCCTAGTTTTATCTCATTCTCTGTTATTGAAACCTGTCATACTGGCAGACAAAAAATCGCTTTAAGTCCGTGTGTCCGTCATCTGTGGACAATGCCCACTATTATTAGATTATAATCCGCAAAAAGAGCAGGTACTGTCGTGTAGACCACGGGCGGTGGTCCAAGTGATGCGATGTTTTTGATAGATGCGTTATTGATTGCGTGAATTACTGATATGCTGTTTATTTGTAATGTTTTACTTTATTCCTCGGTTATAAGTGTTGTTAGCTATTTGAATTTATCCCTGAAACGGACATTATCAAAACTGCCTTGAACAAAGTTAGCGTATCTACACATCTCGCTACCTCCTATCCCTTGCGTCGTAATATTTGCTTGCAAGGTTGTCAATGCTCGTCATCCTGCCACGAGATCTGTCGATTATCCCAAACAATAACATCTATGCTGACCAGTCTTCAGGGAGCCACTCGCTATTGCGTTTGTTATTTTCAGAAGCACACAAATACTGCCAATTTCTGCCCCTTAAGCTTCCCGGAAAGAATACAATTAATTCAGAAATGTGGTTGAAGAATTTATGTGATTATGTTTTTCCGATTGTGGTTTAAATTAAAATGTCTCACCTCGCCTTTGTGCGAATAAAAGTTGCGAAAGGATTTGGCTAGACTGTACTCTGTTTTTTGCACATTATTATCCAAGCTTCTATAATTTTCAAATTTAATGAACTCGCATCCAATTGGTGTGAGTCTTTGTTTACTGACCTTAGCTGTTAATATGCTTTTGTCTGATACGTTTTTAACATTTCAAACTACATAGTTTCAGGAGAACCTTATTTTAGGTGGCACAAGGACTTCGTGTCTACGTGAACGTCAGAGTATTTTAGACGATATATTATAATGATGTCCCTTTTATAAAAAAATCTATTCTAATCGGTTGATCTTTATACGATCACATTTTAAACTACTGTTTTCTTTGTCTTCATTTGAAGCGATGATATCGCAAAGTGAAATGCTCCACATGCTCCACACAGGCTACCCACATGTCGCACAACTCTTCCTGTGCAAAGGCGTGCAAACTGGCCGGCTACATTGACATGTCAATCAAAGCACCACGCAAGTCGCAAGCTTATGCGAATCAAATCGCGAGCTTCCACAATGCACACAATTGATACAATGTATTTTCGAGGCGTTCCTGTAGAACGCCTCGAAAAATCCGTCAAAACCAAATAACTGTTTTATTTTAGCTCTTTTTGCGTCATCTGCCATCCTTATTCCCACTGGTTAAAGCTCAATATCGTGTCTTATGCTGCCTGTTGTGTTTTTTGTGTAGACCTAACCATCACTGAAAATTTAATCCCATATGAGTTATGTCAATGTTTCCTTAGCACCTGCTTTTCATTGTGAATCTTCGGCTTTTATAGCTTATAACGGTATGCAAAGATGGCAAAGATAATTGTGACAATGTTGTGCATAAGTATAGTTTTAAAAATGGCACATGGCTTTAGATAGAACTAGGTTGGGGATTACTAGCACGATCTTTATAGTTGACGAAATTTAAAATTGGAAACATATCGTCAGCATAAAGTTGCAAGCTCCTTTATTATCCTGCAATAAATATACTTGAAAACTCACTTTCTAAACTGGCCCCAAGACGAAAAACAAATAAAAAAATGTTGTACCTAATACTTTACTTCACAGTTTACACATACAATCACACACACGAAACACATATACTACACATATACAACACACACATTTTGATGTACAGTAAAGTATATTCTATTCTACAAGCCTATGTGAACATTTGAGACATTAGAAGTTAGGTTCAGACCAAATCGTTAATTTACTATGCAGTAATGAGTCTAGAAGTCTAGTCTAGAAATAGTGTGTCAAAATATTTAACTCCACTAATGTTGTTCTAGAACGTAGTATTAAACAGTACCTAATAAAGAAACAAAAGAAGCCCAACTCAGCGAACCTCAAGTGCGTGCTGGTGCGCCTGTGCAACGGCAAGTAGATGGTGGCGAACTTGCTCGGCATCGGACACAACATGCAGGAACACAACATTGTGCTCGTCAGGGTTGGCAGTTAGGCTATACCTACTCACTATATTTAACTCTCTGTCCAATCGACAAGAGTTAATTAATTCTTCAGCCCGATACTGTACCACTGCAGAATTAATTCTTCAGCCCGATACGGTCCCACTGCAGAATTAATTCTTCAGCTCGATACTGTCCCACTGCAGAATTAATTCTTCAGCCCGATACCGTCCCACTGCAGAATTAATTCTTCAGCCCGATACTGTCCCACTGCAGAATAAAGAGCGAACCATAAACATTCATCTTCAGGGTTCCAAGGGAGTTCCAATAGGTATTCATGTCTTAATATTGTGTACACACTCCAGGTTGAGGGACCCAGAGTGAAGCTGAAGTGCATCCGTGGCAAGCACGACCTGCCGCAGGTGATCAAGCAGAAAGTGTAAGCAACTAGTTGTCACCCACGATATCTACAGGAAGAAATTCCTAGTGTGGTGCAACGAGTTTAAAAAAAAAAAGGAAAAAATATATAAAAGAAAGTTCTAGTGCCCTTACTACAATATATTGATAGATATATTGTAGTAAGGGCATTGATAGATATATTGTAGTAGATATCCAGACGTTTTTAATTAGTAACAGCTATTTTCAGCTGCTTCGTTCGCGTGATTGTAATAAATTATCCCATAGGATCGTTTATCGCGCAGAAAAATAAGGACACAGCGGAACCTGCGATGTGATTCTATTGGACAACACTCGCTTGCGGAGAGATGCGCTTGCGCAAGGCACGCCTCTTTAAACATACATCGTGTACAATGTATTTATGTGATACAAAATGTTAGTACTGAATAAACTTGAGCTCTTTTGCTTCTAAAATACTTTTTACTTGTTCAAAACATTATTTAATTTGAATCCGTAACTTACTAAATGCCGCTAGCACTGTATTTAATAATATGCGGAACTTGGTACTTTTGCTGCATATTGCTTATCGTATTTTGTGTCATAGTAATTATTCATTGGTATTTGTTGAAGTATTTATTAGTCTATTCTTATTTTGTACCCATTCACAACGTTGTCCTTTTTAACCCAAAGGTTAACTGGTAGAGAATGCCTTGTGGCATTAAGTCTGCCTATGTACCACTATCGTACATGAAGTTTAAATAAATAAATCGATTCGATCGATTAATCGTCGATTAAATAAATTTTACATAAAAAAAATCGGGGTAACTTAGCATCGCAAAAAAATGGTGTTCATGTGCTCATAAAAAGAAAAGAAAAAGGTAAGGTTATAACATTTATTTTAAATTGTTTAGAACAATTAGAGCAGCCTTTTACTCAAATATTAACATTAAATTGCATGCACAATTTATTGTGTAAACTTACTTAATAATTGCACAATATTACTAGAGAGGCGGATACAAGTTTAACAAACATTTACTAAAACAAACTTAAATCTATTTACAAATACATTGCACAGAAGAATAGAATAGAAAACATTTATTCGACATAGACACAACACAACAACAACAATCACAAAGTAACAAAGAAGAATTGTAAAAAAACACACACACAGCCTTTCGATATGACCATAATAATAACACAAGTAGTACTAATATGCATACAAAATCATCATTAAAAGCCTTTTAATGTTCCCACTGCTGGGACAAGGGCCTCCTCTCTGTGAGTGAGTGAATGGGCCTTAATTCATCGCGCGGTCCCGGTGCCAGTTGTAACTGTTGGCGGCAGCAAACGCAGATATTTTGCCTCAAGGCTGCCTGTAGCGCAGCCACCTCCTTCTTTAGGAAGTCCACTTTTACAGCAGAGTGGTGCTCTCTGAGTTTCCTACGGTGACGGCTCTGCTTTGCTGCCATGTTGTTCTTCTCCCGCTGTTTGCGGTAGGCCACATCAGCACCAGAGTTGGCGGAGGCGGAGCGAACTTGACGGCGCATCCGCGGGTTGTTGCTCAGCAACACGCCGCCATTTTTCGCCGCATTCCTCTCAAACTCCTGGAAGTCAGGGTCGTCGGAGAGGGTATCAGCGTCGGCCATGCGATGAGGCCTCCTTGCTGCAAATTCGATCGTTGACACGGGCGGAGACGTCGTCACGTGGTGCGGCACTGTCGGGTTGAATTGTACCGACTCATATCCCGAAGAACTTCCTCCAGGAGAAAAATTTTGCACTGGCGCAATATATCTACCATAAGGCAGATAGTACGATGGCACCGAATATTGCGGTGCGTTAAACCCACTAGAACGCGAACACTGAGTTTCTCGGTCGGCTGTGGTCGACAGGTCCAGAGGGACGTCGTCGGCGGAGTACGGTTTCCACAGAGACATGATTAGGAGCGCGTGCGTCGTTCGAGGGGCGAGCGGCGAATGATGCTGAGCGGTGTCCCCGCGCCTTTTTAGACGAGTACAAGGGGCGGGGCTCGGTGGGTGGGCGCACCCCTAACGCCACTGGGAGGGGGACAGCTATGGGGTGAATTATAGAAGTGTGCTATTAAATTTGTGGTGCAATGCATTGTGTATTTGAAATACCTTTTCCGTGTGCTATAATATTATTTTATAGGTACTGAATTAATTTATGTGTTTTCGGTAGTCGGCTAATGTTAATCAAAATATCAACTGCTTCTATTATCAGTTATTATTTAAATAATTATTCAACGTTTGTAAGGTGTGGAACCTGAACTGACTGATCATCATGAAGAATAAACAAATAAAAATATATTAAAAGAAAAACCTCTACGAAGTAGCATTTCTACCATGGTTTGACCCCATCAATTGCCCAATCACATAGATGGAAACCCACATCGCTTCTTCCATCTCGCATGTGATTGGTCGATTGATGGGGTCAAAACCCTTTTGCATTGCCGAATTCACCTACGCAATTAGGCTGCTGGTCATTAAAGCAAGAAGACGAAAATGTTTTCCAGCTAATTAATTGGGACTGGGCTGGCTGGTCATGTCTGCAGGTTAGAGTTTAGTCGATGGACCAAAGAAGTAATTGAGTGGGTAAAAAGAGATCAAAGCAGAAGTAGAGGTGGACCACGGAAAATGTGAGAAGACATATTTTCTGAGGGAGGTGGACCTGGTTGGATAACTAAAGCTACGAACGGGAATTAGTGGAAGGAGATGGTGAAGGTCTGCGCCAAATAGGCGACTACTGCTAAGAGGTTTGATACATACTCATACAATTTTTTTTTTTAATAATTTAGCAAATAAAATATAGTATAAGTACTCATAGGAAATAAGTGAAATAAACGCTTTTTTATTTTATTTATAAGTCCTGAACATTGGTAATAGTCTATTTATTATGTTTTACCTAATAGCGAAGAATTATAATGCATAACGAATTATAATTATATAATTTTGCTGATATCTATTGGTAATATTTGCTCCATTTTAATTATTTAATCACTTTGTTTTTCACCTCATGTATAGTTATCTGCGCAAATGACACATCATTATCTAAGTTGTAATCCACTAACAGGCTTCTATCTGACTTCGTTAACAACATGATGTCAAAACTAGTCCTAATGAGCATTTAAGATGTCTTTCTAATGATGTTTACAAGCTGCTAGTCACTTACAAAATAAATAGGGAAGAATGGGGGAATTGGATAAAAAATACATTTTTGGACACTTATCAGTCCAATAATTGTCTGTATTTTATTCAATCATTACTAATCAACATGTAAAAAATACCCTCAGGTAGTAATCATTTACATTTTTTTTTTTCTTTAACTACCATTTAATTTAACGTTTTTTTTTGTGTTATAATTCATTATTCTGACGATTTTATTTTGTGTTTTATGATGACCGTATAAAGGATTTGATATCTCAAGTTAATTATTCGAATGTGCAGGCGTTTGTAGTAGAGGCATAACTGTGGTAGCTCGTAGCAAGCTACGGCGTAGCACGTAGCGCGTAGCACGTAGCCCACCTGTGGTATGTTGCGCTATGATAGTCACCGCGCACGTTGGGTAGTGGCAGCAAAAAACTTCCATGAAAGCCATCATATAATATTAAACAAAATTATACTACTTTTATCCAGATAACAGGTAATCAAACGAATCAAAACTGTAAAGGTATCAACAAATTAATATACTCACAACAAAAGTAAAGCATGTTTAAAAGTAAAAATAACCTATTATAGAGTTACTTCCATTACCCGAATGGTAACTATCTCGAAGTAGTTACTGACAATTTTTTGTCATATTTGCCGGCCAAATGAAAATGAACGGCTCTGAAGATCACGTTCAAAAGTGTAAATTTTGAAAATCTGGAAATTGAACCCTGACCACAGGGCTCTTGCAGCTACTCAGCTATTAACTTGTCACCCAGGCTATGGTTGTTCAAAAACCCCCTCGACTGCACCTCCAGGTATAAGGAAATTAAATTACAAACGTAATGTATGCTATGAAGTTAGTAAGATATAAATGTAGTATATAATTATAGTAACATGGCGAATCAAAATGAAAACCTTCTACAAAAAAATAATAACTCTAACAAACAACTTTTTACAAGAGCCCGACCATAAACATCCGTATACAATACGGGTGCATTGTTTAGCTATGTGCCTGATCTATAAATGGAAGCCATTTTTACAAGCCTTTAATTTACTTTTATGACTCTTTTAAACACATTTTTTCGGATATAAGAGATGGCTTAGAATTTACTCAAATTGAATTAGTAAAGTTTTATTGTCACAGCTTAGGACGGTGGCATCGTATTCAATTGTGAACAAGTACAAAGGCTTCTTAGAGTTGAGCCTCAATTGAAACCTGCAGACACGCTGCCACGTGTGGTGATTCTTATAAACATTTTACTAGAAAATTATGATTTACTAACCTATTTATTATTTACAAATTTTAAGGCGCACCTACTTAGCTACCAACCAGATTAAATCCCTATAAGCTCCTTCTGTAAACTGCTACAATAATTATTCATCTTAGGGATATCTGAAACAATTTCAATGCTCAACTTTAACAATTAACAATACTGACTAGACAGTTAGCTACACTTTATCTTACCCAAACAATTTAAAAACTTTATAGTCATAGAAAAAACTCCATTGAATCATCTAAGTAACAAATCCCCAATCACCGGACCACCGTGACATCATAATTGAGCAAAGAGTTACGCGCACAATGCGACTGCCGGACGACAGTTGCTACTTATTGTCGCATGGCCGCGTCTGTGCGCTATGTCGTGGACATGCTCCTGAGTGCACGACGGACATGTTACGGAAATGCTTTGTATGAATATTGTATTTTTATAATAGTTCGGACTGTCTGTCAGTCGCTAATTGAAAACCTGAAGTTCGGTTTACTGTACTTTTGGAAAGCACTCCAAAATGTTGTGTTGTACTGTCGTTGCAGGTAGACAGAAGCCTGAACTCTGACACAAGTCTTGATACCATGTTACCCACCTACTGAGTTGTGGAGGTCAGATAGGCAGTCACTCCATGTAAAACACTGGTATCAGCTGAATCCGGTTAGGCTGGATATAGTTGGGGAAAGGCTAGACAGAGTGAATGAATTGCAAAAAAAATAGATAAGTTATATCTTTGTTAGAGCGCATCAAGTGTTCGCTCAAAGCTGCACTTCGCATTTCATTATTCCTCCTAAGTATTTTTCAACTTCTGGCTCAATACTTTTTGGCCACAGCTGCATTGGCTTTTTTTATAAATTGAAATTTATACAAGAATTGTAACAACGAGCTTTATTCGGACAAAATAAGAGTTTACTTTTTGATAAATGTGTGATACAAAAGTATCAGATCGTCACTTAGTTGTTGCAGAACCCTTCCGGGTTCAGATTTTATTATTATTGGGAGCGCTTTCTGACCTTCTAAAAATATTTTTTTTTTGAAAAAACAAGGTAATGTTTTTTACACTCTAGTTCCGTTAATGTATAAATTATTTAACGTTAAATAATAAGGTGTGAAACCTGAACTGACTATGAAGAATAAACAAATAAAAACGAAGTTGCATTTCTACCATGCTTAACGTACAGCTGCCAGACCTGCAGCCTAAATGCGTAAGTGAATTCAACAAGGCAAAGGGTTTGACCCCATCAATCACCCAATCATTTAGACGGAAATCCACATCGCGTCTTTCATCTCGCATGTGATTGGTCGATTAATTGGGCCAAAACCCTTTGACTTGCCAAATTCACTTACGCAATTAGGCTGTTTGTGAGATAGAAGATGAAAATATAATCCAGCTACTTAAGAGGAACTGGGCTGATCATGTCTGCAGGTTAGAGTTTAGTCGATGGACCAAAGAAGTAACTGAGTGAGTACCAAGAGATCAAAGCAGAAGTAGAGGTGGACCACAGATAATGTGAGAAGACATATTTTGGGAGAGAGGTGGACTTGGTTGGATGACTAAAGCTAGGGACGGGAATCAGTGGAAAGAAATGGGAGAGATTTACGCCAAAGAGGCGAATATTGTTTAGAGGCAAGATAAACACTCATACAAACAATTTTATAAATAATTTAGATATACATATATAGTTTAGTGTAATTACTTATAGGAAATATTATTGGGAAAGAAGTAAAATAAACGCTTTTATTTTGTTTATAATTCCTTAACATTTTGATTAGTCTATTTATTATGTTTTACCTAACAGCGAAGAGTTATACTCGTATGCATAATGCTTCATAAATATTTTATTTTGCCGATATCTATTGGTAATATTTATCCATTTTAATTATTAAATAACTTTGTTATTCACCTCATGTATAGTTATCTGCGCAAGTGAAACATCATTATCTAAGTTTTAATCCACTAATTGACTTCTATCTGACTTCGTAAACAGCATCATTTCAAAAATCGTCGTAATGAGCATTTAAGATGTCTTTCTAATGATGTTTAGAAGCTGCTAGTCACTTACAAAATAAATAGGGAGGAATGGGGGAAAAGTAAAAAAAAAGAAATGGACAGTTATCGTACTATATTATTTTATTTATATTCACATAATGGTAAGTAACTTATAAACTAAGCCCCACAAAACCGTAGTAATGGTAATTATCTGTATTTTATTTAATTATTACTAACCAACATAAAAAATATACCCTCAGCTAGTTATAATTAACTTTTTTTTTAGGGTTCCGTAAAAACTAAAACTAAAAACCAAATAAAATAAATATTTAAGTGGGGTTCCCATACAACAAGCGTGATTTTTTGCCATTTTTGTGACAATGGTACCTTCGTACGCGAGTCCGACTCGCACTTGGCCGACTTTTTAATTTTACTTGCACTCCCATTTAATATAACGTTATTTTTTTGTGTTTATTTTTTCTAACTCTGTGTTTTATAATGACCGTGTAGGTATAGGATAGGATGGATGCAATCCTTTTCCGCACTTGGACTCCCATTTCATCCGTTGTACTTTTTCTTTCTTTCTTTCTCTCTGTGAGAGGGCATGGGCTGTAATCCACCACGCGGGCTCAGTGAATGTTGGTGGATGTCACATGTCATCGAATGTTTGAATCTAAAACGTCGGTTTCCTCACGATGTTTTGATAGCAGTGGTGATGAAATAATTTACTAAAAGTAAAGCGCCTGCCTGGGTTTGAACCCTCGACTTACAAGTTGTAGGTCGTGGGTACACTAGGCCACCACTGCGTTTTAATAATTAGTTTTTTGTGTGTTAATTTTATTCATTATTCCAACGGTATTATTTTGTGTTTTATAATGACCGTGTTAGGATATGATATCTGAAATAAATTATTCGAAACCGAAGGCGTTTGTCGTAAAAGGATAACGGTGGTAACTCGTAGCAAGCTACGGCGTAGCACGTAGCGCGTAGCACGTAGCCCACCTGTGGTGTGTTGCGCTATGATAGTCACCCCACACGTTGGGCAATGGCAGCCAGAACCTTCTATTATGTGTGATGAGAGCCATCATATAATATTAAACAAAATTATATTATTTTTATCCACATAACAGGCACTTAAACGAATTAAAACTGTATAAATTATAATATACTCACAACAAAAGTAAAGCATGTTCAAAAGTAAAAATAACCTATCATATTTACATAATAAGCTTCCATTAACCGAATGACAACCATTTTGAAGTAGTTACCGACCATTTCTTCATCATATTTGTCGGTAAAATGAAAATGAACAGCTCTAAAGATCACGTTTAAAAACATTTTGAAAATCTGGAAGTGGATCCCTAACCACAGGGCTCTTATCTGAAGCTTTTCACATTACAGTCTCGGTGTTCTCTTAGCAAGTTGCACTGACTCAGTTATCAACTTCTCAACCAGGCTATGGTTTCTCAAAAACTCTCTCGAATGCACCTCTATTTTAGGTATAACAAAATTAAATTAAAACGTAACGCAGCTATGAAGATTCCCTCTCACAGAGAGGAAGCCTATGTTCCAGCAGTGGGAACATTAATAGGCTGATGATGTGATGTGGTGTGCAGCTATGAAGCGCGCTATGAAGTTAGTAAGATATGAAGGTAGTGTGTAAATATAGTTACATGGCGATTCATAGTGAAAACTGTCACACATTCCTTTGGAGATTATAGGTGGCTTAGAATTTACTCAAGTTTAATTAGTAAAGTTTTATTGTCACAGCTTAGGACGGTGGCGTGGTTTTCAATTGTGAACAAATAAAAATACTTCTTGCAGTTTTTGTATTTGTTCACAATTTAGTCTTGAATAAGACTGTCTTGTAATGTCTTATTAAAATCAAATTAAATCGCTCAACCGCTAACAGTTCTCGCGCTGTACCTGGAACTTCATGTAACTTCATCAATCTCCCACACCATGGTACTGCAGGCGTCAAGTGAATGGGTTGCCTTCCCACGACAACCACTGTTGGACAACGTGATCGATGGATGAGTGTCATCGTCTAGCGGGAATTGGTGCAGTTGCGGTGAAATTATAATGTGTATTTCCTGTTGCTATGTAATGGAAGTTAGTATCATACAACATCATCAATTACTTACTGTAGGTAAAACGGGGTTTATGTGATTATGACAAAAGCAAAACTGTATTTAAAATTTATATAAAAATGTTGTGAAACGTAAACTTATGACTGCTTCAGAATGTTTAGGTCTCCTATTGTTCTAAGCTGATAACGAGAGTTCGATACTCAAACAACCGTTTCAGACCATAGTTTTATGGCCCAAGTTTGGAAAGCAGTATGTCCAAAAGACCTGTTTGTGACATGCTTTCAATGTGCCTTGCAGTAGGTTCATTCAGACCCCCGAGGACAATAACAAAACTGTTTTTTTTTTAAGTCAATGGAAAAATAACAGTAAACTGAATCGGCCCTTTCCCGAATATTACCTAAGCGGCACACTTCGATGAGGATGTCGCAACTGTTGACAGCATGATGACAACCTAGGAAACTCCAATATTAAAACATCAACTGGGTATATGCTAAAATAAAACTTAAGACGACGACTAACGCCAACGACCTTGAGGGAACAAAACGCGCACTCGTTTCACACCCGCGCGAACCAAAATTTAGTAGTTTCCTTATTATTCTACGACTTAAAAAAAAAAGCCTCAGATCATAATGTTGATAATTAAATTATCTTTGAGATGGTGTTGACTTCATTAAAATACGCCCAGCGGTTTTGGTGTGATTGTCGTGTTTTTGTCCGTTTTAGACATAACTTTACAAATTATTTACACTATGTTATACATATAAAACTCAAAATTCGCTTAGATTAAATTATTAAGAAAATAGTCTTATATAACATATATTTTTTTCAAAGAATTACGACTAGCCATTTAGACGTGATTCTCATTTAAAATCAGCTACTCAAGGGAATCGGCGCCTTAAGCTTATGTATCATGGCGTATTTTTCTAGTTCGGTGGTTTGGGTATTCGTAAGGTCACAGATGCACAGAGATATTGGTTTATTCGACATTTAAATGTAATTTTATCTGTAGCGTGTGCAGGATCAAGCTTACTTAGGAATGATAAATGTTTCTTACGAATGCTTATGATGAAAGAAGAACTTAGGGGAACTCGAACTATCTATACCTATGACTCATATTTGGCATACACGGACCTAAACCTTTCATATTTTAATAAATAATTTTTGTATCGTTATATAACTTTGTTACATATCTAATTACTACCACTAACGCCATCTGCGTATAAAGCTGTAAATTATTACCAACAAGTCAGCGAAACCAACCAACTGTGTTAATATCATTGATTGTCTTGTAAATAGTTCGCACGATTGATACTTGATGTCGCTGTTCGCTCACCTCGGTTTTCTAAAACTCTGTGTTAAGATTTACTGCGAATTAGTGACCTTCACTACAAACATTGTTTCATGGAAGATTTCTACTAACCAAGTGCACCAACCACTTCATCCTAATTGAAAAAGTGCGTAGGACGCTCTGGCTAGCTAGTTTTCGTGACATTTATTTACTTTTTGGGTGAGAGGTCATCTACCACCTCCCTTGTCCAAGCGGGCGTGGTGAAGTTGGTGGAAGCCTATTATAAGTACTGTATAAAATCACTCTAAATTCGGTAATCATTCGGTAATCGGTTGGAAATTACTAATAAATCGTCCTGCCTAAACCCTGGAGTTTTCCTGTCTGCCGGAACGAGTGACGTCCTCGACTTCCAGTCAACGCAACCCCCTTTACAAACTGGCGACCAACGGTGGGCACGACTGCAAGCCGAAATACAGAACCCGCTCCGGCCGTATCACTACGACTACAGTGAAAAGGAGGCAAGCAGAGATGTCTGTCAACCTGTCCGACACGCAGTTTGAAGCACTTCTGGCTAGACTGTCACCTGGAAGACACGGTTCCTTTGCTTCCTGTAACGCTCAATATGACGGAGTGAAGAATCCGGAAGTGGTGGAAGCATTTTTGGCAGCGACAAGTGTTTTCAAAAAGATAGAAAACATAAGTGATTCAGAGGCACTTACTGGTGTACCACTTTTACTGAAGGGAGAAGCTGCGTATGGTGGCAGGGAGTGAAACAGCAAGTCACTACCTGGGAGGACTTCAAGGAGCGCCTCTGTTACGCGTTTGCCCCTAAAAAGCCCGCGTACATAATTTATCAAGAGATAGTACAAGTCAGGCAGGATTTTGCAATGCCTACTGAGAACTTCATTGCTCATAAACGCATGTTGTTGGCTCAGCTCCCAGGTCCTGAACACAATAAGGCGCAACAGCTGGATATGGTGTACGGACAGCTGAAGCACAGAATCCAGGAGAAAATTCCAAGACATTCCATAACCACTTTCGATGACCTACTTAAAGCAGCGCGAGCTATTGAGCAATTATGGTGCAGCATGTCAAAAGGAGATCCTGCAACGTTTCCTAAGAAGTCCAGACAACCAAAACCAAAGTGTGGGTTTTGTTACTTCCCAGGACATAGCACAGAACAGTGCCGAAAATTAAAAAAGAAGGAGAATGAATCGGGTATTGTGGAGTTAGATCCAGGTCCACGAGCACAAATAAAAGGTACCCAGGCACCGTCACCATCGACACCTAGAGTATCCTGCTATGGATGCGGTGCGCCCGGCGTTGTTCGTACCAGTTGCCCAACATGCTCAACGAAGAAGAGGGAGTCTGCAAAAACCGAAGTGGTTGGCCTAAGTTTCTGCCCAATTAACCTCCAATACGACACCAAGATGAGGCCCATTGTATTTATTGAGGTCAATGGGATAAAGGGCACAGCTTATATAGATACATGTGCGAAAGCTAATGTCGCCTCTTATCAACTATATAAGCAATTAGTCAAGAATGGCAGCAAGTTTGAAGAGGAAATGGTTCGTGTCACCTTGGCCGACGGCGTCGGAAAAACACAACGCGTCTTATCCACCACAGTCGTTGTGATACTGGAAGGGCGTACATTTCCTGCTCGCTTCATTGTACTTCCTGAGGCGAGAGACAATCGTACCCTGTTGGGAGTCGCCTTTCTACAGCAAGCAAAAATGGTATTGAACCTCGGACAATTCACGTGGAACTATGGGGACAGTGACTACAGAACGTATGAAATGTACGACGAAGATTTCGTGCAATTCGAAAGTAGTGCCGTGAGTATCACTAGTTCGCCGAAAATCGCCGATAAGGCTGTGACGTTGTCACAAGAGGCTAGCTTACCTGACAGCACCGGCTATAAGTTGATACCACTGGAGCTATCGCCACCAAAGCGAACGCGAAAGATATTCGACGGATACGTGCCTTCTTTCGCCGATTATATGATGAGGGATGCCGAGATAAACATCCAAGAAGCGGACATTACACTTTCTCCCCACTCCGAGCAACTATTTACTCACGATACCAATATAGAAAAAGGTTGTTTAGATGTCGAACTAATTAAATTATTAGTAGAGTACCAAGATGTTTTCATTGGTAATAACCAACCATCCTTGCTTGGGGAACAAAGTATTGTTACCAAAAGTGACGTTCCAATATCGGTGCCTCCATATCGATTATCACCGACTAAGAAAGAAATTCTAAAAAAGGAACAGGAAGATGCATATTCTACAATGAAAACCTGTTTGTCTACAGCTCCTGTATTAAGACAAACAGATGATACAATACCATATCTTATAAAAACTGATACCAGCAGTTACGCACTCGGAGCTGTTCTCGTCCAGGGGGAGAAGGACGAGGAACATCGAGTAGAATGTGAGAACAGATTGCTCACATCAGCAGAAAGAGACTACTCCACTACTGAGCGCGAAGCTTTAGCCGTCGTATGGGCGTCGAGTAAATTTCGAGCTTACATCGATGGTTCACCCGTGACTCTAGTAACGGACCACCAACGCCTTCGCAAAAGAGGACGACGCAAGAAGAAAGTGGTCGACAACAAGTCCACTTCAGCTACACGAAGAGGACGTGGACGTTCTAGGAAACAGTTACTCCTCTCAATGCGAATGATGCAGTCCCTCTCGCCGAGACGTCTTCGGGGACTGAGGGGGAGACTGTAACATATCTAATTACTACCACTAACGCCATCTGCGTATAAAGCTGTAAACTATTACCAACAAGTAAGCGAAACCAACCAACTGTGTTAATATCATTGATTGTCTTGTAAATAGTTCGCACGATTTATACTAGATGTCGCTGTTCGCTCACCTCGGTTTTCTAAAACTCGGTGTTAAGATTTACTGCGAATTAGTGACCTTCGCTACAAACATTGTTTCATGGAAGATTTCTACTAACCAAGTGCACCAACCACTTCATCCTAATTGAAAAAGTGCGTAGGACGCTCTGGCTAGCTAGTTTTCGTGACATTTATTTACTTTTTGGGTGAGAGGTCATCTACCGCCTCCCTTGTCCAAGCGGGCGTGGTGAAGTTGGTGGAAGCCTATTATAAGTACTGTATAAAATCACTCTAAATTCGGTAATCATCCATACCTTTTGGAAATTACTAATAAATCGTCCTGCCTAAACCCTGGAGTTTTCCTGTCTGCCGGAACGAGTGACGTCCTCGATTTCCAGTCAACGCAACCCCCTTTACAACTTTATTTATTTTAAAACCAGTATTTTACTACCTACCTTCATCAAAAGCACCGTAAACGAAATGTGGTGCAATAAAACAAAACTCTCTTCAAGGGCGCTTACGACCATAAAACACAATGTTATTGGAACTACAATGTGCAAACTACATTTGGAAAGGCTTAACGCAAAGACTATAACAATGATATTCTGCATAGCTTGTAAATACAACGGTACCTACGGACCTGAATAGTGAAATTAGCACTATTGTGTGGTCGAAAATGAGTTGCAGAGCATTGTTCAGTACCTATTTATCACGCTAATATTATAAAGGCAAAAGTTTGTGAGTGTGTGTGTATGTGTGCTTGTATGTTTGTAACTTTTTTTGCGCTCAAATGGCTGGACAGATCTGGATGAAATTTGGCACAGAGATAGATTATAGTCAGAAATAGCACATAGAAATACTTTTTATCCCGGAAATATGTTCACTCGGGATAATTTTCGACTTCCACGTGGGCGAAGCCGCTGGCGGAAACTAGTTGTTAAATAGTTATAAAACAACCATATCACGAAGGCAGATGAATCGTAACAAAATGACTCTTAATTCGTCGTCCTAAAAGTCACGTAACTCGCCTTCGTGAGGTAGAATAAATATACGAGTACCCTTATTTGAAACAATTTGTATGTAGCAGGTCATAGATACGTGTCCGTACATAGTACGGCGCGACGGGCAGCGTGGTATTTTTTTACCGTAAAAATATGAAGTTAATGGCATCCGTTTGTTTTTGCTTCTAAAGTGGCTAGTATCTGGGGATAATAGTACTTTTAATTTCGAAGTGTGCATGTAATCGGTCTCCAGACCCAACATTCTTTAACAGAGTGAAATTCAGTTTTTACAAATATATTTTCTTTTTTTTGACACCGACTGCCGAAATTGAAATTAATTTTCACTTTCTAGTGTTTTTATTTGAAGGATTGCATTTTTTGTGAAAATGTTTTTTTTTAAATATTTACCGAACAACTGGAGGGACCTAAAAACGACTTATTCTTCTATAAAATACCCCATGCAGAAGTTCTAGAACGGAACTTCATACAACATTCAAATGGCAGGTAACGGCTATAATTTAAACTCTAACCCTATAGGTACTGCCGCGCTAGTCCAATGGACGGCGGCAACTTATGCAACGCCCGAACTTGCAGAGGTGTTCAAAAAATTGCCAATTTTTTTTATTGTTGATTGTAATTTTTCTAGCAACTTGGCAAGAAAATTACTTTTAGTTTCTAGAATTTGGTGCTATGGATTTAAGAAATGTGCAGCATGGTTGTTTGTTTATTTAGTTATAAATAGAGACTGAATGGCAAAAAGTTAGTTGGTAAGCACTGAGGGGATAAAATATGAAAAAGGATTCTTGTGCTTTTATAGCAAAGTAAGAATTTCAGACTGTCATCGACAAAGATTTCATAGACAGGTTGGAAAGAAGGACTTCTCTATCTATGCTAATATTATAAAGAAAAGATTTTTTTGTTTGTTTGTTTGTACCGAATAGGCTTCACCAATAGAAAGCTACATTATTCCTGAGTAACATAGGCTATTTTTTGTCCCGAAAACGGGTCCTGTGGGGTGGTCCACGGGAGCGAAGCCGCGGGGAACAGCTAGTAGGTTATAATAATATTTCTTGCTTTAACTGTTTCAGCGTTTGGCACTTCATTTAATGTGCATAACTCCAGCTTCCTCATATGTGATAGAAAAATTCTATCTATGCCAATAATAAAGGCATAATAGCAGCAATCAAAGTTCCGAGTCTTAATTTAGGTGCCACAAAAACTTCGTTAATATGAGTCGTTAAGTATGTGTTAGCTGGAGTGTCGTCACCCCAGCTTCCTCGTTCAATACAGGCAAACCAGTGAGGTTAGGGTTTTGGACTATAGTCAAAAAAATAAGGCATAATAGCTGCACATGGAAGGAAAGAACTGAACGATAATACTTAAAAAGTGATGAAACTATGATAAAAAAACGTGTGTGTAAGCTGGAGTGACGTCACTCCAGCTGCCATGTCATATCTTCCGAACAAAAGAAGATATGATTATGTACCATAGCTCAAAAATTTAGGCAGAATAGCAGCCATTGGCAGAAAAAGCTGCTATTATGCCTTTATTATTGGCATAGATAGAATTTTTCTATCACATATGAGGAAGCTGGAGTTATGCACATCTTCATTTATTTGCTGTATAATTATGTTGAAACTTAAATCCTCTTGAATAAAGTAGGTACGTACTTAGTACCTACACAATAAAACAAATTATATTCATCTATAAATTTTATTTATTTCATACTACATTCTTCTATTGCAAAACAAATAAATTAAATCCTTTATATTTTAACGAGTAAATTAAATTTGGTCCATCAAACCTTTTAACAATTATTATATCATTTCAATTTCCGAAACTTATTTAACTACACAGAAACATTTATCCTCATTTATGTAGATATACCTAAAACTATATCTAATCACTGTACAAAACCTAACATACACACACACATACATAGGTACACCTATTTACACATACACTAAACATATACATCTATTACACATATATATTTGCATTTAAAAAAATCCATACACTAAATATGTCACATGCTGCTTCAGCAGCGTCCGCAGACCCCAGCAGCCAGTTGAGCTCTCAGAGCGGTCACCTTCTTTTGAAGAAAAGAAGCTTGACAGGCGAGCCGAAACTCCCGCAGCTTCTTTCTGTCGCGGCTCTGCTTGGCTGCCAGGTTGTTACGCTCACGTTGCTGCCTCTAAGCGTCGTCAGCAGTCCGGCTCGTCTGCACCTATCTCCGCAACCTCGGGTTGCTACCCAGCAGGGTTCCTCTATTCTTCGCCGCCATTGTTTGCAGGGCATCTCTTTTAAAAGCCTGATATTCCTCGTCATCTAACAATGATGAGGAGTCGTAGATCTCCTGTGACTCCTCAGACGGCGTGGGCGCTGTTGGTCTGCGCCTGAGATTGAGTCGGGCGACATCATCGATGTTGATGATACTGCTTACATCACTGCAGGCTGGTACGGATACGTACTGGGATTCCGTGTACGATGGATAACCATATCCTGCACTGGAACCTGCCGACAAAGATAATAGGTAAGAGCATTAGACGCGAGGAACGCAGACGCGGTCTCCACCTTCACTGTGGGTGCGGAGCGTGCACTCAAGTCCAAGGGAGCGTCCTGCGCGTAAGGAGTCCACAGATACATTTTTAGTACTTATCGAGTTGACGTGCAAATTACGAAAGTCGCCTACAAATAAGATGACGGATGAGTGTCGTTTAAAATAGGCGGGGCTTGAAAGAGCCACCTTAACGGCTCTCGAGTGACGGAAGATTTATGAGACCCTATCGGTTTGTTTTGAACACAACGGTTAAGGTTACACTAGTCTAAAATTCTTCCATACAAACGTAGTCCAGGGATTATGTAGGTTCAAAATAAAAAGTGATATAAAAAGAAAATATTTGAAAGTTATGAGCATCAAAAGTTCCACATTTCGACACTAATTTTAACGCATTTTAGGGCGCAAATAAATACCATAAGACAACGGAAAATTGCAAAACGGCCTCCTTACAGGGATAGATTAGTAGTTCAAAAATGCAAATAATTTTATTTAGAGCAGATAGATTTAGTCGTTTTTTCATGATATCTAGACTGCCAAAGGTCTGTTAATAAAATTTCGCGCGCTCGGTTTCGTCCTAAATCATTATCCATTATCCATTTTGCAAAAGGGTGTATTCGTACGCGATCTAGCTTCCTACTGCACATCACAGCATCTATCTCTTCCGCACGTGTTGTCGGTTGATATAAAATGCATTTTAACCCCGCGCACAAAATAGTTCGTGCCGTCGACTAGTGTACCCTTAAGTGAAATTTGAAGTGAGTTTTGGTAGTTCTAACTTAAATCAAACATAAACAAGTCGCTAATATTTTTTTTTGTTAGCACTGACACTGATCACACGCGATTTGAAAGATTGTTAATATTGGGGCTTTCAGAAAGATTAGCCAGGTTTGGTATTTGAAGAGATAACATTGTGGCCATTACGGCAAACCTTTCAAACTGGGCCACAACGGCCACCTTTAAAAAAGGGATTATTATTATAAATTAAAGAAAACTAAGAAACAATTATTTTAACAACAGAAAACAATAGTAATATTACTGCAACAGACTTCTGTCTGTCGAAGTAATATTACTATTGTCTCTCCTAGTCGCCTCTAGCTCAGCGTAGGTAAACCTGAATAACGGTTTATTGTTACAAAGAATCTTCTAGTTTGCGAACTTGCAAAAGTTGCATTATCTTCCGCGTAGCACAAAAGGGTTGGACCTTTTTGCGGATTATACAATTTGCATATTGTTAAGTTTGCAGCCCTTGCAGGGTTTGTTCCGAGAATGATGACTTGCACTTATTATTGAACTTAGTATTTCAAAAACACTTTTATTATCCCTAGAAGATAAAGATCTATTTTGCGAACTTACAAAACGTCGCATTGTCTTCCGCGTAGCATAAAAGTAAAGTAATTTCTTTAAGAAATGGGTACACTACATACATACGAAAAACTTTATTACGTCAGTCACAAATACGAATTTCAAAATATCGATTTTCATAATTCCGATGGTTCAAAATTCCGAATATAACAACTCCGACTTATCATTACTCCTATTTTATAACTCCTAAATTTACTATTCTCAAAATACCGATTTTCAATAGATCGAATAACAAAAAGTCCGACTTAATAATAATTCGAAACATCAAAAATATTAAAATACTGATTAATACAGTTCCGAAATAAAAACGCCTTGTAAAACTGAATGCAACCATGCAACATCCAAGCAGGCATGCATCATGCAAGCAGGCATGCAGCATGCAAGCAGGCAGCCAACATGCAGCAAGCATTGTTTGCGCTCCGGGGTTTGGGCCATCCAACCATCTGCGACGATAAGCTCGCGTGGGGCCCCACGCGAGCTTATCGTCACAGATGGTTTTAACGCTCACCACCGCAGCTTCGACTTGCTGGCCGGCTTTGCTGGCCAGCCTCAGCCGCGGCGGCGGGCCTTCAAACTCAACAACACTCTAGGGTAGGGCAGACAAGACTGCATGAAGTCGGTTTTGCAGCGATTCGTTTCTGTAGCAAAATTTTGTAGCACAACATGTTGACTGTTAGTTTATTCGAAGTATTGAAAATCGGAATGAAGTTTTTCGGACCGAGAAACCTTCGAGCATTTGATTCTTCGAACGTATGAAAATCGGAAAGGAAATAAATCGGAGTATTTGGGTGTTCCCTTAAGAAATACACTACAATACAAGTGATTCAAGTTGCATGTTGAGTTTCCAGGGTTTGTTCCGACAATGTTGACCTACCCATATTAAGCAATAAGCGTGCCTCAACCAAACATGGTGTCTTTTGAGCGTCCGTTACCTGACTGAGTCTGGTCATATTGAGGAAATTTAAGAATTCTTAAATTGAAATTGATTGAAAATACTGTATAGGAATAGGTACTCTTAATATCTAAAAATGCAGGCTTTCGATTGCAGTTTAAGGTAAGGAAATTGTTATTCAATAACAGTTTCAAAGTAATATGTGACATTTAGCTACCATACCAACTTATCTTAGACACTGAAGAAGAAAACTTCTAAAGTATTGCGTCTGCTATTGTCATAACTAAACAGACATGTTAGTGACAAACCAACACACGCTGTTAAAATACCAATGTAATCCATACCTCATTACCGTGAGAATAAGATTCGATATCTTCTGAATGGGCCGCAGCATAAGCGGTCCACTTGTTCAGAAGATTAGTTGACAGTATTTAGTTGTACAATCACAAAGACCACCAGGACTCTCTCTGAAATATATCTTATGATGCAGAATTATTCGGGTGTCACTTGAAAGAAAAGAAAAGCCTTTCAAGCTGCGAAAGTAATACGTAGATCATAACGAATAATACAAAGTAGGATTCACTTTCTCACTCACCTACTTTTTATTTATTTAGATAAGGTGTTATCCGGATGGATGATCCGTCCAATGGTGCTCAAAGAATTTCAAGTGAAGCGATTCGTAGCAAAGCATTCTGTAGTCCAGATTAATATTTTCCCAAAACATTCATCATTTTTTCTTCTTAATTACCTCTGTTTAAGATTTATCAGGTGAGAAATAGTTTCATCCAGAACGACAGCAAAATAATGTTTCCGATAATGCCTCCAAAGCCAATAGCAGTCAAATGTGTTCGCTTGACTGTCAACTAATTCAACAATGTCTTGAGCACTCCGGAAAGCATTTTTCTCGACTGTGAAACAGAACTGACGCCTAAAAAAACACTTTCATCTACTTCTTTCAGAAAATATTTCCTAAACAGAAACGCGTAAAGCATATTTAAGTAAGTATACATTGAGATTAGCATACCATCTGCATCATCATTTCAGCTGAAAGACGTCGACTGCTGGACATAGGCCTCCCAAAATATTGCACATGTTGCTGATTGTTATCAGCAGCACCAGTTTTTGATGTTATTCTTACCCAAATATGATTTATTACGTTTCCCAGAACGACAAAGCTGGTAACTCTTGCGCATAGTGTTTGCTGTTCCTAGTTTTATCTCATTCTCTGTTATTGAAGCCAGTCATACTGGCAGACAAAAAATCGCTTTAAGTCCGTGTGTCCGTCATCTGTGGACAATGCCCACGATTAGCAGATTATAATCCGCAAAAAGAGCAGGTACTGTCGTGTGGACCACGGGCGGTGGTCCAAGTGATGCGATGTTTTTGATAGATGCGTTATTGATTGCGTGAATTACTGATGATATGCTGTTTATTTGTAATGTTTCACTTTATTCCTCAGTTATAAGTCTTGTGTAAAAGGTGGTCCCTTCGATAAGACTGTAGTATGATCCACAGCAAAATGGCTAGGAAGGATGATGAGGAATGTAGGGTACTTACGGCGTCGCTTAGCGCTGTTGGTTTGTGCCGAGTTTTGCTCCCAATACTATGACGCTGAAACTTGTTGTAAGCTTTGGTTCTTGCGAATTTTAAAGTTCTGGGACGTCCCTTTATTGATTGATGATGATTTAACAGAACACTTTCACTTGTTACATGGTTTTATGATTTATTCACGGAGCTCGGCACTGGCCGGCTAGTCACGGTTTTAGTTCGAACGAGAGTCTTTTTTCATTCGTCAGATGGCGCGGTTGTAGCGCGCGCCAGTAGAATAGTGATGCGGCCAAGGATAAATTTGGAGAGCTTGAATGATTGATACATGTAATTATACATACTTAATGAAACACGATAAATGCATAGATACTTAAAATAGACGACAATGTTATGAAAGTAATAATTGTTAAAAATGATAGATATGTTGAAAGTTTAATAAACATTGTCACCTCGATCCGGGATGGGACACAATTTTACCAGAGGTCGATCAACAACACCTTTTGCTGTTTCGACAGTTGCTGTTCGTGAAATACCGTCACGTCCGGGATAAAGCTGTATGATTCTACCAAAACGCCAAAGCAACGGAGGCTGTTGGTCGTCCTTTATGACTACAATTTGACCAATACGAGCTTGATCCGAAGACCTAGTCCATTTCAGTCTCTGTGATAGACTGGTTAAATATTCTTTATGTTGGCGCAAAAGGCACACTATCCGCTCCCCATGTCGTCATCCAGGACCCTCTTGGGTCTAGGGACTCTCCAGTGAAGTCGGCAATCGTTGTCATAAATCCCAACTTACAAATTATTGCCGACCAAAACCTAATATGTAAAAATATAAGCTCAGTGACTATGTTAGTGGGACATAAGAAAATAGGCATAATCAGTGTGTACTTCGAGGGAGACAAGGATATAGTCTATTACCTCCAAAGACTCCAAGAAGTCATTCAAAAAATTGGGACACAAGAAATAATCCTCGCTGGTGACGTTAACGCCGCTAGCCCCTGGTGGGGCTGTGATGTGGAGGATCAAAGGGGAGGGGCTCTGATGGATTTACTGGATCAATGTAGTATGAATGTCCTGAACACGGGGTCAACTCCAACTTTTCATACTTTCAGGGGTGGGAGGCTGTACTCTAGTATTATGGACATCACTGCATGCTCCGACTCGCTATTGGGAGGGATCTCGGGCTGGATAGTGGATACTGATATGGCTATCCTAACAGATCATCGAACTATCCGTTTCTTGCTCACGGTTGGTGGTCAAGAAGCGCCTGTTAAGCATGCCACCACTAAAATCTACAACACCATAAAAGCAAAATGGAAACTATTCGCATCTACACTAAGAACTGCAATGACGGACCTGGAGTTGAACTCTGATAAAATTAACGAATGCGAAGATCCGCAATCCCTGGAGGATCTAGTCTGCGATTACCAAACAGCAATAACCAAAGCATGTGAAGATTCAATCCCGAGACTTGCCCAAAGAAAAAGCTTCAAGCCCAAATGGTGGACCGATGATCTTGAAACCCAAAACAAATTGGTCAGAACTATGCGTAGGAGAATCCACTCAGCGAACCCTACGAGAAGACCCTTTTGCTTGGCAGAATACTTAAATACTAAAGAGGAGTACAAGAAGAACATCGAGTTAGGTTTAACTACAAGCTGGAAAGACTTCTGCACCAGGCAGAAAGAAGAAGACGTTTGGTCCTGTTCACAGCTAATAATTACTCGGTGTTCCAATACTAGCCTCACAGAAGCTAGTCTCTTGAGGGACCCACAATCTAGCGAAACCTTGTCGGCGCAGGCATCGGCCGAACACCTCGCTGCAGCATTTTTACCCCATGATGATCCGGGAACAGACTCCCCCGACCAAAAGATCACCAGGGAAAATGTGTGGCTTCAGAGTATCTAAGTAGATCGCCACAATCAACTGAAGAAACTACTCCACCGTTCACTCATGCTGAACTGACAGAAGTGTTTGCAAGTACCCACCCCAAAAGAGCTCCTGGTGCTGACGGATTCACGTCGGATATATGCCACGAGGCGTACAGGAGCAACCAAGACTTCCTGCTGGCCCTCTACAATAAATGTTTTAAGGTAGGCTATTTCCCCGTCGTGTGGAAGGAGGCCCATATACGAGTAATTCCAAAGCCTGGGAAGTCCGACTAAATGATGGCGAAATCCTACCGCCCTATCGGACTACTACCAGTTTTGGGCAAATTGTTGGAAAAGCTGGTTGCCAACAGATTATCGTGGACTATTGAAAATAAAGGTCTTTTTAGTCAAAGACAATATGGCTTTCGTCCGCGGTGCGGCACAGAGGACGCGCTGTATGATACGGTGGCGTACATCAGGGAGGGCGTTCGTTGCAAGAAAATAGTTGCTGTGGTGTCGCTGGACATCGAAGGTGCGTTTGACAATGCCTGGTGGCCAGCGATCCTGCAGCAGCTTCATAAAAAGAAAATAGACCGGCTCACACTGCGACTCCTCAACAGCTATTTATCAGAAAGAAAAATAACCTTGGAGTACCTCGGCAATACTATCACCAGGCCAACGACGAAGGGATGCATCCAGGGATCAATCAACGGCCCCTTGCTGTGGAACATCCAACTGGACCCCCTCATGACAGAGGCAGATAAATTGAGAGCCTATGTCCAGGCATACGCGGACGACATTCTTATCGTGGCGCAGGCAAACTCATCAACTGAACTGGAAGATATTGTTAATGAGGCAACGACAACAACGTTTGAGTCTGTTAAGTTTAATGTTAGAATAATCAGGTGTTGGCAACGTTGCCAATGGAGCTAATGTTAAAAAATTACCAGGTGTAAGCACCGATACATCGTTCGGATCGGAGCTGAATGAGCACAACGGCCTTGAATTGAGAACCGCTTCCACCTGGGTGAGCAAAGTATTAAGTTCCTCATAAGTGAGGATTTGTGTACCGATGACACGATATAAATGTGTTTTACGGACTTGACGCCGGCCTCCCAAAGTCCCCCGAAATGTGGTGCCCCAGGAGGGTTGAAACGAAACTCTATGCGCTCGGTCTCACAAGCTGACTGAATGATGCTTGATAACTGTGACTGAGCACCCTTAAAATTGGTTCCACAATCAGAGTGGATGACGTTACACCTGCCACGGCGAGCTATAAATCTGCGTAAGGCGGCTAAAAAGGCTTCCGCGGACATATCTGAAGCTAGATGAAGTGCTTTTGTAGTGAAATATACAAAAAGACACAAATATGCTATGGTTGTACGTGCACCGCGGTATCTGTGTACTGTTACATTAAATGGACCTGCGTAATCGCAGACAGATTGAAATGCTTTTAATTGGGTGATCCACGCCCTGGGCAGGTCTGCCATTTTAGGTTGAAATGCGACTAGCTTAGTGCGAAAACATCTAAAACAATTTGATATGACATATATTGCTCGCCGCGGAGAAAAAAAACCAAAAGTTTTGCAATAAAAGAAATTGTAGCTGTTGTAAGCCTGGATGAAAATGTTCATTATGTACTGATTGGATGATAAGATGAGTCAAACGATGTTTACGCGGCAATAGCGCTGGATGTTTAGTCTTGAATTCGAGGTCAGATCTGGAGAGCCTTCCCCCCACCCGCAAAATAGCGGAATGGTCCAAAAAAGGGTTAAGCTTCCTTAACCATTTCGGTAACGTCTTCCCTGCGGCTAATAACTCAATTTCATCCCGAAATTCTGATTCTTGCGCATGTTTGCGCAAGCGCGATGTGATGTTCAACTTCTGTTAAATGATTAGATGATGGTTTGTTTTTGCGTAACGCGGCAATGAAACGATTACAATATGCTAAAATACGTTGAATCTTGCGCAAAGATGAAGTTTTTTTGTATTAAATTATCGATGGGATTAGATAGATAGAAGAAGGACTCCCTTTTCGGCACTTAGACTCTCTTTTGGTCCGTTGTGCGTGGGGTTTCTGGCTAAAGTAGCCAGCCCTGCTCCGTCCAAAAGCACAGAAGCTTCCTGGGGGCTTCACAGGCTTCGCGGAGCGACCTCACCGTTCCGAGGATTTCTTCACGTTGGGCAACCACGGCCTCGCAGTCCAGGATGACGTGGGCAGCTGTTTCCTCGGCGTTAAAACAGCCCCTGCAAAGTGGGCTGTCGGTGGCGCCTATGTTAAAGAGATGTTTGTTAAGAGGGCTGTGACCCGTAATTGTCCCTATGATTATTCTGAGGTTATTTCTTCTTAGGCTAAGAATTTTTTTGGTTAAGCGCGGGTTTACATTCGGTAAGGCTGTTCTTGACTGTCTATAGTCTGTGGCCTGTGACCATCTGTTGTTATGCAGTTCTGTTGATCTTTAGCGGATCCATGTGCGAATTTGTGAGAAAGGCAGGGGGAGAAGTGGGTACGGGCCTAGCACTATCATCTCAGAACCTCTCCTTGCAAGTTCATCCGCGGCATCATTGCCTAAATACCCACTATGTCCCTTGATCCACTGTAGGGTGATTCGATTGGATGTCGATATACTCTCCAGGGCAAGGTGGCATTCAAAGATTAGTTTGCTGTTAGTTTGTTTGTTTTCTAGAGCTTTGAGCACTGCCAGACTATCAGATAGGAATCTAATTCCATAGTTATGGATACCTAAGCGCTTTATAGCAGTGGCGGCTTGTGTTAGGGCGACACATTCACATTGAAAAATTGAACTGTGTATGCCTAGCGGTAAGTGAAAGTTAATGTTGAGGTCAAGGGAATGTACGCCAGCACCTGAACCGTTGTCTGTTTTTGAGCCATCTGTGTAGACGCGTACCTCATTGGCTCCAGACTGATCCCTATATTCCTCTACTGTTTGTGTGCTATACTTTTTGTTAAACATAGATTGATTTGGTGTTCTATCACACGGGGCGGCGATAAGAGGTTGGTACCGAATCGCCCGGTCCAGGATTTCAGCGTGTGGGCTGGTGAGATTCTTTCCCCATATGCCCAGATGCAACAGCCTGATGGCAGCTAGCGCTGCTTCTTGCTGTATGTATAGGTCAAGAGGAGTTAATTGTAGGGCTATCTCCATGGCTGCTGTCGGGGTGGTCCTCATGCAGCCGGTGATTGCTGAACAGGCCAGTCTCTGGAACCTCTGTAATCTGGTAATGGTGGTAGACAGTTCCGTCCTTGTCCACCAAACCAGAGCGCCATAAGCCAACATTGGCCTGATCACCGCCGTGTATAGCCACATCGTGATCTTCGGAGAGAGCCCCCATTTTTTACCTAGCATTTTTTTACATTGGTAAAAAGCGATTGTGCTTTTGTTAAGTTTGTAGTCAAGATGCTTGTTCCAGAGCAGTTTGCTATCAAGAATCACCCCCAAGTACTTGACCTCGTCTTTAAGAGTTAGTTCTGTGTTAAAAAGTTTAGGGAGTCTATGAGGTCCAAGAACTCTTTTGTTAGTAAACATTATTAGTTCTGTTTTCAAGGGGTTAACCGATAGTTCATATCGATGGGATTAACATTAACAATACCAGCCAAAACGGTGGTACGCTTTTCGCAAATTACGTCACCGTCTGTGGTACAAGATGATTGTATTTGATCGTTGGGCCAATGATCCATATTAAATGATAACCATTCTGGACCTGTCCACCAGAGGGCATGATTGATAAGCTCGTCTGGTAGTAAGCCACGACTCGCACAATCAGCTGGGTTTTGCTTGCCTGGCACATGCTTCCAGACAGCCGTGGGTAATTTCCGCTTCATATTTGCAATACGATTCCCAACGTATGCTTTGAAATTTGTTGAATTTGACTTGACCCATACTAAAACGATCATTGAATCAGACCATGCGAAAATGTTGTCTATGTTTATCTTGTTTGAAAATGTGTTGATAACATAACTCATAAGGTCTGCGAGCAGGGAAGCACCACATAGCTCGAGCCTTGGTAATGTCCTGCGCTTGGTTGGAGCAACACGTGATCTTGCGCTCACAAGGCAGACTTGATGTTGATTTGAACCTGTATTGGCACGAAGATAGATTACTGCCGCATAAACAGCTTCACTGGCATCGCAGAATCCATGAATTTGATAGCTCATCACTTGAGGGTGTGTGATACTCCTCGGAATATGAAGATGTGATAAATTTGATAACTGGTGGGTGAACTTTGACCAAACTTGATGAATGTCGTCGGGTACAGGTTCATCCCATGAACTTCCCAACAACCACAGATGCTGGATGAGATATTTTGCTAAAAATGTTAATGGTGTAAGTAGACCAATGGGGTCATAGATGCGAGCAAGCTCTGAGAGCATTGTCCGTTTGGTACAGACGCGTGGGATTTGATTAACCCGATAATTGAAGACGTTTTGATGAGCGTTCCAGGCAAGACCGAGAACCTTGATAAAATTGGTGTCATCGTCAAACGTCAAATCTGGTACCAATTTGTGTTCTTTTGGTACATTTTTTAGTACAGCCGCATGATTGCTGGACCACTTTCTGAGCTCGAACCCACCGGCAGTCATGATGCTGGACAATTCCCGTTGGAGAGAAGTCGCTTGGTCATCGCAGCCGGTGACTACATCATCGACGTACAGATCGCTCCGTAAAACCTCTGCTGCGGTCAGAAACGAATCCTGTTCATCTAGAGCAAGTTGTTGCATTGTACGAATGGCCAGAAATAGTGCTGACGAAACTCCGAACGTCACGCGATTGATTCTAAATTCTTGAATGGGTTCTTCGGGTGAAAACCGAAAAAGTATACGCTGATAATCCCTATGTTCCTGAACGATGATGATTTGCCGGTACATTTGACGTACGTCAGCTGATAAAACGATGGCATAGAGACGAAAACGTAAAATGATGTTACTGATATCTGCTTGCAATTTACTGCCAGTCAAAAGAGTGTCATTGAGTGATTTCCCATCTATATCTTTGGCTGAAGCGTCGTACACAACTCGTAGCCTAGTAGAGACACTGCTGGGTTTAACCACCGCATGATGTGGTATGTAGTACGCAGTGGCAGATTGACTCTCGTCAAGTGGAATGCGTTCCATCTGACCACTTGCTAAATATTCCTTGATATGGGCTTTATATTCGTCTCCAAAAGAGGGATTACGCAGAAGGCGTTTTTCTAATTGTTTAAATCGCTGAAGCGCAATGGAATATGAATCAGTGAAAGTTGGTAAAACTTGATCACGAAAAGGTAGTTGTACGGTATAACGACCGTCATGTGTTAACTGATAAATGTCCTCGCAACGAACATCGTCAGCAGAGGATGCTTTATGATTTAACTCATTGGGGATGCTATCTGTGTCCCACAACTTCTGGACAGCTTTGTCTAAATTGTCATCCATTGATATATGAATAATTGATGCTGGGATAGACTCAACTTTGCGATCAGCAACCTTCGTCCTACCCATAAGAATGAAACCGAATATTGTATTTATAGCTGTTGCGGTATGATTATTAATGTCGATCTTACCCGGCATAAGAATATGTGCAAAGATCTCCCCACCAATCAAAAGATCAATAGGACGACGCTGATGAAAATTTGAATCTGCTAGCTTGAGATTTCCTATATGAGGATAATCATTAATATTGACTGCATGTGTGGGCATGTCACCACAAATTTTGTCTAAGACAACCGCTTCAATTTCGAAGGACGGTTCTGATTTCCCCAATGGGTGAAGTTCTGTATGAACTAAGCTGCCTGATTGGTTTGGAACTGTATCACCAATTCCCATCATAGGAAAATTCGACCTCACAAGAGGCAGGCCCAATCGCCTCCCACAAGCCGTAGAAATGATATGGGCCTGACTACCCGAATCGATCAGGACCCTAACCTTCTCAAAAGTGTTATGTTTGTTTCTTATCTATATATATATATCTGTCCACAAGAGCTTGATATGCACTAATATAATTTGCTTCTGATATAGGGTAAGCTTGATTAAGATTAACTGGTTCTCCTGAACGGGAAGTGACCAGGTATTGAAACTTTTCTACATTTGAAATGTCTGACCTAGTATGGACCAAAGTATTGAATAAGTCAATGTAACCCGGGATGTCTTTAAATTGACCTGAGAAATTAGGTAATTGGATAGGTGGTAATTTTGTTAATTTCCTATGTTCACCTGATGATGAGGAAGCTGAAGGCATAACCTGATGATTGTTATCAGGCAAAAGCTTACGCTGAACTTCAAGGAATTCAAAATACATGTCATCTGCCTGCTCTTGATATGTTGTTTGTTTGAGAATACATTTCTCTGTACCAAGGCCCCTGTACTCACTCAGAAGCTTAATGTTAGAATCGTTGAATGCGTCCATAAGGGATTCTAAACGCGAACACCATGTTTCGAAACGCGATAGAAGACTAGGATCTTTTAATGTATTGCGAGCGCAGGTGACAGCATCCGATAATCTCTTAAATGCTATATTACGCTTAGACTCATGATCAGATGCCATTACTTCACTCATGTTGACTGGTTACGATTTTAAAACAATGTTAAAATAAAACTATAAAACGATAATGTTTATTGAAAAGAATTACCAAAACGAACCACTGTTTATATTCAAAATGATTAGATATGATACGTAAAACAATTTACTATTGTTTACAAATGGTAGAAAATGATGTTTCAGAATCTACCTAAAATCTACTAAATTAGTAGAATTTTTAATTATATGGTATGTTTTGAGATGGCAACTCTAAATGAACGAATGAACAAAAACGATACGTAGGTAGTTGTAAAATACCTATATTGCTATGTTAATAATGATTTCGAAGGACCTTTAATGTAATATTGAATAATGAACCAATATTCTAACTTTGTCAATACACAATTACAACTATTCCACGCTGAAATGTTACGAAAAAATAGCCAATGGTAATGTTTTGATACTACGATTAAAACGTCTTATGTTACGCGTAACAAGATATGATGATAAATTAAAACGCCGTTTGTTTACGTTTTAACTAGAAACGAGATGTAAAAACCCTTTATGTTAAGTTTATACACAAATGATAAAATCTAAGACGCTGTATTTGTAACGTTAAGATCACTAATATGAAGAAATGTTGTTTATAAAGTTTAAATATCACATGTTATATTTAAACAAACTCGACTTGACAACTCGTTCACACCCATGAGAAATGATAAACTTATTTTATACTCGAACACCATTCGGTGACAACGTTTCTCGAACTAAGTCACGTGACATACCTGTAACCTACCTAGACGGTCTACGTGACGAAACCGTAGGTACTTACTATGACTATGATGAATGCTTTTGTTTTATGTTAAACATGAATTAGACATACATAAATATAGTTATTTTATGATGTCTCAATTGTATGAATGTGTATTTACTGATATTATGATAATATGGACGCCAGACGTAATATTCGTGTTCGAAAAAGGTAGCCATTTTGAATGATTCGAATATTTAAATCCGGCTTGAAGGACCAAATGTAAAAGGTGGTCCCTTCGATAGGACTGTAGTATGATCCACAGCAAAATGGCTAGGAAGGATGATGAGGAATGTAGGGTACTTATGGCGTCGCTTAGCGCTGTTGGTTCGTGGCGAGTTTTGCTCCCAATACTATGACGCTGCAAACTTGTTGTAAGCTTTGGTTCTTGCGGATTTTAAAGTTCTGGGACGTCCCTTTAAAGATTGATGATGATTTAACACAACACTTTCACTTGTTACATGGTTTTATGATTTATTTCACGGAGCTCGGCACTGGCCGGCTAGTCACGGTTTTATTTCAAACGAGAGTCTTTTTTCATTCGTCAGATGGCGCGGTTGTAGCGCGCGCCAGTAGAATAGTGATGCGGCCAAGGATGAATTTGGAGGGAAAAAGGGATGTGAAAACATACTAAAAATTAACCATTATCGGTTCTTAAGGAAACCTTAACAGTGTTGTTAGCTATTTGAATTTATCCCTGAAACCGACATTATCTAAACTGCCTTGAACAAAGTTAGCGTATCTACATATCTCGCTACATCCTATCCCTTGCGTCGTAATATTTGCTTGCATTAGCAGATGCAAGGTTGTCAATGCTCGTCATCCTTCCACGAGATCTGTCGATTATCCCAAACAATAACAACTATGCTGACCAGTCTTCAGGCAGCCACTAGCTATTGCGTTTGTTATTTTCAGAAGCACACAAATACTGCCAATTTCTGCCCCTTAAGCTTCCCGGAAAGAATACAATTAATTCAGTAATGTGGTTGAAGAATGTATGTGATTATGTTTTTCCGATTGTGGTTTAAATTAAAATGTCTCACCTGGCCTTTGTGCGAATAAAAGTTGCGAAAGGATTTGGCTAGACTGTACTCTGTTTTTTAACATTATTATCCAAGCTTCTTTAATTTTCAAATTAAATGAACTCGCATCCAATTTGTGAGTCTTTGTTTACTGATCTTTGCTGTTAATATGCTTTTGTTTGACAAGTTTTTAAGATTTCAAAATACATAGTTTCAGGAGAACCTTATTTTAGGTGGCACAAGGACTTGGTATCTACGTGAAAGATAGCAAAGATAATGGTTACAATGTTGTGCATGAGAATAGTTTTAAAAATGGCACATGACTTTAGAAAGAACTAGGTTGGCGATTACCAGCACTATCTTTATAGTTTATGAAATTTTAAATTGGAAACATATCGTCAGCATAGAGTTGCAAGCTCCTTTATTATCCTGCAATAAATATACTTGAACATTATCTTTCTAAACTGAACCCAAGACATAAAACAAATTAAGAAAATACTGTACCTTATACTTTACATCACAGTTTACACATACAATCACACACACGAAACACACATACTACACATATACAACACACACATTTTGATGTACAGTAAAGTATATTCTATTCTACAAGCCTATATGAGCATTTGAGACATTAGAAGTTAGGTTCAGACCAAATCGTTAATTTACTATGCAGTAATGAGTCTAGAAGTCTAGTCTAGAAATAGTGTGTCAAAATATTTAATTCCACTAATGTTGTTCTAGAACGTAGTATTAAACAGTATCTAATAAAGAAACAAAAGAAGCCCAACTCAGTGAACCTCAAGTGCGTGCTGGTGCGCCTGTGCAACGGCAAGTAGATGGTGGCGAACTTGCTCGGCATCGGACACAACCTGCAGGAACACAACATTGTGCTCGTCAGGGTTGGCAGTTAGGCTATACCTACTCACTATATTTAACTCTCTGTCCAATCGACAAGAGTTAATTAATTCTTCAGCCCGATACTGTCCCACTGCAGAATTAATTCTTCAGCCCGATACGGTCCCACTGCAGAATTAATTCTTCAGCCCGATACTGTCCCACTGCAGAATTAATTCTTCAGCCCGATACCGTCCCACTGCAGAATTAATTCTTCAGCCCGATACTGTCCCACTGCAGAATAAAGACCGAACCAAAAATATTCATCTTCAGGGTTCCAAGGGAGTTCCAATAGGTATTCATGTCTTAATATCGTGTACACACTCCAGGTTGAGGGACCCAGAGTGAAGCTGAAGTGCATCCGTGGCAAGCACGACCTGCCGCAGGTGATCAAGCAGAAAGTGTACAAAACTATATCTACAGGAAGAAATTCCTAGTGTGGTGCAACGAGTTTAAAAAAAAAAAGGAAAATATATATAAAAGAAAGTTCTAGTGCCCTTACTACAATATATTGATAGATTAAGAATATCCAGACTTTTTAATTAGTAACAGCTATTTTCAGCTGCTTCGCTCGCGTGATTGTAATAAATTATGCCATAGGATCGTTTATCGCGCATAAACTTAAGGACATAGCAGAACCTGCGATGTGATTCTATTGGACAAAATTCGCTTGCGGAGAGATGCGCTTGCGCAAGTCACGCCGCTTTAAACATACATCGTGTACAATGTATTTATGTGATACAAAATGTTAGTACTGAATAAACTTGAGCTCTTTTGCCTCTTAACTACTATACTTTTTGCTTGTTCAAAATATTATTTCATTTGAATCCGTAACTTACTAAATTCCGTTGGCACTTTATTTAATAAGTTGCGGAACTTGGTACTTTTGCTGCATATTGCTTATCGTATTTTGTGTCATAGTAATTATTCATTGGTATTTGTTGCAGTATTTATTAGTCTATTCTTATTTTGTACCCGTTCACAACGTTGTCCTTTTTAACCCAAAGGTTAACTGGTAGTGAATGCCTTGTGGCATTAAGTCTGCCTATGTACCACTATTGTACATGAAGTTTAAATAAATAAATCGGTTTGATCGATTAAATAAATTTTACATAAAAAAAATCGGGGCAACTTAGCCTTGCAACAAAAATGTTGTTCATGAGCTCATAAAAAGAAAAGAAAAAGGTAAGGTTATAACATTTATTTTAATTTGTTTAGAACAATTAGAGAAGTCTTTTACTCAAATATTAACATTAAATTACATACACAATTTATAGTATAAACTAACTTAATAATTGCACGATATTACGAGAGAGGCGGATACAAGTTTAACAAACATTTACTAAAACAAACTTAAATCTATTTACAAATACATTGCACAGAAGAGTAGAATATAATAGAATAGAAAACATTTATTCGACATAGACACAACACAACAACAACAATCACAAAGTAACAGAGAAGAATAGTAAAAAAACACACACACAGTCTTTCAATATGAACATAATTATAACACTAATATACATAAAATATCATCATTGAAAACCTTTTAATGTTCCCACTGCTGGGACAAGGGCCTCCTCTCTGTGAGTGAGTGAATGGGCCTTAATTCACCGCGCGGTCCCAGTGGCAGTTGTAACTGTTGGCGGCAGCAAACGCAGATATTTTGCCTCAAGGCTGCCTGTAGCGCAGCCACCTCCTTCTTTAGGTAATCCACTTTTACAGCAGAGTGGTGCTCTCTGAGCTTCCTACGGTGACGGCTCTGCTTTGCTGCCATGTTGTTCTTCTCCCGCTGTTTGCGGTAGGCCACATCAGCACCAGAGTTGGCGGAGGCGGAGCGAACTTGACGACGCATCCGCGGGTTGTTGCTCAGCAACACGCCGCCATTTTTCGCCGCATTCCTCTCAAACTCCTGGAAGTCAGGGTCATCGGAGAGGGTATCAGCGTCGGCCCTGCGATGAGGCCTCCTTGCTAAAACTTCGATCGGTGTCACGGGTGGAGACGTCGTCACGTGTTGCGGCACTGTCGGGTTGAATTGTAACGACTCATATCCCGAAGAACTTCCTCCAGGAGAAAAATTTTGTACTGGCGCGATGTATCTACCATAAGGCAGATAGTACGTTGGCACCGAATATTGCGGTGCGTTAAACCCGCTAGAACGCGAATTCTGAGTTTCTCGGTCGGCTGTGGTCGACAGGTCCAGAGGGACGTCGTCGGCGGAGTACGGTTTCCACAGAGACATGATTAGGAGCGCGTGCGTCGTTCGAGGGGCGAGCGGTGAATGATGCTGAGCGGTGTCCCCGCGCCTTTTTAGACGAGTACAAGGGGCGGGGCTCGGTGGGTGGGCGCACCCCTAACGCCACTGGGAGGGGGACAGCTATGAGGTGAATTATAGATGTGTGCTATTAAATTTGTGGTGCAATGCATTGTGTATTTGAAATATCTTTTCCGTGTGCTATAATATTATTTTATAGGTACTGAATTTTTACTTTTTTACTATTTTAAACTTAATTTATATGTTTTCGGTAGTCGGCTAATGTTAATCAAAATATCAACTGCTTCTATTATCAGTTATTATTTAAATTATTATTCAACGTTTATAAGGTTTATTAACGTTTATTATTCAACGTTTATAAGGTTTATTAACGTTTATTATTCAACGTTTATAAGGTGTGGAACCTGAACTGACTGATCATCATGAAGAATAAACAAACAAAATATATTAAAAGAAAAATCTCTACGAAGTAGCATTTCTACCATGGTTTGACCCCATTAATTGCCCAATCACATAGATGGAAATCCACATCGCGTTTTCCATCTCGCATGTGATTGGTCGATTGATGGGGTCAAAACCCTTTTGCATTGCCGAATTCACTTACGCAATTAGGCTGCTGGTCATTAAAGCAAGAAGACTAAAATGTTTTCCAGCTAATTAAGTGGGACTGGGCTAGTCATGTCTGCAGGTTAGAGTTTAGTCGATGGACCAAAGAAGTAACTGAGTGGGTACCAAGAGATCAAAGCAGAAGTGGAGGTCGGCCACGGAAAATGTGAGAAGACATATTTTGGGAGAAAAGTGGACCTGGTTGGATGACTAAAGCTACGAACGGGAATCAGTGGAAGGAGATGGTGAAGGTCTGCGCCAAAGAGGCGACTACTGCTAAGAGGTTTGATCCATACTCATACAAAAAAAAATAGAAATAATTTATCCAAGAAAATATAGTGTAAGTACTCATAGGAAATAAGTGAAAAAACGCTTTTTGATTTTATTTATAAGTCCTGAACATTGGTATTAGTCTATTTATTATGTTTTACCTAATAGCGAAGAATTATATGCATAACGAATTATAATTATATTATTTTGCTGATATCTATTGGTAATATTTGCTCCATTTTAATTATTTAATCACTTTGTTTTTCACCTCATGTATAGTTATCTGCGCAAATGACACATCATTATCTAAGTTTTAATCCACTAATAGACTTCTGTCTGATTTCAAAACAACATGATGTCAAAAATAGTCCTAATGAGCATTTAAGATGTCTTTCTAATGATGTTTACAAGCTGCTGCAGTCACAAAATAAATAGGGAAGAATAGGGAAATTGGATAAAAAATACATTTTTGGACACTTATCAGTCCAATAATTATCAGTATTTTATTCAATAATTACTAAGCAACATATAAAAAAATACCCTCAGGTAGTTATCATTTACTTTTTTTTATTTTTCATTCGCTACCATTTAATTTAACTTTTTTTTGTGTATTAATTCATTATTCTGACTATTTCATTTTGTGTTTTATGATGACTGTATAAAGGATTTGATATCGCAACTTAATTATTCGAAAGTATAGGCGTTTGTAGTAAAGGCATAATGGTGGTAGCTCGTAGCAAGCTACGGCGTAGCACGTAGCGCGTAGCACGTAGCCCACCTGTGGTATGTCGCACTATGATAGTCACCCCGTACTTTGGGTAATGGCAGCCAAAAACTTCCATGAAAGCCATCATATAATATTAAACAAAATTATACTACTTTTATCCAGAGAACAGGTAATTAAATGAATCAAAACTGTAAAGGTATCAACAAATTAATATACTCCAAACAAAAGTAAAGCATGTTTAAAAGTAAAAATTGTTGATTAGTAAACTTATAATAGACAAGTTAGTCGATACATAATTAAGTTAGTAAGTTTATGGTTCCCCTAATACAATGGCACAGCATGTGTCGAAGGTGGAAGGCTTGGCGAAACAATTACGGGAATCAGGCGAGAAGCTCAGTGATACTGCAGTGATGACTAAGATACTTAGCACACTACCGCCGACATACCGGTCACTTAGACAAGCGTGGTTATCACTTGATCCTAAAAGTCAAACAATGCAAAACCTGACTTCACGCTTAATAGATGAAGAAGCAAGCCTAAATAATGACACAACTTCTGAGACGGCATTAGTAACTTCAAAAGAAAAAGGAAATCCAAAATTAAAGGACAATGAAAATGTTCAACGAGATACAGATCATCGATTTGTTTGTTACAACTGCAACAAAAGAGGCCATTTTGCTAGAGACTGCAGACAACCCAGCAGAAGATTTAATAAAAACCAGAAGCAAGTAGATATGGTAGCATTCAGTGCGGAGAATTGTTGTACGTCTGTACATGAAGAAGATGTCTGGATATTGGACAGTGGAGCATCAGTGCACATGACATACAGGCGTGAGTTCTTCTGTGAACTGAATGAGTTTCAAGGCTGCAATGATAATAGATCAGTTAAATTAGGAAACAAACAGAACATTGAGGTATGTGGTGAAGGCACTATTTTAATAAATAAAGTAGTAAAAGGAGAATGGGAACAATGTTTACATAAAAATGTACTGTATGTGCCTGACTTACGAAGAAATTTGTTCTCAGAAGGAGCAGCCACTAGAAGAGGTTATGTTATTGTCAAAAATAATCATAATGCTATTGTTATGAAGAACAATCAAGTAGTAATGTGTGCAAAATTAAAAGAAAACAATTTATACGAGTTAGAAATAAAAACAATAACACAGGTGAGTTGCAACACTGTGGAAACTGATATAAAATTATGGCATGAAAGGTTAGGCCATTTGAATGTAAATGAAATTAAAATTATGAGTAAAAATGGTGCACTTCCAATAACATTGACTGGAAATGAAAATTTCATATGTGAAGCGTGCCAGTATGGTAAACAATCAAGGTTACCATTTTTTTAATCCAGAAGGGGCCTATTACAGCCTGGTGACATTGTTTATAGTGATGTATGTGGTCCTATTGAGGTACCTTCCATATCAGGTATGAAATACTTTGTTTTGTTTAAAGATGGAGCAACCAATTATCGCCAGATTTATTTAATGAAGAATAAAAATGAAGTGTTCAACTATTTTCTAAAATACAATGCAATTGTGAAGAACAAGTTCCAACATGATGTGCGCATTCTACATACAGACAATGGTGGTGAGTTTGTAAACCAAGAATTCAAGCTATATCTAGAAAGTAAAGGGATAGTCCATGAACGCACTGCACCCTATACACCCGAACAAAATGGTAGGGCCGAGAGAGATATGCGTACAATCATGGAAAGCGCAAGATCTATGTTGTACTCTCGTGATATACCATTAAATTTGTGGGCTGAAGCGGTAAATTGTACTGTCTACTTGCTCAATCGAAGCTCATCCAGTCAGACAAAGAATGTGTCTCCACATGAGTTGTGGAATGGAGATAAGCCAGCTCTTGACCACATCAGAGTTTTTGGGAGTGAAGGTTATGTTCATATACCTGATGAAAGAAGAAAGAAACTTGATAAAAAGAGTGTAAAACTCATACTTGTGGGATATGAGAATGATAATTATAGAATGTTTGATATTGAAAGTAAGAAGATAACAATAAGTAGAAATGTACGCTTTAATGAAAGTAATACACCAGTACTGAGGAATTCCCCAGTACTGGAGGAAAATACCACTCCAATTCCCATTGGTGATGAGAAAGAACAAGGTGAAGTACAAGATATGTTAACTATCCAACCAATTTCAACAGGAGTGAACCAAAGGACTTCAGATTCAAGTTTTCAAAGTGTAGAAAGTCGAGAAGATCCTGATGATATAACATATGAGCCTTCACAAATAGTTTCCAGTGATGATGAAAGAAATATTACACTCCGACCTAGGAGTGGTAGAAATATAGAAGCAAATTTTATTGAATTATACATACCAACGACATATCAAGAAGCCCTAAAATGTAAAGATAGTAATAAATGGAAGGACGCTATAAAAGAAGAATTACAATCACTTGAAGAAAATAAAACATGGAAGTTGGTAGAAAGAAAGAATGAGAAAACTGTAACCTCAAAATGGGTATTTTCTGTGAAAGAAAATTCAGATGGTAACATTGATAGATACAAAGCGCGACTTTGTGCACGTGGATTTACACAGATAAAGGATATAGATTACAAAGAAACTTTTTCACCAACCACAAGATATATGATTCGATCAGAGTAATATTATCTCTTTCAGCTCAAGAAAATTATGAAATTCAGCAATTTGATGTTAAGACGGCGTTCTTGTATGGTGAATTGGAGGAGGATGTCTACATGGAGGTCCCTGAGGGTGTCCAATCTGAGCCAGGACAAATCTGTAAGTTATTAAAGTCTTTGTAGGGTTTGAAACAGTCATCTCGCTGTTGGAATAGAACATTTTCTTCTTTCTTAACTACCTTGGTTTTGAAGTATGTCAGTCAGACAACTGTATTTTTGTTGGTTGCTTTAACAATTTTAAGGTTATCTTGATATTGTTTGTCGATGATGCATCATTAATATCAAAATATAAAGATGTATTGTTACACATTTTGAATGATCTTAAACAGAGTTTTGAGATAAAATTGTTGAATTTAAATAGCGAGCGCGTTTTTTTTTGTTTGGTGAGATAGTGGTCAAGCGCAAGCCTATAGATAATAATAAAAAAATAAAAAAAAAGTTTTATTGGAATGGAGATAATTAAAAGAAATCATTCAATTGTTTTAAGCCAAAATAAGTATATAGAACACATAATTAAAAGGTTTAACATGTCAGATGCCAACCCATGTAGCACACCTGCTGATAACAATATTATTTTAACCAAAAGTATTAGTGAGAATGTATGTAATTTCCCATTTAGGGAAGCAGTGGGAGCCCTGATGTTTTTGTCAACTGTCTCAAGGCCAGACATTTCTTATTCATTAAATATAGTGAGCAGATATTTAAATAATCCTAATAAAGACCATGTAAATGCTGTGAAAAGGATGATTCGGTACTTGATTAAAACAAAAGATGTTTGCATTAGTTATAATTGTAAAAGTGAGTTGGTAGGATATTCTGATTCTGATTTTGCATCTGATATTGAATCTAGAAAATCAAATACAGGATATATATTTATGATGAATGGTGGGCCTGTAACTTGGGCTAGTAGAAAACAAAATACTGTGGCTTTATCAACCACAGAATCCGAATATATAGCTGCAAGTGAAGCTGCCAAAGAAATTTTGCGGCTTAGGCAGTTATTATTTGATATTGATGAACCACAAATGGTGGTCACCCTACATATGGATAACCAAAATGCTATTAAGCTTATTAATAATCCTATCTATCACCGAAGGACAAAGCACATAGATGTAAAATATCATTTCATTAGAGAAAAAGTGGAACTAAATATTATTAACATTAAATATGTAGAAAGCTGCTGCCAACTTGCAGACTTTTTAACAAAAGCATTGTCTCCTGGTAAATTTATAAAAAATAGATTTTTAGTATTTAATTTAACATAAGTTTAAACTGGCAAACCTATGTTATGATGAAAGTAAGTTAAGTTTTGTTTATTTTTTTTGTTCCTCTTACCGCTGCTCTATTATAAAGTTTAAGTGGGAGTGTTGATTAGTAAACTTATAATAGACAAGTTAGTCGATACATAATTAAGTTAGTAAGTAAGTTTATGGTTCGTCTAGTGACGTCCTGTTGTCTCTGCCTCTGAGAGAAATATGGCGATGCCCATAAGTTTGTAAAAATCACAGTGCTGAAAGAAATAATAGAAATCTTGCTCCATCTAAACGTGTGTATCATTTCCTGCCCTGCTCTCAACAAAAATAACCTATTATAGAGTAACTTCACTAACCCGAATGGTAACTATCTCGAAGTAGTTACTCACAATTTTTTTGTCATATTTGCCGGCCAAATTAAAATGAACGGCTCTGAAGATCACGTTTAAAAGTGTAAATTTTGAAAATCTGGAAGTTGAACCCTGACCACAGGGCTCTTGCAGCTACTCAGCTATTAACTTGTCACCCAGGCTATGGTTGTTCAAAAACCCCCTCGACTGCACCTCCAGGTATAAGGAAATTAAATTACAAACGTAAAGTATGCTATGAAGTTAGTAAGACATAAATGTAGTATATAATTATATTAACATGGCGAATCAAAATGAAAACCTTCTACAAAAAAATAATAACTCTAACAAACAACTTTTTACAAGAGCCCGACCATAAAAATCCGTATACAATACGGGTACATTGTTTAGCTCTGTGCCTGATCTATAAAAGGAAGCCATTTTTACAAAACTTTAATTTACTTTTATGACTCTTTTAAACACATTTTTTCGGAGATAAGAGATGGCTTAGAATTTACTCAAATTGAATTAGTAAAGTGTTATTGTCACAGCTTAGGACGGTGGCATCGTATTCAATTGTGAACAAGTACAAAGGCTTCTTAGAGTTGAGCCTCAATTGAGACCTGCAGACACGCTGCCACGTGTGGTGATTCTTATAAACATTTTACAAGAAAATTATGATTTACAAACCTATTTATTATTTACAAATTTTAAGCCGCACCTACTTAGCTACCAACCAGATTAAAATCCCTATAAGCTCCTTCTGTAAACTGCTACAATAATTATTCATCTTAGGGATATCTGAAACAATTTCAATGCTCAGCTTTAACAATTAACAATACTGACTAGACAGTTAGCTACACTTTATCTTACCCAAACAATTTAAAAACTTTATAGTCATAGAAAAAACTCCATTGAATCATCTAAGTAACAAATCCCCATTCACCGGACCACCGTGACATCATAATTGAGCAAAGAGTTACGCGCACAATGCGACTGCCGGACGACAGTTGCTACTTATTGTCGCATGGTTGCGTCTGTGCGCTCTGTCGTGGACATGCGCCTGAGTGCACGACGGACCTGTTACGAAAATGCTTTGTATGAATATTGTATTTTTATAATAGTTCGGACTGTCTGTCAGTCGCTAATTGAAAACCTGAAGTTCGGTTTACTGTACTTTTGGAAAGCACTCCAAAATGTTGTGTTGTACTGTCGTTGCAGGTAGACAGAAGCCTGAAATCTGACACCAGTCTTGATACCATGTTACCCACCTACTGAGTTGTGGAGGTCAGATAGGCAGTCGCTCCATGTAAAACACTGGTATCAGCTGAATCCGGTTAGACTGGATATGTTACCCAGCTACTGAGTTGTGGAGGTCAGATAGGCAGTCGCTCCATGTAAACACTGGTATCAGCTGAATCCGGCTAGACTGGATATGATACCCAGCTACTGAGTTGTGGAGGTCAGATAGGCAGTCGCTCCATGTAAACACTGGTATCAGCTGAATCCGGCTAGACTGGATATGATACCCAGCTACTGAGTTGTGGAGGTCAGATAGGCAGTCGCTCCATGTAAACACTGGTATCAGCTGAATCCGGTTAGACTGGATATGTTACCCAGCTACTGAGTTGTGGAGGTCAGATAGGAAGTCGCTACATGTAAATACTGGTATCAGCTGAATCCGGTTAGACTGGATATGTAACCCAGCTACAGAGTTTTTTTAACTTTCCTTCTTTTTCTATGAAAAAAAGCCTCAGATCAAAATGTACATAATTAAATTGTCTTTGAGATAGTGTCGATTTCATTAAAATTCGCCCAACGGTATTGGTGCGATTGTCGTGTTTATGTCCATTTCAGACATAACTTTACTAATGAAATATACTATGTTACAAAAAAACTCAATATTTGTACCATATTTTTTCAAAAAACTAAGACAAGCCGTTTAGACGTGATTCTCATTTTAAAATCAGCGCTTTAGTATCTGCGCCTTAAGGGCTGTTCTCTGCATCATCTCTATGGACAGATTGCATTACGGTAAAAAATACTTTTTGGCCACAGCTGCCTTGGCTTTTTTTATAAATTGAAATTTATATAAGAATTGTAACAACGAGCTTTATTCGGACAAAATAAGAGTTTACTTTTGGGTAAATGTGTGATTCAAAAGTATCAGATCGTCAGTTGTTGCAGAACCCTTCCGGGTTCAGATTTTATTATTATTGGGAGCGCTTTCTGACCTTCTAAAAATTTTTCTTTTTTTTTAAAACAAGATATTGTTTTTTACACTCTAGTTCCGTTAATGTATAAATTATTTAACGTTAAATAATAAGGTGTGAAACCTGAACTGACTATGAAGAATAAACAAATAAAAACGAAGTTGCATTTCTACCATGCTTAACGTACAGCTGCCAGACCTGCAGCCTAAATGCGTAAGTGAATTCAACAAGGCAAAGGGTTTGACCCCATCAATCGCCCAATCATTTAGACGGAAATCCACATCGCGTCTTTCATCTCGTATGTGATTGGTCGATTAATGGGGCCAAAACTCTTTGACTTGCCAAATTCACTCACGCAATTAGGCTGTTTGTGAGATAGAAGATGAAAATATACTCCAGCTACTTAAGAGGAACTGGGCTGATCATGTCTGCAGGTTAGAGTTTAGTCGATGGACCAAAGAAGTAACTGGGTGAGTACCAAGAGATCAAAGCAGAAGTAGAGGTGGACCACAGATAATTTATTTTATTTATTTTATTGTTGATGTACACACAGAAAATACATACAGAAAACACATCATGACAAAGGAGTACAAAGGTACTGCTTATTTCTTAAGAAATTTCTACCAGCAGACCCGCGAAAAGGAGAAATGAAGAAGAAATGTAGACAAATAGTGTGTGAGAACAGGAAGAGAAGAAAAGTGAACGACTAACCTAAGTTATAAATACATACACATATAGTGTAAGCGATATATACTTAAATAAATACATAACTCTAATATATATAGATACTAAATAGATATACATATAAAGATCAGATTTGAGAGGCAAGATAATGCTCTTTTAATCGTTTTTAAAAAGCGAGATATTATCGATATAATATCATATTTTGGGAGAAAGGTGGACCTGGTTGGATGACTAAAGCTACGGATGGGAATCAGTGGAAAGAAATGGGAGAGGTTTACACCAAAGAGGCGAATATTGTTTAGAGGCTAGATAAACACTCATACAAACAATTTTATAAATAATTTAGATATATATAGTTTAGTGTAATTAATTATAGGAAATATTATTGGGAAAGAAGTAAAATAAACGCTTTTATTTTGTTTATAATTCCTTAACATTTTGATTAGTCTATTTATTATGTTTTACCTAACAGCGAAGAGTTATACTCGTATGCATAATGCTTCATAAATATTTTATTTTGCCGATATCTATTGGTAATATTTATCCATTTTAATTATTAAATAACTTTGTTTTTCACCTCATGTATAGTTATCTGCGCAAGTGAAACATCATTATCTAAGTTTTAATCCACTAATTAACTTCTATTTGACTTCGTAAACAGCATGATTTCAAAAATAGTCGTAATGAGCTTCTAAGATGTCTTTCTAATGATGTTTAGAAGCTGCTAGTCACTTACAAAATAAATAGGGAGGAATGGGGGAAAAGTAAAAAAAATGAATTGGACAATTATCGTACTATATTATTTTATTTATGTTCACATAATGGTAAGTAACTTATAAACTTAGCCCCACAAAACCGTAGTAATGGTAATTATCTGTATTTTATTTAATTATTACTAACCAACATAAAAAATATACCCTCAGCTAGTTATAATTACCTTCTTTTTTAGGGTTCCGTAAAAACTAAAACTAAAAACATACAAACATACAAGATACGCGCGAAAAACATAACCCTTTCCTTGCAGCCGGGTAAAAACCAAATAAAATAAATATTTAAGTGGGGCTCCCATACAACAACCGTGATTTTTTGCCATTTTTGTGACAATGGTACCTTCGTACGCGAGTCCGACTCGCACTTGGCCGACTTTTTAATTTTACTTGCACTCCCATTTAATATAACGTTATTTTTTTGTGTTTATTTTTTCTAACTCTGTGTTTTATAATGACCGTGTAGGTATAGGATAGGATGGATGCAATCCTTTTCCGCACTTGGACTCCCATTTCATCCGTTGTACTTTTTCTTTCTTTCTCTCTGTGAGAGGGCATGGGCTGTAATCCACCACGCGGGCCCAGTGAATGTTGGTGGATGTCACATGTCATCGAATGTTTGAATCTAAAACGTCGGTTTCCTCACGATGTTTTGATAGCAGTGGTGATGAAATAATTTACTAAAAGTATAGCGCCTGCCTGGGTTTGTTGAACCCTCGACTTACAAGTTGTAGGTCGTGGGTAAACTAGGCCACCACTGCGTTTTAATAATTAGTTTTTTGTGTGTTAATTTTATTCATTATTCCAACGATATTATTTTGTGTTTTATAATGACCGTGTTAGGATATGATATCTGAAATAAATTATTCGAAACCGAAGGCGTTTGTCGTAAAAGGATAACGGTGGTAGCTCGTAGCAAGCTACGGCGTAGCACGTAGCGCGTAGCACGTAGCCCACCTGTGGTGTGTTGCGCTATGATAGTCACCCCACACGTTGGGCAATGGCATCCAGAACCTTCTATATTGTGTGATGAGTGCCATCATATAATATTAAACAAAATTATTTTATTTTTATCCACATAACAAGAACTTAAACGAATTAAAACTGTATAAATTATAATATACTCATAACAAAAGTAAAGCATGTTCAAAAGTAAAAATAACCTATCATATTTACATAATAAGCTTCCAATAACTAAATGACAACCATTTTGAAGTAGTTACCGACCATTTCTTCGTCATCTTTGTCGGTAAAATGAAAATGAACAGAAAAAAAAAGATCACGTTTAAAAACATTTTGAAAATCTGGAAGTGGACCCCTAACCACAGGGCTCTTATCTGAAGCTTTTCACATTATAGTCTCGGTGTTCTCTTAGCAAGTTGCACTGACTCAGTTATCAACTTCTCAACCAGGCTATGGTTTCTCAAAAACTCTCTCGAATGCACCTCTATTTTAGGTATAACAAAATTAAATTAAAACGTAACGCAGCTATGAAGATGCCCTCTCACAGAGAGGAGGCCTGTGTCCCAGCAGTGGGAACATTAATAGGCTGATGATGTGATGTGGTGTGCAACTATGAAGCGCGCTATGAAGTTAGTAAGATATGAAGGTAGTATGTAAATATAGTTACATGGCGATTTATAGTGAAAACTGTCAATTCATAAAACGACAATTTTCCCTCACATACCGATACGTAACGAAAACCTTCTACCAAAGAATAACAGCTCTACTAAAAATCTTAAAAGGGTACGTGGCGACTTCAGGCTCTACCTGTGTGCAGTACACCACCCGACCATAAACATTCGTTTACAAGACGGGTGCATTGTTTAGCTCTGTGCCTGATCTACAAAAGGTAGCCATTTTTACGAATCTTCACTTTACTTTTATGACTCTTTTAAACACATTCCTTTGGTTATTATAGGTGGCTTAGAATTTACTCAAGTTTAATTAGTAAAGTTTTATTGTCACAGCTTAGGACGGTGGCGTGGTATTCAATTGTGAACAAATGAAAATACTTCTTGCAATTTTTGTATTTGTTCACAATTTAGTCTTGAATAAGACTGTCTTGTAATGTCTTATTAAAATCAAATTAAATCGCTCATTCGCAACAGTTGTCGCGCTGTGCCCGGAACTGTAACATCATCAATCTCCCACACAATGGTACTGCAGGCGTCCAGTGAATGGGTTGCCTTCCCACGACAACCACTGTTGGACAACGTGATCGATCGATGAGTGTCATCGTCTAGCGGGAATTGGTGCAGTTGCGGTGAAATTATAATGTGTATTCCCTGTTGCTCTGTAATGGAAGTTAGTATCATACAACATCATCAATTACTTACTGTAGGTAAAACGGTGTTTATGTGATTATGACAAAAGCAAAACTGTATTTAAAATTTATATAAAAATGTTGTGAAACGTAAACTTATGACTGCTTCAGAATGTTTAGGTCTCCTATTGTTCTAAGCTGATAACGAGAGTTCGATACTCAAACAACCGTTTCAGACCATAGTTTTATGGCCCAAGTTTGGAAAGCAGTATGTCCAAAAGACCTGTTTGTGACATGCTTTCAATGTGCCTTGCAGTAGGTTCATTTAGACCCCCGAGGACAATAACAAAACTGTTTTTTTTTTAAGTCAATGGAAAAATAACAGTAAACTGAATCGCCCTTTTCCCGAATATTACCTAAGCGGCACACTTCGATGAGGATGTCGCAACTGTCGACAGCATGATGACAACCTAGGAAACTCCAATATTAAAACATCAACTGGGTATATGCTAAAATAAAACTTAAGACGACGACTAACGCCAACGACCTTGAGGGAACAAAACGCGCACTCGTTTCACACCCGCGCGACCCAAAATTTAGTAGTTTCCTTATTATTCTACGACTTTAAAAAAAAAGCCTCAGATCAAAATGTTGATAATTAAATTATCTTTGAGATGGTGTTGACTTCATTAAAATACGCCTAGCGGTTTTGGTGTGATTGTCCTGTTTTTGTCCGTTTTAGACATAACTTTACAAATTATTTACACTCTGTTATACATATAAAACTCAAAATTTGCTTAGATTAAATTATTAAGAAAATAGTCTAATATAACATATATGTTTTTCAAAGAATTACGACTAGCCATTTAGACGTGATTCTCATTTTAAAATCAGCTACTCAATCGGCGCCTTAAGCTTATGTATCATGGCGTATTTTTCTAGTTCGGTGGTTTGGGTATTCGTAAGGTCACAGATGCACAGAGATATTGGTTTATTCGACGTAACATTTAAATGTAATTTTATCTGTAGCATGTGCAGGATCAAGCTTACTTAGGAATGATAAATGTTTCTTACGAATGCTTATGATGAAAGAAGAACTTAGGGGAACTCGAACTATCTATACCTATGACTCACAGTTGGCATACACGGACCTAAACCTTTCATATTTTAAAAAATAATTTTTGTATCGTTATATAACTTTATTTATTTTAACCAGTATTTTACTACCTACCTTCATCAAAAGCACCGTAAACGAAATGTGGTGCAATAAAACAAAACTCTCTTCAAGGGCGCTTACGACTATAAAACACAATGTTATTGGAACTACAATGTGCAAACTACATTTGGAAAGGCTTAACGCAAAGACTATAACAATGATATTCTGCATAGCTTGTAAATACAACGGTACCTACGGACCTGAATAGTGAAATTAGCACTATTGTGTGGTCGAAAATGAGTTGCAGAGCATTGTTCAGTACCTATTTATCACACTAATATTATAAAGGCAAAAGTTTGTGAGTGTGTGTGTATGTGTGCTTGTATGTTTGTAACTTTTTTGCGCTCAAATGGCTGGACAGATCTGGATGAAATTTGGCACAGAGATAGATTATAGTCAGAAATAGCACATAGAAATACTTTTATCCCGGAAATAAGTTCACTCGGGATAATTTTCGACTTCCACGTGGGCGAAGCCGCTGGCGGAAACTAGTTGTTAAATAGTTATAAAACAACCATATCACGAAGGCAGATGAATCGTAACAAAATGACTCTTAATTCGTCGTCCTAAAAGTCACGTAACTCGCCTTCGTGAGGTAGAATAACTATACGAGTACCCTTATTTGAAACAATTTGTATGTAGCAGGTCATAGATACGTGTCCGTACATAGTACGGCGCGACGGGCAGCGTGGTATTTTTTTACCGTAAAAATATGAAGTTAATGGCATCCGTTTGTTTTTGCTGCTAAAGTGGCTAGTATCTGGGGATAATAGTACTTTTAATTTCGAAGTGTGCATGTAATCGGTCCCCGGACCCAACATTCTTTAACAGAGTGAAATTCAGTTTTTACAAATATGTTTTCTTTTTTTTGACACCGAAAAACTGGAGGGACCTAAAAACGACTTATTCTTCTATAAAATACCCCATGCAGAAGTTCTAGAACGGAACTTCATACAACATTCAAATGGCAGGTAACTGCTATAATTTAAACTCTAACCCTATAGGTACTGCCGCGCTAGTCCAATGGACGGCGGCAACTTATGCAACGCCCGAACTTGCAGAGGTGTTCAAAAAATTGCCAATTTTTTTTATTGTTGATTGTAATTTTTCTAGCAACTTGGCAAGAAAATTACTTTTAGTGTCTAGAATTTGGTGCTATGGATTTAAGAAATGTGCAGCATGGTTGTTTGTTTATTTAGTTATAAATAGAGACTGAATGGCAAAAAGTTAGTTGGTAAGCACTGAGGGGGTAAAATATGAAAAAGGATTCTTGTGCTTTCATAGCAAAGTAAGAATTTCAGACTGTCATCGACAAAGATTTCATAGACAGGTTGGAAAGAAGGACTTCTCTATCTATGCTATTATTATAAAGAAAAGATTTTTTTGTTTGTTTGTTTGTACCGAATAGGCTTCACCAATAGAAAGCTACATTATTCCTGAGTAACGTAGGCTATTTTTTGTCCCGAAAACGGGTCCTGTGGGGTGGTCCACGGGAGCGAAGCCGCGGGGAACAGCTAGTAGGTTATAATAATATTTCTTGCTTTAACTGTTTCAGCGTTTGGCACTTCATTTATTTGCTGTATAATTATGTTGAAACTTAAATCCTCTTGAATAAAGTAGGTACACAATAAAACAAATTATATTCATCTATAAATTTTATTTATTTCATACTACATTCTTCTATTGCAAAACAAATAAATTAAATCCTTTATATTTTAACGAGTAAATTTAATTTGGTCCATCAAACCTTTTAACAATTATTATATCATTTCAATTTCCGAAACTTATTTAACTACACAGAAACATTTATCCTCATTTATGTATATATACCTAAAACTATATCTAATCACTGTACTTAACCTAACATACACACACACATACATAGGTACACATATTTACACATACACTAAACATATACATCTATTACACATATATATTTGCATTTAAAAAAATCCATACACTAAATATGTCACATGCTGCTTCGGCAGCGTCCGCAGACCCCAGCAGCCAGTTGAGCTCTCAGAGCGGTCACCTTCTTTTGAAGAAAAGAAGCTTGACAGGCGAGCCGAAACTAGCGCAGCTTCTTTCTGTCGCGGCTCTGCTTGGCTGCCAGGTTGTTACGCTCACGTTGCTGCCTCTAAGCGTCGTCAGCAGTCCGGCTCGTCTGCACCTACCTCCGCAACCTCGGGTTGCTACCCAGCTGCGTTCCTCTATTCTTCGCCGCCATTGTTTGCAGGGCATCTCTTTTAAAAGCCTGATATTCCTCGTCATTTAACAATGATGAGGAGTCGTAGATCTCCTGTGACTCCTCAGACGGCGTGGGCGCTGTTGGTCTGCGCCTGCGATTGAGTCGGGCGACATCATCGATGTTGATGATACTGCTTACATCACTGCAGGCTGTTACGGATACGTACTGGGATTCCGTGTACGATGGATAACCATATCCTGCACTGGAACCTGCCGGCATAGATGGATAGGTAAGAGCATTAGACGCGAGGAACGCAGACGCGGTCTCCACCTTCACTGTGGGTGCGGAGCGTGCACTCAAGTCCAAGGGAGCGTCCTGCGCGTAAGGAGTCCACAGATACATTTTTAGTACTTATCGAGTTGACGTGCAAATTACGAAAGTCGCCTACAAATAAGCTGACGGATGAGTGTCGTTTAAAATAGGCGGGGCCTGAAAGAGCCACCTTAACGGCTCTCGAGTGACGGAAGATTTATGAGACCCTATCGGTTTGTTTTGAACACAACGGTTAAGGTTACACTAGTCGAAAATTCTTCCATACAAACGTAGTCCAGGGATTATTCCACTGTTTGACGATGTAGGTTCAAAATAAAAAGTGATATCAATTTGTCTCATCATTATCTAGCCCTGTATGGAAGCGAAAAAGTAAAAAAAGAAAATATTTGAAAGTTATGAGCATCGAAAGTTCCACATTTCGACACTAATTTTAACGCATGTTTGGGCGCAAATAAATACCATTAGACAACGGAAAATTACAAAACGGCCTCCATACAGGGATAGATTAGTAGTTCAAAAATGCAAATAATTTTATTTTTAACAGATAGATTTAGTCGTTTTATCATGATATCTAGACTGCCAAAGGTCTGTTAATAAAATTTCGCGCGCTCGGTTTCATCCTAAATCATTATCCATTTCGCTACAAATTTGCAAAAGGGTGTATTCGTACGCGATCTAGCTTCCTACTGCACATCACAGCATCTATCTCTTCCGCACGTGTTGTCGGTTGATATAAAATGCATTTTAACCCGGCGCACAAAATAGTTCGTGCCGTCGACTAGTGTACCCTTAAGTGAAATTTGAAGTGAGTTTTGGTAGTTCTAACTTAAATCAAACATAAACAAGTCGCTAATATTTTTTTTTGTTAGCACTGACACTGATCACACGCGATTTGAAAGATTGTTAATATTGGGGCTTTCAGAAAGATTAGCCAGGTTTGGTATTTGAAGAGATAACATTGTGACCATTACGGCAAACCTTTCAAACTGGGCCACAACGGCCACCTTTAAAAAAGGGATTATTATTATAAATTAAAGAAAAATAAGAAACAATTATTTTAACAACAGAAAACAATAGTAATATTACTGCAACAGACTTCTGTCTGTCGAAGTAATATTACTATTGTCTCTCCTAGTCGCCTCTAGCTCAGCGTAGGTAAACCTGAATAACGGTTTATTGTTACAAAGAATCTTCTAGTTTGCGAACTTGCAAAAGTTGCATTATCTTCCGCGTAGCACAAAAGGGTGGGACCTTTTTGCGGATTATACAATTTGCATATTGTTAAGTTTGCAGCCTTTGCAGGGTTTGTTCCGAGAATGATGACTTGCTCTTATTATTGAACTTAGTACTTCAATAACCCTTTTATTATCCCTAGAAGATAAAGATCAATTTTGCGAACATACAAAACGTCGCATTGTCTTCCGCGTAGCACAAAAGTAAAGTAATTTCTTTAAGAAATGGGTACACTACATACATACGAAAAACTTTATTACGTCAGTCACAAATACGAATTTCAAAATATCGATTTTCATAATTCCGAATGGTTCAAAATTCCGAATATAACAACTCCGACTTATCATTACTCCTATTTTTATAACTCCTAAATTTACTATTCTCAAAATACCGATTTTCAATAGATCGAATAACAAAAAGTCCGACTTAATAATAATTCGAAACATCAAAAATATTAAAATACCGATTAATACAGTTCCGAAATAAAAACGCCTTGTAAAACTGAATGCAACCATGCAACATCCAAGCAGGCATGCATCATGCAAGCAGGCATGCATCATGCAAGCAGGCATGCATCATGCAAGCAGGCATGCATCATGCAAGCAGGCAAGCAGCAAGCAAGCAGGCAGCCAACATGCAGCAAGCATTGTTTGCGCTCCGGGGTTTGGGCCATCCAACCATCTGCGACGATAAGCTCGCGTGGGGCCCCACGCGAGCTTATCGTCGCAGATGGTTTTAATGCTCACCACCGCAGCTTCGACTTGCTGGCCGGCTTTGCTGGCCAGCCTCAGCCGCGGCGGCGGGCCTTCAAACTCAACAACACTCTAGGGTAGGGCAGACAAGACTGCATGAAGTCGGTTTTGCAGCGATTCGTTTCTGTCACAAAATTTTTTAGCACAACATGTTGACTGTTAGTTTATTCGAAGTATTGAAAATCGGAATGAAGTTTTTCGGACCGAGAAACCTTCGAGCATTTGATTCTTCGAACGTATGAAAATCGGAAAACTAGCAAATCGCATTTGCGACTTTCGGTAAAATAAATTTCGTGATTTTTAATAATAGACATTACATATACTACCTTCATTTCTTACTAACTTCATAGCGCGCTTCACAGCTGCGTTACGTTTTAATTTAATTTTGTTATACCTATAATAGAGAATGCACGAGAGAGTTATTGAGCAACCATAGCCTGGTTGACAAGATGATAACTGAGTCAATGCAACTTGCTGAGAGAGCACCGAGAATATGTGAAAAGCTTCAGATAAGAGCCCTGTAGTCAGGGGTCCACTTCCTGACTTTAAAAATTTATTTATGCTTTTAAACGTGACCTTTAGAGCCGTTAATTTTCATTTTACCGGCAAATATGACGAAGAAATGGTCGGTAACTACTTCAAAACGGTTGCCATTTAGTTAATAGAAGCTTAATAAGTAAATATGAAAGGTTATTTTACTTTTAAACATGATTTACTGTTGTTGTGAGCTTATTATAATTTATACAGTTTTAATTCATTTAAGTTCCTGTTATTTCGTCATCATCATCATCATCAGCCTATTAATGTTTCCACTGCTGGGACACAGGCCTCCTCTCTGTGAGAGGGAATGGGCCGTTATCCACCACGCGGGCCCAGTGCGGGTTGGTGGATGTCACATGTCTTTGAATTTTTGGTTCTAGGACATGCCGGTTTCCTCACGATGTTTTCCTTCACCGTTTTGAGAGCAGTGGTGATGAAATAATTTACACAATGTAAAGTGCCTGCCTGGGCTCGAACCCACGACCTACAACTTGTAAGTCGCAGCCGATACCACTTGGCCACCACTGCTCTCCCGATACCACTGGGCCACCACTGCTGTTATGTGGATAAAAATAATATAATTTTGTTAAATATTATATGATGGCTCTCATCACACATAATAGAAGGTTCTGGCTGCCATTGCCCAACGTGTGGGGTGACTATCATAGCGCAACACACCACAGGTGGGCTACGTGCTACGCGCTACGTGCTACGCCGTAGCTTGCTACGAGCTACCACCGTTATCCTTTTACGACAAACGCCTTCGGTTTCGAATAATTTATTTCAGATATCATATCCTAACACGGTCATTATAAAACACAAAATAATATCGCTAGAACAATGAATAAAATTAACACAATAAATTAATTATTAAAACGCATGGCAGTGGTGGCCTATTGATAACGGCCTTGACTTACAAGTTGTAGGTTGTGGGTTCAAACCCGGGCGCTTTACTTTTAGTAAATTATTTCATCACCACTGCTACCAAAACATCGTGAGGACACCGACGTTTTAGATTCAAACATTCGATGACATCCACCAACATTCACTGGGCCCGCGTGGTGGATTACAGCCCATGTCCTCTCACAGACAGGAGGCCTGCACGCACAACGGATCAAATAGGAGTCCAAGTGCGGAAAAGGATTCCATCCATCCTATCCTATACCAACACGGTCATTATAAAACACAGAAAAGTTAGAAAAAATAAACACAAAAAAATAACGTTACATTAAATGGGAGTGCAAGTAAAATTAAAAAGTCAGCCAAGTGCGAGTCGGACTCGCGCACGAAGGTACTATTGTCGCAAAATGGCAAAAAAACACGTTTGTTGTATGGGAGCCTCACTTAAATATTTATTTTATTCAGTTTTTAGTTTTGTAACACACCTCATTACTATATTAAGTATAATATATATTACAAATAGCGCCATCTGTGTATAAAACTTCAAACTATCATTGATTACGATTCCTTTGAGGAACGTAAGTCACTTAGGCAACTTCATTGACTGCGTTGTAAGTGGTTCGCAGTATTACCACTAGATTTCACTTTTTATTGGTGTCGGAATCCTGAATCGCGGTGTTAAGAATTACTCCCAATCAATGACTTCGACAGAGCATCGTCGTTCGGCCATACAAATCCCAGCTAGCAGAAAGGTGCATCTGCGGATCCTCGTCCTAATTGGAAAGGGTCACGCAGGACATCCCTGTCAGCTGGATTTTTGGATTAGAGGACTAAGTACCCCGCCTTCGTCCAAGCGGACTTGGTTGTGTGTACTACGCCCTACACTTTATAAATAAATAGTGTAAACAAAGCCTGTAACTTTCCTACAAAAATAAACACCTGCAAGTTATCGAGTGTTTCCTTCGAACCTGTGACGTCAGCACGACCTACTCATACAATCTGGCGCCCAACGTGGGGCAAGACTGCAAAACCCCTACAATCTGGCGACCAACGTGAAGCAAGAAGTCGAACCAAAGTACACGTTTCGGACGAATCACAACAACAAGTGTTAGTAGGAAAGCAGAGATATCTATTCTACACAGATAATTCGGTTAACTACCACGACTATGTTGCGACAGGCAGACGAAACAAAGCCCTATACCCTCAAGACCGATGCCAGTAGCTACGCACCTGGAGCAGTTCTGGTCCAGGGGGAGAAGGAAGATGAGTATCCTATCGGCAAGGGAGCTCAGGAACTTGTGCAACTAGCGGAGACCTTAATCAAGGCAAGAGAAGTGCAAGAAATGAAGGAGGAGTCACGTAAAGCATATGTCGATAAGCATAGACGTAAACATCCACAGTATCAACAAGGAGACTTGGTACTTGTCAACCTACATCCCATTAGCATGGGAGCTCAGGGTGTCACCGCAAAATTTGCGCCTCGGAGAGATGGATCCTATGTCATCATTAATAAACATGGACCCGCCTCTTTTAATGTAGCGTTCCCCAGTGATCCTACTAACTCAATCGGACTTTATCATGCATCCGCTTTGACCCCATACAGAGTCGAAAGCCAAGAAACTATTACAGAACCCGTGCAACGACTTCGAGGAAGAGGACGCCCCAGAAAGAAGATTGTTGTCGACAAGCACTTACCTGGAGACAAGAGGGGACGCGGACGTCCTAAGAAACAATAACGCCCTATTATTCAGTCCTCCACGTCGAGACGTCTGTGAGGACTGAGGGGGAGATTGTAACACACCTCATTACTATATTAAGTATAATATATATTACAAATAGCGCCATCTGCGTGTAAAACTTCAAACTATAATTGATTACGATTCCTTTGAGGAACGTAAGTCACTTAGTCAACTTCATTAACTGCGTTGTAAGTGGTTCGCAGTATTACCACTAGATGTCACTTTTTATTGGTGTCGGAATCCTGAATCGCGTTGTTAAGAATTACTCCCAATGAATGACTTCGACAGAGTATCGTCGTTCGTCAATACAAATCCCAGCTAGCAGAATGGTGCATCAGCGGATCCTCGTCCTAATTGGAAAGGGTCACGCAGGACATCCCTGTCAGCTGGACTTTTTTGGATTAGAGGACTAAGTACCCCGCCTTCGTCCAAGCGGACTTGGTTGTGTGTACTACGCCCTATACTGTATAAATAAATAGTGTTGACAAAATCTGTAACTTTGCCTACTAAAATAAAATACCTGCAAGTGCTCAAGTGTTTTCTTCGAACCTGTGACGTCAGCACGACCAACTCATACAGTTTTAGTTTTTACGGAACCCTAAAAAAGAAGGTTATAATTATAACTACCTGAGGGTATATTTTTTATGTTGGTTAGTAATAATTAAATAAAATACAGATAATTACCATTACTAACCATTACTACGGTTTTGTGGGGCTTAGTTTATAAGTTACTTACCATTATGTGAATATAAATAAAACAATAATAAAAAGACCGATAAGTGTCCAAATTTTTTTTTTACAATTCCCCATTCTTCCCTATTTATTTTGTAAGTGACTAGCAGCTACTAAACATCATTAGAAAAACATCTTAGAAGATCATTAGGACTATTTTTGACGTCATGCTGTTTACGAAGTCAAATAGAAGTCAATTAGTGGATTAAAACTTAGATAATGATGTTTCATTTGCGCAGATAACTATACATTAGGTGAAAAACAAAGTAATTTAATAATTAAAATGGATAAATATTAGTAATAGATATCGGCAAAATAATATAATTATAAAGCATTATGCATATAACTCTTCGCTATTAGGTAAAACATAATAAATAGACTAATAAAAATGTTCAGGAATTATAAATAAAATAAAAGCGTTTATTTTACTTCTTTCCCAATAATATTTCCTATAATTAATTATATATCTAAATTATTTTTATTATTATATTATAATATTAATTATATATATCTAAATTATTTCTAAAATAACTCTGAGGGAGGTTTAATGTAAAATGTTGGAAATAGTAATGCCGGCTCTTCATTCAGTTTTCAAACAAAATATTTCATAATTGAACTCAGTAGGGAAAGCAATTTATGTACAGTACATCATCCTCGCAGGCTCTCGGGCGAGGGTGTAAGTACAACCACCATAAATTTGGGCCTTTAATTTTCGACACGTGTAACACGAAAAATTCTTTGAAGTTGATGATTTCATGTACAATTTTCTATCACTTTCAAGAACAGTATCAGATAAGACTAAGATTTTACAAATCTGGTAAAGTACGGATTATTAGAACAACATATTGTCAGAGGTAATCAAAAAGAAAGTTTCGAGGATTTAGAAAATCTAACACAATTCTATCACAAAACTGAGAAATGAGGTAATGATAATGCTTCCAGCGAAGAGCATCCATGGTGACCATCCCAATCCCAAGCCTTTCGCAATTGCCATTAATTCACTCCACAATGAATATCAGTTGTTAAAAATAACTGGAGTTTCTCATTCGCTATTCCCTCGTAACGATTACGTATACTCTGTTTACTTTTCATACTAAATGAATGATTTTCCAAAATAATCTGTTATGATTTTCTTCAGTTCTGTCGTGTTTATTCAAAATATTGAATATGTGAAGAAATGATACAAGGCCGTTACTGTAAAACTGTTTGCTTTCAATTAAGTAAATAAAATAAATACATTCGTAAGCGACTTGAACACGATTCATAAAAGGATACTAATAACGGCTTCTAAATAAAACTTAAACAATGAAAAATTGATGATAGCATCCGCAAAATAAAGCTGCCCCACAATCATTAGACATTGTTGATAGCAACTTCCGTAGTTTTTAAATGAAAAGGTAATGTTTGCTGGAGCGGTACTACTTTCAAGTGAGGCGATCAAGGGTGAGGCATTGATTCCGGACAATTTGTATGAGAACGCATTTGTATTGTCGCAGTTGTGGCAAATGATGGCAAACTGATGTACAGTTAGACATATTGTACAGAGAGTATAAATGTGTCATCTGGATTCATTTGTAAAGTTTTTTTAGAAATTGCTTTAGAAATATTAGACTTCTGAAAGGCTTTTTAGTGTGAGTGTACATCGATTAAGAACTTATTATATCATGTCAAGTGCGTTGAATTTTCAGTGTACTCGAGATTTAATACAGAAAAAAATATAGTGTACTATACAGAAAACTAAATCACTCATTAAATTGTCCAAGCGAACGCGAGTAGACTATAAGCTAGTTATTTTGCGACCATCTATTATTTTGCCTCCATTTACCAATCGATATTAATTGTAAATAAAACAAATTGCGGCTACAAAGACCAGCAGCTCTGTCGTATCTTTATTCAAATCAATTCTTCTGTCGCTATCAACTGAAGAATTCATTGAAATTCGATTTGTAAGTGATAAAGACATATTGTATAGTAAATAGAAACATCAAGTCACGCAAGTTCGGGATAAGGGACGCAAGTGTGAATGGGATGGGCGAATGGTCCATTAGTTGCGGTCAGTGCGGGATCTGCTGACTCATCGCACCCTTTCGCAATTCTGATAGGTACGTACGTGTGGTTAACAGAAAAGTACAGATGGAATACGGGTATTTTAATGTGAGCCACAACAACTTGGTGAAAATTTGACACAGAACAGCTGTTGTGGTAGATTTGCTTGTGCCCAGCAGATTACTTCTTTCAGTTGGACAATGATTGCAAGGAAGAGTTTGATGTAAATCTAGCTGATTCTGAAAATAATAAAAATCTAGAGGCGTAGTATTCAAATTATACCTATAGATAGTTTTTGTACACTGACAGCCCTATGTCTATCTCCTCTTGTGCAGTCCATCCAAAGGTTGTCAGTAAGAGATTGCCCTGTGAGATAAGACCGCCTATTGTACACTTATCTTTATAAATGTTTTGTCCTGTAATTATTTAAGTCGGGTACAATAAAGTATATAATAAATAAATAAATACATACTAATCAATTGTCAGATGAGATGGCGCGGCGAGAACTCATGTTTAATAAATGTTTACTCAGAATATACATGTGCTGTTTTCTGTATTTTTTTATCTGCGTAGATACTACCTACGCAAATTGAAATATAACACTATCCTAAGATTACAACCCAAAGTGTTGCGTTTCGATCTCCGCCAACAGTTTGATTACGTAATCACTAACTCAAAAACAAAAGTACAGTTATATTTCCTCAAAATGTGTAACAGAATATCTATTTTGTGGACCGTACTGATACCTGGATCTTAATTCTTATCCACGCGGAAGAGATCTAAATGACAGGCGCGTGACGCCGACGAAACCCTGGCAAAATAATTATTAAACACCTACGCATCAAGAAAATAGGACACTTCGGACTTTCGTTTTCATTTTGTACGAAGACAGTCGCAGCCTCAGATCAAATAAAATCTGAGGTCGCACCTGCTTTAGGTGTAGATGTTGCTAATCCAGTCCAGTCCAGTACAGTGACAGTTATGTGCAATTGCTAGTGCCAGCTGTTTGTGATGCTATCGAACGGGTTCGGATGTTGGCAGTGGGTCGCTGCAATCAGTGCACCTAATCTTTTTGTGTGTCATTTGCGTTAGTGCCCAAGCAACAGTCTGCAGTTTTGAATATGCATGTTGCATGTTCCATATTCAAAACTTATAGTCGATTTCTGAATCGAGTATTTGACGTAAAGTACTTACTAATCTCGTTACTTAAACTTTTAAGATTAAGATTTTAAAAAAACTTAAACTTAATAACAGAAAAGGAGACGGATACGCTTTCATACAATTTTGGGCCTGAATGTAAAAATATGAAATTGGTGTCAATTGATAGCTACTACATTATCAAACATTCACTGAAAATTTTGCAGATTTTGGCAATCTGAAAGCCGAGATAAAAGAGATTAATGAAAAGTGAGGTTACGTAACAATCTATACATAACCGCCGATTTTTGAACTGCGATTGTTTTTTAACCGACTTACCAAAAAGGAGGAGGTTCTATGTTAGACTTTTATTTTTCTTATTCTTTTTTTTTATTCACCGGTATCTCCGTCAATTATGGACCGATTTTGAAAATTCGTTTTTTGTTTGAAAGAGTATGTTCCGAAATTGGTTCCATTTTAATTTGGTGAAGATCTGATGAAGAACTTCGGAGATATACAACAGAACTCTTCAATAAATAACGGCAAATCTCTCAAGATTGCTGCAATCGCATGTCTATTTATTGTTTATACCATTTCATAACATAAAATCACGCCAGTACGCTCGAATGGTGTACGCAGATCTCTCATTCCACCGGGTATGTTCAATTTCAAAGGCGTAATAGGTACATACTAAACAACTTGCCTATTATGTAGGTAGAACTAAGAAGGGAAAATAAAAATACTTTTTTGCATTGGTACCTACGGAAGACACAGACTGCCAAAAATATAGTTACTTTTCACTTTGTAGTTTTTAACCGACTTATTTATTTGGAAGTCGGTAGTATTTTTTTGTAAAAAAGGTTTTTTATTACAGCGACTGGTCGCTATGCCACAATTTACACAACGATCCATGGTGTCAGTATCCAATCGGTAGGCCGTTCGTAGAATCCAAATTCAACGTTAAAGCGGAGTTCTCAGTATCCGGTATGGTAGCAAGGCATGGGTCGTACGAGAAGGTAGATAGAAGTCCGTAGAATGAAAGCAGGGGTCGAGGAAAATATCAATAAAACAATGGGGGGTAACACACTCAAAATGCACACGCACTAGACGATAAGAAACCATTAGTACATTAATACCTCAATGTACGAAACGAGTAAGTATCAGCATAGACCAGTGTTTCTCAACCTGTGTGTCGCGACCCCCTGGGGGGTCGCAAGAGGTCGCGAAAACTACCTCAGTAAAAAAACAATCAGGTTTAAAAATATAGAACATCTCATGAACATTCCAATAAGGCCAAACACGACTAGGATACATTGTTTTGTTTCGGGGTTCCAGTGCCTACCTTTCCGCATCATCATCTGATCAGTTCAATGGTACCATTATCATCATTACCATTTATTTATGAGTAGGAATATGCTTCATCATAGTCGGTTATTCGAGATATCTTATACTCGTGACGTGATGAGGGTTTATCATTAAAAAGTTCCAGTGGCTATCTGCGGTCTTCTTCGTCAGTTCCACTTCACTAAATGATTAATTCTGAGTGCAAATGATTGTATTGTTGATGAAATATATATAATACCAATGCTATATGTATGCCTATAACATTTGAGGAGTTCCCTTGATTTCCATGGGATCCGATCAGATTCTGACTTAGTGTCAATGGGACAACTTCGGGAGTATACTCCTTAGAGTAGACCTTTCAAACCCAAAAAGATTTTTCAAAATCGTTCCACAATCGGCGGAGTAATTTAAAAAAAATTAAAAAATACATACAGTCGAATTGAGAACCTCATCATTTTTGAAGTCGGTTGAAAAAAACCAAGCGTCGAAGTTCGCGAAATATTTTTTCATATTATGGGGGTCGTGTCATAAAAAAGGTTGAAAAACACTGGCATAGACTATAATGACAGACAGAGTGTCATGTCATGCATGTCAACGTCAAGTCAGAGCTAGCACAGATTAAAAATACAATAATCGATTAGTAAACGTGAATCGATTTATCTTAATTATGTTTATATTTAATTGGTTTAAACTGTTTAATACGTTAATTCTAATAGATTAAATTATTTTAATTGAATTAATCATCTGGTGAAAGCATTTTCTTAAATAGTATGAACTCCGTCACGTTAATCGATTATAGTTTAATTGATATTCGATTTACTTCGTAACCATCTTAATTTTTGGATTTATCATTTTCCAGATTGTGAATTAAGCTGATTTTTCACATTTTGAATTAGAAAAATATAACCCTTTTTTTAAACCATACCTCAACTTATTACATTCAGGCCCAGAAATCCCCGTCTCCTTTGTTTTCAATATCTACCGTTTCACAACGAAGACACAAGAGGTTGTTAAAGCAGTTAACAGTCGAGCAAACACATTTAGCTGCTTACTGTGTATTAAGTCATTCTTTACGTGAAAGAAGTTGTTTTAGATAAATTATGAGAAACCAAATTGATTTGCCGTACTGGATGCTACTATTTTACGACTGATAGATCTATAACAGAAATAATTCAAGAAACATTTTCATTTGCTAGAGGGGCTGGGCTAGAGGCTTCATCCGCGCGAAAGTCGGGTGCTATTCCGCAGGCACATACTACCGGCATGAAAAGTATTCCATGTTCTTATCCAGGTCATGGTTTACCTGTAATACAAATTAACTTGATAATTGACTGTCGCCTATCTTTTGAACAAGTGAACCCCAGTGCTGCGAGCCATTCAGAAGATATTTAACATTACGTTGATGGAGATAAGATATGGATTGCATTGATGTTGTTACTGTGTGTGTTCATTTGTCACTTACATGTGTGTTTAGTTAATATGACAATAGTACGTAATAGACGCAATACTTTAGAAGATTTTCTACTCCAGTGCCTAGGAACAGTCGGTATGGAAGCTATGAACCAACATTTTGAATAGCATTGTCCATACCATAAACTAGAATTGAAAACCTGTATAGTAAGGTATTCGTCAGCGTCTGAAAGTGAAATAATAGGAGAATCTTAGTCAGTAATTTCAATCAATTTAGGAAAGCCTAGATTTTCTCAATATCAACATTCTCTCGCAGTAACGGACGCTTAAGAGATGCCATGTTGTATTATTATCATCGATGGTATGCGATGATGTGGTCGACATTGAAGCACGCTTGCCTAGAAATAACCTTTTCACTCTTGACTTAAAGGTTTAGTGCGTATAGGTGGGATGTCCAATAAATAACGGAGTACAACACGTACGGCGATGCGCCATCGATGGTCTTGTCATCCGATGAAATAAGATCATGCAATTCCATCGCACACTTCCCGAAAAGTAAACGATGAAAAACCGACAGCCCGCTGAGCTTTTGCCTCGTATGGACCAAAATTTAGGGACGAAGTCAAAGTAACGCCAAGAAGCTCAAGATGGATCCCGTGATGTTATTGGCACGGGTAACCCTCAGAAAGATGGGAGTTGGTTGGAATTGGCTCTTTTTAGCGGCATAAAAACACGCCTAGGTTTTAGCAACATTAAACCTGACCAGACTGCCGCTTGTTATTATTATTAGTTAGTGCAAGTCAACATTCTTAATACTATCTCTGAAAACACCACATGCAAATTATACAATTTGCTTGTGGTGTATTTCCAAAGGAGCAAACCTTTATGCCACAAGAAAGACAATGCGACGTTTTGTAAGTTTGCAAAATAGAACTTTATCTTTTCGGACAATAAAACCGTTATTGTGGTACCTACGTTTAATTATCAGAGCAAGTCAATATTCTCGGCACGAGAAAGCCTGCAAACTTAATAATATGCAAATTGTATAATCCGCAAAAAGGTCGAACTCTTTTGTGCTATACGTGAAAGACAATGCGACGTTTTACAAATTCGCAAAATAGAACTGTCTTTGGAACAATTAAACCGTTATTTAGGTCGGCGTAGTAGGTGACAGGTAGGTCTGTCTGGCAAAGTGAACTGTTGTCTTCTGTTGTTAACATTGTTTCTTATTTTTCTGTAATTTATGAAAATAATTCCGCTATGAAAGGGTTGTCCATCGTTATTGATATTATCTCTTCAAAACCCAAACCTAGATGATGTAGTATCGTTAAAATGTAATTTACATCATCTGTATTACTTACAGATCAAAATAAGCCATAGCAAATTGACACTATTGATAGAATTGATAGCGTAGATCCAATACAGTGGACAGTGAACAGTCCCCTAGATCACAGAAAAGATATTAGTATTGCCTACATGTCAAACTGTTAAAGTTATAGGTACGATTTGTTTTTTTTCTGATGATTTCGTGTCATTAGTTAGATAAACACCCATTAATAAAAGTAGCCATATCTACTCGTAAGTTTAACCAGAGTATTCAGTGACAAACAAAATCATTAGCGAAATGAATACGTCTGAAAAATTGTCACATAACAATAAGAACAACCTAATTGCTATCAAAACTCACTTCAAATTACACTTTAATGTTGTGTTGATTTATTTCATTAAAAAAACCGGTAGGAACCAATATTAGTCGTCTATCATACGAGTTCCGTTAGGGTGGCTACCTGCTCTCATCCCTTCCACCGGGGTGCTCACTTAGGCCCCGCCTCTTTTATACGACACTCGCCTGCCAACATACTCGTAGAAGGACATTCGAGTTTTGCACGTCAACTTGATAAGTTTTCAAAATGTCTCTGTGGACTCCTTACACGCAGGACGCTCCCTTGGACTTGAGTAGCCCCAGGGTGAAGGAGGAGCCCGCATCACCAGTTACCGCGTCTGGTGCTGCTTCCTGTCCATCTCAGCTAGCCGGTTCCAGTACGGGATGTGGTTATCCATCACACTCGGCATCCCAGTACTGCGAGATGTATCCGTGCCAGCCAGTGACGTATGTCGTGCCGTCAACGATGTATCCCGACTCAAGTAGCAGCTGGGCGCACAGCAGACCTATCGAGCCCTCACCATCTCCACAGGAGACCTACGACTCCTCCTCTTTGATAGACGACGTGGAATACCAGGCGTTTGAACGAAATTTTCTGCAAGCAATCGCAGCGAGGAATGGTGGAACCCTGCTGGGTAGCAACCCGAACATGCGGAGGGCGGTGCAGACAAGCCGGACTGCTGATGACGACGCTTACAGGCAGCAACGTGAGCGTAACAATCAGGCCGCCAAGCAGAGCCGCATCAAAAGGAACCTGCGAGAGATTCGGCTCGCCTCGCAAGTTTCGTTCCTACAGAAGAAGGTGTTCGCTCTGCGAGCAAAACTGGCTGCCGGCGTTTGTGGACACTGCCGAAGCATTGAATAACATAATTATTTAGTGTGTGGACTTTTTATAAATGGAATTTTTAAATTTAATTTAATTGTTGATAATGCTTGTAAAGTGTTGATGAAACAAAATTGATTAAAACATTAGAAACTAATATAATTTATGTGCAATAAGGGAACAATATTTTAATTATTAAATTGTATACACGAATATAAATTGTTTAATTACACAAGTCCTTCCGGTTTTTCGGTAAACATTTTATTTAAAATGAACCTGATTTCTGATTCTTCTGATATCGACCAGAATTCTGATTCTTCCTATCAAATCATTCATTATCATTATTTAATTCATTATCATTATGCCTATAACTAACATTGTGAAGAACTTGGGGATTTATATCGACAGCACTCTTTCCTGGACCAAACAACTGCAGAAAGTATGTCGTAATCTGTTTGCTTTTGCGGGTTCCCTGAGACGTATTCTTAATTTTCTTTCCATCACCACTAAAATTGCGATAGCACAATCAATATGCAATAATTACTTAACTATTTAAAAATTGTTGTTTAGACAGTGGTCAAGCGCGAGTGAATAAAAAAAAAATTGTAACAAGCCAAATAATTCAATAAATCTACTTTAGTTAATAGAAGTAGCCACAAAACTTCACAATAAAGTTTAAGTAGCTTACTTAGGTAAAGCCTACCTTCTTTGTTATTGTTTGTGACCATAGTTCACAAATCGAGAACTTCTTAAAGTGCAGAAGCGCACTTTTTTGCCTAATTACTGTCTAGTTAGGATTTTTTTTTGTACACTGTTATATTCGAAACCGTTGCGTTGGAAGGCCTCCCAACAGGTGGACCGTTGACCTAGTCAAGGTGGTCAATATGGCGACGCTTGGGGGAGGCCTATGTCCAGCAGTGGACTTATTTTGGCTGATATGATGATTATGATGATGATAATCGAAAACTAGCTTTCGCTCGCGAATTAAACCGCTTCAACCTCGTACCTAATATAAAAAATATTGCTTTTTTTTACGCGGAAACCTGATTAATTTTCGAAAATAATAGTAGCGTTAGTTACTCCTTTATGACAATATTCTGAAAATGAAAGTCCCTTAAAAATCAGTCCAGCAGTTTCGGGGACTAGCCGGAGCAAACCGAGGGACAGACAGACAGACAAAAATGTTAAAAAACTGTATTTTTGTATAAAGTAACGTAACGATTTGGCCGTGCCGCACGGAACAAATATTTGTAAGGCCTACAGATAGTTGTTCCGGATCTGGGTGTCTTGTATATGTGAGTTTAAATGTTTGTAAATGCACCCACGATACAGGGAGAAATTCATAGTGTGGGGAAACGTTTAAAAAATAATAATTTCACTCTGTTACAAAATGGTGGGGACCGATTCAAAATAAAAAGTCCTAATAATGTAATCTTTTTGTTGGTAGGTAGGTAGCACCTAAATCTTCAGATACTAGGCACTTCAGCAGCGAAAAACAATCGGATGCCATAAACCTTTTTTTTCATGAAAAAATGTCATTCAAATCTTATTATACTTGGATTTAGCCAGATCTATTTATATGATGTTAACTTTAAATGCTCATATTTTTTAAGGTTTACTTTAGGAACGTAAAGGTACCAGAATTATTTAATTACTGAAGAATTTGATGTCAAATAATTATTTCAACATTTTGCTCTTATTTTAGTTTATTTTTAAATATTTAGTTCAAACTGTGACGGCATATAGGTAAACACCTTCACACACGTTCACAATTAGATTATGAATATTTTCTCTTTTTATAAAGTGGATGAGAGACAAATTTAACTTTGCGGTTGGAAGACTGTTGTGCCCATACATCGACATAAGTCCCGGTCAGTTTACCAAATGTAAGTTAATAATCTTTTTTTAAATTTAATTTTTATTATATTACAAATCTACGGTTTTCTGATTATTCGCTTTACTTGTGCTATAACACCAATGTCTTATAGCACAAGTAAAGGAAAACAGTAAGCAATCTTCTTGCCATATTTCATGATTCTGGGTCAACGGTAAGTACTCTATACATTTTGATTCCGTTGCGATTCGTCAAATGTTCCACATAAACGGCGATATTTTTTGGTTTTGTTGATCTAGAAGTTTGATCTTCTCACAGCTCTAAGGAATTGCAGCCTTAAGTATAAAATATTAATTTTAACTTTATACATTCACGCATTCCTGAGAAGAAGGTCTAGGCTATTGCTATTTTTTGCTTATTTTTTAAGTATGTTAAAATATACGGTTTCTGGTTTTTTTCCTTTACTTGTGCTATAAGACATTGTTTCTTGCCAAATTTCATGATTCTAGGTCAACGGGAAGTACTCTATAGGTTTTGATTCCCTTGCGATTCGACAAATTTGCGACATTAACGACGATGTCTTTTGATTCCGTTGATCTATAACTTTGATTTTTTCTCAGCGCCAGGGGTTTGCAGACCTGAGTATAAGATGTTAATTTAAATTTTTACCCATTGGTATCCCCGACATTCGGAGTCTTCTCATTTTTCTTTGCAAAATGTGTACTGTATCACACAATGTTCATTTCGTGAGAAAAGTGATTGGTCGAATAAAAAATGTAAACTCAGTGTTTACGACTTAACTGTTTGTAAAGCTTCCGACGTGCTCGATAGATGGCGTTGGCGTCGAATAAGAAGTCACTATGGTTTTGTTACCGCGATTAGGGTATAAGCAAATGGTTTTTTTTTAATAAATGAGCTATCACCTCAGATCAGTACGCAGTGGTTTTATTTACATCTCCCGCTAGTGTAACTTCAGGTCAAAATGCCACCAAATACCATCAGGTATTTAACATTGGTCCATCGAGCCCGATAAAGTACCGGTTTTTTGTGAGTTCGTCCGTGGTACTCGCAGTGGATCGCTGCGGCTAAAGTTCACGGTTCCCCGCATCGGCAGCTAGCTTCCCAGCTAGCAGCCCAGTATTGGCGTTGAGCTAAGTCAGCGTTGGCAGGACTAGTTCAAGGAGTGGCCACAGAGGGCGCCACTCTCAGATCAACACTTCACTGGATGACGGCAAGGTGACGCAGGCGCAGCCATCACTCGACGTCACAGGTGACATCACGCGCAGTTCAGACTTCAGATAGTGGCCAAAGAGGGCGCCACTTGCTGGTTGAAAACGGTGTTTGTGTGAAGTGCAGTTTTATTTTGTGAGTACATTTTATTTATTTATTTTGTCCACGAATTGTACAAAGGTCGAGTCAAATGATTTTGAACTCTACTCCAACGAGAAGTTAAACTTGTGGAATTAGTGAAGAAGTTTCAACTTAAAAAATTATTACATGTTCTTGGACTTGTAAAATTTTAAGAACATTTTTAGACTTAGAAACTTTTAGTGTATTATCAATTTGTGTGCATGTTAGAATAAGGACTTAGAATATTTTTTAAGAAAACGGAGGAACGGGGAACCTATGCCCGAATTATACCAGATTTTGTGCGTTTCCAAAACACTTGTGAAATTTGAAATTGTGGTTTGGGACTTGTATTATTTTGTTGGATAATTGTACGAGTACAACTTAGAAAACCAGTCGGCTGTTATGCACTCCTAAGTTTACTGCTTAAGTTGCAACACTCAGAAATTTTGTATATTTTATCACTGTGAGAAAGTTGTTATTCATTTAATATAAATTTTATCAACTTATACATTTGTTGTGTTTACAAAAAAATATCAAATTTAAAAACACTTTATTTATTTATTAAGAACACAAATCAATTATAAAAATGGATGGTTTTAAAAGATCAACAGAATGTTATCACAAAGGGATTGACAAATTTTAAAAAATGTGGTAAAGATAGATTAACGCTAGAATACATAGAAACAAAGCTAGAATTATTGGAAGGGGATTGGGCATTGTTTAAAGAAAATTAAACTAAGTTATATGAACGTTATAAAGCAGAAGATATAGTACAGAAAGTGGTTGATATCTATGATTCGACAGAAGACACTTATATTGTTGACAAAAGTTTAATGAAAACAGCTCTTAATAAGATTCGGTTGGTTAAGGATTCTGAACATCAAACCGATAATGCTTCAACTATTATAAATAAATCAAGTAGTTCTAATGTTAAGTTGCCCAAAATATCCATTCCAACATTCTCAGGAAAATATGATGAATGGACAACATTCCAAGAACTTTTTACATCATTAGTACACAAAAATAATACTTTAGATAATGTGCAAAAGCTCCATTATTTAAAAGGTCACCTTTCTAGTGAAGCAGAGCAATTAATACGTCACACATCTATAACTGATGCCAATTATATTCAGTGCTGGACTCAGTTACAGAAGCGTTATAGCAATAAAAAATATTTAACAAATTGTATTATTAGGAGATTGTTCGGTCAAAAACGTATGCAGGTGGAATCAGCAACGGCTTTGAAGGAGTTGCTTGATACCACGTGCGATTGTCTTAATGCGTTGAGTAATTTGGAAATAAACGTGAAGACATGGGATGTCATTGTTATACACATTGTTACCTTTAAATTAGACAACGAAACGCGTAAACAATGGGAGCTTATTACTTGCAACAATGACTTACCAACTTTCAACCAATTCAAAACTTTCATAGAAAATCGGTTTCGTGCGTTAGAATGCTCAGATCACTAACTTAGGGTGGGCCCTGTCCGGTGCAGTTAGTAGGGACACATCTAAAAGTTCACCTAAAATGAATGTGTTGCATGCACCAGTTAATGAATACAAAATATTAATAAAATTTTGGAAAACTGAAAAACAAATAGGTCAAACTAGTTCAAATAGGTCAAACAAAAACAAGTAGGTCAAACTAGTTCAAATAGGTCAAACAAAAACAAATAGGTCAAACTAGTTCAAATAGGTCAAACAAAAACAAATAGGTCAAACTAGAACAATTAGGTCAAACTAGAACAAACGAAAAATAAAAAAAAAACAGATCAAAATAGTACAAATGAAAACAACACAATAGGACAAAAAACATTAAACAATAAATTAAAGAAGACGATTTACCGCCAAGTCGTTGGTAGTTAGATCATGTAATGGGTAAACATCCCAGTGATGACAACATCACCCGTGTTTTCACGTTACGCACCAAATCCTCAACAATCGAAAGACCAACATTCAAAATATGTATTTCACCCATAGTCGAATAAGAAAGTTGTTATTGTTGATTTATTGTTTACATATTTTATTTAACTCTGATTTTTACAACTAATTTACACTTTTAATCTTGTTATAATTGATTTATACAACCATTTTTTTTACGCCTGCAAACTTCAGATCAACTGTGAATAATCTAATCAAATACATTTATATTTTAAGTTCCCTTTACACTGTTTACAATTTTACATTTTGTTTTTATAACTTAGAATAATTGATGTTTAGCTCTAAGTTATTTTAACATTCGTTAGTCATTACAAATTGATTTTATAGTTATGTATAAGAACCAAAGCTTGTCGATTTTAATGCAAGTTATTTCCTAATATAGTACAAATAAACAACAAGTACAAATGTTAAGCTCAACTTGTTTTCGCAATTTGCCACTTAAGTTCAGTTTAGAAGGACATTCCGTCAGTAACGTCCTTGGTGGGCGGTATGTTTACGACTTAACTCTTTGTAAAGCTTCCGACGTGCTCGATAGATGGCGTTGGCGTCGAATAAGAAGTCACTATGGTTTTGTTACCGCGATTAGGGTATAAGCAAATGGTTTTTTTTAAATAAATGAGCTATCACCTCAGATCAGTACGCAGTGGTTTTATTTACATCTCCCGCTAGTGTAACTTCAGGTCAAAATTCCACCAAATACCATCAGGTATTTAACACTCAGATTAGAGAACAATTGTAAACTTTATATTATGTTTCAAGTGTGTTATTTCTGTCAGTCAGACTGACGGACGGAGAAATAACAGCATAGACATGGGTCGTACTCAAAATTGAGTACCAGGGCTTCCAAGTACGTCTACTTTAAGAAACCAGGTCCTAAAACCAGGGCTCGGGATACTTTCAAGTATTTACTATCTGGATAGGAAATTGACCCGTAATATTAGCACAATCGCGTTTTCAAATAAATACCTATTTACAGACGATTACCTTTTTAACAATAACAGACGTGAATAGTGATAATTCCACTATTCAGGTCCGTAGGTACCGTTGTCTTCACAAGCAATGCAGAATGTTATTGTTACAATTTTGCGTTAAGCATTTCTAAATTTAGTTTGCACATTGTTGTTCCAATAAAACTTCGTTTTATGGTCGTAAGTGCCTTTGAAGAGAGCATTGTTTAATTGCACTGTGAATATTGTCTTCCAACGGTACTTACCTACGTCATAGTTTGTAGATCCCATATACCTCGTTCCATAAGAGGCGTGAGTGGCACACGCTACATCAAAAATAACATTAAATAACAATAAATCTTTCGGGAACGTATAGTTGGTTACTTTAGCTATGTCGGCGTTACGGGAATCGCGAAATGAGTACTTGTTTTACTTCGTGTTGGAGTTAGTTTATCTATATATATGTAGGAGGAAGGTATATGATTAGTAATCTAGAACGGAGATGTATGACGCATGTGAACTTATTAATTCGGTTTTGTTTAATTGGCAACATTTAGCCTACGATTCAATCTCAGTTCGATTTTATTCGATTGACAACACTTTATTTGGCTTATGTCAAAATACTCGATTTTGATTGGATGTTAAAAGCTGTGAACTTTGCCCGAGGTGTTCTTAAACCAATGAAAGCAGGGTAGCCAAGAATGATGGCGACCTGAGCGAAGTCTCCCGCCATGTTTGGTCGAAAAGAGTTAGAAAAAGGAACGCGCGGGAGCGCGTTTGCAAAAAGTTGAAAACAGAGTTGTGAGGGAAATAATTGAGAAGTAGCCTAATTCGCTGCTTTGATAAGATTGGAACAAGGACTATCTCCAAATCGGCATAAGTTACCTGCTTTGTAACATGCATATACCCACGAAAGCCCACAAGATCGAGTGTTTATCCAAGATAGCCCTCCTATTTGCGACATATATAAAAGGCAATGTCCTGACTGACATATCAACGCCCAGCCTAAACCGTTAATTATAGAAGTTTGAGATCTGCAAAGTTTCAAAGGAGTCATAAAAATAACTATCTTTGTTAAAGCGTAAAGTAATACACTCGTATGTTGTAAACGTGTGTTTATGGTTGCACTGTTTAGGTATTGTTCAAAATTAAGTTTCAAAGACGTACTTGTGAATTGTGATCTGAATTAATGATGATGATGTGATTTGTAATATAGAACCTACCTACTTAGATATAAAATTCGTTGCACTATTACATTTTGAAAATAAAAGTTAGGTGATGGCGCTTCAAAATGACAACAGTCAAAATCATGCAACGAGTACGTCGTTGCATTATTTTGACTCCTTACTCATAAACAACAAATAGTTTGGGTACCTAAGAACAAATAACACACCTAGCGATTTTTCTAAAAGCCCGCGCCAACCCCTGTGAACAATACCTAAACAGTGCAACCATAAACACACGTTTACAACATACGGGTGCATTATTTTACTCTTTAACAAAGGCAGCCATTTTTATGACTACTTTGAAACATTGCAGACCTCTTTGGAGATAAGCAGTGCCTTAGAATTTACTCAAATGTAAATAGTAAAGTTTTATTGTCACAGCCTAGGACGCCGGCATGGTATTCAAAGCCGGTATTTGTGTTTCTTTACAATTAGGACCTGCATAGACACGGGCATATCTTAGAACCAAAAATTCGAAGACATGTGGCATCCACCAAACTGCACTGAGCTCGCGTAGTGGATTACGATACGACCCATTCCCTCTCACAGAGAGGAAACGGGCCGTGCACGCACAACGGACCAAATGGGCGTCTAAGTGCGGAAAAGGGGGATCATCTATCCTAGGCATGACGCGCACCGAATCCCATGTGTACACGACATACGTATGAGCGACGTATGAACGACCGCTCACACTCAAAGACGTGACCGGCTCGACCTGGATACCAAATATCATCTGGAGGACGTTCATCAAGATACGATAGCAGTATCATTCAGCCCAACAGTTAAGTATCATGCGATACATCGCTATTGACGCAATTTACTTGCATCCAAAATGAAGATGAAGAAGAAGCAGGAGAAGAAGAACAAGAAGAAGATCAAGAGGAAGAACAAGAATTTGAAACTTACGAATAAGACGAATAAACTTCAACACCTTTTTTTAATTTACATCGCTTTTATCTTTCCCAATCTTTGAAAATTTCCGTTATTATGCAATAGTTTTACATTAAACAGGATCACAACTGACCCGTGGAGTAGGCCTACTGGGGAAACCACGTTAAAAAAACGCGCTAAGTACACTACCTCATAGGTGGCGTGGAAACATGTGCATATTATGACGATAACAACTTTTATAACTTTTTGAATCGTTATATCTCAGAAACGGTGGCTCGTAAGAAAAAAAGTATTGATACATTTTTTATAGATAATTTTATGATCTACAATTTTTGTCTGAGGTACTTTTATGATAAAACTTAACGTTTTGCTGAAAATCGCGAAAAAACTCATTTTTTGATCTTTGACCTTGAATATTTTTTTTTCCTTAAAGGGGAATGATGGGGAACTTCTAGACATTGTATATAATTATGTTTTGAACAATTTCACAGAAATTCAGCTTGCTGGGACTTTATGTAACTTCGAATGTCTAAATTGACCGGACTAAATACGAATTAAAATAAATGTTATAGCCTAAAGTTTTTATTTTATTTTTATGAGCCCATTAACACCGGTTTTTGTAAAGTACTCAGTTTCAAAACTTATTAGACACAGCGCTAGCGACAGTTAGTAAAATACAGATCCAAATAAATAATATTTTGAACAAGCGAAAAGTATTTCAGAGGCAAAAGAGATCATGTTTATTCAGAGCTAACATGTTTGTATAACATAAATACGTTGCACATGTTGTGTGTTTAAAGAGGCGTGGCTTGCGCAAGCGCACCTCTCCGCAAGCGATACATACAAGAACCCGCGTTGCGCGCTTTGATTCTATTGGACAGTGCTGTCCAATAGAATCAAAGCGCGGGGTTATTGTATCTACTCGTATGTTTCTTTGATTCGTAGCGCAATACAGTTTTATATTGAGTAAGTAGTAAAACGAGATGTTTCTTCGTATTATTTTGTACTGACAAAATAGGGTTTGACTTATTAAATTAACTATAATAAACTGTGATTTATACCAGTCCGTAAATTTTATGAGGGGGGGTTCCGGGGTGCTATTTTGAGAGGTCACGGGGCCGTTTCTACTTACGTGCTTATGGTGAACATCGGGGTCATGGGGTCTCAATTCAAACAAATAATAATTAGTATTAAAAAAAAGATCATAGATGGCAGCATAGGTAACAAATGTGAAAGTAACAATCACATATAAATGTTAAACAGCAGATTTAGGCTTAAATAAGTTTAGTAAAAATCAAAACTTGCTTCTTTAATGTTAATTTATCCATTTACACTCATTAATCAGGGTTTTTGAACAAAAAAATAAGTTTTCGACTTTTCGTTTTGTTTTGAGTTCTTTGCAATAGATGGCGTTTTTCACAATTTGTCCTAAACTATATATACATCGTCAGAATCATTTTGTAAGACAGTTATTATTTATTATAGGCGTAATTTTAAATATTAAAGTCTTGGTCTATTACTTAAAATCACTTTTTTGTGAAGCTTGTTTACACGTCGAATTGACTAGATAACCCGCTGGAACACGACTCGTATTGCACTAGGGCCTATTCATATCGCACGGGTTATAAAATAAGAGATAACGCGACGTGAGTCCCGCTTGCCGTCCGAGTTTATGCGTCGCCTAGTAGGTACAGATTGATTCAAACTTAATGACGGCTCGAAACACTTCGTGAGCTACTACGAGCTAGCAATTTCATGTGACAGTGGGGGTGATGGGTAGGGTAGGTACTGCGCAGCGAGTAGGGTTGTTTTAAAACATCACTAAGTTTGAATCGACGCGCTTCCCGTTAGTAAATACGTTAATAAGAACATAAAGTATTTTTTGTCCTTGTGATTACACGGCTCCACTACTCGTACAGTTCGATTCAAACTTAATGGTGCAATGGCTTGGAACACTCGTATGAGTCGCTGCGAACCCCTAACCACCGCTGGCACAATTAATTTTACCCGACTGCCGAAGGAGGGTAATGTGTTTATCAGTCTATGTATGTATGTATATTTGTTCCTATGTGGTGTTTCAGAGACCAAACGCGTTGGACGATTTTGATGATTCTTACTTCAATCGATTCGTCTTAACCCTGCAAGTGTCACTAGCTACATTAAAATTGAAAATAGAGAAATGGCGGCTTTTGGGCGCCATATTGTGGGGGCCCAATTGTTTTTTTCTTCTAATCCCATCTTGTGTGGTATAAAAGAAAAGGGTTTTATGAGGCAATTTCAAAAATATATAACATTTATATGTTTAAATGTACAAAATTCTAAAAAAATGTTAACTAAAAAGAGTTAAGGCGCCTCCCCGAGCAAAACGCCGTACTAGTCGTTTTTGTGCAGTTTTAAGAGCTATCTACTCTTTATTTAAAAAGAAATATTAATTAATAAAAATACATTAAATTTCTACATCATGTTGATTCTAAAATTGTAGTACACTTTTTTTTTAAAGAGGTATATGTTTCACTAATCTTCTTCCAACGAAACCATAAAAATGTGAAATAATTATTGATAGCATGCATCTCCCCGTATAGTGTTCATTAATTATTTTTTATACTAACACTAATGGATAGATAATTTGATAACGAACATTTTGTAAGTTTTATTTTTTTCAAAAGACCAATATTCGATTTTATAAAGATTTTATTTTAAAATCTGGGAGTATTCACTACCGTAATTCATGCGCCAACAGTGCCGCTAGGCCAATAGGAATGCTCATATCTCATGCTGATTTTTTGGTCAGGGTACGGCCTTAAATAAAAAAAACAAAAAATCCTAAGATCCGACTGCTTAAAAAGCGAACTAAAAAAACAAAAACAAGAAAAAAATGTTGCTGTGCAGTCGGAGGATACATATTCGCGAGCTGGCTGACCAAAACCAGATGTATCCTCAGACTGCACAGCATGATTTTTTAGTCGGAGGATACATAATCGCGAGCTGGCTGACCAAAACCAGATTTATCCTCAGACTGCACAGCATGATTTTTTTCTTGTTTATGTCTTTTTATTTAGCTTTTTAAGCAATTTTCATTGTCTGTTGCGAGTCGCCATTAAGTTTGATTCTAGTCTACATCAAATTTGTTCAAGTAGCCCATGCTACTTACCTAACTAAAGTATTAATAGTAATATTTTTTGTAAAAACATCCTGTTCTTTCTAAGTACCTACTTACCTACCGAAAATAAAAAAGGGTAACCCTTATAGTGAATAATAAAAAGACATGAAGTAGGTACCTATATCATGTCATTCTGTTGCCGCGGAAGCAAGCTACCTACCTACATTTAATTTTACAAGGAATTCTATAGTTTTGATTGATTTGGAATAGGTATTCGTGAATATTGAGAAATTCGCTACACAATGCGACCACTATTAAGAAGTTACCGCGGTCTGAGCGGACTGAGGAGTCTGTCCCGATCATACCTGATGTTATTATTACGAATACGAAATAAGCGTTCAAGGACAACTGGCAAATAACGTCTCTGAGTACCTACATGATGCGATTCCTCGCTCAAATTGCCATATGATTTAGATGACGTTAAAAAACCACAGCCTCGGGCTATTAATGAGTCACTGGTGCTGCCGCCTGTTAAAAATATGGAGAAAGAAAAAATAGCCCGACGAATAGCCCGACTTAAGGAGGTGACATTTCTTTGTATGGGATTGGGTATCTGTACTGTAGTATTATATTATCTGTGCCGGGGTGGTTTTAGTGAGGTAAAAAGCCCATTCCCTATATTTTCCCCAAAAGCCCAGGCGCCTTTTGAAGCTTAAACACCGTTAGCAAAATAAACGATATCTATGGAACACGAGGACCGTCATGTAACACGAATCATTTTTTTTTAATTTGACGACGTCAATGATTTTTAAATGCCGCCTTGTAAACAAACATTAGAATATGTTACATCCGCATTCTAATGTTACTAATGAATTCAAGAAAAATACTGATGACTAGGCAGCATGGTCTCAGACCTTAGCCTGTTCCGTAAAGAACAAACAAAAAAAAAAAAAAAGGGGTTTTTGGCGGGATTTTTTCGAGTGAACTTCAGCGGCTGTTAATATTATTTGCAAATTGATTCCTAGTGGATATTGTGATATAAAAGTGGTGTAGTTTTGTGTCTCAACTGTCTACGCAACTGGACAATATGTGAAATCATTGACAGAAGCGATCTCGGGATAGTGGAGCGGAGAATTTTATTGTAGTATTGACTACCTCCGCAAAGCTTACTGGGAAGGCTGACTCGATACAATTTGCTTCCAAATACTCCAAAAAACATTAGAATATGTTACATCCGCATTCTAATGTTACTAATGAATTCAAGAAAAATACTGATGACTAGGCAGCATGGTCTCAGACCTTAGCCTGTTCCGTAAGGAACAAAAAAAAAAAAAAAAAAACGCATCACGTCATACACAAATCTTGAATTCATAACAAATCGTCAGTGACGGGAACCGTGTGAATGCTGCCGTATGTAATGACTTAATGACAGTAATTTACGAATAAATGAATGTAAATAAATTGTTAAAGTTGGAAAGTGCTTGCCTTCAAAACTTAGTACCACACTTTTACTACCTATCAATATCTTCTAAGCTATATAAGTCAGAGTTTTGAACTGAGAAATGACCCGATAAATACTAAGGTCTTTTCACAAGACTAACATACAATAAGCTGTAAGCAGCAAGATCCTGATAAATAAAGGTGCATGCAAGACGGTGGCTGTTTTATATTCTTGTCTGCTGATATGCGAGCGCTATTAACAATTGCTGATCTGTTGACGCTGCCGACAAACAAACAAACAATGATGAACAATAAGTGTGCGATGGACTTGACTGCAGCCTAATTGCGTAAGTGAGTTCGGCAGGGTAAAGGATATGACCCCTTGAAAGAGTTGCCAAAAATTATTGGACTCTTTCAAAAAGAGTATCCTCATTTCATTATTCTTGATTCTTGTAGTAAATCGGTGCTGAATTCTAGGATGCATCGGAAGTCTAATTATTTGTTTTTTTGTTCTGTTCTGCTGCTGGAAATGCGGTTCTGATATTAAAGACAAGATGGTGATCAAGTAGGTACTATAATCATGAACTTTAGAAGCACTGCTTTTTGAAGTTTTTGTGCAGCGGTGGTAGAGTCGTAGTAGTCTTTACCTGTTAAACATTTTGTTAAAAAAAACATGTTTTTGCAGTCGCTCACAGCCTGAAGACCACCACTAGCGTGTCATATGTTTTGTACTTACGTGATAGAACAGGTTGTATGAAGCATACATAATAATTCACTCATTCCGTTCATGTGAACGATCCTATATCAGTCATCATTCGCACCCTGCCAGTGTAACACGTACCTATACATTTTATTAATGTACCTTGTGCTTCAATTTAAATACAGTCCACTATATAATCTTATTTATGTGGTTTTATTACCAGCGTCTGCCACATAAAAAATGGTCCTTCAGCGGAAATAATGTTCGCGGCAGTATTATAATAGTTATTTATGCTACAAGTGCGGGAAGTAGGTGATTTCCGATGAGTGGCATTTTTATTCACGAGCGAGCGAAGCGAGTGAGTGGATAAATCGACACGAGTCGGAAATCATCTTACGCACGTGTATCATACAACATTTTACTATGCACTGTGCGAGAAAATAAAAAACTATATCTGGACCAAGCAAGAAATTAATAAAATGGCGCTTATTCAAGGGCGCTCAGCATATCCACAGATTAACTAATAGTTCATAGTTCTACTGCGTATGTGCAAATAGCTGTCACGTCGTAACGCAAAAAGGCACGAGCAAAATATTCATTCTGCCAAACATATTTAATGAATATTTAATATTAATTTATTGATCAAAATCTAAATCTAGCGTAATTAAAAACGCCTTAAATGAGGTATTACTTTTGTTTTACTTTTTAGATGAATGATAATCTGTACTTAACTAATTTTAAAACGTTTCTCAAATAATAAAAACTCTATGCGGCGGGCTGACGTTAGAGTTAAAAATTAAAAAAGTACAGGAAAGTAAAAAGCACTAGTAAAAAAAAGTGACACTTTCCGCACAGTTTAGCTGCTTGGAAAACGCTCTTTTCGAGGACATGCATTGTAAATTTATAATTTTGTGTGCAAGTGGCTCAAATTTTCACGGCGTTGTAACGTTGTACGTGGTTGCTAACACAGAACCTGGGTAGCATTAATAGAAAAATAATTAAAACCTATTTGCGCTTGCGGCTGATATTTTAAACTGGCAACACTATAATGAACAAGCAAATACTGTCGCAAACTCCGCGCACGGAACTGGTTTGTTGAATGTTGGTAGTTGATTTCCCTCTGAGTACGGTATCACTAACGCTCGCGGACTTCCTGCGGTTCGTGGAACAGTCTCGACCGGCAGTCACTTGGCACTACGTAGCAGCGGAGAGACAGTGTCTGCATAGTGTGACATGTACCTCTGTCACCTTCACATAGTGACCTTGTACGACACATTTTTATTATAACTACTTTTATTATCCACACGCTACCGTGAACAATAAATTTAGACTCAGTTAACCCCAGATTGGGTGAGTGTTGCAAAACTTATATTATCTAGAATTAAGTGATCATTGCATGACTTGTTAAAATCTCGCTATTTGTAAGTTTTGTAATAATGTTTACTTTGGACGCTTGAACCGTTGATTCACATAATCACGTTTTTGTATCAACGGTGATTATTAAATTCAAATCATATTTTAACTTTTATGTTTCACCGAATGACCGTAACATAGGTGTAACGGGTCATGACGGTTACTTTTAAATGATCTTCATTCCTTTCATTCATTATTTTCATTATTCAATGTAGTATTGGTGAGTGGTAGTAAGTCAATGGAAATAATTGTTTTGAAAAATTCTTAAAATCATTGGTGTTATTTTTTTCATCTACCTCACATTACTAGATGTTATAATTATGTTTCATCATGCTTTTAAATTGTACCACGCTGCTTAGACTGCTTCATCTTGATGGCTAATTGATGCTAGATCACCGCTTTCCACCGTAGATTCCATGTTCGACGGTTGTCAGGATGTTGCAGTCAGTGGTACGAATTCGGTCATTTTCTTAAATCCTAATTCGGAATATTCCAGGGTTCACCTATACCGGACACCTTTCGGTGTTGCTACAAGGCTGTGGCTGGACAACCTGCGTGCTACCCACCGACAGGAAGATCGACCTACCTACCTGGCTGCCACCAGTCACCTACGTTCTGGAAACTACCAGGATAGTGGTTTTCTTACGGCGGTCTTGAACCTAACACGTGCTCGATATTAAGAACTCACACCAGTCTCCGGCTGGGTTTCTGGTTAATTTTATATAATAATTATTTTTTAATAAATTGTTATATCTACCCTCTCTTCGAGACTTTAATTTACCTGCCTGGCACCTAACCGTAACACTACGTAACACTACGTTTTGTGGACTAGCGGTCATCATTACCGCCAGAGACATTGTAATACCTAGACGGAACATGTTTAAGACGCAATTTCAATATCGGTATTCACTTTCGCACTCACAGATAACGTCATAAGCAAAAAGAGATAGATATACTTTTGTCTATGCCATCTTTTGTGCCAGTGTGGCCGAGTATGCTATAGATACTTATCTATAGACATATATCAGTACTAGATCTGTGCCACTGTCATATCGATATTATTGAGTTTAGTTTTGGAGCGATATACAAATTTGGTCAAATGTCTGTAAGAATCGTCCCTGACTGCGGCTAATTTTAGGTTTTTTTTGTAGGAAACTTTATAATTATTTAAAGAGTGAATGTGTACTCGTACAAAGAGTGAACTTATCAGTCATTGTAAGAGTACAATTCCATTCTTTCGTAATTTTTCTGCGCATTATAAGAGTTGTATAATAATGTTTATTCATACCTTGCGCAAAAACGAGGTACATCATGAGATCAAAGTGACAGTTTTTGGTACACTCGTACGACTGTACAGACATGTACTGATCGATAAACTGATGAAGACTGAAAAGAAAGTTTACAGACGAGTATGTATATAAAAGTAAAAAAAATAATAATAACAATATTGTTTAAATATAATAATTTCATTTAAAACAGTAATATGTAAAAATTAACATGATTCATCAACCTGTGTCCATAAATGGGCCAAGGGATAGCGATGGCATGATTCATTGCAGTGAACACAAGCGAGAATATAGTGAAGGTGTCCAGTTAGCTCGTTTTATATTCTTGATCCACTTATTTCTTAAATAAGTACTCTTAGGAAACCTGTGCACAATCGATATTAGATTAATAATCACAAATAGCAAATAAACTTTATGAAATAAATTAAAGTAAGTAAAATAAAAATACAGTATCGATAAATCTGTCACGTGACTTTTGTCACATCTCTAACATCAGAACGTAAGTACGTAAACTGTCATAGCTCTATCAGCGAACGTATAAAAGTTAATTATTTCACTAAATAGAATGGTTTAAATGATACTATACGTCCTCGACGTATTTAGAACTTAGATACCATTATTCCGGACAGCCTATGAAATGTATTCCCTGCACAATAATTTCAGTATGCTAGTCGATAACTCACCTGTTGAAAGATATCCTTTGATTATGTTCTGTTAATACACTCATTCTACTGTTGCAACCGATAGCCACACACGACATGGTTCATGCAGATAATTAAACAACAAAATTCTTCCTGATATAAACGATACAAAGGCTTGAAAACAGCGAAAAACTTTAATTAGAGCTGCTAACCGATGGGTTACAATAGTGACTAAAAAGTGGTCTCTTTGACGTTTAGGATGGTAGCGTTTGTCTATGTTTGTCTCTTTCTTTTTCATAGAGTTTCTCTATAAGCAAGAACGAAAGAATTGACAGTTTCTTTTTCGTCGTAAATACGTTCCGTCTAGGTATTACCACGTCTCTGATTACCGCGTTGTCATTGTCGTGCGTCTCAACTCTCGCGTCAAGTGCGAGGAGGACGCAGTCATCAGCGTGCAACACAGTGCCTACGCGCCACGCGGAAGAGCGAGAAGCGCGTACGCGTGCGAGCGAGAGGCGCGATCAGCACGGACACCGGTTGGTCGGCGACGGCGACGTCTGAGTTCCAGAAACTTCCAGCAAGCTCCATAGCTGCCGGGCGTTGTCCACCGAGCGAGTTTTTTCATCACCAAAGTCCGACGCCATCCGCCATTTTGTGTTTTTTTTTCTATCAAGTGAAACACGTCTCACTATCTATTTACTCAGCATTGTGCAATTATTGTATTCTGCATGATTAATTGGCATCCATATATGCCCAAAATTGCTATTATTGCAAGTTATTATATTTGTGTAGCTTCACAAACTCATTTGTCATCATGACAAACAATTTAAAACGCCTAACGCTAGCCAGAGGTCAGGCAAAAGGAACTATAACAACACTATGTAAGTTTGTTGAGTCCGAGGACGTCGACAAAGCCCCTATAAGGGCGCTTATGGTTAAGAAGGACAGGTTGGTCACCGCCTTTTCAGAATATAGCTCATTTAACATAGATATATCTGTTCTAGATGAAATAAACGATGATGAATTTGGTCACTATGAATCCATATATTTAAGTGCCTTAGCCGCATTCGAAGATGCCATCGATTCAAAATCTAGCCCTAGTAAATCTCCGGAACCCGGAGCGGAGCATGACGAGGAAGGCAAAGACGTTATGAAACGTCTCCCACCCATAAGTATTTCCAAGTTTGGAGGTGAGGTAGGTGATTTCCACGACTTCATTAGCCTATTTAAAAGTGTAATCGATAAAAACACTAAACTATCACAATGTGATAAATTCTATTATTTAAAAACCTATTTTAGTGGCGAAGCCGCCGAATTAATCAAACATTTATCGCTAACTGCACGTAATTATGCAACCGCACTGCAATTGCTCAGCGAGCGTTATGATAACAAAAATAAGGTCATTAATTACCATGTTAATTCAATATTGGACCTAAAACCTATTTCTAAGTGCACTGCTTTAGCTTTAAGAGAAATCATTTCTCCAACCAGACAGCATTTAACATTTACACTTTGATAGGTGTTTGTTTAAGCATAGATTACACAACTCATTGGTCTTTACATAGTTGAAACGATCAGATAGCGAGGCCAGTTTAAATTTTTCACATTTATATAGTTGGTGATAATTAGACTTACAAAATTTGCATACTTGTGTCTTTTAATGTTGACTTGCACTAATATTTAAATACTTAGCTTGTCTGAACCAAGATGGCGTCTCTTGAGCGTCCGTTACCTGAGAGATTCTGATGATATTGAGGAAATCTAGAAATTCCTAAATTGATTGGAAATACTTACCTATACTCCTTCCCTTTTTTCAACATCAACATTGGATATAAATAATCATTAAAACTACTTATTTATGTATGGTATATCCCTTGCAGAACTTCTAAACAAAACTTAAAACAAAATCTAAATTATAGGTAATGGCTACTACAATTAATCTTCAACCCTATACTGCCTCGCTAGTCCAATGGACGGCGGCGGTGGCGGTCACAAAATGGCCGTCCTTGCCGGGGCATTGACCTACCCATAACCTCTGGTTTAATTTTTTTTAAAAACGCTTTTATGTTTGAATTTTTAGTCTAACAAGTGGTTAAATAATTAACCCTCCAACTTATTTAAATATTTGTGAGAATAACAAATACTTGAAGAAAAAACGCATTTTACTAAAATTTGTAACCATTAATTAGCATATTTAACCATTGGTTCAGTCAACTATGGATTAAAAAACAGGGCATTAGTCAATCTGCCTAGCCTGTTCCCAACTATATTGGGATCCTCTTCCAGTCTTACCGGGTTTAGCTGAATACTAGTATTTTACACGGAGCGACTGCCTCAACAACATAGTAATTTATGGGTAACACGGTACCCCTTGGCAAGACTGATGTCAGATCTCAAGCTTCTGACTACCCGTTACGAGCGTCAAATATCTTAAAATTACAGCCGGGTCCAACGGCTCAACGTGCTTTCCGAGGCACGGTGGAAACTCGGTATGTTGAAATGATCACCCATCCACGGACCTTGCCAACCAAGAGTTGCTTAACCTTGATGAACGACCAGTGCGGCTGTTACTATTTAGCCACGAGCTCCTCTCGTGAGGGCCTTACAACAGGCCTTACAACTTAAAAAAACAGGACCTTAGTAATAAATTAAATTTAACCACGTCCAGTTTCTGGAAGCAAAATTTTCGCAAAATTAATGTGACTAATTGTCAAGCACGCTTTACCTGCTGTGATTGGTTGAATGTATTTTCGACAGCCAATCCCAGCAGATGCTTGAAAATTTGTCACCTGAATTTTGCTTCCAGAAACTCGTGGTGAGTGTCTAGAATTTGGTGCTAGCCGTACTAGGGATTAAAGAAATGTGTAGACTCATTGTTTGTGTTTTTAATTAGAAATAGACACTGGATTCTAATAATTGCATAGCAAAGTAAGAATTTGGAATTGAGGATTTCTCTTTAATTAGGTCATTATATTACTTGCCTTAACTGTTGCAGCGTTTGACACTTAATTTATGAGTACCTACATGTTTCACTAACCATGACGATGACTATGATATGGCACTTCAAAATGGAAACAGTCAAAATCATGCAAGGAAATACTTCCCACACACACATAACAAAAAGTCTGTAATGCCGAAACGACGCAAAATCGACGCAACAACATTAATACCTAGCAACTATTTACAAAGGCACGCGCCTACCTCTAAATACCTGAGAGCGGTACACCAACACCACCCGACTTGACCCGACCATAAACACACAATACAACAACACTCACACTATTACAATATGCGGCTGATAAACACACAATACAACAACACTCACACTATTACAATATGCGGCTGATAAACACACAATACAACAACACTCACACGTCTTACAATATGCGGCTGCATTATTTACACAGTACGGTATCTAATGTAACAAAGGTGGATATAATTATGACTCCCTAAAAACTTTGCAATTTTTTTTGGAGATAATAGTTGCTTTAGAATTCGCTCAAAAGTAAGTAGTAAAGTTTTATTGAACAGCTCATGACGGCGGTATAGTTACTAATTCGTTATTTGTTCTAGTTACTAAAAAAAAGCTGTCGGCAACCTTTGAGCAGACAATGACCACGTGGTGGAACTGTGAAACAAAGGCGGGCAGTACACGTTCATGATTTTGTAATAAGGTACTGGATGGTACCGATGTTAGGTATGGTCCCGATGGTTTTGAGGGTTCTGTTTCTCAAAAGGAAAATAAGGAACCCTTAGGTAGAGGATCACTTCGTTGCCTGTATGTATGTCGTGTGTCAAGACTAAGACTCTGCAATCCGTCTGTCTGTCTGTCCGTCTGTCACCAGGCTGTATCTCGTGAACCGTGATAGCTAGACAGTTGAAATTTTCAGAGATGATGTATTTCTGTTGCCGCTATAACAACAAATACTAAAAACAGAAGAAAATACATATTTAAGGAGGGCTCCCATACAACAAACGTGTTTTTTTTGCCGTTTTTGCTCGATATTAATAACGACAACAGGTAGACGCTTGAAATATTCACGGAATATTTAGTTGTGTATTCACTTCAAAAAATAATAATTATTCAATTAAAATAAAATAAATTGAGGGGGGCTCCCATACAACAAACGTGTTTTTTTGCTGTTTTTTGCTCGATATTAATAACGGAAACAGGTAGACGCTTGAAATATTCACAGAATATTTAGTTGTATATTCAATTCAGAAAATAGTAATGATTAAATTAAAATAAAATGAATTAAGGGGGGCTCCCATAAAACAAACGTGATTTTTTTTGCCGTTTTTTTGCGATAATGGTACGGAACCCTTCGTGCGCGAGTCCGACTTGCATTTGGCCGGTTTTTTCTGGATCGCCTGATGGTATCAAGTTGGAATTAATATTAACCTACACTTACTCGGGTCTGCAACCCGAAACTGAAACGGTTTACCAACAGTCGTTTGGAACATGAACCGTTGGTCAACATTATCTAACCATATAACCAAACAAATAATAAATCATTTTCAATGGATACTAGTCCTTTATCCCTACAGAACCACCTATAGAAGCAGTGATAGCCTGGGGGTATGACCGTTGGACTACCAAGTCACAGGTCGTAAGTTCGATCCCGGCACGCACCAATGTCTCTTCGAATTCATGTGCGTATTTTAAATTAATTATCACTTGTTAAAACCGGTGAAAGAAAACATCGCGAGGAAACCAGCACACCTAAGAGATTTTTCAACGGTGTGTAAAGCCATGCCAATGAAAAAGATTTGGCACATTTTATATACTAAAGATATTGTAAGGTCTGTTCTATTGATGTCTCAGTAATGTCACCAAGGGAAAACGCCATTTTAGATAAGTTGATGAGGTTTAGGTACTGTTACAATTTATAAATTATTTAAATATTTGTTAACTTTGTAAGTAATAGTGTGTATAAACTATTATAATTTTATTTTTTTTACAAGCTGTGATTTACTTTTGCCTGTCCCGGTGTCTGTTTGCCAATTGATCTTTGGGTGAAAAGTTATTGGTCAAACATTCACTGACTTTAGAGTTATGTTGGCGAAACGTTCGTGGCTGAAAAGTCCTTTGGATGAAAAGTTAATGGTTTAAAGATAATGTAGACCAACGGTTCATGAATAAATCGACTGTTGGTAAACCGATTCAGTTTCCTGCAATCCCTTGGAGCTATGAGAAAATAAAACTTCTACATCAACGCAATCAAAATATTGGTAGGCGGCCGTTTATATTGCATACATAATTGACGAATCGCGAGGGAATCAAAACCTGTACGGTCAGTACTTCCCATTGACCAAGAATCTTGAAATTTGGCAAGAAGCAATGTCTTATAACACAAGTAAAGGAAACCCTGACATAAAAAAATATAACAAAAAGTTCTATATTCCGTCTATCAGGACTTTTTGTCGGAAATGCGTAGAGGTATGAAGTTGAAATAAATATCATACTACTCAGGCATGCAATCTCTTGGAGCTTTGAAAAAAACAATTATCTAAATCACCGATAAAATATTTATTACTTCGATTAATTCTTCATATAATTTCCGAGACGGGTGAGCATGACAGTACTTTTTTATTTATTGTTCTCTAAAAAAAAATTGTGCCAATTGCCTACTACATAATTTTGGAGTGGTCGATTCACACACCGATAAATTCACTTTAAAAGTGGTCGATTCGCAGGTTTCGGGCGAGTTAAATTCGTGCGAATCGTCCAATAACATAACCCAAAGTTAGTCACGGTAAGAATTTTTAATCCACTGGCAAATAATTTTCTTGTGGATTGTAATTAGTCTAGCAATTAAGCAATAAAGTAACTTTTTAGTATCTAGAATTTTGTATTAGGGATTAAAGAAATGTATGGAAATGAATGTGTGTGTGGGACTCATCGTCTGTGTTTTTAGTTAGAAAATAGACTGGATGGCAAAAAGTTAGTTGGTAAAAACTAATAGGGATTCATCCAGAAAGGGTTTATTAAATAGTATAGCAAGGTAAGATTTGCATTCTTCATTATCATAAAAAAGAAATTCAATTCTATTAAAAAAGTAGCTTTGTGAAATAAAACAATTAATATCAGTAAAAAAATAAAATATTCACTTATATTTAAAATATTATTAAAAATATTCTCCAATTGAGCCATTGAATTAAATTCGTGAGACAATAACAATTAGTCATTAAAATTACCAAAACATATTCATCTACACGGAATAATACATATAGAACATACATATAGGACACATATACAACACACAGATAGAACAAAGATACATAATTACATACATACACATAGAACTAAAATATTGAACTAATTATACTTAACCAAATTATACCGACTCACTATAGTAACTTAATACTAAAACTCTCTGTACAACACTACAAATGAAATATTCTCAAGTCCGACACTGTTCACCCAGTTTGTCGGCAGCGTTCACACATGCCAGTGGCCAACTGCTCGCGCAGTTTGGCCACCTTCTTCATCAAAAAAGAGGCTTGCAGTTCGAGTCGAGCCTCCCGCAGCTTTTTTCTCTCTCTACTGAGCTTGGCAGCGCAATTGTTTCTCTCTCGCTGCTTCCTGTATGCGTCGTCAGCTGTCTGGCTCGTCTGCATCGCCCTTCGCATCCTCGGGTGGTTACCCAACAAGGTTCCCCCATTCTTTGCTGCCATCGATTGTAGGGCTTCCCGTTCAAATGCCTGATATTCCTCGTCGTCAGTCAACGATAAGGAATCTTCCTGGTGTAGAGACGGTGAGGGCGCGGTTCGTGTCCTGTGCGTCCAGCTCCCGGTTGGGTTGGGAGACATCATCGGTCTCGATGCTACAGCAAACATCACTGCAGGCTGGTACGTTGGGATATGATTGAATTGTTGGGATTCCGTGTACAATGGGCACGGTTCCGGCAGAAATGGGTTCGGTACCGACAGACGTCGATATGGTTCCGACGGACACATAGTTGTACGAGTAGTAACACAAGGCGCGGGGACCGGAACCACGGGCTCCTCGTTCGACGCGGGATCACTTAAGTCCACGGCAACTTCCTGAGCGTAAGGTCTCCAGAGAGCCATTTTGAGGACTTATCAACTAGACGTGCAGATAACGAATGATCACGTCCGAATATGCTGGCGGACGTGTGTCGTTTAAAAGAGGCGGGGCCTAATTAAGCAACTCCCCCCCGGTGGAAGGGTTCAGTGCAGGTAACCATAACGGACCTCGAGTGATTAATTACTAAAGAGTATCTATTGGATTTTTTGTATGTAGTAAACGAACATAATGTTAAAGTATAATTCGAAATAAGTTTTGGTAGTAATTAGGTAGCTTTTATTGTAATGTGACAATTAGTCAAATATAAACAATAAAAAAATAAATATAAAAAATTGTCTGTTGCTTAACGTAAAAAAGTGCAATATTATAACATTTTCTAGAAAGATGAACTCGATAAAATATAACTATATAATCAATAATGATCATATTAATAGAGTGACTGAGGTGCGGGACCTTGGAGTCCAACTTGACAGTAAACATGTCTTTGATTCTCAAATTACCACTATGACCAACAAGGCATTTCGCATGCTAGGATTCGTACTAAGAGTTGGTAGGGATTTCAAACATAAGTCAACATTGATCCTTCTTTATAAGACACTTGTAAGGTCAATTCTTGAATATGCTTCAGCGGTTTGGAATCCCCAGTATGCAGTTTATACTGAACAAATTCAAAAATTGCAAAATAAATTTAGTAAGCACTTGACTTGGCGATTTAACTCTGGAACTGATCATACACCTAGGCTTCAGAAATTGGAGGAACGTCGTGCAGAGTGAGATCTAGTATATTTATATAAAATTATCAGAGGCCAATTGGACTCCCCTTATCTTCTCAGCAAAATAGGTTTTGGATGTCCACGCTTAAATGCACGCAGGAGAACTCTCTTCCAAATTCGTTTCTACCGAACCAATTACGGCAAGAATATTTTTATTAAAAGAGCATGTCGTCTGTACAACGACATAATCTCAGTTAAAGAAAATCAAGATTTAGATATTTTTCACCTTTCTCTACCCAAATTTAGGTTTTCCATAAGAAATATATTGGCATATAAATTTAAATAATATAATGTTATACAATAATATAATATTAAATTGGGACTTCTTTGAACTGTGTGAACTTCTGGTTGTTGTTGCACTTAGGTTAATTTACTTGTATATTAACCTGTGGAAACTGTTTCTGGATTGTGTTGAACTAATTGTATGCTTATGTTTGTTATTGCATCTGTTTGTTTCCCAAATAAAATAAAATAAAATAAAAATAAACATAACGCTTATGATTTTGTTTCTCAGCAAATACTCTGGTTTAATTATTGAGTCAATATGAGTACCTTTATTTAATTATTAGAATATTACCTTATGACTTTAGTCGTGGTATCTACTTACATCAGAACATTAACAGGTAGGTTAATAAATTACCAACAACAAATAAATGTGTGCACGTCATTAAGTACTTATGTAATTGATAGATTGTTAAAAGCATGAGTATATAAAAAAAAAAGGTTTGGCTTTTGCAGAGATAGCATCATGGTGGGTAATTTATAAAAGGGATTATTGTCCTAAAATACAAAAAAAGTAAAAAAGCATTATGGCAACTGAAGATTAGTGACAGATTGTTGCGCTAGACAATGTCGCCTCTTATTCAGCTTAAATATGTATCTAAATAATGGTTTTATTGTTCCAAAGTAAGGTTTATTTTGCGAACTTAAAAAACGTCAATTTTTTTTTGCGATGCAAAAAAGGTTGGACACTTTTCAAAAACAGATTACACAATTTGCATGGCGTTTATAGATTTTGTTCCGAGAATGTTGTCTTGCTCTAATATTTAATACTAAGCTTGTCTGAACCAACACGGCGTCTGTTGAGCGTCCGTTACCTGAGTGAGTCTGTTCATATTGAAGAAATCAAGGCATTCCTAAATTGATTGCAATTTGTCAAATTAATTTTTCTTACAGAAACTAATGGTAAGTGTCTAGAATTTGGTGCTGGCCGTACTAGGGATTAAAGAAATGTTTTGTTGTGCTTATTGTTTTTGTTTTAGTTAGATATAGACACTGGATGGCAAAAACTCAGAGATGAAATACGAAAAAGGATTCTTATAATTGCATAGCAAAGTAAAAATGATGAATGATGACACTTAATTTATCAGTACCTACATGTTGCAATATCCATGATGATGACTATGATATGGCGGTTCAAATTGGAATCAGTCAAAATCATGCAAGGCAATACTGCCCACACATACATAATTAAAAGTAGTTTTGCCGAAACGACGCAAAATCGACGCAACAACAACATTAATACCTAACAACTATTTACAAAGGCACGCGCCGACCTCTGACTACCTGAGAGCGGTACTCCAACACCACCCGACTTGACCCGACCATAAACACACGTCTTACAATATGCGGCTGCATTATTTACTCAGTACGGTATCTAATGTAACAAAGATTACACGCTTGAGACCACACACGGACTTATTACAGATAACAAAAAAGTTGCGCAAGAATTTGTAAATTTCTTTACCAACATCCCAATTAAAACTACTGAAACCTTAAATTCTTCGCCCTCGCTTGCTTTCGGATTATTAAACACGAACGTTTCAGCCTGCCCGAATGTATTTAACTTTTCACATATAAACCCCATAACAGTAATAAAAGCTTTTAAGCAAATCAAGATCAAGCCGACTGAAGATCTGTGGGGAATGTCCATCAAAGCTTGTACCGCCATTATTCAGACTATAGCGCCGTACTTGGCTTTGATTTTCAATTTGTGTGTGGATCAAGGAGTCTTTCCGGATCTAATGAAATATAGTAAGGTTATACCTCTTTTTAACAAATAATTATAGACCAGTATCCGTGTTGCCGGTTTTCAGCAAGGTTTTTGAGAAGTTAATGCTAAATCAAATGCTCATTCATTTTAATACGAATAACATTTTGCATGATAAACAATATGGTTTCACCAGAGGACGTTGTACAACTGACGCTGGTGTCACCCTATTAAAACACATCTTTAATGCGTGGGAAGATTCGCGGGATGCCATAGGTATCTTCTGCGACCTGGCGAAGGCGTTTGATTGCGTTAATCATGAAACATTACTTCTGAATCTTGAGAATTACGGGCTAGGTCAATCAGCGTTAAGTTTGATTAAATCTTATTTGAATGATAGACAGCAATTAGTTCAAATAAACGGTGTGAACTCGTCCGGGTTAAACGTGAAAATGGGGGTACCCCAGGGCTCAATTTTAGGTCCTTTCTTATTTTTAGTATACATCAACGATTTACCTCGTTTATTGGAAAACAAACTAAACATGGTGTTATTTGCTGATGACACATCTTTAATTTTTAAAATAAATAGACGTGCTTGTCGTGACGACGTAAATAACGCGCTACGGCAGGTTCAGGATTGGTTCACTGCCAATAATTTAGTTTTAAATGGTAAAAAACCAAGTGCGTAAAATTTTCATTGCCGAATGTCAAAAGTACTGATTGTGACATTATGTTAAACAAGGAGAAGCTAGAATTCGTCGATAAAACGGTTTTCCTGGGGATCACGCTGGACTCAGGGTTGCAGTGGGGTCCTCATTTGGTGTCCCTTGCGGGGCGGCTGAGTTCGGCGGCTTATGCTGTTGGGAAGATTCGTCGGTTGACGGATGTGGATACCGCGAGACTGGTATATTTTAGTTATTTTCATAGTATAATGTCTTACGGTATCTTACTATGGGGAAGGGCTGCAGACATTGAGTCAATTTTTATGCTGCAAAAACGAGCCATCAGAGCAATATATAATCTTCGCCGGCGCGATTCCCTAAGGGAACTGTTTAAGGACATTAACATCATGACGGTTCCTTGTCAATATATTTATGAAAACATCATGTACGTGAGAAAGAATTTACATCTTTTTAGTAAAAACGGCGACAGACATAATTACGTTACTAGAAATAGGGACCAATTAGTTCAACCAGGTTTCAGACTGGCAAAAGTAGCCTCTTCTTTCATGGGGTACTGTACAAAATGTTACAATAAAATTCCACCCCACATTCTTGAAATGAATGAGACGAAATTTAAAACTTGTATAAAACGCACACTATGCTGGCTGGCATATTATAAGTTGGGGGATTACTTCACTGGTAAAAATGCTTGGCTAAATGCTATTCCTGCTCCACATCCACTAGGGCGTAAAACCAAGTGATATGCAGAACATTATTGTTTTGCAGTGTTATTGGAACTGCTGAAGACTGAATGAATATATTTGTATTGTATAAACTCAATTTCCTTACTATTGTATAACTGCAAAGCACGTGTGTGAGTACTATGTACCCAACTGTAAATCTACCATTTACTGTACCTGTGTGTCGTTCGTTGACTTGTGTGTGCCCTGGCAGTTGAGTGTGTCATGCTCTCTCAAATGTCTCTCTGAGGGTGGCGCGTGTGTTGGATCATCCGGTTCCCTTCATGATGGTTGAGCTGGCTGGTGCCAATTCATGCGTCATGTTCGTGAACGGACGCCGTCAGCTGGGATTGGTCATAACTTAACTGCTTCAGATGTTAATGCTTTTTTTTTCTAGCTTCTATTATATAACTGCACAGTGCATGTGTGAGTATTTTTATTACTTTATGCCTGAACGTAGTATAGTGTGTAGTGCTATTCTGGGTGCATTTTCCTCACATATATGAATTTATTAATGAATGTACTTAAATGTAACTAAATATAGTAAAAAAAACTTTTTTTTTTTTTAAATAGTAAGTATGGAGTTTCTTGTGCATTCTTCTCCATAACAAGCTACTTTCAGAATGCACGGTAGAATCAACTTTTATAACTTGTAAATTTTAATGTACCTAACGTTCAAAAGTGCCGCTTGGTGGCCTACTTGAAATAAAATATCTTTGTCTTTGTCTTTGAAAGGTGGCCATAATTATGACTCCCTAAAAACTTTGCAATTTTTTTTGGAGATAAGAGGTATTTTGGAATTCGATCAAAAGTAAGTAGTAAAGTTTTATTGTACAGCTCATGACGGCGGTATAGTAACTCATTCGTTCTTTGTTTTAATTACTAAGAACAGTGGTCGGTAGACATGGGTCGTACTTGCAAAATCGAGTACCAGTGCTTCCAAGGACGTCTACTTTAAGAAACCAGGTCCTAAAACCAGGGTTCGGGATACTTTCAAGTATTTCCTATCTGGATAGTAAATTGACCCGTAATGTTGTATGAATAAGGAGCACAATCGCGTTTTCAAATAAATACCTATTTAAAGACGATTACCTTCCTACCTCCATGCCAAGTCCTGTTGGAATAAAAAATACTTGCATAGGAAATTGAAACGTGACCTCCTATAAATAAGGAGTACAATCACCTTTACAAATAAATACCTACTTACAGACGATTAAAGTGTCTACTTCTATTCCATCCAAGAGCCCTGTTGGAAGAAAAATACTTGCATAGAAAATTGAACCCTGATGACTTATTAATAAGGAGCACAATCGCTTTTACTAATAAATACTTGCAAAGACAAACCATTAAAGAAAAAATACTTGCATACGAAATTGTTCCGTACACCATTACAAATAAGGAGCATGATCGCATTTTCGAAAACTAACGCGGTCTTGCAGAACTGCGGACTTGCCCCGACGGAGCGAGTCCGAGTAGCCGTATAAAATACTTTGAAGTCTTGCAAGTATTTCGGGTCGGTACCTACCTGGTGTACGTACTTGGAAGCAAATGCCTGGTGTAAAAACCTGGCCGCGTAAATACGTACCTTCCCTAGTTGTCGGCAACCTTTGAGCAGACAAGGACAACGTGGTGGAACAGCGAGACAAAGGCGGGACGCACTCGTTCATGATTTTGTACTTAGGTATAGTTCTTGCCAAACTTCTGGGCCGCTCTGAAGTTAGTAGTAGCTAAGCAAACTTTTCAACATTCTGTCGACCAATGAAGTGCCTAAAAAGAAGTAACGTATGTAAGTGACGTATTCTACATTGGGCACCCGTTTTAACGGCACCTGAGCTAATGTAACCCGAGATATTCCACATACGGCACCTATATATATTTTTCGCAGGTGCCAAATGTGGAACAATTTATTATTTAAAATTATTTTCCACATTTGGCACCTACGGATCAGTAGGTAGTTACTAGTGTTGGGACGTTTATTATTTTAGTACGTCAAAATCAAAGATTTGATAAAATTCAGTAGAGAGTTTAATAACATGATAAAAATATAACTTTTTTAGGTAGATGTTGACATTATAAGAATTTATACCCAAACTACCAAGACGCCAGTCATGAAGAAGTCTAAGTATTTGCGGGGTTGAAAACCTTACCGGTTAAAAATAACTACTTCTACCAGGAGGCAAACCACCAGGAGGCCAGAATCTTGAAGAAGTATTTGCAGGGCTAGAATCATAAGCGGTAGAGACTAACGGAGTACTAGGACTTCAGAATCGAAAATCAACCGGTAATCTTTTTACCGCTCATGATTCCAGCCTAGCATCTTCATGATTATTCTCCTGCACCTGTAGCCAAGTTAACAATCTACAATCGATAACGCTAGTAGAAAACGCATCAATGTATGGGAATGACACATAATAAACGTTAAGTCACCATACAAATAGAATACGATAACGATTGTATAAAGCAGTAAGTTAGTCTTTACCAGTATCGGAATGAGCTGATAGCGTATAGAGTTTTCTCTTTCATTTTTTTAGTAGCGAATATTGTTGCTTCCCTATTATTGTTGTCGCCTGTTTATCATATTATCTAACGTGCATACTCCACGTTTTAAGTGGTCATTACTTATTTAATGCATGTTTTTCCTAGTTTCTAGTAAAATATCTATTAACTTCGATTAATCCTTCATATCATTTCCGAGACGGGTGAGCATGACTGTACTTTTTTATTTATTGTTCTTTAAAAAATAATTTGTGCCATTTGCCTACTACATAATTTTGGAGTGGTCGATTCGCACACCGATAAATTCACTTCGGGCGAATCGCCACAGAAGAAAATATTTTTAAAAGGGGTCGATTCGCAGGTTTCGGGCGAGTTAAATTCGTGCGAATCGTCCAAGAACATAACCCAAAGTTAGTCGCGGTAAGAATTATCACAGCGCGACTTTTTAATCCACTGGCAAATAATTTTCTTGTGGATTGTAATTAGTCTAGCAATTTAGCAATTAAATCACTTTTTAATATCTAGAATTTTGTATTAGGGATTAAAGAAATGTATGGAAATGAATGTGTGTGTGGGACTCATCGTCTGTGTTTTTAGTTAGAAAAATAGACTGGATGGCAAAAAGTTAGTTGGTAAAAACTAATAGGGATTCAACCAGAAAGGGATTATTAGATAGTATAGCAAGATAGGATTTGCATTCTTCATTATCGTAAAGAAGAACTTTAATTCTATTAAAAAAGTAGCTAGGTGAAATAAAACAATTAATTTTAGTAAAAAAATTAAATATTCACTTATATTTAAGATATTAATAAAAATATTCTCCAATTGAGCCATAGAATTAAATTCGTGAAACACAAAAAAATTGTCATTAAAATTACCAAAACTTATTCTTCTACACGGAATAATACATAGAGAACATACATATAGGACACATATACAACACACAGATAGAACATAGATACATAATTACATACATACACATAGAACTAAAATATTTAACTAACTATACTTAACTAAATTATACCGACTCACTATAATAACTTAATACTAAAACTCTCTGTACAACACTACACATGAAATATTCTCGAGTCCGACACTGTTCACTAATTTTGTCGGCACCGTTCACACATGCCGGTGGCCAACTGCTCGCGCAGTTTGGCCACCTTCTTCATCAAAAAAGAGGCTCGTAATTCGAGTCGAGCCTCTCGCAGCTTTTTTCTCTCTCTGCTCAGCTTGGCAGCGCAATTGTTTCTCTCGCGCTGCTTCCTGTATGCGTCGTCAGCTGTCTGGCTCGTCTGCACCGCCCTTCGCATCCTCGGGTGGTTACCCAACAATGTTCCCCCATTCTTTGCTGCCATCGCTTGAAGGGCTTCCCGTTCAAATGCCTGATATTCCTCGTCGTCAGTCAACGATAAGGAATCTTCCTGGTGTAGAGACGGTGAGGGCGCGGTTCGTGTCCTGTGCGTCCAGCTCCCGGTTGGGTCGGGAGACATCGTCGATCTCGATGCTACAGCAAACATCACTGCAGGCTGGTACGTTGGGCTATGATTGAAGTGGGATTCCGTGTACAATGGGCACGGTTCCGGCAGAAATGGGTACGGTACCGACAGACGTCGACATGGTTCCGACGGACACATAGTTGTAGTAACACAAGGCGCGGGAACCGGAGCCACGGGCTCCTCCTTCGACGCGGGATCACTTAAGTCCAAGGCAACTTCGTGAGCGTAAGGTCTCCAGAGAGCCATTTTGAGGACTTATCAACTAGACGTGCAGATAACGAATGTTCATGTCTGAATATGCTGGCGGACGAGTGTCGTTTAAAAGAGGCGGGGCCTAATTAAGCAACTCCCTCCCGGTGGAAGGGTTCAGAACAGGTAGCCACTTTAACGAACCTCGAGTGATGAATAATTTAAGGGTATCTATCGGGTTTTTTGTATAAAGTAAACGAACATAATGTTAAAGTAAAATTGAAAGTGAGTTTTCATTATTAGAAGAGGGGTTCAATACCACTTAGTTTTAACCACAAACCTAATGGGCGCTTGAACCTTTTGTTGTAAAGATTCAGTTACACCTACTTTTTGATTTGTAGTGTCACATACACAATCAGGAATGAGGGCAACATTGAGATAATGGTAAACAGAATACGAGTCGAACGTTCTACTATTGCGCTTCTTCGTATACCTTTCACAGTTACATGAGACAGGTTCATTGAGGTTTGAGATATCTTTATTCCCATAAGAACACAATAATTCACTTACATGACAATATCGATTCATAAACGACGAAGTTATCCGCGAACACACTTAGAAAAATATTTACTGTCGAATTGAGAAACTTCCTCCTTTTTGGGAAGTCGATTAAATAACAGAATAAAATAAATATTTAAGTGTGGCTCCCATACAACAAACGTGATTTTTCCTTCGTGCGCGAGTCCGACTCGCACTTGGCCGGTTATTTTTATCAATCTTTCTGATTGGAGTGCATAAAAGTATGAAACAGATTGTTTTTCCCAAAAAATTCAAACAAGATTTGTAAAATCAAATCTGTTTGTGATGCTGCAATATGCAAAAGTGCCGCACATTTGGTACTGCTATTATACGCTAAATTACTCTAAGTTTTTTACCATATTCCTTTTTCACGAGATCTGATGTCAAAATTGCATAAGTTCTGGATCGAAACTTTAAACAATATTCAAATAGCAGTTAACGGCTATAAAATTAATCTATGCTACTGCCGCGCTAGTCCGATGAACGTGCTTCCTTGGGGTTTTATAAATTTCAAATCTCAAATGAAGTTAGTTGCGGTAAGAATTATCACACCGCCACTTTTTAATCCGCTGGCAAATAATTTTCTTGTGGATTGTAATTAGTCTAGCAACTTAGCAATAAAATCACTTTTTAGTATCTAGAAATTGGTAATACGGATTAAAGAAATGTGTAGGCTCATTGTTTGTGTTTATAGTGAGATAAAGATACTGAATGGCAAAAAGTTAGTTGGTAATAACTAATAGGTATTCATCCAGAAAGGGTTTATAAGATAGTGTAGCAAGGTAATCATTTCATTCGCCAGTATTTAATTTCTCTATAGGTCATAATACTACTAGCTTTAAAGCAGCGTTTGGCACCGAGTTTATCAGAATAATGCTATTTATCGGAAGAAGAACTTTAATTCTCTTAAAAAAAGGAGCTAAGTGAAATAAAACAATTTATTTTAGTAAATTAAAAAAAATCACTTATATTTAAAGTATTCTCCAATTAAATTAAATCCGTGAGACACTGTAACAATTACTCCTTAAAATTACCAAAACGTATTCATCTACACGGAATAATACATATAGAACATACATATACAACACACATATAGAATATAATTACAAACATACATATAGAACTAAAATATTTAATTAACTATACTTAACTACACTATACATACTCACTATGTAAACTAACTTAATACTAAACCTAACTACGTACAACTGAGGTGTATGTACCTATGTGTGCGTGCCTGCACGGTTAAGTTGTGTCCTTTACTCAGTAATAAACTAGCATCCAATAGCATTCATTTAATAGCCGACAGATCACTGGCGACGAGTTACCCGCGTTATAAAAAAGTTAATTAGTTTGTGAAAAAATTTCGAATGTTATCGGAAATCTTACAAATTTTGATCACACTGAAAAAAGTTTTGAGTAACAAACAACAAACAATTGAGTAACCTATTACATAAAAATAGTGACTACATGACTATAGTTCTTAGTAGACAAATTCAGTTTTGTTATTAGTAGTTCTGTTATTAGTGGCTCGACAAAAATGATTACTTCCTAACAAATTTATAATTCACGTTGTACCAAAGTGTTTTAGAATAAATAACTTAATGTTATGTGTATTAAGAACAAAAGTGTTATGTAAAAATTGCCACATTTCATTGTTAGCGCATACAAAACCGTTTGGTTAAAACTTGGTCATGGGTTTGGTTTTGTTCAGTTACTATAACTAGTAACTGAACAAAACCAAACCCATGACCAAGTTTAACCATCACTATATTATTATTGTAACCCTATTTTGTTATGTGTAAATGAACTTGTTGAATAATTTATGGCTGCCCCTCATATTATTTGCAACAGTACGGAATTGTTATCTGTAACTGTAACTTTTCGGTTAAATGTAACAAAACTTTTTAGTTACTAATAGTGTTTTTTTTTGGTTATAGTTTTTCAGCCTATAGCCGAAACTAATATACCTATGTACCTATAAGAAGTTTCAGCAAGACATATCCTTCCCCAAATCTTACTTAAACTCCTCATATACTTAGGTACTAATTTCGCCTGCAAACTTGGGATCCCTACATAGAATAAGAAAAATAACTTTTTTTAAATTAGTATGTATTTATTAAGTATCCAATCAATCACTTTTAATAAGATTTTATATATTAATTATCACAAATTCAGACAATGAGTAAGCTTGTCTTCTTCTATTGCATTTGTTTCAGGGGGGTCCTCATTAGGGAATGTTACAACTGGCAAGTAGTCCACTGTATACAGCATTATTTTGTTGTTTGAGTCCGGAGTAGTATGACACTGAAATATAAAATAATAACATGATCAACCTTATTTTCTATGTGATTTGTATCCACAACCTCATCAGATCGGATCGGATCTGAGGGGCTGGAGCCCCAAACCACTAGAAGACCACAGAGACAATAATTAATTTAAAAAGTAATAAATACTAACTGCCATACATGAATTAATACTTTTTTTTATGTGATAGTTATAAAATATTTTATTGCTAATTTAAATTACTAAACAGGTAGGTAAAATTAAAAATTCTTATTTATTATATTGTTGATAGGTACTTAATTATTAAATATTGTTATTATTACTTACAGTGTTCTCAAAAGCATTTGACATTATGTTGATCAAAAGTTTTATTTGTGTGGCCAGCTTAGCCCGGTGTCCAATTATTGGCACCAAGTCTTTTAGGTCGGACTCTGACAACATTTGGAGGGTCTCGACATCAATACTCTTCTGAAATATTAATGAAAATTAGTACATACAAAAGTAGACATAAATTAATGGTAAAATTGTTAATAGTCACATAGGCAATAAGTTCATTATTGTCTTTTTAACTCCGCACTAAGTGGTTTATTCAGTTTGTTAACTAGCATCAAGGTACTTTAAAAAAAGCAGAGTCGGTTGAGAGAAGACAGGCATTAGGTTAAGTAGGTGCGGATGCGGTAGGTATGCAGTTAATAATATTATACATTAGGAAAGAGAAAACCTGCTTATAGGGCTTATGGTCCACTCAAAGTTGGTTGAAGATTCAAAAGTCAGACAATAGCTCGTAACAGTCCATTGCTGAGCCTTCTCCAATATTGGAGGGTATTGTCATAATCTCCATGTCTGGCAGGTCGGTTGGAGATCGCAGTGCTGATAGATACCCGGTAGAAAACGCTGCTACTCGTTTCCTGGCCTACGAAGGTACCTATTAAACGGTAAACCTTGACATCAGTCGCCTTGTACGACACCCTGATGTAGTTTGTAGTATGGTGCTAGCTTTTCTATTTTGCCGGACACCACGCTGCCAAAAAGAACGGCGGCAAACTAACGGGAAATGTCCCTGTATAAAATACCTAGTGATCTATTGAATGAAACACTATTGTCTAGTTATTGGAATAGAAGCTAAAAGTACTCACCCAAAAATGTTGGTATATACTTCCAATCCCCATGACCGCAGGTAGTCCGAGATTGTTTTTTTCGCCGCCTCATCTGCTGGCGGCAGATCCATTTTTGAAGTTTTGTCACGTTTATATTCATGCAACTAGGTACTGTTACTGCACAGTACACACTGATCTGGGGGATCACAATTCAAGCAAATCACGGGGACGTCACGCGCGCGACGCACCGGCTATCCAGCCTCGCAAAACGAAAAGAAAAGAACAGGTTTCTACAGGTTCCGTTTGATTGATTCAATGAGGTAGGAAAGCGGGAACAAAACGTTTTGTTATGCACAGCATAACTTTAATCACCACATAATATAGGTATTGTTGTGTGATTGATAACCAAAAATATTCTAAAACCAACATAATAAATATTAGTTGGTCTCAGTCAAATTTTTTGTTTGTTTGTAGTAACTTTACAACGCAAATTTCAACAATAATTTACAGCTGGAAACAAACAAATAACAGAGTTGAAAAATAGCAACATAGTTTATTAAAAAATAGTTTTAGCTGGGTCAACCGTAAGTCACAAGTGTGTTTGATTATAGCAAGACATAGTATGTTGCAAAGTACCGAAATCGAATGTTGCATTAGATAACATAAGCTTTAGTAGTTTTCAACCAACTCAAATAGCTAAAATATTTTTGTAAAATGCAACAAAAGCAGTTGATCAATACGTAAATGAAATTCGTTTGTTAGTTAACAATGTTTGGCTATTTGTCAGTTAACTCAACTAGTTCTGTTAAATACTTTTTTCAGTGCACGAAGTCCAAGAGTGGCCTATATTTAAAGGTCGGCTACTTCAGTATATAAAACTAAACAGTGTTATAGCCGAAAATAAGAGTGCGTTGTTACTGACCCACCTTTCGGACGGCAGCTACCGCCTTGCACGGAACTTGCTTCATCCTGACATACTCGAGGAAGTCAAGTTCGAGGATCTAGTAGAAAAATTAGACAAGCATTTCACGCCAAAATGATGCACATTTGCTGATCGAGAGAAGTTTTACGAGGCGAGGAGGTCTGATGGCGAGAGCGTTGAAGAATGGGCGGCTCGTGTGAGGAGTTTAGCCGTTCATTGCGAGTTTGGAGAGGCATTGAATATGCTATTGCGTGACCGTTTCATACTCGGGCTCGCACCGTGTCAGGAACGTGACCGGCTATTTGAAGAGGATGCCACCAAACTGACTTTTGCGAAGGCGTTGGAGGTAGCTCAACAGGCTGCGTATGCGAGGTTGGCTCGAACCGCGACTGCAGCAGTAGCTGACACAGCTGCGCCAACTGCCAAGGCCACGCAGATCAAGGAGGAACCTGTGTACCGGATCAGCGGGCAGCGCGCGCGGCGCGAACCGGCCGCAGCTACCCGAAGCTCGAACGTTAGTTCAGGGGAGATTCGTCGGTGCACGGTGTGCGGTCTCAGAAACCACAACGCAGAAAAGTGTCGTTATAAAAACTATCGGTGCCAAGTGTGCGGTGTGAAAGGGCATCTAAAGAAAGTTTGTAGTGAAACAAAGGTTGAATCTCGTTTACATTGTTTGAACACAGAAGAAAACATTTCTAACCTAAGTGACTGTGAGGAATGTGAGTTATTTAACCTAAGGTATGTAAGTAACTCGCCTATAATTATCAATGTATTAATTGATCATGTAAATTTAGATATGGAATTGGATTCTGGGTCGGGAGCCAGTGTTATCTCAGAAATGCTTTACAAGAAATATTTTCTCGATCGCACCTTGGTGAAAAGTAATTTAAAAATGTGTCTTTATAATGGCCATAAGATCTCGCCCCTGGGATAATTTCAGGGTAGAATAACGTACTTAAATAATTCCCATGATATTAAGATATTTGTTTTACCGAACGGAGGCCCTCCGTTACTGGGACGAGATTTTATGTCAAGGTTTAAGTTGTATTTTGCTACGGATATCAATAACATCCAACCCATGTCTATGAGTACAACTAAGTAGGTACAACATGAAAGAAATGCAGCAACTTTTATCTAAGTACTCCGACTTGTTTGCTGGCGAACTAGGTAGATTCAACAAACTTGAGGTCAAACTTGTATTGAAAGATGGTACCTACTGAACCAAAATTTTTTAAGCCACGTTCTGTGCATTTCGCTTTAAAGAAAAAGGTGGAAGAGGAAATAGATAGACTGGTAGGTTTAGGGATATTTTTATTTTATTGTACTACCGATTGTATTGTGTTAGATGTAAGTCATTAGGTACTGATTTTTTTTATTAACATATATACCTACAATTGATTATTCTAAAAACAAACCTATATACAAATAGAAAAGGGAGACGGAAAAGAGCTCATTGTGCATCACAAAATTCGTCTACATCGATGTCAAGGGGAAAAGTGCCCAGAACGCTGGCAGCATTGCCGCGTTGGATGGCAATGCTGATTCTCTGGCCGAAGAAAAGGCCAGCCCTCTGGTCACGTGAAGAGTCGACGAGCTTTGTGCAAATTTCTCGATTTTTTTTCATTTTAGGGATATTAAAACCGATTAAATTTCCGAAATACGGAACCCCGATTGTCCCAGTACTAAAAGAAAACGGAAAGGTCAAGATAGCCGGTGATTATTCCATTACATTAAATAAAGATTTAGAAATAGATAAATACCCAATGCCTAGGATAGAAGAAGTTTTTGCTAAGTTAGGTGGAGGGGAGTGTTACAGCAAATTGGACCTCAGCAATGCATACAACCAATTTGTTCTGGATAAACCGTCGCAAGAGTTGACCGCGATTAGTACTAGTAAGGGTTTTCTCAAATATACGCGACTGGTATATTGTTTGGCAAACGCCCCGGCCATTTTTCAAAGAGCGATGAAGTCATTATCAATAGGTATAGAAGGCGTTAGCATATGGTTGGACGACGTTTGTGTAACGGCACCGACTAGTCAACAACATTTTAGCAGACTTAATGAAGTATTAAGTAGATTGAAAGACGCTGGTTTAAAATTACAAAAAGAAAAATGTTGTTTCTTCCAGGATAGTGTCACCTATCTAGGCTATATTATAAATAAACACGGATTACGAGCTTGCACTAAAAAAACTGAAGCAATTACAAACGCGCCGCGGCCGACAAGTGTCACCGAAGTTAAGCGATTTATAGGGTTAATTAATTATTATCGTAATTTTATACCGAATGCTGCATGAATTGTTTCGTAAAGGCGCACTGTCGGTCGCTCCACTGACCGTCACGAACGTGCATTTAATAGCGTAAAGGTCGAGCTATCATCAGAAAGAGTGCTGGCTCATTTTGATCCCGCCGCTCAGTTAGTGTTGACGGTGGACGCGGGGCCAGCTGGGCTAGGAGCAGTTCTGGCGCAGCGCGACCGCGTGCACGCGCAACTCGAGCGACCGCTGGCGTTCGCCTCAAGGTCACTGTCAGCATTGAACGTAATTATAATATTATATTCAGGACAAGTAAAACTTATTCTGTGCAATAGTGTGACTTAGGATGTCCTGCCAGTATACTCTGTTCATAAGAACTTATAAGAAGTGAGCTTTACGTGATCTGACATTCTGCTTTAAACTATAGATTTATTTTAATATTTTTTGCCCTAATACATCAATAATATGTCCATAGAAATGCGGCAGAGAACAGCCTTAATGTAGTGGCCAAAGCTAAAATAAAATACTTGACAGAGTCAATTCTAGAAGAGTCTAAAGTATGACGAAAACGCTATGTCGAACCGAAGCTATTGCTGGGAACCGGCAATGCTACGAATTAAAATACAATAAGAAGTAGTATCGTTAAAATTTAATTTACATCATCTGTATTACTTACAGATCAAAATAAGCCATAACAAATTGACACTATTGATAGGATTGATAGCGTAGTTTGATATAAGTACTGCAGAAAGATGCATAAAAGATATGAGTACTGCCTGCATGTTAAAGTTATAGGTACGATTTGTTTTTTTTTTCTGATGATTTCGTGTCATTAGTTAGATAAACACCCATTAATAAATCATCTTTGCCCCAACGGTCGAATGGTTAACATACGTGTGAATTTGCTCTTTGGTTAAATACAAATAATAGTTAAATCTGGACTTGCCTTGCACTTATAATCATTCCAAGTTATATAGTATTCCATCAACAAGTGTTATTCATATTAAAAACTATCTAAAATAGTGTAAACAGAACGATTTGTGGTGTGAACTGCAAAAAAATTTGAATCTCTGCTGGTCAACCGGTGAGTGCATGACAAGACATTTTACGCACAGTACAAGCTACTCTCGCGGTTACGCTGCGAACATAGGTAGCATATCGGCCTGCGCCCGCGTTGAGTGACTCATGAGAGCGCTCGCACCAAAGATTATTTATCGAAGATTGCGCAGTGTTTCCTGCCTACTTTACACTGCCTCAGGGAGGCTAATCAATATTTTCTGCCTGGTTTATATTTTTTCTACTTTACCATTATGGCCAGTGAAGCGGAGCGATCTTAAATATTTACTAACGACTCGACCTTCGTAATGTGCCTAAAAATAGGGGAAATAAGAGGCAAGCCAGTGGATCTCCATCTCCACCATCACCTTTATATAATAAAGAAGATATTCGATCTATTATCCAAGACATAATTAAGGCGGAATTCAGCGATATGTTGGCACAATTCAATGAAAATTTGGTCAGCACTATGAACAATGAATTGGAAACAGTTAAATCAGAAATGAGGGAAATGGTAAAATCTATGCAATTTATGAACAAGCAATTTGAAGACTTTGAGAGTAATCAGAAGGCATCAAACGAAACCATAAAGAGGCAATGAAGACAACTATGGCGAATATTAATGTGCGAATTAATAACTTAGAGCAGCAGTTTCGATCAAGTAATTTTGAGGTACAATGTATGCCTGAAACAAACAAGCCGGCCAGAAAGCGCCTGTCTATATTGTTGAACACCTTTCACCCAGCAACAAAACTCTTCACGCCGCGGCTAGGATTAAGGCTAAGGAACTGAACTACAAGTACGTTTGGGTCAGAAATGGCAAAATATTTGTGAGAAAGGTAGACGGAGCAGAATACATACTTATCAAAAACATGGATAGTCTAAGTAAAATCAAGTAATTTGTCTCATGTTGATGTCATCAGTCATGTCTTAGTACCTGTCTATACTTTAAAATTCACCAATTTAACAATTTATTACCAGAATTGTAGAGGTCTGAGAACTAAAACTAACACCTTTTATATTAACCTTTCTTGTACGAATTATGATGTAATAATTTTAACCGAAACCTGGATAAATAGTAGTGTACTCAGTAGTGAACTATTTGATGATAGATATGTTGTTTACAGAAGAGGTAGGGAGACAACAGGTTTCCATCCTAATAAAGATGGAGGCGGAGTTCTTATTGCTGTTTCAACCAAAATCAGTTCAAAGTGCATTGATAAATGGCACAGTAAATGTGAGGATCTTTGGGTTACCATCGATATTTCGACTGCTCATCAGTCAAGGCAGTTGGCTCTCTGTGCAGTCTACCTTCCTCCACCTGTATGTCTTCCAACAATTGACCATTTTATAGAACATTGTAATAACGTGATTGAAATAGCCATATACCAATTTGTATAATTGGGGATTTTAACTTGGGCACAATAGATTGGGCTCCGAGTGCCGTTAGCAACTCACTACCTAGCACTAGTTTAAGATTATTGGAATTTATGAACGTTAGTAGACTTTCTCAGTACAATTTCGTAAAGAACTGTTCTGCGCGTACTTTGGATCTGGTTTTGTCAACCATATCTACGTGCACTGTGAGTGAAAGCAGTTGCTCTTTAACTTCTATTGATAAACTGCATCCTCCGCTTGAGCTTGTTGTGTCATTATTGAAAGAATCCAATCTCCGATACAACAGTCTCAACAAGAGAAAAAACTTTTACAAGGCAAATTATGAACTTAATAAAACTTATATTAACGAACATGACTGGAATCAACAATTTGCTAACATTAATGATGTAGACAGTATGTTGAAGGAGTTTTATGAAGTGTTATATAAAAATAGTGCAATAGATGCATTGTAAGTCTATGACTTGCCGTTACCCTCCATCATAGAGCAACACGAACCACCGGCGCGCGGCGGACCGGAGGGGAGTAGCCATAACAATTTTTTCCCGATACAAAACTGTCTGTCATTTTTTGCGGGGGGAAATCTGCTCTACCCACACTTTCTCAAATTCTCACACAAAAATAATCGTCTGTTACTACGAAACTCACACATAAAAATAAAAAATACACTAACAATTTCACACACACATAGATAATTTCTGTGTCATAACAGTATAATGAGATAACGCAACTACACTGACAAGATGCTTACAGCCGTGGTTGTAACTACTGTCGATACGCATTATCGATAAATTCAAGAACTCGGTTAAGGATATTAGGTTTATAAAGTGATACAAAGGTAGATATTATATAAAGATTGACTTTATTTATTATGTACTACAATAATTAATATCTAACAAATAAACTAAATTTTTAGATCATTTTAAAAACCATGATAGTTGTATCTATCACTGGTTTTAAAAATGGATTAGTTTTGTATAAATATGACGTATACATTTTTGTTGGTCTGCTTTTTTTATTAATAATACTATAATTCAACTTAGTGTATTATTACAAAATTTCTTCCATGTATCCCTTAAATTTGGATCTTTAGGAAACCTGCAATAAATAAATTTAAAAAACATTATAGTTGAAGTTCACACTAAGTAATTTTAATAATATGTGTTAATACTCGTAAGTATTGTATTTTTAATTTAACTTTATTTTATTATTCAACTATGTATAATAAAATAAAGCTTACAAAATAATATTTTAAACAAATCAGAAAACTTAATCTCAAAAATATCTATAGGATATAGACTCCTTTGCCATTTTTATCGATAACTATTTACAAACAAACCGGTAACAACACTTTCGCTCGGTGACAGCGACTACTCGGATAAAGACTCGGATCAGTCGCTCGACCGATCCACAAATTGTATGAGGGCGAGCGGCCTGTGTTGGTAAACAAATCCGAAACTTCACTACCGATAATATTGTAATTTCCAAGTTTTATAGAAGTAAATAGTAATAATGTGATTAAAAATTACTTACATATGAAAGGTAACGCCATCTTTTTGTAAATTTGACGTGGCAGATCTCTTTTTGCAGCAAAAAACAGAACAATTCGGCATTTTTTTAGCACGTCGATTCAGTCGCGTAACTAGATTTAGTCTACTGCGCAGTTGGGCTGCAACTAGTTTTATTGTACGCATAGGACCGCGTAGTCTTGTACTTTGACAGAGGGGAACGCCTGCGTATGGCTACTCCCCTCTGGTCCGTGTTGCTCTATCCCTCCATGGTTTAATAAAGCAATTATAAGAACACTCAAAGAGAAAAATAAACTAAGATTACGCTTTAGGAAATATAAGAACCCGTTAGATGCAAAAACTTTGTACAGTAAATGGAAAACTTAGAGTCGGAAATTAAATATAATCCTAAACTATTCTGGACTCATATAAAGGCTAAGCGTGGTGGGTCTAGTGCCTATATGTAATTGAGTCATATTTACTTAATAGATACCAATGCGTAGACGTTAATGGCGCTAAATCTTCCAGGTTACCTGTTGAGCTGGGTGTACCTCAAGGCTCAATACTGGGTCCGTTTTTATTCCTGGTTTATATTAACGATCTGCCATTCTATTTAAAGGATATTTGCGACGTTGTACTGTTTGCGGATGATACTTCTCTGATCTTTAAAGTAGAAAGGAATAGACAAGTTTTTGATGACGTGAATAACGCACTATCAATGGTCACAGATTGGTTCACAACAAATAATCTTGTTCTTAATGCCAAGAAGACTAAATGCATAAAGTTCGCTTTGCCCAATGTTAGAAATCTGGGTCCCAACATTGTGCTCGGCAATGAGAAGCTCGAAACTGTTGATTCAGCTGTGTTTTTGGGTATAACAGTAGACTCAAAAATTCAATGGGGGCCACATATATCAAGCCTAGCGGGTAGGCTTAGCTCGGCCGCCTACGCCGTCAGAAAGGTTAGACAATACACTGACGTTGATACAGCAAGGTTGGTCTACTTTAGTTATTTTCACAGTATCATGTCCTACGGTATTCTACTGTGGGGCAGAGCCGCTGATATTCAAAATATATTTGTGCTTCAAAAACGAGCTGTTCGTGCCATTTACCAATTAGGTACGCGTGTTTCTCTAAGAGATTTTTTTAAAGAGATTGGTATTCTCACAGCGGCTTCACAGTACATATTCGCCAACATTTTATATATTAGGCAGAACATTCATTTGTACAGTAACAATAGTGATATTCACAACTTTAACACCAGAAATAAGGACAAATTACGAGCTCCCTTTCATCGACTTCATAAGGTGCATAGTTCATTCGTTGGGGTTGGTATAACTTTTTACAACAAGTTACCGTCTTCTTTTCTAGGTTTGCCATTTAACGCATTTAAAGCAAAGGTAAAAGCTAATCTCTGTTCTAAGGCATACTATTCTATTAATGATTATTTAGATGATAAGCATAGTTGGTCGCTGTGTTGAACTCAAGACAATGTTCGTGTTCTTTTACCAAAATTAGCTTGCTGTCAGGTTAAATATTATTATTTTTTAATTTCGTTTTTATGTGTATTTTTTAAATTATATTTTTTGGTAAGACTGTCGTAGGTATCGTTTACTGTTATTGTCAGAGCTGATGAGGATTGCTACTATCTTTGCATTATATAGAGTTAATTTTTCTAGTATTATATAGCAGCATAGCCAGCATTGTGTGAGTACCATGTACTTCAGAGCTATCATTGTCTAGATACCTACGTCTTCTATTGACTTGAATGACTCCGGTGGTTGAGAGTATGTCATGCCCACTCAAATGTCTCGCCGATGGTGGCGCGTGTGTCGGATCATTTAGCTCCCTTCAAAATGGTTGAGCTGAATGGTGCTGATACATGTGTCATGTTCGTGAACGGGCGCTGTCGGTTGGGACTGGTCATCTCTTAGCTGCCATGGTTTATTTTAATTGATTCTAATTTTATTTCTGAATTGTCTTTTTATATTTACTATGGACACTTTTAACTTGCTACATCGTTCTCACATAATGTGTAATCTCAACATGAATGATGTAACAAATGATTTGTAATAATTACCTAATTGAAAAAGAGTGTCCATGGAGTTTCTTGCCCGTTCTTCTCCATAGAGATCTACGCCTTGGAATGGGCATCTACGGTACTTTCACAGTTATTATGTCTTGTGACTGGGACTGTAGCACCATAATTTTGTAATATTTTATTTTGTCTTTTGACAATTCAAAAGTGCCTGTAACTGGCCTACTTGAAATAAAGTGCTTTGACTTTGACTTTGACTATCCACTAACGATGACTGCCGGCCAAACTATAACATCAAATGGTTCGGATATTTGTGATCTCTTTGGCAATTATTTTGCATCTGTTTACACCCCTGAAGAAGGAACGGCTATTAGGAATGAGTCAAATTTTCTTGACACATTAGAAACTTATAGCCAGTGCCTGACAATACCAGAACTGGATAGTGATGGTCGGCTCGAAAAACTGCAATGTGTTAACATCAAGAAGGGAACAGGTCCTGACAGAATCCCACCCTTGTTTATTTCTGCCTGTGCATCTGCCCTGGTTACCCCGCTATTAAAAATATATAAGGTTTCGTTAGCTACTGGAACCTTCCCATCTGAGTGGGAAAAGGCCAAGGTTGTTCCTGTATACAAGTCGGACAAGAGAGACGTAATTTCCAACTATCGTCCTGTCGCGATTCTCTCCACGTTTGCCAAAATATTTGAGGCAATGATCTGTCCTTGCATCCAACGCCATTTCAGACTTTATCTTAGTGATCACCAACACGGCTTTGTTGCCTCAAGGTCTACTGCCACAAACTTAGTGGCTTTCTCTGAGTCCCTAATTGAAACCATCGACTCAAATAAACAATATGATGTATTGTACACCGACTTCAGCAAGGCCTTCGATAGAATTCCTCATTCCATACTGATTCACAAACTAGCATGGTATCACTGGTTCCTTGCTGAAATGGCTAACATCTTATCTGTCAAAACGTAAATTTTATGTTGTTGTTAACGGTTTTCGATCTGCCAGCACTTTTGCATGACTCGCGGTGCCCCACAGGGGTCACACCTTGCTCCTATATTATTTATCATTTATATTAACGACCTTCCACACTGCTTTTAGTTTTCCGATTGCTTTCTCTACGCTGATGATTTAAAGTTTGCTCGAAGAATTGAATCCTCGAGTGATATTGCGCTTCTTCAAGAAGATCTAAACAGAGTTGTCGAATGGTGTAAGACTAACAAAAAAATGTTACCATTTGTCATTTTCAAGAAAATCTCATCCAATACACTCGGAGTACTTCTTAAGTAATAAGAAAATACAAGAAGTGGATGCAATTAGGGATCTGGGAGTACTTTTCGATAAAAAAGTAACCTTTGTCCCCCGCATCGAGAACATTATTAAGAAAGCATCGAAAATGCTAGGGTGTTTGTGATAAGAAACACCAGGGGTTTTAGACAGGTTGGTACCAAAAAGATGCTGTACTATAGCCTTGTACGAAGCGTCCTGGAGTACTGCAGTGTTGTGTGGAGACCACACTACGCCACACATAAGTTACTTTTGGAAAGAGTTCCAAAACGGTTTCTGTGGCACCTTGCATTTTCTAAAGGAAAAGGTAAACAGCTGCTTTCCTATAATACCCGTCTCAATTACTTCAACATGCGGTCGTTATCAACTCGGAGAGAACTTATTGATGCCATGTTTCTCTACAAGTTGTAAGGCAGCTTTTCCTTACCCAACCGGCTAACTCTTTGGTAGTAAGTAGCTTGAGACAATTGCAGGGATTAACTCACATGAAGCTGACTGAAGTAAAACACACTTAAGTTTGGTCAACTAATTTAATTCTTCAAGCACACATTCCATCAATACAATAAATTGAGGTTACAAAGTATGAACCACTCACTTTCTGAAGGGATATAGATTACCCACAATATTCAATGCTGGAGACATGAGTCCTCAAACAGCATCGTTCTCTGTGTAGCTGTCCGTAAGCTTGCTGTGTATCAGATGATGTCAATTATGCTCGGAACCTTTTGCAAGAGGAGACTGCTGTAGCTTGAACAGCTAGTTGACCATTAGCCTTATTTACTTAGATTTAAATTATAGCTAAAGAGGCATTTGGAGCCCTGCCAAGGAGAAGAAAATTGCATGTTAAGATCAAACGCACATGTGTCATGAAAATGGGCATTCAGACAAATTCAAACCAATACTCACAGCGCCTACTGGGTCATTGATTATGATGAGCTTTTCATCTTGACGCTAGCCAGCCTTGCCCCATATAGCATTATGTAACTTTTAGGTCCTTGCCTTTGAGGTTATTTCTGGACACCGTCCACTCAATGCAAGTTCACTCGTAGTAAAGGCTCAAGTCATTGCAACCACCGATCCTGAACACTTTGCTTTTAAGCCATAGGCCTTTTACTAAATTATCATTTTTTATGTAACTAATTTGAAAAGAATTTAATAATGTATTAATTTGTATGTTGAATTTGTGTGCTTATTGAATTAAATGATTTCACACAAATAGAATATATTTTATTTAAACTTTCAACTATGTCATACGTATGTCAGCGCCATCTAGTAGCCAAATGCTCAAACAATCGATCAGCGACACAACTAACCGGACTTGTTTGGCAAAAAGGAGGCAGATGTCGCTAACATACATAGTGTGAACAAAATCTTCGTTACAAAGTTGCTTAGAAATAAAATTGACTGCCCAAATCTATTGAGTCTCCTAAAATTCCGTGCCCCAGCCCGATATCCGCGTAATCCTATTACATCATTGTAAGTACCCTCCCTCGCGCAGAACAGTTCTGGGTGCCAACTTACCGATTTCACGCCTGTGTAAAAATCTAAATGGTTGCAGTGATCTTACTGATAGCATAGGACAATTTTATAAAGTTACTATTGAGTACTATTCTCACAACCAATAATTTCACGGTGTTTTGAAATAAGTTATGTTTTTGAAATTTTTAATGAGATTTTTATTATTATTATTTAATTTAATTTATTTTAGATTATTGATTTAGATTTTTTAATTTATTAATTTTGATTTTTTAATATATTGATTCTGTTTTTTTTTAATTTCAATTTATTTTTTATTTTATTTAATTTTTTTATTGTAATTTTAATTTTATGTTCTTTAATTTGTTAATGTTATAAATCTGTTTTTGATTAATTATAATGTAATGTTTTTGTTGATATTATTATTGCAAACAACCAAAAATGTTTTTTTATGTATAACCATAAGGTGCATGTTGTGTTAGCCTGTAAGTAATTGTTGCACTTATAACTGTATTATTATGCGAGTATAATTTTAAATGTTTTGTGTAAACAATTTTTGGCTAACCTAAATAACCGAATCACCAGTTGCCGCGTCTGATGCTGCTTCCTGTCCATCTCAACCAGCCGGTTCCAGTACGGGATGTGGTTATCCATCACACTCGGCATCCCAATACTACGAGACGTATCCGTGCCAGCCAGTGACGTATGCCGTGCCGTCAACGATGTCTCCCGACACAATCAGGAGCTGGACGCACAGCAGACCAACCGTGCGCGCGCCATCTGAGGAATCACAGGAGATCTACGACTCCTCTTCAATGTTAGACGACGTGGAATACCAGGCGTTTGAACGAAATTTTCTGCAAGCAATCGCGGCGAGGAATGGTGGAACCCTGCTGGGTTGCAACCCAAAAATGCGGAGGGTGGTGCAGACTAGCCGGACTGCTGACGACGACGCTTACCGGCAACAAAGAGAGCGTAATAACCTGGCAGCCAAGCAGAGCCGCAACAGAAGGAACCTGCGGGAGTTTCGGCTCGCCTCGCAAGTTTCGTTACTACAGAAAAAGGTGGCCGCTCTGAGAGCACAAGTGGCTGCCAGCGTCTGTGGACGCTGCCGAAGCATTGAATGACATAATTATTTAGTGTGTGAACTTTTTATAAATGGAAATTTAAAAATGAAATTTAACTTTAAATAATGGTTGTAAAGTGTTGATGAAACAAAATTGATTAAAACATTAGAAACTAATTTAATTTATGTGCAATTAGAGAACAATATTTTAATAATTAAATTGTGTACACGAATATAAATTGTTTAATTACACTTAGTACCCGTAAACGGTGAAGGAAAACATCGTGAGGAAACCGGCATGACCAAGAACCAAAAATTCAAAGACATGTGACATCCACCAACCCGCACTGGGCCCGCGTGGTGGATTTCGGCCCATTCCCTCTCACAGAGAGGAAGCCTGTGTCCCAGCAGTGGGAACATTAATAGGCTGATGATGATGATGACATAAATTTTGTTTTAGATAGGTTCGTTTCTAAGCCAATTTTTTTACTTGCGCCGTGAAAACAATCGGATACCATTATAGTAGTTTATGATACTGTTGCATAATAAGGGGTATTAAAACATGAGTGTGAGTTTAAAAACCGAGCCGTAGGCGAGGTTTTTAATAGTATTCACACGAATGTTTTAATACCTAGTTATGTGCAGTTTCATACACTACTTTATCTACACTCATACATTTTGGGATTGAACCTACTTAATCTTATTTTTTGCATTTTCCATGCCATAAAGTCGTGATAAATGCATCATATAATAATCTCGACTTTGCTGGTAAGAGATTATGAGCAATTTCCTTCGCCGCATATAAATATTTGGCGGCGTTAATTTTTCTTCACATTCATTAATATCAGACATTTTAAGCAAGAATTTTAAAAAGTCATGAAATTCAGTACAACGAAACCTGCAAAACGTATGAATGGCGCCAAAACCCAGCACATCACCGCATTAAATTGCGGTAAAAAAATCGTGCGGCAATAATACCGCATGAAATCCGTGTTTTGCAACAGAATCCACCGCATCGCAGCGCGAATATAATTCGCGCGAATATTTTGAGCTCTATGAACAGTTGGAAAGAGACAAAAGTTCGCGCAAATAAAAATGGCAGTGCGTAATAAGCCTAAAGCGGGCATTGTTACAGACAAGTTCAAATTGTTTTTTTTTTTTTTATCAGGTACTATAAAAATGGCATTTCAAAAAATATAAATAATTGATGGAATCTCCTTAGTGATTAACTTCTTGGATTTGTCCTGTATCATAATAGAAAAAAAGTCATTTTATGATGCAGTTGTTTGAAAATCGAAGGAAAATGTTGATCTATAATGGTTTTTTTTCTTTTATTTTTCCTATCCACGAATATAAAGTACGTGTTTATGCAATTTTTTTTAATTCATAATTGGAACATTACGTTGTGAGTGTAGATAAAGTTTATTTTGTTTAATTTTTCATGAAAAAAGCCATTCAAATCTTATTTGGATTCAGCCAGATCTATTAATATGATGTTTATTTAAAATGCTCATATTTTTAAAGGTTGACATTAAGCACTTTTTAGTACCAAAATTATTTAATAAGTGACTGAAGATTTTATCATAGCAAATTATCATTTTTAATAGTTATTTTATTTTCACATTATAGCTTGTTCTTATTTTAATTTGTTTTTGAATATTTAGTTCAAACTATGACTGCATATAAACTCTTTTAAATCCACCTTCACACATTCATAATTGGATTATGAATGTTATTTCACAAATAAAAAAAATAATTTAGACAAGCTTTTTACTTTTTTGCTTACCTTGCATTGTCATCCGAACCAAACGGGATACCTAACTGTTTGAAAATTCAATTGCAAGATTTGACCCATACGTACTAACTAACCAGCTTGTAAAAAGAAAAAACCGGCCAAGTGCGAGTTGGACTCGTACACCGAGGTTTCCGTACAAATGGCTATATTCATCAAAATAGTTAGATAACATTACTGAAGTTCATAAACAATGAAAGCTTCACGAAAATATAAAGTGGATGAGAAACGATTTATGTAAGATTGTCTTGTCAAGTAGTTACCAAACATACATTTTCACAAGTTCAGGATTGATTACTGGGTTACGTATTTTAATCATAAGCCTACATGTGCACTTGAGATATTAGAAGTTAGGTGTAAACCAAATTGTTAATTGCCAGTAATGAGAGCAGTGGTGGCCCAGTGGTATCGGCCGCGACTTACAAGTTGTAGGTCGTGGGTTCGAGCCCAGGCAGGCGCTTGGCTTTGTGTAAATTATTTCATCACCACTGCTCTCGAAACGGTGAAGGAAAACATCGTGAGGAAACCGGCATGACCTAGAACCGAAAATTCGAAGACATGTGACATCCACCAACCCGCACTGGGCCCGCGTGGTGGATAACGGCCCATTCCCTCTCACAGACAGGAGGCCTATGTCCTAACAGTGGAAACATTACTTTCATTTAGGCCGATGATGTGTGATGTGAGCCGGCAAAAAACGCCATTACGTACATACAAACATATAAACGTAATAAAATAGTATACTAAACGCAGTCATGCTTTTAGAAGTTACCTAATGTAAAATAACACAAATATTGAAATGATAATTAATTATTTACAAATAGAAATAACATTATATATAACCAAACTCATCATTATCAAACTGGTTCAGTACGCTGCTGGACATAGGTATCTCCTAACACTCTGGATAGGTCCTTACGATCCTCATCTCAAACTACCTACTTAATGGTAAGTAATACACTGCAAAGATAGCAACAAACAATTTACTTTACACATTATGTAGCAATATGTAACATTTACCTATATGTAACAATCTACATTGGTACATTAGTGCATAACCTTAAAAATAAAACTCTTTATAGCTTTCACGTCCCAAGTTCTAAAAATCTAAGACTTAAAAAGGGAATATCTATCATATTAACAACCAATTCAAACAAAAAATGTCCTATAACACGAAATTGTATTAGCGGTACGAAATTCTCATACAAGCCTGCCGTTCGCGTTTCGGGGCAACTGAGCCTTGCAAAGAAAACGGTGTTCGCGAGCTCATAAAAATAAAGAAAAAGATGAGAATAACATTTATTTTAATTCGTTTAGAACAATTAGAACAGTCTTTTCCTCAATTATTAACATTAAATTACATAAAAAAATTAACAATATAGCTGAATTGCGGATAAAAGTTTTACAAACTTTTACTAAAACAACAAACTTAAATATATTTACAGATACAATTAACAGTCTTGGATTGGGAAAATAACACTAATACACTATCGTCATTAACAGCCTTTTAATGATCCCACTGCTGGGACAATGGCCTCCTCTCTGTGAGAGAGTGAATGGGCCTTAATCTACCGCGCGGGCCCAGTGCGGGTTGGTGGATACTGATTAAACACTACCTAACTTATTCTAAAAAGTCTTAGCATAGACACTGTTGCCGACAGCATACGCAAACATTTCGCCTCAAGGCTGCTTGTAGCGCAGCCACCTCGTTTTTTAGGAAGTTCACTTTCAGAGCCGAGTGATGTTCTCTGACCTTCCTTCGGTGACGGCTCTGCTTTGCTGCCTCGTTGATCCGCTCCCGCTGTCTGTGGTAGGCGTCATCAGCACCAGAGTTGTCGGAAGCGGAGCGAACTTGACGGCGCATTCGCGGATTGTTGCTCAGCAACACGCCGCCAATTTTCGCTGCAATCACGGAGAGGGTATCGGCGTCGGCCATGCGATGAGGCCTCCTTGCTGCAATTCGATGGGTGTCACGGGCAGAGACGTCGTCACTCGTTGCGGCACTGTCGGGTTAAATTGTACCGATTCGTATCCCGAAGAACTTCGTCCAAGAGAAATATGTTCCACTGGCGCGATATATCCACCATAAGGCAGATAAGACGTAGGCACCGAATATTGCGGTGCGTAAAACTCGCTAGAATGCGAGCACTGAGTTTCTCGGTCGGCTGTGGCCGATGGGTCCAGAGGGACGTCGTCGGCGGTGTACGGTTTCCACAGAGACATGATAAGGTGCGCGTGCGTCGTTCGAGGGGCGAGCGGTGAATGATGTTGAGCGGTGTCCACAGTCCACACGCCTTCATAGACGAGTATGTACAAGGGGCGAAGCTCGGTGGAATTATAGGAGTGTGCATATAAGTTTGTGGTGCAATGCATTGTGTATTTACGGTTTTGTACATTTTTTTTCTCAAAAGATTTACACAATCACTTACAGTGAAAATACAATATTTTAACTTAAAAATACATGAAGCCGACTGGCTACTATAAAAAAAAATACATTGGAATTTCGTAACAGTTTTAGTAAAAGGGTAGTTGTAGAAAAATGTTCACACAAAACTAAGTGTACGACATCACATGCGCATCGCCACTGCGGGTAGGTGTGCCCGTGTGCATGAGCTGAGATACAATACAATACATGTTTGTTAAGGCCCATGACTTAGTGATTGTTTCACTGCGTATGAACTTAGTTATTATTGTTATGTTATGATATTTAACTACATAGAATTTATAGATTATGATTACTTTAGTTTTTTTATGTATTAATCTATTATATAGTATTATTCTTTTATAATAGTTAGTAGGTGGTGTCAAATACGTATTTAACAATATAAAGTTTACTATTATTTGTAAATTTATATATTTATTTAAACATAATTTAATGTAGATTAAAATATAGTGTATTTATATATTTTGTTTATATAAGTGAGTTAGATAGTGTGTATGGTTTTTATATGTTATAAGTACGATAATAATGTACTTATTCGTATTAAATTCGTATATGACTAATTATTTAATAATATACATTTAGAATTGTATGTGTGTTACAATGTAAATTAGTAATTGGTACAACTTAACTTAATATTAAGCTCTTATTAATTAAAAAAAAGTAAATGTGTGTTAAGTGGGAGGATACATATTCGCGAGCTGGCTGACCAAAACTATAAATATCCTCTGACTGCACAGCATGATTTTCTTCTTTTTACATCTTTGCAGTCGGGTTTTTTTTATTTTATTAACTTTTTTCATTACAACTTTTTAGTTATACTTTTTAAACATATAAGTAGTATTTTTGTAATCACCTCTAAAAACCCTTCATTTTGATACCCCACACGATGGGTTACGAAGAAAAAAAAATTCATCCCCCACAATATGACGACCAAAATCCGCCAAGTTCCTTTTTTTTTCAACGGCACTTAGCTAAGAACACTTGGGCAGTCAAAACCTATCTAACGATGTCCTAATTATAAAAATCCGCCAAGTAGTTTGAAAGTTATGAGGTAATAAAAAATATTACATACATACAAACATACAAGATACGCGCGAAAAACATAACCCTTTCCTTGCAGCCGGGTAAAAATCCTTTAAAATGTGGCTTTTTAATATTTTTTTAAATATAAACAGAGATTTTGCTTCTTTTACATTTTAAGGTAATTCGTTGTAATGTTGGGCCCCATCATATAGAATACTGTAGGAAGATTAGTTTTTTATGATGAGTATGCGCACCCAAGCGCCCGCGCCACCCGCACCCCTTGTTGCGGGGTCGTCCGCACCCTGCTCAGAGAGGCAGGTAGTCCGGATCGCATCACGCTCGCAAGCGGCACGATTTTTGCACTGTCTCTTTGTCATACTCGAATTAAGTTAACTTTTAAGTATTTTCTGTAATTTGTATTGGTCTGAGTGATTATATTGTGTAAAGTTCTCTACAAAGCTTTATTTCGTCTCATTCACCCTACAAACTGGCGCTCCAACGCGGCACGCGTACGTAACCGACGCGACGCGAACTCAAGTACATACTTACAAAGTAACGGTTTTCTCAGTGGACGCTACGAACTCTAGTGCACATCGTACCTAACAAAATCCTCGTGTTTAGTTGACTGTTACAATAATGCCTCGCCGCAAAAGTAGAGGCAACGATGACGACACCACGAGTGGCGCACCGGCGTCTCTGACGCCCGTGCCGCTTTCGGAAGGGACACTTTCGTCGTTCCTGGAGGCGTTCGCCAAGGCTCAAGCGGAATCGAACCGTCAACTGGTTCAGAGCCTGCTGGCAACGTCGGCCAACAACGTCGTAGCCTCACCGTCTCCATCGCCTGCACCAACAAAACAAGGAAACTTCGCGCGCTGTACGGCGAGATTTAGTGGATCATGCCGTGACTCAGAGGCCTTCGAAGCATTCGTCGATTCTATCGAGATATACAAGGAGTGTACATCGATCAGCGACGAACATGCACTTCGCGGCCTACCCATGCTTCTAGAAGGGGAAGCAGCTGTGTGGTTTCGCGGTGTTAAATCATCAGTGTCGTCATGGAAAGACGCGCTGCAAAGATTACGCGCCATGTACGGTGTTTCCCGACCACCGCACAAGCTATTCCGCGATATATTTGCCGCGGAACAAACAGAAGAACGCACAGAGGTCTTTGTTGCTCGCCTTCGCTCGCTTATCGCCAAGCTGCCATACATCGTGGAAAATGATATGGAAGTCGACATGATTTACGGGTTACTACATAGACGTATAAGGAAACGTTTAACCCGTGAATCCGTTATCAACCTAGACATGTTGGTTGAGAAGGCGCGAAACATAGAAGAGTCGCTGTCCGAAGTGTCAAACGAAGCGCGTGGCCGCGCCGCTAGCGCGCATGTGCGACACACGCCGTCACCGCAGCCCCGGCCTGCCCCGCTCGCGCGCGCCCCTTCGGCCTCCGCGACGTGTGCGCCGAGCGCTCCTGTGGATATACCTAATGGGTCGTCGAGCGCTACAAGTAGTGCTCCGCCCCCGCCGACTGTGGTAAACAATAACAATACGGTTGAAAAAGGTAAACGACTATTTTGTGTTTATTGCCGTAAAGTCGGACACACTCGCGACTCTTGTAAAAATATTAAAGAAAAGACCGATAAAAGTTCAGTGAAGTGTTATGGTTGTGGAGCTAACGGTGTAATACGAACTAATTGTCCTAAATGTTCTGTTAATAGTACTAAGGAATCATTTTCTGTTCTTGATATTAACATGTTAGACTCTGATAGCTGTAATGTTGTGCATGAAAACAATATATGTAACGTGTCTCAATCGTGTCATTTATGTAAGTGTGTTAGCGAATGTGATGCATTGCCGAGTCGAGTAGGTAACCTGCCCGCGTCCAACATATGTACCAACGGTCGTCCAATACTCGATATTGAGATAGGTGGTTTTCGTGGTACGGGTTTAGTTGATACGGCTGCCAAGCGTAGTGTAGCCGGTTCGAGACTTTACGCACTACTTCGTAAACAAAACTATTCGTTTCGTAGTTGTTTTATGTCGGTAAAATTAGCCGACGGTATAGTGCGGGACCTTAAAGTTTTACTCGCGGATGTTGACGTATTATTTAGGGGGTCGGCAGTACCCATCACTTTTGTTATTTTTCCAGATTCAGTAAATAATGACACGTTGCTCGGTATTGATTTCTTGCGTAAAGTCGGTATCGTTATCAATATGGCGAACAATACTTGGTTCACAGCTGATCGACCTCAGGACATTCACCCGTTGCGGTGTGAGACCTCACGTGACTTTGTAGGATGCGCTTCCGCGGATGTCTTACGTAGTAATGAAGGTTCGATGCTGTCATCTTCAGAGAAGAATTGTCTCACTCAGGTTTTCCAGGAGTATGGAGATAACTTCGCAGAAGGGGGAGAACCTACATCGTTCGCTGAGTATCGCATCGATTGCAGTGATCATCTGCCGATTGCAGTGCCACCGTATCGACTCACGCCCGCTAAGAAAGCTGTCATAGAGGCTGAAAATTATGTCCCACAGATTACGCTGTATCTGTTGAAGCTTGCGGAGACACTCAGCAACAGCAAGGAGTGCATTGTACATCAGCAGGACCTTCGTAAGGCTGCAAAAGACAAGACTCGTAAGGCTGACGAACTGGCTGTCGGTGATCTTGTCCTGATGAAATCGCATATCCTCAGTAATGCTTCTAAAGGTGTCAGCTCGAAGCTCATGCCTAAGAGGGATGGCCCTTACTTGGTGCAGAAGAAGGTTAGTCCGACTACTTACCTCTTAACGTTCCCTGGTTCACCAGACGAAGTCATCGGCAAATACCACATTTGCGACTTAAGGAGGTATCATTCTCGAGATGCTGAATGCCCTGAGGTTCCGCAGCCGGTTGCTCCTAAACGTTCTCGTGGTAGGCCGCGTAAGCAACGTGTCATAGTTGATGTTTGACCACCTGTGGGGGCACTCGGTTGGTCAAAAGGGGGAGTATGTAGGAAGATTAGTTTTTTATGATGAGTATGCGCACCCAAGCGCCCGCGCCACCCGCACCCCTTGTTGCGGGGTCGTCCGCACCCTGCTCAGAGAGGCAGGTAGTCCGGATCGCATCACGCTCGCAAGCGGCACGATTTTTGCACTGTCTCTTTGTCATACTCGAATTAAGTTAACTTTTAAGTATTTTCTGTAATTTGTATTGGTCTGAGTGATTATATTGTGTAAAGTTCTCTACAAAGCTTTATTTCGTCTCATTCACCCTACAATACCTTTTTTTCCGTAGTTCGTTCTATGCCTTCTTAAACACAGGCACAGATAATATAATACTAGCATAACACAGGCCTTTCTTGCCTGCCTTATTATCAGCCTGCCTTGTTACGTGTTTATTGTAATCCATCTTTTTTGTTGTGAATGTAATTTCCGAGTGGATATTAAGTAAGGATTTTTCTAATAAAAATGCATGTATTATATTTATGTGTTTGAGCCAGATTTAATAGTTTCTTGGCTAAAATTTTATTAGTTGGAGGTACTCAATCAATTAATCAATCATTTATTTGTCTGAATATGGTACATAATGGTCTTAAGGTTACACTAGTCAACGGCACGAACTATTTTGTGCGCGGGGTTAAAATGCATTTTATATCAACCGACAACACGTGTGGAAGAGATTGATGCTGTGATGAGCAATAGGAACCTAGTTCGCGTACGAATACACACTTTTGCAAATTTGTAGTGAAATGGATAATGATTTAGGACGAAATCGAGCGCGAAAAATTTTATAAACAGACCTTTGGCTGTCTAGATATCATGAAAAAACTACTAAATCTATCAGTTCAAAATAAAATTATTTGCATTGTTGAACTACTAATCTATCCCTGTATGGAGGCCGTTTTGCAATTTTCCGTCTTCTTATGGTATTTATTTGCGCCCAAAAATGCGTTAAAATTAGTGTAAAAATGTGGAACTTTCGACGCTCATAACTTTCAAATATTTTATGTTTTTACTTTTTTGCTTCCATACAGGTCTAGATAATGATGAGACAAATTGATATCACTTTTTATTTTGGACGTACATCGTCAAACAGTGGCATAATTCCCAAACTACGTTTGTATGGAAGAATTTTTGACTAGTGTAACCTTAAGACATACATCACCATCATTCATTACTGACTTTTAAATGCCTAAGGTCTGCCAATTCTGTTTTGTTATTTGATAGTCTATTAATAAGTTGCCACATTTATAAAGGATATTACTGACAGTTCCCATAAGCCTTATAGTAGTATTGTTTTTAACTAATTGGCAATTTACATAGGTATTTTTTTTGTTTTAAGAATTCTTTAAGCAAGTGTTCGTCTCTAGGTGTTTGTTTTAAGCTGTGACACAGGTTCCTTTTGTTTATTAATATTATGAGGTCCTTACTTATCCACTCTTTGCAAGGGAGATTTAACATTTTTGTTGTTGTTAACAGCTGAGATTCCAGTTCCTCATATTCATTAAATAGTTATGTGTCAAATATTTATTTGTAAGTTAATATAGTTTATTGATTCATATAGAACTCCTTTTGTTCGTTCGGTTGAAGATATGTTTAGCTCAAGATAAATTTGTTTGTGATCAGCTATGGAGGACTCAATAACAGACATCTGGAATGTGTTATTATGTACACACATAATCTATGATTGTTTTTGAGGATGTGGTCTCACGAGTACAGTGTTCTAGGGTGATCTTATTTATTATTCTCTCGCAGGATTTTCTTGTATTCCTTTACAGGTTTTTTGCTAGTTAGTAAATTTAGTTTTAAATAGCCGAATACAATGACACGTTTTCTTTATGCAAGATGTTGGTTATATTTTTTGAGTAACTTGTCAGTGTTTGCTGCTGGTCACTTATATATGGTCCTATGTCCAGAGAAAATGTGTCATGATGTACCCATAGAAAATGGTTTCCATCTTCGTACTGTTCTTCCAAATATCATGTTTTAAACTGTTATGAATGACCAGAGATACTCCACCACCTCTGGATTGTTCTCTGTAGTTATAGTAGTGAGTATAGTTTGGCAGTTTTAAGCTTTGTGCTCCGTCATCATTTTTTATCCGAGTTTCCGTAAGAATGAAAAAATGAACCTTAGTTTCGAACGATTCTATTACAGATCATTCATCAAATTTGCCTGGTTTCACTATACTGCGGATATTCACATAGTAAAATTTTTGTGCGTTGTTTGCAATTATTACATCGGCATAGTTATTATAGATTGTATGAGTTATAAATCTTAAGTTTAAGCTCGAATAACGCATAGGAGTGGCCGGAGTCGTTGGCAGTACCGGTCCGTAGTCCATACGGAGCATGCGCGCGGGGGCTTCTATTTTGTGTTAGTGCAGAAGTATTTTCGACATTTTGTGATCTAAAGTCAAATTAGATTCGATTGCCAAGCAAACTACTTATTTTCTTTTGTCGATATCCATCTATAAAGTCAATATTCGAGCGGACTACAACACTTATTGAGTAGCGTAAAACTTTCCAGAACGAAATAGTGAATACCGCAGATTAGAGATGAATACATACGACATTTACACCCGCGGTGGTACTCAAATGGATAATATTTTTCTAACTTCAGTTGCGAAGTTGGATTTTATAACTCCTTCTTCACTTACCAGTAAGAGTATGTTCCGATGTTAGTCCCATTTTAATTTGGTGAGGTCTGATTCTGATGAAGAACTTCGAAGATATACAACAGAACTTTTCAATTTTATAGGACAAGGGAGGGTACCAATAACGGAGTAGTTACGAGTATATCCACCATCAAAAAGGTACCTTCTTGCTCGCAAAAAAATAATTTGAAAAAAAGGTTTGAGCAGAATTCTCTGAAATTATTCCATCAGAATATTCAGGGTTTTTCTTCGAAGGAATTGAAAATCGAACTGTTTTTAGAAAAATCAATGTTTGAAATTGTTTGTTTCACTGAGCATTGGCTGAAAGATTATGCAATGTTAATCAATTATGAAAATTATACAGTGGGCAGTTGTTTTAACAGAAATATTATGTTGCGTGGGGGTTCACTTATTTTAATTAAAAATGGTATTAAATCAAAACCTCGTAAAGATATAGTAGACCTATCAGTTGAACATAGTGTTGAACTGTCCTGTGTTGAGCTGGATAAGCATGTCATAGTGTGCGTTTACAGACCCCCAAATTATAAGAACTACTCTATTTTCGAGTCAGTGATGGAAGATGTTTTGGCAAAACTTGCAATGGGTAATAAACTAATAATTGTCTGTGGTGACTTTAATATTAATATTCTAGAAGATAATTCAGACAGCAGTAGGTTATTAAATCTCTTTAAATCATTTAATTTGTCACATGTGTTTATGGAACCAACCCGAACTACACTGACTTCTGCTACATGTATTGATAATGTTTTTTGTAGCTGCAACTACTTGGACAAGGCCATTATAAATTCTCTGCCTTCGGATCATAGTGGGCTACTGGTAGCCTTTGAGTCCATTATGCTAATAAAACAAGTGCAGATTCAATCCAGACCAATAACATCCGGTAAATTAAATAAATTTAACAGCACTTTAATCAGTAAGTTAAGCAACCAGGACCTCACAGTGAATGATGGTAATATTTTGTATGATGAAGGTTCAAAAAGAGTTCAATAACACTTTTAAGAAGAAAACTAAAACTATATGCCCTAAGTTTTTGTTCAGTGACTGGGCGACTACAGGACTTAGAAAAAGTAGGGAAAGACTTTACGAGCTATATGGGCTTAAGCCTTGTATTAACACTGAAACGTTTAATAAGTATGTTGCTACTTACTCAAGAATTTTTAAAAATGCCTGCAAGGCAGCTAAGGTCTTGTACATTAGCAATAAGGTTAAATTAGCAGAAAATAAAATCAAGACGGTTTGGAAAATTATAAACAATGAAACAAATAGAAATAAAAGAAATAGTAGTGATTACACGCTTGAGACCAACCACGGACTTATTAGAGATAACAAAAAAGTTGCGCAAGAATTTGTTAATTTCTTTACCAACATCGGTTTAAAGAAATTTATTTCTCATAAGAACTTACAGTCCACTTATAATGAGATACAAAGTATGATAATAATACAGTACAAGTACAATTTCCTCTAGAGTATTAGAAGCTATAGTGATAATACATGTTTCTTAAGCTTATTTTTAAATCCATTCACGTTATCGCAATCTTTTATCTCGTCCGGCAATCCATTGAACAGCTGTGCTCCTTCACATAATAAAGTCTTTCTACCGTAATTAGTGCGTACACTAATGACTTCAAGTTTGTTTTTATATCTATTCCTCAGGTTATATAACATTGTTTTTTTCTTTATTTGTAAGTTAGTTTGTATTGAGTTAGTAGTTATGTTTTTAATAAAAATGCAGGTGTAGTAAATGTATAGTTGTCTAATGTTTAATAGTTTTGTTTTTTTCGTATACGGTCTTTGTTGGTGTGAGGTATTGATAATGGAACAGAGTTTTAATTATTTTATTTTGAACTCTTTGAAGGGAATTTAAATTAGTTACTGCTGCGGATCCCCATATCTCAATTAAATATTCTAGATGCGATTTCACTAAAGAGTTATAAATCATAGTGCGAACTTTCTTTGGAATACAGTTTGCTACTTTCCGTAATGCTCCCAATAGCGATGTTAGTTTACTTCTGAGATGGTCGATGTGTAATTTCCAAGTTAGTTTTTCATCTACCCTTAATCCAAGATATTTTTCGTTGGTTGATCGGTTTAGTATTTCGTTGTTAATTTTAAGAGGCGGGAAGTCGGGTATGCGCTTATTTTTTGTGGTAAAGATCATAAATGAGGTTTTCGACGTATTAATTGTAAGAAGGTTGTATTTTAACCACTCATTTAATAGATCAAGGTCGTGTTGAGCGTCCTTTATAATGCTATGAATTGATTTGCCAAAGTAAAAAAGACAGGTGTCGTCTGCATATAGTGTTAGGTGTCCTGTTAACCCTATTTTATTAATGTTGTTTATATAAATTAGAAAAAGTAGCGTACTGAGTATTGAACCTTGAGGGCAGCCGTATGAGATAATTTGGACCGAGCTAGTGTGCGAATCTCCTATTTTCACTACCTGACGCCTGTTCTCCAAATAGGATTTGAATATTTTGTGCGCTGTACCTGTAATGCCTATGTTATCTAGCTTCTGTAGTAGTTTTTGATGACTCACAGTGTCGAACGCTTTTTTTAAATCAATGAATATACCTAAGGCATAGCTCCCTTGATCTACAGAGGTTTTAATTTTGGTTATTAGATCCGTTGCTGCCGAAAGAGTGCTTGATTTAGAACGAAATCCGTACTGTTCGTCTATAAGAAATGTTTTAAGTGTCAAATAGTTATTTAGGCGGCTATATAATACGCGTTCAAATATTTTGGATATTACAGGTAGCACTGACACTGGTCTGTAGTTGCTTGGGTCAGTTCTATTTCCAGATTTGTAAATAGGACTGACCCTAGCCACCTTGAGGGTATCTGGAAAAGTACCTTGTAGTAAACAGGCATTTATACAGTTAGTTAGCTGCTCAACAATTATATTTTTTAAACATTTTATCTATCATCCCAATTAAAACTACTGAAACTTTAAATTCTTCGCCCTCGCTTGCTTTTGGATTATTAAACGCGAACGTTTCATCCTGCCCGATTGTATTTAATTTTTCACATATAAACCCCATGACAGTAATAAAAGCTTTTAAGCAAATCAAGATCAAACCGACTGAAGATCTGTGGTGAATGTCCATCAAAGCTTGTACCTCCATTATTCAGACTATAGCGCCGTACTTAGCGTTGATTTTCAATTTGTGTGTGGATCAAGGAGTTTTGCCGGATCTAATGAAATATAGTAAGGTTATACCACTTTTTAAATCCGGGGACAGTAAAGACACAAATAATTATAGACCAGTATCCGTGTTGCCGGTTTTCAGCAAGGTATTGAGAGGATAATGCTAAATCAAATGCTCATTTATTTTAATACGAATAACATCTTGCATGAGTCTATCATGTATGTATGGTTTCACCAGAGGACGTTGTACAACTGACGCTGGTGTCGCTCTATTAAAACACATCTTTGATGCGTGGGAAGATTCGCAGGATGCCATAGGTATCTTCTGCGACCTGTCGAAGGCGTTTGATTGCGTTAATCATGAAACATTACTTCTGAAACTTGAGCATTACGGGCTAGGTCAATCAGCGTTAAGTTTAGTTAAATCTTATTTGAATGATAGACAGCAATTAGTTCAAATAAACGGTGTGAATTCGTCCGGGTTAAACGTTAAAATGGGGGTACCCCAGGGCTCAATTTTAGGTCCTTTCTTATTTTTAGTATACATAAACGATTTACCCCGTTTATTGGAAAACAAACTTAACATGGTGTTATTTTGACACATCTTTAATTTTTTAAATAAATAGACGTACTTGTCAGGTTGACGACGTAAATAACGCGCTACGGCAGGTTCAGGATTGGTTCACTGCCAATAATTTAGTTTTAAATGGTAAAAAAACCAAGTGCGTAAAATTTTCCTTGCCGAATGTCAAAAGTACTGATTGTGACATTATATTAAACAAGGAGAAGCTAGAATTCGTCGATGAAACGGTTTTCCTGGGGATCACGCTGGACTCAAGGTTGCAATGGGGTCCTCATTTGGTATCCCTTGCGGGGCGGCTGAGTTCGGCGGCTTATGCTGTTGGAAAGATTCGTCGGTTAACGGATGTGGATACCGCCAGACTAGTCTATTTTAGTTATTTTCATAGTATAATGTCTTACGGTATCTTATTATGGGGAAGGGCTGCAGACATTGAGTCAATTTTTATTCTGCAAAAACGAGCCATCAGAGCGATATACAATCTTCGCCGGCGCGATTCTCTAAGGGAACTGTTTAAGGACATTAACATCATGACGGTTCCTTTTCAATATATTTATGAAAACATCATGTACGTAAGAAATAATTTACATCTTTTTAGTAAAAACGGCGACAGACATAATTATGTTACTAGAAATAGGAACCAATTAGTTCAACCAGGTTTCAGACTGGCTAAAGTAGCCTCATCTTTCATGGGGTACTGTACAAAATGTTACAATAAAATTCCTCCCCACATTCTTGAACTGAATGAGACGAAGTTTAAAACTTGTATAAAACGCACACTATGCAGGCTGGCATATTATAAGTTGGGGGATTACATCAATGATAAAAATGCTTGGCTAAATGCTAGTCCTGCTCCACAGCCACTAGGGCGCAAAAACAAGTGATATGCAGAACATTATTGTTTTGAATTATTGTTGGACCTTCTGAAGACTGTATAAATATATTTGTATTGTATAAACTCAATTTCATTCATCAAGGTATGTACTTATGTACCTAAATATTGTAAAAAGTTTTTTTTTTTTAAAAGAGTAAGTATGGAGTTTCTTGTGCATTCTTCTCCATTACAAGCTACTTTCCGAATGCACGGTAGAATCAACTATTATTATTTGTAAAATGTAACGTTCAAAAGTGCCGCTTGGTGGCCTACTTGAAATAAAATATCTTTGTCTTTGTCTTTGAATAAATAACGGCAAATCTCTCGGGACTGCTGCAATCGCATGTCTGTTTATTGTTTCGACCATTTCATAACATAACATCACGCCAGTTTGCTCTTAAGGGGTGAGCAGATCTCTCATTTGATCGGTTTTGTTCAAGTTGCATGATATTCGGGTAATCTATTCTGGCCTTATAGGAAACTTACTAAACAACTTGTCTATTAGGTAGACAACTAAAAAGTGAAAAATAAAAAAGCTTTTTTACAAAAAAATACTACCGACTTCCAAATAAGAAAACTACAAAGTGAAAAATAACTTTATTTTTGTAAGTCGGTGTCCATAACGCAAAAAAATGTACCTACGAAAGACAGTAGTTTTCTTATTTGGAAGTCGGTAGTATTTTTTTGTAAAAACATTTTTATATGTACAGGATTAATTTATGTGTTTTCGGTAGTCGGCTACACTTAGCCAAAATATCAACTGCTTCTATTATTAGTTATTATTTAAATTATTATTCAACGTTTAATAATAAGGTGTGGAACCTAAACTGACTGATCATCATGAAGAGTAAACAAATAAAATTTATATAAAGAAAAAACTCTACGAAGTAGTATTTCTATCATGCTTAACAAACGGCTGCCAGACCTGCAGCCTAAATGCGTAATAGATCTCGTCAAGGTCTCGTCAATATATAAAAACAAAGTGATTAAATGATTAAAATGGTTGCTCCATTTTAATGATTTAATCACTTTGTTTTTCACCTTATTATCTGCGCAAATGAAACATAATTAGCGAAGTTTTAATCCACTAATAGGCTTCTATCAACATGATGTCAAAAATAGTCCTAATGAGCTTTTAAGATGTGTTCCTAATGATGTTTACAAGCTGCTAGTCACTAACAAAATAAGTAGGGTAGAATGGGGGAATTAGATAAAAAACCAATTTTTGGACACTTATTAAACTTTTAATTATCTGTATTTTATTTATTTATTACTAACCAACATAAAAAATATAGGGTGGTTATAATTACCTTTTTTAAAATTTTACTTTCGCTCCCATTTAACTTAACGTTTTATTAATTATTTGCTTGTGTATTAATTAATTATACTAACGATTTTATTTTGTGTTTTATAATGACCGTGTAAGGATAGGATAGGATGGATCCCCTTTTCCGCACTTGGACTCCCATTTGGTCCGTTGTCTGTGCAGCCGGGCGAGCACGGCCTACTGTGACAGGCTTGATTGAAGCCGTTATAAAATACGTGACACAAGCCTATCACAGAGTCCGTGCTCGACCGGCTGGCCTCCTCTCTGTAAGAGGGCATGGGCCGTAATCCTCCACGTGGGCCCAGTGTGGGTCTATGGATGTCACATGTCTTCGAATATTTGGTTCTAAGACATGTCGGTTTCCTCACGATATTTTCTTTCACCGTTTTGATAGCAGTGGTGATTAAACAATTTACACAAAGCCTGCCTGGGTTTGAACCCAAGACCTACAACTTGTAAGTTGAAGCCGTTACCACTAGGTTTAATAATTAGTTTTTTGTGTGTGTAAATTTTATGAATTAAGCGATTATTTCGTTGAAGTTATTTTATCTCGCTTGAATAGAATTAATCAAAGTGAAATATTGTCCTTTTTATTTTATTTCGCTATCTTAGGAATTGAATTCGTTACTCGATCACATTATTATTAGTGCACTGTTGTCACGTGATGCTGGCTTTAACAACATTGTGCGCGTGGTGGCCATGTTGGCTGATGGCTGGTGAGGAGTCAAACTAACTGAGAGTGTTTGTGCGCTGAAAGGATTCGTGTTATCTTTGCGCTCGCGACAGTTGCACTTATAGTGAGCTAAATTAAATTATTATTAAAGATAATTCAAATTATGAGCTCAATATTGTCCAAGCTGTAAAAGTGGATATCATAACTAAATACCTACTATGTATGCACGGATGTAAATAAAAATGTATACTTATGGATTTCAAAGATTGTTAATATAGGGGCTTTCAGAAATATTAGCTAGGTTTGGTTTTTGAAGAGATAACATTGTGACCATCATGGCATGTATTATAAATTACAGAAAAATAAGAAACAATTTTAACAACAGAAGACAATAGTAATATTGCTCCGACAGACGTCTATCCTTCTGAGTAATATTACTATTGTCTCTCCGTGTCATCTCTAGATCAGCGTAGGTAGGTTGCAAAGCAAGTTCTATTTCGCCAACTTGCAAAATATCGCATTGTCTTTCTCGTAGCATAAAAGGGGTTGGACCCTTTTTCGGATTATACAATTTGCATATTGTTAAGTTTGCAGCCTATGTAGGTTTGTTCCGAGAATGATGACTTGGTATTATTATTGAACTAAGTTCCTCAATAACTTCTAGGTACACTAGAAGATAAATATCTATTTTGCGAACTTACAAAACGTCGCATTGTCTTCCGCGTAGCATAAAAGGAAATACAGCCGTCCCACCTGGGTTCGCCCTCACCAGCGAGACCAACAAACGAAGACTCCGCGCGCAGCAACAGCTAACACTGCGCCGCTCCATAAACGCTGTGTGAGGAATGACATCATACAGCGTGACACCGGAATTGAGAGCCTGGATGAGTTTGTGGGGCGCTTAGCGAAGCAAATGTTCGCGTGGGCCGACTCTTCTGCCTGGCCCCATGTGAAACACTTGCCACGATGGCACGTGCGCCCGCAAGCAGAAATCAGTCTACACGCTGCTTACCCATACAATAATACTGCTCACCCTACACTACATCCCAGCGTAAAGTTTTGTCCTAAGTTAATATAGAAAAACTTCACGCTGCTAATAGCCACTCATTACTCAACAGCCGCGGGTACACACGCACCGAATAGCGAGTACCTCGCTATTGGTGAAACGCATGAGCGTTGTAACTCAGTACTTTGCCTCTCCCAAATTCATTTACGGCGCCACTGACGCCTTCATTTTCTAAACTGTAGGTTCGTCCAGGTAAGCACTCCTGCCGCTGGTTACCCTAGCTGGGCTTCTTATGGTACGCCATTAGTTCCACCAGGTGGGGGTCGACCGCCAGGGTGCCGTGAAGAAGCGGCGCGGCGGCATACCGGGCCTCTGTTACTTTTTCCGGATAAAAAATAATCTAAGTATGATGCTCAAGAATAATGAAGCATTCCACTGGTGAAAGAATTATCAAAATCGGTTCTGGAGTTCCAGAGATTCCTACAAACCATTCACAAACTTTACCTTTTTATATTATTAACTTATAAATCTTTATTTCAGATATTTGTGCACATTTTAGGCGTAGGTGCTATATACATACTTTGCAAAATTTATACTTGGCAATAATTCTATACTACTTATAAACTTCTAGCTGTGTGGATGGATGCGACACTATTGATAGAGTATTGAATGTCTTGATAGCGTAGTTAGATCCACGTCAGTTCCCCAGATTATCTACTGCCTATTAACCTACCTGTTTATGTTCTGATGTAAGTAGATAGCTTGACTAAAGTCATAAGGTTATACCCTAATAATTGCATGTAGGTACTCATATTGACTCACTAGTTAAACCAGAGTATTCGCTGAAAAATCAAATCATTAGCTACATGTTTATGTTTGACTAATTGTCACATAACAATAAAAACAACCTAATTACTACCAAAACTCACTTTCAATTTTACTTTAACATTATGTTCGTTTACTTTGTACAAAAAACCCGATAGATACCCTTAAATTATTCATCACTCGAGGTTCGTTAAAGTGGCTACCTGTTCTGAACCCTTCCACCGGGAGGGAGTTGCTTAATTAGGCCCCGCCTCTTTTAAACGACACTCGTCCGCCAGCATATTCGGACATGAACATTCGTTATCTGCACGTCTAGTTGATAAGTCCTCAAAATGGCTCTCTGGAGACCTTACGCTCACGAAGTTGCCTTGGACTTAAGTGATCCCGCGTCGAAGGAGGAGCCCGTGGCTCCGGTTCCCGCGCCTTGTGTTACTACAACTATGTGTCCGTCGGAACCATGTCGACGTCTGCCAGTACCGTACCCATTTCTGCCGGAACCGTGGCCATTGTACACGGAATCCCACTTCAATCATAGCCCAACGTACCAGCCTGCAGTGATGTTTGCTGTAGCATCGAGATCGACGATGTCTCCCGACCCAACCGGGAGCTGGACGCACAGGACACGAACCGCGCCCTCACCGTCTCTACACCAGGAAGATTCCTTATCGTTGACTGACGACGAGGAATATCAGGCATTTGAACGGGAAGCCCTACAAGCGATGGCAGCAAAGAATGGGGGAACCTTGTTGGGTAACCACCCGAGGATGCGAAGGGCGGTGCAGACGAGCCAGACAGCTGACGACGCATACAGGAAGCAGCGCGAGAGAAACAATTGCGCTGCCAAGCTGAGCAGAGAGAGAAAAAAGCTGCGAGAGGCTCGACTCGAATTACGAGCCTCTTTTTTGATGAAGAAGGTGGCCAAACTGCGCGAGCAGTTGGCCACCGGCATGTGTGAACGGTGCCGACAAAAAGAGTGACCAGTGTCGGACTCGAGAATATTTCATGTGTAGTGTTGTACAGAGAGTTTTAGTATTAAGTTATTATAGTGAGTCGGTATAATTTAGTTAAGTATAGTTAGTTAAATATTTTAGTTCTATGTGTATGTATGTAATTATGTATCTATGTTCTACCTGTGTGTTGTATATGTGTCCTACATGTATGTTCTATATGTATTATTCCGTGTAGATGAATGAGTTTTGGTAATTTTAATGACTAATTGTTAGTGTCTCACGAATTTAATTCAATGGCTCAATTGGATAATATTTTAAATATAAGTGAATATTTGTTTTTTTTACTAAAATGATTTGTTTTATTTCACCTCGCTACTTTTTTAATAGAATTGAAGTTCTTCTTTACGATAATGAAGAATGCAAATCCTATCTTGCTATACTATCTAATAAACCCTTTCTGGATGAATCCCTATTAGTTTTTACCAACTAACTTTTTGCCATCCAGTCTATTTTTCTAACTAAAAACACAGACGATGAGTCCCACACACACATTCATTTCCATACATTTCTTTAATCCCTAACACAAAATTCTAGATTCTAAAAAGTGATTTTATTGCTTAATTGCTAGACTAATTACAATCCACAAGAAAATGTTTTGCCAGTGGATTAAAAAGTCGCGCTGTGATAATTCTTACCGCGACTAACTTTGGGTTATGTTGTTGGACGATTCGCACGAATTTAACTCGCCCGAAACCTGCGAATCAACCCCTTTTAAAGTGAATTTATCGGTGTGTGAATTGACCACTCCAAAATTATGTAGTAGGCAATTGGCACAAATTTTTTTAGAGAACAATAATTAAAAAAGTACAGTCATGCTCAACCGTCTCGGAAATGATATGAAGAATTAATCGAAGTTAATAGATATTTTATCGTTGATTTAGATAATTGTTTTTTTTCAAAGCTCCAAGAGATTGCATACCTGAGTAGGTGATATTTATTTCAACTTCATACCTCTACGCATTCCCGACAAAAAGGTCCTGATAGAAGGAATATTGAACTTTTTGTAATATTTTTTGATATCAGGGTTTCCTTTACGTGTGTTATAAGACATTGCTTCGTGCCGAATTTCAAGATTCTTGGTCAATGGGAAGTACTAACCGTACAGGTTTTAATTCCCTCGCAATTCGCCGCCTACCTATATTTTGATTGCGTTGATGTAGAAGGTTTATTTTCTCATAGCTCCAAGGGATTGCAGGAAACTGAATCGGTTTACCAACAGTCGATTAATTCCTGAACCGTTGGTCAACATTATCTTTAAACCATTAACTTTTCATCCAAAGGACTTTTCACCCACGAACGTTTCGCCAACATAACTCTAAGTCAGTGAATGTTTGACCAATTTTCACCCAAAGAACAATTGGCAAACATCCACCGGGACAGGCGAAAGTAAATCTAAGCTTGTAAAATAAGTTTAAATATGATAGTTTATACACACTATTACTTACAAAGTTAACAAATATTTAAATAATTTATAAATTGTGGATAAAATTTTGACAGTACCTAAACCTCATCAACTTAAATAAAATGGCGTTTTCCCTTGGTGACATTACTGAGACATCAATAGAACAGACCTTACAATATCTTTAGTATATAAAATGTGCCAAATCTTTTTTATTGACATGGCTTTACACACCGTTGAAAAATCTTTTAGGTGTGCTGGTTTCCTCACGATGTTTTCTTTCACGGGTTTTAACAAGTGATTATACATTTATAATACGCACATGAATTCGAAGAGACATTGGTGCGTGCCGGATTCGAACTTACGACCTGTGACTTGTAGTCCAGCGGTCATACCCCCAGGCTATCACTGCTTCTATAGGTCGTTCTGTAGGGATAAAGGACTAGTATCCATTGAAAATTATTTATTATTTGTTTGGTTATATGGTTAGATAATGTTGACCAACGGTTCATGTTCCAAACGACTACTGTTGGGAAACCGTTTCAGTTTCGGGTTGCAGACCCGAGTAAGTGTAGGTTAATATTAATTCCAACTTGATACCATCAGGCGATCCAGAAAAAACCGGCTAAGTGCGAGTCGGACTCGCGCACGAAGGGTTCCGTACCATTATCGCAAAAAAACGGCAAAAAAATCACGTTTGTTTTATGGGAGCCCCCTTAAATATGTATTTTCTTCTTAGAGCATTTAACCTAGGTTTAATGCTCTTTCCATTTAACCTTAGGTTAAATGCTCTAAGATTTTCTTATTTATTTATTTATTTATGTACACACAAAACACTTTACAGAGAAAAGAAAGAATACAGATAGAAGAGCACAAAGGTACTGCTTATTTCAATAGAAATTTCTTCCAGCAGACCTGCGACAGGACAGTTGGATGAAAGACGAAGACACAGTGTGTAGAAAGGAATAAGGAAACTTAAAATAGACTATAATAACTTAACTAATTATATATAAATTACACATATACCTTAACTAAATATAAGTACATACATATAATATACAAAATTACAATATGGTAGAGAGATAATGTTCTTTGACTTGTTTTTTGAACAGAGAAACATTTTGAGAGTCACGGATTTTAGGTGGAAGTGAGTTCCACAATCGTACTGCATGGACAGAGAAGGAGTGGGAATAGAAATGAGTTCTATGGGATGGGAAATTGAGATGAAGTTTAAGGCGGGATCTGCAAAGAGCATCGGCAGGGCGAGTAAACGAAAAACGATCGCGCAGGTAGCCAGGGTATGCAGGGTTAAATAGGATGTTGAAAAGGAGACATAATATGCGAGTGTTCCTGCGAAGACGGATAGGGTGCCACTTGAGATCCTTGCGGAACTGAGAGACATGATCGTATTTCCTCAGACCAAAAACAAAACGGATGCACAAGTTTTGCAAGCGCTCAAGCTTATTTAATAGCTCCTCGGTGGCATCCAGATAGCAGGCATCAGCGTAATCTATGATCGGCTGAATCAAAGTTTGAGCTAAGTAAATTTTAGTTTTAAAGGGTAGGAAAGTTTGAAGGGTTTTTAATGAGTGAAAGGAAAAATGCACCTTACGACTAACCTCATTGACTTGTGCTCGCCAAGAAAGATTGCTGTCAATTAAGACACCGAGATTCTTAGCCGTTTCGGTGTAAGGAATGGTCGAGCCGTCAAGGGATACTGGTGTCAGGAAAGAAATGTCAAGCGCTGTGCGATAACATCGACTGCCTATGATCATGGCCTGGGACTTGGAAGGGTTGATCTGTAAGCCATAAGATTTAGCCCATTCACTAATTCTCTCCAGGTCATGATTCATGGCATTAATCGCTAAGTCCACGTCCGCAAGCAGAAAATGTCGATAAAGTTGCAAATCGTCTGCGTAAAGATGGAAGCTGGAGGTGATCACCTTGGTCACAGTGTTTATGAAAATAGAGAAAAGAAGAGGAGAGAGAACGCCACCCTGAGGAACACCAGCAGTGAGGTCACACCAATCAGAGAAAAACTCTTCAAGACGAACACACTGAGAGCGACCCCGAAGATAAGAGTCAAACCAGGCTAGTGCAGAGGAAGAGAAGTTAATAGACTGAAGGACCCCAAGCAGAATGTCAAAATCCACAGAGTTAAACGCACAACTGAAGTCAAGCAAGACTAACAAGGTGAGAGATTTATTCTCCATAGCCCAGCGGATGTCGTCAGTGACCTTCAAAAGTGCGGTAACGGTACTGTGACCTGCCCGGAATCCAGATTGGAAAGGACAGATAAGAGTATTAGACGAAAGGAATCTGGAAATTTGACCATGAACAATGTGCTCGAGAACTTTAGAGAGGAAAGGAAGTATGGATATGGGTCTGAAGTGGGATAAAGAAGAAGGATTACTTATTTTGGGAAGTGGTATTATGTGTGCCTGTTTCCAGGCTGAAGGAAATATGCCAGAGAATAAAGAGTAGTTAACAATATTATGAGTGAGAATGGGCAGGAGTTGCGGGAGAATAGGAATTATCATTCGCGAACACAGATTATCATGGCCAACAGCAGAGGAAGAAATAGCAAGTAGAGATTTTTTAACATCGTCATCAGAGACAGAGTTTAAATTAAATAGTGGGCAATTCGGTAACGGCAATTCGGAGAGTACAGACAAAGTGGAAGTTTTGACGCAAGGGTCCAAAGAGACAGGTGGAAGAGAAAAGTGCCTATTAAGAGCCGACAAGTCGACATCTTTACAGGTATTAGTGGGAGGTTTGCCAATACCGACAGACTTTAGAAATCTCCAGACGTCAGAAGACTTGCGATCGACTAGCGATTCGTGGAAAAAGCGTCTCTTAGCATCCCTACACAGACGGTTGCAATGGTTACGTAGAGCTTTAAAATGAGCAAGATTCTGATCCGTGGATCTACGCTTGTACCTGCTCTTTGCCTTGTCCGTACGAGAAATAACGTCTTTAATTTGAGTAGTCATCCACGGAGCAGGATTATGCTTAACTCTAATTCGCCGACGCGGTGCATGCTTGTCATATAAACTCAACAGTTTGGCATTGAAGTAATTCACTTTATCATCGACACAGGCGCTCTCGAAGACGAGAGACCAGTCGATGTCATCTGCATCACGCTTTAACGCCTCCAGATCAATTCCGTTATAATTACGCAAATAACAGATTTGAGGTTTGCGTTTAGGAGGTCGAATACAATAGGAGAGATAGATGAGATCATGGTAAGAAAAAGTTGCAGTAAGTTGCCCAAACTCAGCAACATTGTGAGGGGAAGAAACAATCATAAGGTCAAGAAGAGAAGGCGTGCAGTTTGGAAAGTTATGTGTCGCAGAAAGAGGCAGGATTTCAAGATTAAAAGAAGATAAAAGAGAACGGAGTTTCAGTGAACGAGAGTCTTTTCTAATTAGACATGTGTTAAAGTCTCCCATCAAAACAACATGCTCGTATAACGGGCAAAAATTATTTAGCGACGATTCCAAAGAGTCAAAATAGTTTATGTGAAGGTTAGGGGAGTAGAATACAGCAAGTAATACTTTAGCATGGTGTAAGGTGATCTCTAGGAACAAGAATTCAGCCGACCCAGAGTACCCAGATGGAGACGCACTCACAATTTTGTGCGGTATATCAGCACGTATATAAATGGCGACACCACCACCACCCTTGCCAGTCCTGTCATTTCTGACCAGAACAAAGCCAGGCAGTGCATAGTGCGTAGAAAGGAGAGACGGCTTAAGAAAAGTTTCAGAAATAAGAAGTGCATCAAGATGAGCACTGCTAAAGGATGCCAGAAGATCGGAGTAGTGACCAGGAACACTCTGAGCATTAATATGGGCTATATGGAATTTTTTTGGATACTTAAAAAAGATAGTGGAGATGTTATCATGCAGAGTAGGAAGCGAAGACTCACTTCCAGCACTTACAAAACTACAAGTCGAAGAAGTACAGGAGAAAAAACTGTCATCTAGGTTGACAGGATCATCCATAGACGAACACGTAAATAACATATATATAATACGAAGAAAATAATACAACTAAATTTATATAACAAAATTAAAACTATAATTAAAACTAAACGTATGGGCTGATTGCTATAGCAACCACCCTAACTCACTGGTGAGTGACAAGTCATTTACCAAAAAACAAAATTAATAAAACAGCGTACAACGAATTGATGCACAAAAACCGACAATACAAAATGTTGAAAACGGAACGTTGCACATCTCTAGATCGCTGTCAAATTGACATTGACAAATTGACAATGACAGTTTGACAGTTCAGTCCAGCCGGTTGAATGACTTGAACAAAAAATAATAATAATTATGAAAAAAAATATTATACCGACATCTTAATCAACACAAACGCAGAAAGAAAGAAGGTGATGCGGAAAATATCAATTAAATAAAGTACCGGCACAGAAACAAGTAAAAATCGTATACTCCGGCTTGATTATTCAAGAAGTAGGTAGCTTGGTGATCGAACGAAACAACAACAACATTAATTACGCCGACGCGCCTTCCTTTGGTCTCTTGAGGGTGTAGCAGAAGTCTCAGTGGCGCTCACATTCTTTGGAGAAGAATGTTCCACCGTCTGCGTGGCGTCACGAAGACCGCTAGATGCCTTGGGAAACCGCGACACCAGAGCTTTAAGCTCACCCGGAGTCTCGATCTTGTGACGTTTGGTATCAGGTGTTATGATTACAATCCTGCCCTCCACCGACCAGCAATTCTGCATCCCAAAATGCTTGCGCGCGTCCATGAAAGTTTGGTGTCTGCTGTGCGTCAAGAATTCGGAGATGGTGATACCTTTTCCTTTCAGGGACTTCTTGCTCTCCCAGATTAAGTGACGGTGCTCAGTGGTGTATAGCCTGACCAGTATAGGCCGAGCTTTGCCTCGTGTAGAACCCAATCTATGGCAGACATGGATCCTATCCTTCCCAATCTCAGGTAAGCTCATTTGGTCGGCTAATATCCTGTGAACCACTTCATTGTTGGAATGGGGTTTGTTTATCAAACCTCATTTGTGTCCTGGCTGGACAGATTATTTTCAATCAATGGCACATGTCATGTTAAATTTAAAATATAGGTGATGACTGCTGATGTTGTGTCAGCTCTCTTAGTGTTTAGATCGATCCGTGTATTCAACCTAAAAGCATTATATAATTATGTAAAGTACCAAGCAGAGTCTGTAGATTTATATTACACGTCTTCCATAGCCCACCTGGTTTTCTTTAACAGGTTATGGGCCCAGACAGAAGAATAATTTTTCTAATTTAGTATTTTTCAGTCGTCAATAATATGCCTGGCAACCAGATGTTGATTTTATAACCGTAGTAACGGAAAAAGGTTTGTCAAAAATAACTGGAGTCTTTGTAAGTATTTTTACATTTGTATAGAAATGGATTCGCTAAATAAACTAAGAAAAAATTTGAATTACAAATATTGGAGACAGATTACGAAATTATTTCTGGAAGCAAAATGCCATGATGGAAAAGATATCAATGAAGCGAAAGCGAAATATATAATATTAAATGCTATAGATGAACAATTATTACATTATGTAATTAACTGTAAAACAACAAAAGATATTTTTGATACGTTGGATTTAGTTTTTAGACATAATATTAAAGAAGACAATCATCTCAAAATCATTAAATTCTATAGTTATAACCATACAGGAAATATTTTTGACGACATTGGTTTTTTACAAAATTTGTGTTCAGAGATAAATAGCAATGAATATAAAATTTCAGAAGAAAATTTAATGCAGAAAATAATAACTATACTGCCTGATAAGATGAAATTATTTAAACATATTTGGGAAATAACACCTAGAGAAGACAAAAATATACAAACACTAATTCTGAGACTTCAAAATTTAGATATGCAGGAAACTGTGGTCTGTAATAATGAAGTTTTAAAATCAACAGAGAAAGTATGTTTTAACTGTGGTAAACCGGGCCACATTGCAAGATTTTGTAAAAATGAAAAATGCAGTCATTGTAGGAAAACAGGGCATGCAACTAACAATTGTTTTACAATAAAAATTTGTAAAAATTGCAATAAGAAAGGCCACATCCAAAAGTATTGCCGGAACCAGGTTTGTAAAAAGTTAAACATGACGATACCAATAAAAGCAGTCATTGACTCAGGAGCTTCTTCTCATATGTTTAATAACAAAAACATTATAAATTTTACAGAAAGAATAAACATAGATATAAAGTGTGCGAATGCAGAAAACCTCATAGCCAAAGGAACAGGTACGATAAATACCAATTTTGGTTTAATAGAAGATGTGCTGTATGTCCCAGGAGTCTCAAGGAACCTGATATCAGTAAGTTCAATCACGGACAAGAATGGGTCAGTGTTCTTCTCTGGAGATGAGGTATTTATATCTAGAAATAAGAAAATTATTCTTAAAGGCTATAAAACCAAAAATGGCCTCTATGAGACAGATTTTTCGGCCAATTTTACTAGAGAAGCCTTACTGACTGAGAGTGCCAATATCTGGCATTGTAGGCTAGGTCACGTATCCGATGTGCCGCGTCTAGCAAAGCTGGTTGATGGGATTGAAATTGGGAGGGGACATTTGAATAAAATTTGCGAAATCTGCATAAAGTCTAAAATGACAAGAAAGCCCTTTGGAGATAACCGTATTAAAGCAAAATTCCCTTTAGAAATTATACACACAGATATTTGCGGCCCAATTGAAGTTCCCACTTGGGATAACAAAAAATATTTCATCACCTTTTTGGACGATTTCACACATTTCTGTGTTGTTTACTTGATCACCTTCAAAAGTGAAGCTTTTGAGAAAATAAAACAATTTGTATTTTTGGCAGAAAATCATTTCAGAAATAAAGTTTATAAAATAAGATGTGATAACGGTGGGGAATTTACAAACAATAACCTTCTTTCGTGGTGTAACTCAAAAGGAATAATATTAGATATGACAATACCCTATACACCTCAATTGAATGGAAAAGCTGAGAGATTAAACAGAACCTTAATGGAGAGAACTAGAGCTTTGTTATTTGATGGTCGTGTTCCGAATTATTTATGGGGTGAAGCTTTGTTGACAGCTAGCTTCCTTGTTAATAGGAGTCCTACGGATGGATTAGACAAAACACCTGCAGAAATGTGGTTTAACATAAAACCAAACCTTTCAAACATCAGAAGATTTGGATCTACAACCTTTTACAAAATAAATTCCGGCTTACGCAAACTCGATGAGAGATGTAACAAAGGCATCTTAGTTGGTTACATAAGAAATGGTTATAAAATTTGGGTAGAAGAAGACAGGAAGATTATAAGAGCAAGGGATGTAAGGATTAATGAAGACGAACAAGGCATATATATTGATCCAGAAGAAAACATAGTAAGAATAAATGGGCTTTGGGAGACGAATGAAGACGAACAAGAAGTTGTAATAAGAGAGACGCGTGGTAGTGAAGAATGTCGAGCAGGAGAAAATTTAAGAAGAAGCATTAATGTGGATAATAATCGAGAAGGTGAAAATTGTGTCAGATTCATTGATGAAACAAATGATGTTGCAAGTAATGAAGGTGAAATAAATGAAAACGAAATAAGAGAAGCGGAAAGAATAAATGAAGAAATCATAAATATTGAAAATAATAATGATAATCTTGGTAGGCGTTTAAGTTTTGATAATAATATACAAAATGATGAAGGTAATGAAGAATTTTTTGATATTGAAGAGGTTGAGGAAAATGAAGATCGAGTAGTAGAAATTGATGTAAATAGAAGAATACAACCAGCTAGAGAGCGAAGACTTCCAGAACGTTATAAAGACTATGTAATGGATTACGATACTGAAGTATCTATGTTAACATATGAAGAAGCAGTAGAATCAAGAGAAAAAGACAAATGGAAGAAAGCAATAGAAGAAGAAATAAAATCTTTAGAAGAGAATAATACGTGGACTTTTGTAGAAAAGAAAGAAGCAGAAAATAAAAAATTAGTAACGAGCAAATGGATTTTTACGGTAAAAACAGATGGAAGATATAAGGCACGATTAGTTGCAAGAGGTTTCCAACAAAAGTACAAAATAGATTACGATGAAACATATAGTCCAGTAGTGAACACAAATTCTTTAAGAATATTGTTTTCAATTGTTGCCAGTAAGAAATTAAAAATGAAGCAGTTTGATGTAAAAACCGCCTTTTTGCATGGCGATCTAAAAGAATGTATCTATTTGAAAGTCCCCAAGGGCTATAATAATAAAGAGGGCAAAGTTTGTAAATTAAACAAAAGTTTATATGGATTGAAACAAGCACCACTAATGTGGAATATTAAATTTACAAATTTTTTAATTAAAATGGGATTTAAGCAGCTAAAATTAGATCAATGTATTTTTGTGATGGAAGGAGAAAGAAGAATCATTCTTGCAATATACGTAGACGATGGATTGGTGATTGGAGAAAGAGAAGAAGATCTTCTACATGTGATTAACACATTAAGGAAAGCTTTCGAATTGAGAATTTGTGAAGAAGTGTCCAATTACATCGGCTTGGATATAAAACAAGATGAAAATGGAGTAAAAATTTTTCAGAAAACCTATGTTGAGAAGATTGTGAAGAAATTTAACATGAATGAAGCTAGAGAATGTAAAAGTCCAACTATTTTAATAGAACAACATCCATCAATTAAAATTGATAATAAAGCTCATGAATTGTATAGAGAGATGATAGGGTCATTGTTATATTTGTCTAATAAAACTAGACCAGATATTAGTTTTCATGTGGGTTATTGTTCAAGACATCAAAATTCTCCAAATTTAAATGATCATAATAACGCAAAAACAATTTTAAGATTTTTGAATGGTTCAAAGGATAAAGGTATTCACTTTGGTGAAGGTGATAAAGTGCTCAGAGGATATTGTGATTCGGATTTCGCGGGGGATCCAGACACTAGACGTAGTACTTCGGGTTTCGTGATTTGGTTGAACGGTGGACCAGTGGCATGGAGCTCAAGAAAACAGTCTGTAGTAGCACTGTCGAGTACGGAAGCTGAATTTATAGCTGCAGCAGAATGTTGCAAGGAACTTTTGTTTATAAGAGATCTAATAAACGAAATTACGAATGAAAAATTAGACCTTGAGATGAGAGTTGATAATCAATCAGCAATTTGGCTAATGAGAAAGGGAATTATGAATAAAAGGAGTAAACACATAGATGTGAAATATTATTATCTTAAAGATGCAATTGATACAAATAATATATCGGTTAAATATTGTCCAACGGGATCACAAATAGCTGATATACTCACAAAATGTTTACCACCTGTGAAATTTGAACGCTGTCAGCGGAAACTTGTGTCTTAGTGATAAGTGCGGGCTAAAGTGAACTAATAAGTGTTTTGGGTTAATATAATATGGGTTATTATTATCTAGTATGTAAGTTTTTTTTTTATGGGGTATATAATTATCTATGATATAGAAGTTGTGTAGAGTTGTGATGTAAACTTAAGGAGTCCTGATATTAGTTCATGTCAATGATAGTGTTGTTTGAATTGTTTTTCAGCAAAATATTTCAAAGAATTAAGGGGTGCTAAATTATGATCCATTTAAGGGGGTGCCAAATTATGATCCATTTAAGGGGGTGTGGCGTAAATGGTAAATGAATCATTTATAGTAAAAAAAAAGAGTACTCGATTAAACATAACTTTTGTTAAATTTTACATTGTTTTTCAGTACCTATGTTGGAACCTCAAGTTTTTATATCAGAACTTTATTTTTGATAATTTCTTATCTTGTTAGTATAGGTATTTTTGTTTGTTTATGTTGTATTGTTATGTTTAGAATATAATATTAATTATGAAGTTAAATAGGAGTTGTGTGATGATGAAGTTGAGTAGGTGTTTTTTGTAATGAAGTTGAGTTGAGTGTTTTGTAATTATGAGTTCGAGTAGTACCTAGTATATTTAAATGTGATGATGAATTATTGATACTGGTTCAGATGAGTTTGAGTAGGAGTCATAGAATTATTAATGAAATGTTTTTAGTCAGTTAGGTTATGAGATAGTTAATATTGGATGATGTGTCGTTTCGAGTGGTAGCATAATAAAATATAATATTGGATGTCGTGTTGTTTCGAGTGGTAGCACAATAAAATATGATGTTTATTTTCTTATTGATACGGATGTTAGATTGATGTTCAGATAATTTAAGTAGGACATATTATAGGGTTGTTGAAATGTTATGTTCTTAGAATATTGTTGAAGTAGGAACTTGTATTAATGTTAATGAGTGTTATATACGTTTATGATGTTATTTAAAGACAGTTAGGTGTTTGTTAACTGATGTCGAATTTTTTAATATACAGGATGCTAGTAGAAATGTTGAAATTTATAATATATAGGGTGCTAATAGAAATATGTTAAAACTTTAAGGTGGTTGTGTATTAGTAAGAGTTTTAGCATGTGCAATTGATTGAGGGGGTGTGTTGGAATGGGGTTTGTTTATCAAACCTCATTTGTGTCCTGGCTGGACAGATTATTTTCAATCAATGGCACATGTCATGTTAAATTTAAAATATAGGTGATGACTGCTGATGTTGTGTCAGCTCTCTTAGTGTTTAGATCGATCCGTGTATTCAACCTAAAAGCATTATATAATTATGTAAAGTACCAAGCAGAGTCTGTAGATTTATATTACACGTCTTCCATAGCCCACCTGGTTTTCTTTAACATTCATGCAGCTTTTCACCAGGATGCTCCGCGATCCCATGAAACAGGAGAACCTTCCTCCGCATCAGAGTTTCATGCCTGTCAAATCCTAGAGACAGCATCTCAATTTGGCTTTTGAATTTAGAGAGTGCCTGCCATACAAAAGTTTTAAAATCAGCGAACTCACTTGCAAGTGCTGATAGTTCCAGTGTAGGCCAAGTTTCAGTGGAAGCATGCTTGAGCTTGTTCTCATACTCTGCCATCCGTGAATGGAACAATTGCTCCAGGTCCTCCAGGCTTGATGCAAGTTTTGAATCCATGGTGTGGTTGAGTAAAGTAATTAATTAGGTAGAAGTACAAGATATCAGAGAGATTTGAAAATAATATATAGTGAGTGTAGGGTGGTAAATGTCAATAAAATATAATTAAAACATTAAAAATTAAGTTAAAAATTAATTAAAATTAATTAAAACTGGGAGCTGTCTATAAGGCGTGTTTACTCTGTGTCTACCCACAAAGAAAAAAAACCTTCTTCTGTTTTTAGTATATAATAATAATATAATAATATGCATCACCCACATTCATCGGTTATGAGACTGTATATCCCACGGAAGTGCGGTGGTCGTGGCTTTTTAAATGCTAAGACCCTGCACAACCGCGAGGTATGCAGTCTTAGGGAATACTTCCAGGCCGCCGACGTGGGTATGCATCGAGATGTAGTAGCGGTGGACAAGGGCCTCACCCCGCTCTCCTTGGCTAACGAGAACTGGCGCAAACCTATAGTATTAGATACTAATGACCGCAGGGAAGTATGGCAGAGCAAGGAGCTTCACGGACGCTTCTACCGGGTCCTACATGGGCCCGATGTAGATCTTTTAGCATCCGTGGCCTGGCTGCGATTTGGTGACCTTTTCGGGGAAACCGAAGGTTTTGTCTTTGCGATTATGGACGAAGTTATGATGACAAACAACTACCGGAAATATATTGTGAAGGACGGCACGGTTGACATTTGTCGGGCATGTCATCGGCCGGGGGAATCAATCAGACACATTATTTACGGTTGTTCTAGTCTGGCTAACGGAGACTATTTGCATAGACACAACCTTGTAGCCAGGATTATCCACCAGCAACTTGCTCTTAAATACAATCTTGTGGAATCGGAAGTGCCTTACTATAAGTATGTGCCCGACCCAGTTCTCGAAAATGGCAATGTCACGTTGTATTGGGATCGGTCTATCATCACTGACAGGACTGTTGTTGCTAATAAGCCTGACATAGTGGTGATAGACCGACTAGAGCGTCGCGCAATGATTGTTGATATTGCGGTCCCCCATGACGAGAACCTCGTGAAGGCGGAGAGAGATAAGAAAAGTAAGTATCTTGATCTGGCTCGCGAGGTTGTCGACATGTGGGATGTGAATACAGCAGTCATTGTGCCGATAGTCGTGACGGCCAATGGTATAATAGCCAAGAGCCTCGACGAACATCTTAGGAGGCTCTCGTTGGGCAGCTGGATCAAGGCCTTGATCCAGAAAGCGGTACTCCTGGACACGGCTCGTATTGTTAGGAGGTTCCTCTCTCAGGAGCCCTGACCACCGGTAGCTTGGACCCTGTTCCCGATACCGGTGGGCTACTATTTTTGTATTTTTAAATGTTCTTTTATTTTATTTTTTTAGAATGATATTTAAAAATGTAAAAATATGTAAATATAATAAATAAATGATATAATAATATAATATAATAATAGTTTTTAGTTTATAATATAATTTAATAATTACTATTTTCTGAATTGAATATACAACTAAATATTCTGTGAATATTTCAAGCGTCTACCTGTTTCCGTTATTAATATCGAGCAAAAAACAGCAAAAAAACACGTTTGTTGTATGGGAGCCCCCCTCAAATTATTTTTTGAAGTGAATACACAACTAAATATTCCGTGAATATTTCAAGCGTCTACCTGTTGTAGTTATTAATATCGAGCAAAAACGGCAAAAAAGTCACGTTTGTTGTATGGCAGCCCCCTTAAATATGTATTTTCTTCTTAGAGCATTTAACCTAGGTTTAATGCTCTTTCCATTTAACCTTAGGTTAAATGCTCTAAGATTTTCTTCTGTTTTTAGTATTTGTTGTTATAGCGGCAACAGAAATACATCATCTCTGAAAATTTCAACTGATATAGATACAGCCTGGTGACAGACGGACAGACAGACAGACGGATCGCAGAGTCTTAGTAATAGGGTCCCGTTTTTACCCTTTGGGTACGGAACCCTAAAAAGGTCTTGACACACGACATACATACAGGCAACGAAGTGATCCTCTACCTAAGGGTTCCTTATTTTCCTTTTGAGAAACAGAACCCTCAAAACCATCGGGACCATACCTAACTTCGGTACCATCCAGTACCTAATTACAAAATCATGAACGAGTACTGCCCGCCTTTGTTTCACAGTTCCACCACGTGGTCATTGTCTGCTCAAATGTTGCCGACAGCTTATTTTTAGTAACTAGAACAAATAACGAATTATTAACTATACCGCCGTCATGAGCTGTTCAATAAAACTTTACTACTTACTTCTGAGCGAATTCTAAAGCAACTATTATCTCCAAAAAAAAATTGCAAAGTTTTTAGGGAGTCATAATTGTGCCCACCTTTGTTACATTAGATACCGTACTGTCTAAATAATGCAGCCGCATATTGTAATAGTGTGAGTGTTGTTGTATTGTGTGTTTATGGTCGGGTCAAGTCGGGTGGTGTTGGTGTACCGCTCTCAGGTATTTAGAGGTAGGCGCGTGCCTTTGTAAATAGTTGCTAGGTATTAATGTTGTTGCGTCGATTTTGCGTAGTTTCGGCATTACAGACTTTTTGTTATTTGTGTGTGGGAAGTATTGCCTAACATGATTTTGATTGTTTCCATTTTGAAGCGCCATGTCATAGTCATCGTCATGTATATTGAAACATGTTGGTACTCATAAATAAAGTGTCAAACGCTGCAACAGTTAAGGCAAGAAATATTATGACCTAATTAAAGAGAAATCCTCAATTCCAAATTCTTACTTTGCTATGCAATTATTAGAATCCAGTGTCTATTTCTAATTAAAAACACAAACAATGAGTCTAGACATTTCTTTAATCCCTAGTACGGCTAGCACCAAATTCTAGACACTCACCACGAGTTTCTGGAAGCAAAATTAAGGTGACAAATTTTCAAGCATCTGCTGGGATTGGCTAAGAATAGGAAAGAAAGAAGAAGTAAAATAAACGCTTTTTTATTTAATTTATAAGTCTTAAACATTTAATGGTCTATTTATCATGTTTTACCGAATAGTGAAAAATTATATGCATAATGAATTTTAATGATATTTATTTATTTATTTATTATTTATTTATTCATTTACACATACAATTATTTTTACAGGTAGAACCCAAGGTAATAAAAGTAGTCGTACAATGCGACACCCAGAGACGCCTCTTGAAATCTGATCACACACCTACTCGCGTCTATGATAGACCAGTCCCAAGAAACGGCTCCTTGTGCCGGCACAAGTTACATGGAGGACAACACACCAACGGTCACCCTCTGGAATTCCGCCAAAGAGCAGGAAAAAATGTCCAACCGTTGAGAGATGCTATTAATGATCGTAACCGCCCGACATACGGGTGCAAACTTTAATAGGTTTGTACGATATTATTTTTCCGATATCTATTGGTAATATTTGCTCCATTTTAATCATTTAATCACTTTGTTTTTCACCTTATTATCTGCGCAAATGAAACATAATTAGCGAAGTTTTAATCCACTAATAGGCTTCTATCAACATGATGTCAAAAATAGTCCTAATGAGCTTTTAAGATGTGTTCCTAATGATGTTTACAAGCTGCTAGTCACTAACAAAATAAGTAGGGTAGAATGGGGGAATTAGATAAAAAAACAATTTTTGGACACTTATTAAACTTTTAATTATCTGTATTTTATTTATTTATTAATAACCAACTTAAAAAATATAGGGTAGTTATAATTACCTTTTTTTAAATTTTACTTTCGCTCCCATTTAACTTAACGTTTTATTAATTATTTGCTTGTGTATTAATTAATTATGCTAACGATTTCATTTTGTGTTTTATAATGACCGTGTAAGGATAGGATAGGATAGATCCCCTTTTCCGCACTTGGACTCCCATTTGGTCCGTTGTCTGTGCAGCCGGGCGAGCACGGCCTACTGTGACAGGCTTGATTGAAGCCGTTATAAAATACGTGACACAAGCCTATCACAGAGGCCGTGCTCGACCGGCTGGCCTCTTCTCTGTGAGAGGGCATGGGCCGTAATCCTCCACGTGGGCCCAGTGTGGGTCTATGGATGTCACATGTCTTCGAATATTTGGTTCTAAGACATGTCGGTTTCCTCACGATATTTTCTTTCAACGTTTTGATAGCAGTGGTGATTAAATAATTTACACAAAGCCTGCCTGGGTTTGAACCCAAGACCTACAACTTGTAAGTTGTAGCCGTTACCACTAGGTTTAATAATTAGTTTTTTGTGTGTGTAAATTTTATGAATTAAGCGATTATTTCGTTGAAGTTATTTTATCTCGCTTGAATAGAATTAAGCAAAGTGAAATATTGTCCTTTTTATTTTATATCTCTATCTTAGGTATTGAATTCGTTACTCGTTCACATTATTATTAGTGCACTGTTGTCACGTGATCCTGGCTTTAACAACATTGTGCGCGTGGTGGCCATGTTGGCTGATGGCTGGTGAGGGGTCAAACTAACTGAGAGTGTTTGTGCGCTGAAAGGATTCGTGTTATCTTTGCGCTCGCGACAGTTGCACTTATAGTGAGCTAAATTAAATTATTATTAAAGATAATTCAAATTATGAGCTCAATATTGTCCAAGCTGTAAAAGTGGATATCATAACTAAATACCTACTATGTATGCACGGATGTAAATATAAATGTATACTTATGGATTTCAAAGATTGTTAATATTGGGGCTTTCAGAAATATTAGCTAGGTTTGGTTTTTGAAGAGATAACATTGTGACCATCATGGCATGTATTATAAATTAAAGAAAAATAAGAAACAATTTTAACAACAGAAGACAATAGTAATATTGCTCCGACAGACGTCTATCCTTCTGAGTAATATTACTATTGTCTCTCCGTGTCATCTCTAGATCAGCGTAGGTAGGTTGCAAAGCAAGTTCTATTTCGCCAACTTGCAAAATATCGCATTGTCTTTCTCGTAGCATAAAACGGGTTGGACCCTTTTTCGGATTATACAATTTGCATATTGTTAAGTTTGCAGCCTATGTAGGTTTGTTCCGAGAATGATGACTTGGTCTTATTATTGAACTAAGTTCCTCAATAACTCTTTTATTGTCCCTAGAAGATAAATATCTATTTTACGAACTTACAAAACGTCGCATTGTCTTCCGCGTAGCATAAAAGGAAAGTAAGTTCCTTAAAAAATACAGCCGCCCCACCTTGGTTCGCCCTCACCAGCGAGGCCAACAAACGAAGACTCCGTGCGCAGCAACAGCTAACACTGCGCCGCTCCATAAACGCTATGTGAGGAATGACATCATACAGCGTGACACCGGAATTGAGAGCCTGGATGAGTTTGTGGGGCGCTTAGCGAAGCAAATGTTCGCGTGGGCCGACTCTTCTGCCTGGCCCCATGTGAAACACTTGGCACGATGGCACGTGCGCCCGCAAGCAGAAATCAGTCTACACGCTGCTTACCCATACAATAATACTGCTCACCCTACACTACATCCCAGCGTAAAGTTTTGTTCTAAGTTAATATAGAAAAACTTCACGCTGCAAAGAGCCACTCATTACTCAACAGCCGCGAGTACACACGCACCGAATAGCGCTGCTCATGCGTTTCACCAATAGCGAGTACCTCGCTATTGGTGAAACGCATGAGCGTTGTAACTCAGTACTTTGCCTCTCCCAAATTCATTTACGGCGCCACTGACGCCTTCATTTTCTAAACTGTAGGTTCGTCCAGGTAAGCACTCCTGCTGCTGGTTACCCTAGCTGGGCTTCTTATGGTACGCCATTAGTTCCACCAGGTGGGGGTCGACCACCAGGGTGCCGTGAAAAAGCGGCGCGGCGGCATACCGGGCCTCTGTTACTTTTTCAGGATAAAAAATAATCTAAGTATGATGCTCAAGAATAATGTAGCATTCCACTGGTGAAAGAATTATCAAAATCGGTTCTGGAGTTCCAGAGATTCCTACAAACCATTCACAAACTTTACCTTTTTATATTATTAACTTATAAATCTTTATTTCAGATATTTGTGCACATTTTAGGCGTAGGTGCTATATACATACTTTGCAAAATTTATACTTGGCAATAATTCTATACTACTTATAAACTTCTAGCTGTGTGGATGGATGCGACACTATTGATAGAGTATTGAATGTATTGATAGCGTAGTTAGATCCACGTCAGTTCCCCAGATTATCTACTGCCTATTAACCTACCTGTTTATGTTCTGATGTAAGTAGATAGCTTGACTAAAGTCATAAGGTTATACCCTAATAATTACATGTAGGTACTCATATTGACTCACTAGTTAAACCAGAGTATTCGCTGAAAAATCAAATCATTAGCTACATGTTTATGTTTGACTAATTGTCACATAACAATAAAAACAACCTAATTACTACCAAAACTCACTTTCAATTTTACTTTAACATTATGTTTGTTTACTTTATACAAAAAACCCGATAGATACCCTTAAATTATTCATCACTCGAGGTTCGTTAAAGTGGCTACCTGTTCTGAACCCTTCCACCGGGAGGGAGTTGCTTAGTTAGGCCCCGCCTCTTTTAAACGACACTCGTCCGCCAGCATATTCGGACATGAACATTCGTTATCTGCACGTCTAGTTGATAAGTCCTCAAAATGGCTCTCTGGAGACCTTACGCTCACGAAGTTGCCTTGGACTTAAGTGATCCCGCGTCGAAGGAGGAGCCCGTGGCTCCGGTTCCCGCGCCTTGTGTTACTACAACTATGTGTCCGTCGGAACCATGTCGACGTCTGCCGGTACCGTACCCATTTCTGCCGGAACCGTGCCCATTGTACACGGAATCCCACTTCAATCATAGCCCAACGTACCAGCCTGCAGTGATGTTTGCTGTAGCATCGAGATCGACGATGTCTCCCGACCCAACCGGGAGCTGGACGCACAGGACACGAACCGCGCCCTCACCGTCTCTACACCAGGAAGATTCCTTATCGTTGACTGACGACGAGGAATATCAGGCATTTGAACGGGAAGCCCTACAAGCGATGGCAGCAAAGAACGGGGGAACCTTGTTGGGTAACCACCCGAGGATGCGAAGGGCGGTGCAAACGAGCCAGACAGCTGACGACGCACACAGGAAGCAGCGCGAGAGAAACAATTGCGCTGCCAAGCTGAGCAGAGAGAGAAAAAAGCTGCGAGAGGCTCGACTCGAATTACGAGCCTCTTTTTTGATGAAGAAGGTGGCCAAACTGCGCGAGCAGTTGGCCACCGGCATGTGTGAACGGTGCCGACAAAAGGAGTGAACAGTGTCGGACTCGAGAATATTTCATGTGTAGTGTTGTACAGAGAGTTTTAGTATTAAGTTATTTTAGTGAGTCGGTATAATTTAGTTAAGTATAGTTAGTTAAATATTTTAGTTCTATGTGTATGTATGTAATTATGTTTCCATGTTCTATCTGTGTGTTGTATATGTGTCCTATATGTATGTTCTATATGTATTATTCCGTGTAGATGAATAAGTTTTGGTAATTTTAATGACTAATTGTTAGTGTCTCACGAATTTAATCATTGAATTAAATTCGTGAGACACTAACAATTAGTTAATATTTTAGCTCAATTGGATAATATTTTTAATAATATTTTAAATATAAGTGAATATTTGTTTTTTTTACTAAAATGAATTGTTTTATTTCACCTCGCTACTTTTTGTAATAGAATTGAAGTTCTTCTTTACGATAATGAAGAATGCAAATCCTATCTTGCTATACTAACTCATAAACCCTTTCTGGTTGAATCCCTATTAGTTTTTACCAACTAACTTTTTGCCATCCAGTCTATTTTTCTAACTAAAAACACAGACGATGAGTCCCACACACACATTCATTTCCGTACCATTATCGCAAAAAACGGCAAAAAAATCACGTTTGTTGTATGGGAGCCCCCATTAATTCATTTTATTTTAATTTAATCATAACTATTTTCTGAATTGAATATACAACTAAATATTCTGCGAATATTTAATGCGTCTACCTGTTTCCGTTATTAATATCGAGCAAAAAACAGTAAAAAAAACACGTTTGTTGTATGGGAGCCCCCCTCAATTTATTTTATTTTAATTGAATAATAATTATTTTTTGAAGTGAATACACAACTAAATATTCCGTGAATATTTCAAGCGTCTACCTGTTGCCGTTATTAATATCGAGCAAAAAACGGCAAAAAAATCACGTTTGTTGTATGCGAGCCCCCCTTAAATATGTATTTTCTTCTGTTTTTAGTATTTGTTGTTATAGCGGCAACAGAAATACATCATCTCTGAAAATTTCAACTGTAGCTATCACGGTTCACGAGATACAGCCTGGTGACAGACGGACAGACAGACAGACAGACGGATCGCGGAGTCTTAGTAACAGGCTCCCGTTTTTACCCTTTGGGTACGGAACTGTAAAAAGGTCTTGACACACGACATACATACAGACAACGAAGTGATCCTCTACCTAAGGGTTCCTTATTTTCCTTTTGAGAAACAGAACCCTCAAAACCATCGGGATCATACCTAACATCGTTACCATCCAGTACCTAATTACAAAATCATTAACGAGTGCGGCCCGCCATTGTTTCACAGTTCCACCACGTGGTCCTTGTCTGCTCAAAGATTGCCGACAGCTTTTTTTAGTAACTAGAACAAATAACGAATTAGTAACTATACCGCCGCCGCCGTCATGAGCTGTTCAATAAAACTTTATTACTTACTTTTGAGCGAATTCTAAAGCAACTCTTATCTCCAAAAAAATTGTAAAGTTTTTAGGGAGTCATAATTGTGGCCAGCTTTGTTACATTAGATACCGTACTGAGTAAATAATGCAGCCGCATATTGTAATAGTGTGAGTGTTGTTGTATTGTGTGTTTATGGTCGGGTCAAGTCGGGTGGTGTTGGTGTACCGCTCTCAGGTAGTCAGAGGTCGGCGCGTGCCTTTGTAAATAGTTGCTAGGTATTATTAATGTTGTTGTTGCGTCGATTTTGCGTCGTTTCGGCATAACAGACTTTTTGTTGTGTTTGTGGGAAGTATTTCCTTGCATGATTTTGATTGTTTCCATTTTGAAGCGCCATATCATAGTCATCGTCATGGTTATTGAAACATGTAGGTACTGATAAATTAAGTGTCAAACGCTGCAACAGTTATAGCAAGTAATATTATGGCCTAAGTATAGAGAAATCCATAATTCCAAATTAATAACAGTCTAATGAAACTCTTACTTTGCTATGCAATTATTAGAAACAGACACTGGATTCCAATAATTGCATAGCACAGTAAGAATTTCATTAGACAGTAATTAATTTAGAGTTAAGCATTTCTCTTTACTTGGGTCATAATATTACTTACTATAACTTTTGCAGCGTTTGAAAATTAATTTATCAGTACCTACAACGGCTACAACAAATCACAGCAGACAGTGGCGGCTGGTGGATCATAGTAGTAGTAGTGCACATTGTCGTCTCACACTGGGTAATAAAGGTGAGACGTATATACGGGAATAGGTTTTTGGAATAGGTTTTTGGCCGGACGTGTAAAGACTTATTCCGTGCGCACCACATAAACGCGTCTCGAGTATTTAAGCGTAATGGCGTCTGACACGTAGTCACGTACTACCATACTCGCGTCTAGTGTTAGCGGCGGGCGATCCGGCGATCCACAGGCTCGGTCAGTTCCGGTGACATTCGGAGACGTTCGTTTGCGAGTCGATTTATTTGTTTCGCGTTTCTTAAACTACTGTCTATAGAATCACTGTTACTTTGGTAGGCAGAGTTGAAAATGTTTAGCAAAGTTTGTTTTTTTTAAATCAGTACCTAAGTCACAAAACGTCATAAGAACGGTACCTATTATTTACGTGAACATATGTTTAATATCACGTTTATAAAATAAGCTGACAGTCCTAAGCCTGTAAAGTATGAAGGGAAGTTTTTAATAAGACTTCATTTAAGTATTTTTGAGCCGAATGTCATAGATTAATAAGTTATATTTAAGTAACTTTGATGTGTAACTTGTTTAGAATTTTAGATAGCTAATTAAGTCAAGCCAAGAAAACAAAGTGTTTCACTCTCTCCACCAATACCATTCAATAGTTAATTTACAGAAGCGTGTACACTTTTAAAATGTAAAAAAGCAATTTTTTACATTTTAAAATTGTACACGCGTAATAAACCAACTACCAAAGCGTATTCTAATATACGTTAATAATCCATAAACCGAAAATACTCAATTACATTACTCCGACTAGCGTAGCGACTACTCGATCTTGATATTACGAAGACTCGGACTCGGACTCGCTATGGAAACTTGAATAAACTAGAGACGCCTCAATACTCGTGGACCTTTTTTTTGGAATAAGTATTTTAGCGGACGCGTACTTCTAAGACTCAGTACGCATTTTACCAAGTACGTCACACCTCTACTGGCTGGGTAATTGTGTTAGATTTGCTAAAATTGAGCGAGCCTATGTAAATCGGCAAACCATCTCGCTTGCGCAATCGGCAAACTTCTAATTCGTTGCCAACGCCATCTAGTTACGTCGTTGTACAACTTTTAATGTTGTTACTCGACCCTAAGATAAATTTCGTTCGTCAAACCTCGCCCGCTCTCGGTAATCTTCGGTTCGCTGGTACGGCGCACGAGAATGGTCATAATATTTCGCCGTACATTTTCTATTGAACTATCTCTGTCTCACGCGCCAGGCGTTTTCGCTTGTTTCTCGTAGAATTGTATGAACTCTCGCCGTGCGCTTTAGCCTAGCGCACGGGGAGTATTTTTTACAGCAATATACGTCTTATTACTTTAGCAAAGAGCTTAAATTTGTTCGTCATAATTTCGTAAATATTGAATCGATCGTTAATCAGATATTATTAAACATTTTTATTTTATTTCTAAACCTTTTTAAATCTGGCAGTTCAGTGCACGAGTGAACTTAAAGTACAGCCGCCTCTGACAGCAGATAACGCGTGCTTGACGATTAGTCACATTAATTTTGCGATAATTTTGCTTACAGAAACTTGTGGTTAACTATGGATAAGAAACTGGGCCTAAAATGCTAGAAAAATTACAATCCACAAAAAATTAAACAAAAATTGCCAGAAGATAAAAAAGTCCGAAGTTGTCAATACCCCGGCAAGTACGGCCATTTCATGACCGCCACCACCGCCGTCCATCGGACTAGCGAGGCAGTATAGGGTTAAAGATTAATTGTAATAGCCATTACCTATTATTTGGATTTTGTTATTAGTTTTGTTCTAGAACTTCTGCAAGGGATATGCCATAAATAAATAAGTCGTTTTAATGATTATGTATATCCAATGTTTGGGAAAATTTACGGAAAATATATTAAAAAGGGAAGGAGTATGGTAAATATTAAGTATTACCAATCAATTTAGGAATTTCTAGATTTCCTCAATATCATCAGACTCGTTCAGGTAACGGACGCTCAAGAGACGCCATGTTGGTTCAGACAAGCTTAGTATTAAGGCGCAGATTCCCTTGAATAGCTGATTTTTAAATGAGAATCACGTCTTAACGGCTAGTCGTAGTTTTTTGGCAAAAATATATGTTGCACTAGACCATTTTCTTAATAATTTGATCTAGGAAAATTTTGAGTTTTATTCGTATAACATAGTGTAATTAATTTGTAAAGTTATGTCTAAAACGGACATAAACACGACAATCACACCAAAACCGCTGGGCGTATTTTAATGAAATTGACACCATCTCAAAGACAATTTAATTATCTACATTTTGATCTGAGGCTTTTTTTTTAAGTCATAGAATAATAAGGAAAGTACAAAAAACTACGAAATTTTGGGTCGCGCGGGTGTAAAACGAGTGCGCGTTTTGTTCCCTCAAGGTCGTTGGCGTTAGTCGTCGTCTTAAACATAAGTGCAAGTCAATATTCTCGGAACGAACCCCGCAAACGCCATGCAAATTGTATAATCGGCATATTGCTGTGTTCGATTCTTATTATCAAATTGAGGGTAGTTGGTAAATCATCGCCAACCTGCCCTCGACCTACGTCGCGGTTCAATATATCCGTGGCGTGCAGTACGACTTAGCGCCCTGAGCTGGATGAACGTTTGCGAACTCACTACCGTGTGGTGTGCGATCTTCAAGAACTTTGAACCCAGAGTACGTCAGGCTGCCTATCTGTGAAGTGCCGTGCATGCTGCAGGTCTTCTGCTGACCCGGGAGTTGAGACGAGGTAGGTGGTGTTCAATTGCCCTCTTGGAGATCGTAGGAACGAACAATTTCCACCCACAACGTCTTTACATACAACATTCTACGGTTCATAAGCCGCCAGCAAATATTTTCTAAAAAAGGTTGGTCCAAAACCGAACAACCAAAAGTGGTCCTTCGGAGCCTGATGGCATATGAACCCTCGAACTCATTGTTCAATTCTAGCCGTGCTAGATAATTTTCTACCTAGCTCGTAGCTAGCGATAGCGTGATTACAGACGTTCTGTTCACCCGTTCCCTTCAGATTCTGACCGTGTCAGTGTCGTATTAATTCTATTATAGTTTCATCTTTACACATCATACACGTATAAATTTATAAATCGTACATAACATTTGGTGTGTTGGTAATTAATTTGCAATAACATTCGTACAAGTATTCCGTATTCGTTCATTTTACTTTGACCACGCCATCTGCGTTGTAGATAAAACAAAATGGCGCGACCAGTTACCAGAAGTAAAGAAATGAAAGAAGTAGCTGAAGCGTGCCAAAGTAACGAATTAACAGTGTTAATTAATCAAAAACAACGAATATTTGAGCGAATGCAAAGTGCTTATGATCTGTCAAAGGATATTTCGGATCCCGCATCGAAAGAATTATTTTTGATGCACGTGGCTGATATTGATAATTTACGTACTTCTTTTGAAAGTCTTATCGTTGAGATTCTTGAAAAGGAACTTGAATATGACCCTAAGTCATTCCTTCGTAATCATGAATTGAAAGGTTTTGATGATTTATATTTTCGAGTTAAGTTATGTGCATCGAAATGTGAACCTTCTGGCTATAGTAATAAGGTTGAAGATACTTCGCGCTCTGTGGAGTCAAGACCAAGACTTCCTAAGTTAGAACTTTTTACATTCGATGGTGACATTGAAAATTTTAATACATTTTTCGAGACATTCTGTTCTTTAGTTCATAATCAGACAAGTATTCCAAAAATAGATAAATTTCACTATTTGTTGTCATGCACAAAAGGTTCTGCATTAAATATTGTAAAGAGTGTGCCTATTTCTGCGAATAACTACGAACTCGTTTGGCAAAGTCTTCTTGATAAATATCAAGATAACAGAATGTTAGCTGGTAGGTACTTAGACAAAATGTTAACTTTTTCGCCGCTGCAAAGAGAATCAACTGATCATTTGAACTCATTTATCGAAACCTTTGACCATTCATACAAAGCTATAGAAGCGTTAAACATTAAGAATTTGAATAGTTATATAATGTGTCATATTGCTTTGAGGGCTTTAGATCCCCATACACGTAAAATCTTTGAACAAAACATAAATCAAAAAACTATTCCAAATTTTTCAGATGTAATTAGTTTCGTTCAAAATCATATAAAAGTTTTAAGTCATTCTGCATCCTACTCATCGAGTTCAAGTGCACAGCAAAACAATTAGCGTAAACAATTCCCGCCTAGTAGGCAGAATAAAAATAATTATTCGCATGTAACTTCAAGCTCAAAATTGTCATGTTTACATTGTGGAGAGAATCATATGATTTTTAGGTGTAATAAGTTTCGTGATCTGACTAATACACAACGCATTAGCCGTGCTAATGAAATAAAGTTATGCCACAATTGCTTAAAACCGAATCATACGATGCAAGAATGCAAAAGTGAATTTAGATGTGATGTTTGTAAGGAGCCGCATCATGTTCTATTGCATCGGGAAGCGAGCGATAGCGGACCTAAGCCGGTTTGTTATTCTGTTCCCACCGTAGTCGAACAGGCGCCCGCGACGGTGTCGTCATGCGGAATGCAAGCGTCCGCCGCTGTTATCAATGATACTGTCAATCACTTAGCATCCACACTTAGCTATGCAGTCATATTGGGAACAGCTGTTGTACATGTGTTGGATTCATTTAACAACTACCAAGCTGTGCGTGTTTTAATAGATTCAGGTGCGCAGTCAAACTTTATTACACAAAATTGCTTTCAACGTTTAGGATTATCTGCTAAAAAGTGTCCTTATAATATTCTAGACCTCGGTGGCGAACTAGTCAAGAATAATGGCATGGTATCGTTAACTTTAAAGTCACGTTGTACGACTTCTTGTTTTAATTTAAATGCAGTAATTTTACCTCACCTGACTTCGGACATGCCTACCGTTAAAATACCTCAAAAGGTAGTTGATGATTTTAAAGACTTACATTTAGCTGATCCGTTGTTTTATAAAAGGTCGCCAATTGATATTATTTTGGCTGGTGACATTTTCCCGTACATTTACGATGGAAAAAAGATGATAATAAACTCCGATGTACCAGCCGCTTTAAGCAGCGTATTTGGTTATGTCATAATGGGAAGACTAGAGATGCAATCCTCTAGCAATTGCAATGTTGTAGCGTCTACAACATCGTTAGTATCGTATACTATCGAAGAACATAATTTAAATGAAACTCTCAAACGTTTTTGGGAAGTGGAATCTTTACCGTGTGAAGTTCCTATTGATCCGTTAGAGGAATTAGCGGAAAAAATGTACATGGAGAAACACTATCGTGATGAAATCGGTAGATATGTTTCCCCAATTTTATTGAACCCTGAGCATAAGGCGCTCGGTGATTCATATAATACTGCTCTTAAGCGACTGCTTCAGGTTGAGCGACGTCTGGATCGGTCTCCAGACCTTCGTAAGGCCTACGTCGACTTTATGAAAGAGTACGAGTCACTTGGACATATGGTACCATACACTGGTACTGAACCTTCGGGTTATTTTGTCCCACACCATTGTGTGTTGCGTCCATCTAGTACTACGACGCCCTTGCGTGTAGTGTTTGATGGATCCTCAAAAACAAGCTCTGGTATTTCACTGAATGATACACTTTTGACCGGTAGAAAGCTACATCAAGATATTTCAAACATAATATTAAATTTTAGGCTTTACGATGTCTGTTTTACTGCTGACGTGTCAAAAATGTACCGAGGCGTGATCATAGATCCTGCTGACAGGAAGTACCAGCATATCCTCTGGCGTGATAATCCTATGGACTCGGTTTGTATTTATGAGTTAAGTCGAAATACTTACGGTCTTCGTAGTGCACCTTTTGTTGCTGTGCGTACGTTGCACCAGTTAGCCTCGGATGAGCTAGATCAAAGCATGCCACGTGGTGATGTGGAGCCAAGATCCAAGGCGGCGTACGTACTGACCAAAGGCTTTTACGTTGACGATGTCCTATGGTCTTGCCAGACCCTGGAAGAAGCTTGCACGTTGCAAGACGATTTAATTTCCTTACTTAAGAGTGGTGGATTTGATTTAAGAAAGTGGGCTAGTAACTGTCCTGAGTTGCTAACAAGAATGCAATCGGATCAGGTTTCTAACATCAACTTTCAGGACGATACGTTATCGTCATCTCTCAAGGTTTTAGGATTGACATGGTTACCTTCGTGTGACTCATTCTCTTTTAATTATAATTTAACTGACGCAAAACAAACTAAGCGTTCTGTTTTAAAACTACTCGCGAGTATATTTGACCCAGTAGGTTTTATCGCACCATGTACTTTTGTCGCAAAGTGCATAATGCAAGATCTTTGGAAACTCGGCCTTGGTTGGGATGATCAATTGCCATCTGAGCTGACCATCCAGTGGAATAAGTTTATTTCCGAACTGCCAGTTTTAGGTCAATTGCGAATTGAGCGTCATGTTTTAATACCTCACTTCAGTCAAGTGCAGCTAATAGGATTCTGCGATGCGTCATCACGTGGCTATGCAGCTTGTATCTACTTACGTAGTCAAGATAAGGATGGTCACGTGAAAGTTAGGTTACTAATGAGTAAATCTAAGGTCGCGCCTCTCAATCCAATTTTGTCAATTCCTAGGCTTGAGCTCGAAGCTGCGGTTCTATTATCAAAGATAGTTAGTTTTGTCGTACAACACTTAACCGATTTTAAGGTTTCCATTATTGCGTTAGGTGATTCAAACAATGTTTTAGCGTGGCTGCAAACGCCACCTTATAAATTAAAAACTTTTGTGGCTAACCGTGTTAGTCAAGTGACCGCCGTAGTGCCACCAAATTGTTGGTTTCACGTGAACAGCGAAAATAACGCTTCCGACGTTTGCTCGCGCGGAGCAATGCCAGCTCGCTTCGTAAAATATGCTACGGATTGGGTTCACGGTCCAACATGGCTTTACGAAAGCCAACAACAATGGCCGATGAAACCATTCTATATAAAGGAAGGATATACCATTCCTGATATTAAAACTAATTGTGATACGTTCGTTTTAACTACGAGTGACGATAAAAATATACCATTCAAAAATAACTTAGAAGAAACATTTAATAAAATTTCATCTTTTAATAAATTGCAACGTCTTATGGCCTGGTGGCAGAGGTATATGAATAACATCAAGTCTAAGGCATCTGAAAGGACATATGGGCCTCTCAGGGCTTCAGAGCTGAAAAAGGCTCGCCATACAATAATTCGAGTGATACAATTAAATCATTTTCATCATGAAATCGAAGCGTTGCTCAAAGATAAAAATAAAATCCTTGCTTCCCTTCGTAAACTTTCACCCTTTGTAGATTCTTACAATTTCCTCAGGGTGGGGGGTAGACTCGTGCATTCCGATCTACCTTATAACACTAAGCACCCTGTGCTCTTGCCTAAATGTCACACGACTAATTTAATTATTGAATATTACCACAAGTTATATTTACATGTTGGGCCTCGTACCTTACAAGGCATACTGTGTAAAAATTATTGGATCATTAGTGCTCGTAGAATAATTAGATCAGTATTGTCAAAATGCAGGAATTGTTTTCGATGTCGACCTAGCTCAATTCAGCCTGCAATGGGTCCGTTACCCGCACCCAGACTAAAGCCTGGTAAAGTCTTCGACCACGTTGGTTGTGACTTGGGTGGCCCTTTCTTTGTAAAGGAGAGTTTGAGACGCAATGCAAAGGTCCATAAGTCATATTTATGCTTATTCGTATGTTTTTCAACGAAGGCTGTACATTTAGAAGTTCTAACAGATTTAAGTTGCGATTGCTTTTTGGCGGCATTCGACCGCTTTGTAGCTCGCCGCGGACTTTGCAGTTGTTTATATTCTGATTGCGGCACCAATTTTATTGCAGCAGCTAAACATTTAAAAGAATTTGCGAACTTCTGGAGTAGTAAAACTGGTGCTGATCAAATTTCCAATGGATTAACGTCACGTCATGTAGAATGGCGTAATAACCCTCCTAACGCTGCTAGTATGGGCGGACTCTGGGAAGCAGGAATAAAATCTGCTAAATATCACCTCTACCGTGCTATAGGTGACAGATCACTCACTTTTGAAGAATTAAGCACAATTTAAGAACAATTTTCTGTAGGATTGAAGCCGTTTTAAATTCACGGCCTTTGTGTTCTTTGTCTGACAACCCAAACGAGTTCGAAGTGTTGACCGCGGGTCATTTTCTCATTGGTCAGAGCTTATTAGCTGTACCGGAATATGACTTTGAGGACGTTCCTCAAAATAGATTGTCACGTTGGCAATTCGTCCAGAAAGCTTCACAGTCTTTTTGGAGGCGTTGGTCAGATGACTACCTCCACACTCTCCAGCAGAGAGCGAAGTGGTTTTCAACTCCGCCTAACTTAAAGGTTGGAGATTTAGTTTTGCTGAAGTCTCATTTAACTAAGCCCCTTCAATGGAATTTAGCCCGGATTGAGAAGGTACATAGTGGTGTCGACAAAGTAAATCGAGTTTTAACTCTCTAAACTAAAAATGGATTAATTCAAAGACCTACAAATAAAGTTTGTCCATTACCCTATGCAAATTAATTACCTTCACAATATTTTATATATAGTTATTTAAGTTTTTTTTTTTTTGTACCGTGTACACTTTACATTTAGAACACACTCACGCATGTATGTATATTCATAATTTATTTATGTTTGAGTAACTTTTATTTGTGTAACATATTCCACACACATAATTCATTTAACGAAATCAATCATATTGATTTCGGTGGGGGGTATGTTCGATTCTTATTATCAAATTGAGGGTAGTTGGTAAATCATCGCCAACCTGCCCTCGACCTACGTCGCGGTTCAATATATCCGTGGCGTGCAGTACGACTTAGCGCCCTGAGCTGGATGAACGTTTCTTCCTCTCTTGCCTTGATCGTGTCTCAAGCTGAACGTTTCAGCATCGGGAGTGTTTGCGAACTCACTACCGTGTGGTGTGCGATCTTCAAGAACTTTGAACCCAGAGTACGTCAGGCTGCCTATCTGTGAAGTGCCGTGCATGCTGCAGGTCTTCTGCTGACCCGGGAGTTGAGACGAGGTAGGTGGTGTTCAATTGCCCTCTTGGAGATCGTAGGAACGAACAATTTCCACCCACAACTTCTTTACATACAACATTCTACGGTTCATAAGCCGCCAGCAAATATTTTCTAAAAAAGGTTGGTCCAAAACTGAACATGCTGTATTTGAAAATGGTCAACCCCTTTTTGCATCGAAGAAAAAAACGAGACGTTTTGTAAGTTCGCAAAATAAACCTTTCTTTGAAACATTAAAATCATTATTTAGATTTACTGCCGACAAACTGTCCTGCAGTTTGGCAGAAGATATGTATAATACCCACTGATGTAAATATTGTTGAAATAAATAAATAAAAGAAAGGTACCTATTTAAGCTGAATTAGAGGCGACAGGAAGGCTTGTCTGGCGGAGCAGTCTGTGTCACTGATCTTCAGTTGCCATAACGCTTTATTACTTTTTTTGTAATTCATGACAATAATCTCTTTTAGAAAAGAATTACCCACCATGATGGTCATGATGCTATCTCTGCAAAAGCCAAACCTAGATTATCTTTCTGAAAGCGCCATACTTTAAGTTTAAACAATCTATCAAATACATAAGTACCTACTTAAACATTTAGATAGGCTCGTATCTACTTTTACAACTTTGCGTAGACACCATCCTTGACAATATTGAGTATATAAGGTAACCATGGTTAAAGTATCAAACTAATTTAATTTAATAATAAAACTAGCTTTTTCCCTCGGACGCGACCGGCGGCTCTAGACAAGTTGCATTCGATGTCAGCGAAGGCGATAGTCGACATGTGAAAATGTAAGGGATTGATCACGTGAGTGTTCGATATCGCTTGTCAATCCCACACAATTTCCCTTTTTTGACAATCGCTGTCGCTACGCTTTCAATGATAGAATGTCACTGGTACGGGGCCTTTGTTACTTTTTCAGGATAAAGTAATCTTAGTATGATGCTCAAGAATAATTTAGCATTCCACTGGTGAAATAATTATCAAAATCGGTTCAGGAGTTCCAGTGATTCCTACAAACGACTCACAAACTTTACCTGTTTATGATATTAGTATAGATTATTAACTAATAAGTCTTTATTTCAGACATTTTACAGTCTATATTGTGCACATTTTAGGCGTAGGTACTTATATCTTGCTTTACAATATTTATACTTGACAATAATTCTACACTACTTATAAACTTCCAGCTGTGTGGATGGATGCGACACTATTGATAGAGTATTGATTGTATTGATAGCGTACTTAGATCCACGACAGTCCCCCAGATTATCTACTGCCTACATCTCAAACTGTTGTAGTTGTTGGTCATTCACTAACCTACCTGTTAATAAATGAAAGTACTTATATTGAATCAACAGTTAAACCAGACTATTCACTGACAAACACAATCATTAGCGACATATTTATGATTGATTAATTGTCACATAACAATTAAAACAAACTAATGATACTACGAAAACTCAACAAACAGTAAACATGGTAAATACGAAAACTCATTTCGAATTATACTTTAACATTATTTTAATTTACTTTAAACAAAAAACTCGACAGATATCCATAAATAATTCATCACTCAAGGCCCGTTAAGGTGGCTACCTGCTCTGAACCCTTCCATCGGGGGGAGGTGCTTAATTAGGCCCCGCCCGTTTTAAAACGACACTTGTCCACCAACATACTTGGACAGCGACATTCGTTTTCTGCACGTCTAATTGATAAGTTCTCAAAATGGCTCTCTGGAGACCTTACGCTCAGGAAGTTGCCTTGGACTTAAGTAATCCCGCATTGAAGGAGGAACCCGTGGCTCCGGTCCCCGCGCCTTGTGTTTATCCAACTTCGGAACCATATCGACGTCTGTCGGTACCATACCCATCTCTGGTACACGGCTGGTACCAGCCTGCAGTGATGTCTGCTGTTGCATCGACATCGACGATGTCTCGCGACCCAACCGGAACGCACAGCACACGGACCGTGCCCCCGCTGTCTCTACACCAGGAGGACTCCTTGTCTGACGACGAGGAATATCAGGCATTTGAACGGGCAGCCCTGCAAGCGATGGCGTCAAAGAATGGGGGAACCTTGTTGGGTAACCACCCGAGGATGCGGAGGGCGGTGCAGACGAGCCAGACAGCTGACGACGCATGTATGTAATTATGTATCTATGTTGTATCTGTGTGTTGTATATGTGTCCTATATGTATGTTTTATATGTATTATTCCGTGTAGAAGAATAAGTTATGGTAATTTTAATGACTAATTGTTAGTGTCTCACGAATTTAATTCAATGGCTCAATTGGATAATATTTTAAATATAAGTGAATATTTGTTTTTTTTACTAAAATGATTTGTTTTATTTCACCTCGCTACTTTTTCTGGATACTAAAAAGTGATTTTATTGCTTAATTGCTAGACTAATTACAATCCACAAGAAAATTATTTGCCAGTGGCTTAAAAAGTCGCGCTGTGATAATTCTTACCGCGACTAACTTTGGGTTATATTATTGGACGATTCGCACGAATTTAACTCGCCCGAAACCTGCGAATCGACCTCTTTTAAAAATATTTACTTCGGGCATTTTTAAAAGAGGTCGATTTATCGGTGTGTGACTCGACCACTCCAAAATTATCTAGTAGGCAATTGGCACATTTTTTTTTTTAAGAGAACAATAAATAAAAGAGTACAGTCATGCTCACACGTCTCGGAAATGATATGAAGAATTAATCGAAGTTAATAGATATTTTTTCGTTGATTTAGATAATTGTTATTTTCAAAGCTGCAGAGATTGTATACTTGAGTAGATAGGTGTGTATGATATTAATTTCAACTTCATACCTCTACGCATTCCCGACTAAAAGGTCCTGATAGACGGATTATTGAACTTTTTGTTACATTTTTATGTAAGGGGTTCCTTTACTTGTGTGACAGAAGACATTGCTTCTTGCCGAATTTCATGATTCTAGGTCAATGGGAAGTACTAACCGTATAGGTTTTGATTCCCTCGCGATTCGTCAATTATGTATGCAATATAAACGGCCGCCTACCTATATTTTGATTGCGTTGATGTAAAAGTTTTATTTTCTCATAGCTCCAAGGGATTGCAGGAAACTGAATCGGTTTACCAACAGTCGATTAATTCATGAACCGTTGGTCAACATTATCTTTAAACCATTAACTTTTCATCCAAAGGACTTTTCACCCACGAACGTTTCGCCAACATAACTCTAAGTCAGTGAATGTTTGACCAATAACTTTTCACCCAAAGAACAATTGGCAAACAGACACCGGGACAGGCGAAAGTAAATCAAAGCTTGTTAAAATTTAAAATTATAATAGTTTATACACACTATTACTCACAAAGTTAACAAATATTTAAATAATTTATAAATTGTGGATAAAATTTTTGACAGTACCTAAACCTCATCAACTTAAATAAAATGGCGTTTTCCCTCGGTGACATTACTGAGACATCAATAGAACAGACCTTACAATATCTTTAGTATATAAAATGTGCCAAATCTTTTTTATTGACATGGCTATACACACCGTTGAAAAATCTCTGGGGGTGGTATGGGATCTACCTCCTAGTGGTCCACCCCGGGCAACGGCACCACGGGCTTGCCTGTGGTACGGCTGAAAGATCCCACTTAAGCGGTGGTAGGCTCCGCAAGGGGCCGCCTGGCTCGCGACCACCATCCCACCGGAGTCCGGCGCCAAGCAGCTTGCTGTATTCCGTCGGTGTGTGGGAGTGCCAGTGCCTTTGGGGGAGAAGGAGGTTGTCAGTTGCGCTTTTCAGAACCGGTCGTGGTCTCTGAGAATAACTTGCCGGGTAGCTCATTCTGGAGGGTAGCGGGATCCGAAGCACGGTGCCAGCCGTTGGCCGACCGCAGTCAGTAGGGGGCCCAAGTAGCACGCCAGCCACGTGCCAAAGGCTGCCCCGCCAACTCGCGAAAAATCCCGGTATGCTCCACCGTGCCAGCTGGCGACTGGATGGGAGGACCCGGTGGCCATATCCGGGGGGGTTCGGGCGTCCCCGCAGTCTCCAAATGAGTTCCCCATAGGTTGAGTTGGTTTTAGTGGTCCACTTGGTTATCTGAGCAGCGCCTCGACAGTTCAACTTTTACCCCAGCAACTCTAACAATATCAATGACCAAAGCAAAGAAGAGAAATAAGGTTAAACAACGGCTGCACTTCCTCCCACTTAAAGTGCACCTCATTAACATCAGGGGGTTGCACTCCAACCTTGATCCGGTCCACCACCACCTAGAGACCGAGAAGCCGCACCTGTTCTTCCTAACGGAGACGAAGATAACAACTCCGTCGGACGTGGCGTACCTCAACTACCCGGGTTACTCTCTTGAACACAAGTTCAAGAAGCAAGCTGGGGTCTGTGTGTACGTCCGCGATGACATCTGTTGTCGTCGTCTCCGTTGCTTTGAGAAATCGGGTTTTTCTGCCATATGGCTGCTTGTGGACACAGGCGTGGAGAAGTCTATCTACGTCGGCGTATACCGATCCCATAGCGGTGACCAGGAGTCAACAGCGCTCTTTAATAGCCTTGTAGAGTCGACTGATGTAGCCCAGCAACGATACCCAACAGCGAAGCTTGTTTTTCTGGGGGACTTCAACGCCCATCATAAGGAGTGGCTGTTCCCGTACCAGAAAACCGACCATGCCGGGTTGGAGGCGCGCAAGTTTGCTTTAACGCTAGATCTTACCCAGCTGGTGAATGTGGCAACGCGGGTACCGGATGTAGACGGCCATACACCCAATTGTTTGGACCTTCTGCTGACAACTGATCCGGACAGTCATTCGGTGTCGGTCTCAGCCCCGCTGGGAACGTCTGACCACTGTCTAGTGAAATCCGTTTCGACTTGCTCTCCTCCAGATGAGAGCCCTAGAGGCACGAGGCGAGTATGGCGATACGAGTCAGCAGACTGGGACGAGATGCGGCACTTTTTTGCGTCTTATCCTTGGCGGCATGTGTGTTTCTCCTCGGGTGACCCCTCGAGCTGTGCGGACGCGGTTGCGGATGTGATTCGGCAGGGAATGGAATATTTCATTCCATTCTCCGACATTCCGCTCGGTCCCAAATCCCGACCTTGGTATAATGCTGAATGCGCCCTCGCTGAGGCCCGAAAAGAGTTTGCCTACCAAGCCTGGGTCGGGGCCCGCGACCGCAAAGTTAGAGCGCGTAGGGTTCGCGCGAAAAAAAGAGCCTTTAATTCTGCCGCCAAGTTCTGCAAGCGGGTTTTGCGTCGGGCACGTTTTGACCATATTGGACGTATTGGGGCCAAGCTAGCATCGCACCCTCCGGGTAGTAAACAGTTTTGGTCCCTGTCTAAAGCGGTCGAAACGAATTTCTGTCGGCCCACTTTACCTCCGATGCTGAAACCTGATGGGTCGCTGGCTCACTCTGCGAGAGACAAAGCAAATTTATTTGCATCCCTTTTTGCTGGCAATTCACGTCTGGACGCTGGCTCCAAGCAACCACCTACTGTACCTCACTGTGACTCTTCCATGCCGGAGATCGCTGTGCACGCTAAAGAGGTCCGGAGAGTATTGTGCAGTCTAGACGTGAACAAAGCCAGCGGGCCTGACGGCATCCCAGCGAGAGTGCTGAGGCAGTGTGCGCCAGAACTGTCTCCTGTGTTGACTCGTTTGTTCCGCCTCTCTCTTGTAAAAAGAACGGTACCGAAATCCTGGAAGCTTGCAAATGTGCAACCAGTGCCCAAAAAAGGCAACCGTGCAGACCCTGCCAATTACCGTCCGATCGCCATTACCTCCATTTTGTCCAAAGTTATGGAAAGGGTACTGAACAGTAAGTTGCTGACCTACCTTGAAGACAACAATCTCCTCAGTGACCGTCAATATGGCTTTCGCCGGGGACGGTCAACTGGCGATCTTCTTGTGTATGTCACGCACTGCTGGGGCGAAGCCATCGAGAGACACGGCGAAGCACTTGCTGTTTCGCTTGATATCTCGAAGGCCTTTGATAGGGTCTGGCACGCGAGTCTACTCAGTAAGCTTCCTGCTTATGGCATCCCCGCTGGTTTTTGTAGCTGGATATCAGACTTCCTCAATGAACGGTCGATCCGAGTGGTCATTGACGGCTGCTCCTCTGACTTCATGGCTATTGATGCCGGAGTACCTCAGGGGTCTGTTCTCTCTGCAACTCTTTTCCTGCTACACATCAATGACCTACTTCAGCCTGGTATTATTGGGTACGCAGATGACAGTACTGTTGCAGAGAGATACTTGTCCAGCGCAAGAACCAGCGTGGATGAAGTTCGTTCCTTGAGAGAGGCTATGGTGGAAAGGACAGATTTGACCTTAAGCCTTGTCTCCCAGTGGGGTGATGACAATCTGGTCTCCTTTAACGCCACCAAAACACAGGCGTGTCTTTTTACCGCAAAAAGGAGTATCTTCGATCAAACTCCTACTTTTCGGGGTGCGTCTGTTCCTGTGACTGATCGGCTCGAGCTCTTGGGCATGGAGTTGACATCCAGCCTCAACTTCGGCGCCTCCATTGAGTACAAAGCTCAAATTGCGGCCAAAAAGCTGGGCATCCTAAATAGAGTGAAGCGATACTTTACGCCTGGACAGCTTTTAACCCTTTACAAAGCGCAAGTCCGATCCTGCATGGAGTATTGCAGCCACCTTTGGGATGGCTCAGCTAAGTATCAGCTTGCCGCGCTTGACTCGGTGGAACGCAGAGCCAAGAGGCTCATTGGCGACGTTGAGCTGGCGGATGCCAAGCTACACAGCTTGGCTCATCGCCGCAAGGTTGCCTGCTTGTCGGTCTTTTACAGACTGTACTTCGGTGAGTGTGCTCAAGAACTCCACGACCTCATCCCACCAGCCCCCTTCTACCATCGGACATCTAGACGCACTGCAAGTTACCATCCTTACCTTGTTGCCATTCCACCAATACGCACCAAGCGCTTCCAATCATCCTTCATAATGCGCACAGCGAATGAGTGGAACTCACTACCTGCGTCTGTGTTTCCGAACGCATTCAACCCGAATCTCTTCAAAGTTAGAGTGAACAGGCTTCTTCTGGGTAAGCTCGCTCCATCGTCGACTCTGTCTCTGTCACCTTTGACCTAGACTAGAGTCAAGAGCAAACCCATCACAAATAAAAAAAAAAAAAAAAAAAAAAAAATCTCTTAGGTGTGCTGGTTTCCTCACGATGTTTTCTTTCACCAATTTTAACAAGTGATAATTAATTTATAATACGCACATGAATTCGAAGAGACATTGGTGCGTGCTGGGTTCGAACTTACGACCTGTGACTTGGTCGTCCAACGGTCATACCCCCAGGCTATCACTGCTTCTATAGGGATATAGGAGTAGTATTCATTGAAAATTATTTAAATATTTGTTTATTAAGTTAATGGTTTAAAGATCATGTTGACCAACGGTTCATGGACCAAACGACTGTTGGTAATCCGTTTCAGTTTCGGGTTTTAGACCCGAGTAAGTATAGGTAACTATGATAATGTTAATTCCAACTTGATACCTTCAGGTGATCCAGAAAAAAGGTCTTGACACACGACATACATACAGACAACGAAGTGATCCTCTACCTAAGGGTTCCTTATTTTCCTTTTGAGAAACAGAACCCTCAAAACCATCGGGACCACACGTAGGTATTGGTACCACCCAGTACCTAAGTACAAAATCATGAACGAGTGCCTTTGTTTCACAGTTCCACCACGTTGTCCTTGTCTGCTCAAAGGTTGCCGACAGCTTTTTTTAGTAACTAGAACAAATAACGAATTAGTAACTATACCGCCGTCATGAGCTGTTCAATAAAACTTTACTACTTACTTTTGAGCGAATTCTAAAGCGACTCTTATCTCCAAAAAACAATGCAAAGTTTTTAGGGAGTCATAATTGTGGTCACCTTTGTTACATTAGATACCGTACTGAGTAAATAATGCAGCCGCATATTGTAAGACGTGTGTTTATGGTCGGGTCAAGTCGGGTGGTGTTGGAGTACCGCTCTCAGGTATTTAGAGGTAGGCGCGTGCCTTTGTAAATAGTTGCTAGGTATTAATGTTGTTGCGTCGATTTTGCATACTTCCCACACACACATAGCAAAAAGTCTTTAACTTTTTGTTATGTGTGTGTGGGAAGTATTTCCTAGCATGATTTTGATTGTTGCCATTTTGAAGCGCCATATCATAGTCATCGTCATGGTTATTGAAACATGCAGGTACTCATAAATTAAGTGTCAAACGCTGCAACAGTTAAGGCAAGTAATATTATGACCTAATTAAAGAGAAATCCTCAATTCCAAATTCTTACTTTGCTATGCAATTATTAGAATCCAGTGTCTATTTATAATTAAAAACACAAACATTATTAACCATTGGTTCAGTCAACGATGGATTAAAAAAACAGGGCATTAGTCAATCTGCCTAGCCTGTTCCCAAATATATTGGGATCCTCTTCCAGTCTTACCGGGTTTAGCTGAATACTAGTATTTTACACGGAGCGACTGCCTATCTGACCTCCTCAACACAGTAACAGGGTAACACGGTACCCCTTGGCAAGACTGATGTCAGATCTCAAGCGTCTGACTACCCGTAACAAGCGTCAAATATCTTAAAATTACAGCCGGGACCAACGGCTTAACGTGCTTTCCGAGGCACGGTGGAAACTCGGTATGTTGAAATGATCACCCATCCACGGAGTTTGCCAACCAAGAGTTGCTTAACCTTGATGAACGACCAGTGCGGCTGTTATTATTTAGCCACGAGTTCCTCTCATGAGGGCCTTACAACAGGCCTTACAACCTAAAAAAACAGGACCTTAGTAATAAATTAAATTTAACCACGTCCAGTTTCTGGAAGCCAAATTATCGCAAAATTAATATTACCGCGACTAACTTCATTGCAAAAGATTTGAAATTTATAAAACCCCAAGGAAGCACGTCCATCGGACTAGCGCGGCAGTAGCATATATTAATTTTATAGCCGTTACCTGCTATTTGAATATTGTTTGAAGTTTCGATCACGAGATCTGATGTCAAAATCTCATAAGTTCTAGACTTATGCAATTTTGACATTAGATCTCGTGAAAAAGGAATATGGTAAAAAACTTAGAGTAATGCCCTGACATTTAGCGTATAATAGCAGTACCAAATGTGCGGCACTTTTGCATATTGCAGCATCACAAACAGATTTGATTTTACAAATCTTGTTTGATTTTTTTGGGAAAAACAATCTGTTTCATACTTTTATGCACTCCAATCAGAAAAATTAATAAAAATAACCGGCCAAGTGCGAGTCGGACTCGCGCACGTAGGGTTCCGCACCAATATCGCAAAAAACGGCATAAAAATCACGTTTGTTGTATGGGAGCCACACTTAAATATTTATTTTATTCTGTTTTTTAATCGACTTCCCAAAAAGGAGGAAGTTTCTCAATTCGACAGTAAATATTTTTCTAAGTGTGTTCGCGGATAACTTCGCCGTTTATGAACCGATATTGTCATGTAAGTGAATTATTGTGTTCTTATGGGAATAAAGATATCTTAAACCTCAATGAAACTGTCTCATGTAACTGTGAAAGGTATCCGAAGAAGCGCAATAGTAGAACGTTCGACTCGTATTCTGTTTACCATTATCTCATTGTTGCCCTCATTCCTGACTGTGTGTGTGACACTACAAATCAAAAAGTAGGTGTAACTGAATCTTTACAACAAAAGGTTCAAGCGCCCATTAGGTTTGTGGTTAAAACTAAGTGGTATTGACCCCCTCTTCAATACCTACTATTGTCACTTGTTCTATCACGTAAGTACAAAACATATGACACGCTAGTGGTGGTCTTAAGGCTGTGAGCGACTGGAAAAATATGCTGTTTTTTTTAACAAAATGTTTAACAGGTAAAGACTACTACGACTCTACCACCGCTGCACAAAATGTTCAAAAAGCAGTGCTTCTAAAGTTCATGATTATAGTACCTACTTGATCACCATCTTATCTTTAATATCAGAACCGCATTTCCAGCAGCAGAACAGAACAAACAACAAATAATTAGACTTCCGTTGCATCCTAGACTTCAGCACCGACTTACTACAAGAATCAAGAATCATTCATGAAAAATGGCCTCGAATACTCTTTGGAAAGAGTATATTTATTTAAACTAAGGACTTTGACGTATATCAAAAGGTCGTCGTCAACAAACGAGCTATATTTTTTTTAGACTTGGATACTAGTCTTTTTGCCAATCATTAATTGAAAGTAATTTATTTATTTCTACTTTACTACAATATTCTTAGCTAACTACTAGGAACATCTACACTTAGTGTAGTTGTTAACTCATGCATTTACTGAAATAAATACAATAATGATATTATTACTTAATAAAGTTACTACATGTCACTTAGCAGATAAAATATATAATGGCAGCACTAAGCTAAAGAAATTAACTGAAAACTCAAATAAATTATTATTTATTATGATTTTAAGTATCCGGTTTGAACCAGCCCAATTATACCTTAAAAAACGTAGACAATTAATAGAATTTCTTTCGTATGTAACTCACTTTCAGACGCTCAAATTTAAGTTAGCTAAAATTTTGCCATTGTTCTTTGTTCGGTTTTGCCAAAAACTATGAGACGCTTTCATGGTGAGGATACTCTTTTTGAAAGAGTCCAATAATTTTTGGCAACACTATCAAGGGGTCATATTCTTTACCCTGCCGAAATCACTTACGCAATTAGGCTGCAGGTCGAGTCCATCGCACACTTATTGTTCATAATTGTTTGTTTGTTTGTCGGCAGCGTCCACAGATCAGCGATTGCTAATAGCGCTCGCATATCAGCAGACAAGAATATAATACAGCCACCGTCTTGCATGCACCTTTAGTTATCAGGATCTGGTTATGGATAAGTACTTGCTGCTTACAGCTTATTGTATTTTATAATATAGTCTTGTGAAAAGACATTAGTATTTATCGGGTCATTTCTCAGTTCAAAACTCTGACTTATATAGCTTAGAAGATATTGATAGGTAGTAAAAGTGTGGTATTAAGTTTTGAAGGCAAGCACTTTTCAACTTTAACCATTTACATTAATTTATTCGTAAGTTACTGTCATTAACTCATTACCTACGGCCGAATTCACACGGTTCCTGTCACTGACGATTTGTCATGAATTCATGATTTGTGTATGACGTGATGCGTGTTTAAAAATCATTGACGTCATCAAATTAAAAACGATCCGTGTAACATGACGGTCCTCGTGTTCCATAGATATCTTTTTTTGCTAACGGTGTTTAAGCATCAAAAGGCGCCTGGGCTTTTGGGGAAAAGATAGGGAATGGGCTTTTTACCTCACTAAACTTCCCCGGTGATCACCATCAGCACGTAAGTAGAAAGGGCCCCGTGACCTCTCAAAAGAGCACCCCGGAACCCTCCCTCCTAAAATTAATTTCTCTGGAAACGGACTGGTATATATCACAGTTTGTTATAGTTAATTTAATAAGTCAAACCCTATTTTGAAAGTACAAAATAAAACGGAGAAACATCTCGTTGTACTACTTACTCAATATAACACTGTATTGCGCTACGAATCAAAGAAACATACGAGTACATACAATAACCCCGCGCTTTGATTCTATTGGACAACACTGTCCAATAGAATCAAAGCGCGGACAACACGGGTTCTTGTATGTGTCGCTTGCGGAGAGGTGCGCTTGCGCAAGCCACGCCTCTTTAAACACACATCGTGTGCAACGTATTTATGTTATACAAACATGTTAGTTCTGAATAAACATGATCTCTTTTGTCTCTGAAATACTTTTCGCTTGTTCAGAATATATTTTATTTGGATCTGTATTTTACTAACTGTCGCTAGCGCTGTGTTTGTTTTAAAACTGAGTACTTTACAAAAACCGTTTCAGTCATGAAACAAAACTGAACGGTAGGTAAAGGTGTAAGCGTAAGAGTGTTTGTGATGGTGTGTGTCTCTGCGATGGTTTGTACGATGTGTTAATCCTAAATTGCTAGTAGGTTTTCTGTTTCGTTAATAGGTAGCTTGTAAAAATGTATGTTTGGGAAGCATTTTGATAACTACTTGACTAGACATTCTTACACAAATCCAGAATTTTTATTATAACTAATGAATGCCAGATAAACAATAAAAAACCATTGGCAAGGTTAAGAAGGTATTTTGTGAGAGATTGATCTAAATTGGAAACCCAGCAAACGCCAATAGTAACACTTTAACTGGTGACATCTTAAAATAAACCATAAACTTGAGGAAAACGGTTCGGTGGTTCGGATATTGGTAAGGTCAGGTGCACATAGATATGGATTCATTCGATAACGTAATGTTTTTTTGATGTAGCGTGTGCCACTCACGCCTCTTATGGAACGAGGTAAACGGGATCTACAAGCTGTGACGTAGGTAGGTACCGTTGGAAGACAATATATACAGTGCAATTAAACAATGCTCTCTTCAAAAGCGCTTACGACCATAAAACGAAGTTTTATTGGAACAACAATGTGCAAATTACATTTGGAAAAGCTTAACGCAAAGATTGTAACAATGACATTCTGCATAGATTGTAAAGACAACGGTACCTACGGACCTGAATAGTGGAATTATCACTATTGTGTGATTGAAAATGACTTGGAGAGTATTGTTCAGTACGTATTATTGTTAAAAAGGTGCCCTTATTTTAAACAATTTACTAGCTACTTATTGTAGGAGCTCACAGATACGTATTCGCACTATTTTGTAATCTATAGTACAGCGGCCGTAAATTTACAGTTGGTAAACTGACCGGGACTTATGTCGATGTAAACAACAACAACAACAGCAACAACAGTTTCCAACGGCAAAGTTAAATTTGTCTCTCATCCACTTTATAAAAAGAAAAATATTCATAATCTAATTGTGAACGTGTGAAGGTGTATTTAAAAGGGTTTACGTATATGCCGACACAGTTTTAACAAAATATTTAAAAATAAATCAAAATAAGAGCAAAATGTGGAAATAATTATTTGAAATGAAAATCTTCAGTAATTAAATAATTCTGGTACCTTTAAAACATCGTGAGGAAACTGGCATGTCCTAGAACCAAAAATTCGAAGACATGTGACATCTACCAAACCGCACTGGGCCCGCGTGGTGGATTACGGCCCATTCCCTCTCGCAGAGAGCAGGCCTATGTGCCAGCAGTGGGAACATTAATAGGCTGATGATGTGATGTGATGTGTACCTTTACGTTCCTAAAGTAAACCTTAAAAAATATGAGCATTTAAAATTAACATCATATAAATAGATCTTGCTGAATCCAAGTATAATAACATTTGAATGACATTTTTTTACGATAAAAATGGTTTATGGCATCCGATTGTTTTTCGCTGCTGAAGTGCCTGGTATCTGAAGATTTAGGTGCTACCTACCTACCAACAAAAAAATTACATTATTAGGACTTTTTATTTTGAATCGGTCTCCACCATTTTGTAACAGAGTGAAATTATTATTTTTTAAACGTTTCCCCACACTATGAATTTCTTCCTGTATCGTGGGTGCATTTACAAACATCTAAACTCACAAATACAAGACCTTGACATGTTTTTCTTAAAATTATTTTTTAATGTCTTTTAACAATTGTAATTTTTACTTAATGTTATTTTTACAAATTTTCTACACAATTTATGTTGTTCTGAAATAAATTACTTATGACTTATGACCCAGATCCGGAACAACTATCTGTAGGCCTTACAAATATTTGTTCCGTGCGGCACGGCCGAATCGTTACGTTACTTTAAACAAAAAGACAGTTTTTTATAAATTTTGTCTGTCTGTCTGTCCCTCGGTTTGCTCCGGCTAGTCCCCGAAACTGCTGGACTGATTTTTAAGGGACTTTCATTGGCAGAATGTTGTCATAAAGGAGTAACTAACGCTACTATTATTTTCGAAAAATAATCAGGGTTCCGCGTTAAAAAAGAAATATTTTTTATATTAGGTACGAGGTTGACGCGGTCAAATTCGCGGGCAAAAGCTAGTTTTCGATTATCATCATCATCATATCAGCCGAAAGACGTCCACTGCTGGACATAGGCCTCCCCCAAGTGTCGCCACATTGACCGGTCCCGTGCGTCCCGCAACCAGCGGATTCCTGCAACCTTCACCAGGTCAACGGTCCACCTGTTGGGAGGCCTTCCAACGGAACGGTTTCGAATATAACAATGTACAAAAAAGAAATCCTAACTAGATAGTAATTTGGCAAAAAAGTGTTTATTCTTAAATGTGCGCTTCTGCACTTTAAGAAGTTCTCGATTTGTGAACTATGGTCACAAACAATAACAAAGAAGGTAGGCTTTACCTAAGTAAGCAACTTAAACTTTATTGTGAAGTTTTGAGGCTAATTCTATTAGTTAAAGTAGATTTATTGAATAATTTGGCTTGTTACATTTTTTTTTGTTCACTCTCGCTTGACCACTATCTTAACAACAATTTTTAAATAATTCAGTGATTATTGCATATTGATTGTGCTATTTTAGTGGTGATGAAAAGAAAATTAAGAATACATCTCAGGGAACCCGCAGAGCAAACAGTTTACGACATACTTTCTGCAGTTGTTTGGTCCAGGAAAGAGTGCTGTCGATATAAATCCCCAAGTTCTTCACAATGTTAGTTATAGCCATAATGATAATCAAATTAAATAATGATAATGATTGATTTGACAGGAAGAATCAGAATTATAGTCGATATCAGAAGAATCAGAAAGAAATTTTAAATAAAATGTTTACCGAAAAACCGGAGGGACTTAAAAACCAGAGTACTTATTCGTTAATGACATAACCCTTGCTGCAGTTCTAGAACAATATTCAAATAACGGCTATACTACCGCGCTAGTCCGATGGACGTATGAAATGGCTGCCATATGCACTCGCCGCGCCGGGATCCAAAACATTTGCAATGAAGTTAGTCGCGATATGCTGTTACAGCGTTTGACACTTAATTTACTTATTTATGTTGGAACTTAGTTTCTCTGGCAAAAAGTAGGTACTTAGTGTAATTAAACAATTTATATTCGTGTATATAATTTATTTATTAAAATATTGTTCCCTTATTGCACATAAATTATATTAGTTTCTAATGTTTTAATCAATTTTGTTTCATCAACACTTTACAAGCATTATTAACAGTTAAATTAAATTTAAAAATTCCATTTATAAAAATTCCACACACTAAATTATTATGTTATTCAATGCTTCGGCAGCGTCCACAAACGCCGGCAGCCAGTTTTGCTCGCAGAGCGAACACCTTCTGTAGAAACGAAACTTGCGAGCCGAGCCGAATCTCTCGCAGGTTCCTTTTGATGCGGCTCTGCTTGGCGGCCTGATTGTTACGCTCACGTTGCTGCCTGAAAGCGTCGTCGTCAGCAGTCCGGCTTGTCTGCACCGCCCTCCGCATGTTCGGGTTGCTACTCAGCAGGGTTCCACCATTCCTCGCTGCGATTGCTTGCAGAAAATTTCGCTCAAACGCCTGGTATTCCACGTCGTCTATCAAAGAGGAGGAGTCGTAGGTCTCCTGTGACTCCTCAGATGGTGAGGGCTCGATAGGTCTGCTGTGCGCCCAGCTGCTACTTGAGTCGGTATACATCGTTGACGGCACCACATACGTCACTGGCTGGCACGGATACGTCTCGTAGTACTGGGATGCCGAGTGTGATGGATACCCACATCCCGTACTGGAACCGGCTAGCTGAGATGGACAGGAAGCAGCACCAGACGCGGTAACTGGTGATGCGGGCTCCTCCTTCACCCTGGGGCTACTCAAGTCCAAGGGAGCGTCCTGCGTGTAAGGAGTCCACAGAGACATTTTGAAAACTTATCAAGTTGACGTGCAAAACTCGAATGTCCTTCTACGAGCATGTTGGCAGGCGAGTGTCGTATAAAAGAGGTGGGGCCTAAGTGAGCACCCCGGTGGAAGGGATGAGAGCAGGTAGCCATCCTAACGGAACTCGTAAGATAGACGACTAATATTGGTTCCTACCGGTTTTTTTTTATGAAATAAATCAACACAACATTAAAGTGTAATTCGAAGTGAGTTTTGATAGCAATTAGGTTGTTCTTATTGTTATCTGACAATTTTTCAGACATTAACATTTTGCTAATGATTTTGTTTGTCAGCGAATACTCTGGTTAAACTTACGAGTAGATATGGCTTCTTTTATTAATAGGTGTTTATCTAACTAATGACAAGACATCATCAGAAAAAAAAAATCGTACCTATAACTTTAACAGTTTGACATAGGCAATACTAATATCTTTTCTGTGATCTAGGGGACTGTTCACTGGCCACTGTGTTGGATCTAACTACGCTATCAATTCTATCAATAGTGTCAATTTTTTATGGCTTATTTGGATCTGTAAGTAATACAGATGATGTAAATTACATTTTAACGATACTACATCATCTAGGTTTGGGTTTTGAAGAGATAATATCAAGGCCATAACGATGGACAACCCTTTCATAGCGGAATTATTTTCATAAATTACAGAAAAATAAGAAACAATGTTAACAACAGAAGACAACAGTTCACTTTGCCAGACAGACCTACCTGTCACCTACTACGCCGACCTAAATAACGGTTTAATTGTTCCAAAGACAGTTCTATTTTGCGAATTTGTAAAACGTCGCATTGTCTTCCACGTAGCACAAAAGAGTTGGACCTTTTTGCGGATTATACAATTTGCATATTATTAAGTTTGCAGCCTTTCTCGTGCCGAGGATATTGACATGCTCTGATAATTAAACGTAGGTACCATAATATACCCCCGGTGGGTTCCCGCTTTGTCGAGGCAGTGGGGCTCAGTAACCGTGGCTTGGTCACCCACGGTGCAGCGAAGAGGAACCCGAGGAGGGGCCGCTCGTCAGGGCTTTTGCCGATTAAGCCGACGACGTAGCGGCCAACTTGTAGGTTGCGGTGCCGCTTGGTAACAGGCGACATCGCAACTGAGGCGGGCCTCGATGTCTTATGGAGATTCCCAGGTCCCATACGATATCGCGGCTGTGGGTTGGAGGCCGCGGCGGGAGAGGAGTGCCGGTATTGCGGTGCGCCGCTCTCCCTACCTTCCGCGGCCTAGACGGGGTCGCCACCGTCTGATGGCGGACGCGGTGGGGCCGCAGGGGAAGAGGAGTGTCGGTATAGCGTTAGCCGCTCTCCCTATCCCCTGCGGCCGCAAAATGGTAGGTGGCGGGGCCATTGACCTCGACCCGTCACAGTGGGACCAAGGGTGCCATACACGGGGTCGTCAGGCACCCATGTGCTGAATTGGTCCCTGGGGTGGTCACGGCGTACAGTGTGTTCTGGTGCGCCGGTGATGGGGGGTAATCCCCCGAGGAGGGTCCGGTGACGGACAGCCGCGGCGGGTTCGCGGTGAGTGCTAACGCGTGCCCGTGTTCCCGCCATAAGCGGCACTGGAGGACACCGTGGAGTTTTAGTGGGTTAGGGTCCCACATAACTGCGCTATCTCCCCGTGGTAGTGCAGTATGCAAGAGCATTTCTCCACGCAAAAAAAAAAAAAAAAAAAAGGTACCATAATAACGGTTTTAGTGTCCCGAAAAGATAAAGTTCTATTTTGCAAACTTACAAAACGTCGCATTGTCTTTCTTGTGGCATAAAGGTTGATCCTTTGGAAATACACCACAAGCAAATTGTATAATTTGAATGTGGTGTTTTCAGAGATAGTATTAAGAATGTTGCAAACTTGCACTAACTAATTATAATAACATGCGCTAGTTTGGTCAGGTTTACTGTTGCTAAAACCTAGGCGTGTTTTTATGCCGCTAAAAAGAGCCAATTCCAACCAACTCCATCTTTCTGTGGTTTACCTGTGCCGATAACGTCACGGATCCATCTTGAGCTTCTTGGCGTTACTTTGACATCGTCCTTCAATTTTGGTCCATACGAGGCAAAAGCTCAGCGAGCTGTCGGTTTTTCATCGTTTACATTTCGGGAAGTGTGCGATGGAATTCCATGATCGTATTTCATCGTATGACAAGGCCATCGATGGCGCATCGCCGTAAGTAGGTACGTGTTGTAGTCCGTAATATGTTGGACATCCCACCTATACGCACTAAACGCTTTGGGAATACTTTAATTGTACGTACATCAGCTAAGGAGTGGAATTCCCTTTCAGAGTCTGTGTTTTCCGATAGTTACAACCTAGGGGCCTTTAAGTCAAGAGTGAAAAGGTTATTTCTAGGCAAGCGTGCTTAAATGTCGACTACATCATCGCATACCATCGATAATAATAATAGAAAATGGCACCTCTTAAGCGTCCGTTACCTGAGACAGAATGTTGATATTGAGAAAATCTAGGCTTGATTGAAAATACTGACTAAGATTCTCCTTTTCTTTCACTTTCAGACGCTGACGAATACCTAACTATACGGGTTTTCAATAGTAGTTTATGGTATGGACAATGCTATTCAAAATGTTGGTTTATAGCTTCCATACCGACTGCTCCTCGGCACTGGAATAGAAAATCTTCTGAAGTATTGCGTCTACTATTGTCATATTAACTAATCACACAAGTAAGTGACAAATGAACACTCACAGTAACAACATCAATGCAATCCATATCTTATCTCCATCAACGTAATGTTAAATATCTTCTGAATGGCTCGCAGCACTGGGGTTCACTTGTTTAAAAGATAGGCGACAGTCAATTATCAAGTTAATTTGTATTACAGGTAAACCATGACCTGGATAAGAACATGGAATACTTTTCATGCCGGTAGTATGTGCCTGCGGAATAGCGCCCGACTTTCGCGCGGATGAAGCCGCTAGCCCAGCCCCTCTAGCAAATGCAAATGTTTCTTGAATTATTTCTGATATAGATCTATCAGTCGTAAAATAGTAGCATCCAGTACGGCAAATCAATATGGTTTCTCATAATTTCTCTAAAACATCTTCTTTCACGTAAAGGATGACTAAATACAGAGTAAGCAGCTAAATGTGTTTGCTCGACTGTCAACTGCTTTAACAACGTCTTGTGTCTTAGTTGTGAAACGGTAGATATTAAAAACAAAATTTACAGACAATTTTGAGTGAGTAGGTAAATTTCGAATTTTCTGTTATTAAGTTTAAGATTTGTTTTTCTATCTTACTGCCACACTCAGAGACGTTAACGGTTACCTAAAGCTCTCCTTAGTATATATTTTAAGTACAAAATGTTGGTTTATTTTAGATAAGGAGCGCCTTAAGTAACCGTTAAATGTCTCTGAGTGCGGCAGTTAGTCTGAAAAGTTTAAGTAACGAGATTAGTATGTTAGTAAGTACTTTACGTAAATACTCGATTCAGAAATCGACTATAAGTTTTGAATATGGAACAGGCAACATGCATATTCAAAACTGCAGACTTTTGCTTGGGCACTAACGCAAATGACACACAAAAAGATTAGGTGCACTGATTGCAGCCACCCACTGCCAACATCCGAACCCGTTCGATAGCATCACAAACAGCTGGAACTCTGCAATTGCACATAACTTTCACTGTACTAGACTGGATTAGCAACACCTACACCTAAAGCAGCTGCGACTCCAGATTTTATTTGATCTGAGGCTGCGACTATCTTCGTACAAAATGAACACGAAAGTTCGAAGTGTCATATTTTCGGGTTAGTAGACGACTCGCCCGAATTTAACTCGCCCAAATCGGGCAAATTGTCCACTAATAAAAATATTATTTTTTCTTTGTCGATTCTCCCGAATTTTATTTATAATCGGGCGAGTTGTCCACTCAAAAATTATTTAGTAAGCGATTCGCCCGAATTTTATTTTAGGGCACAAAAAATATAAAAGTGCAGTCGTGCTCACCCGTCTCGGAAATAAATATGAAGCATTAATCGAAGTTAATAGATATTTTACTAGAAACTAGGAAAGCAATGCATTAAATAAATAATTACCATTTAAAACGTTGAGATATGCACGTTAGATATGATAAATATAGGTGACAAAACAATAAGAGGGAGACAGCAATATTCGCTACAAAAAAATAAAGAAGAAGTTCTATACGCTATCAGGTAATTCCGGTTACGGTAAAGACTAAATAAACTACCAGGAGATTATAATCATGAAGAACCTAGGCTGGAATCATGAGCGGTAAAAAGAGTACCGGGCTATTTTCGATTCTAAAGTCCTAGTACTCCGTTAGTCTCTACCGCTTATGATTCTATATCCTGCAAATACTTTTTCATGATGCTGGCCTCCTGGTAGTTTGGGTATAAATGCTTATAATGTCAACATCTACCTAAAAAAGCAAAAGATGAATTTATTTTATTATCATGTCATTAAACTCTGTACTGAATTTAATCGAATCTTTGATTACGACGTTCTAAAAAAATAAACGTCCTAAGACTAGTAAGCACCTACTGATCCGTAGGTGCCTTTTAATTTTGTGGAATATAATTGCGAAAAAGAAGAATATCGATAGGTGCCGTATGTGGTTTACCTCAGGTACCATTCAATCAGTTTCCATTTAAGTGGGTGCTCAATGTAGGATACGTGATCATATAGTAGTTATTTTAATAAGGACATTTTTGATTAATTTGTGTCTCATTTCATTTCAATAAAAATATATAATGCTTAATACTTCTGTACTTGAGTGTACTTTATCTTAACGGTATTGCATAAAACATAATTCGGGCGAAACGCCTACTAAATAATTTTGAGAGGACAACTCGCCCGTCTATAATTCGTGTATAAATAAACTTCGGGCGAATCGACACAGAAAAATGAATATTTTTAAAACTGGACAATTGGCCCGTTTCGGGTGAGTTAAATTCGGGCAAGTCGTCCACTAACCCAAAAATATTTGCATTGTTGCACTTCTAATCCATCCTTGTATGGAGGCTGTTTTGCAATTTTTCTTCTTCTTATGGTATTTATTGTCGCCCAAAGATGCGTTAAAATTAGTGTTGAAATATGGAACTTTCGACGCTCATAACTTTCAAATATTTTTCCTTTTTTGTTTACATACAGGGCGAGATAATGATGAGACAAATTGGTATTATTTTTTATTTTGAACGTACATCGTCAAACAGTGGATTAATCCCTAGACTACGTTTGTATGGAAGAATTATCGACTAGTGTAAACTTAATACTTAATATGGGTATCCTTAACCCTTTAGGTTAATGACCCAGGTTACCTCATCGGTAAGGTGCTCGCCAAACTTTTTGGCCGCCCTAAAGTTGGCTTCAATGGCTGCGCAGTAGTAAATCTCTTACAAAAAACCGGCCAAGTGCGAGTCAGACTCGCGCACGAAGGGTTCCGTACCATTATCGCAAAAAACGGCAAATAAATCACGTTTGTTGTATGGGAGCCCCACTAAATTATTCATTTTATTCTGTCTAAAAACAGAATAAAATGAATAATTTATTAATATATTATAGAATAATATATATATTTGTTATAGCGGCAACAGAAATACATCATCTGTGAAAATTTAAACTGTCTAGCTATCACGGTTCATGAGATACAGCCTGGTGACAGATGGACAGACAGACGGACCGCGGAGTCTTAGTAATAGTGTCCCTTTTACCCTTTGGGTACGAAACCCTAAAAAAGCTCCGGTCCGTGACTTGCGCATCGGAAAGCCAACCAGGGCGGCCTAGAAGATTGGCGAGAACTGTACAACCGTACAAGGCACGTGCAATATAAGGCACTTCTTTGGTAGACAGAATGTTGTAAAGTTTGCTTAGCTCTCATCATAACCGTTGATCGTCATCAATTATCATCGTTGATTTAGATAATTGTTTTTCTCAAAGCTCCAAGAGATTGCATACTTGAATAGGTAGGTATGTATGATATTAATTTCAACTTCATACCTCTACGCATTCCCGACAAAATGGTCCTGATAGACGGAATATTGAACTTTTTGATATATTTTTTGATGTCAGGGTTTCCTTTACTTGTGTTATAAGACATTGCTTCTTGCCAAATTTCAAGATTTTTGGTCAATGGGAAGTACTAACCGTACAGGTTTTGATTCCCTCGCGATTCGTCAATTATGTATGCAATATAAACGGCCGCCTACCTATATTTTGATTGCGTTGATGTAGAAGTTTTATTTTCTCATAGATCCAAGGGATTGCAGGAAACTGAATCGGTTTACAAACAGTCGATTAATTCATGAACCGTTGGTCAACATTATCTTTAAACCATTAACTTTTCATCCAAAGGACTTTTCACCCACGAACGTTTCGCCAACATAACTCTAAGTCAGTGAATGTTTGACCAATAACTTTTCACCCAAAGAACAATTGGCAAACAGACACCGGGACAGGCGAAAGTAAATCTAAGCTTGTAAAATAAGTTAAAATATGATAGTTTGTAGGTGTGTATAAACTATCATATTTTAACTTATTTTACAACTTTGTGAGTAATAGTGTTATTACTTACAAAGTTAACAAATATTTAAATAGTTTATAAATTGTGGATAAAAATTTTGACGGTACCTAAATCTCATCAACTTAAATAAAATGGCGTTTTCCCTTGGTGATATTACTGAGACAACAATAGAACAGACCTTACAATATCTTTAGTATATAAAATGTGCCAAATCTTTTTTATTGACATGGATATACACACCGTTGAAAAATCTCTTAGGTGTGCTGGTTTCCTCACGATGTTTTCTTTCACCGGTTTTAACAAGTGATAATTAATTTATAATACGCACATGAATTCGAAGAGAAATTGGTGCGTGCCGGGTTCGAACTTACGACCTGTGACTTGGTAGTCCAACGGTCATACCCCCAGGCTATCACTGCTTCTATAGGTGGTTCTGTAGGGATACAGGACTAGTATCCATTGAAAATTATTTTATGTTTGTTTATTAAGTCAATGGTTTAAAGATAATGTTGACCAACGGTTCATGGCCCAAACGACTGTCGGTAATCCGTTTCAGTTTCGTGTTGCAGACCCGAGCAAGTATAGGTTATTATGATAATATTAATTCCAACTTGATACCTTCAGGCGATCCAGAAAAAAGGTCTTGACACACGACATACATACAGACAATGAAGTGATCCTCTTCCTAAGGGTTCCTTATTTGCCTTTTGAGAAACGGTACCCTCAAAACCATCGGGACCATACCTACCATCGGTACCTCCCAGTACCTAAGTACAAAATCATGAACGAGTGCGGGCCGCCTTTGTTTCACAGTTCCACCACGTGGTCCTTGTCTGCTCAAAGGTTGCCGACAGCTTTTTTTAGTAACTAGAACAAATAACGAATTAGTAACTATACCGCCGTCATGAGCTGTTCAATAAAACTTTACTACTTACTTTTGAGCGAATTCTAAAGCAACTCTTATCTCCAAAAAAAATTACAAAGTTTTTAGGGAGTCATAATTGTGGCCAGCTTTGTTACATTAGATACCGTACTGTGTAAATAATGCAGCCGCATATTGTAAGACGTGTGAGTGTTGTTGTATTGTGTGTTTATCAGCCGCATATTGTAATAGTGTGAGTGTTGTTGTATTGTGTGTTTATGGTCGGGTCAAGTCGGGTGGTGTTGGTGTACCGCTCTCAGGTATTTAGAGGTAGGCGCGTGCCTTTGTAAATAGTTGCTAGGTATTAATGTTGTTGCGTCGATTTTGCGTAGTTTCGGCATTACAGACTTTTTGTTATGTGTGTGTGGGAAGTATTGCCTTGCATGATTTTGATTGTTTCCATTTTGAAGCGCCATATCATAGTCATCGTCATGGTTATTGAAACATGTAGGTACTCATAAATTAAGTGTCAAACGCTGCAACAGTTAAGGCAAGTAATATTATGACCTAATTAAAGAGAAATCCTCAATTCCAAATTCTTACTTTGCTATGCAATTATTAGAATCCAGTGTCTATTTCTAATTAAAAACACAAACAATGAGTCTACACATTTCTTTAATCTCTAGTACGGCTAGCACCAAATTCTAGACACTCACCACGAGTTTCTGGAAGCAAAATTAAGGTGACAAATTTTCATGCATCTGCTGGGATTGGCTAAGAATAGGAAAGAAAGAAGAAGTAAAATAAACGCTTTTTTATTTAATTTATAAGTCTTAAACATTTTAATGGTCTATTTATCATGTTTTACCGAATAGTGAAAAATTATATGCATAATGAATTTTAATTATATTATTTTTCCGATATCTATTGGTAATATTTGCTCCATTTTAATCATTTAATCACTTTGTTTTTCACCTTATTATCTGCGCAAATGAAACATAATTAGCGAAGATTTAATCCACTAATAGGCTTCTATCAACATGATGTCAAAAATAGTCCTAATGAGCTTTTAAGATGTGTTCCTAATGATGTTTACAAGCTGCTAGTCACTAACAAAATAAGTAGGGTAGAATGGGGGAATAAGATAAAAACCAATTTTTGGACACTTGTTAAACTTTTAATTATCTGTATTTTATTTATTTATTAATAACCAACTTAAAAAATATAGGGTAGTTATAATTACCTTTTTTTAAATTTTACTTTCGCTCCCATTTAACTTAACGTTTTATTAATTATTTGCTTGTGTATTAATTAATTATACAAACGATTTTATTTTGTGTTTTATAATGACCGTGTAAGGATAGGATAGGATAGATCCCCTTTTCCGCACTTGGACTCCCATTTGGTCCGTTGTCTGTGCAGCCGGGCGAGCACGGCCTACTGTGACAGGCTTGAAGCCGTTATAAAATACGTGACACAAGCCTATCACAGAGTCCGTGCTCGACCGGCTGGCTTCCTCTCTGTAAGAGGGCATGGGCCGTAATCCTCCACGTGGGCCCAGTGTGGGTCTATGGATGTCACATGTCGTCGAATATTTGGTTCTAAGACATGTCGGTTTCCTCACGATATTTTCTTTCACCGTTTTGATAGCAGTGGTGATTAAATAATTTACACAAAGCTGAAGCCGTTACCACTAGGTTTAATAATTAGTTTTTTGTGTGTGTAAATTTTATGAATTAAGCGATTATTTCGTTGAAGTTATTTTATCTCGCTTGAATAGAATTAAGCAAAGTGAAATATTGTCCTTTTTATTTTATTTCGCTATCTTAGGTATTGAATTCGTTACTCGATCACATTATTATTAGTGCACTGTTGTCACGTGATCCTGGCTTTAACAACATTGTGCGCGTGGTGGCCATGTTGGCTGATGGCTGGTGAGGGGTCAAACTAACTGAGAGTGTTTGTGCGCTAAAAGGATTCGTGTTATCTTTGCGCTCGCGAAAGTTGCACTTATAGTGAGCTAAATTAAATTATTATTAAAGATAATTCAAATTATGAGCTCAATATTGTCCAAGCTGTAAATACCTACTATGTATGCACGGATGTAAATATAAATGTATACTTATGGATTTCAAAGATTGTTAATATTGGGGCTTTCAGAAATATTAGCTAGGTTTGGTTTTTGAAGAGATAACATTGTGACCATCATGGCATGTATTATAAATTACAGAAAAATAAGAAACAATTTTAACAACAGAAGACAATAGTAATATTGCTCCGACATACGTCTATCCTTCGGATTAATATTACTATTGTCTCTCCGTGTCGCCTTTAGTTCAGCGTAGGTAGGCCTGAGTAACGGTTTTATTGTTCCAAAGAAATTTCTATTTTGCCAATTTGCTAAATAACTCATTGTCTTAGCATAAAAGGGTTGAACCTTTTTCGGATTATACAATTTGCATATTGTTAAGTTTGCAGCCTATGTAGGTTTGTTCCGAGAATGATGACTTGGTCTTATTATTGAACAAAGTTCCTCAATAACTTCTAGGGACACTAGAAGATGAATATCTATTTTGCGAACTTACAAAACGTCGCATTGTCTTCCGCGTAGCATAAAAGGAAATACAGCCGTCCCACCTGGGTTCGCCCTCACCAGCGAGACCAACAAACGAAGACTCCGCGCGCAGCAACAGCTAACACTGCGCCGCTCCATAAACGCTATGTGAGGAATGTCATCATACAGCGTGACACCGGAATTGAGAGCCTGGATGAGTTTGTGGGGCGCTTAGCGAAGCAAATGTTCGCGTAGGCCGACTCTTCTGCCTGGCCCCATGTGAAACACTTGGCACGATGGCACGTGCGCCCGCAAGCAGAAATCAGTCTACACGCTGCTTACCCATACAATAATACTGCTCACCCTACACTACATCCCAGCGTAAAGTTTTGTCCTAAGTTAATATAGAAAAACTTCACGCTGCAAATAGCCACTCATTACTTAACAGCCGCGAGTACACACGCACCGAATAGCGAGTACCTCGCTATTGGTGAAACGCATGAGCGTTGTAACTCAGTACTTTACCTCTCCCAAATTCATTTACGGCGCCACTGACGCCTTCATTTTCTAAACTGTAGGTTCGTCCAGGTAAGCACTCCTGCCGCTGGTTACCCTAGCTGGGCTTCTTATGGTACGCCATTAGTTCCACCAGGTGGGGGTCGACCGCCAGGGTGCCGTGAAGAAGCGGCGCGGCGGCATACCGGGCCTCTGTTACTTTTTCCGGATAAAAAATAATCTAAGTATGATGCTCAAGAATAATGAAGCATTCCACTGGTGAAAGAATTATCAAAATCGGTTCTGGAGTTCCAGAGATTCCTACAAACCATTCACAAACTTTACCTTTTTATATTATTAACTTATAAATCTTTATTTCAGATATTTGTGCACATTTTAGGCGTAGGTGCTATATACATACTTTGCAAAATTTATACTTGGCAATAATTCTATACTACTTATAAACTTCTAGCTGTGTGGATGGATGCGACACTATTGATAGAGTATTGAATGTCTTGATAGCGCAGTTAGATCCACGTCAGTTCCCCAGATTATCTACTGCCTATTAACCTACCTGTTTATGTTCAGATGTAAGTAGATAGCTTGACTAAAGTCATAAGGTTATACCCTAATAATTACATGTAGGTACTCATATTGACTCACTAGTTAAACCAGAGTATTCGCTGAAAAATCAAATCATTAGCTACATGTTTATACTAATTGTCACATAACAATAAAAACAACCTAATTACTACCAAAACTCACTTTCAATTTTACTTTAACATTATGTTCGTTTACTTTATACAAAACACCCAATAGATACCCTTAAATTATTCATCACTCGAGGTTCGTTAAATTGGCTACCTGTTCTGAACCCTTCCACCGGGAGGGAGTTGCTTAATAAGGCCCCGCCTCTTTTAAACGACATTCGTCCGCCAGCATATTCGGACATGAACATTCGTTATCTGCACGTCTAGTTGACAAGTCCTCAAAATGGCTCTCTGGAGACCTTACGCTCAGGAAGTTGCCTTGGACTTAAGTGATCCCGCGTCGAAGGAGGAGCCCGTGGCTCCGGTTCCCGCGCCTTGTGTTACTACAACTATGTGTCCGTCGGAACCATGTCGACGTCTGTCGGTACCGTACCCATTTCTGCCGGAACCGTGCCCATTGTACACGGAATCTCACTTCAGACATAGCCCAACGTACCAGCCTGCAGTGATGTTTGCTGTAGCATCGAGATCGACTATGTCACCCGACCCAATCGGGAGCTGGATGCACAGGACACGAACCGCGCCCTCACCGTCTCTACACCAGGAAGATTCCTTATCGTTGACTGACGACGAGGAATATCAGGCATTTGAACGGGAAGCCCTACAAGCGATGGCAGCAAAGAACGGGGGAACCTTGTTGGGTAACCACCCGAGGATGCGAAGGGCGGTGCAAACGAGCCAGACAGCTGACGACGCATACAGGAAGCAGCGCGAGAGAAACAATTGCGCTGCCAAGCTGAGCAGAGAGAGAAAAAAGCTGCGAGAGGCTCGACTCGAATTACGAGCCTCTTTTTTGATGAAGAAGGTGGCCAAACTGCGCGAGCAGTTGGCCACCGGCATGTGTGAACGGTGCCGACAAAAGGAGTGAACAGTGTCGGACTCGAGAATATTTCATGTGTAGTGTTGTACAGAGAGTTTTAGTATTAAGTTATTTTAGTGAGTCGGTATAATTTAGTTAAGTATAGTTAGTTAAATATTTTAGTTCTATGTGTATGTATGTAATCATGTTTCTATGTTCTATCTGTGTGTTGTATATGTGTCCTATATGTATGTTCTATATGTATTATTCCGTGTAGATGAATAAGTTTTGGTAATTTTAATGAATAATTGTTAGTGTCTCACGAATTTAATCATTGAATTAAATTCGTGAGACACTAACAATTAGTTAATATTTTAGCTCAATTGGATAATATTTTTAATAATATTTTAAATATAAGTGAATATTTGTTTTTTTACTAAAATGAATTGTTTTATTTCACCTCGCTACTTTTTGTAATAGAATTGAAGTTCTTCTTTACGATAATGAAGAATGCAAATCCTATCTTGCTATACTAACTCATAAACCCTTTCTGGTTGAATCCCTATTAGTTTTTACCAACTAACTTTTTGCCATCCAGTCTATTTTTCTAACTAAAAACACAGACGATGAGTCCCACACACACATTCATTTCCGTACCATTATCGCAAAAAACGGCAAAAAAATCACGTTTGTTGTATGGGAGCCCCCCTTAATTCATTTTATTTTAATTTAATCATAACTATTTTCTGAATTGAATATACAACTAAATATTCTGCGAATATTTAATGCGTCTACCTGTTTCCGTTATTAATATCGAGCAAAAAACAGTAAAAAAAACACGTTTGTTGTATGGGAGCCCCCCTCAATTTATTTTATTTTAATTGAATAATAATAATTTTTTGAAGTGAATACACAACTAAATATTCCGTGAATATTTCAAGCGTCTACCTGTTGCCGTTATTAATATCGAGCAAAAAACGGCAAAAAAATCACGTTTGTTGTATGCGAGCCCCCCTTAAATATGTATTTTCTTCTGTTTTTAGTATTTGTTGTTATAGCGGCAACAGAAATACATCATCTCTGAAAATTTCAACTGTATCTATCACGGTTCACGAGATACAGCCTGGTGACAGACGGACAGACAGACAGACAGACAGACAGACGGATCGCGGAGTCTTAGTAACAGGCTCCCGTTTTTACCCTTTGGGTACGGAACTCTAAAAAGGTCTTGACACACGACATACATACAGACAACGAAGTGATCCTCTACATAAGGGTTCCTTATTTTCCTTTTGAGAAACAGAACCCTCAAAACCATCGGGATCATACCTAACATCGGTACCATCCAGTACCTAATTACAAAATCATTAACGAGTGCGGCCCGCCATTGTTTCACAGTTCCACCACGTGGTCCTTGTCTGCTCAAAGGTTGCCGACAGCTTTTTTTAGTAACTAGAACAAATAACGAATTAGTAACTATACCGCCGTCATGAGCTGATCAATAAAACTTTACTAATTACTTTTGAGCGAATTCTAAAGCAACTCTTATCTCCAAAAAAATTGCAAAGTTTTTAGGGAGTCATAATTGTGGCCAGCTTTGTTACATTAGATACCGTACTGAGTAAATAATGCAGCCGCATATTGTAATAGTGTGAGTGTTGTTGTATTGTGTGTTTATGGTCGGGTCAAGTCGGGTGGTGTTGGTGTACCGCTCTCAGGTAGTCAGAGGTCGGCGCGTGCCTTTGTAAATAGTTGCTAGGTATTATTAATGTTGTTGTTGCGTCGATTTTGCGTCGTTTCGGCATAACAGACTTTTTGTTATGTGTGTGTGGGAAGCATTTCCTTGCATGATTTTGATTGTTTCCATTTTGAAGCGCCATATCATAGTCATCGTCATGGATATTGAAACATATAGGTACTGATAAATTAAGTGTCAAACGCTGCAACAGTTATAGCAAGTAATATTATGGCCTAAGTATAGAGAAATCCATAATTCCAAATTAATAACAGTCTAATGAAACTCTTACTTTGCTATGCAATTATTAGAAACAGACACTGGAATCCAATAATTGCATAGCACAGTAAGAATTTCATTAGACAGTAATCTCTTTTAGAAAAGAATTACCCACCATGATGGTCATGATGCTATCTCTGCAAAAGCCAAACCTAGATTATCTTTCTGAAAGTCCCATACTTTAAGTTTAAGCAATCTATCAAATACATAAGTACCTACTTAAACATCTATTTCTTGGTCGATAGTTGATATTTAGTTTAGATACTCGTATCTACTTTTACAACTTTGCATAGACACCATTCTTGACAATAGTGAGTATATAAGATAATCATGGTTAAAGTGTGAAACTCATTTAATTTACTTTTATAATAAAACTAGCTTTTTCCCTCGGACGCGACCGGCGGCTCTAGACGAGTTGCATTCGATGTCAGCGAAGGCGATAGTCGAAATGTGAAAATGTAAGGGATTGATCACGTGAGTGTTCGATATCGCTTGTCAATCCCATACAATTTCACTTTTTTGACAATCGCTGTCGCTACGCTTTCGATGCTAGAATGTCACTTGTCCGGGGCCCCTGTTACTTATTCAGAATAAAATAATCTAAGTAATAAAGAATAATTTAGCATTCCACTGGTGAAATAATTATCAAAATCGGTTCAGGAGTTCCAGTGATTCCTACAAACAACTCACAAACTTTACCTCTTTATGATATTAGTATAGTTAGTGTAGATTATTAACTAATAAGTCTGTATTTCAGACATTTTTACAGTCTATATTGTGCACATTTTAGGCGTAGGTACTTATTTATATCTTGCTTTACAATATTTATATTTGACAATAATTCTACACTACTTATAAACTTCTAGCTGTGTGGATGGATGCGACACTATTGAGAGAGTATTGATTGTATTGATAGCGTAGTTAGATCCACGACAGTCCCCCAGATTATCTACTGCCTACATCTCAAACTGTTGTAGTTGTTGGTCATTCACTAACCTACCTGTTAATAAATGAAGGTACTTATATTGAATCAACAGTTATACTAGACTATTCACTGACAAACACAATCATTAGCGACATATTTATGATTGATTAATTGTCACATAACAATTAAAACAAACTAATGATACTACGAAAACTCATTTCGAATTATACTTTAACATTATTTTAATTTACTTTAAACAAAAAACTCGACAGATATCCATAAATAATTCATCACATTCACTCAAGGTCCGTTAAGGTGGCTACCTGCTCTGAACCCTTCCATCGGGGGGAGGTGCTTAATTAGGCCCCGCCCGTTTTAAAACGACACTTGTCCACCAAAATCTCTTAGGTGTGCTGGTTTCCTCGCGATGTTTTCTTTCACCGGTTTTAACAAGTGATAATTAATTTATAATACGCACATGAATTCGAAGAGACATTGGTGCGTGCCGGGATCGAACTTACGACCTGTGACTTGGTCGTCCAACGGTCATACCCCCAGGCTATCACTGCTTCTATAGGGATATAGGAGTAGTATCCATTGAAAATTATTTAATTATTTGTTTGGATATATGGTTATTTTGGTTTAAAGATAATGTTGACCAACGGTTCATGGACCAAACGACTGTTGGTAAACCGTTTCAGTTTCAGGTTGCAGACCCGAGTAAGTAAAGGCAATTATGATAATATTAATTCCAACTTGATACCTTCAGGCGATCCAGAAAAATGTCTTGACACACGACATACATACAGACAACGAAGTGATCCTCTACCTAAGGGTTCCTTATTTTCCTTTTGAGAAACAGAACCCTCAAAACCATCGGGACCATACCTACCATTGGTACCACCCAATACCTAAGTACAAAATCATGAACGAGTGCGGCCCGCCTTTGTTTCACAGTTCCACCACGTGGTCCTTGTCTGCTCAAAGGCTGCCGACAGCTTTTTTTAGTAACTAGAACAAATAACGAATTAGTAACTATACCGCCGTCATGAGCTGTTCAATAAAACTTTACTACTTACTTTTGAGCGAATTCTAAAGCGACTCTTATCTCCAAAAAAAAATGCAAAGTTTTTAGGGAGTCATAATTGTGGTCACCTTTGTTACATTAGATACCGTACTGAGTAAATAATGCAGCCGCATATTGTAATAGTGTGAGTGTTGTTGTATTGTGTGTTTATGGTCAGGTCAAGTCGGTTGGTGTTGGAGTACCGCTCTCAGGTAGTCAGAGGTCGGCGCGTGCCTTTGTAAATAGTTGCTAGGTATAAATGTTGTTGTTGCGTCGATTTTGCGTCGTTTCGGCATTACAGACTTTTTGTTATGTGTGTGTGGGAAGTATTGCCTTGCATGATTTTGATTGTTTCCATTTTGAAGCGCCATATCATAGTCATCGTCATGGTTATTGAAACATGTAGGTACTGATAAATTAAGTGTCAAACGCTGCAACAGTTAAGGCAAGTAATACTATGACCTAATTAAAGAGAAATCCTCAATTCCAAATTCTTAGTTTGCTATGCAATTATTAGAATCCAGTGTCTATTTCTAATTAAAAACACAAACATTATTAACCATTGGTTCAGTCAACGATGGATTAAAAAAAACAGGGCATTAGTCAATCTGCCTAGCCTGTTCCCAAATATATTGGGATCGTCCAGTCTTACCGGGTTTAGCTGAATACTAGTATTTTACACGGAGCGACTGCCTATCTGACCTCCACAACACAGTAACTGGGTAACACGGTACCCCTTGGCAAGACTGATGTCAGATCTCAAGCGTCTGACTACCCGTAACAAGCGTCAAATATCTTAAAATTACAGCCGGACCAACGGCTTAACGTGCTTTCAGAGGCACGGTGGAAACTCGGTATGTTGAAATGATCACCCATCCACGGACCTTGCCAACCAAGAGTTGCTTAACCTTGATGAACGACCAGTGCGGCTGTTATTATTTAGCCACGAGTTCCTCTCATGAGGGCCTTACAACAGGCCTTACAACCTAAAAAACAGGACCTTAGTAATAAATTAAATTTAACCACGTCCAGTTTCTGGAAGCAAAATTATCGCAAAATTAATATTACCGCGACTAACTTCATTGCAAAAGATTTGAAATTTATAAAACCCCAAGGACGCACGTCCATCGGACTAGCGCGGCAGTAGCATAGATTAATTTTATAGCCGTTACCTGCTATTTGAATATTGTTTGAAGTTTCGATCACGAGATCTGATGTCAAAATTGCATAAGTTCTAGACTTATGCAATTTTGCCATCAGATCTCGTGAAAAAGGAATATGGTAAAAAACTTAGAGTGATGCCCTGACATTTAGCGTATAATAGCAGTACCAAATGTGCGGCACTTTTGCATATTGCAGCATCACAAACAGATTTGATTTTACAAATCTTGTTTGAATTTTTTGGGAAAAACAATCTGTTTCATACTTTTATGCACTCCAATCAGAAAGATTGATAAAAATAACCGGCCAAGTGCGAGTCGGACTCGCGCACGAAGGGTTCTGCACCATTATCGCAAAAAACGGCATAAAAATCACGGTTGTTGTATGGGCCACACTTAAATATTTATTTTATTCTTCGACTTCCCAAAAAGGAGGAAGTTTCTCAATTCGACAGTAAATATTTTTCTAAGTGTGTTCGCGGATAACTTCGTCGTATATGAATCGATATTGTCATGCAAGTGAATTATTGTGTTCTTATGGGAATAAAGATATAACCACAATGAACCTGTCTCATGTAACTGTGAAAGGTATCCGAAGAAGCACAATAGTAGAACGTTTGACTCGTATTCTGTTTACCATTATCTCATTATTGCCCTCATTCCTGACTGTGTATGTGACACTACAAATCATAAAGTAGGTGAAACTGAATCTTTACAACAAAAGGTTCAAGCGCCCATTAGGTTTGTGGTTAAAACTAAGTGGTATTGATCCCCTCTTCAATACCTACTATTGTCACCTGTTCTATCACGTAAGTACAAAACATATGACACGCTAGTGGTGGTCTTCAGGCTGTGAGCGACTGCAAAAATATGCTGTTTTTTTAACAAAATGTTTAACAGGTAAAGACTACTACGGCTCTACCACCGCTACACAAAAAGTTCAAAAAGCAGTGCTTCTAAAGTTCATGATTATAGTACCTACTTGATCACCATCTTATCTTTAATATCAGAACCGCATTTCCAACAGCAAAACAGAACAAACAACAAATTATTAGACTTCCGATGCATCCTAGACTTCAGCACCGACTTACTACAAGAATCAAGAATCATTCATGAAAAATGGCCTCGAATACTCTTTGGATAGGGTATATTTATTTGAATTAATGACAAGCTAAATTTTTTTTGGACTTGGATACTAGTCTTTTTGCCAATCATTAATTGAAAGTAATAAATTAATTTCTACTTTACTACAATATTCTTAGCTACCTGCAAGGAACATCTAAATTTAGTGTTAACTCATGCATTTACTGCAATAAATACAATAATGATATTATTACTTAATAAAGTTACTACATGTCACTTAGCAGATAAAATGTATAATGGCAGCACTAAGCTAAAGAAATTAACTAAAAAATCAAATAACTTATTATTTATTATGATTTTTTGTATCCGTTTTGAACCAGCCCAATTATAATTTAAAAAACGTAGACAATTAATAGAATTTCTCTCGTATATAACTCACTTTCAGATTGCCAATTTAAGTTAGCTAAAATTTCGCCATTGTTCTTTGTTCGGTTTTGCCAAAAACTATTAGACGCTTTCATTGGTGAAGATACTATTCTTGAAAGAGTCCAATAATTTTTGGCAACTCTTTCAAGGAGTTGTTTCCTTTACCCTGCCGAACTCACTTACGCAATTAGGCTGAGGTCAAGTCCATCGCATACTTATTGTTCATCGTTGTTTGTTTGTTTGTCGGCAGCGTCCACTGATAGCGCTCGCATATCAGCAGACAAGAATATAAAACAGCCACCGTCTTGCATGCACCTTTAGTTATCAGGATCTGGTTATTGATAAGTACTTGCTGCTTACAGCTTATTGTATTTTATAATATAGTCTTGTGAAAAGACCTATGTATTTATCGGGTCATTTCTCAGTTCAAAACTCTGACTTATATAGCTAAGAAGATATTGATAGGTAGTAAAAGTGTGGTACTAAGTTTTGAAGGCAAGCACTTTCCAACTTTAACAATTTACATTAATTTATTCGTAAGTTACTGTCATTAACTCATTACCTACGGCCGCATTCACACGGTTTCCGTCACTGACGATTTGTTATGAATTCATGATTTGTGTATGACGTGATACGTGTTTAAAAATCATTGACGTCATTAAATTAAAAACGATCCGTGTAACATGACGGTCCTCGTGTTCCATAGATATCTTTTTTTGCTAACGGTGTTTAAGCATCAAAAGGCGCCTGGGCTTTTGGGGAAAAGATAGGGAATTGGCTTTTTACCTCACTAAAACCACCCCGGTGATCACCATCAGCACGTAAGTAGAAAGGGCCCTGTGACCTCTCAAAAGAGAACAAAAAACATGATCTCTTTTGCCGCCGAAATACTTTTCGCTTGTTCAAAAAAATATTTATTTGGATCTGTATTTTACTAACTGTCGCTAGCGCTGTGTCTAATAAGTTTTGAAACTGAGTACTATACAAAAACCGGTGTTAATGGGCTCATAAAAATAAAATGAAAACTTTAGGCTATATCATTTATTTTAATTCGTATTCTACAGTTGAGCAGTCTTTAACTCAAACTATAAACATTAGGTAAGCTAGAGTATTACCTACCATAAACAATTTCTACAACACTCTACAAGTTTTACAAACTTTTACTAAACCAAACTTAAATCAATTTAAAATACTTTGCACAGTCTTTCAATAGGAACATAATAATAATACACTAACTTATTCTAAAAAATCTTTTGTCTCAGCACACACTGTTGCCGATAGCGATCACATACAATTGAACTCAAGGCTGCTTTTAGCGCAGCAACTTCTCTCTTCAAGTAGTTTACTCTCTGAGCCGAGTGAAGTTCTCTGAGTTTCCTTCGCTCTCAGCTCTGCTTGGTTGCATGATTGTTCTTCTTTTTGTGACGTCAGTACGCGTCATCAACAGCTTCGGTGTTGGCGGAGCGATTTTGTCGGCGCATCCGCGGGTTGGCAACGCGCCGCCATCTTTCTCAACAAACTAATCAAACTCAAACTAATGGAAATCTGGATCATCGGAGAAGATGCCTTATCACATGGCCGAGCTGATACACTCGTATCAGCTCGATACTTTCTCTTCAGCTACAGTAGCTGACACGGCTGATGATAGTGTCACTTGATGCGGCACTCAGCGACTGATCAAGAGTTCTGACCGCCCTAGGCTAATTATGAGGATGACCCCCCGCCAGGTCTGTTACGGTCGGCCTAAAAATTTGTATATTAGTTTCGACTTTGTTTACTAGTGTGAAAATGTTAGCATGGTTCATACTACCTATAAAAGTTTTCATATCGATCTGCAAGCGAAAGGACAACGTTAGTTTCGAATTATTGTAATTTCTAGAGTTTGTTTTTTTTCTATTATTGCTTTTGCTTCTATTTTGGTCTCTTTACTTTGATTTTCATCTTCGCAAATAGTGTATAATGCTCCAGAACTTGTTTGTATGAACTGTTTGTATGGCTTTGCTTGCATCTGCTCGCGCACTCCATCGAGTTTTTGATAGATTTTTTAGTACCGTCGATTCTTCATCCAATTTGGATAACAAAATTTGCCATCTACAGCTTCTCTTCACAATTTCGCCATTAACAAGATTTATCTCAAACATATTTTGTAAAAATCAGGGTTTCCCAAGCTTTTTCAGTTCACAGCGCATTTAGTTTTAGTGTTTTGTCCCGGTCTAGTTGAAATAAGTAGAGTACGATGCAATGATGCTAGATTAATAGTAATAATAATAATAATAAACGTTTATTTGGAACCAATAAGGAATTAAACAGAGTACAATGTAACGATGATAGCTACAGAAGTACAAACTGTGGCGCAGCTATCAGCGCCCGACAACAAGACAGAGTAAAATACAATTTTTTCCAGACTACTGGAAAAAAAATTGTGTGCATGTGAAGACACGATTTCAGCGCGCCCCCCCAGATCCTCGCGCTCTAGGCTGCAGCCTAATTAGCCTAAGGGTTAATCAGGCCCTGGCGGCACTGTTGGGCTGAATGATACTGCTATCGTATCTCGATGAACGTCCTCCAGATGATATTTGGTATCCAGGTCGAGCCGGTCACGTCTTTGAGTGTGAGCGGTCGTTCATACGTCGCTCATACGTATGTCGTGTACACATGGGATTCGGTGCGCGTCATGCCTAGGATAGATGATCCCCCTTTTCCGCACTTAGACGCCCATTTGGTCCGTTGTGCGTGCACGGCCCGTTTCCTCTCTGTGAGAGGGAATGGGTCGTATCGTAATCCACTACGCGAGCTCAGTGCAGTTTGGTGGATGCCACAAGTCTTCGAATTTTTGGTTCTAAGATATGCCCGTGTCTATGCAGGTCCTAATTGTAAAGAAACACAAATACCGGCCTTGAATACCATGCCGCCGTCCTAGGCTGTGACAATAAAACTTTACTATTTACATTTGAATAAATTCTAAGGCACTGCTTATTTCCAAAGAGGTCTGCAATGTTTCAAAGGAGTCATAAAAATGGCTACCTTTATTAAAGAGTAAAATAATGCACCCGTATGTTGTAACGTGTGTTTATGGTTGCACTGTTTAGGTATTGTTCACACAAGTCTTAAACAGTTTTAAACAGTTTTCTAATTCAAACAAAGTTATCTCCCCTTCGATACACTTGATTTCTCCATAAATAAAGGAGGTTCTTCACCAACCAAATCAGGAGTTAAAGATTGTAATAACTCCTTACATTTTTGGGAATCAACACAACGATTACAATACTTTCCACCTTTAACCCATTTCATTTTTCTCCACATCTCTGAAGCTGAAGTTTCCGAATCAATACTCGTACAGAATTCCTTCCATCCTTTGGAACGGGCTTTCTCAATTATTTTGCGGGCCGTATTTACTTCAATCATATAAATATTATAATTGGCAGGAGTAGGATTGCGCCTCAATTTTGCCAGAGCCAATCGTCTTTTAGCCACAGCCATAGATAACTCTGCATTCCAGTATGGTTTAGGTACAAATTTAGCTGTAGGATCCTGGCAAACTTTGATCCATGGAATTGTTTCTTCTGCCAACCGGTCAATTTTGGATACAAATAAATTATAACATTCTTGAATATTCGACGACTTATCTAAATTAGCAAACATATCCTCCGATTTTTCGCGGTATTCACTCCAACTAGCTTCTCTGAAGTTACGTCGCTTAATGAAATTTTTAGAAGACTCATAACCATACTTCATTTTAATAAAAACATGGTCACTGCCTAAAGATTCACTAGTAGTTTGCCAAGAAAATTTTGTCGCCAGATCGGTAGAAATGAACGATATATCAGGTGATGACTGCTGTAGAACTCCACTAACAAACTTAATTCTCGTAGCATCTCCATTATTCAAGCACATATAATCTTTATTAAAGTAAGAGTTGTATACCATCTCTCCACGACGGTCAGTCTTATTCGACCAGGCGATGTGGTGCGCATTAAAATCGCCTACAATTAACGTTTTTTTAACAAATCTATCAAAAATCTTATTCCAATCTGACTGGTCAGTAACTGACGTTGGAGGGCAATAAATTGAAATAATGTTCATTATTCCGGGCACATTAAATATTTCTACTATCACAATCTCAATGCTAGAGTTTGGATGCACAAACTCTCTTTGTAAGGCTTTAATTGATTTGTGAGTAATAACACACAAACCTCCATAAGAATCCAATCTATCTTTTCTAAATACATTATAGTTGCTAATATTTAAGTTCTTATCTGGTGACAGCCACGTCTCACTTATAATTGCAAATGTATTTTTTCTTGAAATAATAATAATTGAAAATCATTAATCTTAGGACATAAACTATTTGCATTCCACTGTAAAATATTAATTACTTTCGTTTGTTGCTTAAAATTACGAGCCATTCTTAATGCATCCTAATATCTCCATCAAAACATCCATGTTTAATAAACTCAAAATAAAATTCTTTACTTCCGACAACACATATTTCAAAATACATGTAATTTTGTCCCCAATGTCATCATTTGAAAAGATAACTTCTTTCAGTTTGCCCAATAATTTCCTGAAACTAAAACTTTCCATTTTGGAAGATGCATTTCTAGCCGATTTATTCAAAAACTCATCCTTATTTTCCGGTAAAAAATCAGATGTAACCTCCTTCTGAATTTCATGACAAACCTTCTTACGTTTACTCTTTATAGTTCTTTTTGGTTTTCTCAAATGTACTGCAACTTTACTTGAATTCAAAATTGCTGACATTCTATCTTCATACTTATCTTCTTCGCTATTCGAACTGTCATTCAACAAAACATTATTTTTGACCACATCTGAATAAGATCTCCCTGCAGTTGTATCGATCTTAATTAATTCGTCAACTGTGAATAAATTCAGACTCACAACAGCATTTTTACTCTCTTTCATCCTGGCTAGAGCCAATTTATACGTGCAATTATGCTTACACATTATATCTCTTATTTCTTTTTCACGTAAAAATGCAGGACACTTGCTCTTAATCATAGACATATGATCTCCTTTACAATTTATGCATTTAAATTGAACTGTCTCGCAATTTTTATGTTCACCGCCACATTTCGGACAAACATGTTTTTTAATTGGGCAAAAAGCTTTAATGTGCCCAAATCTCCAAGAATTTGAACATTGAGTAACAAGAAAATTAAATGGTAATACCTTCATTCGAATGCCATATGTATAAACATATGGAGGTATAACAGGACCTTTAAAACATATGCGAATACTTGTACTCTTAACCCATTGGCCTTCATCATCCCTTCTGCTTAAACGCTTGACAGATAAAATCTCCAAGTCACATTCTAATATATCTTAATATTCTCATCATCCAAATCAAGGTCCACGTCCTTGACTAAACGATAAGAAACATTCACTTCATTTGTTTTCTTACAAATCCAACCTTTTTGCCTAAAAGTTTCACACGACAACATTCTATCCGCAGAATCATTGGTTTTAAACCTTATTAGAATTTTAAAGGGACTTTTATAAACCACTTTTAAAATATCTGGAATTTTCTCGTTGTTCAAAAAGTTTAGCTAAAGCAATCTGTTTTGGAAGGATCTCTTTTGCAGTAACTGATACCTCTACATAATCTGCAAAATCAGTCGGATATGTTTTTCCTGGAGACTGCGGATGTCCAGACGGTGGAGTCATATAATCTTAGCCTTCTTACCTCGCTTATCCACCGTAGTAAACTCGCCGTCCTCTATATTATCATCTGGACTAGACTCGTTTCTAGGCCTTTTATAGGAATTTCTCAGCGAACTATCATTTTCATCCCATTCCAAATCAGAAATATCATTATTATGTACCATAGCACGCAAAGTCACATCACTAGAATGACGGCTGCTACCGTCCTCATCATCGCAACCGCTTTCCATCACTTTGAAGAAGAAATAAATGTCAATGTCAGATAAAAAATGAAAATTTAATTATTTTATATTATGAAAAAGTGTCTATATCACTTGAATTTTGCCACAAAAATATAACAATTATGTCCACAGATATAATAAATCCTCAATTTAACACACATTCACATAAAATTACACAACTATCCCACATAAAAAAATAATTATACAGGAGCAAAGCAAAACAATCTTATCACGTCAATTATTTTATTTGAAATCATAAAAAAAAAAAAAAAACACGTACGTTCGTATTTTATAAGTTGCAGAATTTGATACTTTTGCTGCATATTGCTTATCGTATTTTGTGTCATAGTAATTATTAATTGGTTTCTCGTTTTCTTTATTGGTATTTGTTGAAGTATTTATTAGTCTGTAATTATTTTGTACACATTCACAACGTTGTCCTTTTTAACCCAAAGGTTGACAGGTAGAGAATGCCTTTTAGCATTAAGTCTGCCTATGTACTTACCACTATTGTACATCAAGTGTAAATAAATAAATTTATTAGTTGAAGTGTAAATAAATAGTTAATAAATAATCGATTCGATCGATTAATAAAAATTCGGGGCAACTTTTAGCGCAAGCCTATTTGATAATAAAAAAATAAAAAAAAACTTAGCCTTGCAAAAAAAATGGTGTTCATGAGCTCATAAAAAGAAAAGAAAAAGGTAAGGTTAAAACATTTATTTTAATTTGTTTAGAACAATTAGAGCAGTCTTTTACTCAAATATTAACATTAAATTGCATACACAATTTATTGTGCAAACTTACTTAATAATTGCACAATATTACTAGAGAGGCGGATACAAGTTTAACAAACATTTACTAAAACAAACTTAAATCTATTTACAAATACATTGCACAGAAGAGTAGAATAGAATAGAAAACATTTATTCGACTTATACACAACACAACAACAACAATCACAAAGTAACAGAGAAGAATAGTAAAAAAACACACACACAGTCTTTCATTATGAACATAATTATAACACTAATATACATACAATATCATCATTAAAAGCCTTTTAATGTTCCCATTGCTGGGACAGGGGCCTCCTCTCTGTGAGTGAGTGAATGGGCCTTAATTCATCGCGCTATCCCACTGCCAGTTGTAACTGTTGGCAGCAACGATCGCAAATATTTCGCCTCAATGCTGCCTGTAACGCAACCACCTCTTTCTTTAGGTAATCCACTTTTACAGCAGAGTGGTGCTCTCTGAGCTTCCTACGGTGACGGCTCTGCTTTGCTGCCATGTTTGCTCTTCTCCCGCTGTTTGCGGTAGGCCACATCAGCACCAGAGTTGGCGGAGGCGGAGCGAACTTGACGACGCATCCGCGGGTTGTTGCTCAGCAACACGCCCCCATTTTTCGCCGCATTCCGCTCAAACTCTTTGAAGTCAGGGTCGTCAGAGAGGGTATCATTAAACTGACGTTTGAATGTCAGTGTGATTGACATCTTATTGTCAACTTTATTTGACGTCTGAATGTCAGTGTGATTGACGTCTAAATGTCAACTTGAACTGACGTCTGAAAGTCAGTGTGATTGACGTCTAAATGTCAAGTTGAACTGACATCTGAATGTCAGTGTGATTGACGTCTTAATGTCAACTTGACCTGACGTCTGAATGTCAGTGTGATTGATGTCTTAATGTCAACTGGAACTTACGTCTGAATGTCAGTGTGATTGACGTCTTAATGTCAACTTGAACTTACGTCTGACTGACAGTGCGTGGGCTTCTGAATGCCAACATAGACTGACTTAGCAATAACCGGTCGACCGTGTCAATATGACGAACTTCTTAATGTTTACATAACCCAATCTAAATTAAAACCGATTGTGGTTATAATGACGGCTTATACCTTTAAGGGTCCACATTATAAATGTTGTGTCACAGATTGATCTAAATTGGAAACCCAGGAAACGCTAACAGTAACCCTTTAACTGGTGACATCTTAAAATAAACCATAAACTTGTAAACGGTTCGGTGGTTCGGATATTAGTAAGGTCACAGGTGCACAGGTATGGATTCATTCGATAATTTAATGTTATTTTTATTGATGTAGCGTGTGCCACTCAAGCCTCTTATGGAAAGAGGCAAACGGGAACTACAAGCTGTGACGTAGGTAGGTACCGTTGGAAACATTTGGAAAGGTTTGCAAACATTGTGCAAACATTTGGAAAGGCTTAACGCAAAGATTGTAACAATAACATTCTGCATAGATTGTGAAGACAATGGTACCTACGGACCTGAATAGTGGAATTATCACTATTGTGTGATTGAAAACGACTTGCAGAGTATTGTTCAGTACCTATTATTGTTAAAAAGTTGCCCTTATTTTAAACGAAAAGATACGTATCCGCAATATTTTGTAATCGATAGTACAGCGGGCAGAGTGGTATTTTTTCAAGTTGTTTTACACCCAATGAATTTCATATTAAGCTGTTGTCTAATGTTCAATGATAAGCAATATGAGCGACACTCGCCGCACCCGCGGTGGAGCAAAAAGATACAGCATGCGACTGACGTAGAAATAACTCTCTTAAAACATGATATAAAGTTTACAACTGTTCTCTAATCTGAGTTTACAACATTTTGTCGACCAATCACTTGCCTCACAAAATGTACATTTTGTACATTGTGTGATACAGTACACATTGTGCAACGCTACACCTCCGAGTGTGGGTAAGGCGGTATGAATGAAACTTGTGCAATCAATGCACGGGCCAGAAAAAATAAAATCCAGAAGACTCCGAATGTCGGGGATACCAATAGGTAAAAATATAAGTTAACATCTTATACTCAGGTCTGCAAACCCTTGGCGCTGTGAAAAAATCAAAGTTATAGATCAACGGAATCAAAAGTTGTCGTCGTTAATATCGCAAATTTGACGAATCGCAACGGAATCAAAATCTATAGAGTACTTACTGTTGACCCAGGATCATGAAATATGGCAAGAAGATTGCTTACTGTTTTCCTTTACTAGTGCTATAAGACGTTGGTGTTATAGCACAAGTAAAGCGAATAATCTGAAAACCGTAAATTTGTAATTATATTAAAATAATTATATTATTATTATTTAAATAATTTTTTTGTAATTATTATTAAGAGCAAACCCATCACAAATAATTTAAAAAAAAAGATTTTAAACATACAGTTGGTAAACTGACCGGGACTTATGTCGATGTATGGGCACAACAGTTTTCCAACGGCAAAGTTAAATTTGTCTCTTTATAAAAAGAAACATATTCATAATCTAATTGTGAACGTGTGAAGGTGTATTTAAAAGGGTTTACCTATATGCCGTCACATTTTGAACAAAATATTTAAAAATAAATTAAAATAAGAGCAAAATGTGGAAATAATTATTTGAAAAGAAAATCTTCAGAAATTAAATAATTCTGGTACCTTTACGTTCCTAAAGTAAACCTTAAAAACTATGAGCATTTAAAATTAACATCATATAAATAGATCTTGCTGAATCTAAGTATAATAAGATTTGAATGACAGTTTTTCATGAAAATTAAGGTTTATGGCATCCGATTGTTTTTCCTGCTGAAGTGCCTAGTATCTGAAGATGTAGGTGCTACCTACCTACCAACAAAAAGATTACAGTAATAACTTTTTATTTTGAATCTGAAAAATAATAAATTCACTCTGTTAGAAAATGGTGGGGCCATTTTGTAATAGAGTGAAATTATTATTTTTTAAACGTTTCCCCACACTATGAATTTCTTTCTGTATCGTGGGTGCATTTACAAACATCTAAACTCACATATACAAGACACCCAGATCCGGAACAACTATCTGTAGGCCTTACAAATATTTGTTCCGTGCGGCACGGCCGAATCGTTACGTTACTTTAAACAAAAAGACAGTTTTTATCATTTTTGTCTGTCTGTCTGTCCCTCGGTTTGCTCCGGCTAGTCCCCGAAACTGCTGGACTGTTTTTTAAGGGACTTTCATTGGCAGAATAATGTCATAAAGGAGTAAAAAAGAAAATTGTTTTATATTAGGTACGAGGTTGACGCGGTTAAATTCGCGGGCGAAAGCTGGTTTTCGATTATCATCATCATCATATCAGCCGAAAGACGTCCACTGCTGGACAAAGGCCTCCCCCAAGCGTCGCCACATTGACCACCTTGACTAGGTCAACGGTCCACCTGTTGGGAGGCCTTCCAACGCTACGGTTTCGAATATAACAGTGTACAAAAAAAAAATCCTAACTAGATAGTAATTTGGCAAAAAAGTGTTTATTCTGAAATGTGCGCTTCTGCACTTTAAGAAGTTCTCGATTTGTGAACTATGGTCACAAACAATAACAAAGAAGGTAGGTTTTACCTAAGTAAGCTACTTAAACTTTATTGTGTAGTTTTGAGGCTACTTCTATTAGTTAAAGTAGATTTATTGAATTATTTGGCTTGTTACAATTATTTAGGCTATACTACCGCGCTAGTCCGATGGACGTATGAAATGGCCGCCATATGCACTCGCCGCGCCGGGATCCAAAACATTTGCAATGAAGTTAGTCGCGATATGCTGTTACAGCGTTTGACACTTAATTTACTTATTTATGTTGGAACTTAGTTTCTCTGGCAAAAAGTAGGTACTAAGTGTAATTAAACAATTTATATTCGTGTATACAATTTAATTATTAAAATATTGTTCCCTTATTGCACATAAATTATATTAGTTTCTAATGTTTTAATCAATTTTGTTTCATCAACACTTTACAAGCATTATTAACAATTAAATTTTATTTAAAAATTCCATTTATAAAAAGTCCACACACTAAATAATTATGTTATTCAATGCTTCGGCAGCGTCCACAAACGCCGGCAGCCAGTTGTGCTCGCAGAGCGAACACCTTCTTCTGTAGGAACGAAACTTGCGAGGCGAGCCGAATCTCTCGCAGGTTCCTTTTGATGCGGCTCTGCTTGGCGGCCTGATTGTTACGCTCACGTTGCTGCCTGTAAGCGTCGTCGTCAGCAGTCCGGCTTGTCTGCACCGCCCTCCGCATGTTCGGGTTGCTACCCAGCAGGGTTCCACCATTCCTCGCTGCGATTGCTTGCAGAAAATTTCGTTCAAACGCCTGGTATTCCACGTCGTCTATCAAAGAGGAGGAGTCGTAGGTCTCCTGTGGAGATGGTGAGGGCTCGATAGGTCTGCTGTGCGTCCAGCTGCTACTTGAGTCGGGATACATCGTTGACGGCACGACATACGTCACTGGCTGGCACGGATACGTCTCGTAGTACTGGGATGCCGAGTGTGATGGATAACCACATCCCGTACTGGAACCGGCTAACTGAGATGGACAGGAAGCAGCACCAGACGCGGTAACTGGTGATGCGGGCTCCTCCTTCACCCTGGGGCTACTCAAGTCCAAGGGAGCGTCCTGCGTGTAAGGAGTCCACAGAGACATTTTGAAAACTTATCAAGTTGACGTGCAAAACTCGAATGTCCTTCTACGAGTATGTTGGCAGGCGAGTGTCGTATAAAAGAGGCGGGGCCTAAGTGAGCACCCCGGTGGAAGGGATGAGAGCAGGTAGCCACCCTAACGGAACTCGTGTGATAGACGACGAATATTGGTTCCTACCGGTTTTTTTAATGAAATAAATCAACACAACGTTAAAGTGTAATTCGAAGTGAGTTTTGATAGCAATTAGGTTGTTCTTATTGTTATGTGACAATTTTTCAGACGTAAACATTTCGCTAATGATTTTGTTTGTCAGCGAATACTCTGGTTAAACTTAGGAGTAGACATGGCTACTTTTATTAACGGGTGTTTATCTAACTAATGACACGAAATCATCAGAAAAAAAACAAATCGTACCTATAACTTTAACAGTTTGACATGTAGGCAATACTAATATCTTTTCTGTGATCTAGGGGACTGTTCACTGTCATATGTTCGTATTGGATCTAACTACGCTATCAATTCTATCAAAAGTGTCAATTTGTTATGGCTTATTTTGATCTGTAAGTAATACAGATGATGTAAATTACATTTTAACGATACTACATCATCTAGGTTAGGGTTTTGAAGAGATGATATCAAGGCCATAACGATGGACAACCCTTTCATAGCGGAATTATTTTCATAAATTCAGAAAAATAAGAAACAATGTTAACAACAGAAGACAACAGTTCACTTTGCCAGACAGACCTACCTGTCACCTACTACGCCGACCTAAATAACGGTTTAATTGTTCCAAAGACAGTTCTATTTTGCGAATTTGTAAAACGTCGCATTGTCTTCCACGTAGCACAAAAGAGTTCGACCTTTTTGCGGATTATACAATTTGCATATTATTAAGTTTGCAGCCTTGTTCTTGCCGAGAATATTGAATTGCTCTGATAATTAAACGTAGGTACCACAATAACGGTTTTATTGTCCGAAAAGATAAAGTTCTATTTTGCAAACTTACAAAACGTCGCATTGTCTTTCTTGTGGCATAAAGGTTTGCTCCTTTGGAAATACACCACAAGCAAATTGTATAATTTGCATGTGGTGTTTTCAGAGGTAGTATTAAGAATGTTGACTTGCACTAACTAATAATAATAACAAGCGCCAGTCTGGTCAGGTTTAATGTTGCTAAAACCTAGGCGTGTTTTTATGCCGCTAAAAAGAGCCAATTCCAACCAACTCCATCTTTCTGAGGGTTACCCGTGCCGATAACATCACGGGATCCATCTTGAGCTTCTTGGCGTTACTTTGGCATCGTCCCTCAATTTTGGTCCATACGAGGCAAAAGCTCGGCGAGCTATCGGTTTTTCATTGCTTACATTTCGGGAAGTGTGCGATGGAATTGCATGATCTTATTTCATCGGATGACAAAACCATCGATGGCGCATCGCCGTACGTGTTGTAGTCCGTTATTTGTTGGACATCCCACCTATACGCACTAAACGCTTTGGGAATACTTTAATTTTGCGTACATCAGCTAAGGAGTGGAATTCCCTGCCAGAGTCTGTGTTTTCCGATTGTTACAACCTATTTAGGGGCCTTTAAGTCAAGAGTGAATAGGTTATTTCTAGGCAAGCGTGCTTCAATGTCGACCACATCATCGCATACCATCGATGATAATAATACAACATGGCATCTCTTAAGCGTCCGTTACCTGCGAGAGAATGTTGATATTGAGAAAATCTAGGCTTTCCTAAATTGATTGAAATTACTGACTAAGATTCTCCTATTATTTCACTTTCAGACGCTGACGAATACCTAACTATACAGGTTTTCAATTCTAGTTTATGGTATGGACAATGCTATTCAAAATGTTGGTTTATAGCTTCCATACCGACTGTTCCTAGGCACTGGAGTAGAAAATCTTCTAAAGTATTGCGTCTACTATTGTCATATTAACTAAACACACATGTAAGTGACAAATGAACACTCACAGTAACAACATCAATGCAATCCATATCTTATCTCCATCAACGTAATGTTAAATATCTTCTGAATGGCTCGCAGCACTGGGGTTCACTTGTTCAAAAGATAGGCGACAGTCAATTATCAAGTTAATTTGTATTACAGGTAAACCATGACCTGGATAAGAACATGGAATACTTTTCATGCCGGTAGTATGTGCCTGCGGAATAACGCCCGACTTTCGCGCGGATGAAGCCTCTAGCCCAGCTCCTCTAGCAAATGCAAATGTTTCTTGAATTATTTCTGTTATAGATCTATCAGTCGTAAAATAGTAGCATCCAGCAGCCTAATTGCGTAAGTGAATTCTGCAAAGCAAACAAGTGGATTCCTTCCCAAAAACGAGTTTACGTATTAAAATGCAGTACGTAAAGTCGTTTTTGCTTTGCAGAATTCACTTACGCAATTAGGCTGCAGTACGGCAAATCAATATGGTAGATATTAAAAATAAAATTTACTTACAATTTTGAGTGATTAGGTAAACTTCGAATTTTCTGTTATTAAGTTTAAGATTTGTTTTTCTATCTTACTGCCACACTCAGAGACGTTAACGGTTACCTAAAGCTCTCTTTTAGTATATATTTTAAGTATATATATATATATATATATATACTTTATTGTACACCAAGATAAAAATAGTTCAAAAAGACATCTTATAACAAAAACAAACATACAACAGGCGGCCTTATCGCGATCCGCGATCTCTTCCAGGCAAAACAAAATGCATACTAAGGAGCGCCTTAAGTAACCGTTAAATGTCTCGTTAAATGAGTGCGGCAGTTAGTCTTAAAAGTTTAAGTAACGAGATTAGTAAGTACTTTACGTAAATACTCAATTCAGAAATCGACTAAAGTTTTGAATATGGAACATGCAACATGCATATTCAAAACTGCAGACTGTTGCTTGGGCACTAACGCAAATGACACACAAAAATATTAGGTGTACTGATTGCAGCGACCCACAGCCAACATCCGAACCCGTTCGATAGCATCACAAACAGCTGGAACTCGGCAATTGCACATAACTGTCACTGTACTAGACTGGCCTGGATTTGCAACATCTACACCTAAAGCAGCTGCGACCTCAGATTTTATTTGATCTGAGGCTACGACTAGTGACAGTAGTACAGTGACAGTTATGTGCAATTGCCGAGTTCCAGCTGTTTGTGATGCTATCGAACGGGTTCGGATGTTGGTAGTGGGTCGCTGCAATCAGTGCACCTAATATTTTTGTGTGTCATTTGCGTTAGTGCCCAAGCAACAGTCTGCAGTTTTGAATATGCATGTTGCATGTTCCATATTCAAAACTTATAGTCGATTTCTGAATCGAGTATTTACGTAAAATACTTACTAATCTCGTTACTTAAACTTTTAAGACTAACTGCCGCACTCAGAGACATTTAACGGTTACTTAAGGCGCTCCTTAGTATACATTTTGTAATAATTCAACTCAACTCAAAATTGTCTGTAAATTTTGTTTTTAATATCTACCATATTGATTTGCCGTACTGGATGCTACTATTTTACGACTGATAGATCTAAAACAGAAATAATTCAAGCTTCATCCGCGCGAAAGTCGGGCGTTATTCCGCAGGCACATACTACCGGCATGAAAAGTATTCCATGTTCTTATCCAGGTCATGGTTTACCTGTAATACAAATTAACCTGATAATTGACTGTCGCCTATCTTTTGAACAAGTGAACCCCAGTGCTGCGAGCCATTCAGAAGATATTTAACATTACGTTGATGGAGATAAGATATGGATTGCATTGATGTTGTTACTGTGTGTGTTCATTAGTCACTTACATGTCTGTTTAGTTAATATGACAATAGTAGACGCAATACTTTAGAAGATTTTCTACTCCAGTGCCTAGGAATAGTCGATATCCCCCCCGGTGGGTTCCCGCTTTGTCGAGGCGGGGGGGCTCAGTAACCGTGGCTTGGTCACCCACGGTGAAGCGAAGAGGAACCCGAGGAGGGGCCGCTCGTCAGGGCTTTTGCCGATTAAGCCGACGACGTAGCGGCCAACTAGTAGGTTGCGGTGCCGCTTGGTAACAGGCGACATCGCAACTGAGGCGGGCCGCGATGTCTTATGGAGATTTCCAGGTCCCATACGATATCGCGGCTGAGGGTTGGAGACCGCGGCGGGAGAGGAGTGCCGGTATTGCGGTGCGCCGCTCTCCCTACCTTCCACGGCCTAGACGGGGTCGCCACCGTCTGATGTCGGACGCGGTGGGGCCGCAGGGGAAGAGGAGTGTCGGTATAGCGTTAGCCGCTCTCCCTATCCCCTGCGGCCGCAAAATGGTAGGTGGCGGGGCCATTGACCTCGACCCGTCACAGTGGGACCAAGGGTGCCATACACGGGGTCGTCTGGCACCCATGTGCTGAATTGGTCCCTGGGGTGGTCACGGCGTACAGTGTGTTCTGGGCCGCCGGTGATGGGGGGTACTCCCCCGAGGAGGGTCCGGTGACGGACAGCCGCGGCGGGTTCGCGGTGAGTGCTAACGCGTGCCCGTGTTCCCGCCATGAGCGGCACTGGAGGACACCGTGGTGTTTTAGTGGGTTAGAGTCCCACATAACTGCACTATCTCCCCGTGGTAGTGCAGTATGCATGAGCATTTCTCCACGCAAAAAAAAAAAAAAAGGAATAGTCGATATGGAAGCTATAAACCAACATTTTGAATATCATTCATTGTCCATACCATAAACTAAAATTGAAAACCCGTAGATATAGTTAGGTATTCGTCAGCGTCTGAAAGTGAAAGAATAGGAGAATCTTAGTCAGTTTTTTCAATCAACTTAGGAAAGCCTAGATTTTCTCAATATCAACATTCTCTCTCAGGTAACGGACGCTTAAGAGATGCCATTTTGTATAATTATTATCAATGGTATGCGATGATGTGGTCGACATTGAAGCACGCTTGCCTAGAAATAACCATTTCACTTGACTTAAAGGCCCCTAGGTTGTAACTATCGGAAAACACAGACTCTGGCAGGGAATTCCACTCCTTAGCTGATGTACGCACAATTTAAGTATTCCCAAAGACATTATCCAAACTCTCTTGAACAAAGTTAGCGTATCTACACATCTCGTTACCTCCTATCCCATGCGTCATAATATTTGCTTGCATTAACAAAAAGGTTGTCAATGCTCGTCATACTCCCACGGAATCTGTCGATTATCCCAAACAATAACATCTACGCTGACCAAAACGTGACCAGTCTTCAAGGAGTCCCTCGCTATTGCGTTTATTATACAAATACTGCTAATTTCTGTTTCTATAGCTTCCCGGCAAGAATACAATTAATTTAGAAATTTGGTTGAAGAATGTATGATTATGTTTTACCGTTTGTGGTTTAAATTAAAATGTCTCACTTCGCCTTTGTGCAAATAAAAGGTGCGAATGGATTTGGCTGGACTGTACTCTGTTTTTTGCACATTATTATTCAAGCTTCTATAATTTTCAAATTTAATGAACTCGCATCCAGTTTGTGTGAGTCTTTGTTTACTGACCTTAGCTGTTAATATGCTTTTGTCTGATACGTTTTTAACATTTCAAACTACATAGTTTCAGGAGAACCTTATTTTAGGTGGCACAAGGACTTCGTGTCTACGTGAACGTCAGAGTATTTTAGACGATATATTATAATGATGTCTCTTTTACAAAAAAATCTATTCTAATCGGTTGATCTTTATACGATTACATTTTAAACTACTGTTTTCTTTGTCTTCATTTGAAGCGATGATATCGCAAAGTAAAATGCTCCACATGCTCCACACAGGCTACCCACATGTCACACAACTCTTCCTGTGCAAAGGCGTACAAACTGGCCAGCTACATTGACATGTCAATCAAAGCACCACGCAAGGTCAAGCTTATGCGAATCAAATCGCGAGCCTCCACAACGCACACAATTGATTCAATGTATTACGGGCACGCCTCGAAAACTCCGTCAATGCCAAATAACTGTTTTATTTTAGCTCTTTTTGCGTCATCTGCCATCCTTATTCCCACTGGTTAAAGCTCAATATCGTGTCGTATGCTGCCTGTTGTGTTTTTTGTGTAGACCAAACCATCGTTGACAATTTAGTCCCGTATGAGTTCTTTCAATGTTTCCTTAGCACCTGCTTTGCATTGTGAAACTTAGGAATGTATAGCTTATAACGGTGTGCAAAGATAGCAAAGATAATTGTTACAATGTTGTGCATAAGAATAGTTTTAAAAATGGCACATGGCTTTAGAAAGAACTAGGTTGGGGATTACTAGCACGATCTTTATAGTTGATGAAATTTAAAATTGGAAACATATCGTCAGCATAGAGTTGCAAGCTCCTTTATTATCCTGCAATAAATATTCTTGAAAACTCTCTTTCTAAACTGGCCCCAAGACGAAAAACAAATTAAAAAATATTGTACCTAATGCTTTACTTCACAGTTTACACATACAATCACACACACGAAACACACATACTACACATATACAACACACACATTTTGATGTACAGTAAAGTATATTCTATTCGACAAGCCTATATGAGCATTTGAGACATTAGAAGTTAGGTTCAGACCAAATCGTTAATTTACTATGCAGTAATGAGTCTAGAAGTCTAGTCTAGAAATAGTGTGTCAAAATATTCAATTCCACTAATGTTGTTCTAGAACGTAGTATTAAACAGTATCTAATAAAGAAACAAAAGAAGCCCAACTCAGCGAACCTCAAGTGCGTGCTGGTGCGCCTGTGCAACGGCAAGTAGATGGTGGCGAACTTGCTCGGCATCGGACACAACCTGCAGGAACACAACATTGTGCTCGTCAGGGTTGGCAGTTAGGCTATACCTACTCACTATATTTGTCTCTCTGTCCAATCGACAAGAGTTAATTAATTTTTCAGCCCGATACTGTCCCACTGCAGAATAATGAGCGAAACAAAAATATTCATCTTCAGGTTTCCAAGAGAGTTCTAATAGGTATTCATGTCCTGTTTTCGTGTACACACTCCAGGTTGAGGGACCCAGAGTGAAGCTGAAGTGCGTCCGCGGCAAGCACGACCTGCCGCAGGTGATCAAGCAGAAAGTGTAAACAACTAGTTCTCACCCACGATATCTACAGGAAGAAATTCCTAGTGAGGTGCAACAAAAAAAAAATGTATATAAAAGAAAGTTCTAGTGCCCTTACTACAATATATTGATAGATTAAGAATATACAGACGTTTTTATTTAGTAACAGCTATTGTCAGCTGCTTCGCTCGCGTGATTGTAATAAATTATCCCATAGAATTGTTTATCGCGCAGAAACATAAGGACATAGCGGAACCTGCGATGTGATTTTATTAGACAACATTCACTTGCGGAGCGATGCACTTGCGCAAGGCACGCCTCTTGAAACATACATCGTGTACAATGTATTTATGTGATACAGAAATGTTAGTACTGAATAAACTTGAGCTCTTTTGCCTCTGAAATGCTTTTTGCTTGTTCAGAATATTATTTTATTTGAATCCATAACTTACTTACTGCCGCTAGCACTGTATTTAATAAGTTGCAGAATTTGATACTTTTGCTGCATATTGCTTATCGTATTTTGTGTCATAGTAATTATTAATTGGTTTCTCGATTTCTTTATTGGTATTTGTTGAAGTATTTATTAGTCTGTTATTATTTTGTACACATTCACAACGTTGTCCTTTTTAACCTAAAGGTTGACAGGTAGCGAATGCCTTGTGGCATTAAGTCTGCCTATATACCACTATTGTAGTACATGAAGTTTAAATAAATAAATCGATTAGATCGATTTATAAAAATTCGGGGCAACTTAGCCTTGCAAAAAAAATGGTGTTCATGAGCTCATAAAAAGAAAAGAAAAAGGTAAGGTTATAACATTTATTTTAATGTGTTTAGAACAATTAGAGCAGTATTTTACTCAAATATTAACATTAAATTGCATACACAGTTTATTTTATAAAGTTACTTAATAATTGCACAATATTACTAGAGAGGCCGATACAAGTTTAACAAACATTTACTAAAACAAACTTAAATCTATGTACAAATACATTGCACAGAAGAATAGAATAGAATAGAAAACATTTATTCGACATAGACACAACACAACAACAATCACAAAGTAACAAAGAAGAATAGTAAAAAAACACACACACAGTCTTTCAATATGACCATAATAATAACACTAATATACATACAAAATCATCATTAAAAGCCTTTTAATGTTCCCACTGCTGGGACAAGGGCCTCCTCTCTGTGAGTGAGTGAATGGGCCTTAATTCACCGAGCGGTCCCAGTGCCAGTTGACACTGTTGCCGGCAGCGAATGCAAATATTTCGCCTCAAGGCTGCTTGTAGCGCAGCCACCTCCTTCTTTAGGTAGTCCACTTTATGAGCAGAGTGGTGCTCTCTGAGCTTCCTACGGTGACGGCTCTGCTTAGCTGCCATGTTGTTCCGCTCCCGCTGTTTGCGGTAGGCCTCATCAGCACCAGAGTTTGCGGAGGCGGAGCGAACTTGACGACGCATCCGTGAGTTGTTGCTCAGCAACACGCCGCCATTTTTCGCCGCAATCACTCCCAACGCATTCCTCTCAAACTCTTGGAAGTCAGGGTCGTCGGGGAGGGTATCAGCGTCGTCGATGCGATGAGGCCTCCTTGCTACAACTTCGATCGGTGTCACGGGCGGAGTCGACACGTGTTGCGGCACTGTCGGGTTGAATTGTACCGACTCATATCCCGAAGAACTTCCTCCAGGAGAAAAATGTTGCACTGGCGCGATGTATCTACCATAAGGCAGATAGTACGTTGGCACCGAATATTGCGGTGCGTTAAACCCGCTAGAACGCGAATACTGAGTTTCTCGGTCGGCTGTGGTCGACAGGTCCAGAGGGACGTCGTCGGCGGAGTACGGTTTCCACAGAGACATGATTAGGAGCGCGTGCGTCGTTCGAGGGGCGAACGGTGAATGATGCTGAGCGGTGTCCCCGCGCCTTTTTAGACGAGTACAAGGGACGGGGCTCGGTGGGTGGGCGCACCCCTAACTTCAGTGGGAGGGGGACAGCTATAGGGTGAATTATAGATGTGTGCAAATAAATTTGTGGTGCAATGCATTGTGTATTTGAAATATCTTTTCCGTGTGTTATAATATTATTTTATAGGTACTGAATTAATGTATGTGTTTTCGGTAGTCGGCTAATGTTAAACAAAATATCAACTGCTTCTATTATCAGTTATTATTTAAATTATTATTCAACGTTTAATAATAATGTGTGGAACCTAAACTGACTGATCATCATGAAGAATAAACAAACAAAAATATATTTAAAGAAAAATTCTACGAAGTAGCATTTCTACCATGGTTGACCCCATCAATTGCCCAATCACATAGATGGAAAGCCACATTGCTACTTCCATCTCGCATGTGATTGGTCGATTGATGGGGTCAAAACCCTTTTGCATTGCCGAATTCACTTACGCAATTAGGCTGCTGGTCATTAAAGCAAGAAGACGAAAATGATTTCCAGCTAAATAAGTGGAACTGGGCTGATCATGTCTGCAGGTTAGAGTACAGTCGATGGACTAAAGAAGTAACTGAGTGGATAACAAGAGATCAAAGCAGAAGTAGAGGTGGACCACGGAAAATGTGAGAAGACATATTATGGGAGAGAGGTGGACCTGGTTGGATGACTAAAGCTACGGACGGGAATCAGTGGAAGGAAATGGTGGAGGTCTGCGCCAAAGAGGCGACTACTGCTAAGAGGTTTGATACATACTTATACAAAAAAAAATAGAAATATTTTAGCCAATAAAATATAATGTAAGTACTCATAGGCAAGAAGTAAAATAAACGCTTTTTTATTTAATTTATAAGTTCTGAACATTGTTAACAGTCTATTTATTATGTTTTACCTAATAGCGAAAAATTATATGCATAACGAATTATAATTATATTATTTTGCTGATATCTATTGGTAATATTTGCTCCATTTTAATTATTTAATCACTTTGTTTTTCACCTCATGTATAGTTATCTGCGCAAATGACACATCATTATCTAAGTTGTAATCCACTAATAAATAGGCTTCTATCTGACTTCGTTAACAACATGATGTCAAAAATAGTCCTAATGAGCATTTAAGACGTCTTTCTAATGATGTTTACATGCTTAGCAGCTTGTAAACATCATTACGTCACTTACAAAATAAGTAGGGAAGAATGGGGGAATAGTATAAAAAATAAATTTTTGGACACTTATCAGTCCTATAATTATGTTGTCTGTATTTTATTAAATAATTAATAAGCAACATATAAAAAAATACCCTCAGGAGGTTATATATTCTTTTTTAATTCTACTTTCGCTCCCATTTAATTTAATCTTTTACTATTTTTTATTTTTTTGTATTAATTCATTTAGTATTCTGACGATTTTATTTTGATCTTTATAATGACCGTATAAAGAATATGATATCTCAAGTAAATTATTCGAAAGTATAGGCGTTTGTAGTAAAGGCATAACTGTGGTAGCTCGTAGCAAGCTACGGCGTAGCACGTAGCGCGTAGCACGTAGCGCGTAGCGTCCATTATGTGTGATGAGAGCCATCATATAATATAAAACAAAAATATACTATTTTTATCCACATAATAGAAACTTAAACGAATCAAAACTGTAAAGTTATCAACAAATTATAATATACTCACAACAAAAGTAAAGCATGTTTAAAAGTAAAAATAAACTATCATAGAGTAACTTCCTTTACCCGAATGTTAAACATTTCGAAGTAGTTACTGACAATTTTAACGTCATGTTTGCCGGTTAAATAAATTTTGAAAACCTGGAAGTTGACCCCTGACCACAGGGCTCTTGTCTGAAGGTTTTCAGATTATAAGCTCGGTGTTCTCTCAGTAAGTTGCGCCTATTCAGTTATAAACTTGTCACCCAGGCTATGGTATAAGACTCCAGGTATAAGAAAATTAAATTACAAACGTAATGTATGCTATGAAGTGAGTAAGATATCAAAGTATATAAATATAGTAAAATGCTGAATCAAAATGAAAACTGCCAAAATCATGCAATGACATACTGCCCTCGTAGGCATAACGAAAACCTTCTACCAAAAATTTATAACTCCACCAAACAACTAATTACAAGAGCACGCGCCGACCTCAGGCTCTACCTGTGTGCAGTACACCACCCAACCATAAACATTCGTTTACAAGACGGCTGCATTGTTTAGCTCTGTGCCTGATCTACAAAAGGTAGCCATTTTACAAGCCTTTCATTAACTTTTATGACTCTTTTAAACACATTTTTTTTTGGAGATAAGAGGTGGCTTAGAATTTACTCAAATTGAATTAGTAAAGTTTTATAGTCACAGCTTAGGTCGGTGGTATGGTATTCAATTGTTCACAATTTAGACCTGCAGACACGCTGCCACGTTTGGTGATTTTATGAACATTTTTCTAGAAAATTACCCAACAGTTGCTTAAAATCCGTATTAGTTCCTTGTCTACTTACTTTGTTTATCCATAAATAATTCCAAACGTTTAACTTTAACAATTAACAATACTGACTAGACAGTTAGCTACACTTTATCTTTTCCAAAAAAATTAAAAACTTTATATTAATAGAAAAACTCCATTGAATCATTTAAGTAACATATCCCCATTCACCGGACCACCGTGACATCATATTTGAGCAAAGAGTTACGCGCACAATGCGACTGCCGGACGACAGTTGCGACTTATTGTCGCATGGCCGCGTCTGTGCGCTATGTCGTGGACATGCACCTGATTGCACGACAGACATGTTACGGAAATGATTTGTATTGATATAATAGTTTGGACTGTGTGTCAGTCGCTAATTGAAAACCTTAAGTTCGGTTTATTGTATTTTTGGAAAGCATTCCAAAATGTTGTGTTGTACTGTCGTTGCAGGTAGCCAGAAGCCTGAAATCTGACTAGTCCTGCCAAGGGTTACCATGTTACCCAACTACTGAGTTGTGGAGGTCAAATAGGCAGTCGCTCCATGTAAAACACTGGTATCAGCTGAATCCGGTTAGACTGGATATAGTTAGGCTGGATATAGTCAGATTGGATATAGTTAGACTGGATATAGTCAGACTGGATTTAGTTGGGAACAGACTAGGCAGATGGATTGCATTGCATAAAATGTTCAGACGGTTAAATCTTTGTAAGTCTGCAGCACATGTTCGCTCAAAGCTTCGTTTCGCATTTCATTATTCCTCTTAAGTGTTTTTCGGTTTCTGGATCCAACATTGTATCTGAACTGACAGTTGGGCTAAACCGGGTTTTGAAAATCTAACAAACTGCTTTGACTTAAACATTAATTTATGTTACATCTTGTGTTGGATGAGCATGAATGCTCCGGCCATAGACTTTGACTTACTTTTGAATTCACACCAAACGATTAGATCATTTCACCCAGCACAACGTGTCTTATTAAAATTAAATAAAATCGCTTCAATCAACAGTTCTCGCGTGCTGTGCCCGGAACTGTAACTTCATCAATCTCCCACACAATGGTACTGCAGGCGTCCAGTGAATGGGTTGCCTTCCCACGACGACCACTGTTGGACAACATGATCGATCGATGAATGTCATCGTCTAGCGGAAATTGATGCAGTTGCAAATCTATTATAACGTTAATTTCCTGTTGCTCTGTACCTAATGGAAATCAGTAGCATACAACATCATCGATTGCTCCGGGATGCTGAGTAATTTTGAATAAGGCAAAACTGTATTTTAAATTCATACGAAAATGTTCTGCAACGGAGAACTATGACTGCTTCGGAATGTTAAGCCCGGCTGCTGGTTCAAGCTGATAACAAGAGGTAGACTCTCAAGCTACTGTTTCAGACCATATTTATGGCCCAAGTTGGGAAAATAACATGCCACAAAGTACCTGTTTGTGTAGCAGTAGGTTCATTTAGATCACTGAGGACTATTTAAACTGATCATTCTTTTATATCAGTGGAATAATAACAGTAAACGGAATCGCCCCTATCCCAAATATAACATAAGCTGCACTCTTCGATGAGGTTGTTGCAGCTATTGACAGTATGCTGACAACCCACGAAACTCCAATAGGTATTAACCCGACAACTGGTGAAATACTGAGAAATACGAGAATAAACTTTAAGCGTAACTAACATGGTGTCTTTTTGTAGTTCAGTGGTTCGGATATTGGAAAGTTCACAGATGCAGAGAGATATTTATCAATTCAATGACTTAATGTTATTTGTTCAGTAGCCTGTATTGATCACGCCTTATTCGCCATATTGAGTGAGGTAAAGGGTTTATGTAGGTAGGTACTCGTTTGAAGAAAATGGTGTCGGTAGAATGCAAGACACAATGTTAAATCGGCTAAGTTTCTACTACGTTTGTATTTTTTGATGATAGACCTAGGTCTAATAAGGAAAAGTTCATCAATTAGGTATTATCCTAAGAAGCAAGCTTGCTTAGGAATGCTTATGATGGAGGAGAACTCAAACTTCCCTATAATACAATATGACTCACTGTTGGCATCTACATTTATCTTAGCTTTCAGCCACGTCCTGGCCAGCCGCACGCGAACGGATGGAAAGATTTGGTGGAGGTGTCGGCCCTTAATGCAATTATCCTACCTAAATTGCTATTCGGATAAAAGTTCCTCCCAGACGTCAATATGTGGTTTAAATAATCTAGAGATTTTCTCACGGACACTCACAAGTGAGTGAAAATCTCTTGCATTTTCTGGTAAGAATATTAAACTTTATTTATTTAAGTAGGTTTTCCTTCAGCCACCGGTCGGAATGCAGCCCTGACGGTGGCGCCACCTCGGCGGACAGTACCGCGGGGCAGTGGAACTAATGACAATGAGTAGAGTGAAGTTAGCTATAATATTAGAAAAATATGGTGGAAAGCACGGTTTTTAGCAGTAGAATATTTTTGTTTTTTCATCCAAATATATTGTAAAGTCTTCAGTATAGTAATAAACAGTATAACTACAGTAAAGCAGTGCTTAATTTCATACATCCACCGCACACACTCGTACACACGCATAAAAATACGAGTTCCAAAAAAGGGACGCTAAGCAGCAAAAGCCAACCATCCAACCAGCCAGCCATCAGAAGTAAAATAACGCGTGGCTGATCGAGGCGCCCTAACAGTAGGGACTAGGGAAATAAAAACAGTAAACGTAATATACAGGGCCCATTAAAAGCACAGCTCATCACAGAGGCTCTTTAAATAATGTGCAGACTGTATTTGGAAAGGCTTAACTCAAATACTGTAACAATAACATTTTGCAGAGATTGTGAAGACAACGCGGTACCTACAGATATGAATAGTGGATTTAGCACTTTTGTCTGATTGAAAATGACTTGCAGAGTATTGTTCACCCCTACTAACCTATTATTGTTAAGTAACAAATAAGAAAGAAATTAAATAAAGGACATAATAAATAATACTACGTATTTATGTGAATCTCCTGTAAGAGCTCAGAAAAACAAGGGAAAAAAATAAAAAAAACTTATGCAGTACAATACAATGTTAGGTAGGTCCTAAGCAGTCGGTGTCCGCCAGAAAAGAGAACGCGAGCCTCGGTGCAATATGGGAGGTAGGCGAGCGGCCCGCGCATTGCTATCTTCACAGTTGTCAACTTCATGACGGCTCTCGAGCGCCATCTATCGTCTTACAGTCGGCCTTCCTGAAACAGCTGCTCGCCCCGCGTAGCTCTCGCCTCTTGGTTTTGACGGCACAGCTCGCTCACGAACTCACGATGCGGCGATCATCATGTCAGCTTGAACCGACTTCTGAATGTCAGTGCGATTGACGTCTTAATGTCAACTTAAACTGACGTCTGAATGTCAGTGTGATTGACGTCTTAATGTCAACTTGAACTTACGTTTAAATGTCAGTGTGATTGACATCTTATTGTCAACTTTATTTGACGTCTGAATGTCAGTGTGATTGACGTCTAAATGTCAACTTGAACTGACGTCTGAATGTCAGTGTGATTGACGTCTAAATGTCAACTTAAACTGACGTCTGAATGTCAGTGTGATTGACGTCTTAATGTCAACTTGACCTGACGTCTGAATGTCAGTGTGATTGATGTCTTAATGTCAACTTGAACTTACGTCTGAATGACAGTGCGTGGGCTTCTGAATGCCAACATAGACTGACTTAGCAATAACCGGTCGACCGTGTCAATAATATGATGAACTTCTTAATGTTTACATAACCCAATCTAAATTAAAACCAACCTTTCAGGGTCCACATTATAAATGTCGTGTCACAGATTGATCTAAATTGGAAACCCAGGAAACGCCAATAGTAACCCTTTAACTGGTGACATCTTAAAATAAACCATAAACTTGAGGTAAACGGTTCGGATATTGGTAAGGTCACAGGTGCACAGGTATGGATTCATTCGATAATTTAATGTTATTTTTTTTTGATGTAGCGTGTGCCACTCAAGCCTCTTATGGTACGAGGCAAACGGGATCTACAAGCTGTGACGTAGGTAGGTACCGTTGGAAACATTTGGAAAGGTGTGCAAACATTGTGCAAACATTTGGAAAGGCTTAACGCAAAGATTGTAACAATAACATTCTGCATAGATTGTGAAGACAATGGTACCTACGGACCTGAATAGTGGAATTATCACTGATTTGTGATTGAAAACGACTTGCAGAGTATTGTTCAGTACCTATTATTGTTAAAAAGGTGCCCTTATTTTAAACAATTTACTAGCTACTTATTGCAGGAGCTCACAGATACGTATCCGCAATATTTTGTAATCTATAGTACAGCGGGCAGAGTGGTATTTTTTCAAGTTGTTTTACACGCAATGAATTTCATATTAAGCTGTTGTCTAATGTTCAATGATAAGCAATATGAGCGACACTCGCCGCACCCGCGGTGGAGCAAAAAGATACAGCATGCGACTGACGTAGAAATAACTCTCTTAAAACATAATGTAAAGTTTACAACTGTTCTCTAATCTGAGTTTACAACATTTTGTCGACCAATCACTTGCCTCACAAAATGTACATTTTGCACATTGTGTGATACAGTACACATTGTGCAACGCTACACCTCCGAGTGTGGGTAAGGCGGTATGAATGAAACTTGTGCAATCAATGCACGGGCCAGAAAAATAAAATCGAGAAGACTCCGAATGTCGGGGATACAAATAGGTAAAAATATAAATTAACATCCTATACTCAGGTCTGCAAACCCTTGGCGCTGTGAAAGAATCAAAGTTATAGATCAACGGAATCAAAAGATGTCGTCGTTAATGTCGCAAATTTGACGAATCGCAACGGAATCAAAATCTATAGAGTACTTACCGTTGACCCAGAATCATGAAATATGGCAAGAAGATTGCTTACTGTTTTCCTTTGCTAGTGCTATAAGACATTGGTGTTATAGCACAAGTAAAGCGAATAATCTGAAAACCGTAAATTTGTAATTATATTAAAAAAAGGTTATAAACATACAGTTGGTAAACTGACCGGGACTTATGTCGATGTATGGGCACAACAGTTTTCCAACGGCAAAGTTAAATTTGTCTCTTTATAAAAAGAAACATATTCATAATCTAATTGTGAACGTGTGAAGGTGTATTTAAAAGGGTTTACCTATATGCCGTCACATTTTGAACAAAATATTTAAAAATAAATTAAAATAAGAGCAAAATGTGGAAATAATTATTTGAAATGAAAATCTACAGAAATTAAATAATTGTGGTACATTTACGTTCCTAAAGTAAACCTTAAAAATATGAGCATTTAAAATTAACATCATATAAATAGATCTTGCTGAATCTAAGTATAATAAGATTTGAATGACATTTTTTCATGAAAAAAAAGGTTTATGGCATCCGATTGTTTTTCGCTGCTGAAGTGCCTAGTATCTGAAGATTTAGGTGATACGTACCTACCAACAAAAATATTACATTAATAGGACTTTTTATTTTGAATCGGTCCCCACCATTTTGTAACAGAGTGAAATTATTATTTATTAAACGTTTCCCCACACTATGAATTTCTTCCTGTATCGTGGTTGCATTTACAAACATTTAAACTCACATATACAAGACACCCGAACCGGAACAACTATCTGTAGGCCTTACAAATATTTGTTCCGTGCGGCACGGCCGAATCGTTACGTTACTTTATACAAAAAGACAGTTTTTAACATTTTTGTCTGTCTGTCTGTCCCTCTGTTTGCTCCGGCTAGTCCCCGAAACTGCTGGACTGATTTTTAAAGGACTTTCATTGGCAGAATGTTGTCATAAAGGAGTAACTAACGCTACTATTATTGTGGAGTCTGAATAAGGCGCTTGGTAAAATAAATTATAATCGAAGGACCGAAAGTTGTTGGTGGAACGTGCTGTACCTAAAAATCCCCCATAGAAGTACCGATCTTGCTCAGTACACAGGGTAGATAAAAAAGCCTGACCACCAACCTGAATATCCCAGCCACGGCACCAGATCTCAGCTTCAGGAAATACCACAGCAATTTGGCACTCGCGTGGGCAAATGTCTCGATGAACGCACGTAATTAATTGCACGGCAATTTATGTATGTCCAGATTTTTTTTTAGTTTTGAGTTTATGACACGTAAAATGACCACATCTAATGGTGATCCAGATCGAACTGTAGAGGCTTCACACAGGGGCGCGGCGCGGGAGTGCGCGGTGCGCACAGACATCACGTCGCCGTTCCATCCACCGATCTCCAAAATGCGGGTAGGAGAACAGACCGGCGGACAAGCCAATTTAAAACTACCCTCTGTTTTTATGAGCAAATATCGAACTATTATGTTTGATAAATAATTAGGGTTCCGCGTAAAAAAAAACAATATTTTTTATATTAGGTACGAGGTTGACGCGGTCAAATTCGCGGGCAACAGTTAGTTTTCGAATATCATCATCATCATCATATCAGCCGAAAGACGTCCACTGCTGGACATAGGCCTCCTCCGTCCAAGCGTCGCCACATTGACCAGTCCCGTTCTTCCCACATCCAGCGTATCCCCGCAACCTTCACTAGGTCAACGGTCCACCTGTTGGGAGGCCTTTCAACGCAACGGTTTCGAATATAACAGTGTACAAAAAAAAATCCTAACTAGATAGTAATGGGAAATTATTAACCGAAGGAAAAATATACTGAATGGGCGACTATTATACTAAGTAAGTAACTATTTATCCGATTTGAGTAATACCTTTTAGGAGATTTTTGTGAGCTGCGGTAATAATATTGTTACATACTTTAATTGTACTTGGGTTTCTATTTTTTCTATTTTAGAATATTATTATTTTGAAAATAGCTAAACAACTATCGAGGCGACATCACTGTGCAGTGCGGGAGTTCGGGTTTATTCGTGTCCAAGAGCGAGCGAAGCGAGCTCGGGAACTTAGGGCACCCCGACACGGATAGGTTAGGTTCGAAGGGGATGACGGGAGCTGAAGTGAGCGAGCAAAGCGAGCGAACTTAGCTCCCGTCATCTCCTTCATGTTAGGTTACTTTAGATCCTGCAGACAGAAAAAGGAGCCCTGTCGACAAACTTATATTTTCAAGTCGCTGTTTTAAACATTTGTATTCGCCCACTGTTTGTCGCCCACTTAGTATTTCAGTAAGCCATATTCAGTATTTTTTACACCTTTAATTTGAATTTTTTTTCGCTCGTTTAAATACTAGCCGATAGTAATTTGGCATAAATGTGTTTATTCTAAAATGTGCGCTTCTGCTCTTTAAGAAGTTCTCGATTTGTGAACTATGGTCACAAACAATAACAAAGAAGGTAAGTTTTACCTAAGTAAGCTACTTAAACTTTATTTTGAAGTTTTGAGCCTACTTCTATTAGTTAAAGTAGATTTATTGAATTATTTGGCATGTTACATTTTTTTTTATACACATACATACATATAGGCTCGCGCTTGACCACTCTCTCAACAACAATTTTTAAATAGTTAAGTAACATTGCACATTGATTGTGCTATCGCAATTTTAGTGGTGATGGAAAGAAAATTGAGAATACGTCTCAGGGAGCCCGCAGAAGCAAACAGTGTACGACTCTGCAGTTGTTTGGTCCAGGAAAGAGTGCTGTCGATATAAATCCACAGTGTTAGTTATAGGCATAATGATAAAGAATGAAATAATGATAATGAATGATTTGATAGGATGAATCAGAATTCTGGTCGATTTCAGAAGAATCAGAAATCAGGTACATTTTAAATAAAATATTTACCGAAAAACCGGAGGGACTTAAAAACTAGAGTAATAATTCGTTTATGACATACCCCTTGCAGAAAGTTCTAGAACGAAACTAAAAACAATATTCAAATAACGGCTATAAAATGAATCTTTAACCCTATACTACCGCGCTAATCCGATGGACGATGGCCACATATGAAATGGCCGCCATTTGCAATCGACGGGATTCAAAACATTTGCAATGAAGTTAGTCGCGATATTACTTACTATAGCTGTTACAGCGTTTGACACTTAATTTACTTATTTATGTTGGAACTTTTTTTCTCTGGCAAAAAGTAGGTACTAAGTGTAATTAAACAAGTTATATTCGTGTACACAATTTAATTATTAAAATATTGTTCTCTTTTGCACATAAATTAAATTAGTTTCTAATGTTTTAATCAATTTTGTTTCATCAACACTTTACAACCATTATTAAAAATTCCATTTATAAAAAGTCCACACACTAAATCATGTCATTGAATGCTTCGGCAGCGTCCACAGACGCCGGCAGCCACTTGAGCTTTCAGAGCGAACACCTTCTTCTGTAGGAACGAAGCTTGCGAGGCGAGCCGAATCTCTCGCAGGTTCCTTTTGATGCGGCTCTGCTTGGCAGCTTGGTTGTTACGCTCACGTTGCTGCCTGTAAGCGTCGTCGTCAGAAGACCGGCTCGTCTGCACCGCCCTCCGCATGTTCGGGTTGCTACCCAGCAGGGTTCCACCATTCCTCGCCGCGATTGCTTGCAGAAAATTTCGTTCAAAGGCCTGGTATTCCACGTCGTCTAACAAAGAGGAGGAGTCGTAGGTCCCCTGTGACTCCTCAGAAGGTGAGGGCTCGATAGGTCTGCTGTGCGCCCAGCTCCTAATTGAGTCAGGAGACATCGTTGACGGCACGACATTCGTCACTGGCTGGCACGGATACGTCTCGTAGTACTGGGCTGCCGAGTGTAATGGATAACTACATCCCGTACTGGAACCGGCCGGATGAGGTGGATAGGAAGGAGCACTTGACGCGGTAATCGGCGATACGGGCTCCACCTTCACCCTGGGGCTACTCAAGTCCAAGGGAGCGTCCTGCGTGTAAGGAGTCCACAGAGCCATTTTGAAAACTTCTCAAGTTGACGTGCAAATCTCGAATGTCCTTCTACGAGTATGTTGGCAGGCGAGTGTCGTTTAAAAGAGGCGGGGCCTAAGTGAGCACCCCGGTGGTAGGGATGAGAGCAGGTAGCCACCCTAACGGAACTCGTGTGATAGACTACTAATATGGGTTCCTTCCGGATTTTTTGAATGGAGTACCTAAATGAACACATCGTTAAAGTGTTATTCGAAATGAGTTTTGATAGCAATTAAGTTGCTTTTATTGTTATGTGATGATTAAATAGACGGAAACATGTCGCTAATGATTTTGTTTGTCAGCAAATACTCTGGTTAACTTCGGAGTAGATATGGCTACTTTTATTAATAGGGTGTTTATCTAACTAATGACACTGAATCATGTAGTTTGATTAATTATTTACCTATAACTTTAAGTTTGTCATGTAGGCAGTACTAATATGTATTCTGTATTCTCTGAGCTAGGGGACTGTTCACTGTCCACCGTTGTGAATCTAACTACGTTATCAATTTTATCAATAGTGTAAATTTGTTATTGCTTATTTTCATCTGTAAGGAAATCAGATAGTGTAAATTACATTTTAACTTAAAATACCATAAGATGTAGGTAGTATACCTACATCTTATGGTATTTTAATTCGTAGCATTATGAAAAACAATATGTAGCTTACCGGTTCAGCATAGCGTATTGGTCATACTTTAGACTCTTCTAGAACTAAGTATGTTAAGTATTTTAGCTTTGACCATTACATAGAGGCAGTTCCCTGCATCATCTCTTTGGACAGATTATTGATGTATTACGGCAAAAATACTTTTTGGACACATCTGCATTGACTTTCATTTATCATGAGATTTGTTTAATATGACTTTAGAGGTTATTTTTGAGTAACTATGAGTTACTTAAGGGATTAGACCATCACTTGGTCGTCAATTGCAGAACGCTTACCAGTTAGTTAACGGTAATATTAAATTTCTCAAGTTTCCCAAATAAAATGCATAAAGACATGAAGAATTTTTTTTTTTTTACATTTACCAAATTCACTCTAATTGTCAAATGTTCAAAGAGTTTGTAAATCCCTCAACTAATTTTATTATAGGGATTGTAGTTAAATACTAATTTCAGCTGAAAAAGCCATAACAAAGACTTTATTTGTAACAACATTATGCGCGTGGCGGCCATGTTGGCTGATGGCGGCCACCGCGCTAGTGACGGGTGACTAACTGAGAGTGTTTGTGCGCAGAAAGGATTCGTGTTATCTTTGCGCACGCGACTGTTGCACTTATTGTGAGCTAAATAAATTATTAGTTAAGCTCATTCAAATTAGTTTGGCACTTATATCATGGCTAACGTAAGAGCTGAATAATGTTCAAACTTGTAAAAGTGGATAAGTAAAATAAATTAACCAGATATATTTAAACTTCATTTGAAAGATTGTTAATAGCATGGGGCTTTCAGAAAGATAATCTAGGTTTGGGTTTTGAAGAGATAACATCAAAGTGGAAATATTTTTATAAAATACAGAAAAATAACAAACAATGTTAACAACAGATCACTTCTCCTGCCTGTGCTACTATGCCGACCTAAATAACAGATTAATAGTTCCAAAGAAATTTATATTTGCGAATTTGCAAAACGTCGCATTGTCTTCACGTAGCACAAAAGGGTTGGACCTTTTTACGGATTATACAATTTGGATATTATTAAGTTTACAACCTTTCTCGTTCCGAGAATGTTGACTTGCTCTGAAAATTGAACGTAAGTATCACAATAACGGTTTGTTGTCCCGAAAAGATAAAGTTCTATTTTGCAAACATACAAAACTTCGCATTGTCTTCCGCGTAGCATAAAAGTTTGCTTCTTTGGGAATATAATTGTTTAATTTGCATGTGGTGTTTTTAGGTATAGTATCAAGAATGTTAATAATAATAATAACAAGCGCCAATCTGGTCAGGTTTAATGCTGCTAAAACCTAGGCGTGTATTTGCCGCTAAAAAGTGCCGATGCCACCCAGCTCCATCTTTCTGAGGTTTACCCGTGCCGATAACATCACGGGATCCATCTTGAGGTTCTTGGCGTTACTTTGACATCGTCCCTCAATTTTGTTCCATACGAGGCACTACTTATTTTCATCATACTTGGTTTTTCATCGGTTATATTTTGGGGTGTGTGCGATGGAATTGCTTGATCTTATTCTGCCTAGCCCGTTCCATCATCGGACTACAAAACATACGGCGATGCGCCATCATAATATGTTGGACATCCCACCTATACGCACTAAACGCTATGGGAATACTTTCATTGTAGCAGCTGACTGAAATTCCCTGCCAGAGTCTATGTTTGCCGATAGTTACAACCAAGGGGTATTTAAGTAAAGAATGAGCAGGTTACTTCTAGGCAAGCGTGCTTCACTGTCGACGACATCATCGCATACCATCATAGTTAATAATAAAAAACCGGCCAACCTGAAAATATTAATTGGTTGTAATAGGAAATAATCAGCCAAATGCGTGTCGCACATTTAGGGTTCCGTACCAAAGAAAAAATCAGTTTTTTAAATATTTTGGTATTTGTTACTGCGTAATAATACATATTATTACCAAATTTCAAGTTCAAGGTCAGTGGGAAGTTAAAAAATTCTTCGGAACAAAATTGTGTGGCAGAGGGCGGACAGACAGACACGGTCTATTTAGGGGTACGCCACCCTAAAAATTAGGGCATTTCAAAGAAAATATCAGATTTATCAATATATTGTATTTGTTGGCAAAATATACTTAAAAATAAACATTATCACAAAATTTGAAGTTTATAGGTCAATGGGAATTACGAAATTAAAAAATATATTCGGTACAAAATTTTGTTGAAAAAGCTTAATTTGGTGGCTTCTGATTCCTTTGTTTTCAATATTATTAAAATAAAAAATACAATATTTATCTACTCAACGACTTCTAAACAACGATACCTACTCCAATCGATGGGGAAGGTAATTTTTTTTCACGCTCCCCCATTAGCTGTAGGGAACCCCTCTTAAAAACCATTAAAAATATTTTTTGGATAATTTGTATGGCTGACCCAATCATCAAGATGTTTATACTGTGAAAATTTAAAGACTGTAGCTCCAACCATTTTGTCGTAAAATCTGTGTGACAGACGACGGACAGACAGACTGACATTTGAGTGACAGCAATAGGGCTCCGTTTGGACCCTTCGAGTACGGAACCGTAGAAAAAGTGGTGTCTCCTGAATGAGACTGTTGATATTGAGGAAATCTAGGATTTCTGTGTTAGTGGTAGATTCTCCTATTCTTTCACTTTCAAAGCTGATGAATACCTAACTATACAGGTTTTCAATTGTAGTTTATGGTATGGACAAAACTATTCAAAAAAAAGTTAATTATAAAAACCAAACACAACATCTGGTTTTGGTCAGCCAGCTCGCGCACATGTATCCTCCGACTGCACAGCATGATTTTCTTCTTGTTTACGTCTTTTCTTTTTAGTTCGCTTTTTAAGCAGTCGGTTTTTTTGGTTTAAGTAATTATTTGTTTTTATTTATAACTTTTTTGTTTTTTTTTAGAATTAGGTACACATTTAAGCGTTATATATTTTTTAAATCACCTCTTAAAAACCCTCTATTTTGATACCCCACACGATGGGTTTGGAAGAAAATTTGGTAAAAAACAAGCCGCCATTTTTAGGGTTCCGCACCCAAAGGGTAAAAACGGGACCCTATTACTAAGACTCCGCGATCCGTCTGTCTGTCTGTCTATCTGACTGTCTGTCCGTCTGTCACCAGGCAACTCGTGAACCGTGATAGCTAAACAGTTGAAATTTTCAGAGATCATGTATTTCTGTTGCCGCTATAACAACAAATACTTAAAACAGAAGAAAATACATATTTAAGTATACAATTATGGTATACAATTTTTTTTGTAGTAATGATTAAATTAAAATAAAATGAATTAAGGGGGGCTCCCATACAACAAACGTGATTTTCTTGCCGTTTTTTGCTCGATATTAATAACGGCAACAGGTAGACGCTTGAAATATTCACGGAATATTTAGTTATATATTTCCTTCAAAAAATAGTAATGATTAAATTAAAATAAAATGAATTAAGGGGGACTCCCATACAACAAACGTGATTTTTTTGCTGTTTTTTGCGATAATGGTACGGAACCCTTCGTGCGCGAGTCCGACTCGCACTTGGCCGGTTTTTATAATTTCCAAACCCCTCCCCTTCACTCCTACGAGTCCCGCCCGCCCGCTCGCTTAAACCCTGCGAGTCACTGACGAATCGATTGACTTAAGAATCATCAAAATCGGCCATCGCCTTTGGTCTCTAGATCGCCATATAGGAACATACATACACTGATAAACACATTACCCTCCTTCGGCATTCGGGTAAAAAGTTAGCTTTTTAGCTCCCACATCGACTATTTCTAGGCACTGGAGTATAAAATGTTCTGAAGTGTTGCGTCTACTGTTGTCATAACTAAACAGACATGTAAGTGACAAATGAACACACAAAGTAACAATATCAATGCAATCCAAGTTTTGTATGCATCAACGTAATGTTCAATATATTCATAATGGGTCGCAGCACTGGGGTCCACTTGTTCAAAAGACTAGACGACAATCTTCAGTTGTACAATCACAAAGACCACCAGCACTCTGTCTCCTCTGTTGCGAAAATATAAATGATCAAGTAATAAAATCCTTTGCAGAACAATAATCAGGTACCGAATAATACAAAGTAGGATTCACTTTCTTACTAACCCACTTTTTGTTTAGGTAGGGAGTTATCTGGATGTCATGAGTGATCTGTCTGCGAAGCACTTTGTGCCTATTCTACATATTTTTTCCAAAACCTGGAATTTGGTAGAAACTCACAGGTTATTAATTTCTTTGGGAAACACAGCGGTAGTAGCTTAAATTAATTTTTTAATATGGGTAATTTCTTCATCCACTCTATTCGTGCACTTTTAAATAAAAAAATATTTTAGAAAAGCTACTGTATGTTTGGATGTTTGTTAATCATGCACACTGCAACAACTGAACGGATTTAAAAAAATAATTTGGATCACAGGTGTGATGACCTGGATAAGAACATGGAATACTTTTCATCCCGGTGGCATGTGCCTGCGGGATAGTTCCCGACTTTCGCCCGGATGAAGCCTCTAGCAAATGCAAAGGTTTCTGTTATAGATCTCCCCCTCCTCGCATCGATTCCCCAATGCCCCCAGCATCATGGTTTCAAAACCTTCTCTTTGATGATGTTTCTCCACCTGCTCCTATTCTCAGCAACGTGCACGGCCCTAAGGCTTTGATGTTCAGCGAGGTTCGGATTTGGTTTGACCAGCGTCTGACTTCTGCCTCTAGGCCGTTTACCCTTGACTTTGCCAGTGACATTACCTTTAGTAATTTGTCACCAGGTTTACGGGCAACATGGCCATAGAAGTCAAATATCTTGCGGAAGCACACATTCGACAATTTAGGCCTTTTTTCAATTTTGAGGTCCAGCAATATCGAGATGTTCGTCCTGTGCGCCGTCCACGAGATACGCAGCATCTTCCTGTAACACCACATTTCAAAAGCTTCGATGCGTTTGCGATCAGTGGCTTTTAGAGACCACGTCTCTGCTCCGTACAAGAATATGGAGAAAACAAAGGAGCTGACAAGTGACAGTTTTGTTTTGTTCGAAATGTTGCGGTCCTTCCATACTCACTCGAGTTGCGACATGGCACTCTTTGCCATTACCATGCGCCTGCGAATCTCATCTTCACACGATCCATTGTTAGTTATACTACAGCCCAGGTAAATAAAGTGATGTTATAGATCTATCAGGCGTAAAATACGGCAGGTCAATAAGATTTCTCTTTATTCCTACAAAACAACTTCTTCCACGTAAAGGATGACTAAATACAGTGTAAGTAGCCAAATGTGTTTGCTCGACTGTTAACTGCTTTAACAACGTCTTGTTTCTTAGTTGAGAAACGGTAGATACTAAAATCAATTTGGAGTGAGTTGGTAAACTTAAAAGAAAGAAAGAAAAATAGTGAAAAATAGTGTAATTGTCACAAAACGACATATAATATACCTAACCACCTATGCACCCACCTACCAATATAAACTTTAAAATTTTCTGTTAGTAAACTTCAAAGTTTAAGATTTTTTCTATCGTTATCTTAAAAAATTAAGTAACGAGAATAATAAGTACTTCACGACAAATATGGAACATGCAAAATGCATATTCAAAACTGCAGACTGTTGCTTGCCCACTGCCGAAATCCGAACCCGTTTGATAGCATCACAAACAGCTGGAACTAGGCAATTGCACATAACTGTCAAATAAAGTGGACTATCAACACCTACACCTAAATCAGCTTCGACTATCCTTGTACAAAATGAAACCTGAATACGAAAGCTCGAAGTGTCATATTTTCTTGATGCGTAGGTGTGTAAAAATAATTATTTTGCAAGGGTTTCGTCGCGCGCCTGTCATTTAGTCCTGACCCCCTGTCACGTGGACATGGCTTTAGTCCCAGGAATCACTACAGTTCATAAAAAAATATTGGGTTATTCATTTTAAGGAAATATAACTGTACTTTTGTTTTTGAGTTAGTAATAATAGTAATATTCAAATTGTTGACGGAGGTCGGAACGCGACACTTTTGGTTGTAATCTTAGGATAGTGTTATATTTCAATTTGCATACGTAACCCACTCTCTTCTATGAAAAACAGAAAACAGCGCAAGTATTTCCTGAATAAACATTTGTTAAACATGTGTTCTCGCCGCGCTATCTCGTCTGACAATTGATTAGAAGTTGTAATTTGAATACCACATCTCTAGATTTTAATTATTTTCAGAATCAGCTAGATTTACGACAAGCTCTTCCTTACCATCATTGTCCAACTGAAAGATGTAATCTGCTGGCTACAAGCGAATCTACCACAACCGTGGTTCTGTGCGCATAAAATTTCCACCAAGTTGTAGGTCCGACAATTCAAACTCTGAATATCAAGGTCTCACATTAAAACACCCATTTCTATCAAACTACCTATCAAAATTGTGAAGGGGTGCGATGAGTCAGCAGATCCCGCGTTGACCGCATCTGATGGACCATTCGGCCATCCCTTTCACACTTGCGTCCATTGTCCTGAACATGTGTGACTTGATGTTTCTATTTACTGTAAAATCTGCATGTATCGCTCACAAATTGAATTTCACTGAATTCTTCAATTAACAGTGACTGAAGAATTGATTTGAATAAAGATGCGACAGCGCTGTTGGTCATTGTAGCCACAATTCGTTGAATTTAAAATTAAGGTTACACTAGTCAACGGCACGAACTATTTTGTGCGCGGGGTTAAAATGCATGCTATCTCATCCGACAACTCGTGCAAAAGAGATAGATGCTATGATGAGCAGTAAGAAGCTAGTCCGCGTACGAATTAGCACTTTTGCAAGTTTGTAGCGAAATGGATGATGATTTAGGACGAAGACAAGCGCGCGAAATTTTATAAACAGACCTTTGGGAGTTTAGATATCATGAAAAAACGACTTAATGTATATTTTCAAAATAAAATTATTTGCATTGTTGAACTACTAATCTATTCCTGTATGGTGACCGTTTAATCTATTCCTGTATGATATCTACACGCGTGCACTTGGACAATTTAAAAAGAGATTTAGTTTTCTGTGTGGTACACGTTTTTCTCTGTATGAAATTTAGAGTACCTAGGCTGAAAATTCAACGCATTTGACATCATTGTTTTGCTTCAATATATACTTTATCGATGAACACACAACACATTCAGCCTTGCTAAAAGGCTTTCAGAAGTCTGATATTGCAAAGCAATTTCCAAAAAAACATTACAAATTAATCCAGATGACACAAATACTCTCTGAACAATATATCTAACTGTACATTAGTTTGCGATCCTTTGCCACAAATGCGTAACGACATTATGCAAAACGCTCCAGTGGGCGTAACGTGGGACCTCCCCGTGGGAGACGTTCTCATACAAAGTGTCCGGAATCAATGCCTCACCCTTGATCGCCTCACTTAAGAGTAACACCGCTCCAGCAAACATTACCTAGTAAGTTACATCTACGGAAGTTGCTATCACCAATGTCTTATGATTGTGGGACAGCTTTATTTTGCGGATGCTATCATCTTTTTTTATTGGTAAAGTTTTAGTTAGATAACGTTTTTGGAATCCTTTTATGAATCGTGTTCAATTCGCTTATGGTAATTGAAAGCAAACAGTTTTACAGTGACTTTAATAGCGAATCCCTTCAGAAGTAGCCTGGCCTTGTATAATTTCATCACAAAATTGTGAATATTTGTTTATACCATTCCCCCTCTAAAAAGCTTATTTTATTCACTGAAAACAGTGAATAAAAAGCACTTTTACTCACTGTTTTGGTGTTTGAATTTAGAACACACCAATATATATTCGACGTCCATCTCATTGCTATACAACCTCCATGCGCATAAAATACTCTATACGAACTCCTTGTGCAAAGAATATTCGACTTTCAAACTCCTTTATCGATTTGATTTTCAGATTGTTAATGTTTAGGATTTTAATAATGATTTTGATTTTAGTCTGGGATGTTTAGTGAATACTTATTTGGATTGTAATTCTAATATTAATTGCGTTGGTGTTAATTAATTATAATTATGTAACGTCACGGAGGTGGTCACTGGCCCCTGAAACACAATTGCTGTTACCTAGCTCTGCTTTAATTTAGAAAAATGTGAGACCCTGAGTTTTTACATTTTTTTTTAATTTTGAAGCTAATAAAACTTTTATTTAGTATTTTTCCTTGTGATTTTCGCTTAAATCTTTCTTTTTCTCGTGGTCATGGTATAAAATATATTAAGCAACTCTTGAATAAAACGGATTTATATCGAGGGCCATGAATCACTCGCTATGCTCGTGATTCAATCATCATGAATCACTCCCTACGGTCGTGATTCAGTTGTTAGAATCCTTCACTTGCTCGTGGTTCATCTATGGCCCTCGCTTTAAAACCGTCCTTTATTCACTAGTTGCATAATATACTATTGCTGATCTCAGCTGTTTAAATGCTTTTGTCTGATACGTTTTTAAAGTTTCAAACCACATACAGGTGGTGATTTTAGAATTTTTATCAACAATGCTGATTGCATTGTTGATAAAAATTATCATTGCCCTCAGAAAGTATCATTTGGTGAAGTGGATCTGATGAAGAAGACCACATATGGCCACTGGAACGCCTTAATGCTAAGCACGTCATGTGTATAATATATCTCGAATAGTTATCCGACTATGATAAATGAAATAAATGGTACTGGTGAAAATGGTACCATCGAACTGATCTGATGATGAAGCCAGAAGGTAGGCACTGGAACTCCGCAATAGAATAATGTATCCTAATCATGTTTGGGCTTATTGAAATCGTCATGAGATGTACTTTGGCTATAAATGATTTTCGTGGTAATCGGAGGTAAGTACCTAATAAAACTAAAAAGCGATAAATAAAAAACTTAAAAAAAAACCAAACACAACAAAGCGAAAAGTAACTTTAAGGTTACACTAGTCGAAAATTCTTCCATACAAACGTAGTCTAAGGATTATTCCACTGTTTGACTATGTACGTTCAAAATAAAAAAGTGATATCAATTTGTCTCATCATTATCTAACCCTGTATGGAAGCAAAAAAGTAAAAAAGAAAATATTTGAAAGTTATGAGCGTCGAAATTTCCACATTTCGACTCTAATTTTAACGCATTTTTGGGCGCAAATAAATACCATAAGAAGACGGGAAATTGCAAAAGGCCTAGGGATAGATTAGTAGTTCAACAATGCAAATAATTTTATTTTAATCAGATCCGTTTAGTGGTTTTTTCATGATATCCAGACTCCCAAAGGTGTGTTTATACAATTTCGCGCGCTCGGTTTCGTCCTAAATCATTATCCATTTCGCTACAAATTTGCAAAAGTGTGTATTTCGTACGCGAACTAGCTTCCTACTGCTCATCACAGCATCTATGTTTTCCGTTGTCGGCTGATATAAAATGCATTTTAACCTCGCGCTCAAAATAGTTCGTGCCGTCGACTAGTGTAACCTTAATTGCCGAGATCGGTATCGAAAAACGGAAAGCAATATGTACCAATGACACCGACTTCGGAAAAGAAAGTTATTTTTCGCTCGTTTTGTTTCGATTTTTTTGTTAAAATGTTTTAATAGAAGTAAAATTTAAAAAAAACCCACCAAATTTTTATCGCATGCTACATAATTTATCTAGTAGTAGACACGCCTCGGTCGACAATCCATTGAACACGTAATTATCACGACACGATATCAAGCGAAACACCCCGATACAAACAGTAAAACACCCATATCTGTAGAACGGCTAAACCGATTTTCATCAAACATAACTAAGAACTGTAGGAGCTCAGAAAAACAAGGGAAAATAATAATAAAATGTTTAATTAAAAATAAACTTATGCAGTACAATACAATGTTAGGTAGGTCCTAAGCCGTCGGTGTTCGCCAGAAAAGAGAACGCGAGCCTTGGTGAACTTAATCTAGCGGCTAAGTGTTTGCGTACTTACAGAGTTATGAGGCTTTTTAGGGTTTATAAAAAGTATGCCAGATTTACGTAGATCTTTGGTTTTATTTAAGTAAAACACTAATGTGTTAGCGGGGCAAATTTCTACACTTTCATTACAGAAGGGCAAAGTTAAAAGGGGTTGTTTAGACCCCACGTGAGAAGTTTTATTAGGTCAGGAATTTTTATAACAATTTTAGATTGCATTCTATCTATATTATCTATTTTAATTTTTGAAAGTGTTTGGACCCTATGGGCCGTGGTAAGGGCCAGTAACGTTACACATTTCTTTGAAATTTCAACTATTGAAAGTTGATCATTGGGATATTTAGTTCGTAAGAAATTTAGCACACAGTTGGTATCCCATGTTACATTATATTTTGGCCTAGGCGGCCGCAGACGGAAAACACCTTTAAAAAAGCGAAGAATTCGATAATCTTTAGAAATATTTGAACCCAAAATCAATGACAAAGCTGATCGATAAGAATTTAAAGTACCATATTGACTACCAGTATTAAAAAAATGAGTCAGGAAATATATTACTGATGGAACTGAGGCCTCGTAAGTATTAACACCTGATTTTTTGCAAATGGTCCACCATTTTTTTAGACAAACGTCATATTGTTTTATCGAGCTAACTGATAAAGAAGCCATCATGATATCTATCGACGGAGGTGGCATGCATCTTCGTGAAAACGCCTCCCGAATAACACCCCGGCAACCAGGGTAGTCGTCGAGAGCACTTGACGGTTGCTAGAATGAGATATCAAAATGTTTTCGTTAGGTGTAAATATAATTGAATCTGATATTAACAGAGGGGGTACCATGGTTACGTCGGCCATAAAGGACCATCAAAAAATCCCTGCGCCTTATCGTTAATAATTTTTTTAAGACTTTTTAAAATTATCGAGAAGGGGGAAATGCATAGAAATAAGACAGGCCCCAGTCGATTGTGAATGAATTTATGGCATAGGCATCTGGGTCTTTGTGCCAGAAAATATATTTTGCACATTTTTTGTTGATACGACTATATTTTGTCTCGTTCGCTATTCGACCATTGACCACTTGCATTTTCACCATCACAGGAGGCGCCCCATCCCGTTGTTGAGGCGTCAGAAAATATTTCAATGCTATAGTGGTCATCTCTAATAGGGTGCTTTGAACTATCAATCACCTTTAACCACCAATTAAAATCAGGCAATAACGAGTCAGGAAGAATCATTTGTTTATTGTAATCTTCACCACCCCTGAGATTCAAGAATTTGCATCGTTCAAATTGTTTAGTGTGTACCCATCCGTATTCAACAGCTGGGCAGGCTGTCACTCAAATGCCTACTAATTGTGCGAAGGTTCTAATTTTGCAACTTTTCATGTTGATAAATTTACGGATTTCGTTTTTAATGCGTGCTTTTTTATCTGCGGGTAAACTAATTTCTAAGTTGACCGAATTTATTCTTTATTGACACCAAAAACAACATTACATATAGTGTGATAATAAAGTACATGTACAAAGGCGAGCTTAACTCAATGTTGAGTTCTCTTACAGCAAACCCTAGGGTGACAGAGACAGATGACAATATAGAGGGCAGGATCCAGTGTACAATTTTTTAATTTATTAATGACGATTTAATTAATATATACTTACATAAATACATATTTTTATATACATACTAATATTATGTCATTGCGCAAGGAAATGGAGAATGGAGAATTAGGATTGTGCAGGATAGTATAGAGAAGGGATAGGATATGGGTATCTCGACGACGCCGAATCGGCAGCCACTTCAATCTGTTCCGAAATTCCGATACATGGTCGTACTTGCGGAGGCCAAAAATGAAGCGGATGCACAAGTTCTGCAGTCGCTCGAGTTTATTGCGCAAGAGTGACCTTAGTGTTTAATTGTTAAGTTTAATTTATAAATACTCCTAAGAATTTACATATAGCAGAAGGATACAAGTTGCTTTTATCATAGTTAATAATAAAACCTAAAGAACAAAGCAGTTTCTTTGTTATTGCGACATTTGTTTTGCAATTTTCGCATGTATCCGCTATTAACAACCAATCGTCTAAGTAGAGGGTAGATAAAAAACCCGCTGACCGCAAAATTTTTATAACAGGTTTCATTATTTTACTAAACAAGTATGGCGCTGTGTTCAAACCGAATGGCAAAGCATTGAATTCGTATAATTGGTTATTAAACGAGAATCTAAGATATTTACGTGAATATTCGTGTACATATTTTGATAGAAAATAAGCGTCTTTTAAGTCTAAGGTCGCCATATAGCAGTCCTTAGTAACAAGTTTTACAGCGGTTCTTAGGTCTTTTAATTTAAAATGATGTGTATTAATAAAATTATTTAATTTTTTGAGGTTCAGTATGAACCTCATTTTTCCATTTGGTTTAGGAGTAAGAAACGCGCTAGAAACGAATTGACCTGAGTATGGGTCACATTTCGAAATGGCACCTATATCTAATAGGCTATTAATAGCTTCGGAAAAATCAGTAAATTCTGAAGTAGCGTTGCTCAGCAGGTACTACATTTTTTTTTTTTGGATTACCTGAGAGGAAAAGGTAAGTTTGTATCCATCAATCCACGAAAGTATCGATTGATCGCTCGTTATAAGTGACCATTGTCTATAGAAATATGACAAGCGGCCCGCATACTTAACTGGATTTAGTAGCGGCGCTGCGGCTGGCGCTGTGGCGGCAACCTCTTCGATGAGCTGGCGAGCGGCGACGGAGGGCGCGGCGCTGCAGGCTCGCGGCTTCTCGGCGTGGCTCCCTGCGGCCTGCGCGCTAGGGCAGGAGCTCTTCGGTTTAAATGTCTCTGAGGCATTGGGTTCCTTGGTCGTTTCGGTGGGTTTTTGTTGACATTATCGGGCTTCAGATCTGTACCTGATTTCGTCACAGCCTTGGCTGATTTTATTGTTTCTGATAGATTTTCACCGAAGAGGTGCTCATCCATCTTAGTGTTGTTTAACGCTTCCTTCATGTCCCTCTTTAGCGCAGATAAAATAAAATTTCTGCGGGTGACTGAATCGTAGTGCTGGATGTCGCATAAGATGCGCGCAGCGTCCATTACTTTGGGGAGTAACTCGTTGTTTTTTGAAACGAGTTGACTGGTGATTACCTGCCCCAAGCACGAGATAAAACTCGCCATCTGGTTTTGTTTGACGACTATGGCCTTATCGCGCTTAGCTGCGACTTCTGGTAACAACGGGGCAGCGATATAATGACAATTTGCAGGCACCAGGTACTTCTCGACTGTTGTCTTCCTGCAGTTTTTATCAAGACTCTCGGAGGCGATGTACTGCAAGCGTTTGCTTAACTCCTTATGCAAATCTGGTCCGTACTTACCGGATGACGACGGGTCTTCTCCTAGAATGACCATCGTGTCCTGGTCTAGGCCCACGTTGATGATGTCACCTGGTGCTTCTTGCGAGGTACCAGGTTTGTCACGCGCAGGTTCGCTTGGTATGACCGGATATAGTGGAATGATACGTTCCGTCGATAAAACAGGAGTGGTTGGGTCTACAGGAACCACGGTTACATCCGGATCGGTTTGACTGACCTCAGGGGAGTCTTGTATCCAGTCTTCAGTCTCAATACCAGTGTATTCTAAAAATAAACACAGTAGGTAGAAGCGTAAAATTGAATAATTGATTTACTGTAGGTAGAAAGGAAAATTATGCAGATAAATACCTACTAGTATGATTTACCGTTAGGTGAAAAAGATTAGATTACTTATGTAAAATATTCTAAATCTTAAGTTTGTTGAACGATCGTAGGACGTTTAATAAGTGGGCAGCTAGGCACCTATCTATAGCATTATAGGGTGTTTGGTAATTAGTCCTTGCGTCGGGACAGCCCACAGGCAGCCCGGAGTGCAGGGCTTGTTTAAACGTAAATACGTTTGGCCATAACCACGCGAAATAACACTATATTATTGAGTATTGGTAGTAAAGTTAGTGCGTCGGAAAACTCATAGGTAGCCTGGAGTGCAAAACTTATTTTTAACGTAAATACGTTATTTAAATACTCAATGTGAATTCGTGTACACAATCACCAGATAACATACCTACCTTCTCGTTCGTGCGCAGTTTGCGCGATCGGGGAAGTTCAGTCTTGCGAAGGCGGGTATAAACGCCGTAATCTGCGTTCATATTTTTGTAATTTCTTTGTTAGATGCTTGTAATCTACATTACTCTTTCTTTTCGACATTATATTCACTGCACAGTAAAGTAAAATGTTGAATGTGTTGAGCGGTTGAACACTAAAATGTGAATGATGAGAGATTGCAAGTCACCTACACATATAACGTGGGAGAAACAGAAGTAACCGTAAAAAAAAAAAAAAACTCAACTACAGTGTCTGAGTGGTGTCACTTGTGTGATACTACATATGTGAAAATAATTAGTACTAATCTCGAGGACGAAGCGCTAGTATAATTGAATGTAAACTCGTTCAGGACGACGTACCTCGTTTACAAGATCACGCATCATAGTTAATTTATTTATATTTATTTATATTTTATATAATAAGACGTTGTTTCCAATGCAACCAATTTAAGTTGACGTCGTTAAGTTGATTATACCAACGCCGCGCATAACCTTTTAATTTAGAGGAACAATTAAATATAGCAGTTTTTTCGTCCCAACCGTACATATTTGAAAAACCCTCAACTTTTCTAATCCATTGTTCCATTGTAATCAAAGAAATATGAGGATCGAATTCCGGTATTGGATCACTACGACCGACATATCTGAAGGAAGCTGAGCACGACGGATAAATATTGTGATGGCAATGTGATGGACTTGCAGTAGTAGCTTCTAACGACGGGACTATCACCGATGTCGATTGCATGGTGGTTTCAGAATGTACTTCACAGGTATCTCTAACGCATGGATCCTTTGATACAGTGTTTGCCTGCGGGGTCCCGTTTCCGGCGCGTGACAGGTTAGCGCGTGCTAACGGAGTTTCGTTAGGTACTGGTGGCATTTGTTTCACGAAGGGTACCGCGGGTAGTGACGACGGCGTATAGGAACGCTCACCAGATTGAGCATCTGCGTCCTTATTTGCCCCATTCGACGCGGCGCCAGAACTACCCTCAGATGCGGGTGTCACGCTAACTCTGCCTTGCAAGACTTGATTTTCCAATAATACTACGCGTTCTAGAAATCTACGTGTGTTCATTGTCGCTGTCGTCCTTATTTTGACGTTTACTTTTTTTATGGTGTCCCATTATTATAAAGTAATCACAAGAAGTAATCTTAATCAGTAATAGATAGGGTACACAGTCAAGTGAAATGCAAGTGGGCTGCAATTAGTGTTGGGTAGCACACTCTTTTAAAATGAGGATCGTGCGAGGCACTCTTTTAACTAAGTGTGGTACTTCGTAGTACCACACTGTGCTACCACGAATGAGGCGAGGCGGCGGGCGGAGGCCTCTGAGTGAGGGAGGTCTGGTGTGTGCGAGCGAGCTGTGTCGCGACTCGCGATGTCGTCAGGCTCATTTGACACTTGGGGCACACTTGATACTTGGGACTCACTCGGTGACTCATCGGCGACTAAAGATTCAATTGAATAAGTAAGAATAAACAGGCACACAGCACATGAGGTGTTAACAACGAAGAATAACATTGACTCGAACTCATTCTCAAAACTCACAAGTGTTATTGTGCTTTGTTGTTCTGTGGTGTATGCTACTGTGCTAGCACAATAAAATAAAAAGGGCGAGTGACTCTTTATATCGAAGTGAGTCACTACAAGTGTGCTAGCACACGTGCTGAGTTACCCAACACTAGCTGCAATGGTTCAATCCCAATTCTGAGCTGTAGGAGCTCAGAAAAACAAAGGAAAATAACAATAAAATGTTTAATTAAAAATAAACTTATGCAGTACAATACAATGTTAGGTAGGTCCTAAGCCGTCGGTGATCGCCAGAAAAGAGAACGCGAGCCTTGGTGCAATATGCGAGCTAGGCGAGCGGCCCGCGCGTTGCTATCTTCACAGTTGTCAACTTCATGACGGCTCTTGCGCGCCATCTATCGCCTTACAGAACAGTCTCGATAAAGTCACCTTTCAAACAAAATCGAAATCAAAATCGGTTCAACCGTTTAGGAGCTATGATGCCACAGACAGATACACATATACACATACACAGTACACACACGTCAAACTTTTAGCTCCCCTATTTACGGTCGGGGGTTAAAGAAGTCGCAGAGGTTCTAAACGGTTGATATTTATACGATCACATTTTAAACTACTATGTTTTCTTATTTTAAATATATATTGATTTAATTTGGGATTTTTATCGCAATGGAAACGCCAACCCCATCATACCTTATACATACTACTGCAAAAAATTGCTTTATATTTAAATTAAAAGGAGGATCTTAATCAGTATGATACACCAATTCGCAAAATCTTATCGCCACATCTGACTTCTGTTGTGCCAAAATTGTAGGAATTAAACCTACCTCTGATATATTTAGATTAAACTCATTGATTAAAATTCTCCTTTTGTCCTAGTTCTTGACGCAATCCATCAGCAAATGATGTAAATCTTCAAGTACATTACATGTGTTGCAGTTAGGAGAACTTACTTTCTTCATGAGGAATGCAAACTTTTCCAACGGGTAGTGTCCAGACCGTAATCTTGCGGTTCAATTTACATAACTTCTACTTAACTTACTATTTTCAAACCAGGGCACTTAACGAAGCTCATTTCGAATTGTTTTGTACCATATTCCTTTTTCTACTGATTTAAGATTAAAATGTTGTTTCTAGTTATTAAAATATTTCATTTTAAATTTTGGCTCGTATTCCATGTAATCTGGTACAAAGTTCAGCACGACTCCTTCCTTCGCTGCTAATTTAGTTGAACAATCAGCTTCCTCATCACCCCGTAAACCAACGTGCGCTGGAACCCATTGCAACCTCACCTCTATGCCATTTCCAATAAACTTGAAAATATGTTTTAAAATGTCGTAAGCTATCGATGTGCCTCTGAAGGCGCATCGTGCCACGTGGTGCAATGCACTTTTGTTATCCGTAAATATTACAACATTAGCAAATTTTTTCTCTATTGCATAGGACAAGGCTTGCGAAATTGCAATTAGTTCCAACTGCATGATGGTTTCATCTGACATTTTTTTTAAAACCTGCACTATAATTACAACTTGGATCGTAAAATGCTGCCTCTAATCCATGAGCGCCTTAGACCCAAAGGAATACAGTTTCTGTCACCGATAGTTAATATTCAATTCCGTCACGACTTCATTAACTAAAGTACTCGTATTAAACTCATACCTACCTTGATTAAGCTAGTGATAAACATTCTAAACTTATAACTAAGCACTTATGAAAATCGACAGCTAATAACCAAACATCGAGAGCACACATTATAAGAATATCTATAGAAATACCTTCAGTCTGTTTAACATCCTCGATTGTTTGTGTGAGTAAAGGCTTTTTTTTACAAACGTAATAACTAATGTGCGTAAGAGCACTAATTTCAGAAATTAAATTAGTAGTACTATTATTTGCCCAAGCACTGATTTTTAATAAATCCTTATAGGCTAGATATTGTCTTCTAATTAATAATGGAGCAATGTGTAACTCACTCTCCATAAATCCACCTACTACTCTCAAGGCTTGATTCTAAATTTTATCAAGTTTGCAAACATGGCTTTTAGCACCTGCTCTTTATTGTTTAACTTGGATCGTCGATAATTTTGACAATACTGCACTTTTGTGCATGAGATTAGTTTTGGTAAAGGCACACATGTCTTTAGAAAGAATTAGATACGATTTATAATTTGTTAAATTATTATTCCAAACATGTTGTCAGAATAGATTATCAACTAGCAAGCTTGTGCATTATCCTGCAAAAAATACAATTAAACACTCACTTTCTAAAATGACTCCAAGGCGAAAAACAAATAAAAAGAAATTTACAAATGCACACACACAAAAATTTTGTTGTCCAATAAAGTATACTCTACTAGCGTTTGCCCGTGACTTCGTCTGCGTAACATCAGTACTTCGAATAGCCTTTTTTTTCATATCGCGCAAGAATATTGTAGGTGTGTGGGCCGCCTTACTTTAGTTCACCATCCAAACTTCTACCCCCCTTTCCACCCTCTTAAGGATTGTGTCCGTTATAAAAACGGTCTCAAACTATCTCCATACCAAATTTCATCTAATTTAGTGAAAATGTAACAGACAGATAGTGTTACTTTCGAATTTATAATATTTAAGATTAGAAAACGCACTTACCCTAAGACACATTAACACAATAGAAAGAAAAAACTTAACAGAAGAGAAGACTTTATGAGGCTACAACAAGTCGCTTTTCACAGTTTATAACAAATTCATTTTAATGACCTTGGAAATGCCAAAGTGTAAGGGATTGAACACGTGACATTTCGATAGCGCTTGACATTCTCATACATTTTTGACATTTTCAATCGCTATGGCGACGCTTTCGTTGATAGAATGCCACTTGTCTAGAGTCTCAGTTTCTTGGAGAAGGATAATATCATTTGTATGTAGCACAACGATCCTGAAGAAACTTTGTCCACGGTTAACGGATGTGATTGTTGAGTTTGAGAAGTCTTTATGTCCTCCCTTATGAATACATTCACATACATGAGAACATTAAAAATTAACCTGGATTAAATTATTGTTTGGAGTATTCACGGGGAGTATTACAGAAACAGGGCAATTTAATTTAATTTGAGGGTAGACCAAAAAATACACGGTATTTTAGTTCGAAAAAAACAAGAACCCGAGAACACGGACAAGCGTAGCTGGATGTGGCCCGAAACTATAAAAATGTGCGTTTTTTTTATATGAATTATTTGAGTAGTTTTTAAAAGTGGTCCTTGTTTTGTCACTTGCTAATTCATTAAATAGTTTGGATCCTTCACACAAAATAGTTTATTTGCCGTAGTTTGTGCGGGTTGGGTTTAGTTGTCTTGTTCACGTCTCAATGTCATTTTGTGCTTTTTTTATACTTTTCGTGAAGGTAATGCTTGTGGGTATATTTTTGTGTAGTGTTTTTCGAATCAGTATCATCATCATCATCATCATCAGCCTATTATTGTTCCCACTGCTGGGACACAGGCCTCCTCTCTGTGAGAGGGAATGGGCCGTTATCCACCACGCGGGCCCAATGCGGGTTGGTGGATGTCACATGTCTTCGAATTTTTGGTTCTAGGACATGCCGGTTTCCTCACGATATTTTCCTTCACCGTTTTGAGAGCAGTGGTGATGAAATAATTTACACAAAGTAAAGCGCCTGCCTGGGCTCGAACCCACGACCTACAACTTGTAAGTCGCGGCCGATACCACTGGACCACCACTGCTTTTCAGTATCCATTCATTGTAAATGAATGTTTGTGTAATTTTCATTAGTTTAGAATTCTTTGTGAAGAGTTTCCGTTCGTTATAGTTCACCTTCCTATTATCCGATAGCTTCTGAACTATTGCGGGCTCGCCTATATGAATGTAGTCAGCTAGGTGCTGAGTTGTGTCGGAGCTGTCTAGATTCACAACGTAAACACACCACCGCCGTGCGTGGTGTGGCTTTAAGTTTACTAGTGCTGGTTTTTGTAGCATTACCGATAACATTTCGGCTGTTAAGGCGGTGTTTTTGCTTTCAACTAATTGAAAGCTAATGACCGACTGATGGTTCGGTTTTGCCAGCTAAAACCGAATGCGAAACATGCATGCATGACGTGATAGATGTTATAAACAACTAGCTTCTGACCGCTGTTTCACCCGCGTGAAAAGTATCTTGTTATCGAGAGGGAACCATATACCGGGATAACCTATGTGCTGTAATTCTAGACTATAATCTATATATGTGCCAAATTTTCTTTCATTCATTTTCGTTCATTCTGATCCGTTCAGTCATTCTGGCGTGATTGAGTAACAAACATACATCCATCCAAACTTTCACATTTATAATATTAATTAATACTAGTTTCTGCCCGCGTCTCTGCCCGTGTGGCATCATTATAAATTATAGCCAACCTGTTATCAGAATAACACATAGGCTATACGGTTTTTTTTTTTTTCATCGATATCCGTTCAGTAGTTTTGTATCATCCGTCCACACACGTTTATAATATAATATTAACTTTCACGTTTATAATATTAGAAATATTATATTCTATAAGCCTACATGGGCACTTGAGACATCAGAAGTTAGGTAGTACAAACCAAATTGTTATTTTCTTATGCAGTAATGAACCGGCAGGAAACTCCATACATTGGTAAAAGTTTTTTTTAAACATGTAAATACATGAACTTAAACTACACAACAATTAAATACTAAACATTCTCACTTCCTTTTATTAAATAAACCTTATATAATTGTTTCTCTTGTTCATGTTAAAGGCTCTCGCAGACAGGCGGGACGCGTCCGTACGTCATAGATTTTTCGTAGAATTTTTTCTAATTCGTTGATCGATTTATATGTCATCAAGACGTCCTATCAGGCATAAACAAACTGAAACTTGATAGTTCTGTAGGGCCTGACAACATACCTTCTGATATATTGAAAAGTTTTAAAACACACTTTTGCTTGCCATTATATCATCTTTTTAATTTATGTTTAAAATTCGGCGTTTATCCACCACAGTGGAAAATTTCAAGGGTTACTCCGATTCCCAAGAGTCAGAATAAAACATCAGTAGAAGAATTCCGTCCCATTACCATTTTGTCATCACCAGCTAAAGTGTTTGAGAATGTATTGCATAAATACATTTATTCGCAAGTCGAAAAGTATCTGTGCAATGAGCAACATGGTTTTAGAGCGAAAAGATCTGTAAATACTAACCTTCTTACCCTAGTAGACTACATTTCAAAACGTTTAGACCATGGAGGCCAAGTTGATGTCTTGTATTTTGACTTTCGGAAGGCGTTTGATAGGGTCAATAATGATATTCTGCTTGCGAAGCTATGTGCTATCGGTTTTCTGCCTGGTCTCCTGCGGCTCCTCGCTGACTACCTCCGTAATCGTCAGCAGTTTGTCAGACTGGGCCATTACGAATCCCAGCCCTATCAAACGCGTTCCGGAGTGAGTCAGGGATCAATATTGGGACCACTCTTGTTCCTTATAATGGTTAATGACCTACCATCAGTCATCCATCACGCTAAAAGTTTACTGTATGCGGATGATTTGAAACTTTTTTGTGAAGTCAAGTCTGAAGCTGATTGTCTTGCGCTGCAGTGTGACTTAAACGCGATATTAGAATGGAGTGTTAGGAACAAAATGGAATTTAATTCTACCAAATGTTTCGTCATGAGTTTTACTCGTGCACGACACCCTATCAATTTTGCGTACAAAATGAATAATAGCGCTATTACCAGGACAAATGGAATGAAGGATCTGGGTGTCACTTTTGACATGAGATTAACGTTTCACGATCACATGGTATTGGTAGCAAAAGATTCATTTAGGCGATTAGGTTTTATTCTACGAAATGCAAAGGATTTCAAGAACATAAGTGCAATTAAATCAATTTTTAATGTACTAGTACGCAGTAAGCTGGAGTCTAGTGCATGTGTCTGGAACCCTCATGAAAAGAAATACACACTAATTTTGGAAAAGGTTCAGAAAGCTTTTATTTATTTATTTTATTTATTTACAGAAAGCTTTTCTGAGGTATCTGTATAAGCGTCTATATGGATATTATCCATTCTTATACCCTTCTAACTTCCTCTTAGGGTGTTTAGGCTACAATTCTCTCGAGGTTAGAAGGAAAAATGATCAAATCATAAATATGTGTATATCTTTCACGGGAAAACTGATGCCCCTGAACTACACGACGAACTAGCCCATATTTTTGCCCCAGTCAATTATAGACGTAGTAGGAGGCACAGATTGTTCGCCGTACCGGGGAGTCGAACCGTTGCTCGAGCCCAGTCTCCCATCCCTCGTACACTCGCCGCGCTCAACGCTCTCTTGGATGCTAAGCCCGATTGTGATGTGTTCGCGGATGAATGGAATCAAATTCAAATTCAAATTCTTTATTGCGAACTAAGTGTACAAAAATTTTGTAGATGTTAACATAAGGTAGGTTCTTAGAACTTAGTTGCCTGTTAAGGCATTGCAAATTAAATGGTTTATAGTCAATATTATAGTTACATTTATAGTTTACATTATATTAATTATCATTATTCATACATTTTATTTTATATCATACAATTCTTATATTAATTTAAATTACATTATATTAAGCATCACAATCATTTTAATATATTAAATAATTATTTTTCTTCAAGGAATTCTTTTACAGTGTAATATGCCTTTTTAATCAGGAAGTCTTTTAGCTTCCTTTTAAAGATACAAATTGAATTTAGGTTCTTAATATCTACGGGTAACTTATTATATACTTTTATGCTCATACAAAAAATACTATTGCTATACACTGTAGTGTGGGATGTTTCATTGCGTAATATATTTTTAAGTCTAGTGCTTGTCAATGGAAGAAGATTTTGTCTGTATGTCTGGAGTATTGTGAGATGAGCGTGTGAATGCCGTGTAATTATGGATATTATCATTGTTGTTTGTTTTTATTATTTTTATTTTAATGTATTTAACTAATGTAATTGGCCTTTGGCCGTGTTAAGTTAAAGTAAAATAAATAAATAAATAAATGAAAACGCGTAATCGCAACTTCGACGATTCACGCTTGTCTACGGAAGTTGTCTCGTTCCTGTTCCCAGCATTGTTTAAATCTCTTTCGTCTCAAAGGTCTTGCTTCACCATTGCCTCTCCAGCTACCATTTCTTCACATTTCATGGTACATTCGGCTTCAACCGCATTGTTCACAAATTTGAACTCGCCGTTGTTCCTCAGTTTTATGATCTCACTCCTTAGCAGCATAAGGAAGTAAGTTTGCACAGCTGGAAAAAACATAGTGATGGGTATATATTGTTTTTATAAATAGTATACAAGCTTAAAGTAGTAAGTTTCTCTACAATGATAATACTCTTCTGACAGAATTTCGATTGACCGCGGCGGCAAATATCAACGGAGATTAACCAATTATGCTGGATAACATCACAAGATTAGGTTGACAAGTCGAAGTGCATCTAATTTCAAAATCGAACCTTATCCAGATGCCTTTTATGAATATTTTTAAAATGAGATGCAAGTCGACTTTCACGCCATGTACGGATATAATATTGTCATGCAGTGTAGGTGTTTGCGCAAAAACAGCTACAATGTTTGTTCCTTTACTTTCTCAGTCTGATGTGAAGGCAATTATACTACACGACAAAAGATCAGGCGCAGTACAAACGGCTTTATGTACTTTCCGAGACACGGCCGTGTCACAATACCAACATACAAACTCCGGGCTCCGGCTCCTATGAAATTTCTAATGGAAAAACCTTTTCCCAACTTGGGAATTTAACCCAAGTGCATGGTGCACGGCAGACTTGCTTGCAATCACGAGTCCTAAGAAGCAGTTCACTAATTACTTAATTTTTGGATAACTGTTAGCCATTATTTCCTAGGATTGCTTTATCACATCACACATCACATCATCGGCCATTTATTGTTCCCACTGCTGGAATACAGGCATCCTCTCTGTGAGAGGGAATGGGCCGTTATCCACCGAGCGGTCCCAGTGCGGGTTGGTGGATGTCACATGTCTTCGAATTTTTGGTTCTAGGACATGCCGGTTTCCTCAAGATGTTTTCCTTCACCGTTTTGAGAGCAGTGGTGATGAAATAATTTACACAAAGTAAAGCGCCTGCTTGGGCTCGAACCCACGACCTACAACTTGTAAGACCAAACAACACGACAGATTTCCTTATAGTTACATAAAATTCCAATGTGTTAAACCACCCATTTTAAAAATGACTATTTTAAGTACAATATTATGCTTACCTAGTACCAGAAAGTAAAAGCTGCCTTTCACTAGAGCATCGGCGATAGCCCATTGAAGCATAATATCATATGTAATCGAGGACTTTATTGATAAACCCATTACCAGAGAAGCCAACAAGAAAGTCGCCACCCACATCCCCATGCTTAGGAAATAGAATACTCTGACCAGCCGCACGTTTTTCTGCAAAAGAAATAAATATTTCAGCTGATAAGTTTGTATCAGTCAACCTATGACTGATAACCTGTGAACTGCGTGATTGACTAGTGTATATTAAAATAAATAATACAGTCACTGTATTGATGTCCGGCTCCTCCTCTTTACGTCATTTCATTAAATCAGGGTCGGGATGAAAGCTTTCTTTAAAGTGCTTCTCAATACCCCCGTGCTCGCCACCTTTGACTTTCAGTTTATTCCATGCTCCTATAGCTCATCGGTTCATTTAACTGGCGTCCAATTATACCCTCACTGAATGATGGCCTCCAATGGCTCCTCTGTTACTAAGTCATGCATTTAATAAGGTAAATTAAATTAAGGATTCAAATCTCACCATATGTCCTCCAACGATAAACACGATAGTTACTATCAAGTCTGTGAAGAATACAGCGATTGCAATCACTGATACAATAATTCCTGTATACTTTTGGCTCATATAGGTTTCATTGGCGTGTGTCCGCATCATCCCCAAAGTATTCACTAATACATATGACATTAACGAGATGAGACACGCATCTGCTGTCTGAAACAAAAAAATTAGTATATGTACCTAACTAGTAAAGAAAGAATAAAAGAAATACATTAAAGTAAGAATGAAGCAAAATAAATAAACGCAAACGAAAAGACATATATTATTCATCATCATCTGCCTGCTGTTATCCCAATTTATTTGAGGTCATCATCATCATCATATCCGCCGAAAGACATCCACTGCTGGATATGGGCCTCCCCCAAGCGTCGCCACATTGACCGGTCCCGTGCGTCCCGCAACCAGCGGTTAACCGCAACCTTCACCAGGTCATCAGTCCACCTGGTGGGAGGCCTTCCAACACAACGTCTTCTATTTGGGGTCCGCACAACATATTTTCTTCCATGTTTTTATTTTTATTCTGGCTACAATTCATCTATCGCTTTTTGACCTTCCTCTTTCTCTAAAACCATCACATTCATACTCAAAATTTGCACACACCATTACATCGTGTATATTATTGTTGGTTAAAAAATATACTAAGATCACAACAGGCTGTTAGGCCTTCATTGATCTCAAAGAGATGTCAGCAGTACTGACGGAGTCCGCGAGGGCCGATGCCTGTCTGGGTCGCGGATAAATTTGAAAAAGAGTTACCGCGGCCCTGGCTCAAGCAACTGAAGGAACACGGGTGGGTTTTAGTCAGTAAAAGTCTGACACGCCCTCCCGCCTTAGCCAGAGCAGCCATAGGATGATTTCACACCCGATAAAAAAAAAGGCCTTCATTGATGAGCAGTTGATATAATTTACACAATACTCACCATTTTGAAGTAACCCCACGCGAGTAACCCATACCGTAGCGGGAAACAGAAGCAACATCTTGTGAACACTGGAATTTCTCCTTTCATTTTGATCAAGCTCGTCACACCTTTTTTTTTTTTAATCTAACACTTTACATGGAATTCGAAAGCTGTCTGTTTTCGAATTCCACACCAAATAATTTCATGCAATTGTCAGCCACACCAAATAATTAAATGCTATATTGTGTTAACTCTTAGTACCATGAAATAAAATGGTCTGTTTTGTGTGTTTATCTATTGTGTCTGGTTTGCTAATTGTGAACTTGTTAATGGATACGTTGGTTCGTATAAACTGATAACTGATGTTAATAACACAAATATTTATAGTAATTTAAGCTGTTATCTAGCGGATCCTGAGATAATATTATGTACTAAATAGTGGAACTAGTGGTGTTACATTACTTGGAAACATTATAAAAAAATCCCGATTGCTAATGTCCGACTGATCGTTCGGTTTTTCCGGCTGAAACCGAATGCAAAACATGCATGCATGACGTGATAGATATTTCAACAACTAGCTTCTGACCGCTGTTTCACCTGCGTGAAAATTATAAATGATTTTTGGTATTATAATAATAGTTGGTTTGTACAAACATTTTTACATGTCGATCATATTTTTAAAACTAGATGAAGTCGGCGTTTTCTATCTGACTACTCTGAGAAGAAAGGCCGAAACAAACTCAGAGGTCACAGTCTCTTTTAAAGTCCAGACAAAAATCTTGGTTAGATCATGTGAAGACCATGTAGATTGATGTCTGTAATCGGTCTTTTGAGGAAAGAACCAGCCAGATTGAGTGGACCTGTCCAATGAAATGTCAGTGCACGCATTTGTCAATAACCGAGCAGCTCAACACAGAATTTAAGGAGCTCAACGATTCGACGAACAATACCAAAGAAAGGACATTCGGGTAGGGGCCGCATAAACTACTCAAACTGCCAGACCACGATTAAAAACAAAGATAAATTAAAAATAAAAACAGAAAAAATTAAGAATGGTCCACATAGTCTTCACATTGACAATAATTAAAATAAAATAATATAATACTTTAAAAAGTAAATATTCTTGTCATTGCAAGAAAACCAAAAAAATAATAATACATAATTCACGGTGGAAAATATAAAAAATCAAAATTAATTTTTAATTGGAGCAGCTCAATCTCAAGCCTTTTTGTCCTCAACGTAATCTTTGATGGTATAAAACGCTTTCTGGCACAACTTACGTTTAATGAATGATTTCAATTTATTAAGACTTAGAACTTGTCCGTGGCTTGGAAGCTTATTATAAAAGTGCACACATTGACATCTAAACGAGCCACCTATTTTCTTGAGCCTTGTTGTTGGTACTACAAATTTGTGTTTGTTCCTAGTATTTACGTTATGGATATAACTGTATTTTTTTAAACAATTTTATATTTTTATGGGCATACAAAAGATTTTCATAAATATACTGAGAAGGCACAGTCATTACATTAATCTCCTTAAATTTCTCTCTGAGAGAGTGTCTCGGGCTTAATTTATAAATTGAACGAACAGCTCTTTTCTGCAAAACAAAGATACTCGTATTCTGTATGTCGGCGACGTTTCCCCACAACAGAATACCGTACGACATTACACTATGAAAATAGCTAAAGCATACTAAACGGTCTGTCTCTATATCAGTTTAATTACGATTTTTTCTAACAGCATATGCTGCGGAGCTTAGCTTTTTTGAAAATTCATCTATATGTGGGCCACACTGAAGCTTAGCATCCAAGGTTAAGCCTAAGAATACTGTGCTATTTGATTCAATGAAATAAAGTATCTTGTTATCGCGACCATATACTGGGATACCCTATGTGCTGTTCCAGACTATATTCTATCCATGTGCCAAATAATCATTCTGATCCGTTCAGCCATTCTGGCGTGATTGAGTTACAAACATACATCCATCCAAACTTTCACATTTATAATATTAATTAATACTGGTGGATGCCAAGCTTCACAGCTTAGCTCATCGCCGTAAGGTTGCCTGCTTGTCGGTATTCTACAGACTGTATTTTGGCGAGTGTGCTCATGAACTCCACGACCTCATCCCACCGGCCCCCTTCTACCATCGGACATCTAGACGCACTGCAAGTTACCATCCTCACCTAGTTGCTATTCCACCAATTCGCACCAAGCGCTTCCAAACATCCTTCATAATGCGCACAGCAAAAGAGTGGAACTCACTGCCTGCGTCTGTGTTTCCGAACGCATACAACCCGAATCTCTTCAAAGTAAGAGTGAACAGGCTACTTCTGGGTAAGCTCACTCCATCGTCGACTTTGTCTCTGTCACCTCTGACCTAGACTAGAGTCAAGAGCAAACCCATCACGAATAAAAAAAAAAAAAACTAGCTTCTGCCAGCGGCTTCGCCTGCGTGAAAGTCGGAATTTATCACTAGGGAATATATGCCCGGGATATAAAGTAGCCTATGTGCTATTCCAGACTATTATCTTAATTTCATGCAGATCCGTTTAGCCGTTCTAGCGTGATTGATTAACTAACATACATTCACATTTATATTATTAGTAAGATACTAGCTCGCGTCTCTGCCCGCGTGGTATCATTATAAGTTATAGCCTATGTGTTATCAGAATAATACATAGGCTGTACGGATTTTGTTTTCTATATTTTTTTTCATCGATATTCGTTCAGTAGTTATATTTAAGTTAGATATTATATTTAAGGGCTTCAAGAGTCTCAGGCTTGTTGACATAGACTCGTGACTTAAAAAAACCCTCATCAGGCGATCTTACTGGGGTTAGTGCCGCCCTCAGAATTTCGGTGCGGCTCGTGCAGTAAGCGCCGTTGCATCATCCTGTTGGAACCATTATGTACTCTAGTTCAAATTTATTGCTTTTAAGGATAGAGAAATGTGTTGATCATGACTCTGTGACCTCGTCGACCACAGTAGTTGTTTGGCGTCGCGGCCCCGCTGACGCCTCTAGTGTATAAAACACACCATGCAGTAACTTTGAGCGGATGTAACGACTCTGTCTGGAATATAGGGCAGGTGATAATTTTGCTTATTCACAGGGCTTGCTCATGACTGATGATTTTCGATGAAAAGTTTTCATCTTCGAGGTCGCGATTTAGAATAGCTTGACGTAGGTTACACCCGCTGCAGGTTACCAGCTATATTTTGCATCTGTTTACTTCACAAATATCGAAGCAGAATTGACATTTTCTGCCATTTGCAAAAAATTAAGCATATTCCGGTAGAGTGATGAGTTTTGCGCCATCCTGTACATTCTAGATATGGGTACTCCAATTAGCTTACACTAACAAAGTCGTCTTCAAGAAAATATAATTTAATTAAACTCTACTTTGTATATCACATTGGTGTTTTTTCGGTCTCAAAATGACCAGGCTGCTAGTGCTGACTCTGGGACAGGCAACATAAAATTGCCCGTGTCGAAAGAACTCAAAGGCATAGTCAGAGGGTATCAGTGGTACTCGAGTTATGAAAATTGTTTCCCCCCGAGCACATCTAGCAATCATTCACATAAACTTCAACACCCCTTTTTACCCCTTTAAGGGATGAAATTCAAATAATACTTAAACTATTGTGTGTTTAATTGTATAGAAGAGCAGAAATGCTAAATTTCAAGTAATTTTGATAATAAACAATTTAGTTTTCACACAAACTTCAAAACCCCTTTTTACCCATTTTAGGAAAAAAAAAGCCTGAATACGTGTTTCTTTAATTGTATTGAAGAGCATAAATACTGAATTCCAAGTAATTTTGATAATAAACAATTTAGTTTTAATTCGAATTTAAAAACCCCCTTTTACCCCTATAAGGGATGAAATTAAAATAATCCTTAAATATGTATTTATTTAATTTTATTTAAGATCATAAATACTAAATTCCAAGTTATTTTGATAATAAACAATTTAGTTTTCATACAAATTTTAACATCCCTTTTTACCCATTTAAAGGATGAAATTCAAAAATAGCTTAAAGACGTATTTTATTATTTTATATTTTGAGGCTTAATACCATATTTCATTCACTTCAAATAAAAAATGACAAAGTTTCATACAAACTTGCATCCCCTATTTCACCCCTTTAGAGGATGAATTTCCATAAATCCTTTCTTAAATGATGCCTACAGTATAAAATCAACATCTTCTAAAAATTTAAAACTTCTATCATTAGTGGTTTAGGCTGGGCGTTGATATGTCAGTCGGGACATTGCCTTTTATATATGTCACGTCGAGGTACCTATGAATTATAGGACCACCATCATCAACTCCAATTCTAGAGGCAATTCCTTCATTCTTCATAGGAACGGGTAAACTTCAATAACACACATCACTGGATTGAAACTCGAAAGTATTTATTTGACTTTGTTACAGGCACTTTGAGTTTTCATTCGAACTTGAAGTTAAAACCACATGGTGGCTCGCTAGGTCGCAATCCCTCGTCGATCTCTAGAGAAGACCTAGCAAGAAACTCTAGGATACTCTTTTAAATCTTTTTATAGTTTACACAATAACTTTAAGACAATTGGTGTTACATGTTTATTAGGTTTTCAAACATCTCATCAATCAGATTTATTAAACAGTTATTATTTTACACACGCCTGCGCGATGCGCATTGCGAGTGCGCGGGACTTCCATATTGTTTTTGTTTAGACACTCATTACTTGGATAGTTGAATAAAGCTAACAAACAATACTAAAATGCTGCTCAGTTAATTATTTTAACATTAAACAATCTCAATACTCACAAATCCTACAACAGGGAAGAAAGCCTACAACAGGGCTGCCAAGTCCTGCAAGAAGGTGTTGCGTGGGGCTCGATTCGACCACATTGGCCGAATGGGGGCCAAACTTGCTTCTTACCCAGCAGGTAGTAAAGCGTTCTGGTCCCTGGCTAAGTCGGTCGAGTCGAACTTCTGCCGTCCCTCACTACCAACACTGCTGAAACCCGATGGGTCACTGGCTCACACCGCTGAGGAGAAGGCAAATTTGTTTGCCTCCCTTTTTGCGGAATCTTCGCGTCTGAATCCTGGTGATTCGCGGCCCCCTCCTTCTCCTGATGGGTGCGAGACGAGCATGTCGGACATTCGCATCCATCAAAAGGACGTCCGTAGGGTGCTGCGCAACCTCGACGTGAACAAGGCTAGCGGCCCTGACGGCATACCAGCTATAGTTCTTAGAACCTGTGCGCCTGAACTGTCTCCGATCTTGACACGCCTATTCCGCCTTTCATATGAGACTGGAACAGTGCCGAATGCTTGGAAGCAAGCCAACGTACAGCCCGTGCCCAAGAAGGGCAGTAGAGCTGACCCGGCCAACTACAGACCCATCTCTGTAACGTCCATACTCTGTAAGAGTATGGAGCGTGTACTCAACACTAAGCTCCTGGCATACCTAGAAACTAACGATATCCTTAGCGACCGCCAATACGGCTTTCGCCGAAATCGGTCTACTGGGGATCTTCTAGCGTATGCCATTCACATATGGAGTGAGGCCATCGAGAGGCATGGGGAAGCGCTTGCCGTCTCCCTCGACATCTCGAAGGCTTTCGATAGGGTCTGGCACGAAAGCCTTATTGGTAAGCTTCCTTCATTCGGTTTGCCCGGTGGTCTGTGTGATTGGATTGCAGACTTCCTGAGAGATCGGTCCATTCGAGTGGTTATCGATGGCTGCTCGTCGGACCAATTGGATATTAATGCCGGGGTCCCTCAGGGGTCCGTACTCTCAGCAACATTGTTCTTGTTGCACATTAACGATCTGCTGAAGCCCGGCACCTTTGGGTATGCAGACGACAGCACTGTTGCTGAGAGATACTTGTCCAACGCGCGTGCTACCGGGCCTCAGGTCCGGTCTCTCCGGGAGGCCATGGTGGAGCGCTTGAACTTGTCCTTGCAGGCAGTTTCCGAATGGGGCGATGCCAATCTGGTCAGGTTTAATGCTGCTAAAACCCAGGCGTGTCATTTTTCCGCTAAAAGGAGCCAATTTCACCCGGCTCCTACTTTCCGTGATGTAACAGTGCCATTAACGAACCCTCTTGAGCTTCTTGGCGTTACGTTGACATCGACTCTCAATTTTGGGCCATACATTGAGGCAAAGGCTCAGCTGGCTGCCAAAAAGTTGGGGATCTTTGCGAAGGTGAGAAGGTACTTCACGCCGGAACAGCTGCTCAACTTGTATCAAGCGCAAGTTCGATCGTGCATGGAGTACTGTTCTCATCTCTGGGATGGATCTGCCAAATACCAGCTTGATGCACTAGAGTCGATCGAAAAGCGGGCCAAGAAACTCATCGGTAATGAGGCACTGGTCAAGTCAAAGCTCCAGAGCCTTGAACATCGTCGCCGAGTTGCCAGTTTGTCGGTATTTTATCGGTTACATTTCGGGGAGTGTGCGATGGAATTACATGATTTAATTCCACCCAGCCCGTTCCATCATCGGACTACCAGACGTACGGCGATGCGTCATCGTTACATGGTGGACATCCCACCCATACGCACAAAACGTTTTGGGGACACTTTTATTATGCGTACAGCTAAAGAGTGGAATTCCCTGCCGGAATCTGTGTTTCCCGATAGCTACAATCTAGGGGTCTTTAAGTCAAGAGTGAATAGGTTTCTTCTAGGCAAGCGTGCTCTATCGTCGACCACATCATCGCTTACCATCAGGTGAGATAGTGGTCAAGCGCAAGCCTATAGATAATAAAAAAAAAAAAAAAAAAAAAAAACAAATACAAAGTTGTTTGTAGATTATTACTAAAATAATTACCTTAACACAAAACTACCCAAGTTTCCGGTGATCTGAATATCTTACTAACCAGAAGGTTTCTCATTATTACATGGATGTGTAAAATAGTCTTATTACTTTATAGTATTTAATCAATTACTCAAATTTGTTTAGTTCTCGTATTAAATTATTAAATCTATTTATTGGTCATTAAAATTATAACATCCGCTATTGTTGACAACTTTTCGTAAGGTCATAATCAAACATATTTACTTCGTCAAATGTGCGTTGTTAAAATGAGAACAAATCTAAAAGTCCTACAATAAGTGTTCCCGTTTTATTTAAACATCTCGTATTAATTAAACATTAAAAATTAGCTTATCAAATGATCTTCATTCAAACAAACCAATAACTAATTCCACAATAAGCCAATAGATGGCGCTGAACCATAAACCAACATAAACAGACATTTAATAGTTCTAGCGAAATCTCAGAGATGACAGGATTATAGAGTTTGTGTTAATTGACACTTGAAATTATTAATTTGGATTACGAATTAGCAAATCCACGCCTCCGCGGCGACACGGCCTTTCTGAAAACAGACGCGGGCTCTGCGTCTTCCGGTGTCCTTAGTCCCTGTTTCTTGGTGGTTATCTGTAATAGCAGACAGAAATTTGTCGGCAGATTATTGTTGTTTATCATCCTGCAATAAAAATTAAATTTGGGATCTGATTACAACTAATTTTTAATATCATTGACAGCTTGTAATAAATCTATGCTTAGTATGCCTTATTTTTGAAATATTGAATGCATTTTAACACCCACAACTATATGCTTTAGGTATTCAACTTGCAATATGGTAAAGATCAATGTTGTTAGAAAACAACGAATTGCTACATGTCATGCCATTGAAGGCATACAATTTGTATTTCAGATTTTTGTTATTGAATAATCAGTTGCTAGCTTAATAGTCCATTTTGAATCTTGTTTGCAGAATGTTGTTGTTTGTATTATTTTACAATATTTATTGATTTGCAATAGGTAAGAGTCAGTTTAAGTTATCAGTTTATAACTGAATACTTATTAGATTAGGTAACTACAAAGTTTATCTTAAAATAAGAATATTTGATGCATTAATGAGCACACACCTACTTATAAGGCTTATACAACACTCTTGTATTTGGTAAGTATAGTGTAGGTAGTGTAGGAGTATTGTGATCGGCTGTTTTTTGTTTAGTTTCATTCTCACGGGATGGTAATGCTCTGTGATAGACACAAAGTCTTTGATTTGACAGGATATAAGGAACCAGGCTCTGGGTGGTCTTGTACACCGTGGACCCAGCAGGATAACATGAGAGATTGTTCATTAGCGGCCTCCACGCCTAACCAATGGATATTAAATCATTCTTAGTTGCTTCCACAGCAAACTAAGAGATTGTTTGTTGTATTATCACTATTAGTTTCCTCCACGGATTACTAACAGACAGCTTATTGTGTTATCATTATTAGTTGCTTCCACAGCATACCAACAGTATAGTTTATTGGGTTCTCATTATTACCTCAAATGCACCTCCATGGATGCTGATAGATTGGTGTTGATATAAATGATTGTGTTATTAACTGCCTCCAGAGCTCTAGGTTATGGGACACCTCTATAATTAGAGCTTGTTTTATTATTCATTTTTATAATTGCCTAAATTTGACAATAGAATACCATGAGCTGTTACGAGTTACAAAAATATAATAATAACAGTAATCCTCCTGATTGAATTCGGCCATGACAGCCAATCTGATGAGCCATCTACATAGGAAGATACTATAGCGCACAAGGCCAATGGCTTAACATGCTTTCCGAAGCATGGGGTTCACCAATTTCAAAACTCTAGGCTGTCACAGAGGAATTCCTATTGGAAAAATCCCATAAACACATTTTGCCCGACCTAGGAATTGAACCCAGGGATAATAATTTAAAAGTACTTTGTTGCTTGGTAGTACCATGCACAAGCATCATGTAGAGTTATTTGGCATGGCTATTGAGTTGAGCCTTCTGATACAACAGCACTGTATCAGTTAGCAAGGTGAGTAGAAGATAGTTTGAAAACATCTCACCTTTTACTTTTGTTATGTTGTGCTTGAAGTCTTTACTAGATGACCTCTATTTGGTGGCATGTATGTTGGTAGCATATAAGGTCCTGACCCGGCGACACGGTCACTTGCACCACCAGGTATTTTTAGTTTTGTTTTCATATCGTAGGTAACCATTTTGATTTTTGATATGACAATTACCAGGAATCTGGAATGTGAGAAGATATGCAGCTAAATAATAATGTCTGTGACAAATTATCGTAAAACAAACCTGTCTTTTGATTGTTTTTATTCTGTGCAAATGCACCCAATAACAAGCTTTGAAATCTGTCAGAAATGACTAATCTATTTACACCCATGTACCACCATAACAAGTAAAATTCAACTAAACACATTGTGAGATTTAATTCATCAGGAAGGTTCCGTACCCAAAGGGTAAACACGGGAGAATATTACTAAGTCCGCGGTCCGTTTGTCTGTCACCAGGCTGTATCTCATGAACCGTGATAGCTAGACAGTTGAAATTTTCACAGATGATGATGTATTTCTGTTGCCGCTATAACAAAAAATACTAAAAACAGAATAAAACAAATGTTTTTGTGAGTTAATTATTATGTGTATTTGATATGCGTATAAAACTATTTTAATATCATTATGCGTCAATTAATTTATGCTGTAGAATGTTATGCGTAAGCTGTTTTGCGTAAATATAATAAGGGTAAATAAAAGTATGCCATGCTATATTATGTCTTAATTTATTTGCAAATGGATAGGAAACCATAAAATAGTGTGCACAATCTTTCTAGGCGTTTGTTGAAAAGAAAATATGGTTATTAAAACAGTGGTATAACGAATGTTCGCGAACGTAATACTTCGAACAAATCCCAAGCAGCACACATAGCTGTATAGTCGCTGGACAACAGATTTTTTTCAAACTCGAGTCTGTTATACTTTCTGCATAAGGGCTGTATATCCCTCTACACAGCTCCTATAATGCTCGATTTGGCCCCAAATTAAACAGCCCTGAGCGTTAGAGTTGCTTGTTAACAGCTGTCGAGCTTTCTAAGAGCTGTATATGGGCTGTATAATGGCTAAGACAGCTACCAATAGGTCACTATCCAGCTCCTTTAATTCTCTTAGACAACCAACAGATGGATAATGGCTTAGAAACGGCTATTATTAAATCTACAAAGAAATATTACAGCAACAAAAAATAATTTTTGCAGTGTGCTCACTTTAAAGTGTTACGTCAAGGTGGACTTTTTATTTATGTGGACAAATAATAATTTCTAATTAAGCCAAGTTATTGAACACGTTTGTTTTGTTGTTTTTTTTATGTAATTGCACTACGGATGCCATTTTACTGTCAATATATATAGGTGATATTATCAAATACTACACGCGCCATCGAAATAATATAGTTTTACTAAAAATATTATAGAAAATAAATACGGTGTACGAATTATTCATAGAATTTTTCCAATATTTTCTTTTTATTGAGCATTATTATCTAATTGTAACAATGAAATAATGAGTTTTTACTTTAACAGCTCTCAAATATCATAAACATCTAACAGATATCAATGATTTTTTCAAATATAATTGGCTTGTTTACATTAAAATGGCGTCAATTTGTTATCCAGCAATAATTCTAACTAAATTCCCTTGACCCACTCTTTTCTGTTCAATGGCCATATTTAAGTCCATTAATCGGCTGGAAACTGTACGCTAGCTGTACAATGGTTTTCGGTTACTCTAACGACTGGTTGGAGGAGTAATGTGAGACTATACAACAGCGTAAACTTTAACTCATTTCGGGCATTTCGTACTCAAGTAGCTTAGGCAGGTACTTTACTTGATATTGTGATGCTACTTATTCTCACCTGTTATGCCAAACTAGCGAGCCATTAAAATTGTATTTTATTCTCGCACGACAATATAGAGGTTATGAAAAAAATTACGTTATCATAGCACGACTAACCTATGTTTACTCTTCAATAATTCTAGAAGCTGTATAATAGCTAATATTTACACTACAAACTTTGGAAATAAAGTGGAGTAAAGTTACACTAATTTACAGCTCATATAGTTCTTAAATATTTTTAACCAGCTACTATTAAGCTCATTGTGGTAGAATTATAATAGAATTTGTTTACACCATAAGAAAACCAATGGCAAAATTTGATTCTCTAATACAGCACACAACTTAGAAGAGTGGTGACATTATCGCGCTAAGCAGCCGTTTATAAGCTTTGGTCTTCTTAACCAGCTAGTAGCATTATACGTAGCCAAAGGCTGGACAATAGTTCTATCAAATTCTACTAAGAAGCATTTTGTTGTTTTTTACTCCATTGTACAGCCATTAGACAGCTGTGCTGTATAATAGTGTAGAGATCACCCCTCATACAGCCTCAAGAATCATTTTATCCGTAATTACAGCTACATAAGAGCCTTTGGCTGTAATATAGCTGGTTTATGGATGTAATTTTCGCTAATGTGTTGCTTGGGATGTTATTTCGTTTAAGTATAACCTCGGTAAAAAGTTTTAGAGAATTTAAAGACAATTAGCCAACAACATTGATATTTGTGGGGTAGCCGAGACAGAAGACGTAGATAGTGTCATGGAAAACCTATGTACAAAATTAAAACTAAAATCTAATGATGTCGTCAATACACACAGAAAGAAAAGTAACCGACCAGAAGCCAAAACAGCAAAAACCGCCCCCGTAATCATCGTGACTCTTAAGGAGGGCTGTCGGGACCCATGGCTTCAAGTCGCTAAGACTCACAATATTACTGGAAAAGACCTAGGTTGTCGTGAGGATAACAAAATATACCTCAGAGAAAGTTTATCACCCACAACGGCCTACCTACTTTGGGCAACTAAGACTGCTCTGAAAGGAACAAACATCTGTAAATACGTCTGGTGTAAGAACGGACAAATATTAGTTAAAAGGTACGAAAAGGGAAAAACCTACAATATTCGATCTGAGAAGGATATACAGAAGCTTGCCTATGATTTTAAAAATAATCAGGATACATGAAGCCTCTTCACATTACCACTAATGAGTTTACACCCTACCAATCTAAAATAACACCAAAAATGGATGACACATATGATTACATAATTGAAAATACATATAAACATTGGAATGAGTACACAGATGAATTACCAGACTTATACAACTCAATAACAATGCTTCATGTAAATATCAGATCAATGCTGAAAAATTTCTCTCAACTCGGATACATAATCATGAACTGCCCTCAAACTATTCACCTAGTCATCATCACCGAGGCAAATATCTCTGACAGGACTAAATCATTGTTCGAGCTTGTGGATTACGACATGAATACTCAGTTGCGTGATTCTAAGAAGGGAGGCGGAGTCATAGTATATGTGCACAAGAGCATTTGCTTCACCAGACTACCTTCGCGTACACAAAACTTTGAGTGTATAACCGGCGAGCTAAAAACGGACTATGGTTCAACGATTGGATTGTGTGCCGTGTACAGACCACCTGATACGAATAAGACCCTGTTTATCGAGGAGTTGTGTAGCCAAATTAATAAAATCTCACCAATAAACAATGTCGTTTTGATAGGCGACATGAATATCGACTTGAAACAAACAACTTCGGTAACTAAACTTTATTTAAACACACTCTGTGAAATGGGTCTTGATTCCGGAATAAACCAGTTTACTCGAATAGATAAGCGAGGTGAGTGCATAACAAAATCATGTATAGATCATATATTTATACGTAGTGTCGATTGCCGCGCCGTACAAACAGCTGTTATAAATAATGCGTTAGCCGACCACTTCATAACAGGTTACGCGCTAGTCGACAATACATATGTAAACAAAGCTAGTCAATATAAAATCATAAGCAAATTAGATAATACTAAGTTGCAAAATGAGTTGAGTAAAATTAACTGGAGTTTAGCCTTAGATTACGACAACCCTGAAGATATTTTATGTTTTATATTGGATAACTTTTCTCGTGTATATGAAAACTGTAAGTACAATGTAAGAATTAAACTTGGTAAAAGACAAATGTGTAAATGGAAAAGTAGCAAAATAGAAAAAATGTGTGTAAAAAGAGATCAATTACTAGAAATCTGGCTGAAAGATCAAAGCAATCTGGCTAATAGGCTGTTATACAATAAATACAGAAATAAAACAAATAAACATATTAATAATGTAAAGAATAATTATTTTTATAAGGACGTAAAATCTAATTTTCATAATATTAAAAAAGTTTGGGAAACTATTAATAACATGTGTGGGAAAATCAATAAATCTATAGATGACATTATTATAAAACATTTTAAACTATTGCCTAATATTGTTTCTAATAAGTTTGCATCGGAATTCAGAGATAATGTTAAAAATACATGCAAATTTCAATGTAACACACCTATTCTGGACGTTAACTCCTATGTCAATAATTGGAACTTATCAATGAGATTACAGAAGGCCAATGAGGATGTTGTATCCTCTATAATAAAACACCTCAATGAGAAGAAATGCCCAGGTTTCGATGGTATTCGAGTCAAAGACTTGAAATACATATATAAGGAAATTACTCCCGTTATAACGCATCTAATTAACAGATGCATTGCCACGTCCTTGTATCCTGATCAACTTAAGGTCGGAATATTAAGACCTATACATAAGAATGGTTCGTACACAGATGTCAACAACTACAGGCCCATAACTATTTTATCATGTATTGATAAGATAATTGAGAGGTATATCGGATTAGAAATTAACAAATTCTTGAAATCAAATAATGTTATTAATGAGAAACAATACGGCTTCCAAAAAAACAAAAATACCTCACAATTATTATCTAAGTTTAGTAATGAGGTCAACAAGTGCCTGGACAATCGTGAACACGTACTTGTTGTCCTCATTGATTTTAGCAAAGCTTTTGATTGTTTGGAATATGAGACACTATTTAATAAACTACAGCAAAATGGTATACGGGGTCCATTCCTAGAATGGTTTATAAACTACCACAAAAATCGCTGCACGTCGGTGAATGTCTCAGGTTCATTAAGTAGCATGATCCCAACCGATAAAGGCACAGCACAAGGTTCGATTCTCGGGCCGACCGAATACATACTTACTGTACGTGAACGATATGTGTAACATTTTCACGGAGGGCTCCGTGTACCAGTTTGCTGACGACACATGTTTGGTAGCTGCACACAAGGACATAAGTGAGGCACAGAGAGTTATGCAGGGTAACTTCGACCTCTTGTGTAAGTGGGCCCACGACGTTGGTCTTGTAATTAATACTAAAAAAACCAAACTACTGCATATACACTCACCTTACCTGACGGCGTCTTGTGTGCCTACTGTCGTTGCCCACGAGCATGCGTGTCTTCACCGATCGGTCACAGCGTGTATTTGCAAGAAATTAGAGTTGGTGACTCATCATATGTATCTTGGTTTGATAATAGACAGTAATTTCCACTGGCGGCCGCACATTGATCATGTATGTAATAAGCTTAGGTCTATATTGGCAAAATTATCGATACTTAAGTATAAACTACCATATAGAATACTTAGAACATTGTACTTGGCACTGGGCGATTCCGTAATTGATTACGGCCTAAGTAGCTACGGTCGTACATACAAGACTTACGTCGAGGATATTTACAAGTTGCAGTTACGCATTTTAAAAACGATTGTACCCAAAAGAATAAAACTTGAATACCAAGATAATGACACGGGTTTATTTAAGCACTGTCAAATTGTAAATGTCTTTGACAAGGTACGATTACGTGTTATAAGCGAGAATTACCATAATATAAGTAATATTAGTAAATACGAAAGGCTAGAGTCACTGCGTAGTTTGACATACTTACCCACATTTATCGTTCCTAAATTTAATAATGTTTATGGAGCACGGACGTGGGAATGCATGCTACCATGTTATATGAATAACTTACCTCTGGACATATGTAATGCAATGAACTTAAAGAACTGCTCAAGAGTGCTGAAGAGATACTTTCTAGATTGCAATGTGATCTAGAAAGTATCTTTACAAATGATAAGCTATAGTTGTGTACCTACTGTTAATTTAAGCATATGTTGTGGCACCGAGTTGCCGCGTCTGACATACCGCTGTTAAACCCGCGATGGTTTGTGTTGGTGTGTTAATACATTCAATAAATGTTGTAAAAATGTCTTAGTTAATAAACGAGATAAGATAAAAAAGATGGTTGTTCTATATCTATTTAACAATAGTAGGTACTGAACAATACTCTGCAAGTCATTTTCATTTACACAATGGGCTAATGCCACTATTCAGGTCCGTAGGTACCGTTGTCTTCACAAGCTATGCAGAATGTCATTGTTACAGTCTTTGCGTTAAGCCTTTCCAAATGTAATTTGCACATTGTAGTTCCAATGACATTGTGCGTAATGGTCGTTACGTAAGCGCCTTTGAATAGAGTTTTGTTTTACTGTACAACATTTCGTTTACGGTGCTTTTTGATGAAGGTAGGTAGTAAAATACTGGTAAAAATAAATAAAGTTTTATAAGGATATAAAACTTTATTTGTTTAAAGCTAGAAAGGTTAAGGTTCGTAAAAACCAACTGTCAGTCATAGCTATAGTTTGAGTTCTCCTACCTACATCATAAGCATTGCTAAGAAACATTTACCATTCCTGAGTAAGCTTAATTGATCCTAAGGTAGCTGGTTTCCTTAGTAAAATTAGGTTTAGTACCTATTTTCACTTCAATAACCTTTATAAATGCAAACTATGTGGATGTATCTTGTATTTTACCAACAACGTTGGCTTCAAGTGGTACCTATTAAGTTCGAGAGATCCCGTTTGCCCCGTTTCATAAAAGGCATGAGCGATGCACGCTATAGAAAAAATTACATTTATTTAATTAGAAGTTCTTCACGCTCCAACGGCTGAACGGATCTAAATGAAATTTAGCACAGATATAGATTGTAGCCTGGAATAGCACATAGTATACTTTTTATCCCGGGAATATGTTTCCTTGGGATTATTTTCGACATTCACGCGGGCGAAGCCGCTGGCATAAGCTAGTACTTTTATAATGCGTACAGAAAAGCAGTGGCATTATCTGCCGGAGTCTGTATTGCCTGATAGCTACAACCTGGGAATCTTAAAGTCAAGAGTGAAAAGGTATCTTCTAGGCAATCGTGCTTCATCGTCGACCACTTCATCGCTTAACTTCACAACATTTTTGTATGAATTTAAAATACAGGTTTTGGTTTATTCAAAATCACATAACACCCCGTATAAGTAAGTAATTGATGATGTTGTATGCTACTGATTTCCATTACACAGCAACAGGAAATACATATTATAATTTCACCGCAACTGCACCAATTCCCGCTAGACGATGACACTCATCGATCGATCACGTTGTCCAACAGTGGTCGTCGTGGGAAGGCAACCCATTCACTGGATGCCTGCTGGACCATTGTGTGGGAGATTGATGAAGTTACAGTTCCGGGCACAGCGCGAGAACTGTTAGCGGTTGAGCGATTTGATTTGATTTTAATAAGACATTACAAGACAGTCATATTCAAGTCTAAATTGTGAACAAATACTAAGACTGCAAGAAGTATTTTTATTTGTTCACAATTGAATACCACGCCACCGTCCTAAGCTTTGACAATAAAACTTTACTAATTAAATTTGAGTAAATTCACAGCCACCTATAATCTCCAAAGGAATGTGTTTAAAAGAGTCATAAAACTAAATTACATACTGAACTCAAATAAATACTATGTTAAAAAATAGAATCTTTAATCAAAAAACAAAAAAAAAAAAAAAAAAAACAAGCTAAACCATAATAAATAATAGTAAAATAACGCTGCTATTAAATATAGATATAAAAATGTTTACCTAAATTATAATAAACTACTTCTTGCACAAATACATTACTACGCTGCCATCGATGCCACATCTAGTAAATTATCTTTGGATCCGTGTTCGCTCGTACGGCGAGCGGGTCGCCTGATGACTTGTTTACGCATAAGATTTGCACTTACCCACTTTTTTTAAAAAAAAAAATACTTTCTGTACCTACGCTTGATAATGTTTTTATGTTAAAAATGTTTTCTCAGTAAGTGAATTATTGTTAATTCTTTATGAGGAAAAATAAAGTTCTTAAACCATAATTAAAGGCTTGTAAAAATGGCTACCTTTTGTAGATCAGGCACAGAGCTAAACAATGCACCCGTATTGTAAACAGATGTTTATGGTCGGGTGGTGTACTGCGCACAGGTAGAGCCTGAAGTCGCCGCGTACCCTTATAAGATTTTTAGCAGAATTATTATTTTATGGTAGAAGGTTTTCGTTACGTATCGGAATGTGAGGGAAAATTGTCGTTGTATGAATTGACAGTTTTTACTATGAATCACCTTATATACTACCTTTATATCTTACTAACATAACACGCTTCTTAGCTGCGTTACGTTTTAATTTAATTTTGTTATACCTAGAGGTGCAGTCGAGAGAGTTTTTGAGCAACCATAGCCTGGGTGACAAGATGATAACTGAGTCAATGCAACTTGCTGAGAGAACACCGAGAATATAATGTGAAAAGCTTCATATAAGAGACTTGTGGTCAGGGGTTCACTTCCAGATTTTCAAAACATATTTACGTTTAAACGTGATCTTCAGAGAAATACATTTTCATTTGACCGGCTACGACTTCGACGTTGACGGCGACTATTTCGAGATGGTTAACATTCAGATAATGGAATCTACTCTATGATAGGTTATTTTTACTTTTAAACATGATTTACTTTTGTTGTGATTGTATTATAAATGTTGATAACTTTACAGTTTTGATTCGTTTAATCTGTTATGTGGATAAAAATAGTATAATTTTGTTTAATATTATATGATGGCTCTCATCACACATAATGGTAGTTTTTGTCTGCCAATACCCAACGTACGGGGTGACTATCATAGCGAAACGTACCACAGGTGTGCTACGCGCTACGTGCTACGCGCTACGTGCTACGCCGTAGCTTGCTACAAGCTACCACCGTTATGCCTTTACTACAAACGCCTATATGTTCGAATAATTTACTTCAGATATGATATCCTTACACGGTCATTATAAAACACCAAATAAAAGCGTTAGAATAATGAATTAATACAAAAAAAAGAAAATTATAACTACCTGAGGGTATTTTTTTTATGTGTGTGTTAGTAATTATAAAATAAAATACAGATAATTATAGGACTGATAAGTGTTCAAAAATTTATTTTTATCCAATTCCCTCAATCTTCGCTACTTATTTTGTTAGTGACTAGCAGCTTGTAAACATCATTAGAAAGACATCTTAAATGCTCATTAGGACTATTTTTGAGATCATGTTGTTAACGAAGTCAGATAGAAGCCAATTAGTGGCTTAAAACTTAGATAATGATGTGTCATTTGCGCAGATAACTATACATGAGGTAAAAAACAAAGTGATTAAATAATTAAAATGGAGAAACATTAGCAATAGACATCAGCAAAATAATATAATTATAATTCATTATGCATAAATAATTTTTTGCTATTAGGTAAAACATAATAAATAGAACATTGTTAATGTTCAGAAATTATAAATAAAATAAAAAGCGTTTATTTTACTTCTTTCCTATGCTTATAACTTACACTAAATTTTATTGGCGAAATTATTTCTGAAATATTTTTTTTTGTATGAATATGTATCAAGCCTCTAAGCAGTATTCGCCTCTTTGGCGTAAACCTCCCCCATTGCCTTCCACTGATTCCCGTCCGTAGCTTTAGTCATCCAACCAGGTCCACCTTTCTCCCAAAATATATTTTCTCACATTTTCAGTGGTCCACCTCTACTTCTGCTTTGATCTCTTGGTACCCAGTTACTTCTTTGGTCCATCGACTAAACTCTAAACTGCAGACATGATCAGCCCAGTGCCACTTAATTAGCTGGAAAACGAATAGCCGAAAAGTCTTCTTGCTTTAATGACCAGCAGCCTAATTGCGTAAGTTAATTCGGCAATGCAAGGATGGATGAGAGGATGTATTTTTATCTGACCACTTACCACTGTACATTGAGTGTGATCTGAATCTAGTGAGGCCAAAGATAATGACAGAAAAGGTTCGGCATTGTGGCGTAACATGGGGAGAAAGGGATGACGCACAAATTACAAAATATCGTAGTTTATGCAATGAAAAGCTACGGAACATCGGTCTTCCTCATGAATTTGAAAGGTGTAGTTATGGGGCCTGCAAAGTCGTCGAACATAAATGTGTCCTGGATAATTTATATAAAAGTATTATAGATATCTTAAGTGACGCGGCTATAAGGACGTGTGAGAAGGTTCGGGCCAAGCCAAGGAGAGGCAAAGTGTTGTGTGGCTGGAACAAGTATGTTCGAGACGCTTACCGAGAGGCCAGGCTTAAATTCAAAGCTTGGGTATTGCAGAATAGACCGACTTCTGGAGGGACATATGAACAAATGTGTGAGGCCCGAAAAATATTTAGGGGCCGTCATAAATGGTGCCAAAAAAATAGGGAACAAATAAAAATGGATTTTTTAGCCGAGCAAAGAGCGACTAAAAATTTTTGTAAGTTCTGGAAGGCTACGGGTAAACTGGATGCCAGGCCTGGGCTGCCGGTGAGCGTCGGGGGAGTGAATGATCCAAAGCAGATTTCTAATATGTTCATGGAACATTTCAAAGTGCGATCACCTCTCGGCCCCTCAGTTGCGATGACCGATGCTGAGTCCTTCGGTGGGGGAGTGGAACCGGTAACGTATTTTTCGACTAAGCAGGTCAGAGCTGTAGTTAAAAACATGAGTGGAGGTAAATCACCCGGACACGATGGACTCAGCATCGAGCATTTTAAGTTTGCTGGGGTTCACCTGCCGAGGGTCCTGTCATTGTTTTACTCAATGTGCATTAGTCACGCGTACCTACCGGCAGAACTAATGAAAACGGTTGTGGTACCAATAGTCAAAAACAAGACAGGGGATATCTCGGACAAGGAAAATTACCGGCCAATTTCTCTTGCAACTACCGTTGCTAAAATATTGGACAGTATGCTTGATTCGTGCTTGGAAAAGCATCTGTACTTGCACGATTCACAGTTTGGGTTTCAACCTGGACTGTCTACTGAAAGTGCAATCCTAAGCCTCAAGAATACTGTCCAATATTATACAGATCGTAAAACGCCGGTGTATGCTTGTTTCCTGGATCTTTCCAGAGCTTTTGATCTTGTGTCATATGATGTGCTCTGGAGGAAGCTGGGGGACAGGAATGTACCGGCGGAAGTTCTTAAAGTTCTGCAATTTTGGTATGCGAACCAAACCAATCACGTGAAGTGGTCCAACACTTTCTCCGAGGCATATGGTTTGGAGTGCGGAGTGAGGCAGGGAGGTTTAACGTCTCCCAGGCTCTTCAACCTATACGTAAATGACCTCATGGTCGAGCTCAGCAGCATGAGTGTCGGCTGTTCGGTGGGTGGTACTAATATTAACAGCATCAGCTATGCAGACGACATGGTGCTGCTGGGCCCGACTGCGGGATCTATTGGGGAGATGCTGAAAGCTTGCGAGGACTACGCGGCTGCGCACGGGCTCGTATATAATGTTAGGAAATGTGAGTACATGGTCTTTGGGGTCGCCGGTAAGTGTACAGATTATTCACCTAACCTTACCCTAAATGGCTTGAGCATAAAAAGAGTGAACCAATTTAAATATCTGGGACACATACTTACCGACGACCTGAAAGATAATGTGGATATTGAGAGGGAGCGCAGGGCATTGGCGGTCCGCGGTAATATGTTGGCTCGTAGATTCTCCCGCTGTGCAGACCAGGTCAAAATAACACTTTTCAAGGCATATTGTCAGGGTCTGTACGCGGGGGGTCTATGGACCAGTTACACCAAAAGGTCGCTAGATGTCCTGCGCGTCCAATATAATAATATTTTTAGGATGCTCTTGCGGCTGCCCCGGTTCTGTAGCGCGTCAGAGATGTTTACACTGAATCGTACTGACGGCTTCCACGCAATCGTGCGGAAGAAGATAGCATCGCTGGCAGCTAGAACTCGGGCCAGTGGTAATAGCATCCTAGAAACAGTGGCCGAGCGAGTGTTTTCCCCTTTTATGAGGCATTTTGTGGAGAGGATGACCGAGTAAAAACTTGCTCATCTTCTGTGCAAAGTGCTTCTCAACCTTATTGTTATTATTTACTAACACTAGGTATAAGGTATGTTACTAACACTATGGATTTCTGTTATCCGAATTTTTAAATAAATAAATAAAAAAAAAAAAAAAAAAATGGGTTTTGACCCTATCAATCGACCAATCACATGCGAGATGGAAGACGCGATGTGGATTTCCATCTATGTGATTGGTCATTTGATGGGGTCAAACCATGGTAGAAATGCTACTTCGTAGAGTTTTTTCTTTAAATATATTTTTATTTGTTTATTCTTCATGATGTTCAGTCAGTTCAGGTTCCATACCTTATTATTAAACGTTGAATAATAATTTAAATTAAGAAAAAATAATTTAAATAATAACTTATTAATAGAAGCAGTTGATATTTTGATTAACATCAGCCGACTACTGAAAACACATAAATTAATCCAGTACCTATAAAATAATATTTTAACACACGGTTTTTTTTTTCAAATACACAATGCATTGCACCACAAACTTATTTGCACACATCTATCATGGCGTGAAAGCGTGGGCCAGCTCAATGCCACAGATGCCAGCTCTTCAGGCACAGCTCCCATCAATGTCACCGACCGCTCGCCTGTGTAAGATGTGGAGAAGGACACTCAGCGAAGGAATGCCTGCGCCCGCGGGAAGAGCCAACAACATAAAATGTCCCGTCTTTCAACGGGAAATTAAACACAGGCGAGTGGGGACAGTCGTTGTCACGACCACCTCAACACGCCGACCACAGAAGGTGGTACACCAGGAAGAAGACCTGCCGCGAGAAGAGGCTGAAGTTGCGTTGCTGATGGCGACTGCAAACGGGCCCACGCAGCGTGGAGAAACTATCTCCTCCTCAAGGCGAAGGGAGAAGAAGAGGGGGGGAAAAGGCAAGAGGTCAAACCCCCCCGCGACCCAGGAAAATACCCATGAGGCAACCCCTGACGACCAACAGGCGCAGGCAGTAACATCAAAACACGTGAAAGGCACTACCTCCCTGCAGCAGTCGGGTAAAAACAACAAGATGGCCGCTAGCGCTGGCACAGAGCTACAAGGGCGCCACCTGTCGTCAAAAACAGGAACTAACTCAGGCGTCGACCAATCAGCCAGCGCTAGACTAAACGAAGCAGCCAATCCGAAGGCTGCACAAATTAGGACTCAGAACCAACTACCAACCAATTACCTCTGCCGACAATGCAGACAGCAAACGCGCTGGGTGTTCAACTGCACATAGCCGGCGAGGACCTAGCCGTATATGCTTTCTACAAGCCGCCAAATAACAAACTAGATATGGCAGAGCTAAGGGCGCTACTACATAGCACAAACCATCCAACCATCCTCGCCGGGGACTTCAACTCGAAACACTCAGCGTGGAACGCATATAACACGAACCAGGAAGGTTGGCGACTCTTCGCGGACTCAGAAGCCTTCGGGTACACGGTGTCGGGCCCAGAAGTGCCCACACACTACCCAGACAGACAAGCACAACAGTCGAGGCGTAAATTACACCTGGCATGTCTTCTGTTCGGTATAATAAAACACAAAAAACCGAAATATCTATATGACAAGCTGTGTTGGATGACCGGTGGACGGGATTGCGCGCCCAGGCTCTGTGCACAGCAATTAGCAACGCAGTCTCACAGGACAGCAGCTTTTAGAGGCAGCTTTAGATATGCTGCATCCAAGGTGTGGAATAACATTCCACCTCCGATAAGGGTGGTGGGTACAATACACACATTTCGGACTCGTTTACGGCAATACTTAATAGATGCGCAACGGAAACTGGATATGGTGCAGCAGAATATTTCAATAATATAATTTATACCTATCCATTAGTATTATTGTGATGTGGATGACTGCGGTCATCTGCTGTTGCTCGCCCGGGTAGGTAGTGCGCTCCTTTGGGTGCCTGTCGTGTCCCCTGGTTTGGTGCTGGAGGTTACAGTTGCGCTGCCCGCAGTGACGTGCCGTCGCGGAAAGGAAACCTACCCAAATATAAACAAATAATTAATATAACATATTTTTAACACCACAAATATTGACAAATAATTATTATTTTATCATCTACTTACCCAACGTGTCTTGCTTTCTTGTTTCCGTGACGTACCGGATCGGGGTTGCGCGGTGTAACTCTGTCCAATCATCCAAATGCGGGATACATGGATGGTCTTCGTATGCATAATGAGATTTTAGTTCCACTCCATCAAAGAACTGAATAAGAAGAAATATAATAGTTAGTACTGTGTAAAATGATACACCCACTTGTTTCGATGTAGATACTTTACTTGTCATAAAATGTAAGATCTTTATAATGTAATAAGCACACTCACCTCGTATTATTTCATTCATGTATACTTGTTTGTTTTAATTACATGTTATATTTCACTGTAATCTAGCACCTAATTATTTTTTTTTATAGAAAGTAGGTACCTTATAAAATACAAAATAAAGAACAAATTATCCGTTTGTTTTGTCTTGCACCGATGCACGCGGCCGCTCGCAGTGACTGTGTGCGCCGCGTGTGGCGGGGGTAATGCACAAACTTAATGCATCTCCCGCGGTACGCCCGTTCGGTTTGTATTTTGTAGGTACTTCTTATTATTATTATTTATGCATAGTTTTTAGATAGTGGTTATTGATCGTAGAATATTATTTCAAACTCATACGACAATAACAGATTTATGTAAATATACAGGACACATTACTTATGTTTGTATGTTCACCTCTCAACCAGGTCCTGTTGAAAATCAGCGTCAGGCAACGCCAGTTGTCTGACATATTGCTGAACAGGGCCTGATTGGCACTGCCGTGAGTCACACAGTATGATTGTTAGTTTTAAGTTTTATTTTTAAGTTTATTTTCATAATTGTGTAGGTAATTTAATTTGTGGTACGTGCCAATAAACGATTTTTCTTTCTTTTTCTTTTCTTTCTTTCACATATGCCAGACGTGCTAGACATCGTCGTACACCGAGGACTAACATGCCAGGTCACCATCACCACCAACAAGTACTGAACGACGAGCTGCAGTCCGATCATCATCCTCGTCGTCCTATCGGGCATACCAACCAGGTTGAAGCCCTAAGCGCCACGTCGATTAATAGACTGGACCATATTTACAGAAAGGATTGCAGCCACGACACCAACTCGGCCTATCACTTCAGCTGAAGACGTCGACGCGTTAGCCGAGGACGTCACTGCTTGCGTAAAACAAGCCCTTGAAGACGCAACACAGACACAGCAGCAGGGGAGAGTGCTTCGCCCCTGCCTGCCCACATACGCCATCTCATCTCGCAAAAGAGACGCATACGCAAGCAGTGGCAACAGCTGCGCTGCCCCACATTGAAAACCCAACTCAACAAGCTAACAGAGAAAGTGAAGGCCGAGCTCGGCGCTCTGAGAGCCGCGAGCTGGGAGGAACGAATAGACGCCGCGGAGGGCAACCTGACCTCCATCCAAAGGCTGTGCCGCCAACTAAATAACACCCCAGCTCCGGTAAGACCACTCCAGAGCAGCGACGGGGCATTAAAGTATGTAGCGAGGGACCGGGCAGAGGTCTTCGCAGAACATCTGAAGCGTCAATTCCAGCCAAATCTGACCTCCGAGCCCGAACATGTCGTAGCAGTAGAGAAGCACCTTGAGGAATACTTCGCTACGCCGATAGCTCCCGATGAAGACGCCATCGTTTTCTCGCCAGGGGCGGTCAGACGAGCCATCTTGCGAATGAAGCCCCGATAGGCCCCAGGTGCTGACGGGATCACAAACACAGCGCTGCGCCACCTACCGCCCCGGATGGTCGCGGCCCTGGCGCGCCTGTTTACTGGGATCCTGCGCACGGGCTCCTTCCCGGCCTCGTGGAAATAGGGGCGCGTCATAATGCTGCCCAAGGCGAAGAAAAACATCCTGAAGCCGGAAAGCTATCGGCCAATCACACTGCTGTCCAACATCTCCAAGGTGTTTGAGTCGCTCCTGCTGCGACATCTCATACCGCATATCACCCCGCGAGAAGAACAATTCGGGTTCCGCGCTGACCACAGCACGACGCTCAAGCTGTCGAGGGTACTGCACCAGCTGTCATCAACCATGAATAAGAAGGAGTACGCGGTCGGAGTATTCCTCGACATGGAAAAGGCCTTTGACCGTGTCTGGCACAACGGACTAGTGCATAAGCTAGCACTATCTAACGCGCCCCGTCGCGTGGTTAAAGTAATGCAATCCTTTCTGTCCCACAGGAGCTTCAGAGTGGTGGTAGAGGGAGAACTTTCCGCACGCCGCCCAATAAGGGCGGGCGTGCCACAAGGAAGTTGTTTATCTCCTGCGTCTTACTCATGTTACACATATGACTTTCCTAAAACTCCAGAAGCGACGCTAGCCTTGTATGCGGACGACGATGCATATTACCACTTCAATAAATCCCACACATGCAGCTCGTAAAATGCAGCGCGCCATCGACCTACTTCCTGAACGACTAGCCAAGTGGCGGCTGTCAGTGAACGTGAGTAAGACGCAGGCTCTGATTACAGGTCACACCCCCCTCCCACCCCCATTGAAGCTACAAGGAGCCGACGTCGAGTGGGCCCCCCAGGCCAAGTACCTGGGCGTCACGATCGACCGTCGGCTCACGATGAATAATTGAAGTGTTAATTTATGTTGTGTTTCGTTGTAATTATTTTATTTTAATATTGTGTGATTATTCTGTTATATAATAATTTCTAATTGTGCGAAAGAGTGTACACCTTGGAGGTAGATTTTTGAGGAACTAATTATTTATTATTAAGATCTCATGTAAAATGCACCAAAAATCACACCAATAAATGAATTTGAATTTGATGGGGCCGCATGTCACAGAGGTGGTGAACAAGAGCAGGGTAGCTCGCAACCTCCTCAACCCAGTACTCTCATCCCGCCTCCCCGCCCGGACCAAGCTGGGCATCTACAAAACATATGGCCGACCTATCATCACCTACGCTGCCCAGCTTGGTTCGCCCTCACCAGCGAGACCAACAAGAAGAGACTCCGCGCGCAGCAGCATCTGTCACTGCGCAGCGTAGTAGGTGCACCTCGCTGTGTGAGAAACGACATCATCCAGCGCGACACCGGGATTGAGAACCTGGATGAGTTTGTGGGGCGCTTAGCGAAAGCTATGTTCGCGCGGGCCGACTCTTCTGCCTGGCCCCATGTGAAACACCTGGCGCCATGGCACGCGCGCCCGCCCGACCGAAAGCGCCTCCCCAGAGACTTGCTGCTCGACATTGCGGCCCCATCCACATCCCGGACTTGACGCTTGAATAAGTAGTACCAGTCTACACGCTACCCTTTCATACACTTCACGTCGTAATCACCCAATTACTACTATACACTCGCTAGTACACCTGCACCGAATAGCGCTGCGATCGCCACGCACGCTATTGGTTCATGAGCGGTGTAACTCAGAACATTGCCGCTACCACACACATATCCGGCGCCACTAGTCGCTTACATTTCCAAACTGCTGGTTCGTCTAAAGCCGGCACCCCTGCCGCTGGTTACCTTCGCTAGGCCTCCCAGAGTACGCTCTGGGTCTCACCTGGCGGAGGAGGACAGCCAGGGTGTCGTGAAGAAGCGGCGTACCGTTCATAACGGGCGCCACAGCGCGCCTGCAGTCACACATACAACAATAACATAGCTGGCGCGGGTCGTTGACCCGCATAGGTTACCGGCCGCGTTAGCAACACGCTAGGTCCAGAGGATACCACACGGGTTCGTCGTGACGAGCTCCGGCTCTGCACCCGCGGGCAGGGGACCATGTCTCGTAACCGCTCGCCCCTTGAACGACGCACGCGCACCTAATCATGCCTCTGTGGAAACCGTACACCGCCGACGACGTCCCTCTGGACCTGTCGACCACAGCCGACCGAGAAACTCAGTGCTCGCATTCTAGCGGGTTTTACGCACCGCAATATTCGGTGCCAACGCCCTATCTGCCTTATGGTGGATATATCGCGCCAGTGGAACATTTTTCTCCTGAAGGAAGTTCTTCGAAATACGAATCGGTACAATTTTACCCGACAGTGCGGCAACGAATGATGACGTCTCCGCCCGTGACACCCATCGAAATTGCAGCAAGGGGGCCTCATCGCATGGCCGACGCCGATACCCTCTCCGACGACCCTGACTTCCAAAAGTTTAAGAGGAATGCATTGAAAGGGATTTCGGCGAAAAATGGCGGCGTGTTGCTGAGCAACAACCCGCGGATGCGCCGTCAAGTTCGCTCCGCCTCCGGCAACTCTGGTGCTGGTGCTGATGACGCCTATCGCAAACAGCGGGAGCGGAACAACGAGGCGGCAAAGCAGAGCCGTCACCGGAGGAAGCTCAGAGAACATCACTCGGCTCAGACTGTGGACTACTTAATAAAGGAGGTGGCTGCGCTTCAAGCAGCCTTGAGGCGCAATGTATGCGTTCGCAACAGTGTCTGTGTTAAGTGTTTTTGTAATAAGATAGTGTATAACTAGTATCCACCAACCCGCTCTGGGCCAACGCGGTGGATTAAGGCTCATTCACTCTCTCACAGAGAGGCGGCCCTTGTCCCAGCAGTGGGAACTTTAACAGGCTGAAAATTATGATAGAATATTAGTATAATGTTTCTTTAAAAAGACTGTGTAATGTATTTATTAATAGATTTAAGTTTATTTAAGTAAATATTTGTAAAACTTGTATGCCTCTTTCGTAATGTATTTATTTATTTAGTGATAGGCTCGCGTTTGACCACTATCTCGCCTGATGGTAAGCGATGATGTGGTCGACGGTGAAGCACGCTTGCCTAGAAGTAACCTATTCACTCTTGACTTGAAGACCCCAAGGTTGTAGCTATCAGGAAACAAAGACTCCGGCAGGGAATTCCACTCCTTAGTTGTGCGTACAATAAAAGTATTCGCAAAACGCTTTGTACGTATGGGTGGGATGTCCACCATGTACCGGTGGCGCATTGCCGTGCGTCTTGTTGTCAGGTGATGGATAGGGCTAGGCGGAATCAAATTGTGCAGTTCCATCGCACACTCTCCGAAATGTAACTGATAAAAAACCGACAGAGTGGCCACTTGGCGTCGATGTTCAAGGCTCTGGAGCTTTGAGGCGACCAGTGCATCGTGGCCGATAAGCCTCTTGGCCCGTTTGTCAATCGACTCAAGTGCATCAAGTTGATATTTGGCAGATCCGTCCCAGAGGTGAGAGCAGTACTCCATGCATGACCGAACTTGCGCTTTATACAAATTGAGCAGCTGTTCAGGCGTGAAGTACCGTCTCACCTTTGCAAGGATCCCCAACTTTTTTGCAGCCAACTGAGCCTTTGCCTCAATGAATGGACCAAAATTGAGGGTCGATGTTAAAGTTGTGCAATTATTAAGTTAGTTTAAACAATAAATTGTGTATGTAATTGAATGTTAATATATGACTAAAAGACTGTTCTCATTGTTCTGAACGAATTAAAATAAATGTTATAAACTCATCTTTTCTTTTCTTAATATCACTTGAACACCGTTTATTTGCAAGGCTAACCCCCAGTTGCACCGATTTTTTATGTAAAATATATTTAATCGACGGATTATTGCCGATTAAACTTTCAGTTTCAAGAATTGAAATGAGACAATCTTTTGACCATTTGGCACTTATGAGTAAAATATCAAATTAACCACATTTCGCAACATTTTTTAGATCATGAAATGATTTTCAATGTTAGAATATTTCCAAGGAGACTAATGCATAATCATTTCTGGGTATTGGTCGATTGTTCGCGAAATAGTACAAGACGCGGATTCTACTAAATAGATGCTTAATCATCAAATAAATAAATTTTCCGATATTTTTCTGTGAAACTGGGGCTATTATGTCACAAAATACCTACTATAAGAAATATGCAGAAAAAGTACCAAGTGCCGCAATTTATTAAATACAGTGCTAACGGAGTTAGTAAGTAACGGATCTAAATAGATTCTGGACAAGCAAAAGGTATTTCAGAGGCGAAAGAGCTCAAGTTTGTTCAGAACTAACATATTTGTATCACATAAATACGTTGTGTTTAAAGAGGCATGGCTTGCGCCAGCGCACCTCTCCGCAAGCGAGTGTTGTGCAATAGAATCAAAGCGCGCGGATTCCTGTATGTATGTATCTGCGCGATAAACGATCCTTTGGAATAATTTACTACTTTCACGCGAGCGAAGCCGCTGATAATAGCTGTATCTAAATAAAAACATCTGGATATTCTTAATCTATCACTATATTGTACTAGAACTAGTTGTTTACACTTTCTGCTTGATCACTTGCGGCAGGTCGTACTTGCCGCGGACGCACTTCGGCTTCACTCCGGGACTGACCTTCAATCTGGAGTGTGATACACACGATATTAGGACATTTGGAACCCATTTATTTTTATATTTTGGAAGGTAATAAATAATTATTCGATCACTTCCTATAAGATTTACAATAAGTAACAGTAACAGGGAATAAATTACAATATCAACAAATTAATGTATTTGGTAATTTATTTAATTCATGCCGATTGGACAGATAGTTAAATATTATGAGTAGGTATAGATGGGGGTGTAGCCTAATGCCGACCCTGATGAGCACAATGCTAGGTTGCCTGGAAGAGATCGCGGCATGCGATAAGGCCGCCCATTGTATGTGTATTAGACTAAAGTTTCATTTTATTAATGTATTTTATGGTGTACAATAAATAAATATAATAAATAAATAAATGTTGTTCCCGCAGGTTGTGTCCGATGCTGGGCTTCTTTGTTGTCTTTATTACCGTTTGATACTGCGCCCTAGAACAACAACAGTGGAATTAGATATTTCGTCACACTACTTCTACTTTAGCTTAAATCTAAGAATAGGTACCTACAAATCAACCAATCCAAATATTGTTCATTGTGCTTATTTAAGTCTGTTGGGACGGGTTTATCGCGCTACACACGCAGTTTTGATGAAATTGATCTCAGGTGGTTATAATTTTCTTTTTTTTTAATTCTGCTTTCACTCCCATTTAATTTAACGTTTTATTAATTATTATTCTTTGTATTAATTCATTATTCTAACGATTTTATTTTGTGTTTTATAATGACCGCGGAAGGATATCATATCTGAAATAAATTATACGAAAGTATAGGCGTTTTTAGTAAAGGCATAACGGTGGTAGCTCGTAGCAAGCTACGGCGTAGCACGTAGCGCGTAGCACGTAGCCCACCTGCGGTGTGTTGCGCTATGATAGTCACCCCGCACGTTGGGTAGTGGCAGCCAAAAACTTCCATTATGTGTGGTGAGAGCCATCATATAATATTAAACACAATTATACTATCTTTATCCACATAACAGGAATTTACGAATCAAAACTGTAAAGTTATTAACAAATGATAATATACACACAACACAAGTAAAGCGTGTTTAAAAGTAAAAGTAACCTATCATAGAGTAGCTTCCTTTACCAGAATTAGTAGTTACTGAGAATTTTAACGTCATATATGCAAGTCAAATGAAAATGAACTTGTCACCCAGGCTATGGTTGTTTAAAAACCCTCTCGGCTGCATCTCTAGGTATAAGAAAATTAAATTACAAACGTAATGTATGCTATGAAGTTAGTAAGATATAAAGGTAGTATATAAATATAGTAACATGGCGAATCAAAATGAAAATTGACAATATCATGCAATGACAAACTGCCCTCACATACGTTACGAAAACTTTCTAACAAAAATTAATAACTCCACCAAACAACTAATTACAAGAGCACGCGCCGACCTCAGGCTCTACCTGTGTGCAGTACACCACCCGACCATAAACATTCGCTTACAATACGGGTGCATTGTTTAGCTCTGTGCCTGATCTACAAAAGGTAGCCATTTTCACAAGCCTTTCATTTACTTTTATGACTCTTTTAAACACATTTTTTGGAGATAAGAGGTGGCTTAGAATTTACCCAAATTGAATTAGTAAAGTTTTATTGCCACAGCTTAGGAGGGTGGCATGGTATTCAATTGTGAACAAGTACAAAGGCTTCTTAGAGTCTTTGTATTTGTTCACAATTTAGACCTGCAGACACGCTGCCAAGTTTGGCATTTTTATAAAAAAATTACTTGAAAATTACCCAACTAGTTGCTTAAAATCCGTGTTAGTTCCTTGTCTACTTACTTTGTTTATCCATAAATAATTCCAACTGCTACAATATTTATTCATTTTAGGGTTATATGAAACAATTTCAATGCTCAACTTTAACAATTAACAATACTGACTAGACAGTTAGCTACACTTTATCTTTCCAGTCCCAAACAATTGTAAAACTTCATATTCATAGAAAAACTCCATTGAATCATCTAAGTAACAAATTCCCATTCACCGGACCACCGTGACATCATAATTGAGCAAAGAGTTACACGCACAATGCGACTGCCGGACGACAGTTGCGACATATTGTCGCATGGCCGCGTCTGTGCGCTATGTCGCGGACTTGCGCCTGAGTGCACGACGGACATGTTACGAAAATGATTTATATGAATATTGTATTTATATAATAGTTCGGACTGTCTATCAGTCGATAATTATGTTATGTTATGTTAAAGAAAAACGTTGCCCCACACTAGGAATTTCTCCTGTATCGTGGGTGCGTTTACAAACATATAAACTCACATACACAAACACCCAGAGCCGGAACAACTATTTGTAGATCATACAAATAATTGTTCCGTGCGGGAATCGAACCCACGACACGCAGCGCAGCAGTCAATCGCTCAACCATTGCGCCAACCGTGCGCCCAATAATTGAAAACCTGAAGTTTGGTTTATAGTATTTTTGGAAAGCATTCCAAAATGTTGTTTTGTACTTTCGTTGCAGATAGCCAGAAGCCTGAAATCTGACACCAGTCCTGCCTAGAGATACCATGTTACCTAGCTACTGAGTTGTGGGGGTCAGATAGGCAGTCGCTCCATGTAAAACACTGGAATCAGCTGAATCCGGTTAGACTGGATATGTTACCCAGCTACTGAGTTGTAGAAGTCAGATATGACCTACCGTTGGCATGTACATCTTAAGCTTTCTGGTAAGAATGCACCACTGCAACTCCTAAAAGCCAGAATCAACAGTGGCGACCACCAGAAACGCGCCCAGGCAATGATGCTCGACGAAGTACCGGAGAATGAATTTAACTGTCTTGGATCCCGCAACGAAATTAAAAAAAATAAGTAAAATTTTAAGACATAATATAGCATGGCATACTTTTGTTCACCCTTATTATATTTACGCAAAACCGCTTACGCATAATGATGTTTAAGCATAAAATTCTGCAGCATAAATTTATTTACGCATATAAATTGTATACGCATAATAATAAACACACAAAAATATTTATTTTATTCTGTTTTTAGTATTTTGTGTTATAGCGGCAACAGAAATACATCATTATCTGTGAAAATTTCAACTGTCTAGCTATCACGATTCATGAGATCAGTCTGGTGACAGACAGATAGACGGACCGCGGAGTCTTAGTAATAGGGTCCCGTTTTGACCCTTTGGGTACGGTACTCTAAAAAAATTGTTGACGGAGCCTCGCTGCGCGGGGTCCTATTTCTGTATGCAGGGTCTAAAGTAACCTAACATGAACCTACGAACCTAGGTTAGGATCCACGTCGGGGTGCCCTAAACTCCCGAGCTCGCTTCACTTGCTCTTGGACTAATTCTTTGGAATCATTAATTAATAAAGATGTCTAATGAATAACAGTTATTAATAAATCATTTGCATGAAAATTTAAAATAAATACGTTAACACAGACAAGACTGCGTGAAGTCGGTTTTGCAGCGAGTTGTTTCTGTCACTAAATTTCGTAGCACAACATATTGACATTTTATGACACCATTGCAATTTTAAATTGAAAATGCTACTATACTATAGCTCGTAGCAAGCTAAGGCACGTAGCACGTAGCACGTAGCGCGTAGCACGTAGCCCACCTGTGGTATGTTTCGCTGTGATACACCCCGATGTCACCCCGCACGTTGGGTAATGGCAGCCAAAAACTTCCATTATGTGCGATGAGAGCCATCATATAATATAATTAAACAAAATTATACTATCTTGATCCACAAAATAGGAATTTAAACGAATCAAACTGTACAGTTATCAACAAATTATAATATACTCATAACAAAAGTAAACCATGTTTAGGTAATAGTAAAAATAACCTATCGTATAATATCTTCCATTACCCGAATGGTAACCATGTCGAAGTAGTTACTAACAATTTCTTTGTCATATTTGCCGATAAAATGCAACTGAACGGTTCTGAAGATCACGTATAAAAACGTAAATAAATTTTGAAAATCTGGAAGTGGACCCCTGACCACAAGTCTCTTATCTGAAGCTTTTCACATTATGTTCTCGGTGTTCTCTCAGCAAGTTGCATTGTCTCAGTTATCATCTTGTCAACCAGGCTATAGTTGCTCAAAAACTCTCTCGACTGCACCTCTAGGTATAAAACAATTAAATCAAAACGTAACGCAGCTATGAAGCGTGCTATGAAGTTAGTAAGATATGAATACTGTCAAAGTCATGCAACGACAAACTTCCCTCACATACGTAAAGAAAACCTAAAAAATAATAACTCCACGAAATTTTTACACGGGCACACCATCAAAAGGGCGAGGCATCGAAGGGCGCATCATCTAGCGGGAATTGGTGCAGTTGCGGTGAAATAATAATGTGTGTTTCCTGTTGCTCTGTATTGGAAATCAGTAGCATACAACATTATCAATTACTTACATATACGGGGTGCTATATGATTTTGAATAAAGTAAACTGTATGTGTAGTATTTTAAATTCATACAAAAATGTTGTGAAACGTAAACTCCTATTGTTCTAAGCTGATAACGAGAGGTAGATACTCAAACAATTGTTTCAGATCATAGTTTTAACGCCCAAGTTGGGAAAGCAGTATGTCACAAAGTAGCTGTTTGTGTGGCTTTCAATGTGCCTTGCAGTCGGTTCACTTAGACCCCCGAGGACGATAACAAAACTCAATATTTTTTATGTCATTGGAATAATAACAGTAAACTGGATCGCCCCTTGCCCAAATATTACCCTTCGATGAGGGTGTCGCAACTATTGACAGCATGCTGACAACCTAGGCAACTCCAATATTAAAATATCAAGTTGATGTTTTACATCAACTGGTTACATGCTAAAATAAAACGTAAGCGTAAGGAATATGGTGTATTTTTGTAGTTGGGTGGTTTAGGTATTCGTAAGGTCACGTATTCACAGACAGTGATTAATTTGACAATTAAACGTAATTTTTTGTATAGCATGTGTCGCTCACGCCATTTATGAAACGCGGTAAACGGGATCTCTCGAACGTTATAGGTTCGCCGCTTGAAACAAAGATGTTGGTAAAATGCAAGACACATTTACATAGTTTGTATTTATAAAGGCTATTGAAGTGAAGATATGTACACCTAATTTTTATAAAGATACCAACTACCTTAAGATCAAGCTTACTTAGGAATAATAAATGTTTCTTAGGAATGCTTATGATGTAGAAAAGGAGATCGCAAACTATCTGTACCTATGACTCACAGTTGGCATTCACGGAACTGAACCTATCTATCTAGCTTTAAATAAATAAAGTGTTGTATCCTTACAAAACTTTATTTATTTTAACCAGTATTTTACTACGAGTACCTACCTTCATCGAAAAGCAGCGTAAACGAAATGTGGTGCAATAAAACAAAACTCACTTCAAGAGTGCATTCGACCATAAAACACAATTATTGGAACTACAATGTGCAAACTACATTTGGAAAGGCTTAACGCAAAGACTGTAACAATGATATTCTGCATTGCTTGTGAAGACAACGGTACCTACGGACCTGAATAGTGGAATTAGCACTATTGTGTGATTGAGAATGACTTACAGAGCATTGTTCAGTACCTACTATTGTTAATTAGATATAGAACAACCATCTCACTCAGGAAGGCGGATGAATCGTAACAAAATGACTCTTATTTCGACGTTATAAAAGTCACGTAACCCGCTTTCGTGATATAGAACAACTATACCCTTATTTTATACAATTTGTATGTAGCAGCTCACAAATACGTGTCCGGACTAATTTGTAATAGTACGGTGCGACGGGCAGCGTAGTATTTCTAAACCGAATAGACAAATTAAGCTGTTGTCTAACGTTCAATGATACAGCATGCCACTGACGTATAAGACAAATTTTACATAGAATAAACTTTACAATATTGTTCTGTCCAATCAAAATGTGCACATTGTGCAACGCTACACCCCCGACAGTGAGTGAGGCGGTATGAATGAAATTTGTGCAACCAATGCACGGGGCCACGGGTAGGTAGATAGGTGCCTAAATGAAATACTTTTTAAGAAGGCTCTTAACGTCGCAGATTCTAATGGTATTTTTTTAAATGACTGTTAATGCCTTGCGGGTCTAGTGATCTGTGGCGTACTTTTGAGCCAATCTTAAGGGGTAATGGGTTCGATCCCAAGGTCTTGTTTGGGATGAAACTCCAGTGTGCTATGTACTTTTAAATCATAGCACACTGGAGTTTCAAATTCAAATCGCTACCCAATATTGGGTAGCGATTTCTCAGTAGAAGCACCCTGGAGTTTAGAATTGTGCCCGACTTTTGGTAAAAGGCTCACTCCATAATATTTATAACAGCTAAAAATAAAAGTAATGTTAGCTGACTTAATATTCCATTACTATGAGTGTGTCCAAAAACTGTTTCATATCCCAATATTTGACGGCTGATCAAGTTAACCCCCTGGTAGCTAACAAATATTAAAGTACTGATTGATTACAAAAACGAATAATTTAAGTTCATTTGTAGGAAAAGAAGGATATAAAATAATAGTCGGTGTCTTTGGAAGGTACCAATTTTTTGCGTTATGGACACCGACTTCCAAAAATAAAGTTATTTTTCACTTTGTAGTTTTCTTATTTGGAAGTCGGTAGTATTTTTTTGTAAAAAGGTTTTTTTTTATTTTTCACTCTTTTTCTTTTTTTTTTTATCTTCATCAAATATTTAACATACAAACATTACATTTCAAGAACAAGAACAGTGGTTACAGATTTTGAAAACCAAACCCTTATACTAGTGCTAGTAGTTCTTAAATTATTTGAGAAAAGTAAGAAAAGACAAAAAAAATAATGTGATTATAGATAAATAAAAGCATGTGGTTGTGGCAAGAAGGCTTCCACTCAGCATAATGCTTTGCCGTGGGGGACCCACTGCACGGCGCTGATTTTCAGTGGTCGCCTAGGACGTGACGTACGGAAACCAAGGTCTGTAGCGCATGTAAATATAGATACAAATAATACAAATCTGGTCAGGTTTAATGCTGCTAAAACCCAGGCGTGTCTTTTTTCCGCTAAAAGGAGCCAATTCCACCCGGCTCCTACTTTCCGTGATGTAACCGTGCCAATAACGGACCATCTTGAGCTTCTTGGCGTTACGTTGACATCGACTCTCAATTTTGGGCCATACATTGAGGCAAAGGCTCAGCTGGCTGCCAAAAAGTTGGGGATCCTTGCGAAGGTGAGAAGGTACTTCACGCCGGAACAGCTGCTCAACTTGTATCAAGCGCAAGTTCGATCGTGCATGGAGTACTGTTCTCATCTCTGGGATGGATCTGCCAAATACCAGCTTGATGCACTAGAGTCGATCGAAAAGCGGGCCAAGAAACTCATCGGTAATGAGGCACTGGTCAAGTCAAAGCTCCAGAGCCTTGAACATCGTCGCCGAGTTGCCAGTTTGTCGGTATTTTATCGGTTACATTTCGGGGAGTGTGCGATGGAATTACATGATTTAATTCCGCCCAGCCCGTTCCATCATCGGACTACCAGACGTACGGCGATGCGTCATCGGTACATGGTGGACATCCCACCCATACGCACAAAACGTTTTGGGGACACTTTTATTATGCGTACAGCTAAAGAGTGGAATTCCCTGCCGGAATCTGTGTTTCCCGATAGCTACAATCTAGGGGTCTTTAAGTCAAGAGTGAATAGGTTTCTTCTAGGCAAGCGTGCTCTATCGTCGACCACATCATCGCTTACCATCAGGTGAGATAGTGGTCAAGCGCAAGCCTATAGATAATGAAAAAAAAAAAAAAAAAAAAAAAGAAAAAAATTAAATACTGTAAGATATTTAAAATAAACTAGGTATAAACTATATATAAACTGGGAATAAACATTATATAAACTGGGAATAAACTATAAACATGTTGTCTATAAAAGGAATGCAGCTATCGGAAACACCGAGGAGTTGCATATACGGCATACGATTGACAGAACAGAAAGTGCGGGTACTACAACCGCAAAAAAAATAAAAATCGTTCCGTATTCTGCCTTGCTCCCACACACACACGGCGCTCCCACAAAGCCTAGGTAATGTCGATTAGTTAACTTATAATAGACAAGTTATTCGATAGTTGAATAAGTTAGTAAGTAAGTTTATGGATCGTCTAGTGACGTCTTCTTGTCTCTGTCTCTGGGAGAAATATGGGGATGCCAATAAGTTTGTTATATTTCTGGTACTAAAGATTAGAATTAGAAATCTTGCTCCATCTAAATGTGTGTATTCATTTCCTGCCCTGCTCCGAACAGGTATTTTATTTAAAAATAAAAACTATTTTACAAAAAAAATACAACCGACTTCCAAATAAAAATAAAAGTGAAAAATAACTTCAATTTCGGAAGTCGGTGTTCCTGTTTTTGTTTCTTTTCATCAGATCTTCATCAAGTTTAAATGGGATAAATTCGGGCACATATATTCTTTCAAAAATTGAATTCGGTAAAAATGCACAAAAAAAACATACGGCAGCCGAACACAGACTTTTCCCTTTTAGCAAAGTCGGTTGTATTTTTTGTAAAAAAATTGTTTTTAAATGTTTACCGAAAAACCAGGGAGACCTAAAAACAAATTATTCGTTTAAACATACCCGTTGCTGAAGTTCTAGAATGGAAATACAAAACATATTCAAATAACCGGTAGGTAACGGCTATAAAATTAAACCCCAAACCTATCAGTATGGCCGCCGTCCATCGGATTAGCGCGGCAGTCCACACCAGTCCGATGGACGGCGGCCGCTCATGAATTGCCCGTACTTGCCAAAACATTGACAAATAATGTTATTGTTTGTTGTAATTTTTCTAGAAACTTGGCAATTTAATTACTTTTAGTGTCTACAATTTGATGCTAGTGATTAAAGAAATGTGTAGCATCGTTTTTTGTGTTTTTAGTTATAGAGACTGGATGGCAAAAAGAAAGTTGATAAAACTGATAGGGAAATATGAAAAAGGATTCTTGTGTTCATAGTACGGCAAGAATTTCAGACTGTCATCGACAAAGATTTAATAGGCATGTTGGAAAGAAGGACTTCTCTATAGGTTATAATACTCGTATTACTTGCTTTAACTGTTGCAGTCTTTGACACTTCATTTATCTGTATCATTATGTAGGAACTTAAATCCTCTTGAATAAAGTAGGTACTACTTAGGTAGGTATAATGAAACAAAGTAAGTATATTCGTCTATAAATTGTATTTATTTCATACTTCATTCTTCTATTGCACATCATCATCAACATATCAGCCGAAAAACATCCACTACTGGACATAGGCCACCCCCAAGCGTCACCACATTGACCGTAAACAAACAATATTGCACATAAAATATATTAAATCCGTTTTATTCTAATGATTCAATTACATTAAATTTAATATAAAACAATTATTCATTTAAATTTCTGAAACTTATATAACTACACAAGAACATTTATCCAAGTTTATGTAGATACACATAGACCTAAAACTATACCTACTCACTGTACTAAACCTAAAATACACACACACACATCAATACATAGGTACACATATTTACACACACTACACATATACATACATTACACATACATATATTTTGAAATTTGCTTTAAAAAATGTCAACACACTAAATATGTCATACACTGTTTCGGCAGCGTCTGCAGACGCCGGCAGCCAATTGAGCTCTCAGAGCAGCCACCTTCTTTTGAAGAAAAGAAGCTTGACAGGCGAGCCGAAACTCCCGCAGCTTCTTTCTGTCGCGGCTCTGCTTGGCTGCGAGGTTGTTACGCTCTCGTTGCTGCTTGTAAGCGTCGTCGGCAGTCCGGCTTGTCTGCACCACCCTCCGCATCCTCGGGTTACTACCCAGCAGTGTCCCTCCCTTCGCTGCCATTGCTTGCAGGGCATTTCGTTCAAACGCCTGATATTCCTCGTCGTCTAATAATGATGAGGAGTCGTAGATCTGCTGTGACTCCTCAGACGGCGAGGGCGCTGCTGGTCTGCTTTCCGTCCAGCTCCCGATTGAGTCGGGAGAAATCATCGATGTTGATGGTACTGCATATATCAATGCAGGCTGGTACGGATACGTGGCGTAGTACTGGGATTCCGTGTATGATGGATATCCATATCCCGCACTGGAACCGGCCGGCGGAGATGGATAGATAGGAGCACTAGACGCGGGGACCGGAGTCGCGGTCTCAACCTTCACCGTGGGCTTACTCAAGTCCAAGGGAGCGTCCTGCGCGTAAGGAGTCCACAGAGACATTTTGAGTACTTATCAAGTTGACGTGCAAATCACGAATGCTGTCTACGAGTATGCTGACGGATGAGTGTCGTTTAAAAGAGGCGGGGCCTAAAAGAGCCCCCCGATGGAAGGGATGAGAGCAGGTAGCCACCTTAACGAACCTCGAGTGACGGAAGATTTACGAGTCTCTTTAGGGTTTTTTTGAATAGAGTAAATAAACACAACGGTAAAATGAAATTCAAAGTGAAGTTTGGTAGTAATTAGCTCTAATTAAGCAAACATTAACAAGTAGCTACTGATTTTGTTTGTCAGCGAATACAATGTTTTAACTTTTGAGTCAACATGAACAAATTTATTAATTAGGGTAATGACCTAATGACTCAAGTATCGACATGTAGGCAGTACTAATATCTATTCTGCAATCTAGAGGAACTTTTGTGGGTAATCTCTATCAATAGGGTCGTTTCCACAAATATATAGGTAGATCTCATCATAATCTCAACTCATCAATGTTAGTAGTTTAGCTTGTTTGTTGTAAAGAATGATTGGAAAATATAAGCATTGTTAAGTTAGATGTAAGTACGCTTAACATAACATGCACAGTATGAATTGTAAAAGTGTCTGAAATAGAGATTTATTATTATCAATTTTATTTTTTTAAGTTTTTTACTCAAAGGGTAAAAACGGGGTATTTCAATAAGTAATAACAGATGCACTATTTTTTACCTGACCTTCCAAATGTATTTTCTCATAGCTTGTGAATTGTTTCAATTGTAGAGAGGACTAGTACAATATCGAAGTAGTATTGAGTCACACAATGCGACAATAAGTAGACGCTTATATCCGAATCCTAACCGCGACAGTTGCGACATTATTAACGCACTGATGATTCGTATGAACGCGTGCGCCGGACAAGCGATTATTTCTTTGAAGTTATTTTATGGTTTCCGGATAATTTGCTGAAATTACTGTCCAAACTTTGAAGAAGCAATAGTCGCATTCATTTATCTCGCTCGAATGGAATTGAGCAAAGTGAAAAATTGACATATTTTTATTTCGCCGTCTTGTCTTAAACCTACGCTGCTTAATTGATTGTCAACAATTTTTTTTATTTTTTTGACATGGATTAAGAGAAAATAAAACTTTAGCAATAAAATAAAAAATATTTTTTTGCGAAAGTAGATTTTGAGTTCGTTTACTAGATCACATTATTATTCGTGCTCAATTGTCACGTGATTCTGACTGTAACAACATTGTGCGCGTGGCGGCCATGTTGGCTGATGGCGGCCACCGCGCCGGTGACGGGTTAAACTAACTGAGAGTGTTTGTGACTTTGTGCGCTGAAAGGATTCGTGTTATTATTGCGCACACGACTGTTGCACTTATTGTGAGCTAAATTTAATTATTATAAAAGTTCATTCAGATTATGAGCTCAATATTGTCCAAGCTGTAAAAGTGGATATCTTAAATAAATACCTACTATGTATGCACGGATGCACCTATATAAATGTATACTTATGGATTTGAAAGGTTGTTAATATTGGGGTTTTCAGAAATATTAGCCATGTTTGGTTTTTGAAGAGATAATATTGTGACCATCATGGAATGCCACCCTTTCAAAAAGGAAATATTATCATAAATTACACAAAAGTAAGAAACTATTTTAACAATTGAAGACTGTGGTATCTCAAATAAACTCAGTAATTAATTAATCTGTATTTATTCAATATAGAGCCGCACTTGACATTATGGATGATAGTAAGAGAGAGGGAGGTAAAACTAAGTGCGAGTGAGCAAGGTGGAAAAAGGCTGCGTTCCAAATCTCACACTCTTCCGCACTTATTTTTAACAATATCTGTTAGAAAATAACAAACTTAATAACTAAATTAACTTAACAAGTATCTACAGACTCTGAGCAAGTTACAATTTGGTTAACATGACGTTTCCATCTTTGACCTTCTACATCAACTATGTATGTAACTCCTGGTACGGATTCTTCTAGGATTATTCCTAAAACCCATGGCTTTCTGCCTTTCCTGTGGTCTCTGACCATTACCTTTTGACCTATTGCCCATTTAATTTCCCTTTTTCCTTGATCTCTTTTTTCTACTACTTCCTGAACAGTGTCAGACAAGGGTGGTGGACGTAATAAACTGAACCTATTCCTGATTTCTCTCCCTAACATGAGACGTGCTGGAGACACCCCAGTTGTACGCTGTGGTGTACTTCTATAATCAAACAGAAACAAGTTGATGGCTGATATAAGGCTACTACCACTTTCTTTTATTTTAGTAACAGTAGATTTAAAAGTTTCCACAAACCTCTCTGCTGCACCATTGGTTGCAGGATGATAAGGTGGAGTGAACGTATGCTTAATTTGGAATGTCTTACAAAATTCCTCAAATTCGAAACTTATAAATGTTCGCCCATTATCAGTCACTAAATGAGCTGGGTAACCAAATCGAACGAATAAACTTTTAAAAACTTCTATTGTACGTGTACTGGTAATGTTCGACATTTCAAACGCTTCTGGCCATTTGGAATAACTATCAACAATTACTAAATACATTTTATTGTAAAATGGTCCCAGAAAATCTGCGTGAATTCTATACCAAGAAGACGGTGGTATTGGCCATGGTTTCTGAATTTTAGCAGGTGTCTTACTATTTTGTAAACACACCTTACACCTTTTTGTTACATTATCAATGTCCGAGTCTAAGTTAGGCCACCAGATATATGAACGTGCTATTTCTTTCATTCGAACTATTCCAAAATGACTTTTGTGCAATTCTGACAAGACAGCTTCTCTAATGACTAGTGGAATTACTATGCGATATCCCCAAAATATGCAACCCCTGTCTACTGTTATTTCATTTTTACGGTTATAATATGGTAATATCTCTATAGATAAGTTTCTTTTTTCTGGCCAGCCGTCTGTAAAATACCTTAAAACTTTTGATAATATTAAGTCTATTTTCGACTCCTTTTTTATAATTTTCCAATTTATTGTTTCTAATTTTGATTCATTAATGTAACTATCAAAGCTGAAAAAGTCCTTTTCAGGTACTGAAGAATCTGGTTTTACTGTTATTTTCTTATTTTTATATTTACATTCTTCCACTGTTCTGGACAAGAAATCTGCTGGATTTGAAGTAGTTTTAATGTGCCTTACTTTGTAATTGAAAGCTGACAAAAATATGGCATAATGTTGTAATCTCTTAGCGGCCATTTTTGGAATACTTTTAGTTGGGCCAAAAATTCGTACCAAAGCTGCGTTATCAGTTTCTAATTCAAAAAATCGCCCATAGATATAATTATAAAATTTTGTAATTCCAAAAATTATTGCCATTGCCTCTTTGTCAATGGTAGAATATTTCTGTTCCACTTCACTAAGTTTTTTGCTAGCATGACAGATGGGTTTAACAATACCGTTTTTATCTCTATTAGATAAAACTGCTCCTAGGCCAGTTTCAGATGCATCACATGTCAAAATTAGTGGAAGTAATGGATCATAATGCCTTAAATTCTTGGCTGATGCCAAGTTTTTCTTTATTATTTGAAAAGCTTTTTCACATTCGGGTGACCAGTTAAATCTATCTTTCTTTGTACAATCATATAAAGGTGTTAAAACTGTAGCCATATTTTCTAAGAAACGAGAATAATAGTTAATTTTTCCCAAAAATGATTTTAGTAATGTCAAATTTGTGGGTGCTTTTGCTTTTAATAATGGATCAATATTTGACTGTATAACACTGACACCATTTTTGTTTACGCGATACCCAAATACATCTAAACTAGTAGTAAACAGCTTACATTTTTCTAATTTCAACTTAAATTCACTTTCTTGAAGTCTACTCAAAACCTTAATTAAAATATTAAGAGTTTCTTGCAAGTTGTTTCCCTTAATATAGATATTATCTATGAATACAATAGTGTTTGGAATCTTATCCAGTTTTTTAGTCATTAATCTTTGAAATGAACCCGGTCCTGTACTAACTCCAAATGGAAGATAATTATACCTGAAAGTACCGACTTCTGTTACTATAGTAGTGCAATCTTTACTTTCATCACTAATAGCTGCCTGTAAATATGCTTCCTTTAAGTCCAGTTCGCAGTAATATTCGCCATGTTTGAGTTTGTCCAGAATGTCGTCAACGTGAGGGAGTGGGAAATGATCTGGCTGCAATGATGGATTAACTGTTAGTTTATAATCACCACAAAGACGAACTGAGCCGTCTGGTTTCAAAATCGGAACTACTGAGCCCCTAGCACAAGTTTCTGACGTTTTCGTATCGTCATCGTGACGTTTTCACCAGACGTTAACGTACTCGATACTGCGTCAATTAACTTGGTAGCACGAGTTCAAAAAATGTCTTGCGACAACTCGGAAGTAGTAATTGAACGATGGTTAATTAAGGCCGAGAACCCAATAGCGTTTGGATTGGTTTGTAGTGAAAGTGCGTTCTGAAAATAGAAGACATAAAACGGGTAACTTTGTCTTAAATAATTTAGAGACTAAAACTGTTTTTTTTTTGTTATAAACAAATGTTAAAACATATTTAACATTTTTATTAATTCTTTTTTTTAATAAGTCATTGAAAATTTCAGTTTATTGGAGTTTTCATTTATGATAAATTGTTCGGTTTCGAACGGTCCCGTACATGACGTTTGACAATTATTGTCACTTAATGTTTGACGGTTTCCTTCAAATTACAAAAATAAAAAACCATTAGCACACTGATGCAAACGCGTGTAGATGCGAAATTCTGCCGACGAACTTTCCGAACTCAGGGATTGGTAAAAGTAGGTACGTCCACACCGAAACTTTAAATACTTTTTTATACTCAATTATTAATTCATTTTTTTAAGTCAACAGGGCCCACAGAATAACTTAAGCTTAATACAGAATATTATATTCATAGTATTAGTAACAATACAACAAACATCGTGAGGAAACCGGCATGTCCTAGAACCAAAAATTCGAAGACATGTGACATCCACCAACCCGCACTGGGCCCGCGTGGTGGATTACGGCCCATTCCCTCTCACAGAGAGGAGGCCTGTGGCCCAGCAGTGGGAACATTAATAGGCTGATGATGTGATGTGTGTGATTAGTAACAATATAAACTTATCAATATACTTGATTTCAACTAAACCATTTAAAGGCATTTTTGAATAATCAAACAAAAGATGAATCTAGTTGCACATTTGCAAGCGTCAGTACTAGTAGGTCCCTATGGAGAAGAACGTGCAAGAAACTCCAAGGGCACTCTTTTCCATGAATACAGTTCAATTACAAGTATTTGGTTACAAGGAAATTACATAGATATGTGAGAACAATGGAAAAAAACTTATACGTATGTTAGTAACACAATAACAAAAAACAACATTTATACACACAAACATTTAACACTTACACACAGGCAACCATCATTGCTTCAGTATTCCAGCTGAAATACTGGAGCAACGATTTTGTACATCACAGCCTGTCAGCAATCATGCCCGGAATGCTAGACATAATAAATATACCTAAATTATTGTTCACCAGAATTTTCCACTTAATCATTCACATTTTACGCATGAAATTAACATATGAATAAATAGATTGCAATAATGGCGGATTTGATCACTTATTTTTTTAATTTAAAATGCCGCGCGGTTGATATGTACTATCGCATTGCTTCTCGGTGTGAGCAGACCCTAAGGTGTAAACGTCTATTGTTGTTTGTTGTCATTTCAAATAATTATTATAATTTACCAATTCAGACGAAAATCTGTAATGTACGATGGTTCTGTGATTTTAGAATTAAGGAATCCAAAAAGAACTTGCTTCACTCAGTTCATCATCATGGTGAACTTCTTAAAAAAGCAAACAAGTAAGTTTATTGCACAGATTCATACAATTATGCAAAATTCGCTTAATCCCATGAGGTCTCATGTAGTAAGAGGCGGGCTTATTACCGTGCACAGCACACAGAGTAAGACTCCGGGTTGCCACTAAGAAATTCCTAATGGAAAAGTCCAAAAACACTGCACGACCAACAATGTTGTATTTAGTTTCAGAATCTTTGTATTTTGTTCTATATCAAGTTCTTTTACCAACAGGAGATGAATAGTAATATTCCGGGTACTAGCTAAAAGCCTTTGTCGTCACCGCAACAATATAAGCCAGTATTGCCACTAAGAGAAGACAAGCCATTCCGATCGATTGCACCACCGTCTACAAGACTGCAGCCATGATTTTTTCAAAGCCCACGTCCAGCTATTCGACTCTTTGTGCAATAATGACATCTAACGAAGGAATTGGGGGAATATTTTGTAACTTACGACGTTAAAAAGTATCTACAAATTCACAACCGTTTAGATACAAATGCTCTTTATGCTATTTCAAGCATTTGGAGCAGCTATGAGCTAAGGTTGAAATCATAGAAGGTCTGCGAATTCACTATGATTCGAATATGAAAGAACATTATGTAATACAAAGTTTTGTTAATTAAATCTGTATTTTATTTCATCAATGCATTATGTAGGTTCCTACCATCTACAACAGCTACATATTCTATTACTTATTCTTAATGCAGCTGTTGCATGATCAGCCCATAAAGTTTTTACTACTACACCTAGCGGTAGGAACGGCAAGCGTTTCCTTCCAGAGATTACCTTGTACAAATATAGTAAAAAACCATTTTAAAATATTAGTTTAGAATAGAAATTACCTATCTGTGGTGTAATTTTGAATGATAGATTGAAGAACGATGATGAGATGAGAGAGAAGAAGTAATAAGACAACGTTATGGTTTAAATAAAGATGTACTAACTAAAACTGAAAATAGTATGTATGCTTAGATGGTTTGACCATCTTGAGAAGATGAATGAAAGGAAACTAACAAAGGGGTATTTAAAAGGCAGAAGTGAGTGAAGACGCCCGCTGGAGACGCCCTAGAAGGACATACACGGATTTTGTCGGCGACGAAACCCTATCTGCAAGCTAAGTAGCAAGTAGGTACATAGGTAAAAATGGGATTCATGCAATACCCAAGTATCTGTAATTGTTAATGATTTCTAGTTAGATAGTTTCCAATTAGAAAATATTACGAGTATTAGTGTATTATATTATTATAGTTATTGTAAGTCTGATAAAGCCAAGTCAGAGGTCTGTGCGGTTCCCAGAGGCAGGCTTAACTAACTCTGATACCAGAGGTGGCCACATCCTCACAAGAAAAGAAAAAGAAGAAGTGTTGTAATGTTATTTCGTTTCTAAGTAGCAAGAGAGTAGTTTTAATATTTTTTTTCAAGTAGATTCATATTAAAATCCTAGTGTTTAATGTAGTTTAATCATTGATGAAGATACCTAGTTTTTAAAGAAATTTTGTTATGAGTTCATAGTGATCATAGTGATGATGATCTTGAAAACATGATTTTTATGTTTATGGAGATATTGCAACGATATTGAACCATTTTATCCGTTTGAAAAATGTTAATCGGTCCATACGTTTACGAGATTCGCTTATTCAATGTAATGAAAGTGTACCAAACTTTTAATGCTATTGTTCTACGAACTTTTTAATTGTTTTAAAATGTGTAATTATTATTGTCGTATGTCAATAAGGGGTGTAAAAATCTAAAATTGTAATGATTATATTTATGTTTAAAAGGTTAATAAGGCTCTTATAATTTCGGCTAAGTATCTAAAGATGAACGCAAAAAATAGCCTAAAACACGTGCAACAAGATTTTTCAAGTAAAAGCCCGATTTTTATTTCTTTAGTCAAAACGTGGGTCTTGTATGTTGGTCGTTCTCGTACCTACCATCCTACACTACATACGCATTCAGAGGTGCGTGGTGACGTGTGCCACCAGCAGAGTCGCCGGACTCAGAGCGTATGGAAAACACGTCAAACAACAGTGGGATACTGTCCCAGGGCGACCGTGGGTACTTACACCACCCTGATGCCTTCCGCAACAGATCTTATTGTGATGTTCTTCAGAAAGGCCAGCGTGCGTGCATGTCATAACCAGCGTGCGTGTAGATGTATGAACGTGAATATAACGCAGCAGGTGGCATTTTGTAGTATCTTCCTACTCACACCCATCCGAAAAAAGCGTAAGTTTATGTATGTATGTTCAGATTAGGTAAATTAGGAAAAACATAGTTTCTGTTTATTTAGGTTTTTATTATCACATTAATAGCTTAGTTAGTTACTTAGTTAATTCACGGCTACTTTGTGTACATTTATGTACATGTTAGAAATGTAATAAACTAGCTTCTGCCAGCGGCTTCGCCCGCGTGTATTATACATATGAACCTTCCTCTTGAATCACTCTATCTATTAAAAATAAACCGCACCAAAATCCGTTGCGTAGTTTTAAAAATCTAAGCATACAAGTAGGAATTTTAAATAAAAATAGCCAACAAGGCTTTCCATGTACGCATACGGAATGATATGACTTAGGATTTGATTAGTCCTATCACAGTCCACTCTCTGGATTGATTTCTCGTCTCATAAAGATTACTCTGGATTCTGGAACATTGGCTGTCAGGTGGCAATTACGATGGAATTCTCTTCTCTTTCTAATAGACTCCATAGTTAGTCTTTATAATAGACCGTTCGTCACGCTGCGGAGGGCTTCTATTTCATTTTTGTCCTAGTTCTCTCTTTCATTGTACATCTGTCTCTGTTTATCATCGACGGACTAGCTAGACTTGTAGAACGGCTTACGGTTTGCTACTTAAAATACTGCAACCATTGCCACAAGACCTGCTGAAGAACATGTTATATTAATACATTTTAGATTTGTATTTTTGGTAATAGGGTAGACAAGAACATTTTAGCTGCCGATTAATGAAAGTTGCCTAGAAGCAACTGCCGATGTTGTTTATCCCAAATTCTAACCCATATTCCCAAACTATCTTTGTAAACCGATATAAACCAGTTGCAAAATATATAGGCATACGTACATACTAGTATTATATTAGGGGTAATCCCTCATTTATAAAGAATATCGCCGTTTACTTCGATTCTTGAATCTTCAAATGAGTCATGATAGTTATGGAGCACCGCAAGAAAAGCGTAGAGTTACGGCGAATAACGCGCTAGAGACCGTACTTCATCACGGCTGGAAGACCGCTCTATATGTGGCATCGAACATACAGTGTGGTTAGCATCAATAACTTATAGAAATGATTTATTATAAAAAACTATTACAGTTTGTTTATAAAGAAAATGAAAATTTTACCTACCTCGTTTAACATCTTCTCCTAGCCTCTTTATTAAAATAGGAGGTAAGATAATCAATAGAAAGCATACCTTCCCCTTTTATTCATGATTAAATAGCACATTATTGCAAAAATTACCCAAATAAATACGGAAAATTATTTGACGTGAAATGTCACGCCATGAAAATGTCAGTGAGATAGTTTTCGACGTGCTTTCGTCACACCTAGCGTAAAACTCGATACTACATGTCAAAATGAAAACTCGTGCTACCGATTCCCATACATTTGGAGCGTTAACGCACCGTAAATACGTCTACTCGATACGAAGGCAATTGTCAAAAACTTGTGCTACCGATTTTTTAGTTCCAAATACGGACACATGGCGCTGATTAATTTTGCATACAAAAATTGTCGAAGTCGATACGTTAACGTAGTCGAACCAATTACGCAGAAACTCGTGCTAGGGGCTCTGGTGTGCCCCATTCACTTTGTTCTACTATGCTAATTCTACCATTTTTAAGCAATCTTTGCACTTCATTATTCACTTTTTCATGTAATGCCAGTGGCACACGCCGAACCGGTAAGCGCTTAGGTATGAAGTTACCCCAACCCGGGCTAAATATCTCTGCAAACTGATTCTTTACCAACTGTTGTGCATCTGTAATATTTTGTACCATATTAGTTCTAATGTCTAAATTACACTGCAATTTAGGGGGCCATAATTTTAATTCGTTCAGCCAATCTCTACCAATTACTTTCGGCACTTTAGCCTTTACAACATATAAATTTAATTTTTTATGAAGTCCGCTATATGTTACGGTTACATTTTGTATCATACCTACGGGTTGTGTTATAGTCTGATCAAAGTTTTTAAATAACACATTACAGTTTACTAATTTTAATGAACTTAAATATTTATCTTTATCTAGCATTGAAATAACTGTAACATCTGAACCAGTGTCCAGTAGAAAAGGTATGTCTTGTCCATTTACTTTAACAGTTAAATAATGAGGAGGTACCCTACTTACACTATTTACCGTATAGGTGTCATGTTCATTATATAACTTCTTAATGTCCACTTCCACATCCTCCTTGTTTTCTGATGGCTCCACTTTTAAAACATTAGTTTGTCGCAGTTGTTGTTTCTTTGAACACATTTTAAAAGTATGTCCCTGTTGTCCACATTCCGAGCAGTATTTCTTGTTCAAACTGCACTCTGATTTTTTGTGATTGTTTTTTCCACAACAATAACATACTCCTGATTTTTGTTCTGTATAAGTTTTATTTCGTTTGTATACGGGATTTGTCTTTTTCTGGTAATTGTAAATTTCCGTCTCTACACTTGAGTGCCTATTTTGTTTAACCTCACTTGAATTGTTAGTATGCATCAGGGCAGCTTCTACTGTGCGAGCCACTTCCACACATCTTTCAAGTGATATGTCTGCTTCACTTTTCAGCAATTCAAACTGAATGGTTTTGGAATTAACACCTTCAATAAATTTTTCTTTTAATTGGTCATCCAAGTCCTTAAACTTACATTTTCCTGCTAATTTTCTTAATTCCAGCATATAATCCTGTATCTTCTCGTCTGGAAGCTGGTTCCTTTTTCTGAATTCCACTCTTTCTAAGACAGTTGATAATGGTTTGGCATACTTATCCTTTAATTTATTGCATAGTTCTACAAAAGATATTTTCATTGGTTTGTCTGGCGTACATAAGTATGTTAATGTTTCAAAAACTTTTGGGCTTAGTTTTGTAATTAGTAGTGGAACTTTCTTGTCTTCATCAATTTCATTGACAATCATAAAACACTCCAGCTGTTGTTCAAAAACTTCCCATTTTTCACCATCAAAAGCCTTAATTTCGCCGCAAAGTGACATTTTTGGTCCTTTAAGTTCGCCCTTTGGTTTAAATATTTTTTTTGTCTTGAAATAGGTACTCAAACGTTTACGTAATTCGTCAATAGTTTCTTGTTTTAGATATTTTAACCCCTCTTCCTGCAATAGTAGCTGTAGTTCTTCTTTATTGCATTGGTAAATATATGTTCTTTTGCCAGACCTTATTAAACTAGTCTTTTGCTCGAAACTGATTTTATTTTCATGGTCTGACATACGTAAACAACTGTGAAGTTCGTTCGTTCGTTCTGTAAAGTTGGTAGATCATTCAATCGCAATATGGCGTCTTCTAAATTTTTGCAATGCAAACTGGCGGCTTGTTGCCAACTTCACACAAAAGCTTTAATTTATTTGTTTTTATTATGTCTTTCGATTCATAATAATTTTGCTCACCTCTTATTTTAATCGATGCACTGTAAGTTCTTCGCTCGTCGCCAATATGTGGTATCTCAAATAAACTCAGTAATTAATTAATCTGTATTTATTCAATATAGAGCCGCACTTGACATTATGGATGATAGTAAGAGAGAGGGAGGTAAAACTAAGTGCGAGTGAGCAAGGTGGAAAAAGGCTGCGTTCCAAATCTCACAAAGACAAATGTAATGTTACTCCGACAAACGCCTGTTTACTATTGTCACTCTCCTGTCGCCTCTAGCTCAGCGTAGGCAGACCTGAATAACGGTTGTATTGTTCCATGAAAGTTTTATTTTGCGAACTTGCAAAATATCGCATTGTCTTCCACATACCATAAAATGGTTGAACCTTTTTGCGGATTATACAATTTGCATATTGTTAAGTTTGCAGCCTTTGCAGGGTTTGTTTCGAGAATGATGACTTGCTTATAATATTGAACTTAGACTACAATAACCCTCTTTTGTTGTCCCTATAAGATATAGATCTATTTTGCGAACTTACAAAACGTCGCATTGTCTTCCGCGTAGCATAAAAGGAAGTAATTCCGTAAGAAATACACCACAATACAAATGATTCAATTTGCATGTGGTGTATCTAGGGTCTGTGCCGACAATGTTGACTTGCACTAATATTAAACATTAAACGGGCCTGAACCAAACATGGTGTCTTTTGAGCGTCTGCTTATATTGAAGAAATCAAAGAATTCTTAAATTGAAATTGATTGAAAGTATTGAATAGGAATAGGTTCTCTTAATATTGAAACTATGCAGGCATTCGATTGTAGTTTATGGTAAGGATAATGTTATTCAAAAACAGTTTAAAAGTAATTAGTGTCATTTAGCTTCCATGCCGACTTTTATAGGCACTGAAGTGGAATGTCATCTAAAGAATTATGTCTGCTATTGTCATAACTAAACTTAGCCAAGAACTAACTACGGAAAAAAGAGTATTTTGTACGATGGAGCCCAGAATTATAATAAATTACCTAAAGACACAAACGGGGCTCAATGCTTACTAACCTTTAAGAAACTATTGAAATGCCACATCTCGAAGGATATTTCATTAATGGAACGATAAGTCGTAGTAGTCATAGAAAAATAAATGTCTTAAACCGCAAACCGATATGTTAATGACAAACAAACACATACTGAAAAAATATCAATGAAATCCATACCTCATTTACGAGGGAATAAAGTTCGATATCGTCTGAATGGGCTGCAGCGTAGGCGGCCCACTTGTTCAGAAGATTAGGCGACAGTCTTCTGTTGTACAATCACAAAGACAACCAGCACTCTGTCCCTGTGTTAGAAAATAAAATCAAATGATGCATAGCCATTCGAGTGTCACACGAAAGAAAAGAAAAGCCTTTGAAGCGCCGAAAATAATAAGTAGATCATACCGAATAATACAAAGTAGGATTCACTTTCTTACTCACATAGTATTTGTTTAGGTAAGGAGTTATCCGGATGAATGATCCATCTGATGGTGCTCGAAGAATTTCAGGTGAAGGGATTCGTAGTAAAGCACTCTGTAGTCTAGATAAGTATTTTCCCAAAACTTGGAATACAGGTAGAAACGTACAGCCAATTAATTTGTTTGGGAAACATGCCGGTTGTGGCTTAGATTAATTTTATAATGAAGGTCCATTCTATTCTTCTTCTTAATTATCTCTTTTTAAGATCTTTTGTTTCTTTTTTCTTACTCTAAGTAAAATGCTCCACATGCTCCACACAAGCTTCGAACATTTCGTAAAACTCTTCCTGTACAAAGGCGTGCAAACTGGCCGGCTACATTGACATGTCAATCAAAGCAATACTGAAGTCACAGGTGTATGCAAAACGAATGGCGAGCCTCCACAAATGATACAATGTATTACGGGGATGCTTCGAAAACTCGTCACGCCAATTCCAAATAACTGTTTTATTTCAGCCCTTTTCGGTACTTTAGAAAACCACTTTGCGTCATCTGCCTTCCTTATTCCCACTGATTAAAGCTCAATATCATGTTTTATTATTATTATATGCTGCAATATGTGTTTTGTTTTTGACGAAACATAATCTGCAATTGTAATCCTGTATGAATTATGCCAATGGTTCCTTTACACCTGCTTATCATTGTGAAACTTAAGCTTTTATCTTACTAATTCATGTATTATAAATGTAAATGTTTGGATGAATGCGTGTATGAATGAATGTATGCATGAATGGATGTATGTTTGTGACTCAATCACAACAAACCGCCGGACGAACGGCTAAAAGGATCTGTATGAAATTTGAAGAAGACCAACTCAGCGAACTGCACGTGTGTGCTGGTGCACCTGTCCTACGGCAAGGAGATGGTGGCGTTCGTGCCCAGCATCGGACACAACCTGCGGGAACAACCCTGCTGTTATTTTTGTAACTTTAAAGCATGTTTCTATCTTGTAGGAAGTGTGTGTTGTGAAGGGTTGTCTTGAAAAGATCGCTTATAGCGATAAGGCCGCCCATTGTGTCACCCAGTGTAATGTTTTCTTCGTCTATACTTTCTGTAACTTATATGGTGTACATAATAAAGAGTATTCTATTCTATTCTATCAAATAATTATTTATTAGCTTCCAAAATATAAAAATAAATGGGCATCCCTGTCCTAATATCGTGTGTATCACACTCCAGATTGAAGGTCAGTCCCGGAGTGAAGCCGAAGTGCGTCCGCGGCAAGTACGACCTGCCACAGGTGATCAAGCAGAAAGTGTAAATAACTAGTTCTAGTACAATATAGTGATAGATTAAGAATATCCAGATGTTTTTATTTAGATACAGCTATTATCAGCGGCTTCGCTCGCGTGAGAGTGGTAAATTATTCCAAAGGATCGTTTATCGCGCAGATACATACATACAGGAACCCGTGCGCTTTGACTCTATTGGACAACACTCGCTTGCGGAGGGGTGCGCTGGTGTAAGCCATGCCTTTTTAAACACAGCGTGTTTATGTGATACAAATATGTAAGTTCTGAACAAACTTGAGCTCTTTCGCCTCTGAAATACCTTTTGCTTGTCCACTTTTGCTTGTTACTTGCTAACTCCGTTAGCACTGTATTTAATAAGTTGCGGCATTTTTTATTTTGTCTGCATATTTCTTATTGTATTTTGTGACATAATAGCCCCAGTTTCACAGAAAAAATATTGGAAAATGTATGTAAAAAAAATCGGTGCAACTGGGGGTTAGCCTTGCAAAAAAACGGTGTTCAAGTGATAAAAAGAAAAGAAAAAGATGAGGTTTTTTATGGACATTTATTTTAATTCGTTTAGAACAGTTAGAACAGTCTTTTACTCTAATATTAACATTAAATTACATACACAATTTATTGTAAAAACTAACTTAATAATTGCACGATATTACGAGAGAGGCGGATACAAGTTTTACAAACATTTACTAAAACAACCTTAAATCTATTTACAACAAACAGTACACAGTCTTTCTCTAGAAACATTATACTAATACACTATCATCATTTTTAGCCATTTAATGTTCCCACTGCTGGGACAAGGGCCGCCTCTCCGTGAGAGAATGAATGAGCCTTAATCCACCGCGCGGGCCCAGTGCGGGATGGTGGATACTAATTATACACTGTCTTATTCCTAAAACTCTCAGCACAGACACTGTTGCCGACAGTGAATGCAAACATTGCGCCTCAAGGCTGCTTGAAGCGAGGCCACCTCCTTTATTAAGTAGTCCACAGTCTAAGCCGAGTGATTATCTCTGAGCTTCCTCTACACTATCTTATTCTAAAAACTCTCAGCACAGACACTGTTGCCGACAGTGAATGCAAACATTGCGCCTCAAGGCTGCTTGAAGCGCAGCCACCTCCTTTATTAAGGAGTCCACTTTCAGAGCCGAGTTATGCTCTCTGAGCTTCCTCCGGTGACGGCTCTGCTTAGCCGCCTCGTTGTTCCGCTCCCGCTGTTTGCGGGAGGCATCATCAGCACCAGAGTTGTCGGAGGCGGAGCGAACTTGACGACGCATCCGCGGGTTGTTGCTCAGCAACACGCCGCCATTTTTCGCCGCAATCACGGAGAGCGTATCGGCGTCGGCCATGCGATGAGGCCTCCTTGCTGCAATTTCGATGGGTTTCACGGGCGGAGACGTCGTCACTCGTTTCGGCACTGGCGGGTTAAATTGTACCGATTCGTATCCTGAAGAACTTCCTCCAGGAGAAAAATGCTCCACTGGCGCGATATATCCACCATAAGGCAGATAGTGCGTTGGCACCGAATATTGCGGTGCGTAAATCCCGCTAGAATGCGAGCACTGAGTTTCTCGGTCGGCTGTGGTCGACAGGTCCAGAGGGACGTCGTCGGCGGTGTACGGTTTCCACAGAGACATGATTAGGTGCGCGTGCGTCGTTCAAGGGGCGAGCGGTGAATGATGCTGAGCGGTGTCCCCGCGCCTTTTTATTTAGACGAGTAAAAGGGGCGGGGCTCGTTGGGTGGGCGCACCCCTAACGCCACTGAGAGGGGCACAGCTATAGGGTTGAATTATACATGTGTGCAAATAAGTTTGTGGTGCAATGCATTGTGTATTTGAACAATTTTTTTCCGTGTGTTATAATATTATTTTAAAGGTACTGGATTAATTTATGTTTTTAGTAGTCGGCTAATGTTAATCAAAATATCAACTGCTTCTGTTATCAGTTATTATTTAAATTATTATTCAACGTTTAATAATAAGGTATGAAACCTGAACTGACTGAACATCATGAAGAATAAACAAATAAAAATATATTAAAAGAAAAAACTCTACGTAGCATTTCTACCATGGTTTGACCCCATCAATTGACCAATCACATAGATGGAAATCCACATCGCGTCTTCCATCTCGCATGTGATTGGTCGATTGATAGGGTCAAAACCCTTTTTCATTGCTGAATTAACTTACCCAATTAGGCTGCTGGTCATTAAACCAAGAAGACTTTTCATCTTTTCGTTTTCCAGCTAATTGAGTGGAACTGGGCTGATCATGTCTGCAGGTTAGAGTTTAGTCGATGGACCAAAGAAGCAACTGAGTCAGTACCAAGAGATCAAAGCAGAAGTAGAGGTGGACCACGGAAAATGTGAGAAAATATATTTTGGGAGAAAGGTGGACCTGGTTGGCTGACTAAAGCTACGGATGGGAATCAGTGGAAGGAAATGGGGGAGGTTTACGCCAAAGAGGCGAATACTGCTTAGAGGCTTGATACACACTCATACAAAAAAAATATGTTTTAGAAATAATTAAGCCAATAATATCTAGTGTAAGTAATCATAGAAAAGAAGTAAAAACAACGCTTTTTATTTTATTTATAAGTTCTGAACATTGTTAATAGTCTATTTATTATGTTTTACCTAATAGCGAAGAATTATTTATGCATAATGAATTATAGTTATATTATTTTGCTGATGTCTTTTGATAATATTTGCTCCATTTTAATTATTTAATCACTTTGTTTTTTACCTCATGTATAGTAATCTGCGCAAATGACACATCATTATCTAAGTTTTAGTTCACTAACAGGCTTCTATCTGACTTCGTTAACAACATGATGTCAAAAATAGTCCTAATGAGCATTTAAGATGTCTTTCTAATGGTGTTTACAAGCTGCTAGTCACTTACAAAATAAGTAGAGAAGATTGTGGGAATTGGATAAAATAAATTTTTGAACACTTAGCAGTCCTATAATTATCTGTATTTTATTTAATAATTATTAACCGACTTATAAAAAAAATACCCTCAGGTAGTTTATAAGTTTCTTTTTTTTTGTATTGATTCATTATTCTAACGCTTTTATTTTGTGTTTTATAATGACCGTGTAAGGATATCATTTTGTAGTAAAGGCATAACGGTGGTAGCTCGTAGCAAGCTACGGCGTAGCACGTAGCGCGTAGCACGTAGCCCGCCTGTGGTACGTTTCGCTATGATAGTCACCCCGCACGTCGGGTAATGGCAGTCAAAAACTTCCATTATGCGTGATGAGAGCCATCATATAATATTAAACAAAATTATACTATTTTTAACCACATAACAGGTACTAAAACGAATCAAAACTGTAAAGTTACCAACAAATTATAATATAATCACAACAAAAGTAAAGTATGTTTAAAAGTAAAAATACCCTCATTATTGAATAGCTTCCATTACCTGAATGTTAACCATCTTGAAGTAGTTACTGACAATTTTTCGTCATGTTTGCCGGTCAAATGAAAATGAATGGCTCTGAAGACCACGTTTAAACGTAAATAAATTTTGAAAATCTGGAAGCGAACCCCTGACCACAAGTTTCTTATCTGAAGCTTTTCACATTATACTCTCGGTGTTCTCTCAGTAAGTTGCATTGGCTCAGTTATCATCTTGTCACCCAGGCTATGGTTGCTCAAAAACTCTCTCGAATGCACCTCTAGGTAAAACGAAAAAAAAAAATGTAACGCAGCTACGAGCGTGCTATATGTTAGTAAGATATAAAGGTTGTATATAAATATAGTTATATGGTGATTCATAGTAAAAACTGTCAATTCATCATCATCATCATTTAAGCCGGAAGACGTCCACTGCTGGACATAGGCCTCCCCCAGGCGTCGGCACATTGACCGATCCCGTGCGTCTCGCATTCAGGGCCTTCCCGCAACCTTAACCAGGTCATCGGTCCACCTAGTGGGAGGCCTTCCAACGTATCGTCTTCCGGTTCACGGTCACCATTCCAGAACTTTTCGGCCCCATCGGCCATCCGTTCTGCGAGCAATGTGCCCTGCCCACTGCCACTTAAGTTTGGCAATTCTTCGGGCTATGTCAATTCATACAACGACAATTTTCCCTCACATACCGATACGTAACGAAAACCTTCTACCATAAAATAATAATTCTACTAAAAAACTTATAAGGGTACGCGGCGACTTCAGGCTCTACCTGTGTGCAGTACACCACCCGACCATAAACATTCGCTTACAATACGCGTGACTGTTTAGCTCTGTGCCTGATCTACAAAAGGTAGCCATTTTTACAAGCCTTTCATTAACTTTTATGACTCTTTTAAACACATTCCTTTGGAGATTATAGGTGGCTTAAAATTTACTCAAATTTAATTAGTAAAGTTTTATTATCACGGCTTAGGACGGTAAGTGGTATTCAATTGTGAACAAATAAAAATACTTCTTGCAGTCTTTGTATTTGTTCACAAATTTGACTTGAATATGACTGTCTTGTAATGACTTATTAAAATGAAATTAAATCGCTCAATCACAAACAGGTTCTCGCGCTGTCTGGGTTGCCTTCCCACGACGACCACTGTTGGACAACGTGATCGATCGATGAGTGTTATCCTCTAGCGGGAATTGGTGCAGTTGCGGTGAAATTATAATGTGTATTTCCTGTTGCTCTGTAATGGAAATCAGTAGCATACAACATCATCAATTACTTACCTATACGGGGTGCTATGTGATTTTGAATAAAGCTGAACCTGTATTTGAAATTCATACAAAAATGTTGTGAAAGGTAAACGTTTGACTGCTTCAGAATGTTTAGTTCTGCTATTGTTCTAAGCTGATAACGAGAGGTAGATACTCAAACAACTGTTTCAGACCATAGTTTTAAGGCCCAAGTTGGGAAAGCAGTATGTCATAAATGTGGTACAATAAAACAAAACTCTATTCAACGGCGCTTACGACCATTATTCACAATGTTTTTGGAACTACAATGTGCAAATTACATTTGGAAAGGCTTAACGCAAATACTGTAACAATGACATTCTGTACAGCCTGTAAAGACAACGGTAGCTACGGACCTGAATAGTGGAATTAGCCCATTGTGTAATTGAAAATGACTTGCAGAGCATTGTTCAGTACCTACTATTGTTAATTAGATATAGAACAACCATCTCACGAAAACGGATGAATCGTAACAAAATGACTCTTATTTCGACGTCATAAAAGACACGCGTTCGTGAAATAGAACAACTGTATAACAACTAGCCTTATTTTAAACAATTTGTATGTAGCAGCTCACAGATATTGTGTCCGGACTAATTAGTAATATTACGGCGGGCGGGGTGGTATTTTTACCCGACAATGGCGAAGCAAAAGTTATAGGTTATATAGGTTATATTTTTGACCGGTATGATGGTGCGTATGTATGTATGGTCATCTGTTCTCTCATAACTTCTAAACTACTTATTATAATTTGACAAATGAGGAGTTGATGGAAGCGTCTAGTTTGTAAGCTGGTTATAGGCTATGCGAAGTCAGATTAAATTTAATATCGCGTCCTCTAGGGGGCCCGAAGTCAAGAACAACGTTCATATCCAAATCCTAACCGCGACAGTTGCGACATTATAAACGCATTGATGATTCGTATGAAAGCGTGCGCCGGACAAGCGATTATTTCTTTGAATTCATTTTATGGTTTCTGTGCTAAAATTACTGTCCGAACTTTGAAGAAGCAATAGCCGTATTAATTTATCTCGCTTGAACAGAACTGAGCAAAATGAAATATTGACCTTTTTTTATTTTATTTCGCTTTCGTAGGTATTGAATTCGTTTAATCGATCACATTATTATTATAGTGCGCGCAGAACTAGTTGGCCGCCCTTTAGGTATGTGAGCGGTGTGGCGGAGAGGTGGGGGCGCCAGTAAAACTCGGGATGACCCATTGACAATGGGTGTGATGACCCATTGGCCCATTGACATTGTCATTGTCCACCGTCCTAACCCGCCCCCTCACCCCTGTCGCCACCTAAGGCGCGGCCAACTAGTTCCGCGCGCAATATAGTGCACAGTTGTAACGTGATCCTGGCTCTAACAACATTATGCGCGTGGCGGCCATGTTGGCTGGTGGCGGCCACCGAGCCGGTGAGGGGTCAAACTAACTGAGAGTGATTGGGTGTTGAAAGCCTTTGTGTTATCTTTGCGCACGCGGCTGTTGCACTTATTGTAAGCTAAATTAAATTATTATAAAAGTTAACTCAAATTATGAGCTCATTATTGTCCAAGCTGTAAAAGTGGAGATCATAAATAAATACCTACTATGTATGCACGGATGCACCTATATAAATGTATACTTATGGATTTGAAAGTTTGTTAATATTGGGGTTTTCAGAAAGATAAGCTAGGTTTGGTTTTTGAAGAGATAACATTGTGACCATCATGGCATGTATTATAAATTACAGAAAAATAAGAAACAATTTTAACAACAGAAGACAATAGTAATATTACTATTGTCTCTTCGTGTCGCCTCTAGTTCAACGTAGGTAGGCCTGAATAACGGTTTTATTGTTCCAAAGAAATTTTTATTTTGCCAATTTGCTAAATAACGCATTGTCTTACCATAAAATGGTTGAACCTTTTTGCGGATTATACAATTTGCATATTGTTAAGTTTGCAGCCTTTGCAGGGTTTGTTTCGAGAATGATGACTTGCTCATAATATTGAACTTAGTACTACAATAGCCCTCTTTTGTTGTCCCTATAAGATAAAGATCTATTTTGCAAACTTACAAAGCGTCGCATTGTCTTCCGCGTAGCATAAAAGGAAGTAATTCCGTATGAAATACACTACAATACAAATGATTCAATTTGCATGTGGCGTATCCAGGGTTTGTGCCGACAATGTTGACTTGCACTAATTTTAAGCAATAAGTGTGCCTGAATCAAACATGGTGTCTTTTAAGCGTCCGTTACCAGAGTGAGTCTGTTTATATTGAGGAAATCTAAGAATTCTTAAATTGAAATTGATTGAAAGTAATGAATAGGAATAGGTACTCATAATATTGAACTATAAAGGCATTCAATTGTAGTTTACGGTAAGGAGAATGTTATTCAAAAACAGTTTAAAAGTAATTAGTGGCATTTAGCTTCCATACCGACTTTTTTAGGCACTGAAGTAGAAAATCTTCTAAAATATTGCGTCTGCTATTGTCATAACTAAACCGATATGTTAGTGACAAACGAACACACACTGTAAAAATATCAATGTAATCCAAACCTCATTTCCGAAGGAATAAAGTTCAATATCTTCTGAATGGGCTGCAGCATAGGTGGCCCACTTGTTCAGAAGATTAGGCGACAATCTTCTGTTGTACCATGACAAAGACCACCAGCACTCTGTCCCGTGGGTTAGAAAAAATATTTTATGATGCAAAATCATTTGAATATCACTCGAAAGAAAAGAAAAGCCCTTGATGCGCCGAAAATAATAAGTAGATCATACCGAATAATACAAAGTAGGAATCACTTTCTTACTCACATAGTTTTTGTTTAGGTAAGGAGTTATCCGGATGGATGATCCATCTGATCGTGCTCGAAGAATTTCAGGTGAAGAGATTCGTAGTAAAGCACTCTGTAGTCTAGATTAGTATTTTCTCAAAACTTGGAATACAGGTACAATGAAATAAAAAAAGGGCAAATTAATTTGTTAGGGCAATACTTGTAGTTGCTTAGATTAATTTTATAATGTCGGTCCATTCTATTCTTCGTCGTAATTATCTCTATTTAAGATCTTTTGTTTTTTTTTTCTTACTCAAAGTAAAATGCTCCACATGTTCCACACAAGCTTCGAACATTTCGCACAACTCTGCCTTCACAAAGGCGTGCCCACAATTGATACAATGTATTACGGGAACGCCTCGAAAACTCCTTCAATACCAAATAACTGTTTTATTTTAGCCCTTTTTGATCCTTTAGAAAAACAAATTTTTGCGTCATCTGCCTTCCTTATTCCCACCGATTAAAGCTCAATATCGTGTGGTATGCTGCCAGATGTAGTTTTTTTTTTGTAGCCAAAACATTAATTGTTTACTTAGCACCTGCTTTTCATTGTGAAACTTAAGCTTTTATATTACTAATATTATAATTGTGAAAGTTTGGATGAATGTGTGTGTAACTCAATGTTGTATGATTGTAACTCAATCATGGCAAACCGCCGGACGAACGGCTAAAAGGATTTGGATGTAATTTGGCACAGAGATAGATTATAATCTGGAATAACACATTATTTTTATCTTGGTATAAGGTTTCCTTGGCATGATAAAACTCTTTTTACGCGGGCGAAGCCACAGACAGAAGCAAGTAGCTCATAAAGGTGTGCAGAGATGGCAAAGATAATTATGACAATGTTGCACTGTTGTGTATGAGAGTAGTTTTGAAAATGTCTTTAGAAAGAACTAGCTTGGGGATTACCAGCACGATATTTATATTATAATTGGATACATATTGCCAGCATAGAGTTCCAAGCTCCTTTATTATATAAAATGAAAAAAAAAAAAATCTCTTTCTAAAATGGCTCGAAAGTGAAAAACAAATTAAAACCTAATACTTTATACTCCACATCACACACAAAACACACATACAACACACATATTTAGGTGTACAATAATAGTGCATTATGGTACAAGTGTGCTATGTTGGTGATTACCGCTGAGGCGCCATTGAGACCCGAGCCGAAGGTAAGGGTCTTAAGAGAGCCGAGAACAGTAATCATCAATACACACGTGTATCATACGACGTTTTTCAACACACTTGTGAAGAAAATAATACAAAAAAATCATTTTCAAAAGTATAAACGAGTTATGAATTTTTTTTCACAATGGCGGGCAAAATTAATCAGTTTCCCTAAGCGCGCGCATTTAACAATGGCGATCGGCCATAGACTAAAAGAATGAAGTTTATTTTTTTTTGGCTTTTCGTGGAAAGTGTTTTAACGACGTACAAAATAGGGATTTTTTTTTCTTTATTTCAGAGAAAATAATATTTATATTTGTGTGAATGTTTTATTTATTAAGCAAGTTGTAATTATCTATTTAAATACGAAGTTGCATGAAATGAGAAAGCAATAGGTACATTAATTTATTTGTACTATTGAGTACGATCTTTTTTGTATCGTAACTTTTTTAAGAACAAAGCAACTTAATCAGTAAATTAAAAGAAAAACTCTATAACTCACTTGTGAATAATACTCACTAATGAAAAAGTCACAGTTTGATAACAGGTTTCATTATGTGCCTAATTGCGGTGAAATTAGAGCCACTTTATGAGCAAGTGTGTTGAAAAGTATATTCTATTATGTAAGCCTATATGCATTTGAGACATTAGAAGTTAGGTTCAGACCAAATTGTTAATTTACTATGCAGCAATGAGTCGAGAAGAAACTCCATAGGTCCAAAGTCTACAAACCTTTATTGTTGAATTCGACACACCAATATCATCATCCCGGGAGTCTGCTTAATAAGAGAAGCACATAACCGGTCGATGAAGTGTCTCTTGCGGGAAGCCTATGTCCAGCAATGGACATGAGTCTGAAAAGAAGGCATGATTTAACATTTAGTAACCAATAATTTTACACCACTTCCAGCAATCCCGGCAGCGCCAGTGTCCGCAACAGTGTACGCGCCAGCAGCAGCGCAGCCGACGGGCCTGCTGGCGCGAGCGATGGCCTTGCTCAACCAGATGCACCGCACCAGACCACACATCAAGTTTAACAAAATAAGGAATCCATTCAAATTCTTTTGCTAAGGTATCTACATCTAAACTATTTTTATTCAGTTTAAATTACTGGAACTAGGCAACTCGCGGATTAATTTAGCGTAGACCCTGGAAACTGCGTGTGTAGCGCGATCAACCCGTCCAAACAGACTTTAAGAACCACAACGAACAATATTTGGGTTTGTTGATTTGTAGGTTCTATTCTTAGATTTTAGCTAAAGTAGAAGTAGTGTGTCAAAATATCTAATTCCACTGTTGTTGTTCTAGGGCGCAGTATCAAACAGTAATAAAGAATACAAAGAAGCCCAACTCAGAGAACTGCACGTGCGTGCTGGTGCGCCTGTCCTACGGCAAGAAGATGGTGGCGTTCGTGCCCAGCATCGGACACAACCTGCGGGAACAACATTGTGCTCATCAGGGTTAGCATTAGGCTACACCACCATCTATACTTACTCATTATATTTAACTATCTGTCCAATCGGCATGAATTAAATAAATTACCAGCCCGTTACTGTCCCACTGCAGTAAAGAGTAAAACAAAAATATTCATCTTCAGGGTGAAGCAAATACATTAATTTGTTGATATTGTAATTTATTCCCTGTTACTGTTACTTTTGTAACTTTAAAGCATGTTTCTATCTTGTAGGAAGTGATCAAATAATTATTTATTAGCTTCCAAAATATAAAAATAAATGGGTATCCATGTCCTAATATCGTGTGTATCACACTCCAGATTGAAGGTCAGTCCCGGAGTGAAGCCGAAGTGCGTCCGCGGCAAGTACGACCTGCCACAGGTGATCAAGCAGAAAGTGTAAATAACTAGTTCTAGTACAATATAGTCAGTAGTACAGTATAGATTAAAAATATCCAGACGTTTTTATTTAGATACAGCTATTATCAGTGGTTTCGCTCGCGTGAAAGTAGTAAATTATTCCAAAGGATCGTTTATCGCGCAGATACATACATACAGGAACCCGCGCGCTTTGATTTTATTGGACAACACTCGCTTGCGGAAAGGTGCGCTTGCGCAAGCCATACCTTTTTAAACACAACGTGTTTGTGTGTTCTGAACAAACTTGAGCTCTTTCGCCTCTGAAATACCTTTTGCTTGTCAAGAATCTATTTAGATCCGTTACTTACTAACTCCGTTAGCACTGTATTTAATAAGTTGCGGCACTTGGTACTTTTTCTGCATTTTTCTTATTGTAGGTATTTTGTGACATAATAGCCACAGTTTCACAGAAAAAATATTGGAAAAATTTATGTAAAAAAAAATCGGTGCAACTGGGGGTTATCCTTGCAAAAAAACGGTGTTCAAGTGATAAAAAGAAAAGAAAAAGATGAGGTTTATTATAGACATTTATTTAAATTCGTTTAGAACAATTAGAACAGTCTTTTACTCAAATATTAACATTAAATTACATACACAATTTATTGTATAAACTAACTTAATAATTGCACGATATTACGAGAGAGGCGGATACAAGTTTTACAAACATTAACTAAAACAAACTTAAATCTTTTTACAACAAACATTACACAGTCTTTCTATAGAAACATTATACTAATACACTATCATCATTTTCAGCCTTTTAATGTTCCCACTGCTGGGACAAGGGCCGCCTCTCTGTGAGAGAGTGAATGAGCCTTAATCCACCGCGCGGGCCCAGTGCGGGATGGTGGATACTTATTATACACTATCTTATTCCAAAAACTCTCAGCACAGACACTGTTTCCGACAGTGAATGCAAACATTGCGCCTCAAGGCTGCTTGAAGCGCAGCCACCTCCTTTATTAAGGAGTCCACAGTCTGAGCCGAGTTATGCTCTCTGAGCTTCCTCCGGTGACGGCTCTGCTTTGCCGCCTCGTTGTTCCGCTCCCGCTGTTTGCGGTAGGCATCATCAGCACCAGAGTTGTCGGAGGCGGAGCGGACTTGACGGCGCATCCGCGGGTTGTTGCTCAGCAACACGCCGCCATTTTTCGCCGCAATCACGGAGAGCGTATCGGCGTCGGCCATGCGATGAGGCCTCCTTGCTGCAATTTCGATGGATTTCACGGGCGGAGACGTCGTCACTCGTTGCGGCACTGTCGGGTTAAATTGTACCGATTCGTGTCCTGAAGAACTTCCTCCAGGAGAAAAATGTTCCACTGGCGCGATATATCCACCATAAGGCAGATAGTGCGTTGGCACCGAATATTGCGGTGCGTAAAACCCGCTAGAATGCGAGCACTGAGTTTCTCGGTCGGCTGTAGTCGACAGGTCCAGAGGGACGTCGTCGGCGGTGTACGGTTTCCACAGAGACATGATTAGGTGCGCGTGCGTCGTTCAAGGGGCGAGCGGTGAATGATGCTGAGCGGTGTCCCCGCGCCTTTTTCTTTAGACGAGTAAAAGGGGCGGGGCTCGGTGGGTGGGCGCACCCCTAACCCCACTGGGAGGGGCACAGCTATGGGGTGAATTATACATGTGTGCAAATAAGTTTGTGGTGCAATGCATTGTGTATTTGAACAATTTTTTCCGTGTGTTATAATATTATTTTATAGGTACTGGATTAATTTATGTGTTTTTAGTAGTCGGCTAATGTTAATCAAAATATCAACTGCTTCTATTATTAGTTATTATTTAAATTATTATTCAACGTTTAATAATAAGGTATGGAACCTGAACATCATGAAGAATAAACAAATAAAAATATATTTAAAGAAAAAACTCTACGAAGTAGCATTTCTACCATGGTTTGACCCCATCAATTGACCAATCACATAGATGGAAATCCACATCGCGTCTTCCATCTCGCATGTGATTGGTCGATTGATAGGGTCAAAAGCCTTTTTCATTGCTGAATTAACTTACCTAATTAGGCTGCTGGTCATTAAAGCAAGAAGACGTTTCATCTTTTCGTTTTCCAGCTAATTAAGTGGAACTGGGCTGATCATGTCTGCAGGTTAGATTTTAGTCGATGGACCAAAGAAGTAACTGAGTCAGTACCAAGAGATCAAAGCAGAAGTAGAGGTGGACCACGGAAAATGTGAGAAAATATATTTTGGGAGAAAGGTGGACCTGGTTGGATGACTTAAGCTACGGACGGGAATCAGTAGAAGGAAATGGGAGAGGTTTAGCCAAAGAGGCGAATACTGCTTACAGGCTTGATACACACTCATACAAAAAAAAATATGTTTTAGAAATAATTTAGCCAATAACATCTAGTGTAAGTTATCATAGGAAAGAAGTAAAAACAACGCTTTTTATTTAATTTATAAGTTCTGAACATTGTTAATAGTCGATTTATTATGTTTTACCTAATAGCAACGAATTATTTATGCATAATGAATTATAATTATATTATTTTGCTGATGTCTTTTGATAATATTTGCTCCATTTTAATTATTTAATCACTTTGTTTTTTACCTCATGTATATTTATCTGCGCAAATGACACATCATTACCTATCTAAGTTTTAATCCACTAATTGGCTGATGATCTGACTTCGTTAACAACATGATGTCAAAAATAGTCCTAATGAGCATTTAAGATGTCTTTCTAATGGTGTTTACAAGCTGCTAGTCACTAACAAAATAAGTAGCGAAGATTGAGGGAATTGGATAAAATTAATTTTTGAACACTTATCAGTCCTATAATTATCTGTATTTTATTTAATAATTACTAACACACATATAAGAAAATACCCTCAGGTAATTTTCTTTTTTTTAAATTCTACTTTCACTCTCATTTAATTTAACGGTTTATTATTATTATTCTTTGTATTAATTCATTATTCTAACGATTTTATTTTGTGTTTTATAATGACCGCGTAAAAAAAAGTAGAAACAAATTTAATTCAAAGGCTAACTTTATGAATCATCAATATTTAATAAATAAACCTACAAACGAAATAGAAAAAAAAAAAAACAAGGAAATAAATGAAATCTATGGTTCAGCATCAGCATACAACAAATTCTCAAAACCCTACACAATCCTAACCGAAAAACAAACTACATTGTTGATTGAATCAGAATCAGAATCAGAATTATTTATTTGTGAAACATAGGTGAAGAACATATATACATTAATCATACATGTCAAGGTCTTAAATAGATAAGTGTTGCACTATGCTTTGTCATTGTTGACATACAAATATTAAAGTCAGGTTCGTCAAAGTTAACAAAATTTTACGTTAACAAAATACATTAAAATAATCAATTTAATAATGTCCACTACAAGAAAGAAAAACAAAAAGCACACACAAGAAGATCATAACAAAAGAATATGTGAGAAATTATTCGTTACATTAATAATAATTATGAATTAATAAAATTACAGAATTTAATCAAATAGTCATCCAAAATTAAAATAGTCATCCAAGTCAACATTAATAATATAAATTTATAAAATTACAGAATTCAATCAAATAGTATTATCATTAAAATAGTCCTCCAGGGTATAATAACATTTCTCAACTAATAACTTGTGAAGACACCTTTTGAATCTCTTCAATGGCATACATTTTATAGCATCAGGTATTTTATTAAAAATTTTTGGTGCCACACCAAAGAAGCTCTTTTTCATTAACGCAGTATTACATTTCAACGTACATAGTTGATTTTCATATTGACTCCGAATGGGGGTCTTCTTAACTGTTGAAAATTTTGTAAATAAATGTGGATTTGATTTTACAAATAATGCAGTTTCTAGTATATATATAGCTGGTAATGTTAATATTTTTAATTTCTTAAAGTAGGGAACGCAACTATCTGTTGACTTTAAATTACACATGGATCTTACACACCTTCTTTGCATCCTGAATACCAGTTCCCTATTAGTTGATTGCCCCCAGAAAACAACACCATATCGGAGATTAGAGGCTACAAGTCCATGATAGGCTGTTAACAGTGTTTCAGAATTAACTCTCTTAGATAATTGAAACAATAGATACGCAGATTTACTCAGTCGTTTACAAACCACTTCCAGATGAGGTTTCCAAGTCAACTTATGGTCTACAGTTATGCCTAAGAATTTTGCACTCGTAACTTCTTCTATTTTACACTCATCGTAGGTAATATTAAGGGGTGGATTCTCACGTCGTTGATGAAACTGTACAATTTTAGTCTTACTCAAATTGATCACAAGATTATTATTATTTAGCCAATTAATGATGTTATTTAGCAAGTTATTGATCTCATTTGAAGAAAGAAGACTTCTCCTAAAACTCGGAAAAAACAAACAGAATCTAAGGGCCATATCAGAACTAAGCAAAAAAATAAGCAACAACATCAAAAAGGACAGAACCAAAAAAAGAATGAACGTTCTCAACTACCATATAAAAAAGACAGGAGGAATCAAAAAAGCGTTAAAGGAATTACTAGAGACGAAAGAATGGATTCCAAACATCAAAAATCATATAGGAAAACAGGAAACGAAAAGAAAATCTATAATCCAGACAGCAACTGACTTCTATAGAAAACTTTATGCAGCAGAACAAAATACTCAGAATTCAACCATAAATCTTGAAGATGACGACGTGGAAGACATACCAGTTTTTCTACAATCAGAAATTGAAAAAGCTGTCAACAGTCTAAAGAACGGCAAGGCCCCCGGGCCAGACCAGATTACGAATGAGATGATCAAAAGCTCAATCACTGCACCGGAAAACCTAAGAAAACTCACGGAAGTATACAACTCTATCCTAAGTACGGAATGTATACCATCTCAATGGACCAAGAGCATAATTATACTACTACACAAAAAAGGAGATAGGAACAATATTGAAAACTACAGGCCTATAAGCCTCATGTCAAATATGTATAAAGTGTTCTCTAAAATAATTCTAAATAGAATAACAGAGATAATGGACGAACAACAACCTATAGAACAGGCTGGTTTTAGAGCGGGTTATTCAACTACTGATCATATGCATGTCATAAAGCAGCTTATAGAAAAATGCCAAGAATACGGCAAAGCCTTGTACATCGCATTTGTGGACTATAGTAAAGCATTCGATTCTATAAAACATGATTCGCTTTGGACGACTCTTATCCAACAAGGAGTTCCAAAAAAATATGTACGCATAATTAAAAATATATACGCAAATAGCACAGCACAAATAAAACTAGAATCAGTCGGAGAGGAGTTCCCAATAGCTAGAGGGGTGAGGCAAGGAGATCCACTATCTCCTAAACTATTCTCTGCCATCTTGGAAAGCGTGTTCAGGGATCTTGAGTGGGATAATTTTGGCATTAATATCAACGGTAGGCAACTTAACCATTTACGATTCGCGGATGACTTGGTCCTAAAAACTGACAACCCTAATACGCTCCAACAAATGCTACAACAGCTGGCGGAGGCAAGCAGTTTAGTTGGCCTTTCTATGAACAGATCAAAAGTAATGACAAACAGAGAAGAAATAGCCATAAAAGTACAAAACGAAGACATTGAATATGTTAGAAATTACACATACTTGGGACAAATTGTATCATTCAAAGATCAAACAGATTCAGAAATAGAAAGAAGAGTGACTTGCGCTTGGAAAAGATACTGGTCCCTTAAAGAGATTTTCAAAAGTAAACACTTTCCTGTGACAGCCAAGAAAAAAGTGTTCAACTCATGTATCTTGCCGTGTCTCACGTATGGATGCCAAACTTGGGCGTTGACTCAGAAACAATTTCCAAAACTGAGAACGTGTCAAAGGGGTATTGAAAGGAGTATGTTGGGCGTGACTCTAAAAGACCGAAAAAGAGCAGAAGACATTAGATCTACAACAAAGGTGGAAGACATACTGAAGAAAATAAAACAATTGAAATGGCGATGGACAGGACACATGACTAGGGACGGCAGGATAAAATGGACTAAAATTATAACGGAATGGCAACCACGTGATGGCAAAAGGAAGAGAGGCAGACAAGCTAAAAGATGGACAGACGATATAAAGATTACTGGAGGGACACTCTGGTTAAGAAAGGCTAATAATAGAGAAGAGTGGAAACAGCTGGAAGAGGCCTATGTGTCACAGGACACGCTGATCACTAAACCGGGAAATCCGATACTTTAGATATTTAAGATAAAACTGTTTGATAATAATGTATGTTTAGTACCAGCAATAAAGGCTTAATAATGAAAAAATGACCGCGTAAGGATATCATATCTGAAATAAATTATTCGAAAGTATAGGCGTTTTTAGTAAAGGCATAACGGTGGTAGCTCGTAGCAAGCTACGGCGTAGCACGTAGCGCGTAGCACGTAGCGCGTAGCACGTAGCGCGTAGCACGTAGCGCGTAGCACGTAGCGCGTAGCACGTAGCCCACCTGCGGTGTGTTGCGCTATGATAGTCACCCCGCACGTTGGGTAATGGCAGCCAAAAACTTCCATTATGTGTGGTGAGAGCCATCATATAATATTAAACAAAATTATACTATTTTTATCCACATAACAGGAATTTACGAATCAAAACTGTAAAGTTATTAACAAATGATAATATACTCACAACAAAAGTAAAGCGTGTTTAAAAGTAAAAGTAAACTATCATAGAGTAGCTTCCTTTACCAGAATTAGTAGTTACTGACAATTTTAACGTCATATGTGGCAGTCAAATAAAAATGAACACTACGTTTAAAACTGTAAATTGGTTTTAAGTAGTTTCTGACCACAGGGCTCTTGTCTGAAGCTTTTCAGATTATAAGCTCGGTGTTCAATCAGCAAGTTGCGCCTATTCAGTTATCACCTTGTCACCCAGGCTATGGTTGTTTAAAAACCCTCTCGGCTGCATCTCTAGGTATAAGAAAATTAAATTACAAACGTAATGTATGCTATGAAGTTAGTAAGATATAAAGGTAGTATATAAATATAGTAACATGGCGAATCAAAATGAAAATTGACAAAATCATGCAACGACAAACTGCCCTCACATACGTAACGAAAACTTTCTAACAAAAATTAATAACTCCACCAAACAACTAATTACAAGAGCACGCGCCGACCTCAGGCTCTACCTGTGTGCAGTACACCACCCGACCATAAACATTCGTTTACAAGACGGGTGCATTGTTTAGCTCTGTGCCTGATCTACAAAAGGTAGTCATTTTTACAAAACTTTAATTTACTTTTATGACTCTTTGAAACACATTTTTTGGAGATAAGAGGTAGCTTAGAATTTACTCAAATTGAATTAGTAAAGTTGTATTGCCACTGCTTAGGACGGTGGCATGGTATTCAATTGTAAACAAGTACAAAGGCTTCTTAGAGTCTTTGTATATGTTCACAATTTAGACCCGCAGACACGCTGCCACGTTTGGCATTTTTATTAAAAAAAAACTTGAAAATTACCCTACTAGTTGCTTAAAATCCGTGTTAGCTCCTTCTCTACTTACTTTGTTTATCCATAAATAATTCCAACTGCTACAATATTTCTTCATCTTAGGGTTATCTAAAACAATTTCAATGCTCAACTTTAACCATTAACAATACTGACGAGACAGTTTGCTACACTTTATCCTTGCAGTCCCAAACAATTGTAAAACTTCATATTCATAGAAAAAACTCCATTGAATCATGTAAGTAACAAATCCTCATTCACCGGAACACCGTGACATCATAATTGAGCAAAGAGTCACGCGCACAATGCGACTGCCGGACGACAGTTGCGACTTATTGTCGCATGGCCGCGTCTGTGCGCTATGTCGTGGACATGCGCCTGAGTGCACGACGGAAATGTTACGGAAATGATTTGTATGAATATTGTATTTATGTCCCAAGCAGCACATTAGCGGAAATTACATCCACATCCAGCTATATTACAGTCAAAGGCTGTTATGTAGCTATACTAACGGATAAGATGATTCTTGAGGCTGTATGAGGGGTGATCTCTACACTATTAAACAGCACAGCTGACTAATGGCTGTACAATGGAGAAAAAAACAACAAAATGCATCTTAGTAGAATTTGAAAGAACTACTGTCCAGCATTTCGCTACGTATAATGCTAATAGCTGGTTAAGAAGACCAAAGCTTGTAAACGGCTGCTTAGAGCGATGATGTCACACCTCTTCTAAGCTGTGAGTGCTTTTTTATGGTGTAAACTCATTCTATTATAATGCTACCACAATGAGCTTAATAGTAGCTGGTTAAAAGCATTTAAGAACTGCATGAGCTGTAAATTAGTGTAACCTTACTCCACTTTATTTCCAAATCTTGTAGTGTAAATATTAGCTATTATACAGCCTCTAGAAATATTGAAGAGTAAACATAGGTTAGTAGTGCTATGATAACATCAATTTTTTCATAACCTCTAAATTGTCGTGCGAGAATAAAATACAATTTTAATAGCTCGCTAGTTTGGCATAACAGGCGAGAATAAGTAGCATCACAAAATCAAGTGAAGTACCTACCTATGCTACTTGAGTACATGCCCGAGTTAAAATTTTCTATCTAGATTAGATATCCGTAAGACGCTGTTGTATAGTCTCAATTTACTCCTTTATCCAGTCATTAGAGTAACCCGAAACCATTGTACAGCTAGCATACAGTTTTCAGCTGATTAATGGACTAAAATATGGCTATTGAACAGAAAAGAGTGGGTCAATGGAATTTAGTTAGAATTATTGCTGAATAACAAATTAACGCTATTTTAATGTGAACAAGCCAATTAAATATGAAAAAATCACTGATATCTGTTAGATGTTCATGATATTTGAGAGCTGCTTAAGTAAAAACTAATTTATTATTTCATTGTTACAAATAGATAATAATGGTCAATAAATAGAGAATTTTTAATAAAAATCTATGAATAATTCGTACACCGTATTTATTTTGTATAATATTTTTAGTAAAACATTATTATTATAATGGCGCGTGTAGTATTTGATAATATCACCTATATATATTGACAGTAAAGTGGCATCCGCAGTGCAATTTACCAAAAGACATACAAAACAAACGTGTTAAATAACTTGGTTTAAATAAAAAAAAAATATTTGTCCACAGAAATAATAAGTCCGCCTTGACGTAACACTTTGAAGTTTGCACACTGCAAAAAATATTGTTTGTGGCTACAATATTTCTTTGTAGATTTAACAATAGCCGTTACAAAGCCATTATCCATCTGTTGGCTGTCTAAGAGAATTAAAGAAGCTGGGTAGTGGCCTATTGGTAGCTGTCTTAGCCATTATACAGCCCATATACAGCTCTCAGAATGCTCGACAGCTGTTAACAAGCTACTATAACGCTCAGGGCTGGTTAATTTTGGGCCAAATCGAGCATTATAGGAGCTGTGTAGCGGGATATACAGCCCTTATACAGAAAGTATAACAGCCTCGAGTTATCAAAAATTCTGTTGATCAGTGACTATACAGCAATGTGTGCTGCTTGGGTTGTTAAGTTAGATGTAAGTACGCTCAGTACGAATTGTAAAAGTGTCTGAAATAGAGTTTTATTATTATCAATTTTAATTTTAGGGTTTTTAGTTTGAGGGTAAAGGGGAACCTATTACTAAGACTTCGCGGTTCGTCTGTCTGTCTGTCTGTCTGTCACCTGGCTGTATCTCATGAACCGTGATAGCTAAACAGTTGAAATTTTCACAGTTGATGTATTTCTATTGCCGCTATAACAAAAAATACTAAAAACAGAATAAAATACTTATTTAAGTGGGGCTCCCATACAACAACGTGATTTTTTTGCCGTTTTTTGCGATAATGGTACGGAACCCTTCGTGCATTAGTCCGACTCACACTTGGGCGGTTTGTATAGCCTATATTTATCTGTAAGGAATGCAGATGATGTATTTCAATTCGTAACTTTACCGGTTCTTAGTAATCATAGAAAATTATAGTGGAATAACACTGGCTGCATGCGACGGGAAAACTACAAATATAACACACTTTAAGTTACCTTGCAGGTACTATAAAATACGTATAGAGTTTACTGTTTCAGCATTGCTTATTGGTCATATTTTAGATTCTTCTAGAACTACATACATAATTCTGTTAATTAATATTATCTTTGACCATTACTTAAGGGCTTGTTTCCTGCATCATCTCTATGGACGGACTGTATTGCGGTACATATACTTTTTGGTCACAGCTATAAGCTTTGTTCGAACAAAGTTAGAGTTTACTTTTGGTTAATGTGTGGTATAAAAGGATAAGATCGTCACTTAGTTGTTGCAGAACCCTTCGGGGTGCAAGTTACTTATCGGTTTTACTATTATGGGTGCGCTTTCTGACCTTCTACAAATCATGTTTCTGATAGACAAGAAAATATATTTTTCACTCTAGTTCCGTTAATGTTTATGACTTTGTTATTCTCTCATTTAACTAAATTTAGGTATTTCAGGGATTATAAATACTACTTGCAGCTGCATAAGTAATAACAGGTGCACTATTTTTTCGAAATGTATTTTCTCATAGCTTGTGAATAGTTTCAATTGTAGTGAGGACTGGTCCTTATCGGAAGTAGTATTGAGTTACACAATACGACAATAAGTAGACGCTCATATCCGAATCCTAACCGCTACAGTTGCGACATTATTCATGCACTGATGATTCGTATGAACGCGTGCGCCGGACAAGCGGTTATTTCTTTGAAGTTATTTTATGGTTTCCGGATAATGTGCTGAAATTACTGTCCAAACTTTGAAGAAGCAGAAGTCTTATTCGTCTATCTCACTCGAATGGAATTGAGCAATGTGAAATATTGACCCTTTTTTATTTCGTTATCTTTTCTTAAGCCTACATCTGTTTGTAAACTCCTTTCTTTTTTAATTTGACATGGGTTAAGAGAAAGTAGAGCTATAGTAATAAAAGTAAAATGTATTTTTTGCGAAAGTAGATTTTGAATTCGTTTACTCCATCATATCATTATTCATGTTGGATGATGGCGGCCACCGCGCCAGTGACGGGTTAAACTAACTGAGAGTGTTTGTGACTTTTTGCGCTGAAAGGATTCGTGTTATTATTGCGCACACGACTGTTGCACTTATTGTGAGCTAAATTTAATTATTATAAAAGTTCATTCAGATTATGAGCTCAATATTGTCCAAGCTGTAAAAGTGGATATCTTAAATAAATACCTACTATGTATGCACGGATGCACCTATATAAATGTATACTTATGGATTTGAAAGGTTGTTAATATTGGGGTTTTCAGAAATATTAGCCATGTTTAGTTTTTGAAGAGATAACATTGTGACCATCATGGAATGCCACCCTTTCAAAAAGTAAGTATTATCATTAATTACACAAAAGTAAGTAACTATTTTAAAAACAGAAGACAATAGTAATGTTACTCCGACAGACGCCTGTTTACTATTGTCACTCTCCTCTCGCCTCTAGCTCAGCGTAGGTAGACCTGAATAACGGTTGTATTGTTCCATGAAAGTTTTATTTTGCGAACTTGCAAAATATCGCATTGTCTTCCACATACCATAAAATGGTTGAACCTTTTTGCGGATTATACAATTTGCATATTGTTAAGTTTGCAGCCTTTGCAGGGTTTGTTTCGAGAATGATGACTTGCTCATATTATTGAACTTAGACTACAATAACCCTCTTTTGTTGTCCCTATAAGATATAGATCTATTTTGCGAACTTACAAAACGTCGCACTGTCTTCCGCGTAGCATAAAAGGAAGTAATTCCGTAAGAAATACGCCACAATACAAATGATTCAATTTGCATGTGGTGTATCTAAGGTCTGTGCCGACAATGTTGACTTACCACTAATATTAAACATTATTCGTGCCTGAACCAAACATGGTGTCTTTCGAGCGTCTGCTTATATTGAAGAAATCAAAGAATTCTTAAATTGAAATTGATTGAAAGTATTGAATAGGAATAGGTTCTCTTAATATTGAAACTATGCAGGCATTCGATTGTAGTTTATGGTAAGGATAATGTTATTCAAAAACAGTTTAAAAGTAATTATTGTCATTAAGCTTCCATGCCGACTTATTTAGGCACTAAAGTGGAATGTCATCTAAAGTATTTTGTCTGCTATTGTCATAACTAAACCTAGCCAAGAACTAACTACGGAAAAAAGAGTATTTTGGACGAAGGAGCCCAGAATTATAATAAATTACCTAAAGACACAAACGGGGTTCAAAGCTTACTAACCTTTAAGAAACTATTGAAATGCCACATCTTGAAGGATATGACATTAATGGAACGATATGGATAAATTTGTAATTTTACTAGCACCACGACAACTAACCTTAAACTAAATAACCTAACCCGCTTACTCCCTACGAAAAGCACTATTATATTTGTGAAAGCCTAAAACAGTGTATAAAACTGATCAATTCCGCTTATTCAAACGCACTGTGCCATAGGCCTTAACAAACAAGTCACTCACTATACACAATCTCCACTAACATTTTAACATCTACACTAATAAAAACGCTAATCGGTTATTTTATTTACTTATTAAAGTCGTAGTAGTCGTAGAAAAATAAATGTCTTAAACCGCAAACCGATATGTTAATGACAAACGAACACATACTGTAAAAATATCAATGAAATCCATACCTTATGTGCGAGGGAATAAAATTCGATATCTTCTGAATGGGCTGCAGCGTAGGCGGCCCACTTGTTCAGAAGATTAGGCGACAGTCTTCTGTTGTACAATCACAAAGACCACCAGCACTCTGTCCCTGTGTTAGAAAAAAATAAGTAGATCATACCGAATAATACAAAGTAGGAATCACTTTCTTACTCACATAGTTTTTGTTTAGGTAAGGAGTTATCCGGATGGATGATCCATCTGATGGTGCTCGGAGGATTTCAGGTGAAGGGATTCGTAGTAAAGCAGTCTGTAGTCTAGATTAGTATTTGCCCAAAACTTGGAATACAGGTAGAACGTACAGCCAATTAATTTGTTTGCGAAACACGCCCGTTGTGGCTCAGATTAATTTTATAATGCGGGTCCATTCTATTCTTCTTCTCAATTATCTCTTTTTAAGATCTTTTGTTTCTTTTCTTACTCTAAGTAAAATGCTCCACATGCTCCACACAAGCTTCGAACATTTCGCACACCTCTTCCTGTCCAAAGGCGTGCAAACTGGCCGGCTACATTGACATGTCAATCAAAGCAATACTTAAGTCACAGGTTTATGCAAAACGAATGGCGAGCCTCCACAATGTCCACAATTGATACAATGTATTACGGGGACGCTTCGAAAACCCGTCACGCCAATACCAAAGAACTGTTTTATTTCAGCCCTTTTTGGTACTTTAGAAAACCACTTTGCGTCATCTGCCTACCTTATTCCCAATGATTATAGCTCAATATCGTGTGATATACTGCAATATGTGTTTCTTTTTTGACGAAACATAATTTGCAACTGTCAAATCCTGTATGAGTTATGCCAATGGTTCCTTTGCACCTGCTTTTCATTGTGAAACTTAAGCTTTTATCTTACTAATTTATGTATTATAAATTTAAATGTTTGGATGAATACGTGTATGAATGAATGTGTGTATGAATGGATGTATGTTTGTGACTCAATCACTACAAACCGCCGGACGAACGGCTAAAAGGATCTGTATAAAATTTGAAGAAGACCAACTCAGCGAACTGCACGTGTGTGCTGGGGCACCTGTCCTACGGCAAGGAGATGGTGGCGTTCGTGCCCAGCATCGGACATAACCAGCGGGAACAACCCTGCTGTTATTTTTGTAACTTTAAAGCATGTTTCTATCTTGTAGGAAGTGATCAAATAATTATTTATTAGCTTCCAAAATATAAAAATAAATGGGTATCCATGTCCTAATATCGTGTGTATCACACTCCAGATTGAAGGTCAGTCCCGGAGTGAAGCCGAAGTGCGTCCGCGGCAAGTACGACCTGCCACCATTAAAAATATCCAGACGTTTTTATTTAGATACAGCTATTATCAGCGGCTTCGCTCGCGTAGTAGTAAGTAGTAAATTATTCCAAAGGATCGTTTATCGCGCAGATACATACATACAGGAACCCGCGCGCTTTGATTCTATTGGTCAACACTCGCTTGCGGAAAGGTGCGCTTGCGCAAGCCATGCCTTTTTAAACACAGCGTGTTTATGTAATACAAATATGTAAGTTCTGAACAAACTTGAGCTCTTTCGCCTCTGAAATACCTTTTGCTATTCCAGAAGCACTGTATTTAATAAGTTTCGGCACTTGGTACTTTTTCTGCATATTTCTTATTGTAGGTATTTTGAGACATCATAGCCCCAGTTTCACAGAAAAAATATTGGACAATTTATGTAAAAAAAAAGTCGGTGCAACTGGGACAAGTGATAAAAAGAAAAGAAAAAGATGAGGTTTATTATAGACATTTATTTTGATTCGTTTAGAACAATTAGAACAGTCTTTTACTCAAATATTAACATTAAATTACATACACAATTTATTGTATAAACTAACTTAATAATTGTACGATGTTACGAGAGAGGCGGATACAAGTTTTACAAACATTAACTAAAACAAACTTAAATCTATTTACAACAAACTTTACACAGTCTTTCTATATAAACATTATACTAATACACTATCATCATTTTCAGCCTTTTAATGTTCCCACTGCTGGGCCAAGGGCCGCCTCTCTGTGAGAGAGTGAATGAGCCTTAATCCACCGCGCGGGCCCAGTGCGGGATGGTGGATACTAATTATACACTATCTTATTCCAAAAACACTCAGCACAGACACTGTTGCCGACAGTGAACGCAAACTTTGCGCCTCAAGGCTGCTTGTAGCGCAGCCACCTCCTTTATTAAGTAGTCCACAGTCTGAGCCGAGTGATGATCTCTGAGCTTCCTCTACACTATCTTATTCTAAAAACTCTCAGCACAGACACTGTTGCCGACAGTGAATGCAAACGTTGCGCCTCAAGGCTGCTTGAAGCGCAGCCACCTCCTTTATTAAGGAGTCCACAGTCTGAGCCGAGTTATGCTCTCTGAGCTTCCTCCGGTGACGGCTCTGCTTAGCCGCCTCGTTGTTCCGCTCCCGCTGTTTGCGGTAGGCATCATCAGCGCCAGAGTTGTCGGAGGCGGAGCGAACTTGACGGCGCATCCGCGGGTTGTTGCTCAGCAACACGCCGCCATTTTTCGCCGCAATCACGGAGAGGGTATCGGCGTCGGCCATGCGATGAGGCCTCCTTGCTGCAATTTCGATGGGTTTCACGGGCGGAGACGTCGTCACTCGTTGCGGCACTGTCGGGTTAAATTGTACCGATTCTTGTCCTGAAGAACTTCCTCCAGGAGAAAAATGTTCCACTGGCGCGATACATCCACCATAAGGCAGATAGTGCGTTGGCACCGAATATTGCGGTGCGTAAATCCCGCTAGAATGCGAGCACTGAGTTTCTCGGTCGGCTGTGGTCGACAGGTCCAGAGGGACGTCGTCGGCGGTGTACGGTTTCCACAGAGACATGATTAGGTGCGCGTGCGTCGTTCAAGGGGCGAGCGGTGAATGATGCTGAGTGGTGTCCCCGCGCCTTTTTATTTAGACGAGTAAAAGGGGCGGGGCTCGGTGGGTGGGCGCACCCCTAACGCCACTGGGAGGGGCACAGATATGGGGTGAATTATACATGTGTGCAAATGAGTTTGTGGTGCAATGCATTGTGTATTTGAACAATTTTTTTCCGTGTGTTATAATATTATTTTATAGGTACTGGATTAATTTATGTGTTTTTAGTAGTCGGCTAATGTTAATCAAAATATCAACTGCATCTATTATTAGTTATTATTTAAATTATTATTCAACGTTTAATAATAAGGTATGGAACCTGAACTGACTGAACATCATGAAGAATAAACAAATAAAAATATGTTTAAAGAAAAAACTCTACGAAGTAGCATTTCTACCATGGTTTGACCCCATCAATTGACCAATCACATAGATGGAAATCCACATCGCGTCTTCCATCTCGCATGTGATTGGTCGATTGATAGGGTCAAAACCCTTTTGCATTGCCGAATTCACTTACGCAATTAGGCTGCTGGTCATTAAAGCAAGAAGACTTTTCGTCTTTTCGTTTTCCAGCTAATTAAGTGGAACTGGGCTGATCATGTCTGCAGGTTAAAGTTTATTCGATGGACCAAAGAAGTTACTGAGAGGGTAACAAGAGATCAAAGCAGAAGTAGAGGTGGACCACGGAAAATATGAATAAATATATTTTGGGAGAAAGGTGGTTGGATGACTAAAGCTACGGATGGGAATCAGTGGAAGGAAATGGGAGAGGTTTACGCCAAAGAGGCGAATACTGCTTACAGGTTTGATACACACTCATACAAAAAACAATGTTTTAGAAATAATTTAGCCAATAACATCTAGTGTAAGTAATAATAGGAATGAAGTAAAAACAACGCTTTTTATTTTATTTATAAGTTCTGAACATTGTTAATAATCTATTTATTATGTTTTACCTAATAGCAAAGAATTATTTATGCATAATGAATTATAATTATATTATTTTGCTGATGTCCGTTGGTAATATTTGCCCTATTTTAATCATTTAATCACTTGGTTTTTCACCTCATGTATAGTCATAACATGAAACAAATTTTTGTATGACCTACAGATAGTTTTGCTGGCTCTGGGTGTTTGTGTATGTGAGTTTATATGTTTGTAAACGCACCCACGATACAGGAAGAAATTCCTAGTGTAGAGCAACGTTTTTTTTTAAAAATAAAGAAAGAAAAAAGAAAGAAAGTTATCTGCGCAAATGACACATCATTATCTAAGTTTTAATTCACTAACAGGCTTCTATCTGACTTCGTTAACAACATGATGTCAAAAATAGTCCTAATGAGCATTTAAGATGTCTTTCTAATGATGTTTACAAGCAGCTATCAGTCCTATAATTATCTGTATTTTATTTAATAATTCGTCGGTCGGAGTCATTACTGGAACATCTCCAAAATTATGTGTTTTAGACTAAGTATGCAGAATGATAGAAAATTAAATGCTCTTTCCAAATCCCTACTGGAACAAGTCATACGCGTTCATCTTACTAGTGGAAACGACATGTACCGGCAGATAATTATTATAGTGTCTTAAGTCATTAAAAGTATATTTCGAAATGTTCCAGTATGACTCTGAAAATTATATATTTTCTATACTGAGTTAAATATTATTTTTTCGTATTTACTTCATTAACGCTCTGAACGTGGTAAACCGATGAACAAACTGCATTAATTTTCGTAATTATGAATAAAAATATAAATTCCAGTTCCAGAGCTCGAAAATGATTCAATTTAGCCATTTCAAAATTTGTGTATGACAAGGATAATGTGAAGAACGGTCAGTTCAGAGGTAAGTTTTATTGTTTTTTATTCAGGTTAAATCTGAACTTAACTCATGAGTGAAATTCTATCTGTTCATAAAATGCATGTACTATTTATTATTGTTCTTGTTCTTATTAACATATGAAATTGATTTAGATGATTGGTTATTGGTGGAGAATAAAAATCTGAAATAATAATCTGTGATGAAGAATGGAACCGTGATGCCGTGAGACGGTGTCCGGGAACACATCAATTCTTACCCGAGGAAAGAATTGCATTATTGTCGAGCAACTTTTAGTAAACAATACCTAGATGGCGATTTGAACTTATCTTTGATGTATCGACAATACAAGGAATTATGTCATAAAAAAAGTAAACCTATAGTCATGCAAGGATCTTACGAACACATCTTTCGAAACGATTTTAATATTGCGTTTCATAACCCAATGAAAGGTCAATGTTCGTTATGTCTGTCTTATCAAAATGCTAATGGTGATGATAAGATACAATTAAAGTGTGTTTATGACAGACATTTAGAAGAAAAGAATTTGTGCTGACTGGCAAAAAAATCTTACTGAGTCTTTACCACTATGCTCTAAAAGTTTTGGGCGTTAAATCAATTACGCACAAGTACTTAGCACTTGGACACACCTCAAACGAGGGAGACAATGTGTATAGTTTCATTGAACGGGAAAACACAAGAATATAAAAAAATTGGATCCATTTCCGTCCCATCGATGAGCAGTGGTGGCCCAATGGTATCGGCCGCGACTTGCAAGTTGTAGGTCGTGGATTCAAACCCAGACAGGCGCTTTACTTTGTGTAAATTATTTCATCACCATTGCTCTCAAAAACGGTGAAGGAAAACATCGTGAGGCAACCGGCATGTCCTAGAACCAAAAATTCGAAGACATTTGACATCCACCAACCCGCACTGGGCCCGCGTGGTGGATTACGGCCCATTCCCTCTCACAGAGAGGAGGCCTGTGTCCCAGCAGTGGGAACATTAATAGGCTGATGATGTGATGATGTGATTTCCGTCCCATCACAATGGGTATAAATAATTCAATGTCAAAGAAGACTAGGACTCCATACGCAGTAACTGACTTGGACTGAACTGACATTTTTAATTTGAAGCCATTGGTAAAACAGTTTCGGTTAACAATAATGGTGATCGAGTAGTATAGAATGACATACGAAAAATTTTTATGCAAGTATCTTCTCCATACTACGTTTTCTACGACGACGCCTATACAGAAACGTCGATGAAATGCCTGAACGTGCGTCACAAAATAAAGGGCAAAAATTCAGAAAATTTGGTCCCAGACATTCAGAATAATACCTTAAGCAGCCAACGATATCGAGCTCGAAGAAAAGAGATTTCTTATGTGATGCCAATGTGATTCCTAGCCGCGACTATTACGAAAATTTGGAGGCAACAGACAACATTGTTGAACATGAAGATAACTTCGAGAGTGATTATTTTTTATTAATATGCGATTCTGTTATGATGTTGTTGATCAAAACGTTCATTATTACTGAATTTTGAATAAACCTTTTTCTTGTATAAATTGTTGTTTTATATAAATTTAATTAGCAGATCATTCACAAGTATTCCACTAGATCTCTATTAATAATCCTATTTTATTAAGTTTCACATTACATTATTGAAACATTCGGGAATATTCCATTAGATCTTCACATTGCCTTAATTTTTCTATTTCACTACTGGAACGTTTCAAAAAATTACAAATATCTTAAAAAGTACAAATATTGCATACCTAATAACAATCTTATAATAAAATAAAGTTTTTTTACGATATGTAGGCATATCAAACATCAAAATAACATAAAGTTAAGTCAACAAAATTTTCATTTCAAAATATCTAAAAACTTTAACTTGGATTATCTCAAAACAGCATATTTTGAATTGTACCGGTAATGATTCCGACCGACGAATTACTAACCAACATATAAGAAAATACCCTCAGGTTTTTTAAATTCTACTTTATTTTACGCGTTCATTATAAAACATAAAATAAAATCGTTAGAATAATGAATTAATACAAAGAATAATAATTAATAAACCGTTAAATTAAATGGGAGCCATTTAATTTAACGGTTTATTAATTATTATTCTTTGTATTAATTCATTATTCTAACGATTTTATTTTATGTTTTATAATGAACGCGTAAAATAAAGTAGAATTTACCCGTTTAAACCGTTAAATTAAATGGGAGCCATTTAATTTAACGGTTTATTAATTATTATTCTTTGTATTAATTCATTATTCTAACGATTTTATTTTATGTTTTATAATGACCGTGTAAGGATATCATATCTGAAATAAATTATTCGAAAGTATAGGCGTTTTTAGTAAAGGCATAACGGTGGTAGCTCGTAGCAAGCTACGGCGTAGCACGTAGCGCGTAGCACGTAGCCCACCTGTGGTATGTTTCGCTATGATAGTCACCCCGCACGTTGGGTAATGGCAGCCAAAAACATCCATTATGTGTGATGAGAGCCCTCATATAATATTAAACAAAATTATACTATCTTGATCCACAAAATAGGAATTTAAACGAATCAAAACTGTAAAGTTATCAACAAATGATAATATACTCACAACAAAAGTAAAGTATGTTTAAAAGTAAAAGTAACCTATCATAGTAAAGTCCAGAAGGTAAGCAAATTGAATAACAATAAATTTAAAATAATTATGTATACCTGGCTAAAGTCAATGGACTATACTGATGTAGAAAACCTCATAAAAACATAACCAACCCTGCATAGCACATGCACACACACATACATAAATACACACATATACTCAAATACACACATATACACACCCTAACATACACAAACACACACTTAAACGCACACTTCAGCACGTTTGTTAACTCTTCTATTATTTTCATTGATTCTGTCTGATGTAAGATTACTGTCACTTTATTACGGGGAAGACACTGGCACCTGCAACACAGTTTTACTAGCGCAGGTGCTAGGGAATCCTATAATCTAAATTGTATTCATTATGTCAATAAAGAATTATTATTATTATTATAGAGTAGTTTCTTTTACCAGACTTGTCTGAAGCTTTTCAGATTATAAGCTCGGTAATCTCTCAGCAAGTTGCGCCTATTCAGTTATCAACTTGTCACCCAGGCTATGGTTGTTTAAAAACCCTCTCGGCTGCATCTCTAGGTATAAGAAAATTTAATTACAAACGTAATGTATTCTATGAAGTTAGTAAGAAATCAAAATGAAAATTGACAAAATCATGCAATGACAAACTGCCCTCACATACGTAACGAAAACTTTCTAACAAAAATGAATAACTCCACCAAACAACTAATTACAAGAGCACGCGCCGACCTCAGCCTCTACCTGTGTGCAGTACACCAACCGACCATAAACATCCGTTTACAATACGGGTGCATTGTTTAGCTCTGTGCCTGATCTACAAAAGGTAGCCATTTTTACAAAACTTTAATTTACTTTTATGACTCTTTTAAACACATTTTTTGGAGATAAGAGGTGGCTTAGAATTTACTGAAATTGAATTAGTAAAGTTTTATTGCCACTGCTTAGGACGGTGGCATGGTATTCAATTGTGAACAAGTACAAAGGCTTCTTAGAGTCTTTGTATTTGTTCACAATTTAGACCTGCAGACACGCTGCCAAGTTTGGCATTTTTATAAAAAAATTACTTGAAAATTACCCAACTAGTTGCTTAAAATCCGTATTAGCTCCTTGTCTACTTACTTTGTTTATCCATAAATAATTCCACCTGCCACAATATTTTTTAATTTTAGGGTTATCTGAAACAATTTCAATGCTCAACTTTAACAATTAACAATACTGACTAGACAGTTAGCTACACTTTATCTTTCCAGTCCCAAACAATTGTAAAACTTCATATTCATAGAAAAACTCCATTGAATCATCTAAGTAACAAATCCCCATTCACCGGACCACCGTGACATCATAATTGAGCAAAGAGTTACACGCACAATGCGACTGCCGGACGACAGTTGCGACATATTGTCGCATGGCCGCGTCTGTGCGCTATGTCGCGGACTTGCGCCTGAGTGCACGACGGACATGTTACGAAAATGATTTATATGAATATTGTATTTATATAATAGTTCGGACTGTCTGTCAGTCGATAATTATGTTATGTTATGTTAAAGAAAAACGTTTCCCCACACTAGGAATTTCTCCTGTATCGTGGGTGCGTTTACAAACATATAAACTCACATACACAAACACCCAGAGCCGGAACAACTATTTGTAGATCATACAAATAATTGTTCCGTGCGGGAATCGAACCCACGACACGCAGCTAAATTACAATAAAATTATTTTGTGTGCCTTCCCTTACTTGGATAAATTGTCAAATAGACAAAATAATCACATTCACATGCTTAATAAGCATCTGCACTTTCTTGTGAGTCACTATAGTGATAAACTAGTTTTTTTTGACATCAACATTTTTGTTGGTAAATTAAAGTCGACAGGCGATACTTTGTATCTGCCTCTTAGGGTAAGACATCAAATAGCTCGGCTATTATCTTATACAATAAACTCAGACATAAGTAGTATGTCGAAGAATCCAGTTATTATTGATATTAGTAATAGTACTAATTTAAATATGGTCAATACCTTGAATAACGTTAGCAAAAATGCTATTAATATTTATTCTTTAAACTAGTTGATAGGACAAGGGAGGGTACCAATAACGGAGTAGTTACGAGTATATCCACCATCAAAAAGGTACCTTCTTGCTCGCAAAAAATTAAAATTAATTTGAAAAAAAGGTCTGAGCAGAATTCTCTGAAATTATTCCATCAGAATATTCAGGGTTTTTCTTCGAAGGAATTGGAAATCGAACTGTTTTTAGAAAAATCAATGTTAGAAATTGTTTGTTTCACTGAGCATTGGCTGAAAGATTATGCAATGTTAATCAATTATGAAAATTATACAGTGGGCAGTTGTTTTAACAGAAATATTATGTTGCGTGGGGGTTCACTTATTTTAATTAAAAATGGTATTAAATCAAAACCTCGTAAAGATATAGTAGACCTATCAGTTGAACATAGTGTTGAACTGTCCTGTGTTGAGCTGGATAAGCATGTCATAGTGTGCGTTTACAGACCCCCAAATTATAAGAACTACTCTATATTCGAGTCAGTGATGGAAGATGTTTTGGCAAAACTTGCAATGGGTAATAAACTAATAATTGTCTGTGGTGACTTTAATATTAATATTCTAGAAGATAATTCAGACAGCAGTAGGTTATTAAATCTCTTTAAATCATTTAATTTGTCACATGTGTTTATGGAACCAACCCGAACTACACTGACTTCTGCTACATGTATTGATAATGTTTTTTGTAGCTGCAACTACTTGGACAAGGCCATTATAAATTCTCTGCCTTCGGATCATAGTGGGCTACTGGTAGCCTTTGAGTCCATTATGCTAATAAAACAAGTGCAGATTCAATCCAGACCAATAACATCCGGTAAATTAAATAAATTTAACAGCACTTTAATCAGTAAGTTAAGCAACCAGGACCTCACAGTGAATGATGGTAATATTTTGTATGATGAAGTTTTCTCAGTGGTTCAAAAAGAGTTCAATAACACTTTTAAGAAGAAAACTAAAACTATATGCCCTAAGTTTTTATTCAGTGACTGGGCGACTACAGGGCTTAGAAAAAGTAGGGAAAGACTTTACGAGCTATATGGGCTTAAGCCTTGTATTAACACTGAAACGTTTAATAAGTATGTCGCTATCTCAAGAATTTTTAAAAATGCCTGCAAGGCAGCTAAGGTCTTGTACATTAGCAATAAGGTTAAATTAGCAGAAAATAAAATCAAGACGGTTTGGAAAATTATAAACAATGAAACGAATAGGAATAAAAGAAATAGTAGTGATTACACGCTTGAGACCACACACGGACTTATTAGAGATAACAAAAAAGTTGCGCAAGAATTTGTTAATTTCTTTACCAACATCCCAATTAAAACTACTGAAACTTTAAATTCTTCGCCCTCGCTTGCTTTTGGATTATTAAACGCGAACGTTTCATCAAATTCAAATTCAAATTCAAATTAAGTTTATTGCATCCATAATGTACATACAGGTGGTAAATATAAGTTACAGAAACAATTATGGACCCTGTCGGGCACAGCAACAATCTAGATACAGTCAGTGTCTAGGAGAGAGGAATAATGCTTAATAATTTTCCTATATAATTAACATTCAAGTATGGGTTAAATATACTAATATGTATGTGTCATTCTGTGTGTATGTTAAATTATGTGTTATTTTTACTTAGTTGTTTATTCGATAACATTTTTGTATTTATTACAATTAGTTTATTTGATATTCATAGATTATATTTATTAAAATTAATACTTAAAAGGTCCATATTATATTGTGCGTCAATTAATTATTAATGTCATTTTCCTTATCGAGTTAACAGCAATCTTTATTTTTAATAAAATTAATATATAAATGTCCATATAATATATTATAATTCTGAGTCAATTAATTATTAATTTATGTAATTTTACTTATCAAGTTAACAGTTGTCTATATGTTTAATAAAATTAATACTCAAATAAGTCCATATTTTATTTTGAGTCGCATCTTGCCCGATTGTATTTAATTTTTCACATATAAACCCCATGACAGTAATAAAAGCTTTTAAGCAAATCAAGATCAAACCGACTGAAGATCTGTGGGGAATGTCCATCAAAGCTTGTACCTCCATTATTCAGTCTATAGCGCCGTACTTAGCGTTGATTTTCAATTTGTGTGTGGATCAAGGAGATTTTCCGGATCTAATGAAATATAGTAAGGTTATACCACTTTTTAAATCCGGGGACAGTAAAGACACAAATAATTATAGACCAGTATCCGTGTTGCCGGTTTTCAGCAAGGTATTTGAGAGGATAATGCTAAATCAAATGCTCATTCATTTTAATACGAATAACATCTTGCATGATAGACAGTATGGTTTCACCAGAGGACGTTGTACAACTGACGCTGGTGTCGCTCTATTAAAACACATCTTTGATGCGTGGGAAGATTCGCAGGATGCCATTGGTATCTTCTGCGACCTGTCGAAGGCGTTTGATTGCGTTAATCATGAAACATTACTTCTGAAACTTGAGCATTACGGGCTAGGTCAATCAGCGTTAAGTTTAGTTAAATCTTATTTGAATGATAGACAGCAATTAGTTCAAATAAACGGTGTGAATTCGTCCGGGTTAAACGTTAAAATGGGGGTACCCCAGGGCTCAATTTTAGGTCCTTTCTTATTTTTAGTATACATAAACGATTTACCCCGTTTATTGGAAAACAAACTTAACATGGTGTTATTTGCTGATGACACATCTTTAATTTTTAAAATAAATAGACGTACTTGTCAGGTTGACGACGTAAATAACGCGCTACGGCAGGTTCAGGATTGGTTCACTGCCAATAATTTAGTTTTAAATGGTAAAAAAACCAAGTGCGTAAAATTTTCCTTGCCGAATGTCAAAAGTACTGATTGTGACATTATATTAAACAAGGAGAAGCTAGAATTCGTCGATAAAACGGTTTTCTTGGGGATCACGCTGGACTCAAGGTTGCAATGGGGTCCTCATTTGGTATCCCTTGCGGGGCGGCTGAGTTCGGCGGCTTATGCTGTTGGAAAGATTCGTCGGTTGACGGATGTGGATACCGCCAGACTAGTCTATTTTAGTTATTTTCATAGTATAATGTCTTACGGTATCTTACTATGGGGAAGGGCTGCAGACATTGAGTCAATTTTTATTCTGCAAAAACGAGCCATCAGAGCGATATACAATCTTCGCCGCCGCGATTCTCTAAGGGAACTGTTTAAGGACATTAACATCATGACGGTTCCTTGTCAATATATTTATGAAAACATCATGTACGTAAGAAAGAATTTACATCTTTTTAGTAAAAACGGCGACAGACATAATTATGTTACTAGAAATAGGGACCAATTAGTTCAACCAGGTTTCAGACTGGCTAAAGTAGCCTCATCTTTCATGGGGTACTGTACAAAATGTTACAATAAAATTCCTCCCCACATTCTTGAACTGAATGAGACGAAGTTTAAAACTTGTATAAAACGCACACTATGCAGGCTGGCATATTATAAGTTGAGGGATTACATCAATGATAAAAATGCTTGGCTAAATGCTAGTCCTGCTCCACAGCCACTAGGGCGCAGAAACAAGTGATATGCAGAACATTATTGTTTTGAATTATTGTTGGACCTTCTGAAGACTGTATAAATATATTTGTATTGTATAAACTCAATTTCATTCATCAAGGTATGTACTTATATGTACCTAAATATTGTAAAAAGTTTTTTTTTTTAAAAGAGTAAGTATGGAGTTTCTTGTGCATTCTTCTCCATTACAAGCTACTTTCCGAATGCACGGTAGAATCAACTATTATTATTTGTAAAATGTAACGTTCAAAAGTGCCGCTTGGTGGCCTACTTGAAATAAAATATCTTTGTCTTTGTCTTTGCAGCGCAGCAGTCAATCGCTCAACCATTGCGCCAACCGTGCGCCCAATAATTGAAAACCTGAAGTTTGGTTTATAGTATTTTTGGAAAGCATTCCAAAATGTTGTTTTGTACTGTCGTTGCAGGTAGCCAGAAGCCTGAAATCTGACACCAGTCCTGCCTAGAGATACCATGTTACCTAGCTACTGAGTTGTGGGGGTCAGATAGGCAGTCGCTCCATGTAAAACACTGGTATCAGCTGAATCCGGTTAGACTGGATATGTTACCCAGCTACTGAGTTGTAGAAGTCAGATATGACCTACCGTTGGCATGTACATCTTAAGCTTTCTGGTAAGAATGCACCACTGCAACTCCTAAAAGCCAGAATCAACAGTGGCGACCACCAGAAAAGCGCCCAGGGAATGATGCTCGACGAAGTACCGGAGAATGAATTTAACTGTCTTGGATCCCGCAACGAAATTAAAAAAAATAAGTAAAATTTTAAGATATAATATAGCATGGCATACTTTTGTTTACCCTTATTATATTTACGCAAAACCGCTTACGCATAATGATGTTTAAGCATAAAATTCTGCAGCATAAATTTATTTACGCATAATGATATTAAAACATAATTTGTATACTCATATCAAATACGCATAATAATTAACACACAAAAATATTTATTTTATTCTGTTTTTAGTATTTTGTGTTATAGCGGCATTATCTGTGAAAATTTCAACTGTCTAGCTATCACGTTTCATGAGATCAGTCTGGTGACAGACAGATAGACGGACCGCGGAGTCTTAGTAATAGGGTCCCGTTTTGACCCTTTGGGTACGGTACTCTAAAAAAATTGTTGACGGAGCCCCGCTGCGCGGGGGTCCTATTTCTGTATGCAGGGTCTAAAGTAACCTAACATGAACCTACGAACCTAGATTAGGATCCATGTCGGGGTGCCCTAAACTCCCGAGCTCGCTTCACTTGCTCTTGAACTAATTCTTTGGAATAATTAATTAATAAAGATGTCTAATGAATAACAGTTATTAATAAATCGTTTGCATGAAAATTTAAAATAAATACGTTAACACAGACAAGACTGCGTGAAGTCGGTTTTGCAGCGAGTTGTTTCTGTCACTAAATTTCGTAGCACAACATATTGACATTTTATGACACCATTTCAATTTTAAATTGAAAATGCTACTGTACTGTGAGGACTCTGCCTAAGAAGGCAACCTATTTGCCTTAGTAAGACTGGCAGCAGATAACTAGTTTTGCAAGGTAGTTAAAATAAGAACGCTTGTCATGTTTATATAAAATTATGATAGAATAGATCTAGATTGTTCGCCTGAAGGCAGGCTCATATTAGCTAAAATATAATAAGTAAAACCAATATATGTTTCATTGCCGGTACACCTCTGTCTACCCCCCTACATTTGGTAGCAGCGCCGGGTAAAGTATCCCAGGAAATAATAAAAAATATGTAAAAAATCGCGTGTATACGGCGTACAGTATACGTATAAAAAACCTAGAAGAAAAGTATATTAAAGACGGTATAGTTCGCGTGTGCATGGCGATACAGTGCACGAAGCCCTATCGGCGTATATTAAGCGAGATAACTGATATCAGAGAGTGCCGTTTCCTCTCATTCCCTCCCATAAGCGGATGGAAGGAAAAATAAAGCTAAGTGGTTTTCTTATTTTGTATTATTGAGCGTGAAGCAAGCATGATGGATAAATATTATTCGGGTACGGACGGCTACTGCCTGGAGGAATTTCTAACCGAATTCAAGTCGGTGGCCGAAACAAATGAATGGAGAAAGAGCGACTACAGCCTGATTTTAGGAGGATTTCTACACGGAGCCGCATATTATTATTATCGTACTATTTTTGAGTATGATATGGACTTCGCAGTGTTGTGCGATTGCTTGAGGAGTGAATTTTTAAAGTTTCATCGCAGATGTCGTTATTGCGAACAGCGCATAATAATCTCTGAAATAAAAGCTGAGGAAAAACAACTTGATGTATTGTGTGAGGGTGTTAATACACATTTATTTTCTAGTATTGTGATGAAGGACGAACAAACACAAAACAATGTTCAGTGCAGTGAGGAAATCGTTGACCACGTTGACGAAGAGGCCGACGCAATTGTTGACGATGTTGATCACGCCGACGGAGAGAGCTGCATGTTCGAGAACGATGTTGACCAGTCCAGCAGAGACGACAGCCCCGTCGATGACAAGTTTGAGGTGGAGTCTACGTTCCAGGGCGAGCGCTCGGACGGCCCAACTGACGACGTGTTGGAGCCCCTACCCAGCAGCGTATGTGCGGACGAGGGTATTGTATTGTATCGGTCCAGTCCAATTTGCTCCGATAATTCCGATTATCTTTCAGAGAACCATGTTCAGATTCCATCAGAACAACGAGTTGCAGTTCCATCTGAATGCCAAAGTTTTGTTTCGAATGTTAACATGCAGAATCACATTGATTACAACCATAATATTGGAAATAAAATTGAAAAAATTCAATCTGACATAAAACAGAAATTTATAAATGTCATTTTGAAAAGAAATGATTTGACAGCATTTAAGAAAAGTTTTTCTCAACCGGAAGTTATTCGTAAGAAATTTAAAGGAGTCTTTAATAAGGTTTCTTATTGCGCCGACATACATTCAAAGAAGGCGATCATTAAAAAGATTATGATCCGAGTTAAATACAAAAGTGTTTATAATGAAACTTCTTGGGGAGCAAGGTTTCGTAGAAAGAAGATGACTATGATTGTTGTAAATAAAAATCCGATTCAGTTTTACCATAGATGTAATTTAGCATTAGAATATTTGCATTATGTTCACGATAAACAAATAGAACTCGTAAAATGCAAGTTTTGGAAATTTTATAGAAAGAAGATTAGGTATAAAGTGTAGTAAACAATTCATAATTATTGTGTAAATAATTTGTTAGGTAACATGATGTGATTGTTGTGATGTCTTATATTTTGTGCTTTATTAACCAATGTTTTCTTTTCATGTCGAGCAAATGAATAGGATCCAAACTAGAAGGAATATGCGATGCGCGCTGGGCATCGATAGAAACTTAAAGCAATTTATTATTTTAATGATTTATCTGTATATGTGTTGGTGAAATTAAATACTCTTCTGTCTTGTCTTTATTTGTAAAATAGGATTAGCTTTTGAAGTAGCAGACAAAGTCTCAAATACAAATCCATAAGGACTAAGTCTGAAACAGTAAAATGTTAATAAGAAATATTTATTTATAAACCCATAAGGGAAATAAATGATAAAAAGCATAGTTGTCAGTCTAGGAAATGGTTTGACACATAGTGCCACAGATAATATAAAAAGCACAAGTGTCAAAACCTTGTCAAAAGTAAAGCTTAGTGGTCATTAAAAAATTGGTTCGACACATAGTGCTATAAACAACACAATAAAGCACAGTGTTCATTACATTAGAATTAGATTTATTTATACTCTATAGCCACAGATTTGTTAGGCCGGACCATAGATACAGAATGGTATGTGGAGTTATAAGGTCCGTTACAGATAAACAGAAATAATATTGACATGATTGATTATGTAGGATGTCATGAGCTAAGGAATAGTTTGACACGTTGTGCCATAGATAATATTAAAAAAGGCACAGGTTAAACAGAAAAACGCGATATGATAGAAAAGCTAAATTGAGAATAATTATGCCGAATGACTAAAAGACTAAAAAATAAATAAAAAAAAAATGTATATAAAGGCCCGTATCGAATAGATAATCTGATGTAAATTATGTAATAAAAAATAGTAGACGAGTTAGAGAGATAGTACATGTAAATAGATTAAAACCTTTTTAATGTTAGAGTAGAATAAGAGATAGGTTTAAATAGATAAGAATAGGTTAAGGTTATTCAGGTTTCCAAGGAATGGGAATTAAAAAAAAGGAATAGGAATGTCAACTGTCAATTTGATTCACTAAAGCTAATAGGGATGGGGGAGTAGGAAAAAGTATCGATAGTTTGTCGACTTTTCAAAATAGTATCGATATTATCTCAATTAATAAAATTTTCTCTTTTGCATATGCTGATGGATTGTATGCCGCTGGGTGAAGAAGAGGCTGGCAACATTAGCTACGCATCGAAGAAATTTGTGATTATATGTTATGCGATTAGGGCTACATAGGCTCAAACCAGGATAATAGTATAACCCGGTGGGTTCTTTAAGGTATTAGTCATAACTGAAACCGACTTTGCTAACGGGGCATAGCCTTTGCAAAGGATGTCGAGTTGACATCATTGGTCCAGTTGATGGCTGTTGTTTAATTAAAAATATAAATATATTTATCAATTTAAATCCTGGTGCAAGTTCTATGAATAGGATTTGAATTCGATGCGATCCAGCCTTTCCTTCTCTGGCCTGATAAACGCACGAGATCGAAAAATTGTATCATATCTGAATTTTTAGAAATTTAAACCCCATCCGGGTCGATGTGAGTTGACGCATCATTTTGTTAGTGTCGGGAGGACGCCTTGGTCCTTTTCCTGGGGTTTTGGGCAAGGAGGTTCAAGCATGACGGCGTAGATTTGTTAATGCGTATGCGCACGTTAGCCGAAGTTAAAAGCACATATTGGAGCATCCGATAACTCGTTTGTCATGACTTAAGCCTTCCCCTTTTAAGGGTCGTACCTCAATTGTTAATGTGATTCCCCAGTTAGGTAAATGCTCGGGTTAGTATAAGGTAGGATTGATGTTACCTTTCAAAACTTGGAATAGAAGCACCTCGTATGACTCTGCGCGTCTATTCTTAGGGGCGTAGCTCATGTGAGGACTCTGCCTAAGAAGGCAACCTATTTGCCTTAGTAAGACTGGCAGCAGATAACTAGTTTTGCAAGGTAGTTAAAATAAGAACGCTTGTCATGTTTATATAAAATTATGATAGAATAGATCTAGATTGTTCGCCTGAAGGCAGGCTCATATTAGCTAAAATATAATAAGTAAAACCAATATATGTTTCATTGCCGGTACACCTCTGTCTACCCCCCTACAGTACTATAGCTCGTAGCAAGCTAAGGTGTAGCACGTAGCACGTAGCGCGTAGCACGTAGCCCACCGGTGGTATGTTTCGCTGTGATACACCCCGATGTCACCCCGCACGTTTGGTAATGGCAGCCAAAAACTTCCATTATGTGCGATGAGAGCCATCATATAATATAATTAAACAAAATTATACTATCTTGATCCACAAAATAGGAATTTAAACGAATCAAACTGTATAGTTATCAACAAATTATAATATACTCATAACAAAAGTAAACCATGTTTAGGTAACAGTAAAAATAACCTATCGTATAATATCTTCCATCACCCGAATGGTAACCATGTCGAAGTAGTTACTAACAATTTCTTTGTCATATTTGCCGATAAAATGCAACTGAACGGTTCTGAAGATCACGTATAAAAACGTAAATAAATTTTGAAAATCTGGAAGTGGACCCCTGACCACAAGTCTCTTATCTGAAGCTTTTCACATTATGTTCTCGGTGTTCTCTCAGCAAGTTGCATTGTCTCAGTTATCATCTTGTCAACCAGGCTATAGTTGCTCAAAAACTCTCTCGACTGCACCTCTAGGTATAAAACAATTAAATCAAAACGTAACGCAGCTATGAAGCGTGCTATGAAGTTAGTAAGATATGAAAACTGTCAAAGTCATGCAACGACAAACTTCCCTCACATACGTAAAGAAAACCTAAAAAATAATAACTCCACGAAATTTTTACACGGGCACACCATCAAAAGGGCGAGGCATCGAAGGGCGCATCATCTAGCGGGAATTGGTGCAGTTGCGGTGAAATAATAATGTGTGTTTCCTGTTGCTCTGTATTGGAAATCAGTAGCATACAACATTATCAATTACTTACATATACGGGGTGCTATATGATTTTGAATAAAGTAATCTGTATGTGTAGTATTTTAAATTCATACAAAAATGTTGTGAAACGTAAACTCCTATTGTTCTAAGCTGATAACGGGAGGTAGATACTCAAACAATTGTTTCAGATCATAGTTTTAAGGCCCAAGTTGGGAAAGCAGTATGTCACAAAGTAGCTGTTTGTGTGGCTTTCAATGTGCCTTGCAGTCGGTTTACTTAGACCCCCGAGGACGATAACAAAACTCAATATTTTTTATGTCATTGGAATAATAACAGTAAACTGGATCGCCCCTTGCCCAAATATTACCCTTCGATGAGGGTGTCGCAACTATTGACAGCATGCTGACAACCTAGGCAACTCCAATATTAAAATATCAAGTTGATGTTTTACATCAACTGGTTACATGCTAAAATAGAACGTAAGCGTAAGGAATATGGTGGTTTTTTTGTAGTTGGGTGGTTTAGGTATTCGTAAGGTCACGTATGCACAGACATAGTGATTAATTTGACAATTAAACGTAATTTTTTGTATAGCATGTGTCGCTCACGCCATTTATGAAACGCGGTAAACGGGATCTCTCGAACGTTATAGGTTCGCCGCTTGAAACAAAGATGTTGGTAAAATGCAAGACACATTTACATAGTTTGTATTTGTAAAGGCTATTGAAGTGAAGATATATACACCTAATTTTTATAAAGATACCAACTACCTTAGGATCAAGCTTACTTAGGAATAATAAATATTTCTTAGGAATGCTTATGATGTAGAAAAGGAGATCGCAAACTATCTATACCTATGACTCACAGTTGGCGTTCACGGACCTGAACCTATCTATCTAGCTTTAAATAAATAAAGTGTTGTATCCTTACAAAACTTTATTTATTTTAACCAGTATTTTACTACGAGTACCTACCTTCATCGAAAAGCTCCGTAAACGAAATGTGGTGCAATAAAACAAAACACACTTCAAGGGTGCCTTCGACCATAAAACACAATTATTGGAACTACAATGTGCAAACTACATTTGGAAAGGCTTAACGCAAAGACTGTAACAATGATATTCTGCATTGCTTGTGAAGACAACGGTACCTACGGACCTGAATAGTGGAATTAGCACTATTGTGTGATTGAGAATGACTTACAGGGCATTGTTCAGTACCTACTATTGTTAATTAGATATAGAACAACCATCTCACTCAGGAAGGCGGATGAATCGTAACAAAATGACTCTTATTTCGACGTTATAAAAGTCAAGTAACTCGCTTTCGTGATATAGAACAACTATACCCTTATTTTATACAATTTGTATGTAGCAGCTCACAAATACGTGTCCGGACTAATTTGTAATAGTACGGTGCGACGGGCAGCGTAGTATTTCTAAACCGAATAGACAAATTAAGCTGTTGTCTAACGTTCAATGATCAGCTAAATGAGCAGCAGTTGCCGCGCGCCGCGGTGGAGCACAAAGATACAGCATGCGACTGACGTATAAGACAAATGTTACATAGTATAAACTTTACAATATTGTTCCGACCCATCTAAATGTGCACATTGTGCAACGCTACATCCCCGACAGTGAGAGAGGCGGTATGAATGAAACTTGTGCAACCAATGCACGGGGCCACGGGTAGGCAGATATGTGCCTAAATGAAATACTTTTTAAGGCTTCCACCGTCGCAGAGTAATGCTATAAAGTCAGATTCTTTATACCAATTTGCAGACGACACGTGTATTTTGGTCGCTAATAAAAACATCCAAGCTGCTCAGGAATCCCTACAAAGTAGCTTTGATCAAGTGTGTAAATGGGCTCATGACGTAGGACTGGTAATAAACGCATCTAAAACTAAAATTGTTCACATACATTCATCACACAATAAATGCTCCACTATACCTACAGTTATAGCACACGAACACACTTGCTTACATGGCTCGCCTAAGACTTGCAAATGCCCGTTATTAGAAGTGGTTGATAAACATATGTATATCGGTCTAGTGGTTGATAGCCGATTCTGTTGGGGACCTCACAAATACTACGTATGCAACAAACTGAGGTCTATCCTAGGTAAACTTAGCGTACTAAAATGTAAACTACCCTATAAAACGCTAAGAATGTTATACATGGCCCTTGCAGACTCGGTTATCAACTACGGACTCAGCAGCTATGGGAGAACTTATCATACATACTTGACAGATATCTATAAGCTACAACGAAGAATATTAAAAGTAATTACGCCTAAACATATAAACAAGAAGTTCGAAAACAGTGACGAAGATCTTTTTAAATACTGTAATGTTATGAATGTGTTCAATAAAGTGGAATTTTTCACTCTTACTGAAGTGAACAGACCCGAGCTGCTAATCGAAAAAACAAGATCTGACTTTCTTCGAAATATTAAACATAAACATAAATACAGCTTACCAAAATACAATAATGTGTACGGGATGAGGGTTGCAGAATACGTGGTACCTCTTTTTCTTAATAAGCTTCCAGACGACTTGCAAACTTTATACAAAAAGGGTTCGAAAGGTTGTAAGTACAAATTAAAACGTTTCCTGACACAGTAAAATGCCCCAATTAAATTAATTTATCTTTCAACAAAATTTATTAATGTTTATTATGAAAGTATTTTATATGTAATTTAATAATTAATTTAATGTGTATTGACTCAGCATTGCAATTTGTAATTTAATTTAAAATAAACGGCTCGCCATCACACAGTTAAGCCCTGTGAGGTTTTTGTTGTGTGGCTAAAACCAATTGTAAAATAGGTTAAGTATTTTGGAAATAAAATAAATGAATGAATGAGATTCTAATGGTCTATTTTTACATGATTGTTTACCTCGTCGGTCTAGTGATCGGTGGCGTACTTTTCAGCCAATATTAAGGAGTTATGGGTTCGATTCCAAGGTCTTACTTTGTATTGGGTAGCGATTTCTCGGTAGATATATAGCACCTGGAGTTTAGAATTTTGCCCCACTTATGCTTAATGTTTTCAGACGAAGCTCAAAATAAAAGTAATGTTAGCTAACTTAATATTCCATTACTATGAGTGGAAAATCCAAAAACTGTTTCACATCCCAATATTTGACGGCTGGTCAAGTTAAGCCCCTGGTCGCTTACTAATATTAAAATACTGACTGATTACAAAAACGAATAATTAAAGTTCATTTGTAGGAAAAGAAGAATATAAAATTAAAATAAATATTTTTATTTTATATTATTAATAATATTTTTTACAAAAAAATACTACCGACTTCCAAATAAGAAAACTACAAAGTGAAAAATAACTTTATTTTTTGGAAGTCGGTGTCTTTAGGTAGGTACCAATATTTTGTGTTATGGACACCGACTTCCAAAAATAAATTTCACTTTTTAGTTATTCCTACATAATAAGCAAGTTGTTTAGTAAGGTACCTATAATGCCAGAATAGATTACCCGAATATCATGAAACTGAACATAACCGGTGAAATGAGAGGGTACCAAGGTAAACTGTACACATCTGCGTACCTCTGTAGAGTGTACTGGCGTGATGTTATGTTATGAAATGGTATAAACAATTATCAGACATGCGATTGCAGCAATTCCGAGAGATTTTCCGTTATTTATTGAAGAGTTCTGTTGTATATCTCCGAAGTTCTTCATCAGATCTTCACCAAATTAAAATGGGACCAATTTCAAAACATACTCAGTCCACAATTGACGGAGATATCGGTGAACATACACAAAAAAAACAAACATGTAATCGAACATAGAACCTCCTCCTTTTTAGTAAGTAGGTTAAAAATAAATATAGCTGCGCAAAATATTTTCTACACAAATGGCCAGCTGTTTTTGCGTTATTCAATCATAAATTTTGCATGCCAGGTGATAAATTGATAAATAAGATATTTGTTGTAAGTTGACGTTAACATTCGTGAGAACTGTGAAGAGTGATTGGAAATCGTTTCGGTATCTATACATCTCTACAAATGAATGAAATTTAAGTCTCTGTTAGTTATGTCAAAATAACAGCTTTTATTAAATGCATAATAATATGAATGTATCTATAAATGGTAGGTACTGTCGATTAGTAAACTTATAATAGACAAGTTAGTCGATAGTTGATTAAGTTAGTAAGTAAGTTTATGGTTCGTCTAGTGACGTCTTCTTGTCTCTGTCTCTGGGAGAAATAAGGTGATGCCAATAAGTTTGTTATATTTCTAGTATCATCTTGCCTAGCCTTTTTCCCAACTATATTGGGGTCGGCTTCCAGTATTACCGGATTCAGCTAAGTACCAGTGTTTTACATGGAGCGACTGCCTATCTGACTTCCACAACCCAGTAACTGGGTAACAAGGTACCCCTTTGCAAGACTGGTGTCAGATCTTCATCAAATTTAAATGAGATCAATTCGGGCACATATATTCTTTCAAAAATTGGAATCGGTGAACATAAACAAAAAAAAACATACGGCAGCCGAACATAGAACTTAGCAAAGTCGGTTGTATTTTTTGTAAAAAAAAATAGTTTTTAAATGTTTACCGAAAAACCAGGGAGACCTAAAAACAAATTATTCGTTTAAACATACCCGTTGCTGAAGTTCAACGGGTATGTTTAAACGGCTATAAAATTAAAGGAAACGGCTATAAAATTAAACCCCAAACCTATCAGTATGGCCGCCGTCCATCGGATTAGCGCGGCAGTCCGCACCAGTCCGATGGACGGCGGCCGCTCATGATTTGCCCGTACTTGCCAAAACATTGATAAATAATGTTCTTGTTTATTGTAATTTTTCTAGCAACTTGGCAATAAAATTACTTTTAGTGTCTACAATTTGATGCTAGTGATTAAAGAAATGTGTAGCATCGTTTTTTGTGTTTTTAGTTAGAAATAGAGACTGGATGGCAAAAAGAAAGTTGATAAAACCGATAGGGAAATATGAAAAAGGATTCATGTGTTCATAGTACGCCAAGAATTTCAGACTGTCATCGACAAAGATTTAATAGGCATGTTGGAAAGAAGGACTTCTCTATAGGTTATAATACTCGTATTACTTGCTTTAACTGTTGCAGTCTTTGACACTTCATTTATCTGTATCATTATGTAGGAACTTAAATCCTCTTGAATAAAGTAGGTACTACTTAGGTAGGTACAATGAAACAAAGTAAGTATATTCGTCTATAAATTGTATTTATTTCATACTTCATTCTTCTATTGCACATCATCATCAACATATCAGCCGAAAAACATCCACTGCTGGACATAGGCCACCCCCAAGCGTCACCACATTGACCGAAAACAAACAATATTGCACATAAAATATATTAAATCCGTTTTATTCTAATGATTCAATTACATTAAATTTAATATAAAACAATTATTCATTTAAATTTCTGAAACTTATATAACTACACAAGAACATTTATCCAAGTTTATGTAGATACACATAGACCTAAAACTATACCTACTCACTGTACTAAACCTAAAATACACACACACACACATCAATACATAGGTACACATATTTACACACAATACACATATACATACATTACACATACATATATTTTGAAATTTGCTTTAAAAAATGTCAACACACTAAATATGTCATACACTGTTTCGGCAGCGTCTGCAGACGCCGGCAGCCAATTGAGCTCTCAGAGCAGCCACCTTCTTTTGAAGAAAAGAAGCTTGACAGGCGAGCCGAAACTCCCGCAGCTTCTTTCTGTCGCGGCTCTGCTTGGCTGCGAGGTTGTTACGCTCTCGTTGCTGCTTGTAAGCGTCGTCGGCAGTCCGGCTTGTCTGCACCACCCTCCGCATCCTCGGGTTACTACCCAGCAGTGTCCCTCCCTTCGCTGCCATTGCTTGCAGGGCATTTCGTTCAAACGCCTGATATTCCTCGTCGTCTAATAATGATGAGGAGTCGTAGATCTGCTGTGACTCCTCAGACGGCGAGGGCGCTGCTGGTCTGCTTTCCGTCCAGCTCCCGATTGAGTCGGGAGAAATCATCGATGTTGATGGTACTGCATACGAGTATATCAATGCAGGCTGGTACGGATACGTGGCGTAGTACTGGGATTCCGTGTATAATGGATATCCATATCCCGCACTGGAACCGGCCGGCGGAGATGGATAGATAGGAGCACTAGACGCGGGGACCGGAGTCGCGGTCTCAACCTTCACCGTGGGCTTACTCAAGTCCAAGGGAGCGTCCTGCGCGTAAGGAGTCCACAGAGACATTTTGAGTACTTGTCAAGTTGACGTGCAAATCACGAATGCTGTCTACGAGTATGCTGACGGGTGAGTGTCGTTTAAAAGAGGCGGGGCCTAAAAGAGCCCCCCGATGGAAGGGATGAGAGCAGGTAGCCACCTTAACGAACCTCGAGTGACGGAAGATTTACGAGTCTCTTTGGGGTTTTTTTGAATGGAGTAAATAAACACAACGGTAAAATGAAATTCGAAGTGAATTTTGGTAGTAATTAGCTCTAATTAATCAAACATTAACAAGTCGCTACTGATTTTGTTTGTCAGCGAATACAATGTTTTAACTTTTGAGTCAACATGGACCCATTTATTAATTAGGGTATTGACCTAATGACTCAAGTATAGATACATTAGAAACAAAAACAGTTCGACATGTAGGCAGTACTATCTATTCTGCAATCTAGAGGAACTTTTGTGGGTAATCTCTATCAATAGGGTCGTATCCATCCACAAATATATAGGTAGATCTCATCATCATCTCATCTCATCAATGTTAGTAGTTTAGCTTGTTTGTTGTATAGAATGATTGGAAAATATAAGCATTGTTAAGTTAGATATAAGTATGCTTAACATATGCACAGTATGAATTGCAAAAGTGTCTGAAATAGAGATTAATTATTATCAATTTAATTTTTTTAAGTTTTTTACTCAAAGGGTAAAAACGGGGTATTTCAATAAGTAATAACAGGTGCACTATTTTTTACCTGATCTTCTAAATGTATTTTCTCATAGCTTGTGAATTGTTTCAATTGTAGAGAGGACTAGTACAATATCGGAAGTAGTATTGAGTCACACAATGCGTCAATAAGTAGACGCTCATATCCGAATCCTAACCGCGACAGTTGCGACATTATTAACGCACTGATGATTCGTATGAAAGCGTGCGCCGGACAAGCGATTATTTCTTTGAAGTTATTTTATGGTTTCCGGATAATTTGCTGAAATTACTGTCCAAACTTTGAAGAAGCAATAGTCGTATTCATTTATCTCGCTCGAATGGAATTGAGCAAAGTGAAATAGTGACCTATTTTTTTATTTTTTTTGACCTGGATTAAGAGAAAATAAAGCTTTAGTAATAAAATTATAAAAAAAAAAATTGCGAAAGTAGATTTTGAGTTCGTTTACTAGATCACATTATTATTCGTGCACAGTTGTCACGTGATTCTGACTGTAACAACATTGTGCGCGTGGCGGCCATGTTGGCTGATGGCGGCCACCGCGCCGGTGAGGGGTTAAACTAACTGAGAGTGTTTGTGACTTCGTGCGCTGAAAGGATTCGTGTTATTATTGCGCACACGACTGTTGCACTTATTGTGAGCTAAATTTAATTATTATAAAAGTTCATTCAAATTATGAGCTCAATATTGTCCAAGCTGTAAAAGTGGATATCTTAAATAAATACCTACTATGTATGCACGGATGCACCTATATAAAAGTATACTTATGGATTTGAAAGGTTGTTAATTTTGAGGTTTTCAAAAATATTAGCCATGTTTGGTTTTTGAAGAGATAACATTGTGACCATCATGGAATGCCACCCTTTGAAAAAGGAAATATTATCATAAATTACACAAAAGTAAGAAACTATTTTAACAATTGAAGACAATAGTAATGTTACTCCGACAGACGCCTGTTTACTATTGTCACTCTCCTCTCGCCTCTAGCTCAGCGTAGGTAGACCTGAATAACGGTTGTATTGTACCATGAAAGTTTTATTTTGCGAACTTGCAAAATATCGCATTGTCTTCCACATACCATAAAATGGTTGAACCTTTTTGCGGATTATACAATTTGCATATTGTTAAGTATGCAGCCTTTGCAGGGTTTGTTTCGAGAATAATGACTTGCTCATAATATTGAACTTAGACTACAATAACCCTCTTTTGTTGTCCCTATAAGATATAGATCTATTTTGCGAACTTACAAAACGTCGCATTGTCTTCCGCGTAGCATAAAAGGAAGTAATGCCGTAAGAAATACACCACAATACAAATGATTCAATTTGCATGTTGTGTATCTAGGGTCTGTGCCGACAATGTTGACTTGCACTAATATTAAACATTAAACGTGCCTGAACCAAACATGGTGTCTTTTGAGCGTCTGCTTGTATTGAAGAAATCAAAGAATTCCGTAATTGAAAGTATTCAATAGGAATAGGTTCTCTTAATATTTAAACTATGCAGGCATTCGATTGTAGTTTATGGTAAGGATAATGTTATTCAAAAACAGTTTAAAAGTAATTAGTGTCATTTAGCTTCCATGCCATCTTTTTCAGGCACTGAAGTGGAATGTCATCTAAGAATTTTGTCTGCTATTGTCATAACTAAACCTAGCCAAGAACAAACTACGGAAAAAAGAGTATTTTGTACGATGGAGCCCAGAATTATAATAAATTACCTAAAGACACAAACGGGGCCCAAAGCTTACTAACTAACCTTTAAGAAACTATTGAAATGCCACATCTTGAAGGATATTTCATTAATGGAACGATATGGATAAATTTGTAATTTTACTAGCACTACGACAACTAACCTTAAACTAAATAACCTACACACGCTTACTCCCTGCGAAAAGCACCATTATATTTGTGAAAGCCTAAAACAGTGTATAAAACTGATCAATTCCGCTTATTCAAACGCACTGTGCCATAGGCCTTAACAAACAAGTCACTCACTATACACAATCTCCACTAACATTTTAACATCTACCCTAATAAAAACGCTAATCGGTTATTTTGTTTACTTATTAAAGTCGTAGTAGTCGTAGAAAAATAAATGTCTTAAACCGCAAACCGATATGTTAATGACAAACGAACAGATACTGTAAACATATCAATGAAATCCATACCTTATGTGCGAGGGAATAAAGTTCGATATCTTCTGAATGGGCGTAGGCGGCCCACTTGTTCAGAAGATTAGGCGACAGACTTCTATTGTACAATCACAAAGACCACCAGCACTCTGTCCCTGTGTTAGAAAAAAATATCTTCTGATGAAAAATCATTTGAGTGTCACTCGAATGAAAAGAAAAGCTTGTCAAGCGCCGAAATTAATAAGTAGATCATACCGAATAATACAAAGTAGGAATCACTTTCTTACTCACATAGTTTTTGTTTAGGTAAGGAGTTATCCGGATGGATGATCCATCTGATGGTGCTCGAAGAATTTCAGGTGAAGGGATTCGTAGTAAAGCAGTCTGTAGTCTAGATTAGTATTTTCCCAAAACTTGGAATACAGGTAGAACGTACAGCCAATTAATTTGTTTGGGAAACACGCCCGTTGTGGCTCAGATTAATTTTATAATGCGGGTCCATTCTATTCTTCTTCTCAATTATCTCTTTTTAAGATCTTTTATTTATTTTCTTACTCTAAGTAAAATGCTCCACATGCTCCACACAAGCTTCGAACATTTCGCACACCTCTTCCTGTACAAAGGCGTGCAAACTGGCCGGCTACATTGACATGTCAATCAAAGCAATACTTAAGTCACAGGTTTATGCAAAACTAATGGCGAGCCTCCTCAATGTGCACAATTGATACAATGTATTACGGGGACGCTTCGAAAACTCGTCACGCCAATACCAAATAACTGTTTTATTTCAGCCCTTTTTGGTACTTTAGAAAACCACTTTGCGTCATCTGCCTTCCTTATTCCCACTGATTAAAGCTCAATATCGTGTGATATACTGCAATATGTGTTTTTTTTTGACGAAACATAATTTGCAATTGTAATCCTGTATGAGTCATGCCAATGGTTCCTTTGCACCTGCTTTTCATTGTGAAACTTAAGCTTTTATCTTACTAATTTAAATGTTTGGATGAAAACGTGTATGAATGAATGTGTGTATGAATAGATGTATGTTTGTGGCTCAACCACTACAAACTGCCGGACGAATGGCTAAAAGGATCTGTATAAAATTTGAAGAAGACCAACTCAGCGAACTGAATGTGTGTGCTGGTGCACCTGTCCTACGGCAAGGAGATGGTGGTATTCGTGCCCAGCATCGGACACAACCTGCGGGAACAACCCTGCTGTTATTTTTGTAACTTAAAAGCATGTTTCTATCTTGTAGGAAGTGATCAAATAATTATTTATTAGCTTCCAAAATATAAAAATAAATGGGTATCCATGTCCTAATATCGTGTGTATCACACTCCAGATTGAAGGTCAGTCCCGGAGTGAAGCCGAAGTGCGTCTGCGGCAAGTACGACCTGCCACAGGTGATCAAGCAGAAAGTGTAAATAACTAGTTCTAGTACAATATAGTTAGTAGTACAGTATAGATTAAAAATATCCAGACGTTTTTATTTAGATACAGCTATTATCAGCGGCTTCGCCCGCGTGAAAGTAGTAAATTATTCCAAAGGATCGTTTATCGCGCAGATACATACATACAGGAACCCGCGCGCTTTGATTCTATTGGACAACACTCGCTTGCGGAAAGGTGCGCTTGCGCAAGCCATGCCTTTTAAAACACAGCGTGTTTATGTGATACAAATATGTAAGTTCTGAACAAACTTGAGCTCTTTCGCCTCTGAAATACCTTTTGCTTGTCCAGAATCTATTTAGATTTATTACTTGCTAACTCCGTTAGCACTGTATTTAATAAGTTGCGGCACTTGGTACTTTTTCTGCATATTTCTTATTGTAGGTATTTTGAGACATAATAGCCCCAGTTTCACAGAAAAAATATTGGAAAATTTATATAAAAAAAAAGTCGGTGCAACTGGAGGTTAGCCTTGCAAAAAAACGGTATTCAAGTGATAAAAAGAAAAGAAAAAGATGAGGTTTATTATAGACATTTATTTTGATTCGTTAGAACAATTAGAACAGTCTTTTACTCAAATATTAACATTAAATTACATACACAATTTATAGTATAAACTAACTTAATAATTGCACGATATTACGAGAGAGGCGGATACAAGTTTTACAAACATTTACTAAAACAAACTTAAATCTATTTACAACAAACATTACACAGTCTTTCTATAGAAACATTATACTAATACACTATCATCATTTTCAGCCTTTTAATGTTCCCACTGCTGGGACAAGGGCCGCCTCTCTGTGAGAGAGTGAATGAGCCTTAATCCACCGCGCGGGCCCAGTGCGGGATGGTGGATACTAATTATACACTATCTTATTCCAAAAACTCTCAGCACAGACACTGTTGCCGACAGTGAACGCAAACATTGCGCCTCAAGGCTGCTTGTAGCGCAGCCACCACCTTTATTAAGTAGTCCACAGTCTGAGCCGAGTGATGATCTCTGAGCTTCCTCTACACTATCTTATTCTAAAAGCTCTCAGCACAGACACTGTTGCCGACAGTGAATACAAACATTGCGCCTCAAGGCTGCTTGAAGCGCAGCCACCTCCTTTATTAAAGAGTCCACAGTCTGAGCCGAGTTATGCTCTCTGAGCTTCCTCCGGTGACGGCTCTGCTTTGCCGCCTCGTTGTTCCGCTTCCGCTGTTTGCGGTAGGCATCATCAGCGCCAGAGTTGTCGGAGGCGGAGCGAACTTGACGGCGCATCCGCGAGTTGTTGCTCAGCAACACGCCACCATTTTTCGCCGCAATCACGGAGAGCGTATCGGCGTCGGCCATGCGATGAGGCCTCCTTGCTGCAATTTCGATGGGTTTCACGGGCGGAGACGTCGTCACTCGTTGCGGCACTGTCGGGTTAAATTGTACCGATTCGTGTCCTGAAGAACTTCCTCCAGGAGAAAAATGTTCCACTGGCGCGATATATCCACCATAAGGCAGATAGTGCGTTGGCACCGAATATTGCGGTGCGTAAATCCCGCTAGAATGCGAGCACTGAGTTTCTCGGTCGGCTGTGGTCGACAGATCCAGAGGGACGTCGTCGGCGGTGTACGGTTTCCACAGAGACATGATTAGGTGCGCGTGCGTCGTTCAAGGGGCGAGCGGTGAATGATGCTGAGCGGTGTCCCCGCGCCTTTTTATTTAGACGAGTAAAAGGGGCGGGGCTCGGTGGGTGGGCGCACCCCTAACGCCACTGGGAGGGGCACAGCTATGGGGTGAATTATAGATGTGTGCAAATAAGTTTGTGGTGCAATGCATTGTGTATTTGAACATTTTTTCCGTGTGTTATAATATTATTTTATAGGTACTGGATTAATTTATGTGTTTTTAGTAGTCGGCTAATGTTAATCAAAATATCAACTGCATCTATTATTAGTTATTATTTAAATTATTATTCAACGTTTAATAATAAGGTATGGAACCTGAACTGACTGAACATCATGAAGAATACACAAATAAAAATATATTTAAAGAAAAACTCTACGAAGTAGCATTCCTACCATGGTTTGACCCCATCAATTGACCAATCACATAGATGGAAATCCACATCGCGTGTTCCATCTCGCATTTGATTGGTCGATTGATAGGGTCAAAACCCTTTTGCATTGCCGAATTCACTTATGCAATTAGGCTGCTGGTCATTAAAGCAAGACTTTTCATCTTTTCGTTTTCCAGCTAATTGAGTGGAACTGGGCTGATCATGTCTGCAGGTTAGAGTTTAGTCGATGGATCAAAGAATAACTGAGTGGGTACCAAGAGATCAAAGCAGAAGTAGAGGTGGACCACGGAAAATGTGAATAAATATATTTTGGGAGAAAGGTGGACCTGGTTGGATGACTAAAGCTACGGATGGGAATCAGTAGAAGGAAATGGGAGAGGTATAATACTGCTTAGAGGCTTGATACAAACTCATACAAAAAAAAATTTTTTTTAATAATTTAGCCAATAACATCTAGTGTAAGTAATCATAGGAAAGAAGTAAAAACAACGCTTTTTATTTTATTTATAAGTTCTGAACATTGTTAATAGTCGATTTATTATGTTTTACCTAATAGCAAAGAATTATTTATGCATAATGAATTATAATTATATTAGTTTGCTGATGTCTTTTGATAATATTTGCTCCATTTTAATTATTTAATCACTTTGTTTTTCACCTCATGTATAGTTATCTGCGCAAATGACACTTCATTATCTAAGTTTTAATTCACTAACAGGCTTCTATCTGACTTCGTTAACAACATGATGTCAAAAATAGTCCTAATGAGCATTTAAGATGTCTTTCTAATGGTGTTTACAAGCTGCTAGTCACTAACAAAATAAGTAGTGAAGATTGAGGGAATTGGATAAAATTAATTTTTGAACACTTATCAGTCCTATAATTATCTATATTTTGTTTAATAAATTACTAACCAGCATATAAAATAAAATAAAAAAAACCGGCCAAGTGCGAGTCGGACTCGCGAATGAAGGGTTCCGTACCATTATCGCGAAAAACGGCAAAAACATCACGTTTGTTGTATGGGAGCCCCTCTTAAATATTTATTTTATTCTGGTTTTAGTATTTGTTGTTATAGCGGCAACAGAAAATTTCAACTGCCTAGCTATCACGATTTATGAGATACAGCCTGGTGACAGACGGACAGACAGACAGACAGACAGACAGACAGACGGACAGACAGACAGACAGACGGATAGCGGAGTCTTAGTAATAGGGTACCGTTTTCACCCTTTGGGTACGGAACCCCAAAAATACCCTCAGGTAGTTATAATTTACTTTTTTTTTGTATTTATTCATTATTCTAACGCTTTTATTTTGTGTTTTATAATGACCGTGTTAGGATATCATATTGTAGTAAAGGCATAACGGTGGTAGCTCGTAGCAAGCTACGGCGTAGCACGTAGCGCGTAGCACGTAGCCCACTGATGGTATGTTTGCTATGATAGTCACCCCGCACGTTGGGTAATGGCAGTCAAAAACTTCCATTATGTTTGATGGGAGCCATCATATTTAAACAAAACGATACTATTTTTATCCGCATAACAGGTACTAAAACGAATCAAAACTGTAAAGTTATCAACATTTATAATATACTCACAACAAAATTAAAGCATGTTTAAAAGTAAAAATAACCTATCATAGAGTAGCTTCCATTACCTGAATGTTAACCATCTTGAAGTAGTTACTGACAATTATTCGTCAAGTTTGCCGGTCAAATGAAAATGAATGGCTCTGAAGATCACGTTTAAACGTAAATAAATTTTGAAAATCTGGAAGCGAACCCCTGACCACAAGTTTCTTATCTGAAGCTTTTCACATTATAGTCTCTGTTTTCTCTCAGTTAGTTGCATTGGCTCAGTTATCATCTTGTCACCCAGGCTATGGTTGCTCAAAAACTCTCTCGACTGCACCTCTAGGTATAACAAAAAAAAAAATGTAACGCAGCTACGAAGCGAGCTATATGTTAGTAAGATATAAAGGTTGTATATAAATATAGTTACATTACGATTCATAGTAAAAACTGTCAATTCATCATCATCATCATTTCAGCCGAAAGACGTCCACTGCTGGACATAGGCCTCCCCCAGGCGTCGCCACATTGACCGATCGCGTGCGTCTCGCATCCAGCGCCTTCCCGCAACCTTAACCAGGTCATCGGTCCACCTAGTGGGAGGCCTTCCAACGTATCGTCTTCCGGTTCGCGGTCGCCATTCCAGAACTTTTCGGCCCCATCGGCCATCCGTTCTGCGAGCAATGTGCCCTGCCCCCTGCACTTAAGTTTGGCAATTCTTCGGGCTATGTCAATTCATACAACGACAATTTTCCCTCACATACCGATACGTAACGAAAACTTTCTAACATAAAATAATAACTCCACCAAACAACTAATTACAAGAGCACGCGCCGACCTCAGGCTCTACCTGTGTGCAGTAGACCACCCGACCATAAACATCCGTTTACAATACGGGTGCATTGTTTAGCTCTGTGCCTGATCTACAAAAGGTAGCCATTTTTACAAGCCTTTCATTAACTTTTATGACTCTTTTAAACACATTCCTTTGGAGATTATTGGTGGCTTAGAATTTACTCAAATTTAATTAGTAAAGTTTTATTGTCGCGGCTTAGGACGGTAAGTGGTATTCAATTGTGAACAAGTAAAATTACTTCTTGCAGTCTTTGTATTTGTTCACAATTTAGACTTGAATATGACTGTCTTGTAATGACTAATTATAATGCAATTAAATCGCTCAATCACAAACAGGTTCTCGCGCTGTGCCCGGAACTATAACTTCATCAATCTCTCACACAATGGTACTGCAGGCATCCAGTGAATGGGTTGCCTTCCCACGACGACCACTGTTGGACAACGTGATCGATCGATGAGTGTCATCGTCTAGCGGGAATTGGTGCAGTTGCGGTGAAATTATAATGTGTATTTCCTGTTGCTCTGTAATGGAAATCAGTAGCATACATCATCAATTACTTACCTATACGGGGTGCTATGTGATTTTGAATAAAGCAAAACTGTATTTTAATTTTATACAAAAATGTTGTGAAATGTAAACGTATGACTGCTTCAGAATGTTTAGTTCTCCTATTGTTCTAAGCTGATAACGAGAGGTAGATACTCAAACAACTGTTTCAGACCATAGTTTTAAGGCCCAAGTTGGGAAAGCAGTATGTCACAAAGTAGCTGTTTGTGTGACATGCTTTCAATGTGCCTTGCAGTAGGTTCACTAAGACCCCCGAGGACTCTAACAAAATTGACTATTTTATTATGTCAGTGGAATAATAATAGTAAACTGAATCGCCCCTATCCCAAATATTACATAAGCTGCACACTTCGATGTGGGGTGTTGCAACTATTGACAGCATGCTGACAACCTAGGAAACTCCAAAATTATTGTTTAGGGTTTCGTACCCAAAGGGTAAAAACGGGACCCTATTACTAAGACTCCGCGATCCGTCTGTCTGTCTGTCCGTTTGTCTGTCCGTCTGTCTTTCACTAGGCTGTATCTCATGAACCGTTATAGCTAGACAGTTAAAATTTTCACCGATGATGTATTTTTGTTGCTACTTTAATAGCAAATACTAAAAACAGAATAAAATAAAAATTTAAGTGGGGCTCCCATACAAAAAACGTGTTTTTTTTTGCCATTTTTTGCGATAATGGTACGGAACCCTTCGTGCGCGAGTCTGACACGCAATTGGCCAGTTTTTTTGTTGATAGGCTTGCGCTTGACCACTATCTCACCTGATGGTACGCGATGAAGTGGTCGGCGACGAAGCACGATTGCCTAGAAGATACCTTTTCACTCTTGACTTAAAGATTCTCAGGTTGTAGCTATCAGGCAATACAGACTCCGGCAGGGAATGCCACTACTTTGCTGCACGCATTATAAAAGTACTAGCTTATGCCAGCGGCTTCACCCGCGTGAATGTCGAAAATTATACCAAAGGAACATATGCCCGGGATAAAAAGTATCCTATGTGCTATTCGAGGCTACAATCTATCTCTGTGCCAAATTTCATCCAGATCCGTCCAGCCGTTTGAGCGTGAAGAAGTGCACACACTCACAAACTTTCTCCTTTATAATTAAAAGTATTTTTTTCTATAGCGTGCATCGCTCACGCCTTTTATGAAACGGGGCAAACGGGATCTCTTGAACGTAATAGGTACCGTTTGAAGCTAACGTTGTTGGTAAAATACAAGATACATCCACACAGTTTGCATTTATAAAGGCTATTGAAGTGAAAATATGTACTAAACCTAATTTTACTAAGGAAACCAACTACCTTAGGATCAAGCTTACTCAGGGATGGTAAATGTTTCTTAGCAATGCTTGTTGTGATGTAGAGTAGGAGAACTCAAACTATCTATAGCTATGACTGACAGTTGGTTTTAACGGACCTTAACCTTTCTAGATTTAAACAAATAAAGTTTTATATCCTTACAAAACTTTATTAATTTTTACCAGTAGTTTACTACCTACCTTCATCAAAAAGCACCATAAACGAAATGTGGTACAATAAAACTAAACTCTATTCAAAGGCGCTTACGACCATTACGCACAATGTCATTGAAACTACAATTTGCAAATTACATTTGGAAAGGCTTAACGCAAATACTGTAACAATGACATTCTGCATAGCTTGTGAAGACAACGGTACCTACGGACCTGAAAAGTGGAATTAGCCCATTGTGTAATTGAAAATGACTTGCAGAGCATTGTTCAGTACCTACTATTGTTAATTAGATATAGAACAACCATCTCACGAAAGCGGATGAATCGTAACAAAATGACTCTTATTTCGACGTCATAAAAGTCACGCGTTCGTGAAATAGAACAACTGTATAACAACTACCCTTATTTTAAACAATTTGTATGTAGCAGCTCACAGATATTGTGTCCGGACTAATTTGTAATATTACGGCGGGCGGGGTGGTATTTTTACCCGACAATGGCGAAGCAAAAGGTAGGGTTATATTTTTGACCGGTATGATGGTGTGTATGTATGTATGGTCATCTGTTCTCTCATAACTTCTAAACTACTTATTATAATTTGACAAATGAGGTGTTGTTGGAAGCGTCTTGTTTGTAAGCTGGTTATAGGCTATGCGACGTCACATTAAATTTAATATGGCGCACTCTAGGGGGCCCGAAGTCAAGAACAACGAATCAAGATAAATAAGATATTTGTTGTTATTTGGCTCGTCAAGTTGACGTTAACATTCGTGAGGACTGTAAAGAGTGATTGGCAATCGTTTCGGTATCTATATATCTCTACAAATACCTAAAATTTAAGTCTCTGTTAGTTATGTCAAAATAACAGCTTTTATTAAATGCATAATAATATGAATGTATCTCTAAATGGTAGGTACTGTCGATTAGTAAACTTATAATAGACAAGTTAGTCGATAGTTGATTAAGTTAGTAACTAAGTTTATGGTTCGTCTAGTGACGTTTTCTTGTCTCTGTCTCTGGGAAAAATATAGCGATGCTAATAAGTTTGTTATATGTCTAGTACTGAAGATATAATTAGAAATCTTGCTCCATCTAAATGTTTGTATTCATTTCCTGCCCTGTTCCGAACAGGTATTTTACTAAAAAAATAACTATTTTACAAAAAAAAAAATACATCCGACTTCCAAATAAAAATACTACAAAGTGAAAAATAAATTCAATTTTGGAAGTCGGTGTTCCTGTTTTTGTTTCTTCTCATTCGGGCACATATATTCTATCAAAAATTGAAATCGGTAAACACACAAAAAAAAACATATGGCACCCGAACATAGAACCTTTCCCTTTTAGTTAAGTAGGTTAAAACAGGAACTGACTTTTGAAATTAAAGTTATTTTTTTACTTTTTATGTGTTTTTATTTGGGAGTCGGTTGTATATTTTTGTAAAAAAAAATGCTTTTAAATGTTTACCGAAAAACCAGGGAGACCTAAAAACGAATTATTCGTTTAAACATACCCGTTGCTGAAGTTCTAGAACGGAAATTCAAGCAATATTATAACCGGTATGTAACGGCTATACCTACAATTAAACCCTAAACCTATCAGTATGGCCGCCGTCCATCGGATTAGCGCGGCAGTCCGCACCAGTCCGATGGACGGCGGCCGCTCATGAAATGCCTGTATTTTCCAAAACATTGAAAATAATTTTATTGTTGATTGTAATTTTTCTAGCAATTGGCAATAAGATTACTTTTCGTGACTAGAATTTGGTGCTAGAGATTATAGAAATGTTAAGCATCGTTGTTTGTGTTTTTAGTTAGAAATAGAGACTGGATGGCAAAAAGAAATTTGATAAAACTGACTGGAAAATATGTAAAAGGATTCTTGTGTTCATAGTAAGGTAAGAATTTCAGACTGTCATCGACAAAGATTTCATAGACAGGTTGGAAAGAAGGAGTTCTCTATAGGTTATAATATTACTTGCTTTAACTGTTGTAGTGTTTGACACTTCATTTATCCCTAATATTATTGGGAACTTAAATCCTCTTGAATAAAGTAGGTACTACCATAGATAATATAATACTAGCATACAGATGCCTCATCCCATACAAAGAAACCATGCTGACGTAACTAGCGTTTTTCATATGATTATACCTATTATTTTTTGTACATCGATCGCGTTCGATTCCGTTCCACGACGATAGATAGATCATCATCATCTTCCATCTACATCCGTGGAACGGAACCGAACGCGATCGAAATAATCAGTATAATCAGTACAGTACGTAGTACGTAGGCAAGGTTTCTTTGTATGGGATGAAACACCACTGGTACTACTTAGGTAGGTACAATAAAACAAAGTTGGTATACTCGTCTATAAATTTTATTTATTTCATACTTCATTCTTCTATTGCACATCATCATCATCATATCAGCTGAAAGACGTCCACTGCTGGACATAGGTCTCCCCCAAATGTCACCACATTGACCGAAAACAAACACTTTTGCACATAAAATAAATTAAATCTGTTATATTCTAATGATTCAATTTAATAAATTTTTATTTCAAACAATTATTCATTTAAATTTCTGAAACTTATATAACTACACAGGAACATTTATCCAAGTTTATGTAGATACACATAGACCTAAAACTATACCTACTCACTGTACTAAACCTAAAATACCCACATACATAGGTACACATATTTACACACACTACACATATACATACAATACAACACACATTTATATTTGTACATATATTTTAAACTTTGCATTAAAAATGTCCACACACTAAACATGTCATACACTGCTTCGGCAGCGTCCGCAGACTCCGGCAGCCAGTTGAGCTCTCAGAGAGGTCACCTTCTTTTGCAGAAAAGAAGCTTGACAGGCGAGCCGAAACTCCCGCAGCTTCTTTCTGTCGCGGCTCTGCTTGGCTGCCAGGTTGTTACGCTCTCGTTGCTGCTTGTAAGCGTCGTCGGCAGTCCGGCTCGTCTGCACCAGCCTCTTCATCCTCGGGTTGCTACCCAGCAGGGTCCCACCATTCTTGGCCGCTATTGCTTGCAGGGCATCTCGTTCAAACGCCTGATATTCCTCGTCATCTAATAATGATGAGGAGTCGTAGATCTGCTGTGACTCCTCAGACGGCGAGGGCGCTGCTGGTCTGCTTTCCGTCCAGCTCCCGATTGAGTCGGGAGAAATCATCGATGTTGATGGTACTGCATATATCAATGCAGGCTGGTACGGATACGTGGCGTAGTACTGGGATTCCGTGTATAATGGATATCCATATCCCGCACTGGAACCGGCCGGCGGAGATGGATAGATAGGAGCACTAGACGCGGGGACCGGAGTCGCGGTCTCAACCTTCGCCGTGGGCTTACTCAAGTCCAAGGGAGCGTCCAGCGCGTAAGGAGTCCACAGAGACATTTTGAGTACTTGTCAAGTTGACGTGCAAATCACGAATGCAGTCTACGAGTATGCTAACGGATGAGTGTCGTTTAAAAGAGGCGGGGCCTAAAAGAGCCCCCCGATGGAAGGGATGAGAGCAGGTAGCCACCTTAACGAACCTCGAGTGACGGAAGATTTACGAGTCTCTTTGGGGTTTTTTTGAATGGAGTAAATTAACACAACGGTAAAATGAAATTCGAAGTGACTTTTTTCACTAATGAGATATAATTAATCAAACATTAACAAGTCGCTACTGATTTTGTTTGTCAGCGAATACAATGTTTTAATTTTTGAGTCAATATGGACTCATTTATGAATTAGGGTAGGTATTGACCTAATGGCTCAAGTAGATACATCAGAAAAAAAAACAGTTCCACATGTAGGCAGTACTAATATCTAATCTGCAATCTAGAGGAACTAGAACTAGGTTGCCTGGAAGAGATCGCGGCATGCGATAAGGCCGCCCATTGTATGTGTATTAGACTTAAGTTTCATTTATTAATGTATTTTATGGTGTACAATAAAGCATATAATAAATAAATAACTGTTGTGGATAATCTCTATCAATAGGGTCGTAACTATCCACAAATATATAGGTAGATCTCATCATCATCTCATCTCATCAATGTTAGTAGTTTAGCTTGTTTGTTGTATAGAATGATTGGAAAATATAAGCATTGTTAAGTTAGATATAAGTATGCTTAACATATGCACAGTATGAATTGCAAAAGTGTCTGAAATAGAGATTAATTATTATCAAATAATATTGATGGCCTATTTTTATCTGTAAGGAATATAGATGGTGTAAATTCTGCTAAATCGTACCTATAGGGTATTTCAATTCGTATTTTTACCGGTTCTAAGTAATCATAGAGGATTATAGTGGCATAACACTGGCTGCATGCGACGGGAAAATCACAAATATAACAAACTTTAAATTCCCTTGTATGTACTATAAAAAAAACTTTTTCATTTTTCACTTTTTGGTTGTACCTACCTAATAGGCAAGTTGTTTAGTAATTTTCCTATAACGACAGAATAAGTTACCCGAATATCATTAAACTTGAACAAAACCAATCAAATGACAGATCTGCTTACTTCTTAAGATTGTACTCGCGTGATGTTATGTTATGAAATGGTATAAACAATAAACAGACATACGATTGCAGCAGTCCCGAGAGATTTGCCTTTATTTATTGAAGAGTTCTGTTGTATATCTTCGAAGTTCTTCATCAGATTTTCATCAAATTAAAATGGGACCAATTTCGGAACATACTCTTTCAAACAACAAAAGATTTTTCAAAATCTGTCCACAATTGACGGAGATATCGGTGAACATCATCACATCATCACCCTATTAATGTTCCCACTGCTGGGACACAGGCCTCCTCTCTGTGAGAGGGGATGGGCCGTAATCCACCACGCGGGCTCAGTGCGGGTTGGTGGATGTCACATTGTGTTTGAATTTATGGGTCTAAGACATGCCGGTTTCCTCACGATGTTTTCCTTCACCGTTTTTGAGAGCAGTGGCGATGAAATAATTTACACAAAGTAAAGCGCCTGCCTGGGCTCGAACCCACGACCTACAAATTCATATCCATTATACAATAGGACTAGTACAACTTACCTATTGAGTCGCACAATGCGAAAATAAATCGACGTTCATACCCAAATCCTAACCGCGACAGTTGCGACATTATAAACCTAACCGCGACAGTTGCGACATTATAAACGCATTGATGATTCGTATGAAAGCGTGCGCCGGACAAGCGATTATTTCTTTGGAGTTATTTTATGGTTTCTGTACTCAACTTACTGTCCGAACTTTGAAGAAGCAATAGTCGTATTAATTTATCTCGCTTGAACAGAACTGAGCAAAGTGAAATAATGACCGTTTTTTTATTTTATTTCGCTTTCGCAGGTATTGAATTCGTTTATTCGATTACATTATTACTAGTGCACAGTTGTCACGTGATCCTGGCTCTAACAACATTATGCGCGTGGCGGCCATGTTGGCTGATGGCGGCAATGTTGGCTGATGGCGGCCACCGAGCCGGTGAGGGGTCAAACTAACTGAGAGTGTTTGGGTGTTGAAAGCCTTTGTGTTATCTTTGCGCACGCGGCTGTTGCACTTATTGTGACCTAAATTAAATTATTATAAAAGTTAACTCAAATTATGAGCTCAATATTGTCCAAGCTGTAAAAATGGAGATCATAAATAAATACCTACTATGTATGCACGGATGCTCCTATATAAATGTATACTTATGGATTTGAAAGATTGTTAATATTGGGGTTTTCAGAAATATTAGCTAGGTTTGGTTTTTGAAGAGATAACATTGTGACCATCATGGCATGTATTATAAATTACAGAAAAATAAGAAACAATTTTAAAAACAGAAGACAATAGTAATATTGCTCCGACAGACGTATATCCTTCGGAGTAATATTACTATTGTATCTCCGTGTCGCCTCTAGTTCAGCGTAGGTAGGCCTGAATAACGGTTTTATTGTTCCAAAGAAATTTTTATTTTGCCAATTTGCTAAATAACGCATTGTCTTAGCATAAAAGGGTTGAACCTTTTTGCGGATTATACAATTTGCATATTGTTAAGTTTGCAGCCTTTGCAGGGAGGAGTACTTTTTATCTTCGTATAAGGTTTCCTTGGGATGTTAAAACTCTTTTTACGCAGGCGAAGCCACAGACAGAAGCAAGTAGCTCATAAAGGTGTGCAGAGATGGCAAAGATAATTATGACAATGTTGCACTGTTGTGTATGAGAGTAGTTTTGAAATTGGCTTTAGAAAGAACTAGATTGGGGATTACCAGCACGATCTTTTTAATTTGTGAAATTGTAATTGGATACATATTTCCAGCATCGAGTTCCAAGCTTCTTTATTATATAACCTGAAAAAAAAAAATCTTGAACACTCTCTCTCCAAAATGGCTCCAAAGTGAAAAACAAATTAAAACCTAATACTTTACCTTACATTGCACACATACAATCACACACACAAACACGTTTAGGTGTACAATAAAGTATATTCTATTATGTAAGCCTACATGAGCACTTGAGACATTAGAAGTTAGGTTCAGACCAAATTGTTAATTTACTATTCAATAATAAAATAAAATAAAATAAAATGAGTCGAGAAGAAACTCCATAGGTATAAGTCTACAAAAACTTTATTGTTGGATTCGACACACCAATATAATCATCCCGGGAGTCTGCTTAATAAGAGAAGCACATAACCGGTCGATGAAGTGTCTCTTGTGGGAGGCCTATGTCCAGCAATGGACATGAGGCTGAAAAGAAGGCATGATTAAACATTTAGTTACCAATAACTTTACACCAGTTCCAGCACTCCCGGCAGCGCCAGTGACCGCAGCAGTGTACGCGCCAGCAGCAGCGCAGCCGACGCCGACGGGCCTGCTGACGCAAGCGATGGCCTTGCTCAACCAGATGCACCGCACCGGATCACACATCGAGTTTCACAAGTCTAGGAATCCATTCAAATTCTTTTGCTAAGGTATCTACATCTAAACAATTTTTATTCAGTTTAAATTACTGGAACTAGGCAACTCGCGGATTAATTTAGCGTAGACCCTGGAAACTGCGTGTGTAGCGCGATCAACCCGTCCAAACAGACTTTAAGAAGCACAACAAACAATATTTGGGTTTGTGGATTTGTAGGTTCTATCCTTAGATTTTAGCTAAAGTAGAAGTAGTGTGTCAAAATATCTAATTCCACTGTTGTTGTTCTAGGGCGTAGTATCAAACAGTAATAAAGAAAACAAAGAAGCCCAACTTAACGAACTGCACGTGCGTGCTGGTGCGACTGTCCTACGGCAAGGAGATGGTGGCGTTCGTGCCCAGCATCGGACACAACCTGCAGGAACAACATTGTGCTCATCAGGGTTAGCATTAGGCTACACCACCATCTATACCTACTCATTATATTTAACTATCTGTCCAATCGGCATGAATTAAATAAATTACCAGCCCGTTACTGTCCCACTGCAGTAAAGAGTAAAACAAAAATATTCATCTTCAGGGTGAAGCAAATACATTAATTTGTTGATATTGTAATTTATTCCCTGTTACTGTTACTTTTTGTAACTTTAAAGCATATTTCTATCTAATAGGAAGTGATCAAATAATTATTTATTAGCTTCCAAAATATAAAAATAAATGGGTTCCAAATGTCCTAATATCGTGTGTCACAATCCAGATTGAAGGTCAGTCCCGGAGTGAAGCCGAAGTGCGTCCGCGGCAAGTACGACCTGCCACAGGTGATCAAGCAGAAAGTGTAAATATAGTGATAGATTAAGAATATCCAGATGTTTTTATTTAGATACAGCTATTATCAGCGGATTCGCTCGCGTGAAAGTAGTAAATTATTCCAAAGGATCGTTTATCGCGCAGATACATACATACAGGAACCCGCGCGCTTTGATTCTGTTGGATAACACTCGCTTGCGGAGAGGTGCGCTTGCGCAAGCCATGCCTTTTTAAACACAACGTGTTTATGTGATACAAATATGTTAGTTCTGAACAAACTTGAGCTCTTTCGCCTCTGAAATACCTTTTGATTGTCCAGAATCTATTTAGATCCGTTACTTACTAACTCCGTTGGCACTGTATTTAATAAGTTGCGGCACTTGGTACTTTTCTGAATATTTCTTATTGTAGGTATTTTGTGACATAATATTGTTAGTTTCTATAGTTTCACAGAAAAAATATTGGAAAATTTATGTAAAAAAAAAATCGGTGCAACTGGGGGTTAGCCTTGCAAAAACAACGGTGTTCAAGTGATAAAAACAAAAGAAAAAGATGCGGTTTATTATGGATATTTATTTTAATTCGTTTAGAACAATTAGAACAGTCTTTTACTCAAATATTAACATTAAATTACATACACAATTTATTGTATAAACTAACTTAATAATTGCACGATATTACGAGAGAGGCGGATACAAGTTTTACAAACATTTACTAAAACAAACTTAAATCTATTTACAACAAACATTACACAGTCTTTCTATAGAAACATTATACTACTACACTATCATAATTTTCAGCCTTTTAATGTTCCCACTGCTGGGACAAGGGCCGCCTCTCTGTGAGAGAGTGAATGAGCCTTAATCCACCGCGCGGGCCCAGTGCGGGATGGTGGTTAACAACATGATGTCAAAACTAGTCCTAATGAGCATTTAAGATGCTTTTCTAATGATGTTTACAAGCAGCTATCAGTCCTATAGTTATCTGTATTTTATTTAGTAATTACTAACCAACATATAAGAAAATACCCTCAGGTTTTTTAAATTCTTCTTTCACTCCCATTTAATTTAACGGTTTATTAATTATTATTCTTTGTATTAATTCATTATTCTAACGATTTTATTTTGTGTTTTATAATGACCGCGTAAGAATATCATATCTGAAATAAATTATTCGAAAGTAAAGGCGTTTTTAGTAAAGGCAAAACGGTGGTAGCTCGTAGCAAGCTACGGCGTAGCACGTAGTGCGTAGCACGTAGCCCACCTGCGGTGTGTTGCGCTATGATAGTCACCCCGCACGTTGGGTAATGGCAGCCAAAAACTTCCATTATGTGTGGTGAGAGCCATCATATAATATTAAACACAATTATACTATTTTTATCCACATAACAGGAATTTACGAATCAAAACTGTAAAGTTATTAACAAATGATAATATACTCACAACACAAGTAAAGCATGTTTAAAAGTAAATGTAACCTATCATAGAGTAGCTTCCTTTACCAGAATTAGTAGTTACTGACAATTTTAACGTCATATGTGCCAGTCAAATAAAAATGAACACCACGTTTAAAACTGTAAATTTGTTTTAAGTAGTTTCTGACCACAGGGCTCTTGTCTGAAGCTTTTCAGATTATAAGCTCGGTGTTCTCTCAGCAAGTTGCGCCTATTCAGTTATCAACTTGTCACCCAGGCCATGGTTGTTTAAAAACCCTCTCGGCTGCATCTCTAGGTATTAGAAAATTAAATTACAAACGTAAAGTATGCTATGAAGTTAGTAAGATATAAAGGTAGTATATAATTATAGTAACATGGCGAATCAAAATGAAAACTGTCAAAATCATGCAACGACAAACTGCCCTCACATACGTAACGAAAACTTTCTAACAAAAATGAATAACTCCACCAAACAACTAATTACAAGAGCACGCGCCGACCTCAGGCTCTACCTGTGCGCAGTACACCACCCGACCATAAACATCCGTTTACAATACGGGTGCATTGTTTAGCTCTGTGCCTGATCTACAAAAGGAAGCCATTTTTACTAAACTTTAATTTACTTTTATGACTCTTTTAAACTCATTTTTTGGAGATAAGAGGTGGCTTAGAATTTACCCAAATTGAATTAGTAAAGTTTTATTGCCACTGCTTAGGACGGTGGCATCGTATTCAATTGTGAACAAGTACAAAGGCTTCTTAGAGTCTTTGTATTTGTTCACAATTTAGACCTGCAGACACGCTGCCAAGTTTGGCATTTTTATAAAAAAATTACTTGAAAATTACCCAACTAGTTGCTTAAAATCCGTATTAGCTCCTTGTCTACTTACTTTGTTTATCCATAAATAATTCCACCTGCTACAATATTTTTTAATTTTAGGGTTATCTGAAACAATTTCAATGCTCAACTTTAACAATTAACAATACTGACTAGACAGTTAGCTACACTTTATCTTTCCAGTCCCAAACAATTGTAAAACTTCATATTCACACAATGCGACTGCCGGACGACAGTTGCGACATATTGTCGCATGGCCGCGTCTGTACGCTATGTCGCGGACTTGCGCCTGAGTGCACGACGAACATGTTACGAAAATGATTTATATGAATATTGTATTTATATAATAGTTCGGACTGTCTGTCAGTCGATAATTATGTTATGTTATGTTAAAGAAAAACGTTGCCCCACACTAGGAATTTCTCCTGTATCGTGGGTGCGTTTACAAACATATAAACTCACATACACAAACACCCAGAGCCGGAACAACTATTTGTAGATCATACAAATAATTGTTCCGTGCGGGAATCGAACCCACGACACGCAGCGCAGCAGTCAATCGCTCAACCATTGCGCCAACCGTGCGCCCAATAATTGAAAACCTGAAGTTTGGTTTATAGTATTTTTGGAAAGCATTCCAAAATGTTGTTTTGTACTGTCGTTGCAGGTAGCCAGAAGCCTGAAATCTGACACCAGTCCTGCCTAGAGATACCATGTTACCTAGCTACTGAGTTGTGGGGGTCAGATAGGCAGTCGCTCCATGTAAAACACTGGTATCAGCTGAATCCGGTTAGACTGGATATGTTACCCAGCTACTGAGTTGTGGAGGTCAGATAGGCAGTCGCTCCATGTAAAACACTGGTATCAGCTGAATCCGGTTAGACTGGATATGTTACCCAGCTACTGAGTTGTAGAAGTCAGATATGACCTACCGTTGGCATGTACATCTTAAGCTTTCTGGTAAGAATGCACCACTGCAACTCCTAAAAGCCAGAATCAACAGTGGCGACCACCAGAAAAGCGCCCAGGCAATGATGCTCGACGAAGTACCGGAGAATGAATTTAACTGTCTTGGATCCCGCAACGAAATTAAAAAAAATAAGTAAAATTTTAAGACATAATATAGCATGGCATACTTTTGTTTACCCTTATTATATTTACGCAAAACCGCTTACGCATAATGATGTTTAAGCATAAAATTCTGCAGCATAAATTTATTTACGCATAATGATATTTAAACATAATTTGTATACTCATATCAAATACGCATAATAATTAACACACAAAAATATTTATTTTATTCTGTTTTTTAGTATTTTTTGTTATAGCGGCAACAGAAATACATCATTATCTGTGAAAATTTCAACTGTCTAGCTATCACGTTTCATGAGATCAGCCTGGTGACAGACAGATAGACGGACCGCGGAGTCTTAGTAATAGGTTCCCGTTTTGACCCTTTGGGTACGGTACTCTAAAAAAATTGTTGACGGAGCCTCGCTGCGCGGGGTCCTATTTCTGTATGCAGGGTCTAAAGTAACCTAACATGAACCTACGAACCTAGGTTAGGATCCACGTCGGGGTGCCCTAAACTCCCGAGCTCGCTTCACTTGCTCTTGGACTAATTCTTTGGAATCATTAATTAATAAAGATGTCTAATGAATAACAGTTATTAATAAATCATTTGCATGAAAATTTAAAATAAATACGTTAACACAGACAAGACTGCGTGAAGTCGGTTTTGCAGCGAGTTGTTTCTGTCACTAAATTTCGTAGCACAACATATTGACATTTTATGACACCATTTCAATTTTAAATTGAAAATGCTACTATACTATAGCTCGTAGCAAGCTAAGGCGTAGCACGTAGCACGTAGCCCACCTGTGGTATGTTTCGCTGTGATACACCCCGATGTCACCCCGCACGTTGGGTAATGGCAGCCAAAAACTTCCATTATGTGCGATGAGAGCCATCATATAATATAATTAAACAAAATTATACTATCTTGATCCACAAAATAGGAATTTAAACGAATCAAACTGTACAGTTATCAACAAATTATAATATACTCATAACAAAAGTAAACCATGTTTAGGTAATAGTAAAAATAACCTATCGTATAATATCTTCCATTACCCGAATGGTAACCATGTCGAAGTAGTTACTAACAATTTCTTTGTCATATTTGCCGATAAAATGCAACTGAACGGTTCTGAAGATCACGTATAAAAACGTAAATAAATTTTGAAAATCTGGAAGTGGACCCCTGACCACAAGTCTCTTATCTGAAGCTTTTCACATTATGTTCTCGGTGTTCTCTCAAGTTGCATTGTCTCAGTTATCATCTTGTCAACCAGGCTATAGTTGCTCAAAAACTCTCTCGACTGCACCTCTAGGTATAAAACAATTAAATCAAAACGTAACGCAGCTATGAAGCGTGCTATGAAGTTAGTAAGATATGAAAACTGTCAAAGTCATGCAACGACAAACTTCCCTCACATACGTAAAGAAAACCTAAAAAATAATAACTCCACGAAATTTTTACACGGGCACACCATCAAAAGGGCGAGGCATCGAAGGGCGCATCATCTAGCGGGAATTGGTGCAGTTGCGGTGAAATAATAATGTGTGTTTCCTGTTGCTCTGTATTGGAAATCAGTAGCATACAACATTATCAATTACTTACATATACGGGGTGCTATATGATTTTGAATAAAGTAAACTGTATGTGTAGTATTTTAAATTCATACAAAAATGTTGTGAAACGTAAACTCCTATTGTTCTAAGCTGATAACGAGAGGTAGATACTCAAACAATTGTTTCAGATCATAGTTTTAAGGCCCAAGTTGGGCAAGCAGTATGTCACAAAGTAGCTGTTTGTGTGGCTTTCAATGTGCCTTGCAGTCGGTTCACTTAGACCCCCGAGGACGATAACAAAACTCAATATTTTTTATGTCATTGGAATAATAACAGTAAACTGGATCGCCCCTTGCCCAAATATTACCCTTCGATGAGGGTGTCGCAACTATTGACAGCATGCTGACAACCTAGGCAACTCCAATATTAAAATATCAAGTTGATGTTTTACATCAACTGGTTACATGCTAAAATAGAACGTAAGCGTAAGGAATATGGTGGTTTTTTTGTAGTTGGGTGGTTTAGGTATTCGTAAGGTCACGTATGCACAGACATAGTGATTAATTTGACAATTAAACGTAATTTTTTGTATAGCATGTGTCGCTCACGCCATTTATGAAACGCGGTAAACGGGATCTCTCGAACGTTATAGGTTCGCCGCTTGAAACAAAGATGTTGGTAAAATGCAAGACACATTTACATAGTTTGTATTTGTAAAGGCTATTGAAGTGAAGATATATACACCTAATTTTTATAAAGATACCAACTACCTTAAGATCAAGCTTACTTAGGAATAATAAATGTTTCTTAGGAATGCTTATGATGTAGAAAAGGAGATCGCAAACTATCTGTACCTATGACTCACAGTTGGCATTCACGGAACTGAACCTATCTATCTAGCTTTAAATAAATAAAGTGTTGTATCCTTACAAAACTTTATTTATTTTAACCAGTATTTTACTACGAGTACCTACCTTCATCGAAAAGCAGCGTAAACGAAATGTGGTGCAATAAAACAAAACTCACTTCAAGAGTGCTTTCGACCATAAAACACAATTATTGGAACTACAATGTGCAAACTACATTTGGAAAGGCTTAACGCAAAGACTGTAACAATGATATTCTGCATTGCTTGTGAAGACAACGGTACCTACGGACCTGAATAGTGGAATTAGCACTATTGTGTGATTGAGAATGACTTACAGAGCATTGTTCAGTACCTACTATTGTTAATTAGATATAGAACAACCATCTCACTCAGGAAGGCGGATGAATCGTAACAAAATGACTCTTATTTCGACGTTATAAAAGTCACGTAACTAGCTTTCGTGATATAGAACAACTATACCCTTATTTTATACAATTTGTATGTAGCAGCTCACAAATACGTGTCCGGACTAATTTGTAATAGTACGGTGCGACGGGCAGCGTAGTATTTCTAAACCGAATAGACAAATTAAGCTGTTGTCTAACGTTCAATGATCAGCTAAATGAGCGGCAGTTGCCGCGCGCCGCGGTGGAGCACAAAGATACAGCATGCGACTGACGTATAAGACAAATGTTACATAGAATAAACTTTACAATATTGTTCCGACTCATCTAAATGTGCACATTGTGCAACGCTACATCCCCGACAGTGAGAGAGGCGGTATGAGTGAAACTTGTGCAACCAATGCACGGGGCCACGGGTAGGTAGATATGTGCCTAAATGAAATACTTTTTAAGGCTTCCACCGTCGCAGATTCCAATGGTCTATTTTTACATGATTGTTTACCTCGTCGGTCTAGTGATCGGTGGCGTACTTTTCAGCCAATCTTAAGGAGTTATGGGTTCGATCCCAAGGTCTTGCTTTGTATTGGGTAGCGATTTCTCGGTAGATATATAGCACCTGGAGTTTAGAATTTTGCCCCACTTATGCTTAATGTTTTCAGACGAAGCTCAAAATAAAAGTAATGTTAGCTAACTTAATATTCCATTACTATGAGTGGAAAATCCAAAAACTGTTTCACATCCCAATATTTGACGGCTGGTCAAGTTAAGCCCCTGGTCGCTTACTAATATTAAAATACTGACTGATTACAAAAACGAATAATTAAAGTTCATTTGTAGGAAAAGAAGAATATAAAATTAAAATAAATATTTTTATTTTATATTATTAATAATATTTTTTACAAAAAAATACTACCGACTTCCAAATAAGAAAACTACAAAGTGAAAAATAACTTAATTTTTTGGAAGTCGGTGTCTTTAGGTAGGTACCAATATTTTGCGTTATGGACACCGACTTCCAAAAATAAATTTCACTTTTTAGTTGTTCCTACCTAATAAGCAAGTTGTTTAGTAAGGTACCTATAATGCCAGAATAGATTACCCGAATATCATGAAACTGAACATAACCGGTGAAATGAGAGGGTACCAAGGTAAACTGTACACATCTGCGTACCTCTGTAGAGTGTACTGGCGTGATGTTATGTTATGAAATGGTATAAACAATTATCAGACATGCGATTGCAGCAATTCCGAGAGATTTTCCGTTATTTATTGAAGAGTTCTGTTGTATATCTCCGAAGTTCTTCATCAGATCTTCACCAAATTAAAATGGGACCAATTTCAAAACATACTCAGTCCACAATTGACGGAGATATCGGTGAACATACACAAAAAAAACAAACATGTAATCGAACATAGAACCTCCTCCTTTTTAGTAAGTAGGTTAAAAATAAATATAGCTTCGCAAAATATTTTCTACACAAATGGCCAGCTGTTTTTGCGTTATTCAATCATAAATTTTGCATGCCAGGTGATAAATTGATAAATAAGATATTTGTTGTAAGTTGACGTTAACATTCGTGAGAACTGTGAAGAGTGATTAGAAATCGTTTCGGTATCTATACATCTCTACAAATTAATGAAATTTAAGTCTCTGTTAGTTATGTCAAAATAACAGCTTTTATTAAATGCATAATAATATGAATGTATCTATAAATGGTAGGTACTGTCGATTAGTAAACTTATAATAGACAAGTTAGTCGATAGTTGATTAAGTTAGTAAGTAAGTTTATGGTTCGTCTAGTGACGTCTTCTTGTCTCTGTCTCTGGGAGAAATAAGGTGATGCCAATAAGTTTGTTATATTTCTAGTATCATCTTGCCTAGCCTTTTTCCCAACTATATTGGGGTCGGCTTCCAGTATTACTGGATTCAGCTAAGTACCAGTGTTTTACATGGAGCGACTGCCTATCTGACTTCCACAACCCAGTAACTGGGTAACACGGTACCCCTTTGCAAGACTGGTGTCAGATCTTCATCAAATTTAAATGAGATCAATTCGGGCACATATATTCTTTCAAAAATTGGAATCGGTGAACATAAACAAAAAAAACATACGGCAGCCGAACATAGAACTTTTCCCTTTTAGCAAAGTCGGTTGTATTTTTTGTAAAAAAAAATAGTTTTTAAATGTTTACCGAAAAACCAGGGAGACCTAAAAACAAATTATTCGTTTAAACATACCCGTTGCTGAAGTTCAACGGGTATGTTTAAACGGCTATAAAATTAAAGGAAACGGCTATAAAATTAAACCCCAAACCTATCAGTATGGCCGCCGTCCATCGGATTAGCGCGGCAGTCCGCACCAGTCCGATGGACGGCGGCCGCTCATGATTTGCCCGTACTTGCCAAAACATTGATAAATAATGTTCTTGTTTATTGTAATTTTTCTAGCAACTTGGCAATAAAATTACTTTTAGTGTCTACAATTTGATGCTAGTGATTAAAGAAATGTGTAGCATCGTTTTTTGTGTTTTTAGTTAGAAATAGAGACTGGATGGCAAAAAGAAAGTTGATAAAACCGATAGGGAAATATGAAAAAGGATTCTTGTGTTCATAGTACGGCAAGAATTTCAGACTGTCATCGACAAAGATTTAATAGGCATGTTGGAAAGAAGGACTTCTCTATAGGTTATAATACTTGTATTACTTGCTTTAACTGTTGTAGTGTTTGACACTTCATTTATCTGTATCATTATGTAGAAACTTAAATCCTCTTGAATAAAGTAGGTACTACTTAGGTAGGTACAATGAAACAAAGTAAGTATATTCGTCTATAAATTGTATTTATTTCATACTTCATTCTTCTATTGCACATCATCATCAACATATCAGCCGAAAAACATCCACTACTGGACATAGGCCACCCCCAAGCGTCACCACATTGACCGAAAACAAACAATATTGCACATAAAATATATTAAATCCGTTTTATTCTAATGATTCAATTATATTAAATTTAATATAAAACAATTATTCATTTAAATTTCTGAAACTTATATAACTACACAAGAACATTTATCCAAGTTTATGTAGATACACATAGACCTAAAACTATACCTACTCACTGTACTAAACCTAAAATACACACACACACACATCAATACATCGGTACACATATTTACACACACTACACATATACATACATTACACATACATATATTTTGAAATTTGCTTTAAAAAATGTCAACACACTAAATATGTCATACACTGTTTCGGCAGCGTCTGCAGACGCCGGCAGCCAATTGAGCTCTCAGAGCAGCCACCTTCTTTTGAAGAAAAGAAGCTTGACAGGCGAGCCGAAACTCCCGCAGCTTCTTTCTGTCGCGGCTCTGCTTGGCTGCGAGGTTGTTACGCTCTCGTTGCTGCTTGTAAGCGTCGTCGGCAGTCCGGCTTGTCTGCACCACCCTCCGCATCCTCGGGTTACTACCCAGCAGTGTCCCTCCCTTCGCTGCCATTGCTTGCAGGGCATTTCGTTCAAACGCCTGATATTCCTCGTCGTCTAATAATGATGAGGAGTCGTAGATCTGCTGTGACTCCTCAGACGGCGAGGGCGCTGCTGGTCTGCTTTCCGTCCAGCTCCCGATTGAGTCGGGAGAAATCATCGATGTTGATGGTACTGCATACGAGTATATCAATGCAGGCTGGTACGGATACGTGGCGTAGTACTGGGATTGCGTGTATAATGGATATCCATATCCCGCACTGGAACCGGCCGGCGGAGATTGATAGATAGGAGCACTAGACGCGGGGACCGGAGTCGCGGTCTCAACCTTCACCGTGGGCTTACTCAAGTCCAAGGGAGCGTCCTGCGCGTAAGGAGTCCACAGAGACATTTTGAGTACTTATCAAGTTGACGTGCAAATCACGAATGCTGTCTACGAGTATGCTGACGGATGAGTGTCGTTTAAAAGAGGCGGGGCCTAAAAGAGCCCCCCGATGGAAGGGATGAGAGCAGGTAGCCACCTTAACGAACCTCGAGTGACGGAAGATTTACGAGTCTCTTTGGGGTTTTTTTGAATGGAGTAAATAAACACAACGGTAAAATGAAATTCGAAGTGAATTTTGGTAGTAATTAGCTCTAATTAATCAAACATTAACAAGTCGCTACTGATTTTGTTTGTCAGCGAATACAATGTTTTAACTTTTGAGTCAACATGGACCCATTTATTAATTAGGGTATTGACCTAATGACTCAAGTATAGATACATTAGAAACAAAAACAGTTCGACATGTAGGCAGTACTAATATCTATTCTGCAATCTAGAGGAACTTTTGTGGGTAATCTCTATCAATAGGGTCGTATCCATCCACAAATATATAGGTAGATCTCATCATCATCTCATCTCATCAATGTTAGTAGTTTAGCTTGTTTGTTGTATAGAATGATTGGAAAATATAAGCATTGTTAAGTTAGATGTAAGTACGCTTAACATATGCACAGTATGAATTGCAAAAGTGTCTGAAATAGAGATTAATTATTATCAATTTTATTTTTTTAAGTTTTTTACTCAAAGGGTAAAAACGGGGTATTTCAATAAGTAATAACAGGTGCACTATTTTTTACCTGATCTTCTAAATGTATTTTCTCATAGCTTGTGAATTGTTTCAATTGTAGAGAGGACTAGTACAATATCGGAAGTAGTATTGAGTCACACAATGCGTCAATAAGTAGACGCTCATATCCGAATCCTAACCGCGACAGTTGCGACATTATTATCGCACTGATGATTCGTATGAAAGCGTGCGCCGGACAAGCGATTATTTCTTTGAAGTTATTTTATGGTTTCCGGATAATTTGCTGAAATTACTGTCCAAACTTTGAAGAAGCAATAGTCGTATTCATTTATCTCGCTCGAATGGAATTGAGAAAAGTGAAATATTGACCTATTTTTATTTCGCCGTCTTGTCTTAAACCTACATCTGTTTGTCAACTATTTTTTTATTTTTTTTGACATGGATTAAGAGAAAATAAAGCTTTAGTAATAAAATAATTTAAAAAAAATTTGCGAAAGTAGATTTTGAGTTCGTTTACTAGATCACATTATTATTCGTGCACAGTTGTCACGTGATTCTGAGTGTAACAACATTGTGCGCGTGGCGGCCATGTTGGCTGATGGCGGCCACCGCGCCGGTGAGGGGTTAAACTAACTGATAGTGTTTGTGACTTCGTGCGCTGAAAGGATTCGTGTTATTATTGCGCACAAGACTGTTGCACTTATTGTGAGCTAAATTTAATTATTATAAAAGTTCATTCAAATTATGAGCTCAATATTGTCCAAGCTGTAAAAGTGGATATCTTAAATAAATACCTACTATGTATGCACGGATGCACCTATATAAATGTATACTTATGGATTTGAAAGGTTGTTAATTTTGAGGTTTTCAGAAATATTAGCCATGTTTGGTTTTTGAAGATATAACATTGTGACCATCATGGAATACCCTTTGAAAAAGAAAATATTTTTTTTTTTTTTTTTTTTTTTTTTTTATTTGTGATGGGTTTGCTCTTGACTCTAGTCTAGGTCAAAGGTGACAGAGACAGAGTCGACGATGGAGCGAGCTTACCCAGAAGAAGCCTGTTCACTCTAACTTTGAAGAGATTCGGGTTGAATGCGTTCGGAAACACAGACGCAGGTAGTGAGTTCCACTCATTCGCTGTGCGCATTATGAAGGATGATTGGAAGCGCTTGGTGCGTATTGGTGGAATGGCAACAAGGTAAGGATGGTAACTTGCAGTGCGTCTAGATGTCCGATGGTAGAAGGGGGCTGGTGGGATGAGGTCGTGGAGTTCTTGAGCACACTCACCGAAGTACAGTCTGTAAAAGACCGACAAGCAGGCAACCTTGCGGCGATGAGCCAAGCTGTGTAGCTTGGCATCCGCCAGCTCAACGTCGCCAATGAGCCTCTTGGCTCTGCGTTCCACCGAGTCAAGCGCGGCAAGCTGATACTTAGCTGAGCCATCCCAAAGGTGGCTGCAATACTCCATGCAGGATCGGACTTGCGCTTTGTAAAGGGTTAAAAGCTGTCCAGGCGTAAAGTATCGCTTCACTCTATTTAGGATGCCCAGCTTTTTGGCCGCAATTTGAGCTTTGTACTCAATGGAGGCGCCGAAGTTGAGGCTGGATGTCAACTCCATGCCCAAGAGCTCGAGCCGATCAGTCACAGGAACAGACGCACCCCGAAAAGTAGGAGTTTGATCGAAGATACTCCTTTTTGCGGTAAAAAGACACGCCTGTGTTTTGGTGGCGTTAAAGGAGACCAGATTGTCATCACCCCACTGGGAGACAAGGCTTAAGGTCAAATCTGTCCTTTCCACCATAGCCTCTCTCAAGGAACGAACTTCATCCACGCTGGTTCTTGCGCTGGACAAGTATCTCTCTGCAACAGTACTGTCATCTGCGTACCCAATAATACCAGGCTGAAGTAGGTCATTGATGTGTAGCAGGAAAAGAGTTGCAGAGAGAACAGACCCCTGAGGTACTCCGGCATCAATAGCCATGAAGTCAGAGGAGCAGCCGTCAATGACCACTCGGATCGACCGTTCATTGAGGAAGTCTGATATCCAGCTACAAAAACCAGCGGGGATGCCATAAGCAGGAAGCTTACTGAGTAGACTCGCGTGCCAGACCCTATCAAAGGCCTTCGAGATATCAAGCGAAACAGCAAGTGCTTCGCCGTGTCTCTCGATGGCTTCGCCCCAGCAGTGCGTGACATACACAAGAAGATCGCCAGTTGACCGTCCCCGGCGAAAGCCATATTGACGGTCACTGAGGAGATTGTTGTCTTCAAGGTAGGTCAGCAACTTACTGTTCAGTACCCTTTCCATAACTTTGGACAAAATGGAGGTAATGGCGATCGGACGGTAATTGGCAGGGTCTGCACGGTTGCCTTTTTTGGGCACTGGTTGCACATTTGCAAGCTTCCAGGATTTCGGTACCGTTCTTTTTACAAGAGAGAGGCGGAACAAACGAGTCAACACAGGAGACAGTTCTGGCGCACACTGCCTCAGCACTCTCGCTGGGATGCCGTCAGGCCCGCTGGCTTTGTTCACGTCTAGACTGCACAATACTCTCCGGACCTCTTTAGCGTGCACAGCGATCTCCGGCATGGAAGAGTCACAGTGAGGTACAGTAGGTGGTTGCTTGGAGCCAGCGTCCAGACGTGAATTGCCAGCAAAAAGGGATGCAAATAAATTTGCTTTGTCTCTCGCAGAGTGAGCCAGCGACCCATCAGGTTTCAGCATCGGAGGTAAAGTGGGCCGACAGAAATTCGTTTCGACCGCTTTAGACAGGGACCAAAACTGTTTACTACCCGGAGGGTGCGATGCTAGCTTGGCCCCAATACGTCCAATATGGTCAAAACGTGCCCGACGCAAAACCCGCTTGCAGAACTTGGCGGCAGAATTAAAGGCTCTTTTTTTCGCGCGAACCCTACGCGCTCTAACTTTGCGGTCGCGGGCCCCGACCCAGGCTTGGTAGGCAAACTCTTTTCGGGCCTCAGCGAGGGCGCATTCAGCATTATACCAAGGTCGGGATTTGGGACCGAGCGGAATGTCGGAGAATGGAATGAAATATTCCATTCCCTGCCGAATCACATCCGCAACCGCGTCCGCACAGCTCGAGGGGTCACCCGAGGAGAAACACACATGCCGCCAAGGATAAGACGCAAAAAAGTGCCGCATCTCGTCCCAGTCTGCTGACTCGTATCGCCATACTCGCCTCGTGCCTCTAGGGCTCTCATCTGGAGGAGAGCAAGTCGAAACGGATTTCACTAGACAGTGGTCAGACGTTCCCAGCGGGGCTGAGACTGACACCGAATGACTGTCCGGATCAGTTGTCAGCAGAAGGTCCAAACAATTGGGTGTATGGCCGTCTACATCCGGTACCCGCGTTGCCACATTCACCAGCTGGGTAAGATCTAGCGTTAAAGCAAACTTGCGTGCCTCCAACCCGGCATGGTCGGTTTTCTGGTACGGGAACAGCCACTCCTTATGATGGGCGTTGAAGTCCCCCAGAAAAACAAGCTTCGCTGTTGGGTATCGTTGCTGGGCTACATCAGTCGACTCTACAAGGCTATTAAAGAGCGCTGTTGACTCCTGGTCACCGCTATGGGATCGGTATACGCCGACGTAGATAGACTTCTCCACGCCTGTGTCCACAAGCAGCCATATGGCAGAAAAACCCGATTTCTCAAAGCAACGGAGACGACGACAACAGATGTCATCGCGGACGTACACACAGACCCCAGCTTGCTTCTTGAACTTGTGTTCAAGAGAGTAACCCGGGTAGTTGAGGTACGCCACGTCCGACGGAGTTGTTATCTTCGTCTCCGTTAGGAAGAACAGGTGCGGCTTCTCGGTCTCTAGGTGGTGGTGGACCGGATCAAGGTTGGAGTGCAACCCCCTGATGTTAATGAGGTGCACTTTAAGTGGGAGGAAGTGCAGCCGTTGTTTAACCTTATTTCTCTTCTTTGCTTTGGTCATTGATATTGTTAGAGTTGCTGGGGAAAAAGTTGAACTGTCGAGGCGCTGCTCAGATAACATTAAACGTGCCTGAACCAAACATGGTGTCTTTTGAGCGTCTGCTTGTATTGAAGAAATCAAAGAATTCCGTAATTGAAAGTATTCAATAGGAATAGGTTCTCTTAATATTTAAACTATGCAGGCATTCGATTGTAGTTTATGGTAAGGATAATGTTATTCAAAAACAGTTTAAAAGTAATTAGTGTCATTTAGCTTCCATGCCATCTTATTCAGGCACTGAAGTGGAATGTCATCTAAGAATTTTGTCTGCTATTGTCATAACTAAACCTAGCCAAGAACTAACTACGGAAAAAAGAGTATTTTGTACGATGGAGCCCAGAATTATAATAAATTACCTAAAGACACAAACGGGGCTCAAAGCTTACTAACCTTTATGAAACTATTGAAATGCCACATCTTGAAGGATATTTCATTAATGGAACGATATGGATAAATTTGTAATTTTACCAGCACTACGACAACTTACCTCAAACTAAATAACCTACACCCGCTTACTCCCTACGAAAAGCACCATTATATTTGTGAAAGCCTAAAACAGTGTATAAAACTGATCAATTCCGCTTATTCAAACGCACTGTGCCATAGGCCTTAACAAACAAGTCACTCACTACACACAATCTCCACTAACATTTTAACATCTACCCTAATAAAAACGCTAATCGGTTATTTTGTTTACTTATTAAAGTCGTAGTAGTCGTAGAAAAATAAATGTCTTAAACCGCAAACCGATATGTTAATGACAAACGAACACATACTGTAAAAATATCAATGAAATCCATACCTTATGTGCGAGGGAATAAAGTTCGATATCTTCTGAATGGGCGTAGGCGGCCCACTTGTTCAGAAGATTAGGCGACAGACTTCTGTTGTACAATCACAAAGACCACCAGCACTCTGTCCCTGTGTTAGAAAAAAATATCTTCTGATGAAAAATCATTTGAGTGTCACTCGAATGAAAAGAAAAGCTTGTCAAGCGCCGAAATTAATAAGTAGATCATACCAAATAATACAAAGTAGGAATCACTTTCTTACTCACATAGTTTTTGTTTAGGTAAGGAGTTATCCGGATGGATGATCCATCTGATGGTGCTCGAAGAATTTCAGGTGAAGGGATTCGTAGTAAAGCAGTCTGTAGTCTAGATTAGTATTTTCCCAAAACTTGGAATACAGGTAGAACGTACAGCCAATTAATTTGTTTGGGAAACACGCCCGTTGTGGCTCAGATTAATTTTATAATGCGGGTCCATTCTATTCTTCTTCTCAATTATCTCTTTTTAAGATCTTTTGTTTCTTTTCTTACTCTAAGTAAAATGCTCCACATGCTCCACACAAGCTTCGAACATTTCGCACACCTCTTCCTGTACAACGGCGTGCAAACTGGCCGGCTACATTGACATGTCAATCAAAGCAATACTTAAGTCACAGGTTTATGCAAAACTAATGGCGAGCCTCCTCAATGTGCACAATTGATACAATGTATTACGGGGACGCTTCGAAAACTCGTCACGCCAATACCAAATAACTGTTTTATTTCAGCCCTTTTTGGTACTTTAGAAAACCACTTTGCGTCATCTGCCTTCCTTATTCCCACTGATTAAAGCTCAATATCGTGTGATATACTGCAATATGTGTTTTTTTTTTTGACGAAACATAATTTGCAATTGTAATCCTGTATGAGTCATGCCAATGGTTCCTTTGCACCTGCTTTTCATTGTGAAACTTAAGCTTTTATCTTACTAATTTAAATGTTTGGATGAAAACGTGTATGAATGAATGTGTGTATGAATAGATGTATGTTTGTGGCTCAACCACTACAAACTGCCGGACGAACGGCTAAAAGGATCTGTATAAAATTTGAAGAAGACCAACTCAGCGAACTGCATGTGTGTGCTGGTGCACCTGTCCTACGGCAAGGAGATGGTGGCGTTCGTGCCCAGCATCGGACACAACCTGCGAGAACAACCGTGCTGTTATTTTTGTAACTTTAAAGCATGTTTCTATCTTGTAGGAAGTGATCAAATAATTATTTATTAGCTTCCAAATTATAAAAATAAATGGGTATCCTTGTCCTAATATCGTGTGTATCACACTCCAGATTGAAGGTCAATCCCGGAGTGAAGAAGAAGTGCGTCCGCGGCAAGTACGACCTGCCACAGGTGATCAAGCAGAAAGTGTAAATAACTAGTTCTAGTACAATATAGTCAGTAGTACAGTATAGATTAAAAATATCCAGACGTTTTTATTTAGATACAGCTATTATCAGTGGCTTCGCTCGCGTGAAAGTGGTAAATTATTCCAAAGGATCGTTTATCGCGCAGATACATACATAGAGGAACCCGCGCGCTTTGATTCTATTGGACAACACTCGCTTGCGGAGAGGTGCGCTTGCGCAAGCCATGCCTTTTTAAACACAGCGTGTTTATGTGATACAAATATGTAAGTTCTGAACAAACTTGAGCTCTTTCGCCTCTGAAATACCTTTTGCTTGTCCAGAATCTATTTAGATCCGTTACTTGCTAACTCCGTTAGCACTGTCTTTAATAAGTTGCGGCACTTGGTACTTTTTCTGCATATTTCTTATTGTAGGTATTTTGAGACATCATAGTTTCACAGAAAAAATATTGGAAAACTTATGTAAAAAAAAAGTCGGTGCAACTGGGGGTTAGCCTTGCAAAAAAACGGTGTTCAAGTGATAAAAACAAAAGAAAAAGATGAGGTTTATTACAGACATTTATTTTGATTCGTTTAGAACAATTAGAACAGTCTTTTACTCAAATATTAACATTAAATTACATACACAATTTATTGTATAAACTAACTTAATAATTGCACGATATTACGAGAGAGGCGGATACAAGTTTTTCAAACATTTACTAAAACAAACTTAAATCTATTTACAACAAACATTACACAGTCTTTCTATAGAAACATTATACTAATACACTATCATCATTTTCAGCCTTTTAATGTTCCCACTGCTGGGACAAGGGCCGCCTCTCTGTGAGAGAGTGAATGAGCCTTAATCCACCGCGCGGGCCCAGTGCGGGATGGTGGATACTAATTATACACTATCTTATTCCAAAAACTCTCAGCACAGACACTGTTGCCGACAGTCAATGCAAACATTGCGCCTCAAGGCTGCTTGTAGCGCAGCCACCTCCTTTATTAAGTAGTCCACAGTCTGAGCCGAGTGATGATCTCTTAGCTTCCTCTACACTATCTTATTCTAAAAACTCTCAGCACAGACACTGTTGCCGACAGTGAATGCAAACATTGCGCCTCAAGGCTGCTTGAAGCGCAGCCACCTCCTTTATTAACGAGACCACAGTCTGAGCCGAATTATGCTCTCTGAGCTTCCTCCGGTGACGGCTCTGCTTTGCCGCCTCGTTGTTCCGCTCCCGCTGTTTGTGGTAGGCATCATCAGCGCCAGAGTTGTCGGAGGCGGAGCGAACTTGACGGCGCATCCGCGGGTTGTTGCTCAGCAACACGCCGCCATTTTTCGCCGCAATCACGGAAAGCGTATCGGCGTCGGCCATGCGATGAGGCCTCCTTGCTGCAATTTCGATGGGTTTCACGGGCGGAGACGTCGTCACTCGTTGCGGCATTGTCGGGTTAAATTGTACCGATTCGTGTCCTGAAGAACTTCCTCCAGGAGAAAAATGTTCCACTGGCGCGATATATCCACCATAAGGCAGATAGTGCGTTGGCACCGAATATTGCGGTGCGTAAATCCCGCTAGAATGCGAGCACTGAGTTTCTCGGTCGGCTGTGGTCGACAGGTCCAGAGGGACGTCGTCGGCGGAGTACGGTTTCCACAGAGACATGATTAGGAGCGCGTGCGTCGTTCGAGGGGCGAGCGGTGAATGATGCTGAGCGACTCCTTGGAAGTCGCGTCGCCCCCGTCAGGGGGCGAGGCGAGCGGTCACGAGACGTGGTCCCCTTCCCGCGGGTGCAACACCGAGGCTCGTCGCGACGAACCCATCCTTGGGTTGTCCACTGGACCTAGCATGTTGCTAGCGCGGTCGGTAACTTTTGTAAGTCAATGACCCACGCTAGCTATGTTATTGTTGTATGTGTAACTGTAGGCGCGCCGCGGCGCCCGTTATGAACGGTACGCCGCTTTTTCACGACACTCTGGCGGTCTACCTCCGCCGGGTGAGACCCAGAGCGTACTCTGGGAGGCCTAGCGAAGGTGACCAGCGTCAGTAGTGTCGACTTTGGACGAACCTACAGTTTAGTTATGTAAGCGCCTAGTGGCGCCGTTATGTATGTAGGAGCGGCAATGTTCTGAGTTACACCGCTCATGTACCAATAGCGTGCGAGGTGCTCGCGACGCTATTCGGTGCAAGTGTACTCGTGAATGTGTAGTAATGAATGTCTGTTTTACGACGCAAAGTGAGTCTATATTAACTTAGAACAACCTTCACGCCGCGGGTGTCGTGTGGGGTGGGCAGTGTTATTGTGTGAATAAGTAGCGTGTAGACTGGTACTACTTATTCAGGGGTCAAGTCCGGGATGTTGATGGGGTCACAGTGTCGGGTAGCAGGTCTCTGGGGAGGCGCTTTCGGTCGGGCGGGCGCGCGTGCCATGGCGCCAGGTGTTTTACATGGGGCCAGGCAGAAGCGTCGGCCCGCGCGAACATAGCTTTCGCTAAGCGCCCCACGAACTCGTCCAGGCTCTCAATCCCTGTGTCACGCTGTATGACATCATTCCTCACACAGCGAGGGGCGTTCACTACTCTACGTAGTGTTAGGTTTTGTTGCGCACGGAGTTTCTTTTTGTTTACCTCGCTGGTGAGGGCGAACCAAGCTGGGGCGGCATAGGTGATGATTGGTCGCACGTAGGTTTTGTAGATTCCCAGCTTGGTCCGGGCGGGGAGGCGGGATGAGAGCACTGGATTGAGGAGGTTTCGAGCCACCCTGCTCTTGTTGACTACCTCTGTGACATGTGGCCCCATCGTGAGCCGGCGGTCGATGGTGACGCCCAGGTACTTGGCCTGGGGGGACCACTCGACGTCGGCTCCTTGTAGCTTCAGTGGTGGAGGGAGGGGGACGTGACCTGTAACTAAGGCCTGCGTCTTACTCACATTTACCGACAGCCGCCATTTGGCTAGCCATTCGGGCATTTGATCGAGGGCACGCTGCATTTTACGCGCTGCATGCTTCGGGTTTATCGAGGTGGTGATGAATGCAGCGTCGTCTGCGTACAGCGCTAGTGTCGCTTCTGGGGTCGTGGGGATGTCGTCTGTGTAGCATGAGTAAGACGCAGGTGACAGGCAGCTTCCCTGCGGCACTCCCGCCAGTATCGGGCGGGGGGCGGAAAGCGCTCCCTCCACCGCCACTCTGAAACTCCTGTGGGACAGAAAGGATTGAATTACCTTTACCACGCGACGGGGCGTGCTAGTTTTGGCTAGCTTATATACTAGCCCTTCGTGCCATACACGGTCGAAGGCCTTCTCCATGTCGAGGAGTACTGCTACCGCGTATTCTTTCTTATTCATTGTAGATGACAGCAGGTGCAGTACCCTCGACAGCTGGAGCGTCGTGCTGTGTTCAGCGCGGAACCCGAATTGCTCCTCTCTTGGGGTTATATGCGGCGTAAGATGTCGCAGCAGGAGCGACTCGAATACCTTGGAGACGGTGGGCAGCAGCGTGATTGGCCGATAGCTTTCCGGCTTCAGGATGCTGAGCGGTGTCCCCGCGCCTTTTTATTTAGACGAGTAAAAGGGGCGGGGCTCGGTGGGTGGGCGCACCCCTAACGCCACTGGGAGGGGCACAGCTATGGGGTGAATCATAGATGTGTGCAAATAAGTTTGTGGTGCAATGCATTGTGTATTTGAACTATAATTTTTTCCGTGTGTTATAATATTATATTATAGGTACTGGATTAATTTATGTGTTTTCATTAGTCGGCTAATGTTAATCAAAATATCAACTGCATCTATTATTAGTTATTATTTAAATTATTATTCAACGTTTAATAATAAGGTATGGAACCTGAACTGACTGAACATCATGAAGAATAAACAAATAAAAATATATTTAAAGAAAAACTCTACGAAGTAGCTTTTCTACCATGGTTTGACCCCATCAATTGACCAATCACATAGATGGAAATCCACATCGCGTCTTCGATCTCGCATGTGATTGGTCGATTGATAGGGTCAAAACCCTTTTTCATTGCTGAATTAACTTACCCAATTAGGCTGCTGGTCATTAAAGCAAGAAGACTTTTCATCTTTTCGTTTTCCAGCTAATTAAGTGGAACTGAGCTGATCATGTCTGCAGGTTAGAGTTAAGTCGATGGACCAAAGAAGTAACTGAGTGGGTACCAAGAGATCAAAGCAGAAGTAGAGGTGGACCACGGAAAATGTGAGAAAATATATTTTGGGAGAAAGGTGGACCTGGTTGGATGACTAAAGCTACGGATGGGAATCAGTGGAAGGAAATGGGGGAGGTTTACGCCAAAGAGGCGAATACTGCTTAGAGGCTTGATACACACTCATACAAAAAAAATATGTTTTAGAAATAATTAAGCCAATAATATCTAGTGTAAGTAATCATAGAAAAGAAGTAAAAACAACGCTTTTTTATTTTATTTATAAGTTCTGAACATTGTTAATAGTCTATTTATTATGTTTTACCTAATAGCAAAGAATTATTTATGCATAATGAATTATAATTCTATTATTTTGCTGATGTCTTTTGATAATATTTGCTCCATTTTAATTATTTAATCACTTGGTTTTTTACCTCATGTATAGTAATCTGCGCAAATGACACATCATTATCTAAGTTTTAATTCACTAACAGGCTTCTATCTGACTTCGTTAACAACATGATGTCAAAAATAGTCCTAATGAGCATTTAAGATGTCTTTCTAATGGTGTTTACAAGCTGCTAGTCACTAACAAAATAAGTAGCGAAGATTGAGGGAATTGGATGAAAATAATTTTTTGAACACTTATCAGTCCTATAATTATCTGTATTTTATTTAATAAATTACTAACCAGCATATAAAATAAAATAAAAAAACCCGGCCAAGTGCGAGTCGGACTCGCGAATGAAGGGTTCCGTACCATTATCGCGAAAAACGGCAAAAACATCACGTTGGTTGTATGGGAGCCCCTCTTAAATATTTATTTTATTCTGGTTTTAGTATTTGTTGTTATAGCGGCAACAGAAAATTTCAACTGCCTAGCTATCACGATTTATGAGATACAGCCTGGTGACAGACGGACAGACAGACAGACAGACAGACAGACGGACAGACAGACAGACGGATAGCGGAGTCTTAGTAATAGGGTACCGTTTTCACCCTTTGGGTACGGAACCCCAAAAATACCCTCAGGTACCTAGTTATAATTTACTTTTTTTTTTGTATTAATTCATTATTCTAACGCTTTTATTTTGTGTTTTATAATGACCGTGTTAGGATATCATATTGTAGTAAAGGCATAACGGTGGTAGCACGTAGCAAGCTACGGCGTAGCACGTAGCGCGTAGCACGTAGCCCACCTGCGGTGTGTTGCGCTATGATAGTCACCCCGTACGTTGGGTAATGGCAGTCAAAAACTTCCATTATGTGTGGTGAGAGCCATCATATAATATTAAACAGAATTATACTATTTTTAACCACATAACTGGTACTAAAACGTATCAAAACTGTAAAGTTATCAACAAATTATAATATACTCACAACAAAAGTAAAGCATATTTAAAAGTAAAAATACCCTATTATAGAGTAGCTTCCATTACCTGAATGTTAACCATCTTGAAGTAGTTACTGACAATTTTTCGTCATGTTTGCCGGTCAAATGAAAATGAATGGCTCTGAAGACCACGTTTAAACGTAAATAAATTTTGAAAATCTGGAAGCGAACCCCTGACCACAAGTTTCTTATCTGAAGCTTTTCACATTATACTCTCGGTGTTCTCTCAGTAAGTTGCATTGGCTCAGTTATCATCTTGTCACCCAGGCTATGGTTGCTCAAAAACTCTCTCGACTGCACCTCTAGGAATAATAAAAAAATAAAAAAATGTCACGCAGCTACGAAGCGTGCTATATGTTAGTAAGATATAAAGGTTGTATATAAATATAGTTATATGGTGATTCATAGTAAAAACTGTCAATTCATCATCATCATCATTTCAGCCGAAAGACGTCCACTGCTGGACATAGGCCTCCCCCAGGCGTCGCCACATTGACCGATCCCGTGCGTCTCGCATCCAGCGCCTTCCCGCAACCTTAACCAGGTCATCGGTCCACATAGTGGGAGGCCTTCCGTATCGTCTTCCGGTTCGCGGTCGCCATTCCAGAACTTTTCGGCCCCATCGGCCATCCGTTCTGCGAGCAATGTGCCCTGCCCCCTGCCACTTAAGTTTGGCAATTCTTCGGGCTATGTCAATTCATACAACGACAATTTTCCCTCACATACCGATACGTAACGAAAACCTTCTACCATAAAATAATAATTCTACTAAAAATCTTATAAGGGTACGCGGCGACCTCAGGCTCTACCTGTGTGCAGTACACCACCCAACCATAAACATTCGTTTACAATACGGGTGCATTGTTTAGCTCTGTGCCTGATCTACAAAAGGTAGCCATTTTACAAGCCTTTCATTTACTTTTATGACTCTTTTAAACACATTCCTTTGGAGATTATTGGTGGCTTAGAATTTACTCAAGTTGAATTAGTAAAGTTTTATTGTCACAGCTTAGGACGGTGGCGTGGTATTCAATTGTGAACAAATAAAAATACTTCTTGCAGTCTTAGTATTTGTTCACAATTTAGACTTGAATATGACTGTCTTGTAATGTCTTATTAAAATCAAATTAAATCGCTCAATCGCAAACAGTTCTCGCGCTGTGCTCGGAACTGTAACTTCATCAATCTCCCACACAATGGTACTGCAGGCATCCAGTGAATGGGTTGCCTTCCCACGACGACCACTGTTGGACAACGTGATCGATGGATGAGTGTCATCGTCTAGCGGGAATTGGTGCAGTTGCGGTGAAATTATAATGTGTATTTCCTGTTGCTCTGTCATGGCAATCAGTAGCATACAACATCATCAATTACTTACCTATACGGGGTGCTATGTGATTTTGAATAAAGCTGAACCTGTATTTGAAATTCATACAAAAATGTTGTGAAAGGTAAACGCTTGACTGCTTCAGAATGTTTAGTTCTGCTATTGTTCTAAGCTGATAACGAGAGGTAGATACTCAAACAACTATTTCAGACCATAGTTTTAAGGCCCAAGTTGGGAAAGCAGTATGTCACAAAGTAGCTGTTTGTGTGAAATGCTTTCAATGTGCCTTGCAGTAGGTTCACTTAGACCCCCGAGGACTATAACAAAATTGACTATTTTAGTATGTCATTGGAATAATAAGAGTAAACTGAATCGCCTCTATCCCAAATATTACATAAGCTGCACACTTCGATGTGGGGTGTTGCAACATTGACAGCATGCTGACGAAACTCCAATATTATTTTTTATTTTTTTGTTGATAGTTTGCGCTTGACCACTGTATCACCTGATGGTAAGCGATGAAGTGGTCGACGATGAAGCACGATTGCCTGGAAGATACTATAAAGATTCCCAGGTTGTAGCTATCAGGCATTACAGACTCAGGCAGGGAATGCCATTACTTTGCTGTACGCATTATAAAACTACTAGCTTATGCCAGCGGCTTCACCCGCGTGGATGTCGAAAATTATCCCAAGGGAACATATTTTCGGGATAAAATGTATCCTATGTGCTATTCCAGGCTACAATCTATCTCTGTGCTAAATTTCATCTAGATCCGTCCAGCCGTTTGAGCGTGAAGACAAACATACAAACACACTCCTTTATAATATTATTATGATTCCCAAAACGTTTGACACATCAACTGATTACATTCTACTCGTAAAATAAAACAAAAGCGTAAGAAAAAGGGTGTATTTTTGTAGTTCGGTGGTTTAGGTATTCATAAGGTCACAGATGCACAATTGTGTTGATTTATTTGACAATTTAATGATTTTTATCTATGGCGTGCATCGGTCCTGCCTTTTATGAAACGGGGTAACGGGATCTCTCGAACGTAATAGGTACCGCTTGAAGCCAAAGTTGTTGGTAAAATACAAAATACATCCACATAGTTTGCATTTATAAAGGCAAGTGAAAATAGGTACTAAACCATATTTTACTAAGGAAACCAATTACCTTAGGATCAAGCTTACTCAGGAATGGTAAATGTTTCTTAGCAATGCTTATGATGTAGAGTAGGAGAACTCAAACTATCTATAGCTATGACTGACATTTGGTTTTAACGGACCTTGAACTTTCTAGCTATAAACAAATAAAGTTTTATATCCTTAGAAAACTGTATTAATTTTACCAGTATTCTGTTTGTTTGTTTTTTAAAAAAACGTTGCCCCAAACTAGGAATTTCTCCTGTATCGTAAGTGCGTTTACAAACATGTAAACTCACATACACAAACACCCAGAGCCGGAACAACTATTTGTAGATCATACAAATATTTGTTCCGTGCGGGAATCGAACCCGCGACACGCAGCGCAGCATTCAATCGCTCAACCACTGCGCCAACCGTGCGCCTATTTATTCTATTTTACTACCTACCTTCATCAAAAAGCACCATAAACGAAATGGGGTACAATAAAACAAAACTCTATTCAAAGGCGCTTACGACCTTAACCCACAATGTCATTGGAACTACAATGTGCAAATTACATTTGGAAAGGCTTAACGTAAATACTGTAACAATGACATTCTGCATAGCTTGTGAAAACAACGGTACCTACGGATCTGAATAGTGGAATTAGCCTATTGTGTAATTGAAAATGACTTACAGAGCATTGTTTAGTACCTACTATTGTTAATTAGATATAGAACAACCATCTCACGAAAGCGGATGAATCGTAACAAAATGACTCTTATTTCGACGTCATAAAAGTCACGCGTTCGTAAAATAGAACAACTGTATAACAACTACCCTTATTTTAAACAATTTGTATGTAGCAGCTCACAGATATTGTGTCCGGACTAATTTGTAATATTACGGCGGGCGGGGTGGTATTTTTACCCGACAATGGCGAAGCAAAAGGTAGGGTTATATTTTTGACCGGTATGATGGTGCGTATGTATGTATGGTCATCTGTTCTCTCATAACTTCTAAACTACTTATTATAATTTGACAAATGAGGAGTTGTTGGAAGCGTCTTGTTAGTAAGCTGGTTATGGGCTATGCGACGTCACATTAAATTTAATATGGCGTCCTCTAGGAGGCCCGAAGTCAAGAACAACGAATCAAGATAAATAAGATATTTGTTGTTATTTGGCTCGTCAAGTTGACGTTAACATTCATGAGGACTGTGAAGAGTGATTGGAAATCGTTCGGTAGCTACACATATCTACAAATAAATAACAGTAAAGTCTCTGTTAGTTATGTCAAAATAACAGCTTTTATTAAATGCATAATAATATGAATGTATGTATAAATGGTAGGTACTGTCGATTAGTAAACTTATAATAGACAAGTTAGTCGATAGTTGATTAAGTTAGTAAGTAAGTTTATGGTTCGTCTAGCGACGTCTTCTTATCTCTGTCTCTGGGAGAAATATGGCGATGCTAATAAGTCTGTTATATTTCTAGTACTGAAGATATAATTAGAAATCTTGCTCCATCGAAATGTGTGTATTCATTGCCTGCCCTGCTTCGAACAGGTATTTTATTAAAAAATAACTATTTTACAAAAAAAAAATACAACAGACTTCCAAATAAAAATACTACTAAGTGAAAACTAACTTCAATTTCTGAAGTCGGTGTTCCTGTTTTTGTTTCTTCTGTTTTTGTCGCCGATTGCCGAAATTGAAGTTATTTATCACTTTGTAGTATTTCATTTCGAAGTCGGTTGTATTTTTATGTACTTCACTTTTTAGTTGTGGTAAATAATGGGACAGTTCTTTAGTAAGGTTACCTATATTTCCCAAAGTTATGTCAGAATAGATTACACGAATAACATGAAACTTGAACGTATCCGATGAAATGAGGGTTTGCCAGGGCAGAGCTGTACAAATACAGCGTACCCATTTAGAGCGTACTGATGTAGTCTTGATTTTATGTTATGAAGTGGTGTGAACAAAAAACAAACAAGTGATTGTAGCAATCCCGGACGATTTGCCGTCATTGATTGAAGAGTCCTTTTGTATTTATCCGAAGTTCTTCATCAGATCTTCATTATATTTAAATGGGATCAATTCGGGCACATATCTTTCAAAAATTTAAATCGGTGAACATACACAAAAAACAAATACGGCAGTCGAACATAGAATCTTTTCCTTTTAGGAAAGTCGGTTAAAATAGGTACCGACTTTCGAAATTGAAGTAATTTTTTTTTCCTTTTTTAGGGTTTTTGTTTGGGATTCGGTTGTATGTTTTTGTAAAAAAAAATGCATTTAAATATTTACCGAAAAACCAGGGAGACCTAAAAACTAATTATTCGTTGAAACATACCCGTTGCTGAAGTTCTAGAACGGAAATTCAAACAATATTATAACCGGTATGTAACGGCTATACCTACAATTAAACCCTAGACCTATCAGTATGGCCGCCGTCCATCGGATTAGCGCGGCAGTCCGCACTAGTTCGATGGACGGCGGTCACTCATGAAATGCCTGTATTTGCCAAAACATTGAACTAATTACTTTTAGTGACTAGAATTTGGTGCTAGGGATTAAAGAAATGTGAAGCATCGTTGTTTGTGTTTTTAGTTAAAATAGAGACTGGATGGCAAAAAGAAATTTGATAAAACTGACAGGGAAATATGAAAAAGGATTCTTGTGTTCATAGTAAGGTAAGAATTTCAGACTGACAAAGATTGCATAGACAGGTTGGAAAGACGGACTTCTCTATAGGTTATAATATTACTTGCTTTAACTGTTGTAGTGTTTGACACTTCATTTATCTGTATTATTATGTTGGAACTTAAATCTTCTTGAATAAAGTAGGTACTACTGCCTCATCCCATACAAAGAAACCGTGCTGACGTAACTAGCGTTTTTCATCTGATTATACCGATTACTTTTTGTACATCGATCGCGTTCGATTCCGTTCCACGGCGATAGATAGATCATCATCATCTTCCATATCCGTGGAACGGAATCGAACGCGATCGAAATAATCAGTACAGTACGTAGGCACGGTTTCTTTGTATGAGATGAGACACCACTGGTACTACTTCGGTAGGTACAATAAAACAAAGTAGGTATATTCGTATATAAATTTTATTTATTTCATACTTCATTCTTCTATTGCACATCATCATCATCATATCAGCTGAAAGACGTCCACTGCTGGACATAGGCCTCCCCCAAGCGTCACCACATTGACCGATTACAAACACTTTTGCACATAAAATAAATTAAATCCGTTATATTCTAATGATTCAATTACATTAAATTATATTTAAAACAATTATTTATTTAAATTTCTGAATATATAACTATACACAGGAACATTTATCCAACTTTATGTAGATACACATAAACCTAAAACTATACCTACTCACTGTACTAAACCTAAAATACACACACACACATACATACATAGGTACACATATTTACACACACTACACATATACATACAATACACATATATATTTGTACATATATTTTAAAATTTGCATTAAAAATGTCCACACACTAAACATGTCATACACTGCTTCGACAGCGTCCGCAGACTCCGGCAGCCAGTTGAGCTCTCAGAGCAGTCACCTTCTTTTGTAGAAAAGAAGCTTGACAGGCGAGCCGAAACTCCCGCAGCTTCTTTCTGTCGCGGCTCTGCTTGGCTGCGAGGTTGTTACGCTCTCGTTGCTGCTTGTAAGCGTCGTCGGCAGTCCGGCTCGTCTGCACCAGCCTTCGCATCCTCGGGTTGCTACCCAGCAGGGTCCCACCATTCTTGGCCGCCATTGCTTGCAGGGCATCTCGTTCAAACGCCTGATATTCCTCGTCATCTAATAATGATGAGGAGTCGTAGATCTGCTGTGACTCCTCAGACGGCGAGGGCGCTGTGGGTCTGCTTTCCGTCCAGCTCCCAATTGAGTCGGGAGACACCATCGATGTTGTTGGTACTACATATATCAATGCAGGCTGGTACGGATACGTGGCGTAGTACTGGGATTCCGTGTATGATGGATATCCATATCCTGCACTGGAACCGGCTGACGGAGATGGATAGATAGGAGCACAAGACGCGGGGACCGGAGTCGCGGTCTCAACCTTCACCGTGGGCTTACTCAAGTACAAGGGAGCGTCCAGCGCGTAAGGAGTCCACAGAGACATTTTGAGTACTTGTCAAGTTGACGTGTAAATCACGAATGCAGTCTACGAGTATGCTAACGGATGAGTGTTGTTTAAAAGAGGCGGGGCCTAAAAGAGCCCCCCGATGGAAGGGATGAGAGCAGGTAGCCACCTTAACGAACCTCGAGTGACGGAAGATTTACGAGTCTCTTTGGGGTTTTTTTGAATGGAGTAAATTAACACAACGGTAAAATTAAATTCGAAGTGACTTTTGGCACTTATGAGATCTAATTAATCAAACATTAACAAGTCGCTACCGATTTTGTTTGTCAGCGAATACAATATTTTGATTTTTGAGTCAATATGGACACATTTATTAATTAGGCTAGGTAATTACCTAATGGCTCAAGTAGATACATCAGAAAAAAAAACAGTTCCACATGTAGGCAGTACTAATATCTAATCTGCAATCTAGAGGAACTAGAACTAGGTTGCCTGGAAGAGATCGCGGCATGCGATAAGGCCGCCCATTGTATGTGTATTCATTGACTTAAGTTTCATTTTATTAATGTATTTTATGGTGTACAATAAAGTATATAATAAATAAATAACTGTTGTGGATAATCTCTATCAATAGGGTCGTAACTAACCACAAATATATAGGTAGATCTCATCATCATCTCATCTCATCAATGTTAGTAGTTTAGCTTGTTTGTTGTATAGAATGATTGGAAAATATAAGTATTGTTAAGTTAGATGTAAGTACGCTTAACATATGCACAGTATGAATTGCAAAAGTGTCTGAAATAGAGATTAATTATTATCAAATAATTTGGATGGCCTATTTTTATCTGTAAGGAATATAGATGGTGTTAATTCTGCTACATCATACCTATAGGGTATTTCAATTCGTAACTTTACCGGTTCTTAGTAATCATAGAGGATTATAGTGGCATAACATTGGCTGCATGCGACGGGAAAACTACAAATATAACAAACTTTAAATTCTCTTATAGGTACTATAAAATGGGTATATAGTTTACTGTTTCGGCATTGCTTTTTGGTCATATTTTATATTCTTCTAGAACTACGTAAGTACTTTAACTCTGTTAATATCTTTAATCATTACTTAAGGGATGTTCTCTGCATCATCTCTATGGACAGATTGCATTGCGGTACAAATACGTTTTGGACACAGCTGCATTGGTTTTTTTTTATAAATTTAAATTTATAAAAAAATTGTATCTACGAGCTTTATTCGGACAAGATTAGAGTTTAATTTTGGGTAAATGTGTGATGTAAAAGTATCAGATCATCAGTTGTTGCAGTACCCTTCCGGGTTAAGGGAGGTGACCATAAGCTCTTAGAGTAAGGTTATTTTGAGTGTGTGTAAGGGACAGATGTATATGACTTGTATACATCTGTCACTTACGCGATCTCAAAATAATCTTACTCTAAGAGCTTATGGTAACCCCCTAGGTTTTATAATTATTGGGAGCGCTTTCTGACCTTCTAAAAATATTTTTTCTGAAAGACAAGAATGAAAAAGATTTTGTATTTCACTCAATTAACTAACTTTAGGTATTTCAGGGATTATAAATACTACTTGCAGCTGCATAAGCAATAATAGGTGCACTATTTTTTTACCTGGCCGTCCAAATGTATTTTCTCAAAGTTTGTGAATTATAAAAAGCTGCACTTTAGGACCAACTTACTAAGCCAATAAAATAACCGGTGGTACGGTACTTATAAAACCGTTTTTTTTAGTAGACTAGCTTTGCTATAATATGTACTATGTTCTTTTATTGCGAGTTTCATATCCATTATACAATAGAACTAGTACAACATCGGAAATAGAACTTACCTATTGAGTCACACAATGCGAAAATAAATCGACGTTCATATCCAAATCCTAACCGCGACAGTTGCGACATTATAAACGCATTGATGATTCGTATGAAAGCGTGCGCCGGACAAGCGACTATTTCTTTGAATTAATTTTATGGTTTCTGTGCTGAATTTATTGTCCGAAGTTTAAAGAAGCAATAGCCGTATTAATTAATCTCGCTTGAACAGAACTGAGCAAGGTGAAATATTGACCTTTTTTATTTTATTTCGCTTTCGCAGGTATTGAATTCGTTTATTCGATTACATTATCACTAGTACACAGTTGTCACGTGATCCTGTCTCTAACAACATTATGCGCGTGGCGGCCATGTTGGCTGATAGCGGCCATGTTGGCTGATGGCGGCCACCGCACCGGTGAGGGGTCAAACTAACTGAGAGTGTTTGGGTGTTGAAAGTCTTTGTGTTATCTTTGCGCACGCGGCTGTTGCACTCATTGTGAGCTAATTTAAATTATTATAAAAGTTCATTCAAATTATGAGCTCAATATTGTCCAAGCTGTAAAAGTGGAGATCATAAATAAATACCTACTATGTATGCACGGATGCACCTATATAAATGTATACTTATGGATTTGAAAGATTGTTAATATTGGGGTTTTCAGAAAGATTAGCTAGGTTTGGTTTTTGAAGAGATAACATTGTGACCATCATGGCATGTATTATAAATTAAAGAAAAATAAGGAACAATTTCAACAACAGAAGATAACAGTAATATTGCTCCGACAGACGTCTATCCTTCGGAGTAATATTACTATTGTCTCTCCGTGTCGTCTCTGTAGGTAGTGCAGCGTAGGTAGGCCTGAATAACGGTTTTATTGTTCCAAAGAAATTTCTATTTTGCCAATTTGCTAAATAACGCATTGTCTTAGCATAAAAGGGTTGAACCTTTTTGCGGATTATACAATTTGCATATTGTTAAGTTTGCAGGCTTTGCAGGGTTTGTTTCGAGAATGAAGACTTTCTCATAATATTGAATTTAGTACTACAATAACCCTCTTTTGTTGTCCCTAGAAGATAAAGATCTATTTTGCAAACTTACAAAGCAACGCATTGTCTTCCGCGTAGCATAAAAGGAAGTAATTCCGTAAGAAATACACTACAATACAAATGATTCAATTTGCATGTGGCGTATCCAGGGTTTGTGCCGACAATGTTGACTTGCACTAATATTAAACAATAATTGTGCCTGAATCAAACATGGTGTGTTTTAAGCGTCCGTTACCTGAGTTGTTTATATTGAGGAAATCTAAGAATTAAATTGAAATTGATTGAAAGTACTGAATAGGAATAGGTACTCTTAATATTGAACTATGCAGCCATTCAATTGTAGTTTATGGTAAGGAGAATGTTATTCAAAAACAGTTTAAAAGTAATTAGTGGCATTTAGCTTCCATACCGACTTTTTTTGGCACTGAAGTAGAAAATCATCTAAAGTATTGCGTCTGCTATTGTGATAACTAAACCGATATGTTAGTGACAAACGAACACACACTGTAAAAATATCAATGTAATCCATACCTCATTTCCGAGGGATTAAAGTTCGATATCTTCTGAATGGGCTGCAGCATAGGCGGCCCACTTGTTCAGAAGATTAGGCGACAATCTTCTTTATGAGTGCTAGTGGTCTTTGTGATTGTACAATCACAAAGACCACCGGCACTCTGTCCCCTGGGTTAGAAAAAATATCTTATGATGCAAAATCATTCGAGTATCACTCGAAAGAAAAGAAAAGCCTTTGAAGCACCGAAAATAATAAGTAGATCATACCGAATAATACAAAGTAGGAATCACTTTCTTACTCACATAGTATTTGAATAGGCAAGGAGTTATCCGCATGAATGATCCATCTGATGGTGCTCGATGAATTTCAGGTGAAGAGATTCGTAGTAAAGCACTCTGTAGTCTAGATTAGTATTTTCCCAAAACTTGGAATACAGGTAGAAACGTACAGCCAATTAATTTGTTTGTGAAACACGCCGGTTGTGGCTCAGATTAATTTTATAATGTGGGTCCATTCTATTCTTCTTCTTAATCATCTCTATTCAAGATCATTTTTTTTTTCTTACTCTAAGTTTTCGTACAACTCTTCTGTTCTGTTCTGTTTTTGTACAGGAAGAGTTGTACGAAAGGCGTGCAAACTGGCCGGCTACATTGAAATGTCAATCAAAGCAACACGCAAGTCACAGGTTTATGCAAATCGAATGGCGAGCCTCCACAATGTCCACAATTGATACAATGTATTACGGGGACTCTTCGAAAACTCCGTCAATACCAAATACCTAACAGTTTTATTTTAGCCCTTTTTGGTCCTTCAGAAATCCACAATTTATTTTGCGCCATCTGCCTTCCTTATTAGCAGCAGATATGGATTTTTTTGTAGACAAAACATAAATTGAAATTGTAATCCCGTATGAGTTATGTCAATGTTTCCTTTGCATCTGCTTTTCATTGTGAAACTTAAGCTTTTATCTTACTTATTATAAATGTGAAAGTTTGGATGAATGCGTGTGTGAATGAATGTGTGTGTGGATGTATGTTTGTAACTCAATCACAACAAACCGCCGGACGAATGGCTAAAAGGGTCTGGATGAAATTTGGCACAAAGATAGATAATAATCTGGAAAGAAACATACGTTTTATCTTGGTATAAGGTTTCCTTGGGATGTTAAAACTCTTTTTACGCAGGCGAAGCCACAGACAGAAGCAAGTAGCTCATAAAGGTGTGCAGAGATAATTATGACAATGTTGCACTGTTGTGTATGAGAGTAGTTTTGAAATTGGCTTAAGAAAGAACTAGATTGGGGATTACCAGCACGATCTTTGTAATTTGTGAAATTATAATTGGATAAATATTGCCAGCATAGAGTTCCAAGCTCCTTTATTATATAACCTGAAAAAAAATATTCTTGAACACTCTCTTTCTACAATGGCTCCAAAGTGAAAAACAAATTAAAACCTAATACTTTACTTCACATCACACACCAAACACATTTAGGTGTACAATAAAGTATATTCTATTATGTATCCTACATGAGCACTTGAGACATTAGAAGTTAGGTTCAGACCAAATTGTTAATTTACTATTCAGTAATAAAATAAAAAAAAATGAGTCGAGAAGAAACTCCATAGGTAAAACTTTATTGTTGAATTCGACACACCTGCAATGTCATCATCCCGGGAGTCTGCTTCATAAGAGAAGCACATAACCGGTCGATGAAGTGTCTCTTGTGGGAGGCCTATGTCCAGCAATGGACATGAGGCTGAAAAGAAGGCATGGTTTAACATTTAGTTACCAATAACTTTACACCAGTTCCAGCACTCCCGGCAGCGCCAGTTTCCGCAGCAGTGCACGCGCCAGCAGCAGCGCAGCCGACGGGCCTACTGGCGTGAGCGATGGCCTTGCTCAACCAGATGCACCGCACCAGACCACACATCAAGTTTCACAAAATAAGGAATCCATTCAAATTCTTTTGCTAAGGTATCTACATCTAAACTATTTTTATTCAGTTTAAATTACTGGAACTAGGCAACTCGCGGATTAATTTAGCGTTGACCCTGGAAACTGCGTGTGTAGCGCGATCAACCCGTCCAAACAGACTTTAAGAAGCACAATGAACAATATTTGGGTTTGTTGATTTGTAGGTTCTATTCTTAGATTTTAGCTAAATTAGAAGTAGTGTGTCAAAATATCTAATTCCACTGTTGTTGTTCTAGGGCGCAGTATCAAACAGTAATAAAGAAAACAAAGAAGCCCAACTCAGCGAACTGCACGTGCGTGCTGGTGCGCCTGTCCTACGGCAAGGAGATGGTGGCGTTCGTGCCCAGCATCGGACACAACCTGCGGGAACAACATTGTGCTCATCAGGGTTAGCATTAGGCTACACCACCATCTATACTTACTCATTATATTTAACTATCTGTCCAATCGGCATGAATTAAATAAATTACCAGCCCGTTACTGTCCCATTGCAGTAAAGAGTAAAACAAAAATATTCATCTTCAGGGTGAAGCAAATACATTAATTTGTTGATATTGTAATTTATTCCCTGTTACTGTTACTTTTTGTAACTTTAAAGCATGTTTCTATCTTGTAGAAAGTGATCAAATAGTACATTATTGTAAAGGCCGGGCAATAGACAATTGCAGGTCGAGTATGAGTTTGATGATATGACTAATACGAGACAGGCAATTGCCATTTCCGCCGAGGCATATATAATGCTTTTCTCAAAAGAATGCTGGGAAATAAAAAAGTAGTTAAATTTCCTTAATATTTAAAGTTAATGCCATTTTTAGCATGCAATAAATTGCCCATAATGTAGATGGCTTTTTAGTTTTAGAAATCTCGTTAAAATACGCCTTAAATACCGTATCGGAGAAAATGTACATTTTTTTATCGTTTTTCCAAATTATAAAATGTTCATATATACTTTCATGTAAGTATTTTTCTTTTGACTTCGCTGGAAGCAGGTTTTCCATTGCCAATTTGGCTTCTGATCTTAAATCAGGTGGACCGTGAACCGGTGGAACTCATTTTAATTATTATTATTTTTTCATCATTGCCGAAAGGCAAACGCATTTATGGCTATACAGCCACATAAACGCAATTTGTACTAAGCAAAGAGACTTACTTTGGTATGCCAAGAATGATAAACGAGATCCAATCAAAGAGTATCTAATAACCCCAGCACGCCGTTTCATACAACTTTGCTGGAGCATTGATATGTTCTAAATTCAAAAAACACTCCAGCAATGGATTTGATTTTCATTGTCCGTAAATTCGGTACTTCGCGTGTTTTTTTTTTGAAATAATGACAATATTTCCATGCATGTTTGTGAAATAATTATTTATTAGCTTCCAAAATATAAAAATAAATGGGTATCCATGTCCTAATATCGTGTGTATCACACTCCAGATTGAAGGTCAGTCCCGGAGTGAAGCCGAAGTGCGTCCGCGGCAAGTACGACCTGCCGCAGGTGATCAAGCAGAAAGTGAAAATAACTAGTTCTAGTACAATATAGTGAGTAGTACAGTATAGATTAAAAATATCCAGACGTTTTTATTTAGATACAGCTATTATCAGCGGCTTCGCTCGCGTGAAAGTAGTAAATTATTCCAAAGGATCGTTTATCGCGCAGATACATACATACAGGAACCCGCGCGCTTTGATTCTATTGGACAACACTCGCTTGCGGAGAGGTGCGCTTGCGCAAGCCATGCCTTTTTAAACACAGCGTGTTTATGTGATACAGATATGTAAGTTCTGAACAAACTTGAGCTCTTTCGCCTCTGAAATACCTTTTGCTTGTCCAGAATCTATTTAGATCCGTTACTTGCTAACTCCGTTAGCACTGTATTTAATAAGTTGCGGCACTTGGTACTTTTTCTGCATATTTCTTATTGTAGGTATTTTGAGACATCATAGCCCCAGTTTCACAGAAAAAATATTGGAAAATTTATGTAAAAAAAAAGTCGGTGCAACTGGGGGTTAGCCTTGCAAAAAAACGGTGTTCAAGTGAAAAAAGAAAAGAAAAAGATGAGGTTTATAACAGACATTTATTTTGATTCGTTTAGAACAATTAGAACAGTCTTTTACTCAAATATTAACATTAAATTACATACACAATTTATTGTATAAACTAACTTAATAATTGCACGATATTACGAGAGAGGCGGATACAAGTTTTACAAACATTTACTAAAACAAACTTAAATCTATTTACAACAAACATTACACAGTCTTTCTATAGAAACATTATACTAATACACTATCATCATTTTCAGCCTTTTAATGTTCCCACTGCTGGGACAAGGGCCGCCTCTTTGTGAGAGAGTTAATGAGCCTTAATCCACCGCGCGGGCCCAGTGCGGGAGGGTCCATTGTCTGAGCCGAGTGATGATCTCTGAGCTTCCTCTACACTATCTTATTCTAAAAGCTCTCAGCACAGACACTGTTGCCGACAGTGAATGCAAACATTGCGCCTCAAGGCTGCTTGAAGCGCAGCCACCTCCTTTATTAAGGAGTCCACAGTCTGAGCCGAGTTATGCTCTCTGAGCTTCCTCCGGTGACGGCTCTGCTTTGCCGCCTCGTTGTTCCGCTGCCGCTGTTTGCGGTAGGCATCATCAGCGCCAGAGTTGTCGGAGGCGGAGCGAACTTGACGGCGCATCCGCGGGTTGTTGCTCAGCAACACGCCGCCATTTTTCGCCGCAATCACGGTGAGCGTATCGGCGTCGGCCATGCGATGAGGCCTGCTTGCTGCAATTTCGATGGGTTTCACGGGCGGAGACGTCGTCGCTCTTTGCGGCACTGTCGGGTTAAATTGTACCGATTCGTGTCCTGAAGAACTTCCTCCAGGAGAAAAATGTTCCACTGGCGCGATATATCCACCATAAGGCAGATAGTGCGTTGGCACCGAATATTGCGGTGCGTAAAACCCGCTAGAATGCGAGCACTGAGTTTCTCGGTCGGCTGTGGTCGACAGGTCCAGAGGGACGTCGTCGGCGGTGTACGGTTTCCACAGAGACATGATTAGGTGCGCGTACGTCGTTCAAGGGGCGAGCGGTGAATGATGCTGAGCGGTGTCCCCGCGCCTTTTTATTTAGACGAGTAAAAGGGGCGGGGCTCGGTGGGTGGGCGCACCCCTAACGCCACTGGGAGGGGCACAGCTATGGGGTGAATCATAGATGTGTGCAAATAAGTTTGTGGTGCAATGCATTGTTTTTTTTTTTTTTTTTTTTTTTTTATCTTATATAGGCTCGCGCTTGACCACCATCTCACCTGATGGTAAGCGATGATGTGGCCGATGATGGAGCACGCTTGCCTAGAAGTAACCTATTCACTCTTGACTTAAAGACCCCTAAGTTGTAGCTATCGGGAAACACAGACTCCGGCAGGGAATTCCACTCCTTAGCTGTACGCATAATGAAAGTATTTTCAAAACGTTTAGTCCGTATGGGTGGGATGTCCACCATGTACCGATGGCGCATCGCCGTACGTCTGGTAGTCCGATGATGAAACGGGCTGGGCGGAATTAGATTATGCAATTCCATCGCACATTCCCCGAAATGTAATCGATAAAAAACCGACAAGCCGGCAACTCGGCGACGATGTTCAAGGCTCTGGAGCTTTGACTTAACCAATGCCTCATCGCCGATGAGCCTCTTGGCCCGCTTTTCGATCGACTCTAGTGCATCAAGTTGGTATTTGGCAGAGCCGTCCCAGAGATGAGAACAGTACTCCATGCATGATCGAACTTGCGCTTGATACAAGCTGAGCAGCTGTTCTGGCGTGAAGTACCTTCTCACCTTTGCAAGGATCCCCAGCTTCTTGGCAGCCAACTGAGCCTTTGCCTCAATGAATGGGCCAAAATTGAGAGTCGATGTCACCGTAACGCCAAGCAGCTCAAGATGGTCAGTTATTGGCACGGTCACACTTCGGAAAGTTGGAGCCGGGTGAAATTGACTCTTTTTTGCGGAAAAAAGACACGCCTGGGTTTTAGCAGCATTAAACCTGACCAGATTGGCATCGCCCCATTCGGAGACTGCCTGCAAGGTTGTGTATTTGATTAATTTTTTCCGTGTGTATATTATTTTATAGGTACTGGATTAATTTATGTGTTTTTAGTAGTCGGCTAATGTTAATCAAATTTAAATTATTATTCAACGTTTAATAATAAGGTATGGAACCTGAACTGACTGAACATCATGAAGAATAAACAAATAAAAATATATTTAAAGAAAAACTCTACGAAGTAGCATTTCTACCATGGTTTGACTCCATCAATTGACCAATCACATAGATGGAAATCCACATCGCGTCTTCCATCTGCTGGTCATTAAAGCTAGAAGACTTTTCATCTTTTCGTTTTCCAGCTAATTAAGTGGAACTGAGCTGATCATGTCTGCAGGTTATAGTTTAGTCGATGGACCAAAGAAGTAACTGAGTGGGTACCAAGAGATCAAAGCAGAAGTAGAAGTGGGCCACGGAAAATGTGAGAAAATATATTTTGGGAGAAAGGTGGACCTGGTTGGATGACTAAAGCTACGGATGGGATTCAGTAGAAGAAAATGGGAGAGGTTTAGCCAAAGAGGCGAATACTGCTTAGAGGCTTGATACACACTCATACAAAAAAAATATTTTAGAAATAGTTTAGCCAATAATATCTAGTGTAAGTAATCATAAGAAAGAAGTAAAAAAAAAACTTTTTTTTATTTATAAGTTAAAACATTGTTAACATTCTATTTATTATGTTTTACCTAATAGCAAATAATTATTTATGCATAGTGAATTATAATTACATTATTTTGCTGATGTCTTTTGATAAAATTTGCTCCATTTTAATTATTTAATCACTTTGTTTTTTACCTCATGTATAGTTATCTGCGCAAATGACACATCATTATCTATGTTTTAATTCATAACAGGCTTCTATCTGACTTCGTTAACAACATGATGTCAAAAATAGTCCTAATGAGCATTTAAGATGTCTTTCTAATGATGTTTACAAGCTGCTAGTCACTTACAAAATAAGTAGCGATGATTGAGGGAATAGGATAAAAATAAATTTTTGAACACTTATCAGTCCTATAATTATCTGTATTTTATTTAATAATTACTAACCGACTTATAAAAAAAATACCCTCAGGTAGTTTATAAGTTTCTTTTTTTTGTATTATTTCATTATTCTAACGCTTTTATTTTGTGTTTTATAATGACCGTGTAAGGATATCATATTGGAGTAAAGGCATAACGGTGGTAGCTCGTAGCAAGCTACGGCGTAGCACGTAGCGCGTAGCACGTAGCGCGTAGCACGTAGCCCACCGATCGCGATGGTATGTTTGCTATGATAGTCACCCCGCACGTTGGGTAATGGCAGTCAAAAACTTCCATTATGTTTGATGAGAGCCATCATATTTAAACAAAACGATACTATTTTTATCCGCATAACAGGTACTAAAACGAATCAAAACTGTAAAGTTATCAACAAATTATAATATACTCAATACAAAATTAAAGCATGTTTAAAAGTAAAAATAACCTTTTATAGAGTAGCTTCCATTACCTGAATGTTAACCATCTTGAAGTAGTTACTGACAATTTTTCGTCATGTTTGCCGGTCAAATGAAAATTAATGGCTCTGAAGATCACGTTTAAACGTAAATAAATTTTGAAAATCTGGAAGCGAACCCCTGACCACAAGTTTCTTATCTGAAGCTTTTCACATTATACTCTCGGTGTTCTCTCAGTAAGTTGCATTGACTCAGTTATCATCTTGTCAACAAGGCTATGGTTGCTCAAAGACTCTCTCGACTGCACCTCTAGGTATAACAAAATTAAATTAAAATGTAACGCAGCTAAGAAGCGTGTTATGTTAGTAAGATATAAAGGTAGTATATAAGGTGATTCATAGTAAAAACTGTCAATTCATACAACGACAATTTTACCTCACATACCGATACGTAACGAAAACCTTTTACCATAAAATAATAATTCTACTAAAAATCTTATAAGGGTACGCGGCGACCTCAGGCTCTACCTGTGTGCAGTACACCACCCGACCATAAACATTCGCTTACAATACGGGTGCATTGTTTAGCTCTGTGCCTGATCTACAAAAGGTTGCCATTTTTACAAGCCTTTCATTTACTTTTATGACTCTTTTAAACACATTCCTTTGGAGATTATTGGTGGCTTAGAATTTACTCAAATTTAATTAGTAAAGTTTTATTGTCACGGCTTAGGACGGTAAGTGGTATTCAATTGTGAACAAATAAAAATACTTCTTGCAGTCTTTGTATTTGTTCACAATTTAGACTTGAATATGACTGTCTTATAATGACTTATTAAAATCAAATTAAATCTGTCAATCGCAAACAGTTCTCGCGCTGTGCCCGGAACTGTAACTTCATCAATCTCCCACACAATGGTACTGCAGGCGTCCAGTGAATGGGTTGCCTTCCCACGACGACCACTGTTGGACAACGTGATCGATCGATGAGTGTCATCGTCTAGCGGGAATTGGTGCAGTTGCGGTGAAATTATAATGTGTATTTCCTGTTGCTCTGTAATGGAAATCAGTAGCATACAACATCATCAATTACTTACCTATACGGGGTGCTATGTAATTTTGAATAAAGCTAAACCTGTATTTGAAATTCATACAAAAATGTTGTGAAAGGTAAACGTTTGACTGCTCAGAATGTTTAGTTCTCCTATTGTTCTAAGCTGATAACGAGAGGTAGATACTCAAAAAACTGTTTCAGACCATAGTTTTAAGGCCCAAGTTGGGAAAGCAGTATGTCACAAAGTAGCTGTTTGTGTGACATGCTTTCAATGTGCCTTGCAGTAGGTTCACTTAGACCCCCGAGGACTATAACAAAATTGACTATTTTATTATGTCAGTGGAATAATAATATTAAACTGAATCGCCCCTATCCCAAATATTACATAAGCTGCACACTTCGAAGTGGGGTGTTGCAACTATTGACAGCATGCTGACAACCTAGGAAACTCCAAAATTATTGTTTAGGGTTTCGTACCCAAAGGGTAAAAACGGGACCCTATTACTAAGACTCCGCGATCCGTCTGTCTGTCTGTCCGTCTGTCTTTCACTAGGCTGTATCTCATGAACCGTTATAGCTAGACAGTTAAAATTTTCACCGATGATGTATTTTTGTTGCCGCTTTAACAGCAAATACTAAAAACAGAATAAAATAAAAATTTAAGTGGGGCTCCCATACAAAACGTGATTTTTTTGCCGTTTTTTGCGATAATGGTACGGAACCCTTCGTGCGCGAGTCTGACTCGCAATTGGCCAGTTTTTTTGTTGATAGGCTTGCGCTTGACCACTATCTCACCTGATGGTACGCGATGAAGTGGTCGACGACGAAGCACGATTGCCTAGAAGATACCTTTTCACTCTTGACTTAAAGATTCTCAGGTTGTAGCTATCAGGCAATACAGACTCCGGCAGGGAATGCCACTACTTTGCTGCACGCATTATAAAAGAACTAGTTTATGCCAGCGGCTTCACCCGCGTGAATGTCGAAAATTATACCAAAGGAACATATGCTCGGGATAAAAAGTATCCTATGTGCTATTCGAGGCTACAATCTATCTCTGTGCCAAATTTCATCCAGATCCGTCCAGCCGTTTGAGCGTGAAGAAGTAACAAACTCAGTCACAAACTTTCTGATTTATAATTCACAAAATGTCTCCTCCGTATTTTTTTCTATAGCGTGCATCGCTCATGCCTTTTATGAAACGGGGCAAACGGGATCTCTCGAACGTAATAGGTACCGCTTGAAGCCAACGTTGTTGGTAAAATACAAGATACATCCACATAGTTTGCATTTATAAAGGCTATTGAAGTGAAAATAGGTACTAAACCTAATTTTACTAAGGAAACCAACTACCTTAGGATCAAGCTTACTCAGGGATGGTAAATGTTTCTTAGCAATGCTTATGATGTAGAGTAGGAGAACTCAAACTATCTATAGCTATGACTGACAGTTGATTTCACGGACCTTAACCTTTCTAGCTTTAAAAAAATAAAGTTTTATATCCTTACAAAACTTTATTTATTTTACCAGTAGTTTACTACCTACCTTCATCAAAAAGCACCGTAAACGAAATGTGGTACAATAAAACAAAACTCTATTCAAAGGCGCTTACAACCATTACACACAATGTCATTGGAACTACAATGTGCAAATTACATTTGGAAAGGCTTAACGCAAATACTGTAACAATGACATTCTGCATAGCTTGTGAAGACAACGGTACCTACGGACCTGAATAGTGGAATTAGCCCATTGTGTAATTGAAAATGAGTTACAGAGCAATGTTTAGTACCTACTCTTGTTAATTAGATATAGAACAACCATCTCACGAAAGCGGATGAATCGTAACAAAATGACTCTTATTTCGACGTCATAAAAGTCACGCGTTCGTAAAATAGAACAACTGTATAACAACTACCCTTATTTTAAACAATTTGTATGTAGCAGCTCACAGATATTGTGTCCGGACTAATTTGTAATATTACGGCGGGCAGGGTGGTATTTTTACCCGACAATGGCGAAGCAAAAGTGAGGGTTATATTTTTGACCGGTATGATGGTGCGTATGTATGTATGGTCATCTGTTCTCTCATAACTTCTAAACTACTTATTATAATTTGACAAATGAGGAGTTGTTGGAAGCGTCTTGTTTGTAAGCTGGTTATGGGCTATAAACCGTTACATTAAATTTAATATGGCGTTCTCTAGGGGGCCCGAAGTCAAGAACAACGAATCAAGATAAATAAGATATTTGTTGTTATTTGGCTCGTCAAGTTGACGTTAACATTCATGAGGACTGTGAAGAGTGATTGGAAATCGTTCGGTAGCTACACATATCTACAAATAAATAACAGTAAAGTCTCTGTTAGTTATGTCAAAATAACAGCATTTATTAAATGCATAATAATATGAATGTATCTATAAATGGTAGGTACTGTCGATTAGTAAACTTATAATAGACAAGTTAGTCGATAGTTGATTAAGTTAGTAAGTAAGTTTATGGTTCGTCTAGTGACGTCTTCTTGTCTGTCTCTGGGAGAAATATGGCGATGCTAATAAGTCTGTTATATTTCTAGTACTGTAGATATAATTAGAAATCTTGCTCCATCTAAATGTGTGTATTCATTGCCTGCCCTGCTTCGAACAGGTATTTTATTAAAAAATAACTATTTTACAAAAAAAAACTACAACAGACTTCCAAATAAAAATACTACTAAGTGAAAACTAACTTCAATTTCGGAAGTCGGTGTTCCTGTTTTTGTTTCTTCTGTTTTTGTCGCCGATTGCCGAAATTGAAGTTATTTTTCACTTTGTAGTATTTCATTTCAAAGTCGGTTGTATTTTTATGTACTTCACTTTTTAGTGGTGGTAAATAATGTGACAGTTCTTTAGTAAGGTTACCTATATTTCCCAAAGTTATGCCAGAAGAGATTACACGAATAACATGAAACTTGAACGTACCCGATGAAATGAGGGTTTGCCAGGGCAGAGCTGTACAAATACAGCGTACCCATTTAGAGCGTACTGATGTAGTCTTGATTTTATGTTATGAAGTGGTGTGAACAAAAACCAAACAAGTGATTGTAGCAATCCCGGACGATTTGCCGTCATTGATTGAAGAGTCCTTTTGTATTTATCCGAAGTTCTTCATCAGATCTTCATTATATTTAAATGGGATCAATTCGGGCACATATCTTTCAAAAATTTAAATCGGTGAACATACACAAAAAACAAATACGGCAGTCGAACATAGAATATTTTCCTTTTAGGAAAGTCGGTTAAAATAGGTACCGACTTTCGAAATTGAAGTATTTTTTTTCCTTTTTTAGGGTTTTTGTTGGGGATTCGGTTGTATGTTTTTGTAAAAAAAAATGCATTTAAATATTTACCGAAAAACCAGGGAGACCTAAAAACGAATTATTCGTTGAAACATACCCGTTGATGAAGTTCTAGAACGGAAATTCAAACGATATTATAACCGGTATGTAACGGCTATACAATTAAACCTTAAACCTATCAGTATGGCCGCCTTCCATCGGAAAACCGCGGCAGTCCGCACCAGTCCGATGGACGGCGGCCACTCATGAAATGCCTGTACCTATTTGCCAAAACTTTGAAAATAATTTTATTGTTGATTGTAATTTTTCTAGCAATTGGCAATAAGATTACTTTTAGTGACTAGAATTTGGTGCTAGGGATTAAAGAAATGTGAAGCATCGTTGTTTGTGTTTTTAGTTAAAATAGAGACTGGATGGCAAAAAGAAATTTGATAAAACTGACAGGGAAATATGAAAAAGGATTCTTGTGTTCATAGTAAGGTAAGAATTTCAGACTGTCATCGACAAAGATTGCATAGACAGGTTGGAAAGAAGGAGTTCTCTATAGGTTATAATATTACTTGCTTTAACTGTTGTAGTGTTTGACACTTCATTTATCCGTATTATTATATTGGAACTTAAATCCTCTTGAATAAAGTAGGTACTACTGCCTCAACCCATACAAAGAAACCGTAACTAGCGTTTTTCATCTGATTATACCGATTACTTTTTGTACATCGATCGCGTTCGATTCCGTTCCACGGCGATAGATAGATCATCATCATCTTCCATATCCGTGGAACGGAATCGAACGCGATCGAAATAATCAGTATAATCAGTACAGTACGTAGGCACGGTTTCTTTGTATGTGAGATGAGACACCACTGGTACTACTTAGGTAGGTACAATAAAACAAAGTAGGTATATTCGTATATAAATTTTATTTATTTCATACTTCATTCTTCTATTGCACATCATCATCATCATATCAGCTGAAAGACGTCCACTGCTGGACATTGGCCTCCCCCAAGCGTCACCACATTGACCGATAACAAACACTATTGCACATAAAATAAATTAAATCCGTTATATTCTAATGATTCAATTACATTAAATTTTATTTAAAACAATTATTTATTTAAATTTCTGAAACTTATATAACTATACACAGGAACATTTATCCAACTTTATGTAGATACACATAAACCTCAAACTATACCTACTCACTGTACTAAACCTAAAATACACACACACACATACATACATAGGTACACATATTTACACACACTACACATATACATACAATACACATATATATTTGTACATATATTTTAAAATTTGCATTAAAAATGTCCACACACTAAACATGTCATACACTGCTTCGGCAGCGTCCGCAGACTCCGGCAGCCAGTTGAGCTCTCAGAGCAGTCACCTTCTTTTGAAGAAAAGAAGCTTGACAGGCGAGCCGAAACTCCCGCAGCTTCTTTCTGTCGCGGCTCTGCTTGGCTGCGAGGTTGTTACGCTCTCGTTGCTGCTTGTAAGCGTCGTCGGCAGTCCGGCTCGTCTGCACCAGCCTCCGCATCCTCGGGTTGCTACCCAGCAGGGTCCCACCTTTCTTGGCCGCCATTGCTTGCAGGGCATATCGTTCAAACGCCTGATATTCCTCGTCATCTAATAATGATGAGGAGTCGTAGATCTGCTGTGACTCCTCAGACGGCGAGGGCGCTGTGAGTCTGCTTTCCGTCCAGCTTCCAATTGACTCGGGAGACACCATCGATGTTGTTGGTACTACATATATCAATGCAGGCTGGTACGGATACGTGGCGTAGTACTGGGATTCCGTGTATGATGGATATCCATATCCCGCACTGGAACCGGCTGACGGAGATGGATAGATAGGAGCACTAGACGCGGGGACCGGAGTCGCGGTCTCAACCTTCACCGTGGGCTTACTCAAGTCCAAGGGAGCGTCCAGCGCGTAAGGAGTCCACAGAGACATTTTGAGTACTTGTCAAGTTGACGTGCAAATCACGAATGCAGTCTACGAGTATGCTAACGGATGAGTGTCGTTTAAAAGAGGCGGGGCCTAAAAGAGCCCCCCGATGAAAGGGATGAGAGCAGGTAGCCACCTTAACGAACCTCGAGTGACGGAAGATTTACGAGTCTCTTTGGAGTTTTTTTTAATGGAGTAAATTAACACAACGGTAAAATGAAATTCGAAGTGACTTTTGGCACTAATGAGATCTAATTAATCAAACATTAACAAGTCGCTACTGATTTTGTTTGTCAGCGAATACAATGTTTTAATTTTTGAGTCAATATGGACACATTTATTAATTAGGGTAGGTATTGACCTAATGGCTCAAGTAGATACATAAGAAAAAAAAAACAGTTCCACATGTAGGCAGTACTAATATCTAATCTGCAATCTAGAGGAACTAGGTTGCCTGGAAGAGATCGCGGCATGCGATAAGGCCGCCCATTGTATGTGTATTAGACTTAAGTTTCATTTTATTAATGTATTTTATGGTGTACAATAAAGCATATAATAAATAAATAACTGCTGTGGATAATCTCTATCAATAGGGTCGTAACTAACCACAAATATAAATGTAGATCTTATCATCATCTCATCTCATCAATGTTAGTAGTTTAGCTTGTTTGTTGTATAGAATGATTGGACAATATAAGCATTGTTAAGTTAGATGTAAGTACGCTTAACATATGCACAGTATGAATTGCAAAAGTGTCTGAAATAGAGATTAATTATTATTAAATAATATTGATGGCCTATTTTTATCTGTAAGGAATATAGATGGTGTAAATTCTGCTAAATCGTACCTATAGGGTATTTCAATTTGTAACTTAACCGGTTCTTAGTAATCATAGAGGATTATAGTGGCATAACATTGGCTGCATGCGACGGGAAAACTATAAATATAACAAACTTTAAATTCTCTTATAGGTACTATAAAATGGGTATATAGTTTACTGTTTCGGCATTGCTTTTTGGTCATATTTTATATTCTTCTAGAACTACGTAAGTACTTTAACTCTGTTAATATCTTTGACCATTACATAAGGGATGTTCTCTGCATCATCTCTGTGGACACATTGCATTGCGGTACAAATACTTTTTGGACACAGCTGCATTGGCTTTTTTTAAAAAAAAAATATATTATAAAATTGTAACTACGAGCTTCATTCGGACAACATTAGAGTTTAATTTTGGGTAAATGTGTGATGTAAAAGTATCAGATCGTCAGTTGTTGCAGTACCCTTCCGGGTTCAGGTTTTATTATTATTGGGAGCGCTTTCTGACCTTCTATAAATATGTTTTCTGAAAGACAAGAATTTTAAAGATTTTGTAATTTAATCAATTAACTAACTGTAGGTATTTCAGGGATTATAAATATTAATTGCAGCAGCATAAGCAATAATAGGTGCACTATTTTTTTACCTGGCCGTCCAAATGTCTTTTCGCATAGTTTGTGAATTGTTTTAATAGAAGATAAAAAGCTGCACTTTAGGACCAACTTACTAAGCCAATAAAAAAAAACCGGTGGTACGGTACATATGAATCCATTTTTTTTAGTAGACTTGCTTTGCTATAATATGTACTATGTTCTTTTATTGCGAGATTCATATCCATTATACAATAGGACTAGTACAACATCAGAAATAGAACTTACCTATTGAGTCACACAATGCGAAAATAAATCGACGTTCATATCCAAATCCTAACCGCGACAGTTGCGACATTATAAACGCATTGATGATTCGTATGAAAGCGTGCGCCGGACAAGCGATTATTTCTTTGAATTTGTTTTATGGTTTCTGTGCTGAATTTACTGTCCGAACTTTGAAGAAGCAATAGCCGTATTAATTTATCTCGCTTGAACAGAACTGAGCAAGGTGAAATATTGACCTTTTTTATTTTATTTCACTTTCGCAGGTATTGAAATCGATTACATTATTACTAGTGCACAGTTGTCACGTGATCCTGGCTCTAACAACATTATGCGCGTGGCGGCCATGTTGGCTGATAGCGGCCGTGTTGGCTGATGGCGGCCACCGCACCGGTGAGGGGTCAAACTAACTGAGAGTGTTTGGGTGTTGAAAGTCTTTGTGTTATCTTTGCGCACGCGGCTGTTGCACTCATTGTGAGCTAATTTAAATTATTATAAAAGTTCGTTCAAATTATGAGCTCAATATTGTCCAAGCTGTAAAAGTGGATATCTTAAATAAATACCTACTATGTATGCACGGATGCACCTATATAAATGTATACTTATGGATTTGAAAGATTGTTAATATTGGGGGTTTCAGAAAGATTAGCTAGGTTTGGTTTTTGAAGAGATAACATTGTGACCATCATGGCATGTATTATAAATTAAAGAAAAATAAGGAACAATTTCAACAACAGAAGATAACAGTAATATTGCTCCGACAGACGTCTATCCTTCGGAGTAATATTACTATTGTCTCTCCGTGTCGTCTCTGTAGGTAGTGCAGCGTAGGTAGGCCTGAATAACGGTTTTATTGTTCCAAAGAAATTTCTATTTTGCCAATTTGCTAAATAACGCATTGTCTTAGCATAAAAGGGTTGAACCTTTTTGCGGATTATACAATTTGCATATTGTTAAGTTTGCAGTCTTTGCAGGGTTTGTTTCGAGAATGAAGACTTTCTCATAATATTGAATTTAGTACTACAATAACCCTCTTTTGTTGTCCCTAGAAGATAAAGATCTATTTTGCAAACTTACAAAGCAACGCATTGTCTTCCGCGTAGCATAAAAGGAAGTAATTCCGTAAGAAATACACTACAATACAAATGATTCAATTTGCATGTGGCGTATCCAGGGTTTGTGCCGACAATGTTGACTTGCACTAATATTAAACAATAATTGTGCCTGAATCAAACATGGTGTGTTTTAAGCGTCCGTTACCTGAGTTGTTTATATTGAGGAAATCTAAGAATTAAATTGAAATTGATTGAAAGTACTGAATAGGAATAGGTACTCTTAATATTGAACTATGCAGCCATTCAATTGTAGTTTATGGTAAGGAGAATGTTATTCAAAAACAGTTTAAAAGTAATTAGTGGCATTTAGCTTCCATACCGACTTTTTTTGGCACTGAAGTAGAAAATCATCTAAAGTATTGCGTCTGCTATTGTGATAACTAAACCGATATGTTAGTGACAAACGAACACACACTGTAAAAATATCAATGTAATCCATACCTCATTTCCGAGGGATTAAAGTTCGATATCTTCTGAATGGGCTGCAGCATAGGCGGCCCACTTGTTCAGAAGATTAGGCGACAATCTTCTTTGTGAGTGCTAGTGGTATTTGTGATTGTACAATCACAAAGACCACCGGCACTCTGTCCCCTGGGTTAGAAAAAATATCTTATGATGCAAAATCATTCGAGTGTCACTCGAAAGAAAAGAAAAGCCTTTGAAGCACCGAAAATAATAAGTAGATCATACCGAATAATACAAAGTAGGAATCACTTTCTTACTCACATAGTATTTGAATAGGCAAGGAGTTATCCGCATGAATGATCCATCTGATGGTGCTCGATGAATTTCACATGAAGAGATTCGTAGTAAAGCACTCTGTAGTCTAGATTAGTATTTACCCAAAACTTGGAATACAGGTAGAAACGTACAGCCAATTCATTTGTTTGTGTAACACACGGTAGTGGCTTAGATTAATTTTATAATGTGGGTCCATTCTATTCTTCTTCTTAATTATCTCTATTCAAGATCATTTGTTTTTTTTCTTACTCTAAGTAAAATACTCCACATGCTCCACACAAGCTTCGAACATGTACGAAAGGCGTGCAAACTGGCCGGCTACATTGCCATGTCAATCAAAGCAACACGCAAGTCACAGGTTTATGCAAATCGAATCGCGAGCCTCCACAATGTCCACAATTGATACAATGTATTACGGGGACTCTTCGAAAACTCCATCAATACCAAATAACAGTTTTATTTTAGACCTTTTTGGTCCTTCAGAAATCCACAATTTATTTTGCGCCATCTGCCTTCCTTACTCCCACCGATTAAAGCTCAATATAAGCCAGTTACTTGGTTGTAGAGGTCAGATAGGCAGTCCCTCCAGCTAAAACACTGGTACTTAGCTGAATCCGGTAAGACTGGAAGCCGACCCCAATATAGTTGGGAAAAAGGCTAGGCAGATGATCGTGTGATATGCTAGCAGATATGGATTTTTTTGTAGACAAAACATAAATTGAAATTGTATTCCCGTATGAGTTATGTCAATGTTTCCTTTGCACCTGCTTTTCATTGTGAAACTTAAGCTTTTATCTGACTAATTATAAATGTGAAAGTTTGAATGAATGTGTGTGTGAATGAATGTGTGTGTGGATGTATGCTTGTAACTCAATCACAACAAACCGCCGGAGGAATGGCTAAAAGGGTCTGGATGAAATTTGGCACAAATATAGATAATAATCTGGAAAGACACATACTTTTTATCTTCGTATAAGGTTTCCTTGGGATGTTAAAACTCTTTTTACGCAGGCGAAGCCACAGACAGAAGCAAGTAGCTCATAAAGGTGTGCAGAGATGGCAAAGATAATTATGACAATGTTGCACTGTTGTGTATGAGAGTAGTTTTGAAATTGGCTTTAGAAAGAACTAGATTGGGGATTACCAGCACGATCTTTTTAATTTGTGAAATTATAATTGGATATATATTTCCAACAAAGAGTTCCAAGCTTCTTTATTATATAACCTGAAAACAAAAATCTTGAACACTCTTTCTCCAAAATGGCTCCAAAGTGAAAAACAAATTAAAACCTAATACTTTACCTTACATTGCACACATACAATCACACACACAAAACACACAAACACATTTAGGTGTACAATAAAGTATATTCTATTATGTAAGCCTACATGAGCACTTGAGACATTAGAAGTTAGGTTCAGACTAAATTGTTAATTTACTATTCAATAATAAAATAAAATAAAATGAGTCGAGAAGAAACTCCATAGGTATAAGTCTACAAAAACTTTATTGTTGAATTCGACACACCAATATAATCATCCCGGGAGTCTGCTTAATAAGAGAAGCACATAACCGGTCGATGAAGTGTCTCTTGTGGGAGGCCTATGTCAAGCAATGGACATGAGGCTGAAAAGAATGCATGATTAAACATTTAGTTACCAATAAATTTACACCAGTTCCAGCACTCCCGGCAGCGCCAGTGACCGCAGCAGTGTACGCGCCAGCAGCAGCGCAGCCGACGCCGACGGGCCTGCTGACGCAAGCGATGGCCTTGCTCAACCAGATGCACCGCACCGGATCACACATCGAGTTTCACAAGTCTAGGAATCCATTCAAATTCTTTTGCTAAGGTATCTACATCTAAACTATTTTTATTCAGATTAAATTACTGGAACTAGGCAACTCGCGGATTAATTTAGCGTAGACCCTGGAAACTGCGTGTGTAGCGCGATCAACCCGTCCAAACAGACTTTAAGAAGCACAACGAACAATATTTGGGTTTGTTGATTTGTAGGTTCTATTCTTAGATTTTAGCTAAAGTAGAAGTAGTGTTTCAGAATATCTAATTCCACTGTTGTTGTTCTAGGGCGCAGTATCAAACAGTAATAAAGAAATCAAAGAAGCCCAACTCAGCGAACTGCACGTGCGTGCTGGTGCGCCTGTCCTACGGCAAGAAAATGGTGGCGTTCATGCCCAGCATCGGACACAACCTGCGGGAACAACATTGTGCTCATCAGGGTCGGCATTAGGCTACTCCACCATCTATACCTACTCATAATATTTAACTATCGGTCCAATCGGCATGAATTAAATAAATTACCAGCCCGTTACTATCCCACTACAGTAAAGAGTATAACAAAAATATTCATCTTCAGAGTGAAGCAAATACATTAATTTGTTGATATTGTAATTCATTCCCTGTAACTGTTACTTTTTGTAACTTTAAAGCATGTTTCTATCTTATTGGAAGTGATCAAATAATTATTTATTACCTTCCAAATTATAAAAATAAATGGGTTCCAAATGTCCTAATATCGTGTGTCACAATCCAGATTGAAGGTCAGTCCCGGAGAGAAGCCGAAGTGCGTCCGCGGCAAGTACGACCTGCCACAGGTGATCAAGCAGAAAGTGTAAATAACTAGTTCTAGTACAATATAGTGATAGATTAAGAATATCCAGACGTTTTTATTTAGATACAGCTATTATCAGCGGCTTCGCTCGCGTGAAACTAGTAAATTATTCCAAAGGATCGTTTATCGCGCAGGAACCCGCGCTCTTTGTTTCTATTGGACAACACTCGCTTGCGGAGAGGTGCGCTTGCGCAAGCCATGCCTCTTTAAACACAACGTATTTATGTGATACAAATATGGTAGTTCTGAACAAACTTGAGCTCTTTTGCTTCTGAAATACCTTTTGCTTGTTCAGAATCTATTTAGATCCGTTACTTGCTAACTCTAATAGCACTGTATTTAATAAGTTGCGGCACTTGGTACTTTTTCTGCACATTTCTTATTGTAGGTATTTTGTGACATAATAGCCCCAGTTTCACAGAAAAAATATCGGAAAATTTATTTATTTGATGATTAATCATCTATTTAGTAGAATCAGCGTCTTGTACTATTTTGCGAACAATCGGCCAATACCCAGAAATTATAATGCATTAGGCTCCTTGAATATATTGTAACATTGAAAATCATTGCATGATATAAAAAATGTTGTGAAATGTGGTTAATTCGATATTTTACTCTTAAGTGCCAAATGGGTCAAAAGATTGTCTCATTTCAATTCTAGAAACTTAACGTTTTGTAATCGGTGATAATCCGTCGACTAAATTAATTTTATTTAAAAAAATCGGTGCAACTGGAGGTTAGCCTTGCAAAAAAACGATGTTCAAGTGATAAAAAGAAAAGAAAAAGATGTGGTTATAACATTTATTTTATTTCGTTTAGAACAATTAGAACAGTCTTTTACTCATATATTAACATTAAATTACATACGAAATTTATTGTATGAACTAACTTAATAATTGCACAATATTACGAGAGAGACATACAAGTTTTACTAAAACAAACTTAAATCTATTTACAACAAACATTACACAGTCTTTCTATAGAAACATTATACTAATACACTATCATCATTTTCAGCCTTTTAATGTTCCCACTGCTGGGACAAGGGCCGCCTCTCTGTGAGAGAGTGAATGAGCCTTAATCCACCGCGCGGGCCCTGTGCGGGATGGTGGATACTAATTATACACTATCTTATTCCAAAAACTCTCAGCACAGACACTGTTGCCGACAGTGAACGCAAACATTGCGCCTCAAGGCTGCTTGTAGCGCAGCCACCTCCTTTATTAAGTAATCCACAGTCTGAGCCGAGTTATGTTCTCTGAGCTTCCTCCGGTGACGGCTCTGCTTTGCCGCCTCGTTGTTCCGCTCCCGCTGTTTGCGGTAGGCGTCATCAGCACCAGAGTTGTCGGAGGCGGAGCGAACTTGACGGCGCATCCGCGGGTTGTTGCTCAGCAACACGCCGCCATTTCTCGCCGCAATCACGGAGAGGGTATCGGCGTCGGCCATGCGATGAGGCCTCCTTGCTGCAATATCGATGGGTGTCACGGGCGGAGACGTCGTCACTCGTTGCGGCACTGTCGGGTTAAATTGTACCGATTCGTATCCCAAAGAACTTCCTCCAGGAGAAAAATGTTCCACTGGCGCGATATATCCACCATAAGGCAGATAGTGCGTTGGCACCGAATATTGCGGTGCGTAAAACCCGCTAGAATGCGAGCACTGAGTTTCTCGGTCGGCTGTAGTCGACAGGTCCAGAGGGACGTCGTCGGCGGTGTACGGTTTCCACAGAGACATGATTAGGTGCGCATTCGAAAGTATAGGCGTTTGTCGTAAAGGCATAACGGTGGTAGCTCGTAGCAAGCTACGGCGTAGCACGTGGCGCATAGCACGTAGCGCGTAGCACGTAAAGCGTAGCACGTAGCCCACCTGTGGTGTGTTGCGCAGCGCTATGATAGTCAGCCCGCACGTTGGGTAATTGCAGTCAAAAACTTCCATTACGAGTGATGAGAGCCATCATATAATATTAAACAAAATTATACTGTTTTTATCCACATAACAGGTACTAAACCGAATCAAAACTGTATCAACAAATTATAATATACTCACAACAAAAGTAAAGCATGTTTAAAAGTAAAACTAACTCATCATAGAGTAGCTTCCATTACCTGAATTCCAAACCATCTCGAAGTAGTTACTGACAATTTTAACGTCATATTTGCCAGTCAAATAAAAATGAACGGCTCTGAAGGCCACGTTTAAAAGTGTAAATTTGTTTTAAGTAGTTTCTGACCACAGAAAAGAAATAAAGAAAGAAAAAGTATTTATTTGTGACCCGCACAGTAGACATGAGAAATTAGCTTAAAATTAAACAAAATTAAAAATAAAAACCCCGTGTGAGACCAAAAAGACTCCTATATCAGCATGTTCAGCGATATCCAAAAAAGGAAATAACGCTGCGCTGATATTCTGATAAGACCAACTGTTGATGCCACGAAAACACTTACGGAAACGGAAAATACTCACACTAAAACAAAAAAATAAATACTAACTACAGGGCTCTTGTCTGAATCTTTTCAGATTATAAGCTCGGTGTTCTCTCAGCAAGTTGCGCCTATTCAGTTATCAACTTGTCACCCAGGCTGTGGTTGTTTAAAAACCCTCTCGGCTGCATCTCTAGGTATAAGTAAATTAAATTACAAACGTAATGTATGAAGTTAGTAAGATATAAAGGTAGTATATAAATATAGTAACATGGCGAATCAAAATGAAAATTGTCAAAATCATGCAATGACAAACTGCCCACACATATGTTACGAAAACTTTCTAACAAAAATTAATAACTCCACCAAACAACTAATTACAAGAGCACGCGCCGACCTCAGGCTCTACCTGTGCGCAGTACACCACCCGACCATAAACATCCGTTTACAATACGGGTGCATTGTTTAGCTCTGTGCCTGAACTACAAAAGGTAGCCATTTTTACAAAACTTTAATTTACTTTTATGACTCTTTTAAACACATTCCTTTGGAGATAAGAGGTGGCTTAGAATTTACTCTAATTAAAGTAGTAAAGTTTTATAGTCACAGCTTAGGACGTTGGCATAGAATTCAATTGTGAACAAGTACAAAGGCTTCATAGAGTCTTTGTATTTTTCACAATTTAGACCTGTACACACGCTGCCACGTGTGGTGATTCTTATTAACATTTTGCTAAAAAATTATGATTTACTAACCTATTTATTATTTACAATTATTAAGCCGCACCTACTCGGCTACCAACTAGTTGCTCAAAATCCGTATTAGCTCCTTCTCTACTAACTACAATATTCCTTCATTTTAGGGATATCTGAACCAATTTCAATGCTCAGTTTAAAAAAATTAACAATACTTACTAGACACTTTATTTTTCCAGTCCCAAACAATTTAAAAACTTCACATTCATATAAAAAAAACGCCATTGAATCATCTAAGTAACAAATCCACATTCACCAGACCACCGTGACATCATAATTGAGCAAAGAGTTACGCGCACAATGCGACTGCCGGACGACAGTTGAGACTTATTGTCGCATGGCCGCGTCTGTGCGTTAGGTCGTGGACATGCGCCTGAGTGCACGGCGGAAATGTTACGGAAATGATTTGTATGAATATTGTATTTATGTCCCAAGCAGCACATTAGCGAAAATTACATCCACAACCAGCTATATTACAGTTAAAGGCTGTTATGTAGCTGTACTAACGGATAAGATGATTCTTGAGGCTGTATGAGGGGTGATCTCTACACTATTAAACAGCACAGCTGACTAATGGCTGTACAATGGAGAAAAAAACAACAAAATGCATCTTTGTAGAATTTGAAAGAACTACTGTCCAGCCTTTGGCTACGTATAATGCTACTAGCTGGTTAAGAAGACCAAAGCTTGTAAACGGCTGCTCAGCGCGATAATGCCACACCTCTTCTAAGCTGTGAGCTGTATTAGAGAATCAAATTTTTCATTGGCTTTTTTATGGTGTAAACTTATTCTATTATAATGCTACCACAATGAGCTTAATAGTAGCTGGTTAAAAGCATTTAAGAACTGCATGAGCTGTAAATTAGTGTAACCTTACTCCACTTTATTTCCAAATCTTGTAGTGTAAATATTAGCTATTATACAGCCTCTAGAATTATTGAAGAGTAAACATAGGTTAGTAGTGCTATGATAACATCAATTTTGTCATAACCTCTAAATTGTCCTGCGAGAATAAAATACAATTTTAATAGCTCGCTAGTTTGGCACAACAGGCGAGAATAAGAAGCATCACAAAATCAAGTGAAGTACCTACCTATGCTACTTGAGTACAAAATGCCCGAGTTAAAATTTCTATCAAGATTAGATATCCGTAAGACGCTGTTGTATAGTCTCACTTTACTCCTTTATCCAGTCATTAGAGTAACCGGAAACCATTGTACAGCTAGCATACAGTTTTCAACTGATTAATGGACTAAAATATGGCTATTGAACAGAAAAGAGTGGGTCAAGGGAATTTAGTTAGAATTATTGCTGAATAACAAATTAACGCTATTTTAATGTGAACAAGCCAATCAAATATGAAAAAATCACTGATATCTGTTAGATGTTCATGATATTTGAGAGCTGTTAATGTAAAAACACATTTATTATTTCATTGTTACAAATAGATAATAATGGTCAATAAATAGAGAATATTTAATAAAAATCTATGAATAATTCGTACACCGTATTTATTTTGTATAATATTTTTAATAAAACATTATTATTATGATGGCGCGTGTAGTATTTGATAATATCACCTATATATATTGACAGTAAAGTGGCATCCGCAGTGCAATTTACCAATAGACATACAAAACAAACGTGTTAAATAACTTGGCTTAAATAAAAAAATATTATTTGTCCACAGAAATAATAAGTCCGCCTTGACGTAACACTTTAAAGTTTGCACACTGCAAAAAATATTGTTTTTGGCTACAATATTTCTTTGTAGATTTAACAATAGCCGTTACAAAGCCATTATCCATCTGTTGGCTGTCTAAGAGAATTAAAGAAGCTGGGTAGTGGCCTATTGGTAGCTGTCTTAGCCATTATACAGCCCATATACAGCTCTCAGAATGCTCGACAGCTGTTAACAAGCTACTATAACGCTCAGGGCTGGTTAATTTTGGGCCAAATCGAGCATTATAGGAGCTGTGTAGCGGGATATACAACCCTTATACAGAAAGTCTAACAGCCTCAAGTTTTCAAAAATTCTGTTGTTCAGTGACTATACAGCGATGTGTGCTGCTTGGGTTGTTAAGTTAGATGTAAGTACGCTCAGTACGAATTGTAAAAGTGTCTGAAATAGAGATTTATTATTATCAATTTTAATTTTTAGGGTTTTTAGTTTGAGGGTAAAGGGGAACCTATTACTAAGACTTCGCGGTTCGTCTGTCTGTCTGTCACCTGGCTGTATCTCATGAACCGTGATAGCTAGACAGTTGAAATTTTCACAGTTGATGTATTTCTATTGCCGCTATTGAAAAAAAAACTAAAAACAGAATAAAATACTTATTTAAGTGGGGCTCCCATACAACAACGTGATTTTTTTGCCGTTTTTTGCGATAATGGTACGGAACCGTTCGTGCATTAGTCCGACTCGCACTTGGGCGGTTTGTATAGCCTATATTTATCTGTAAGGAATGCAGATGATGTATTTCAATTCGTAACTTTACCGGTTCTTAGTAATCATAGAGGATTATAGTGGCATAACATTGGCTGCATGCGACGGGAAAACTACAAACATAACAAACTTTAAGTTACCTTGCAGGTACTATAAAATGCGTATAGAGTTTACTGTTTCAGCATTGCTTTTTGGTCATATTTTAGATTCTTCTAGAACTGCATACATAATTCTGTTAATTAATATTATCTTTGACCATTACTAAAGGGCTTGTTTCCTGCATCATCTCTATGGACGGAATGTATTGCGGTACAAATACTTTTTGGTCACAGCTATAAGCTTTGTTCGAACAAAGTTAGAGTTTACTTTTGGTTAATGTGTGGTATAAAAGGATAAGATCGTCACTTAGTTGTTGCAGAACCCTTCGGGGTGCAAGTTACTTATCGGTTTTACTATTATGAGTGCGCTTTCTGACCTTCTACAAATCATGTTTCTGAAAGACAAGAAAATATATTTTTCATTCTAGTTCCGTTAATGTTTATGACTTTGTTATTCTCTCAATTAACTAAATTTAGGTATTTCAGGGATTATAAATACTACTTGCAGCTGCATAAGTAATAACAGGTGCACTATTTTTCGAAATGTATTTTCTCATAGCTTGTGAATAGTTTTAATTGTAGTGAGGACTGGTCCTTATCGGAAGTAGTATTGAGTGAGTCACACAATACGACAGTAAGTAGACGCTCATATCCGAATCCTAACCGTGACAGTTGCGACATTATTAACGCACTGATGATTCGTATGAACGCGTGCGCCGGACAAGCGATTATTTCTTTGAAGTTATTTTATGGTTGCCGGATAATGTGCTGAAATTACTGTCCGAACTTTGAAGAAGCAATAGTCTTATTCATCTATCTCACTCGAATGGAATTGAGCAATGTGAAATATTGACTTTTTTTATTTCGTTATCTTTTCTTAAGCCTACATCTGTTTGTAAACTCCTTTCTTTTTTTTAATTTGACATGGGTTAAGAGAAAGTAGAGCTTTAGTAATAAAAGTAAAATGTATTATTTTGCGAAAGTAGATTTTGAATTCGTTTACTCCATCACATCATTATTCTTGCACAGTTGTCACGTGATCCTAAATGTAACAACATGGTGTGCGTGGCGGCCATGTTGGATGATGGCGGCCACCGCGCCAGTGACGGGTTAAACTAACTGAGAGTGTTTGTGACTTTGTGCGCTGAAAGGATTCGTGTTATTATTGCGCACGCGACTGTTGCACTTATTGTGAGCTAAATTTAATTATTATAAAAGTTCATTCAAATTATGAGCTCAATATTGTCTAAGCTGTAAAAGTGGATATCTTAAATAAATACCTACTATGTATGCACGGACCTATATAAATGTATCCTTATGAATTTGAAAGATTGTTAATATTGGGGTTTTCAGAAATATTAGCCATGTTTAGTTTTTGAAGAGATAACATTGTGACCATCATGGAATGCCACCTTTTCAAAAAGTAAGTATTATCATTAATTACACAAAAGTAAGAAACTATTTTAAAAACAGAAGACAATAGTAATGTTACTCCGACAGACGCCTGTTTACTATTGTCACTCTCCTTTCGCCTCTAGCTCAGCGTAGGTAGACCTGAATAACGGTTGTATTGTTCCATGAAAGTTTTATTTTGCGAACTTGCAAAATATCGCATTGTCTTCCACATACCATAAAATGGTTGAACCTTTTTGCGGATTATACAATTTGCATATTGTTAAGTTTGCAGCCTTTGCAGGGTTTGTTTCGAGAATGATGACTTGCTCATAATATTGAACTTAGACTACAATAACCCTCTTTAGTTTTCCCTATAAGATATAGATCTATTTTGCGAACTTACAAAACGTCGCATTAAGACAATGCGACGTTAGTCGTCGCGTAGCATAAAAGGAAGTAATTGTAAGAAATACACCAAAATACAAATGATTCAATTTGCATGTGGTGTATCTAGGGTCTGTGCCGACAATGTTGACTTGCACCAATATTAAACATTAAACGTGCCTGAACCAAACATGGTGTCTTTTGAGCGTCTGCTTATATTGAAGAAATCAAAGAATTCTTAAATTGAAATTGATTGAAAGTATTGAATAAGAATAGGTTCTCTTAATATTGAAACTATGCAGGCATTCGATTGTAGTTTATGGTAAGGATAATGTTATTCAAAAACAGTTTAAAAGTAATTAGTGTCATTAAGCTTCCATTCCGACTTTTTAGGCACTGAAGTGGAATTTCATCTAAAGTATTTTGTCTGCTATTGTCATAACTTAACCTAGCCAAGAACTAACTACGGAAAAAAGAGTATTTTGTACGAAGGAGCCCAGAATTATAATAAATTACCTAAAGAAAAAACCCTTTTAGCTTCCATACCGACTTTTCTTAGCCACTGAAGTAGAGAATCTTCTAAAGTATTGCGTCTGCTATTGTCATAACTAAACAGACATGTTAGTGACAAACGAACACACGCTGTTTACATACCAATGTAATCCATATCTCATTACCGTGAGAATAAGGTTCAATATCTTCTGAATGGGCCGCAGCATTAGCGGTCCACTTGTTCAGAAGATTAGGCGACAGTCTTCTGTTGTACAATCACAAAGACCACCAACACTCTATCCCTGTGTTAGAAAAAAATATCTTACGATGCAAAATCATTTGAGTGTCACTCGAAAGAAAAGAAAAGCCTTTGAAGCGCCGAAACTAATAAGTAGATCATACCGAATAATACAAAGTAGGAATCACTTTCTTATTCACATAGTATTTGTTTAGCTAAGGAGTTATCCGGGTGAATGATCCATCTGATGGTGCTCGAAGAATTTCAGATGAAGAGATTCGTAGCAAAGCACTCTGTAGTCTAAATTAGTATTTTTCCAAAACTTGGAATACAGGTAGAAACGTACAGCCAATTAATTTGTTTGGGAAACACGCCGGTTGTGGCTTCGATTAATTTAATAATGTGGGTCCATTCTATTCTTCTTCTTAATTATCTCTTTTTAAGATATTTTGTTTGTTTTTTCTTACTCTAAGTAAAATGCTCCACATGCTCCACACAGATTCGAACATTTCGTACAACTCTTCCTGTACAAAGACGTGCAAACTGGCCGGCTACATTGACATGTCGATCAAAGCAACACTTAAGTCACAGGTTTATGCTGTATTTAATAAGTTGCGGCACATGGTACTTTGCCTGCATATTTATTATTTTAGGTATTTTGTGACTTAATAGCCCCAGTTTCACAGAAAAATATTGGAAAATTTATGTAAAAAAAAAGTGCCACTGGGGGTTAGCCTTGCAAAAAAACGGTGTTCAAGTGATAGAAAGAAAAGAAAAGATGAGGTTTATTATGGACATTTATTTTAATTCGTTTAGAACAATTAGAACAGTCTTTTACTCAAATATTAATATTAAATTACATACACAATTTATTGTTTAAACTAACTTTATAATTGCACGTTATTACGAGAGAGGCGGATACAAGTTTTACAAACATTTACTAAAACAAACTTAAATCTATTTACAACAAACATTACACAGTCTTTCTATAGAAACATTATACTAATACACTATCATTATTTTCAGCCTTTTAATGTTCCCACTGCTGGGACAAGGGCCGCCTCTCTGTGAGAGAGTGAATGAGCCTTAATCCACCGCGCGGGCCCAGTGCGGGATGGTGGATACTAATTATACACTATCTTATTCCAAAAACTCTCAGCACAGACACTGTTGCCGGCAGCGAACGCAAACATTGCGCCTCAAGGCTGCTTGTAGCGCAGCCACCTCCTTTATTAAGTACTCCACAGTCTGAGCCGAGTGATGATCTCTGAGCTTCATCTACACTATTTTATTCTAAAAACACTCAACACAGTCACTGTTGCCGACAGTGAACGCAAACATTGCGCCTCAAGGCTGCTTGTAGCGCAGCCACCTCCTTTATTAAGTATTCCACAGTCTGAGCCGAGTGATGATCTCTGAGCTTCATCTACACTATTTTATTCTAAAAACACTCAACACAGTCACTGTTGCCGACAGTGAATGCAAACATTGCGCCTCAAGGCTGCTTGAAGCGCAGCCACCTCCTTTATCAAGGAGTCCACAGTCTGAGCCGAGTTATGCTCTCTGAGCTTCCTCCGGTGACGGCTCTGCTTTGCCGCCTCGTTGTTCCGCGCCCGCTGTTTGCGGTAGGCGTCATCAGCACCAGAGTGGTCGGAGGTGGAGCAAACTTGACGGCGCATCCGCGGGTTGTTGCTCAGCAACACGCCGCCATTTCTCGCCGCAATCACGGAGATGGTATCGGCGTCGGCCATGCGATGAGGCCTCCTTGCTGCAATTTCGATGGGTTTCATGGGCGGAGACGTCGTCACTCGTTGCGGCACTGTCGGGTTAAATTGTACCGATTCGTACCCTGAAGAACTTCCTCCAGGAGAAAAATGTTCCTCTGGCGCGATATATTCACCATAAGGCAGATAGTGCGTTGGCACCGAATATTGCGGTGCGTAAATCCCGCTAGAATGCGAGCACTGAGTTTCTCGGTCGGCTGTGGTCGACAGGTCCAGAGGGACGTCGTCGGCGGCGTACGGTTTCCACAGAGACATGATTAGGAGCGCGTGCGTCGTTCAAGGGGCGAGCGTTGAATGATGCTGAGCGGTGTCCCCGCGCCTTTTTATTTAGACGAGTAAAAGGGGCGGGGCTCGGTGGGTGGGCGCACCCCTAACGCCACTGGGAGGGGCACAGCTATGGGGTGAATCATACATGTGTAAAATATACATACATGTGGCAAATAAGTTTATGGTGCAATGCATTGTGTATTTAAACAATTTTTTCCGTGTGTTATAATATTATTTTATAGGTACTGGATTAATTTATGTGTTTTTAGTAGTCGGCTAATGTTAATCAAAATATCAACTGCATCTATTATTAGTTATTATTTAAATTATTATTAAACGTTTAATAATAAGGTATGGAACCTGAACTGACTGAACATCATGAAGAATAAACAAATAAAAATATATTTAAAGAAAAAACTCTACGAAGTAGCATTTCTACCATGGTTTGACCCCATCAATTGACCAATCACATAGATGGAAATCCACATCGCGTCTTCCATCTCGCATGTGATTGGTCGATTGATAGGGTCAAAACCCTTTTTCATTGCTGAATTAACTTACCCAATTAGGCTGCTGGTCATTTAAGGCTTAGCACGCACTGCGATTATAATTTTATATTTATTTATTTTATTATGAATTTTTGTCCGCGTACTGAATTTAAATAACACGCACTGCGGATAAAATTTCACGCGATTTTTGTCTCCTTCAACCTGTTCATAGAGTTCAAAATATTTGAGCAAATTTTAGGGTCAAAACCCTTTTTCATTGCTGAATTAACTTACCCAATTAGGCTGCTGGTCATTTAAAGCTTAGCACGCACTGCGATTATAATTCGCGCGATTTTTGTCTCCTTCAACCTGTTCATAGAGTTCAAAATATTTGCGCTAATTTTACCCGCGCCGCGGTGCGGTGGATTCTGTGGCAAAACACGGATTTCTTGCGATATTATTTCCGCGCGATTTTTTTTCCGCAGTGCGTGCAGCTTCATATATTTCCATAGATCACAGATGTGCGGAAAAAAAATTGCGCGAATAAAAATCGCAGTGCGTGTTAAGCCTGAGCAAGAAGACTTTTCATCTTTTCGTTTTCCAGCTAATTAAGTGGAACTGGGCTGATCATGTCTGCAGGTTAGAGTTTAGTCGATGGACGAAAGAAGTAACTGAGTGGATAGCAAGAGATCAAAGCAGAAGTAGAGGTGGACCACGGAAAATGTGAATTTATATATTTTGGTAGAAAGGTGGACCTGGTTGGATGACTAAAGCTATGGATGGGAATCAGTAGAAGGAAATGGGAGAGGTTTAGCCAAAGAGGCGAATACTGCTTAGAGGCTTGATACACACTCATACAAAAAAAAATGTTTTAGAAATAATTTAGCCAATAACATCTAGTGTAAGTACTCATAGGAAAGAAGTAAAAACAACGCTTTTTATTTTATTTATAAGTTCTGAACATTGTTAATAGTCTATTTATTATGTTTTACCTAATAGCTAATAATTATTTATGCATAGTGAATTATAATTATATTATTTTGCTGATGTCTTTTGATAATATTTGCTCTATTTTAATTATTTAATCACTTTGTTTTTTTACCTCATGTATAGTTATCTTCGCAAATGACACATCATTAGCTAAGTTTTAGTTCACTAACAGGCTTCTATCTGACTTCGTTAACAACATGATGTCAAAAATAGTCCTAATGAGCATTTAAGATGTCTTTCTAATGATGTTTACAAGCTGCTAGTCACTAACAAAATAAGTAGCGAAGATTGAGGGAATTGGATAAAACTAAATTTTTGAACACTTATCAGTCCTATAATTATCTGTATTGTATTTAATAAATTACTAACCAGCATATAAAATAAAATAAAATAAACCAGCCAAGTGCGAGTCGGACTCGCGAATGAAGGGTTCCGTACCATTATCGCGAAAAACGACAAAAAAAAATAGGTTTGTTGTATGGGAGCCCCTCTTAAATATTTATTTAATTCTGGTTTTAGTATTTGTTGTTATAGCGGCAACAGAAAATTTCAACTGCCTAGCTATCACGATTCATGAGATACAGCCTGGTGACAGACGGATAGACAGACAGACAGACAGACGGACAGACAGACAGACAGACGGACAGACAGACAGACATACGGATCGCGGAGTCTTAGTAATAGGGTACCGTTTTCACCCTTTGGGTACGGAACCCCAAAAATACCCTCAGGTAGTTATAATTTACTTTTTTTTTGTATTTATTCATTATTCTAACGCTTTTATTTTGTGTTTTGTTATGACCGTGTAAGGATATCATATTGTAGTAAAGGCATAACGGTGGTAGCTCGTAGCAAGCTACGGCGTAGCACGTAGCGCGTAGCACGTAGCGCGAAACACGTAGCCCACCGATGGCATGTTTGCTATGATAGTCACCCCGCACGTTGGGTAATGGCAGTCAAAAACTTCCATTATGTTTGATGAGAGCCATCATATTTAAACAAAACTATACTATTTTTATCCGCATAACAGGTACTAAAACGAATCAAAGCTGTAAAGTTATCAACAAATTATAATATAATCACAACAAAAGTCAAGCATGTTTAAAAGTAAAAATAACCTATCATAGAGTAGCTTCCATTACCTGAATGTTAACCATCTCGAAGTAGTAACTGACAATTTTTCGTCATGTTTGCCGGTCAAATGAAAATGAATGGCTCTGAAGATCACGTTTAAACGTAAATAAATTTTGAAAATCTGGAAGCGAACCCCTGACCACAAGTTTCTTATCTGAAGCTTTTCACATTATACTCTCGGTGTTCTCTCAGTAAGTTGCATTGACTCAGTTATCATCTTGTCAACAAGGCTATGGTTGCTCAAAGACTCTCTCGACTGCACCTCTAGGTATAACAAAATTAAATTAAAATGTAACGCAGCTAAGAAGCGTGTTATGTTAGTAAGATATAAAGGTAGTATATAAGGTGATTCATAGTAAAAACTGTCAATTCATACAACGACAATTTTACCTCACATACCGATACGTAACGAAAACCTTTTACCATAAAATAATAATTCTACTAAAAATCTTATAAGGGTACGCGGCGACCTCAGGCTCTACCTGTGTGCAGTACACCACCCGACCATAAACATTCGCTTACAATACGGGTGCATTGTTTAGCTCTGTGCCTGATCTACAAAAGGTTGCCATTTTTACAAGCCTTTCATTTACTTTTATGACTCTTTTAAACACATTCCTTTGGAGATTATTGGTGGCTTAGAATTTACTCAAATTTAATTAGTAAAGTTTTATTGTCACGGCTTAGGACGGTAAGTGGTATTCAATTGTGAACAAATAAAAATACTTCTTGCAGTCTTTGTATTTGTTCACAATTTAGACTTGAATATGACTGTCTTATAATGACTTATTAAAATCAAATTAAATCTGTCAATCGCAAACAGTTCTCGCGCTGTGCCCGGAACTGTAACTTCATCAATCTCCCACACAATGGTACTGCAGGCGTCCAGTGAATGGGTTGCCTTCCCACGACGACCACTGTTGGACAACGTGATCGATCGATGAGTGTCATCGTCTAGCGGGAATCAGTACAGTTGCGGTGAAATTATAATGTGTATTTCCTGTTGCTCTGTAATGGATATCAGCAGCATACAACATCATCAATTACTTACCTATACGGGGTGCTATGTGATTTTGAATAAAGAAAAACCTGTATTTTAATTTCATACAAAAATGTTGTGAAATGTAAACGTATGACTGCTTCAGAATGTTTAGTTCTCCTATTGTTCTAAGCTGATAACGAGAGGTAGATACTCAAACAACTGTTTCAGACCATAGTTTTAAGGCCCAAGCTGGGAAAGCAGTATGTCACAAAGTAGCTGTTTGTGTGACATGCTTTCAATGTGCCTTGCAGTAGGTTCACTTAGGCCCCCGAGGACTATAACAAAATTGACTATTTTATTATGTCAGTGGAATAATAATAGTAAACTGAATCGCCCCTATCCCAAATATTACATAAGCTGCACACTTCGATGAGGGTGTTGCAACTATTGACAGCATGCTGACAACCTAGGAAACTCCAAAATTATTGTTTAGGGTTTCGTACCCAAAGGGTAAAAACGGGACCCTATTACTAAGACTCCGCGATCCGTCTGTCTGTCTGTCCGTTTGTCCGTTTGTCTGTCCGTCTGTCTTTCACTAGGCTGTATCTCATGAACCGTTATAGCTAGACTGTTAAATTTTTCACAGATGATGTATTTTTGTTGCCGCTTTAACAGCAAATACTAAAAACAGAAAAAAATAAATATTTAAGTGGGGCTCCCATACAAAAAACGTGATTTTTTTGCCGTTTTTTGCGATAATGGTACGGAACCCTTCCGACTTGCAATTGGCCAGTTTTTTTCTTGATAGGCTTGCGCTTGACCACTATCTCACCTGATAGTAAGCGATGAAGTGGTCGACGACGAAGCACGATTGCCTAGTAGATACCTTTTCACTCTTGACTTAAAGATTCCCAGGTTGTAGCCATCAGGCATTACAGACTCCGGCAGGGAATGCCATTACTTTGCTGTACGCATTATAAAAGTACTAGCTTTTGCCAGCGGCTTCACCAGCGTGAATGTTGAAAATTATCCCAAAGAAACATATTCCCGGGATGAAAAGTATCATATGTGCTATTCGAGCCTGCCAGTCTATCTCCGTGCCAAATATCATCCAGATCCGTCCAGCCGTTTGAGCGTGAACCTCACAAACTTTCTCCTTCATAATTAAATGTATTTTTTTCTATTGCGTGCATCGCTCATGCCTTTTATGAAACGGGGCAAACGGGATCTCTCGAACGTAATAAGTACCGCTTGAAGCCAACGTTGTTGGTAAAATACAAGATATATTCACATAGTTTGCATTTATAAAGGCTATTGAAGTGAAAATAGGTACTAAACCTAATTTTACTAAGTAAACCAACTACCTTAGGATCAAGCTTACTCAGGGATGGTAAATGTTTCTTAGCAATGCTTATGATGTAGAGTAGGAGAACTCAAACTATCTTCAGCTATGACTGACAGTTGGTTTTTACGGACCTTAACCTTTCTAGCTTTAAACAAATAAAGTTTTATACCCTTACAAATCTTTATTTATTTTTACCAGTAGTTTACTACCTACCTTCATCAAAAAGCACCGTATACGAAATGTGGTATAATAAAACAAAACTCTATTCAAAGGCGATTACGACCATTACGCACAATGTCATTGGAACTACAATGTGCAAATTACATTTGGAAAGGCTTAACGCAAATACTGTAACAATGAAGTTCTGTACAGCTTGTGAAGACAACGGTACCTACGGACCTGAATAGTGGAATTAGCCCATTGTGTAATTGAAAATGACTTGCAGAGCATTGTTCAGTACCTACTATTGTTAATTAGATATAGAACAACCATCTCACGAAAGCGGATGAATCGTAACAAAATGACTCTTATTTCGACGTCATAAAAGTCACGCGTTCGTGAAATAGAACAACTGTATAACGACTACCCTTATTTTAAACAATTTGTACGTAGCAGCTCACAAATATTGTGTCCGGACTAATTTGTAATATTACGGCGGGCAGGGTGGTATTTTTACCCGACAATGGCGAAGCAAAAGAGAGGGTTATATTTTTGACCGGTATGATGGTGCGTATGTATGTATGGTCATCTGTTCTCTCATAACTTCTAAACTACTTATTATAATTTGACAAATGAGGAGTTGTTGGAAGCGTCTTGTTTGTAAGCTGGTTATAGGCTATGCGAAGTCACATTAAATTTAATATGGCGTCCTCTAGGGGGCCCGAAGTCAAGAACAACGAATCAAGATAAATAAGATATTTGTTGTTATTTGGCTCGTCAAGTTGACGTTAACATTCATGAGGACTGTGAAGAGTGATTGGAAATCGTTCGGTAGCTACACATATCTACAAATAAATAACAGTAAAGTCTCTGTTAGTTATGTCAAAATAACAGCTTTTATTAAATGCATAATAATATGAATGTATCTATAAATAGTAGGTACTGTCGATTAGTAAACTTATACTAGTGTTAGGTTTTGATCCTTTTTAACTAATAATGGCTTGTTTAAAATAAAAACGAATGATCCTATTTAACAATTTGGTTATTTGTTAGGGTTTTTGTTTTATATAAATACCTATATGTCTTCATAATTCCAAAAGACTGCCATGGAGGCGATATTTTTTATTGTAAACACTCGGGAGTTTGTCGAGTGTTTCCAGCTAGTACGAATAATGTGGCTGGAGGACACATTCGGTCGATGGTCGTCGCCTGAGACGCTTGCTTAAAACAGAGTGCTCAAAGTCATAGACATCGTTGTAAAATTGTATTTCTTGTTTAGAACAGTTTTCTTACATTATAAAAGTAATGAACAGTTTGAGTTTGATTTCACACATCACATCCAAGTACCTACTCGTAGTAAACCCGCAGACTGCTACATCTCAGAAGTGACAAGAACAACCAAAACGTAAGTACACGCCCAAATTATAATTATAATTTGATTGATTTGATCATAATTATTGATGTTGGTCAGTCACGGATCATTGCAATGTAACGAGACCCGTGAGACCATAGTCTTCTTAAGATGATACATTGACTTAAACAATTAAGTACCATTACTTTCTTGTTTTTGCATTTTGCCAGCGTCATGTATCATCATATTGAACGTTAATGTTTTGAAATCTTATTTGGCTTGTCTGTCACATTTTTCCTATTACTGTTTAGTTTTGTGAGTTGTAATATCAAGATATTTACAGCGTGAGCACTTTTAAATCTAAATCTGCAGTTCACACCTTAAACATTTGTCGGTTTATGTGTCTTGGGTTCGAATCCTAGTCATTACTTAGCATCTTAACAATAAGATGAGTGAGCCAGAGACTTTGTAAGGTTATCTAATAATAATCAACAAAGAAAATTGTGTCGTATTTGGTCTATATAGATCTCTAAGAATTAACCCAGATTGGGTTTTGACGGCGCTTATTAGAGATGGGCGTTGAATGAACAAACTAGTTAATTCGACCGTCGACGTATAATGAACGATTCGACGGTTCACCGATAATCAACGAACTAGTTGAATTCGTAGACGGCTAAACTGAGACTCGACTATATTCATGTCGACTTGTAACGCGACGACCGACGCGAGAACTTGTTCGTACATGTTCATACGTTCGAAAAATTTCTATGGGCCAAATGCCATTTTGGAGTAAAAATGCATTGTGTTAAGAAGAAAAGGCCGCCAATAGTTTCAAGTGTACAAAAGAGTAAAGCGATTGACCGATCGAACGATGCGAGGTAAACCGGTTTGTACTTGTTTACGTTCAATCGAAAAGTTGAAAGTTGTTGCCGAGCCGTAGACGCCGCGCGTCGCGTCGTTGCAAAGTTTATAAAGAACGCGCGAACGTCTACATAACATAGTTTACGTTATGAACTAGTCGATAAATTCCACTAGTTGATCGACTAAACGATCAACAGAAATGGACGGTCTAGTTTCGATAACAAAAAAATACGTCGACGACACATCTCTAGCGCTTATCAAGCGGAGCGTCACCCGGTACCCCAAGCAAAGCAAAATACTTGATACCGCATTTTTTGCATGGGACTCAAGTGTTTATACTTAGAAGAACCAAGGTCCCTTTGTTTATTTTAGAACAGGACAAATTAAGTTTCAAAGCTTGTTTGTATAATATAATATGCTGACCGTGAATTAACTGTAACAAAGGAAATGATAATCATGCGTAACTGATCAAATATGATAAACGTAATGTCTAGAGAATGACTGTACAAAATCTTAATTGTTTAACCCACATTTATATATTTGATTGACTTGAGAAAGGGTTAGACGGATTCAAAAATAATTGCCTTCCTAAAAACACTTCTTAGTAGACTTCTCAATAATCTACGGCTCTAAAGTTCTCTTTTTCCGCGAGATTTCAGACTATGCCGAAATATCCGGGCCACGGCCCACTCTGCCAAGTGGCGCAGAAGTCAGCTGCGGACATGAAGCCCAGAAGGGAACATCGAGATAGGCCGTGATCAGCTTAAGATGCTGCAATAGAAAGTACGGCGAGAGCGTGAACACGTGCGTGCCGCCGAAGATTTGCGCAACACGTCGCGTCGTCGCAACGTGCTACGGGTGGAAAGGCGTCGCCGCAGCAGCTCGTCGCCGAGACGACTGTGCTCGCACCGACGAAGACCTGCACAACGTGTCGCGTGGTGGTAACGAGCTACGGGCGGCCATGCGTCGCCGCAGCAGCTCAACGCCAGCGCGTCGCCGAGACGACTGTGCTCGCGCCGCCGAAGACATGCGCAACACGTCGCGACGTGGCAACGAGCCACGAGTGGTCAGCCGTCATCGCAGCATCTTCACGTCCGTCGGTGTGAAGGCGAGACACCGAGCCACGTGAAGAGCAAAAGCGAGGCGTGGACTGCGGCAGCGTGACCGCGAAGCACGGATTGACAGGTCACGTAGTCCTTCTTTTTATTTGATAGCATTTAGAACTTTAGGATCGAACTGGCTTTGCTACCTGTGAACCAAAGCGCACCAAAATTAATACAGAAAAATTATCTTTGACTCCTCGTCCATAAACCATCGGATGGATGTTTGGTTACATAAGTTGAATGCTAGCGCTTCGGTATACAGTTGGGATGAAAGTTTCACCATTCATTCTGCTATCCAAAACTACAAGGTTTGGCCAAGACGTGCAACAGAAGGTTAAGTAGGTACTATTCTATTTATTTTGCAAGAATGGCAAGAGAAGTTATGAACGCGTTTCCGTGCGAACTAAACTACGGCTAGACCTTGGAAAATTATTAGGAGAGAACCAGCGTAACGAATCTATGGAAGTGTATTATTATGAAAAATAGCGTCTTATTTATCAAAGCGAAATACATAGTAGGCACTTCAAAGCATTACAGATAAAACACCTTGCCACTCTTTCTTTTTGGGATTATGTACAATGTACCCATTTCAATCAGATGTTACAGTATTTATTCAATAGTAGGGAACGCAGCCAACTTGGTCCGGCCCGATCTCACACATCCCAAGTGTTACAATTATTGTAAGGAAATATGACTTCACTTTTCTAACACTACTAAGCCACTGTGAAGTGCAAACGTTGTAATAAGATTGGCAGTGCAACAGAAAAGTAAAATAGATGATAGAATAACAAACAGTAGCTATGCGGCACAAAAGCTATGACAACTAATTATAAACGTTTAAACAACAAAGACGCGCGTGTGGTGATAAAAAGTTACAGTCTGTGTAAAGTAGTAGTTTCTGATCGGTATATGGATAATAATTATTACCAAATAAAACAGTAGTGTAAGATGCTTTGTACTAGAGAGCTAGGTGTATCTCACGATAATGTCCCCACGTATATGAAGGGATCTGGAATAGCACGACATGGCTGTCAAAGTAAAGACTGTTAATGTCAATGTAGTGGTAGGTCATGTGACTAACCATTCTCTTCCCTATGTTAACAGTAAAATGCAATTTGAGTTTTAAATTGGCCAGTATTTGAAGTGATGTAATCTAATTTTCTACAGATAGAGGATTGCAAGTCGTTAAAATTATAGAGGTGTGTGGAGTGTTTGGTGGAATATAACTAATATAAAATAAATAATACCTCCCCGTTACTGTCCCACTGCAGTATAAAGGCCTCTTCTTATACTGAGATGGTACGAGTACTGATACCACTCACTCTTGCTTGAGGCGGTTTGGCATTTTCCAATTTATATTAACTGTGAGTCCAGGCTTTCACACCGATGTCAGTGATGTCCAAGATAAAATTAAAAAGTATTAGAAACTGACTGACTGAAATAACATCTGCTCTTTGCCGGATTTGAACTCGCTACCATCCAGCTCGAGAGACGATGTCTTAACCACTGGGCCACCACGACTAAATAAGTAATCTCTTTTAAATATTAGATTTTGATAGTTCAAAGGATACAGTCAACCTAATTTATGCATAACAAACTTAAAAATATTAAAGCTCTCTTGATATACAACTTATATCAAACTGTAAATTCCTATGGTATTGCAATTTTGACCATAAGATTCATTGTAGTAGATCATAAAGAGAATAAAAACTATAAACGATAGATAACGAGATAAAGCAGACATTATGTTTTTACATAATTGTGTGCTTATAGAAAGAATCACAGAAAAGTATTTTATTACAAAAGATATATGAACTATTTATAGTCAAATGATAAAACGTTAAGTAGATATTAACCTAGTATCGTGTCTTTTAGTACAGCAAGGTGGATACACTAATCGCCACCATCTTACTAAATTGATAACAAGTTTTTGACTAAGAGTATATCATCTTTAAGCAAAATTATACCTAATTATATTAGAACGTCAGCAGTAAAATACGCTGACGGGCCAGGAATCATTCGACCCAAAAGTGCTGGTTTCATTTTGATATGTTTTTATAACATTATTAATAGTTCATAGTCGCACTATTGAGTTGGATTTAAGATCTATAAAAGAAGAATATGAGGAAGATGTACTAGTGTTCATTCACGGAGCAGCTCTGAGACTTTTCAAGACAACAAGGTCAATTGTTTATTTGAGCTTCCTGCGGTACATAGACAAACTTATAGAAGAAAAAAACTAAAATAAGAAGGAAGATAAGAACTCTATAACAATTAATATTTGGAAGGAGTTGCTCTGTTCTGAACTTGAGTTAATATTGACATCTTGTTGAGGCCCTCATAATCTAGTACAGTCAATATGTTTTGTATAGCTACCATCGCTTAAGGTCCTATAATTTAAATCATTAGGATACTAAAAACCTTGACTCATTCCTAAACAATGTTGGTACCTATTTTTGTACGCATAAAATTGAAGCATAGTATGAAATACGTCATAAACGAGGTAGCTAAACCTAAAACTAATAAAAAACGGGCAAATAAAGTACGGATATAGAGATGGATAACCAAACCATGTTAGCAAGGTTTTAGTCATGGATTGGTATGTTGTAACAATGATAGCGCACCAATCAATACAGAAAGCAGACGCAAAGCAACAGTAATTGTGGAGCGTATGAATCCGTTGATTCATGTAACCAGCGGTCCGATTGTACCATTTACCACCTCTGTAACTAGAGATTTTTGCATGAAGTCGTAAGAACGCCAGTTTATCACGATTATTCCCGATGACCACCACTTGGTTGGTAAAAGTTGCTAGAAGTAACTGTCAAAAAGTGAGATTTAAAACAAATAATCGTTTTAAATAATAGTACCTGGGTGACCGAGCTCTGTTTGGGTGAAAATAAAACGATGTTTACAAAAAATAAAACCTAGCTAGATTGATTTATCGCCCCCGAAACACTGCATACCAAATGTCATGAAAATCGTTGGAGCCGTTTCCGAGATTCAGATTATATATACACGAGAATTGCTCGTTTAAAGGTATTATATAAAGTGAGAACGATTGATATAGATTCTGTCAAATATTTGGTAGAATACTCTTTGTCGAAGATTTAAAGTAAATACAATTGGTATGGGTACAGAATGCCAACTTAACAGCTTAACTTACAGAGGATGATGTGATTGGTTGTATGTTTCTACATCCTGGGAAATCAATGGCTGTATGAAGCCTTTCTTATACAAATTATACCCTTCATGTTGGGTTGAGCCGAATATAAGAAATTGTTATGTACAGAATATTATTTGTTGTTTGTTACAGATCGAGTACGCGAGAATTAATTGGCTCGTGACTTGATATGATTGAGAGACAGGAGCTTCCGGCTACCACCACGAGATTTAACTGATCGGCTCGTGCTGGTGTCGTGAGGGACGCCTGCTGCCCGCGTGAGAGTCAGGGACCTCCGACTACCATCCCGAGATTTAACTGATCGGCTCGGGCTGATGTCGCGAGGGACGCCCGCTGCCCAGTTGAGAGAAAAGTCCTTTCGACTATCAACATGAGATTTAACTGATCGGCTCGTGTTGGTGTCGCTAGGCCTCCTGATTTACTGATCGTTCAGGATGTTAGGGCCCCCTGATTTACTGATCGTTCAGGGATGGTGTTTGTTCACGACAAATCGATCGGTCGTGAACTTACTCTTTAACGTTGAATGATAATTAAGAAATTGATTTTTGCTTCAGTTGTATTATTGTTAAAAGTTCAATAATGCTATTCTGTTTTCACTACTTTGTTGGTTTGTATAAGTAATAATGATAAGTTTGTTCGCCATTGGTGTCATAGCCCCACGGCGTTCCAGTGCGAGGATAAACGAATCATACATAAATGATGTTGTAATAAGCCCGAGGTGCATTGGCCTCAAACTATTGTAAAACACCTATTTTTTTAAAAGAGTAAGTTTGGAGTTTCTTGTCCGTTCTTCTCCATAACAATCTACCTTTCCGAATGGACAGTAGAATCATTATCATTATTTTTAACTTGAAATTAAAATTTATTGAAATTAAAAAGATAAACGTTTTGACTATGACTTTGACACTACACTGTTTGTATATTGTTAGTTTGTAAAAGTTATAAAAGTAGTTAATTAATTTTGTAAGTTATGGATTAATAATTAATTAATAATCTCGAAAGACTAGCCAGGAACCCGATTGTTAGGTTTCCACCTGGATTCGTGTGCAGGGACGCACACGATGTCAGGACGGACGATTGTTAGGTTTTGATCCTTTTTAACTAATAATGGCTTGTTTAAAATAAAAACGAATGATCCTATTTAACAATTTGGTTATTTGTTAGGGTTTTTGTTTTATATAAATACCTATATGTCTTCATAATTCCAAAAGACTGCCATGGAGGCGATATTTTTTATTGTAAACACTCGGGAGTTTGTCGAGTGTTTCCAGCTAGTACGAATAATGTGGCTGGAGGACACATTCGGTCGATGGTCGTCGCCTGAGACGCTTGCTTAAAACAGAGTGCTCAAAGTCATAGACATCGTTGTAAAATTGTATTTCTTGTTTAGAACAGTTTTCTTACATTATAAAAGTAATGAACAGTTTGAGTTTGATTTCACACATCACATCCAAGTACCTACTCGTAGTAAACCCGCAGACTGCTACACTAGACAAGTTAGTCGATAGTTGATTAAGTTAGTAAGTAAGTTTATGGTTCGTCTAGTGACGTCTTCTTGTCTCTGTCTCTGGGAGAAATATGGCGATGCTAATAAGTCTGTTATATTTCTAGTACTGAAGATATAATTAGAAATCTTGCTCCATCTAAATGTGTGTATTCATTGCCTGCCCTGCTTCGAACAGGTATTTTATTAAAAAATAACTATTTTACAAAAACAAAAATACAACAGACTTCCAAATAAAAATACTACTAAGTGAAAACTAACTTCAATTTCGGAAGTCGGTGTTCCTGTTTTTGTTTCTTCTGTTTTTGTCGCCGATTGCCGAAATTGAAGTTATTTTTCACTTTGTAGTATTTCATTTCGAAGTCGGTTGTATTTTTATGTACTTCACTTTTTAGTGGTGGTAAATAATGGGACAGTTCTTTAGTAAGGTTACCTATATTTCCCAAAGTTATGCCAGAATAGATTACACGAGTAACATGAAACTTGAACGTATCCGATGAAATGAGGGTTTGCCAGGGCAGAGCTGTACAAATACAGCGTACCCATTTAGAGCGTACTGATGTAGTTTTGATTTTATGTTATGAAGTGGTGTGAACAAAAAACAAACAAGTGATTGTAGCAATCCCGGACGATTTGCCGTCATTGATTGAAGAGTCCTTTTGTATTTATCCGAAGTTCTTCATCAGATCTTCATTATATTTAAATGGGATCAATTCGGGCACATATCTTTCAAAAATTTAAATCGGTGAACATACACAAAAAACAAATACGGCAGTCGAACATAGAATCTTTTCCTTTTAGGAAAGTCGGTTAAAATAGGTACCGACTTTCGAAATTGAAGTAATTTTTTTTCCTTTGTTAGGGTTTTTATTTAGGATTCCGTTGTATGTTTTTGTAAAAAAAAATGCATTTAAATATTTACCGAAAAACCAGGGAGACCTAAAAACGAATTATTCGTTGAAACATACCCGTTGCTGAAGTTCTAGAACGGAAATTCAAACGATATTATAACCGGTATGTAACGGCTATACAATTAAACCTTAAACCTATCAGTATGGCCGCCTTCCATCGGAAAACCGCGGCAGTCCGCACCAGTCCGATGAACGGCGGCCACTCATGAAATGCCTGTACCTATTTGCCAAAACTTTGAAAATAATTTTATTGTTGATTGTAATTTTTCTAGCAATTGGCAATAAGATTACTTTTAGTGACTAGAATTTGGTGCTAGGGATTAAAGAAATGTGAAGCATCGTTGTTTGTGTTTTTAGTTAAAATAGAGACTGGATGGCAAAAAGAAATTTGATAAAACTGACAGGGAAATATGAAAAAGGATTCTTGTGTTCATAGTAAGGTAAGAATTTCAGACTGTCATCGACAAAGATTGCATAGACAGGTTGGAAAGAAGGAGTTCTCTATAGGTTATAATATTACTTGCTTTAACTGTTGTAGTGTTTCACACTTCATTTATCCGTATTATTATATTGGAACTTAAATCCTCTTGAATAAAGTAGGTACTACTGCCTCATCCCATACAAAGAAACCGTGCTGACGTAACTAGCGTTTTTCATCTGATTATACCGATTACTTTTTGTACATCGATCGCGTTCGATTCCGTTCCACGGCGATAGATAGATCATCATCATCTTCCATATCCGTGGAACGGAATCGAACGCGATCGAAATAATCAGTATAATCAGTATAATCAGTCAGTAGGCACGGTTTCTTTGTATGAGATGAGACACCACTGGTACTACTTAGGTAGGTACAATAAAACAAAGTAGGTATATTCGTATATAAATTTTATTTATTTCATACTTCATTCTTCTATTGCACATCATCATCATCATATCAGCTGAAAGACGTCCACTGCTGGACATAGGCCTCCCCCAAGCGTCACCACATTGACCGATATCAAACACTATTGCACATAAAATAAATTAAATCCGTTATATTCTAATGATTCAATTAAATTAAATTTTATTTAAAACAATTATTTAAATTTCTGAAACTTATATACACAGGAACATTTATCCAACTTTATGTAGATACACATAAACCTAAAACTATACCTACTCACTGTACTAAACCTAAAATACACACACACACACATACATACATAGGTACACATATTTACACACACTACACATATACATACAATACACATATATATTTGTACATATATTTTAAAATTTGCATTAAAACTGTCCACACACTAAACATGTCATACACTGCTTCGGCAGCGTCCGCAGACTCCGGCAGCCAGTTGAGCTCTCAGAGCAGTCACCTTCTTTTGAAGAAAAGAAGCTTGACAGGCGAGCCGAAACTCCCGCAGCTTCTTTCTGTCGCGGCTCTGCTTGGCTGCCATGTTGTTACGCTCTCGTTGCAGCTTGTAAGCGTCGTCGGCAGTCCGGCTCGTCTGCACCAGCCTCCGCATCCTCGGGTTGCTACCCAGCAGGGTCCCACCATTCTTGGCCGCCATTGCTTGCAGGGCATCTCGTTCAAACGCCTGATATTCCTCGTCATCTAATAATGATGAGGAGTCGTAGATCTGCTGTGACTCCTCAGACGGCGAGGGCGCTGTGGGTCTGCTTTCCGTCCAGCTCCCAATTGAGTCGGGAGACACCATCGATGTTGTTGGTACTACATATATCAATGCAGGCTGGTACGGATACGTGGCGTAGTACTGGGATTCCGTGTATGATGGATATCCATATCCCGCACTGGAACCGGCTGACGGAGATGGATAGATAGGAGCACTAGACGCGGGGACCGGAGTCGCGGTCTCAACCTTCACCGTGGGTTTACTCAAGTCCAAAGGAGCGTCCAGCGCGTAAGGAGTCCACAGAGACATTTTGAGTACTTGTCAAGTTGACGTGCAAATCACGAATGCAGTCTACGATTATGCTAACGGATGAGTGTTGTTTAAAAAGGCGGGGCCTAAAAGAGCCCCCCGATGGAAGGGATGAGAGCAGGTAGCCACCTTAACGAACCTCGAGTGACGGAAGATTTACGAGTCTCTTTGGGGTTTTTTTGAATGGAGTAAATTAACACAACGGTAAAATGAAATTCGAAGTGACTTTTGGCACTAATGAGATCTAATTAATCAAACATGAACAAGTCGCTACCGATTTTGTTTGTCAGCGAATACAATGTTTTGATTGTTGAGTCAATATGGACACATTTATTAATTAGGCTAGGTATTTACCTAATGGCTCAAGTAGATACATCAGAAAAAAATACAGTTCCACATGTAGGCAGTACTAATATCTAATCTGCAATCTAGAGGAACTAGAACTAGGTTGCCTGGAAGAGATCGCGGCATGCGTTAGGGCCGCCCATTGTATGTGTATTAGACTTAAGTTTCATTTTATTAATGTATTTTATGGTGTACAATAAAGCATATAATAAATAAATAACTGCTGTGGATAATCTCTATCAATAGGGTCGTAACTAACCACAAATATAAATGTAGATCTCATCATCATCTCATCTCATCAATGTTAGTAGTTTAGCTTGTATATTGTATAGAATGATTGGAAAATATAAGCAGTGTTAAGTTAGATATAAGTACGCTTAACATATGCACAGTATGAATTGTAAAAGTGTCTGAATTAGAGATTAATTACTATTAATTAAATTTTGATGGCCTATTTTTATCTGTAAGGAATATAAATGGTGTAAATTCTGCTACATCATACCTATAGGGTTTTGCAATTCGTAACTTTACAGGTTCTTAGTAATCATAGAGGATTATAGTGGCATAACACTGGCTGTATGCGACGGGAAATCTACAAAAATAACAAGCTTTAAATTGCCTTATAGGTACTATAAAATAGGTATATAGTTTACTCTTTCGGCATTACGTTTTGGTCATATTTTATATTCTTCTAGAACTACGTACTTTAACTCTGTAAGTATCTTTGACCATTACATAAGGGATGTTTGTGTGATGTTCTCTGCATCATCTCTATGGACAGATTACATTGCGGTACAAATACTTGTTGGACACTGCTTCATTGGCTTTTTTTATAAATTTAAACTTATAAAAAAATTGTAACTACGAGCTTTATGCGGACAAGATTAGAGTTTAATTTTGGCTGAATGTGTGATGTAAAAGTATCAGATCGTCAGTTGTTGCAGTACCCTTCCGGGTTCAGGGTGGTGACCATAAGCTCTTAGAGTAAGCTTATTTTGAGTGTGTGTAAGGGACAGATGTCTACGCCGGAACGCAGCCCTTTTATTTCTTCGTGAACGCATCCTATGTCGGCGAGACTCTCTACAACTTCACGGCGTACTTCACTTCACTCGATTTTGATCGGATCGAACCGCCATATTTTTGTCGCGACACATTCATTTTACTTACTGTTATAATCTGATTATCTCTGTACAAAATAAACTTCTGAACCAGTCAGGGTCGATCTTTTATTGTATCGCCCACATCTTGGCGACCGTGTAAAGCAGAAACTGCAACCACCGTGAAACGAGTAAATTTGAAGGAGCTCTTTGTCGGCGCAACGTGGCGCTGGCGCAACGAGAACGAGTACAACCATCAACTTTGAGGCCAATCCAACTGAGGAAATTCAACATGCCAAAGGTTCCGAGGGAAGTGCTCGTATCCCTTCTTTTCCTACTTTATTTTCTATTTGGGTGAATAGTCGTGGTCAATTCTTTGTCACAATTAGCCCGCCATTTCGTAAATATATTCTATAGTTTTTTTTTCCAAATGTGTTCGTGACAATATGGTTGGTAATTTAAATTAATAGTATGTCGTGTTAATTTATACGTAAATAGGTATGACATACAAGTGAAAGTTTCTGTAGTATGCGTAGAAAAATAAGTTAGATTGGTGTTTTGCTGCCAGAATCACCTGTCGTCCATTCCCGCATTTTAATATCATGCCTTTTGGCTGAGCATTTTTGCAATTTTGTGTGTGTGACACGCGGCATGGGTTTACCTACTTCCTGCATATAAAGCATATTGGGTTATTTTTTATTTTTTTCACCCATTCTACAATATAACCGTCCTTATGTCTATTACTTTCTTAGCTTGCTTTGCTTCATAAGATTTGCCGAACATTCCAGGTTTGCCTGCTTGGCGTGGCTGTGGGCATAAGTATCCAGCCCGTCTTGCATGAATGAGTTGAGTGCGCCTGTGCTGCATGTAGTAACCATCTACGGCGCGCCAGGTTTAAGCACTATTGGGACACTCTGCAGAATACAATAAGGCGGTGATTTTTCCTGTGCTACATACTGCGACTGGAGTAAGGAACAAGAATTTGGTTAGATGCACAATTTATTTACCCAGTTCATTGTATTTAATTTGTTGATTTTATTTTTGTGAGTGACTGTTGAGTTTGAAGATGTCTACTCCTAAAAGTTCAGAACTTAGTAAATTGATTAGACAGCGTGGAAATATAAGAGGTCGTTTAACAACGCATACACAATACATAAACAGTTTAAAGTTAGTAAATCATGCTACTTTATCTAATGCACAAGTTAATGAGATTAAATTATATTTAAAAAAGTGTGAATCTTTGTTCAAAGAGTTTGAGAATATTCAAGATAAAATTGAGTTAACTTGTGAAGAGTCAGAAGTACAAGAACAGATTAATTTAAGATCAACAATAGAAAAACTAATCATAACATCAATTTCCTCATTGCAGGATATCATTCAAATGATCTGTGAGCCAGTTAGTCATGTCAAAGCACAATTGACTACACAAAATTCTGAGAACTTTGTTAAGTTACCAACTATTAAATTACCAACATTTGATGGCTCATACTTGAAGTGGCTTGAATTCCGGGACACTTATCAATCATTAATACATGACAATGCATCAATACAAGACATCAATAAATTCCATTACCTGCGGGCATCATTAGAGGGTAGTGCTAGTGAGGTAATAAAGGCATTAGAGTTTACTTCAATAAACTACAAGATTGCTTGGGATGTACTGTGTGCTAGGTTTGACAATAGGAGAGTTCTCATTAATAATCATTTAAAAGCATTACATTTTGTTAATCCTATCACAACAGAATCACACAAAGCATTGCGAAACTTATTAGACCATGTTATTAAAAATCTGAGAGCGCTCAATGCTCTTGGTCTACTCACAGAGCATTGGGATGTCCACGTTATATTTATTGTAACTTTGAAGTTAGATGCCACTACGAATATGAAATGGGAGGAATACATAAATAATTTATCAGACACTCCTACCATAGATCAGTTCTATACATTTATCCGTAACCGGGCTGACGTTTTAGAGAGTGCAGCGTTACGTGCGTCAAACCAGAGTGATGGAGGAAATATTCCTTATTCAAATTATAATACTAAAAAGTCATGGAATAAAAATAATATTAATTTTGCATCAAAACAAAATAATTCATCAAAAGATTCAAAGAATTCAAGATCTCCTACTGCTTCAGGTGAGACTGTGTGTGACTTTGTATGTCTATGTTGCAATAACCAAGGGCATCGTATTTATGAATGCACTAAATTTAAGGATATGGATGTTACTGATAGGATAACAGAAATTAAGAGTCTAAAACTTTGTCATAATTGTTTGCGTGAAGGTCATAATGCCCAGCATTGTCGTCTGAAGGCTATGTGTCGTCACTGTAAATATAATCATAATACGTTATTGCATTTAAATAAAAATTATAAAAATGAAGAAAATATTAATTCATCTGTTATCTCCCAGCCGCCGTCAGTGACATCATCGCCTCCAGTCACATTGTCGGGCGTATCTACTAGTCAGGTATTGTTGGGTACTGCTGTCGTAGTGGTAAAGAATATGATTAATAATGAAACTTACCTTGCACGTGCGTTGTTAGACAGTGGTAGCCAATCATCTTTTTTGACGGACAACCTGAAAACAAAATTGAACTTACCTGTTCAAAATATTGAACCGCTCCGTATTTCGGGCATTAATAATGTTTCATTTAAAATAACAGAACGCGTCACTTTAGGGATACAATCAAGAAAAAATACGTATAGTACTATGATAACATGTCTAGTAGTTCCTAAAGTTACAAGTAACTTGCCAGGTGCACCTGTTGATATGTTAGAACTAGACTTACCTCACAATATTGAGCTTGCAGATCCAAGTTTTCATCGTCCCTCAGAAGTTGATTTGCTGTTGGGCGCTGACATTTTTTGGGATTTAGTAGGGTCCAAGCGTATAATTTTAGGTGTAGGTAGACCAGTTCTTCAGGATTCACAGTTAGGCTGGCTTGTCAGTGGACCAGTGGGTGATTATAAACCTGGCCACTTGATTTGTAATTTTACTCATCATATAAATGATAATTTACAAAAATTTTGGGAAATTGAAGAATTCAATTCAAAGGGTGATATTTTCACTCCTGAAGAAAATTTGTGTGAGTCCCACTTTCAAGAAAATTTTAAACGTCTTGCCAATGGTAGATTTGTAGTAAAAATGCCTCTGAAGGAAATTCCTGAAGAAGCACTTGGAGATTCTTTTTATTTAGCAAAAAAGCGTTTTTTGGCATTAGAAAATAAATTAAATAAAAACTCAAAGTTGAAAGAACAATATTCTAATTTTATAAAAGAATACCGTGACTTGGGACATTTATGTGAATTACAAAAGCCCAGTTTTGGATATTACTTACCGCATCATGCTGTTTTAAAAGAAAAAAGCGAAACAACTAAGCTCAGAGTGGTTTTTGACGCTTCTGCCAAAACCACTTCTGGTAAATCATTAAATGATATTCAGCTAGTAGGTCCAGTTATACAGGATGATTTAATATCAATACTAATACGTTTTCGATGTTTTAGATATGTTATAACTGGAGACATTCAAAAAATGTACAGACAAATAGAGATTGATCCCAGTCAGCGCCACCTGCAGCTCATTTTGTGGCGGGATGATGAGGCTGGGTCAGGTTCTGCACAAGGACAACCACGGCCAATTAAGGTACTCCAATTAAATACCGTCACATATGGCACTGCATCTGCCCCCTATTTGAGTACAAGATGTATTCTTCAATTGGCCCGTGAGTGTTCCGATCCTATTATTTCCAACATTTTAGAGCATGATGTCTATATTGACGATTTAACCACAGGCTCGGATTCTAGGGAATCTATAAAAAATATTTATAGTGGCGTCACAAATTTATTAAATTCAGCTGGTTTCCCACTACATAAGATTCGGACTAATTGTCCTGAAGCATTTCAAGGTGAGACCACAACTTCAGTTTTAGAATTAAATAAGGAATCATCTGTTCTTGGTTTGAATTGGTCACCAGATACAGATACCTTGCATTTTGGTGTAGATATAAGTGGTAATAATAAGATAACTAAGCGATCTATTATTTCACTTACTTGTAAAATATTTGATCCGTTGGGATTACTATGTGCCTGTATTATAAAGGCCAAAATAATTTTACAACTGTTATGGAGTGAGAAATTAGCCTGGGATGATCCAGTGCCAACTCACATTGCTAAAAAATGGTTAGATATAGCAGAAAATCTTGAAACGTTGTCAAATATTAACATACCAAGATGTGTGTTATGTGATGACACCTTTACTAATGTTGAATTACATTGTTTTGTAGACGCATCGCACGAAGCATACGGGGCGTGCGTCTATTTGCGGTCTACAGATAGCAAAAATGATGTTTTCGTCAGGTTACTGTGCGCAAAGTCCAGGGTTGCGCCCCTAAAGGCCATGACCACCCCTCGTTTGGAGTTGTGTGGTGCTTTACTTGGTGCTCGACTGGTGACAAAGGTACTTCAATCCATTCGTATCACTATTACCAAAAAAGTTATGTGGACCGACTCAACTGTAGTCCTAGGTTGGCTTAAGGCTCAGCCTAAACTTTTGAAATCCTTTGTTGCCAATCGGGTAGTCGAGATAATTGAGTTGACTAAAGGTTGTTCATGGCGGCATGTGCCCACTGAACTTAATCCTGCTGATCTGGCCTCTAGGGGGGTTGTTCCTCAACGCTTACTCATTGAGACCTTGTGGTGGGAAGGACCTTCCTTCTTGAAGGAAGGCTCCTCTGCCTGGCCACAACCGCCTCATGCTACCGTAGACCTACCTGAGCTTAAAGCGTATGTAAACGCCGTTCAAATGCCTGAAATACGAGTACCCTTTATAGAGTTTACAAAATTTTCAAATTTTAATAAATTAAAACGGGTTTATGCATATGTTTTAAGATATATAGGAAATTTGCGTAATAAGGATAACAAAATAATTGGCAGTTTGCAAACTGAGGAAATTAACAAGTCACTTAATTTACTTATTAAATTTAGTCAAAATGAATGTTTTATGATCGAATTAAAGACTTTGTTGAGTGGTCAACAATTGAATAAAAAATCTAAATTATTACCATTAAATCCATTTATTGATGCAGAAGGCTTGTTAAGAGTAGGCGGTCGATTGGGGAATTCCTCATTTAATTACAACAAAAAACATCCTGTTATCCTAGATGGGAAGCATACCTTTACATGTTTGTTATTGCAACATAAACATCGCCGTCTATTTCATGCAGGTCCGCAGCTGCTGCTGTCCTCCATACGTGACGATTATTGGCCTATCGGTGGTAGACAGTTGGCGCGCAAGGTCGCAAAATCCTGTATCATATGTGCTCGCTATCGCGGTAAGACTATTCAGCCTATTATGGGCAATTTACCAGCAGTAAGGACTGAAGCTACCTTCCCTTTCTCTTCGAGTGGCACTGACTTTGCAGGTCCATTTATGATATCAAGTAAAAGGGGGAGGGGTAACCGTAAAACAAAGTGTTACCTTTGCTTATTTGTGTGCCTAACCACTAGAGCGGTGCACTTGGAGGTGGTGAGCGATCTCACAACAGATGCGTTTATTTTGTGTTTGCGTCGTTTTGTCTCGCGTAGGGGTAAGCCTAGGGTCTTATTTTGCGACAATGGTACCAATTTTGTTGGTGCAAATAATGAACTGGGTAATATTCTGCGCTCCAGTCGTGCGTCTGTCACAGAATTTGCTAGCACCGAAGGTATACATTTCGTATTCAGTCCAGCTTATTCTCCTCATTTCGGAGGTATATGGGAGGCAGGTGTTAAGGCAGCAAAATACCATTTAGCTAGAATTGTTGGTAATCAGTCATTTACTTTTGAGGAATTGACCACACTATTGACACAAATAGAGGCCATATTAAACTCCCGACCTCTTTCTCCTATCTCTTCCGATCCTTTTGATTTGACTCCTCTCACTCCCGGGCACTTCCTCATCGGGCGGCCTCTGGTGTCGGTGCCTTCGCTTCCTGCTGACGACGGCAGACCGAAGTACCATTTAATTGAAAAATTACGTCGAGAATTTTGGGAACGATGGCAAAAGGAGTTCTTGGCTGAATTGCAACACAGAACGAGATGGAAACCTCTTAATGTTGATCCAAGGATCGGAGATATGGTGATCATAAAAGAAGACAATTCACCACCGCAACGCTGGCGTCTTGGACGTATTACACGTCTGTACCTGGGACCAGATAACGTGTGTCGAGTGGTTGATATTTACACCGCCAGAGGTACCATACGTCGGGCGGTTCACAACATTGTTCGTCTGCCAATTGAACCAGTTGAAAGTTAGTCTTTCAAGGGCCGGAGGATGTCTACGCCGGAACGCAGCCCTTTTATTTCTTCGTGAACGCATCCTATGTCGGCGAGACTCTCTACAACTTCACGGCGTACTTCACTTCACTCGATTTTGATCGGATCGAACCGCCATATTTTTGTCGCGACACATTCATTTTACTTACTGTTATAATCTGATTATCTCTGTACAAAATAAACTTCTGAACCAGTCAGGGTCGATCTTTTATTGTATCGCCCACACAGATGTATATGACTTGTATACATCTGTCCTTACGCGATCTCAAAATAATCTTAATCTAAGAGCTAATCAGGTTTTATTATTATTGGGAGCGCTTTCTGACCTTCTATAAATATTTTTTCTGAAATATAAGAATGTTAAAGATTTTGTAATTCACTCAATTAACTAAGTTTAGGTATTTCAGGGATTGTTAATACTACTTGCAGCTGCATAAACAATAAGAGTTGCACTATTTTTTTACCTGGCCGTCCAAATGTATTTTCTCATAGTTTGTGAATTGTTTTAATAGAAGATAAAAAGCTGCACTTTAGGACCAACTTACTAAGCCAATAAAATAACCGGTGGTACGGTACTTATAAAACCGCTTTTTTTAGTAGACTAGCTTTGCTTTAATATGTACTATGTTCTTTTATTGCGAGATTCATATCCATTATACAATAGAACTAGTACAACATCGGAAATAGAACTTACCTATTGAGTCACACAATGCGAAAATAAATCGACGTTCATATCCAAATCCTAACCGCGACAGTTGCGACATTATAAACGCATTGATGATTCGTATGAAAGCGTGCGCCGGACAAGCGACTATTTCTTTGAATTAATTTTATGGTTTCTGTCCTGAATTTACTGTCTGAAGTTTGAAGAAGCAATAGCCGTATTAATTAATCTCGCTTGTACAGAACTGAGCAAGGTGAAATATTGACCTTTTTATTTTATTTCGCTTTCGTAAGTATTGAATTCGTTTAATCGATTACATTATTACTAGCGCACAGTTGTCACGTGATCCTGGCTCTAACAACATTATGCGCGTGGCGGCCATGTTGGCTGATAGCAGCCATGTTGGCTGATGGCGGCCACCGTGCCGGTGAGAGGTCAAACTAACTGAGAGTGTTTGGGTGTTGAAAGCCTTTGTGTTATCTTTGCGCACGCGGCTGTTGCACTTATTGTGAGCTAAATTAAATTATTATAAAAGTTAACCCAAATTATGAGCTCAATATTGTCCAAGCTGTAAAAGTGGATATCTTAAATAAATACCTACTATGTATGCACGGATGCACCTATATAAATGTATACTTATGGATTTGAAAGATTGTTAATATTGGGGTTTTCAGAAAGATAAGCTAGGTTTGGTTTTTGAAGAGATAACATTGTGACCATCATGGCATGTATTATAAATTACAGAAAAATAAGAAACAATTCTAACAACAGAAGACAATAGTAATATTGCTCCGACAGACGTCTATCCTTCGGAGTAATATTACTATTGTCTCTCCGTGTCGTCTCTGTAGGTAGTGCAGCGTAGGTAGGCCTGAATAACGGTTTTATTGTTCCAAAGAAATTGTTATTTTGCCAATTTGCTAAATAACGCATTGTCTTAGCATAAAAGGGTTGAACCTTTTTGCGGATTATACAATTTGCATATTGTTAAGTTTGCAGCCTTTGCAGGGTTCGTTCCGAGAATGATGACTTGCTCATAATATTGAACTTAGTACTACAATAACCCTCTTTTGTTGTCCCTAGAGGATAAAGATCTATTTTGCAAACATACAAAACGTCGCATTGTCTTCCGCGTAGCATAAAAGGAAGTAATGCCGTAAGAAATACACTACAATACAAATGATTCAATTTGCATGTGGCGTATCCAGGGTTTGTGCCGACAATGTTGACTTGCACTAATATTAAACAATAAGTGTGCCTGAATCAAACATGGTGTCTTTTAAGCGTCCGTTACCTGAGTGAGTCTGTTTATATTGTGGAAATCTAAGAATTCTTAAATTGAAATTTATTGAAAGTACTTGTAGTATTTGGTAATAGATTAAATAAAACACTCAGTTCACGTACAGAGAAACAACTAACTTTATTCGCCGTTACCACAGATAATATTCAACGTTATAGATCTACCAACATAATCATACATACAACATCTCCCTTCCTATAGGAATTATACAAAATACTATTTATGAATTAGCTTACTACTTTTACAACATCTCCCTTCTTATAGGATTATACAAAAATACTATTTATGAATTAGCTTACAACTTTTACAACATCTCCCTTCTTATAGGATTATACAAAAATACTATTTATGAATTAGCTTACAACTTTGTTACACCTAGGTGTACTAAATTATACTTATGCACTTAAGTTACAAATTGATAAAATGCTCATATAACATAAAAGTAATACTTAAACAATAGCTTACAAATTTTCTATATTCAGATGTTTTATGTAGGTATCTCTAGCATATGTATATCGGGATCACTATTATACTATATCAATAATAGTAAAATGCACTCCTATTTACTTAATCATAGACTAAATCTGCATATCTTTGTGGAGGCCTAACTTCCCTACCACTTCGGGTAGCTTTATAAGGTATAGACGCAGCCGACACTAAGGACCTGCTCTCGTCTCCTGATGGGAGTGGAGAAGGTGATGCTGACTCGCCAACAGACGGGGTGTCTGCTATCTCAACTTCGTTTGGTAAATAGTCGCAATGATTCGAAAGTCCGGTACCGCGGATTGGCACGTCCGTTCTTTTCACGTTTGGTTTTAAAATAAACGATCTATTACGACGATACGTACCACCGTTGTCTACTTTCACCCAGTAGGAGCGATCCCCATGCGCTTCTTTCACAACCCGAGCTTTGTTCCACACCCTACCATCTCTCACTCGTACTTTCTCACCTGGAGCCAAACGCGATGCTGGCTTTGTGCCTCTGTCGTAATACCGCTTCATTTTATCCACGTTCGCCTGTCTCACGCCGCGGACCCGTTGTGGTTCTATTAATTTTGGTAATAACGCTTGAGGAGCGACCGGTAATCTCGTGTTCAGTGACCTACCCATTAATAACTGTGCCGGGGAATATTCCTCACCCGTGATGGGTGTATTTCTGAAGTTTAACAACGCTAATTGCCACTCCGTGTTATCTTCTGTAGCTTTCTTAAACATACGTTTGATAGTTTGTACATTCCGTTCAGCTAACCCGTTCGAACGTGGATACAGCGGAGAACTAGTTACATGTTCAAACTCCCATTCTTTACTAAATGCCACAAATTCCGCTGACATAAATAATGTAGCATTGTCCGTTACTAATTTGCGGGGGATTCCGAAACGAGAAAACATACTCTTCATTCTACCAATCACAGTGTCGCTTCTTAAATTTGGTAAATGGACAACTTCTACAAACTTGGAATAGTAATCGACCACCAGTAGGTATTGCCGCTTGTTTAATTCAAATACGTCGGCGGCGAGAGTGTCCCACGGTAGGCGTGGGGCGGTGTGCGGCGCGAGCGGTTCGCGCGGCGGCGCAGCGCGGTGCCGCTGGCAGGGCTCGCAGCACTGCACCACCTCCTCGATCTGCGCCCCCATCGTGGGCCACCAGACAGCATCACGAGCACGTTTTTTGCATTTCTCTATCCCTAAATGCCCTTCATGTATGCGTTTCAACATTTGCTTACGCAAACTGCTCGGTATCACTACTCGGCTACTGCGGAATAAGATACCGTTAACTTCATGTAACTCGTGCCTAAATACCCAATAAGATCGCGCGATCGCATCGACCTGATTTTTATCATCAGGCCAACCTTGATAATAATAATTAATTACAGCCGACAAAACAGTATCCTTCTGGGTCTCTGCCTTTATTTTCTCTAATCTTTCACTCGTCGCATCCACACTCTCATACATGGCATTAACATGCACGGTGACGTCACCGTCGCACCTATCGGCACCCGATCCTTTCTCGACCGCCGCTCGAGACAGCGCATCTGCGATATGCATATACCTACCTGGCTTATAGCCTACATTTAACCGGTACGCTTGCAACTTTAATAACATACGTTGTAGCCGCGGTGGTGTTTCATTGAGAGCTTTTCGAAATATTGTCTCGAGAGGCTTGTGGTCACTTTCCACTATTATTTCGCTATGGCCGTATATATATTGGTGAAATCTGACACACCCGAAATATATCGCGAGCATTTCCTTTTCTATCTGCGCCCACCGCCTCTCAGTGGGCGTAAGAGTGCGCGCGGCGTATGCGACGGGGCGCCCACCCTGCAGAAGGCACGCGCCTAGCCCCTGCGCGCTGGCGTCCACCGACACCGTGACCGGCTCGTGCGCCGAGTAGTACCGCAGTACGGGGGCCGTACTTATACACTTTTTAAGTTGCTGAAATGCATCATCATGCACACTTGACCATTCAAATACGATATCCCTCTTTAATAACGACCGCAGTGGAGCTGATATCGTTGAATAGTTCGGTATGAACCGTGCTAAATAATTCGTCATACCTAAAAAACGCTCTAATTCCTTTCTCTCGATTGGTGTGGCGATAATGTTGATTGCACGTATTCGACTCGACATGGGACTTATGCCCGAACCACTTAACTTATGACCCAAAAAATGGACTTCGGGGGCGCGAAACACGCATTTATTCTTATTAAATTTGACACCGTATTCTATCGCTCTCTTTATTACCTCCTTAAGACGTGAATCATGTTCTATCTTATTACGCCCCCAGACTAGTATATCATCAGCGAAAATTTCAACCCCAGGCATAGAAAATATCTTGTACATCTCATGATGAAATATTTCGGGTGCACAGCTGATTCCAAAGGGCATTCGCAGCCAGCGAAATCTGCCATAAGGAGTTGAAAAAGTACATAGCTTAGAGCTGTCCTCGTCTAACCTTAACATCCAAAATCCATCTTTTGCGTCCAACTTTGAGAATACTGTTGCCCCTGCTAAACTACTCGTTATTTCTTCTAGCGTTGGAAGCTGAAAATGACAACGGCGCACCGCTTTGTTCAGGTGATAAGGATCTAAACAAATCCGCAGCTTATTAGGTCGTTCTACTATCACTATATTAGAAACCCAGTCTGTAGGCGAGTCCTCCTTTATAATTATACCTAACTGTTCCATCTTTTCTAATTCCAGTTTAAGTCGTGGCATAATTTTTATAGGTACTTTCCTAGACGCGTTCACTACCGGCTGTACTGACTCGTCAATTTGTATTTTATAAATATTAGGTAAACAACCTATTCCCTCAAATACTGATTCATCAATTTGTATATCTGATAAAGCTGATATGTTATAATTGCGTACAATTAGCTTCAGTTCACGACAAGCTTTTATACCAAGCAAATTATTACAGTCGAGATTCAAAACATACATTTTCTGGCGCGTTTGCAGCTTATTGTGACTCAAAATAGGCTCGAAAAACCCAACCACGGGTAATTTAGCTTTACTGACCTCGCGTAATATGCATTTAATTTTTTTTCAAAATGTTTTCATCGAAACCAGCCTCCCGAAATGCGCGCAACGACATAACAGAAGCCTCCGCTCCACTATCTAACTTAAAATTAATCTTAGTATTGTCTACCATCACATCATCGAACCAAGACACACTGTCTCCTCCAACTTCATCGATAGATAACGTACACAATAACGACTCACGGATCTCGGCGCAGTCCTCTGTCTCCTCCTCGTCGTAGATCTCACCTACGAATTTAGCACGACACATTCTCGCGAAATGTCCTACCCGATCACATTTAAAACACTTCACCTGACTTGCTGGACAATTGTTGCCTGCACTGTGCTTACGACCACAATAATTACACGATTTCACGGTCCCGGATCGATAGTACTGGTGCTGTTGACGAGGCTGACGGGCGGCGGCAGCAACGACGACGGGTGCTCGCCCAGGCTGCGATCGCTGCACGCGCACCGCTTCCAGTGATAGGGGCGGCACGGCGGCGAGGCCGGCAGCAATGGAGCCCGCTCCGGCGGTGCATGCCTCCGCCTGACGGCCTGCCCTTTCAACCGCACGACACCACGACACCGCTTCCTCCAAACTCAGCTTCGACTTCGCCAACATTCTCTCTCGCATTGCAGGGTCCTTGACGCCTCTAATGATTTGTGTTAGTATCAGACTGCTGCGGAGCTGGCTGAACTCGCACGATTTACTCTTCAGCTTAAGTGCACTCAGGAACTTATCGAAACTGTCTTCTCGTTGATAAGTTTCGAAAAATACATGACGCTCATAGTTGACGTTGCGAGTGGGATCGCAATGCTGTGCGAATTTTGACACTAAAACATCGTAATCATTTTTATGTTCATCATCTAAATCCAGCTCCTCTAAAATCTCGCGGCCTCCTTTCCCGATGACATGTAAAAATAATGCACACTTCTCCCTAGACGCCGCGTTCTCCTTGCCGGTCGCGATCAAGTAATAATCAAAGGCCGACTTCCATTCGCGCCAATTGGTAGCCATGTTGCCTTCCTCGTGCATAGCGGCCGGCTGTTGCAGCGCTGTGTACATATCTTTGGTGCCTTTCTGAGTTGTTTCCGACTTCACCGACATTATTTCACCATCAAATCTAATATCCTGGAGCTGATTTACTATTTATCCACACCTGACACCATGTAGTATTTGGTAATAGATTAAATAAAACACTCAGTTCACGTACAGAGAAACAACTAACTTTATTCGCCGTTACCACAGATAATATTCAACGTTATAGATCTACCAACATAATCATACATAAGAATAAGAATAGGTACTCTTAATGTTGACCTATGCAATACTACTTATACGTATACGTATTATTACTTTTTAAAGCTTATTGCCAAACATTTTACACGTGCAGCCTGTGGGCTATCAGCGCCTTACGGGTATATTGGATAATAATGGGTTTAGGATGTTGATGGGACTGCTCCGTTTCTGCTGTGCATCAGGTGTGTTCGCGGAATCTTGCGTCGATGATTTTCATGCCATCATCAGGCAGAGATCTGCCTCTTTGCTCTGCAGAGTGCGGGCTAGCTCCAACTCCATCCTAAAAACCATAGCTTGGAGGTACGACACTCCGTTATTAGGGGATGTTTTTCTGAAATGCATTCGGAACAACCTCGTCACTAAATAAGTTATTTTAATATATATTGGCGGCGGAAGCGAACAGTGCGCGTGTGCACATTGAGACCCTCAGTCTTCAAGACGTAAGGGAAGCGCTCATAAACCTCAAACCAAAGCGCTCATCTGGCCCCGATGGGATACCAGCTTTTCTGTTCCGAGACTGTGGCAGGGTGCTAGCTGAACCCCTGCATCATATCTTTAATACTTGTTTAAAACAAGCAAAATTTCCGCCTAGGTGGAAAATCACACGAGTGATTCCAGTTCCTAAGGGTAAGTCAGGTTCAGACGTCAGTGGCTACAGACCGGTGGCAGTGTTGTCGACACCTGCAAAGGTGTTGGAGTCTGCCATCCAGCGCTGCGTGCAGGCTCAAGTGTGCGCACAGCTTTCGGACGCGCAGCACGGGTTCCGTCCGGCGCGAAGCACAGCCACTAACCTGCTTAACTTCATGGCGCGGGTGGTGCCGGCAGTCGATGCTGGTGTGCAGGTAGACACAGCGTATTTTGATTTCAGGAAAGCGTTTGATACTGTCGATAATGATGTACTGCTAATGAAGCTGGCAAAAATTGGCTGTACATCGCATCTCTTACGGTTCTTCGCCAGCTACTTGAAAGACAGACAGCAGTATGTTGACTACAACGGGTTCGAATCCGAGCCATACTACACCAGATCCGGCGTGAGCCAGGGCAGCAATTTGGGTCCTCTCGAATTTATTTTAATGATAAATGACTTACCAGACGTAGTCAAACATAGTTTATGTTTATTGTTTGCAGATGACCTCAAATTGCTGCTCGAGGTCAAGAGTTTGTCGGACTGTGAGCGATTGCAGGAAGACATAGATAGAGTGGTAGAGTGGAGCCATAAAAATAAACTCTATTTCAACACAGCGAAATGCTCAATGATGTCATTTACGCGCGCGAAGACTGCCTTAGACTACCAATACAAAGTAGAGGAAGCACCATTGCAGCGAGTGTCTCAGGTGCGCGATCTAGGAGTACTGCTTACCCCGGATCTTACTTTCCGGGATCATATAGTTAAGATTTGCAAGAAAGCGTACAGAAACCTGGGTTTCGTGCTGAGACAGTCGCAAGGTTTCACAAATATTACCACGCTCAGGGTGCTGTATGACGCTTTGGTAAGGAGTCACTTGGAGCACAGTGCGGTGATTTGGGCTCCTCATGAAGCGAAATACAATGTCATGCTGGAGCGAGTACAAAATAAATTTACAAGACACTTGTATTTCAAGCTTTATGGAGTTTACCCATTTTACCCGCTAATGTATCCTACACTGTTTGTACTGGGAATGGTGGGGTACAACGAACTCAGAGTGCGCCGGGAATTTACACTCGCGGCATATGCACTAAAGCTCCTGCGTGGAGTAGTGCATAACCCGGGTGTGCTGCGTCACCTGAAGCTGTGCGTGCCAGACCGGTACGTGTGGAGGCGGCGGCGGCCGCCACTGCTGGCCGTGCCTGCTGCTAGAACCAATCTATTGGCAAAAACACCTCTCACCCGCACAATTTGTGTTCTCAACGAATTACATGAGAGGCTGGACATATTTTCGTGCAATTGGAGTGAATTCGCAAGAGTTTTGTTGAATTTTGTTAGTTATAATTAAAATTTAGATAAGTAAAGTTTTATTTTATATTAGTTTAGAAGATTTTAATAGTGTAAGAAGTTTAGGTTTATATAATAATTATACATTTATGTAAAGTCTGATTTTAGATTAAGATTTTAACCACTCTGTTGTATTGGGTTCAACCTGTAAGATAGTGTGTGTAAGTTAAATAAATAAATAAATAAATATTATGATTTAGAAATAAGGAGTGTACTAACCCATATGGATGTTACTTGTTACTTGTCCGAAATAAAGACTTTTTTTTTTTGCTGGCGTTCCATTGTTGTTTCTGGTAAGGATAATGTTATTCAAAAACAGTTTAAAAGTAATTAAAAGCATTTAGCTTCCATACCGACTTTTTTTAGGCACTGAAGTAGAAGATCATCTAAAGTATTGCGTCTGCTATTGTCATAACTAAACCGATATGTTAGAGACAAACGAACACACACTGTAAAAATATCAATGTAATCCATACCTCATTTCCGAGGGAATAAAGTTCGATATCTTCTGAATGGGCTGCAGCGTAGGCGGCCCACTTGTTCAGAAGATTAGGCGGCAGTCTTCTGTTGTACAATCAAAAAGACCACCAGCACTACAGAGTGCACAGGCCCTGGGTTAGCAAAAATATCTTATGATGCAAAATCATTCGAGTGTCACTCTAAAGAAAATAAAAGCCTTTGAAGCGCCGAAATTAATAAGTAGATCATACCGAATAATACAAAGTAGGAATCACTTTCTTACTCACATAGTATTTGTTTAGGTAAGGAGTTATCCGGATGGATGATCCATCTGATGGTGCTCGAAGAATTCGTAGTAAAGCACTCTGTAGTCTAGATTAGTATTTTCTCAAAACTTGGAATACAGGTAGAAACGTACAGCCAATTAATTTGTTTGGGAAACACGCCGGTTGTGGCTTAGATTAATTTTATACTGTGGGTCCATTCTATTCTTCTTCTTAATTATCTCTATTTAAGATCTTTTGTTTCTTTTTTCTTACTCTAAGTAAAATGCTCCACATGCTCCACACAAGCTTCGAACATATCGTACAACTCTTCCTGTACAAAGGCGTGCAAACTGGCCAGCTACATTGACATGTCAATCAAAGCAACACTTAAGTCACAGGTTTATGCAAAACGAATGGTGAGCCTCCACAATTACGGGGATGCTTCGAAAACTCGTCACGCCAATACCAAATAGGTAACTGTTTTATTTCAGCCCTTTTTGGTCCTTTAGAAAACCACTTTTTTTGCGTCATCTGCCTTTTTATTCCCACTGATGAAAGCTCAATATCGTGTGATATGCTGCAATATAAGTTTTTTTTTGACGAAACATAATTTGCAACCGTAATCCTGTATAAGTTATGCCAATGGTTCCTTTGCACCTGCTTTTCGTTGTGAAACTTAAGCTTTTATCTTACTAATATGTATTATAAATGTAAATTTTTGGATGAATGCGTGTATGAATGAATGTGTGTTTGTGACTCAATCACTACAAACCGCCGGACGAACGGCTAAAAGGATCTGTATGAAATTTGAAGAAGACCAACTCAGCGAACTGCACGTGTTGGCTGGTGCGCCTGTCCTACGGAAAGGAGATGGTGGCGTTCGTGCCCAGCATCGGACACAACCTGCGGGCACAGCATTGTGCTCATCACGGTCGACATTAGGCTACACCGCCATCTATACTACTCATTATTTTATTTTTATTTTTATTTTATTTTATTTTGGCATCAAACAGTCATATACAATCAATATAATTCTTCAGAAAATTGGTTACTTACAAAAGACTTATAGTGCCGACAATGTGATATAATGGTAAAAACAAGTACAATAAACTCTTTAAAAAAGAAAGACGTGCAAGAAATACATATAAATTTAAGTATCAGAACATACATATTATTATTACTATACATATTATTCTTTTATTGAACTTATGTTCAATGAATCATCATTATCAGTTTACAGAGTAAAGTGAAGGTAGACAAAGTAAAAAATAAAAGGTAAGTTTTAATTAGGTGATATATCTACTTTTAAGTTTTTGTTTAAGGCTATTAAGAGAAATGTTAAAAAGATCTATGTCTGTGAATTCTTTATTATAATTGTTAGTGGAACGGTATATAAATGAGTTACGAGTGTATGTTTTTTTTAGTCGAGGAGGAACAAAAAGTGGTATCGAACGTGAGGGGCGTACGGGTAGGCGAGCGTGCGCTTTTAGTGATAGTTTACTAAGTAATGATGGCGAATCGGTTAATGAGCTTAAAATTTTGAACAGTTGAATAATATCAAACATATTACGTCTGTTACATAGACTGGTCAGTTTATGCCTACGCATTGCATCCTCATAATCAGCGACGTAAATATTATTGCGATAGTTAAGTGATTTTAAAAACTTTTTTTGTATCCTTTCTATCCTATTTATATGTATGTTAAAACATGGGCTCCATACAGTGCTACAAAAGTCTAGAATAGAGCGGACGAATGAAAAATAAAGAATTTTTAGAGTGATAGCATTTTTAAAAGGTTTACTAATTCGCAAAATAAATCCTAGCCTGCGAAATGCGGAGCTGACTATGTGGTCTATATGATGGGTAAATGTTAATTTGGAGTCCATAACGAGACCTAGGTCTCTAATGGTGGAAACTCTTTTAAGAATTAAGCCATTTATGGCGTAGTTGTAATTTAATGGACGAATTTTCCGCGTATATGACATTATGGAACATTTATCTATGTTGAGATAGAGTTGATTTGCTGTACAGTAATTATGCAAGTTTATTAAGTCACTTTGCAATTTAGAGCAATCTCTAACGGATTCAACCACTCGGAATATTTTCGTATCATCAGCGTAAAGTAAGTGATTACTGTGGTCGAATATGGTTCCTATGTCATTAATGTAGAGGCAAAAGAGCAAGGGTCCCATATGGGAACCTTGGGGAACTCCGGAGGGAACAGGGAGGAATTGAGATGAGTAACCTTTAACACAGACCGCCTGACTTCTATTTTTTATATAGGATTGGATCCATCGGAGTAAGTTGCCATGCACACCGGCCTTCCCCAGTTTTTCAATAAGCATATCATGGTTAATTTTGTCGAACGCCTTAGAAAAGTCGGTGTACACGACGTCCACCTGTAGATTTTTGTCCATAGCGTTCACTAGAAATTCTGAAAAATTTAACATGTTACTATCTACGCTGCGATGTTTGAAGAAACCATGCTGTTGCTGAGAAATGTGATTACGAAAAGCGAATGAGATTTGAGATGTTACTATTTTTTCTAATATTTTTCCTAGAACACACAATTTAGAGATCGGTCTGTATTCAGTTACAATATCTGTTCTATTGTTTTTGGGTATAGGGGTTATAATTGATTTTTTCCATTTACTAGGGAACACTCCAGTTTCAAGAGACGTGCGAAATATTAAGGTTATTGGTCGAGCAAGTACCTCAGCGCACCTGGATATGAAAACTGGATGAAGTTCATCGGATCCAGCACCTTTTTTAATATTAACCTTTTTTAATTCGTATAGTACTTGTTCGGAAGTAATGTTGACTGTGCCTATATCTACAGTAGAATTTGTGTTGCAGCTGTGAGGGTAGGATTGGATTATATTTAACTATCTGTCCAATCGGCATGAATTAAATAAATTACCAGCCCGTTACTGTCCCACTGCAGTAAAGAGTAAAACAAAAATATTCATCTTCAGGGTGAAGCAAATACATTAATTTGTTGATATTGTAATTTATTCCCTGTTACTGTTACTTTTTGTAACTTAAAATCATGTTTCTATCTTATAGGAAGTGATCAAATAATTATTTATTAGCTTCCGAAATATAAAAATAAATGGGCATCCCTGTCCTAATATCGTGTGTATCACACTCCAGATTGAAGGTCAGTCCCGGAGTGAAGCCGAAGTGCGTCCGCGGCAAGTACGACCTGCACCACAGGTGATCAAGCAGAAAGTGTAAATAACTAGTTCTAGTACAATATAGTGATCGATTAAGAATATCCAGACGTTTTTATTTAGATACAGCAATTATCAGCGGCTTCGCTCGCGTGAAAGTAGTAAATTATTCCAAAGGATCGTTTATCGCGCAGATACATACATACAGGAACCCGCGCGCTTTGATTCTATTGGACAACACTCGCTTGCGCAGAGGTGCGCTTGCGCAAGCCATGCCTTTTTAAACACAACGTGTTTATGTGATACAAATATGTTAGTTCTGAACAAACTTAAGCTCTTTCGCCTCTGAAATACCTTTTGCTTGTCCAGAATCTATTTCGATCCGTTACTTGCTAACTCCGTTAGCACTGTATTTAATAAGTTGCGGCACTTGGTACTTTTTCTGCATATTTCTTATTGTAGGTATTTTGAGACATAATTTCACAGAAAAAGTCTGTGCAACTGGGGGTTAGCCTTGCAAAACAACGGTGTTCAAGTGATAAAAAGAAAAGAAAAAGATGAGGTTTATTATGGACATTTATTTTGATTCGTTTAGAACAATTAGAACAGTCTTTAACTCAAATATTAACATTAAATTACATACACAATTTATAGTATAAACTAACTTAATAATTGCACGATATTACGAGAGAGGCGGATACAAGTTTTACAAATATTTACTAAAACAAACTTAAATCTATTTACAACAAACATTACACAGCCTTTCTATAGAAACATTATACTAATACACTATCATCATTTTCAGCCTTTTAATGTTCCCACTGCTGGGACAAGGGCCGCCTCTCTGTGAGAGAGTGAATGAGCCTTAATCCACCGCGCGGGCCCAGTGCGGGATGGTGGATACTAATTATACACTATCTTATTCTAAAAACTCTCAGCACAGACACTGTTGCCGACAGTGAATGCAAACATTGCGCCTCAAGGCTGCTTGAAGCGCAGCCACCTCCTTTATTAAGGAGTCCACAGTCTGAGCCGAGTGATGATCTCTGAGCTTCCTCTACTCTATCTTATTCTAAAAACTCTCCGCACACACACTGTTGCCGACAGTGAATGCAAACATTGCGCCTCAAGGCTGCTTGAAGCGCAGCCACCTCCTTTATTAAGTTATTCACAGTCTGCGCCGAGTGATGACCTCTGAGCTTCCTCTACTCTATCTTATTCTAAAAACTCTCAGCACAGACACTGTTGCCGACAGTGAATGCAAACATTGCGCCTCAAGGCTGCTTGAAGCGCAGCCACCTCCTTTACTAAGGAGTCCACAGTCTGAGCCGAGTTATGCTCTCTGAGCTTCCTCCGGTGACGGCTCCGCTTTGCCGCCTCGTTGTTCCGCTCCCGCTGTTTGCGGTAGGCATCATCAGCACCAGAGTTTTCGGAGGCGGAGCGAACTTGACGGCGCATCCGCGGGTTGTTGCTCAGCAACACGCCGCCATTTTTCGCCGCAATCACGGAGAGGGTATCGGCGTCGGCCATGCGATGAGGCCTCTCTGCTGCAATTTCGATGGGTGTCACGGGCGGAGACGTCGTCACTCGTTGCGGCACTGTCGGGTCAAATTGTACCGATTCGTGTCCTGAAGAACTTCCTCCAGGAGAAAAATGTTCCACTGGCGCGATACATCCACCATAAGGCAGATAGTGCGTTGGCACCGAATATTGCGGTGCGTAAAACCCGCTAGAATGCGAGCACTGAGTTTCTCGGTCGGCTGTGGTCGACAGGTCCAGAGGGACGTCGTCGGCGGTGTACGGTTTCCACAGAGACATGATTAGGTGCGCGTGCGTCGTTCAAGGGGCGAGCGTTGAATGATGCTGAGCGGTATCCCCGCGCCTTTTTATTTAGACGAGTAAAAGGGGCGGGGCTCGGTGGGTGGGCGCACCCCTAACGCCACTGGGAGGGGCACAGCTATGGGGTGAATTATAGATGTGAGCAAATAAGTTTGTGGTGCAATGCATTGTGTATTTGAACTATAATTTTTCCGTGTGAAATAATTTTATTTTATAGGTACTGGATTAATTTATGTGTTTTCATTAGTCGGCTAATATTAATCAAAATATCAATTGCTTCTATTATTAGTTATTATTTAAATATTATTTTCTTTATATGAATTATTATTCAACGTTTAATAATAAGGTATGGAACCTGAACTGACTGATTATCATGAAGAATAATCAAATAAAAATATATTTAAAGAAAAAACTCTACGAAGTAGCATTTCTACCATGGTTTGACCCCATCAATTGACCAATCACATAGATGGAAATCCACATCGCGTCTTGCATCTCGCATGTGATTGGTCGATTGATAGGGTCAAAACCCATTTTCATTGCTGAATTAACTTACCCAATTAGGCTGCTGGTCATTAAAGCAAGAAGACTTTTCATCTTTTCGTTTTCCAGCTAATTAAGTGGAACTGGGCTGATCATGTCTGCAGGTTAGAGTTTAGTCGATGGACCAAAGAAGCAACTGAGTCAGTACCAAGAGATCAAAGCAGAAGTAGAGGTGGACCACGGAAAATGTGAGAAAATATATTTTGGGAGAAAGGTGGACCTGGTTGGATGAATAAAGCTACGGATGGGAATCAGTAGAAGGAAATGGGAGAGGTTTACGCCAAAGAGGCGAATACTGCTTAGAGGCTTGATACACACTCATACAAAAAAAATATGTTCTAGAAATAATTTAGCCAATAATATCTAGTGTAAGTAATCATAGAAAAGAAGTAAAAACAACGCTTTTTATTTAATTTATAAGTTCTGAACATTGTTATTAGTCTATTTATTATGTTTTACCTAATAGCTAAGAATTATTTATGCATAATGAATTATAATTATATTATTTTGCTGATGTCTTTTGATAATATTTGCTCCATTTTAATTATTTAATCACTTTGTTTTTCACCTCATGTATAGTTATCTGCGCAAATGACACATCATTATCTAAGTTTTAGTTCACTAACAGGCTTCTATCTGACTTCGTTAACAACATGATGTCAAAAATAGTCCTAATGAGCATTTAAGATGTCTTTCTAATGGTGTTTACAAGCTGCTAGTCACTAACAAAATAAGTAGCGAAGATTGAGGGAATTGGATAAAACTAATTTTTTGAACACTTATCAGTCCTATAATTATCTGTATTTTATTTAATAATTACTAACCAACTTATAAAAAAATACCCTCAAATAGTTTATAAGTTTCTTTTTAGGGTTCCGTACCCAAAGGGTAAAAACGGGACCCTATTACTAAGACTCCGCTATCCGTCTATCTGTCTGTCTGTCTGTCCGTCTGTCACCAGGCTGTATCTCATGAACCGTGATAGCTAGACAGTTGAAACTTTCACAGATGATGTATTTCTATTGCCGCTATAACAATACTAAAAACAGAATAAAATTAATATTTAAGGGGGGCTCCCATACAACAAACGTGTTTTTTTTGCCGTTTTTTGCTCGATATTAATAACGGCAACAGGTAGACGCTTGAAATATTCACAGAATATTTATTTGTATATTCACTTCATAACATAATAATTATTACATTAAAATAAAATAAATTGAGGGCGGCACCCATACAACAAACGTTATTTTTATGCCGTTTTTTGCGGTAATGGTGCGGAACCCTTCGTGCGCGAGTCCGACTCGCACTTGGCCAGTTTTTTTTTTGTATTAATTCATTATTCTAATGCTTTTATTTTGTGTTTTATAATGACCGTGTAAGGATATTATATTGTAGTAAAGGCATAACGGTGGTAGCTCGTAGCAAGCTACGGCGTAGCACGTAGCGCGTAGCACGTAGCCCACCTGTGGTACGTTTCGCTATGATAGTCACCCCGCACGTTGGGTAATAGCAGTTAAAAACTTACATTATGTGTGATGAGAGCCATCATATAATATTAAACAAAATTATACTATTCATATCCACATAACAGGTACTAAAACGAATCAAAACTGTAAAGTTATCAACAAATTATAATATACTCACAACAAAAGTAAAGCATGTTTAAAAGTAAAAATAACCTATCATAGAATAGCTTCCATTACCTGAATGTTAACCATCTTGAAGTAGTTACTGTCAATTTTTTCGTTATGTTTGCCAATCAAATGAAAATGTATTTCTCTGAAGATCACGTTTAAACGTAAATAAATTTTGAAAATTGGAAGTGATACCCTGACCACAAGGCTCTTATCTGAGGCTTTTCACATTATACCCTCGGTGTTCTCTCAGTAAGTTGCATTGACTCAGTTATCATCTCGTCACCCAGGCTATGGTTGCTCAAAAAGTCTCTCGACTGCACCTCTAGGTATAACAAATAATAAAATTAAAACGTTACGCAGCTAAGAAGCGTGCTATGTTAGTAAGATATGAAGGTAGTTTATAAAATAGTTATATGGTAATTCATAGTAAAAACTGTCAATTCATACAACGATAATTTTCCCTCACATACCGATACGTAACGAAAACCTTTTACCATAAAATAATAATTCTACTAAAAATCTTATAAGGGTACGCGGCGACCTCAGGCTCTAACTGTGTGCAGTACACCACCCAACCATAAACATTCGTTTACAATACGCGTGATTGTTTAGCTCTGTGCCTGATCTACAAAAGATAGCCATTTTTACAAGCCTTTCATTTACTTTTATGACTCTTTTAAACACATTCCTTTGGAGATAATAGGTGGCTTAGAATTTACTCAAATTTAATTAGTAAAGTTTTATTGTCACAGCTTAGGACGGTGGCGTGGTATTCAATTGTGAACAAATAAAAATACTTCTTGTAGTCTTTGTATTTGTTCACAATTAAGACTTGAATATGACTGTCTTGGACAACGTGATCGATCGATGAGTGTCATAGTCTAGCGGGAGTTGGTGCAGGTGCGGTGAAATTATAATGTGTATTTCCTGTTGCTCTGTAATGGAAATCAGTAGCATACAACATCATCAATTACTTACCTATACGGGGTGCTATGTGATTTTGAATAAAGTAAACTGTATTTTAATTTCATACTAAAATGTTGTGAAACTTCATAACAAATTCTGAAGCAGTCATACGTTTGTTTGACTGCTTCAGAATGTTTAGTTCTCCTATTCTTCTAAACTGATAACGAGAGGTAAATACTCAAACAACTGTTTCAGACCATAGTTTTAAGGCCCAAGTTGGGAAAGCAGTATGTCACAAAGTAGCTGTTTGTGTGACATGCTTTCAATGTGCCTTTCAGTAGGTTCACTTAGACCCCCGAGGACTATAACAAAAGTGATATATTTTTAAGTCACACACACACACACACCTGTTAAGGTACGTGCGCAAGCGCGTGTCACGTGTTGCGCGTGTTTGTGTGTGTCGTCACATGTGTTATGCAATAAAGATTTGAATTGAATTGAACAGTAAACTGAATCGTCTCTATCCCAAATATTACATAAGATGCAACCCTAGATGAGGGTGTCGCAACTATTGACAGCATGCTGACAACTAGGAAACTCCAATATTAATACATCAACTGGTTACATGCTAAAATAAAACTTAAGCGTAAGGAATATGGTGTATTTTTGTAGTTGGTATTCGTAAGGTCACAGATGCACAGACATATTGATTTATTTGACAATTAAACGTAATTTTTTGTATAGCATGTGTCGCTCACGCCATTTATGAAACGTGGTAAACGGGATCTCTCGAACGTTATAGGTTCGCCGCTTGAAACAAAGATGTTGGTAAAATGCAAGACACATTTACATAGTTTGTATTTATAAAGGCTATTGAAGTGAAGATATGTACACCTAATTTAATAAAGATACAAACTAACTTAGGATCAAGCTTACTTAGGAATGATAAATGTTTCTTAGCAATGCTTATGATGTAGAGTAGGAGAACTCAAACTATCTATAGCTATGACTCACAATTGGCATTCACGGACCTGAACCTATCTATCTAGCTTTAAATAAATAAAGTTTTATATCCTTACAAAACTTTATTCATTTTAACCAGTATTGTACTACCTACCTTCATCAAAAAGCACCGTAAACGAAATGTGGTACAATAAAACAAAACTCTCTTCAAGGGTGCTTTCGACCCGAAAAAACAATGTTATTTGAACTACAATGTGCAAACTACATTTGGAAAGGCTTAACGCAAAGACTGTAACAATGATATTCTGCATAGCTTGTGAAGACAACGGTACCTACGGACCTGAATAGTGGAATTAGCACTATTGTGTGATTGAGAATGACTTACAGAGCATTGTTCAGTACCTACTATTGTTAATTAGATATAGAACAACCATCTCACTCAGGAAGGCGGATGAATCGTAACAAAATGACTCTTATTTCGACGTTATAAAAGTCACGTAACTCGCTTTCGTAATATAGAACAACTATACCCTTATTTTATACAATTTGTATGTAGCAGCTCACAAATACGTGTCCGGACTAATTTGTAATAGTACGGTGCGACGGGCAGCGTATTATTTCTAAACCGAATAGACAAATTAAGCTGTTGTCTAACGTTCAATGATTAGCTAAATGAGCGGCAGTTGCCGCGCGCCGCGGTGGAGCACAAAGATACAGCATGCGACTGACGTATAAGACAAATGTTACATAGAATAAACTTTACAATATTGTTCCGACCCATCTAAATGTGCACATTGTGCAACGCTACATCCCCGACAGTGAGAGAGGCGGTATGAATGAAACTTGTGCAACCAATGCACGGGGCCACGGGTAGGCAGATATGTGCCTAAATGAAATACTTTTTAAGGCTTCCACCGTCGCAGATTCCAATGGTCTATTTTTACATGATTGTTTACCTCGTCGGTCTAGTGATCGGTGGCGTACTTTTCAGCCAATCTTAAGGAGTTATGGGTTCGATCCCAAGGTCTTGCTTTGTATTGGGTAGCGATTTCTCGGTAGATATATAGCACCTGGAGTTTAGAATTTTGCCCCACTTATGCTTAATGTTTTCAGACGAAGCTCAAAATAAAAGTAATGTTAGCTAACTTAATATTCCATTACTATGAGTGGAAAATCCAAAAACTGTTTCACATCCCAATATTTGACGGCTGGTCAAGTTAAGCCCCTGGTCGCTTACTAATATTAAAATACTGACTGATTACAAAAACGAATAATTAAAGTTCATTTGTAGGAAAAGAAGAATATAAAATTAAAATAAATATTTTATTTTATATTATTAATAATATTTTTTACAAAAAAATACTACCGACTTCCAAATAAGAAAACTACAAAGTGAAAAATAACTTTATTTTTTGGAAGTCGGTGTCTTTAGGTAGGTACCAATATTTTGCGTTATGGACACCGACTTCCAAAAATAAATTTCACTTTTTAGTTGTTCCTACCTAATAAGCAAGTTGTTTAGTAAGGTACCTATAATGCCAGAATAGATTACCCGAATATCATGAAACTGAACATAACCGGTGAAATGAGAGGGTACCAAGGTAAACTGTACACATCTGCGTACCTCTGTAGAGTGTACTGGCGTGATGTTATGTTATGAAATGGTATAAACAATTATCAGACATGCGATTGCAGCAATTCCGAGAGATTTTCCGTTATTTATTGAAGAGTTCTGTTGTATATCTCCGAAGTTCTTCATCAGATCTTCACCAAATTAAAATGGGACCAATTTCAAAACATACTCAGTCCACAATTGACGGAGATATCGGTGAACATACACAAAAAAAACAAACATGTAATCGAACATAGAACCTCCTCCTTTTTAGTAAGTAGGTTAAAAATAAATATAGCTTCGCAAAATATTTTCAACACAAATGGCCAGCTGTTTTTGCGTTACTCAATCATAAATTTTGCATGCCAGGTGATAAATTGATAAATAAGATATTTGTTGTAAGTTGACGTTAACATTCGTGAGAACTGTGAAGAGTGATTGGAAATCGTTTCGGTATCTATACATCTCTACAAATGAATGAAATTTAAGTCTCTGTTAGTTATGTCAAAATAACAGCTTTTATTAAATGCATAATAATATGAATGTATCTATAAATGGTAGGTACTGTCGATTAGTAAACTTATAATAGACAAGTTAGTCGATAGTTGATTAAGTTAGTAAGTAAGTTTATGGTTCGTCTAGTGACGTCTTCTTGTCTCTGTCTCTGGGAGAAATAAGGTGATGCCAATAAGTTTGTTATATTTCTAGTATCATCTTGCCTAGCCTTTTTCCCAACTATATGGGGGTCGGCTTCCAGTATTACCGGATTCAGCTAAGTACCAGTGTTTTACATGGAGCGACTGCCTATCTGACTTCCACAACCCAGTAACTGGGTAACACGGTACCCCTTTGCAAGACTGGTGTCAGATCTTCATCAAATTTAAATGAGATCAATTCGGGCACATATATTCTTTCAAAAATTGGAATCGGTGAACATAAACAAAAAAAAACATACGGCAGCCGAACATAGAACTTTTCCCTTTTAGCAAAGTCGGTTGTATTTTTTGTAAAAAAAATAGTTTTTAAATGTTTACCGAAAAACCAGGGAGACCTAAAAACAAATTATTCGTTTAAACATACCCGTTGCTGAAGTTCAACGGGTATGTTTAAACGGCTATAAAATTAAAGGAAACGGCTATAAAATTAAACCCCAAACCTATCAGTATGGCCGCCGTCCATCGGATTAGCGCGGCAGTCCGCACCAGTCCGATGGACGGCGGCCGCTCATGATTTGCCCGTACTTGCCAAAACATTGATAAATAATGTTCTTGTTTATTGTAATTTTTCTAGCAACTTGGCAATAAAATTACTTTTAGTGTCTACAATTTGATGCTAGTGATTAAAGAAATGTGTAGCATCGTTTTTTGTGTTTTTAGTTAGAAATAGAGACTGGATGGCAAAAAGAAAGTTGATAAAACCGATAGGGAAATATGAAAAAGGATTCATGTGTTCATAGTACGGCAAGAATTTCAGACTGTCATCGACAAAGATTTAATAGGCATGTTGGAAAGAAGGACTTCTCTATAGGTTATAATACTCGTATTACTTGCTTTAACTGTTGCAGTCTTTGACACTTCATTTATCTGTATCATTATGTAGGAACTTAAATCCTCTTGAATAAAGTAGGTACTACTTAGGTAGGTACAATGAAACAAAGTAAGTATATTCGTCTATAAATTGTATTTATTTCATACTTAATTCTTCTATTGCACATCATCATCAACATATCAGCCGAAAAACATCCACTGCTGGACATAGGCTACCCCCAAGCGTCACCACATTGACCGAAAACAAACAATATTGCACATAAAATATATTAAATCCGTTTTATTCTAATGATTCAATTACATTAAATTTAATATAAAACAATTATTCATTTAAATTTCTGAAACTTATATAACTACACAAGAACATTTATCCAAGTTTATGTAGATACACATAGACCTAAAACTATACCTACTCACTGTACTAAACCTAAAATACACACACACATTATTCGTTTAAACATACCCGTTGCTGAAGTTCAACGGGTATGTTTAAACGGCTATAAAATTAAAGGAAACGGCTATAAAATTAAACCCCAAACCTATCAGTATGGCCGCCGTCCATCGGATTAGCGCGGCAGTCCGCACCAGTCCGATGGACGGCGGCCGCTCATGATTTGCCCGTACTTGCCAAAACATTGATAAATAATGTTCTTGTTTATTGTAATTTTTCTAGCAACTTGGCAATAAAATTACTTTTAGTGTCTACAATTTGATGCTAGTGATTAAAGAAATGTGTAGCATCGTTTTTTGTGTTTTTAGTTAGAAATAGAGACTGGATGGCAAAAAGAAAGTTGATAAAACCGATAGGGAAATATGAAAAAGGATTCTTGTGTTCATAGTACGGCAAGAATTTCAGACTGTCATCGACAAAGATTTAATAGGCATGTTGGAAAGAAGGACTTCTCTATAGGTTATAATACTCGTATTACTTGCTTTAACTGTTGCAGTCTTTGACACTTCATTTATCTGTATCATTATGTAGGAACTTAAATCCTCTTGAATAAAGTAGGTACTACTTAGGTAGGTACAATGAAACAAAGTAAGTATATTCGTCTATAAATTGTATTTATTTCATACTTAATTCTTCTATTGCACATCATCATCAACATATCAGCCGAAAAACATCCACTGCTGGACATAGGCCACCCCCAAGCGTCACCACATTGACCGAAAACAAACAATATTGCACATAAAATATATTAAATCCGTTTTATTCTAATGATTCAATTACATTAAATTTAATATAAAACAATTATTCATTTAAATTTCTGAAACTTATATAACTACACAAGAACATTTATCCAAGTTTATGTAGATACACATAGACCTAAAACTATACCTACTCACTGTACTAAACCTAAAATACACACACACACACACATCAATACATAGGTACACATATTTACACACACTACACATATACATACATTACACATACATATATTTTGAAATTTGCTTTAAAAAATGTCCACACACTAAATATGTCATACACTGTTTCGGCAGCGTCTGCAGACGCCGGCAGCCAATTGAGCTCTCAGAGCAGCCACCTTCTTTTGAAGAAAAGAAGCTTGACAGGCGAGCCGAAACTCCCGCAGCTTCTTTCTGTCGCGGCTCTGCTTGGCTGCGAGGTTGTTACGCTCTCGTTGCTGCTTGTAAGCGTCTTCGGCAGTCCGGCTCGTCTGCACCACCCTCCGCATCCTCGGGTTACTACCCAGCAGTGTCCCTCCCTTCGCTGCCATTGCTTGCAGGGCATTTCGTTCAAACGCCTGATATTCCTCGTCGTCTAATAATGATGAGGAGTCGTAGATCTGCTGTGACTCCTCAGACGGTGAGGGCGCTGCTGGTCTGCTTTCCGTCCAGCTCCCGATTGAGTCGGGAGAAATCATCGATGTTGATGGTACTGCATATATCAATGCAGGCTGGTACGGATACGTGGCGTAGTACTGGGATTCCGTGTATGATGGATATCCATATCCCGCACTGGAACCGGCCGGCGGAGATGGATGGCGGAGGAGCACTAGACGCGGGGACCGGAGTCGCGGTCTCAACCTTCACCGTGGGCTTACTCAAGTCCAAGGGAGCGTCCTGCGCGTAAGGAGTCCACAGAGACATTTTGAGTACTTATCAAGTTGACGTGCAAATGACGAATGCTGTCTACGAGTATGCTGACGGATGAGTGTCGTTTAAAAGAGGCGGGGCCTAAAAGAACCCCCCGATGGAAGGGATGAGAGCAGGTAGCCACCTTAACGAACCTCGAGTGACGGAAGATTTACGAGTCTCTTTGGGGTTTTTTTGAATGGAGCAACTTAACACAACCTAAAATGAAATTCGAAATGAATTTTGGTAGTAATTAGCTCTAATTAATCAAACATTAACAAGTCGCTACTGATTTTGTTTGTCAGCGAATACAATGTTTTAACTTTTGAGTCAATATGGACACATTTATTAAGTAGGTTATTGGCCTAATGACTCAAGTATAGATACATTAGAAAAAAAAACAGTTCGACATGTAGGCAGTACTAATATCTATTCTGCAATCTAGAGGAACTTTTGTGGGTAATCTCTATCAATAGCGTCGTAACTAACCACAAATATATAGGTAGATCTCATCATCATCTCATCTCATCAATGTTAGTAGTTTGGCTTGTTTGTTGTATAGAATGATTGGAAAATATAAGCATTGTTAAGTTAGATACATGTACGCTTAACATAATTATGCACAGCATGAATTGTAAAAGTGTCTGAAATAGAGATTTAGTAAGTAGACGCTCATATCCGAATCCTAATCGCGACAGTTGCGACATTATTAACGCACTGATGATTCGTATGAAAGAGTGCGCCGGACAAGCGATTATTTCTTTGAAGTTATTTTATGGTTTCCGGATAATTTGCTGAAATTACTGTCCAAACTTTGAAGAAGCAATAGTCGTATTCATTTATCTCGCTCGAATGGAATTGAGCAATGTGAAATATTGACCTATTTTTATTTCGCCGTCTTGTCTTAAACCTACATCTGTTTTTCAACATTTTATTTTTATTTTTTTGAGATGTTTTTTTTTTTTTTTGCGAATGTAGATTTTGAGTTCGTTTACTTGATCACATTATTATTCGTGCACAGTTGTCACGTGATCCTGACTGTAACAACATTGTGCGCGTGGCGGCCATGTTGGCTGATGGCGGCCACCGCGCCAGTGACGGGTTAAACTAACTGAGAGTGTTTGTGACTTTGTGCGCTGAAAGGATTCGTGTTATTATTGCGCACACGACTGTTGCACTTATTGTGAGCTAAATTTAATTATTATAAAAGTTCATTCAGATTATGAGCTCAATATTGTCCAAGCTGTAAAAGTGGATATCTTAAATAAATACCTACTATGTATGCACGGATGCACCTATATAAATGTATACTTATGGATTTGAAAGGTTGTTAATATTGAGGTTTTCAGAACTATTAGCCATCAATCAATCAATCAATCTTTATTCGTGAACACAGGTATTACAATAAAGGTCTTATGTTTACATTTCAGTCGAGCTCTATGTCCTACCAATGAAATTGGTGTACAAATATGTTAGGTTTTCCAGTAATAAATCTCAATCTATACAAAGTCAAATTCGAGTAGATAATGTCTATTAAATGTAGGTATTATTTATAAATAATAAATCAATTATAATTTACTGCACATGCATGTCAATGGTAAATTATATTAAGAATTAGTAACGTCATATTTTATTATATTGTAAATAATGTCAATTAAAAATATTATTATTTAATAATTAATCAATTATAATTTATTTTTACATACATGTCAATGGTAAATTAGAATAGATAGTAATGTCATATTTTATCATTTAAAAATTCTTCGATAGAGTAATATGTCTTATCTAATAGAAATAAATATAATTTACTTTTGAATTTGCGGCTATTATCTTCATCCCTTATACATTTTGGTAATTTATTATAGATCCTTGGATCCATTACAAAAATACTATTTCCGTATAGTGCAGTGCTAGATTCGACTGTTTGTAACCGATCACAACGGCGCTGACTAGTGACTCGAGCAAATTTATGTAAATTATTTTTGACGAACATACACGTTTCATAGATGTACAACGAAGGTATAGTTAATATTTTCGTATTTTAAAAAAACGGTTTACAGCTGTCTGTCATCTGCAAATCATATATAGATCTTATGCACCTTTTTGGCACTTAAATACCATATCTTTACCCGTGGCATTGCCCCAAAATATAATTCCATATCTCAATGTTGAGGCTACAAGACCATGATACGCCGTTAAGACTGTTTGATTTTTGAAGAGATAACATTGTGACCATCATGGAATGCCACCCTTTCAAAAAGGAAATATTATCATAAATTACACAAAAGTAAGAAACTATTTTAACAATTGAAGACAATAGTACTGTTAGTCCGACAAACGCCTGTTTACTATTGTCATTCTCCTTTCGCCTCTAGCTCAGCGTAGGTAGACCTGAATAACGGTTATATTGTTCCATGAAAGTTTTTTTTTTTTTTTTTTTTATTTGAGTTGGGTTTGCTCTTGACTCTAGTCTAGGTCAAAGGTGACAGAGACAGAGTCTACGATGGAGTGAGCTTACCCAGAAGAAGCCTGTTCACTCTAACTTTGAAGAGATTCGGGTTGAATGCGTTCGGAAACACTGACGCAGGTAGCGAGTTCCATTCATTCGCTGTGCGCATTATGAAGGATGTTTGGAAGCGTTTGGTGCGAATTGGTGGAATGGCAACAAGGTAAGGATGATAACTTGCAGTACGTCTAGATGTCCGATGGTAGAAGGGGGCTGGTGGGATGAGGACGTGGAGTTCTTCAGCACACTCACCGAAGTACAGTCTGTAGAAGACCGACAAGCAGGCAACCTTGCGACGATGAGCCAAGCTGTGAAGCCTGGCACCCGCCAGGTCAACGTCGCCAATGAGCCTCCTGGCTCTGCGTTCCACCGAGTCAAGCGCGGCAAGCTGATATTTAGCTGAGCCATCCCAAAGGTGGCTGCAATACTCCAAGCAGGATCGGACTTGCGCTTTGTATAGGGTTAAAAGCTGTCCAGGCGAACTTGCAAAATATCGCATTGTCTTAGCATAAAATGGTTAAACCTTTTTGCGGATTATACAATTTGCATATTGTTAAGTTTGCAGCCTTTGCAGGGAACGATATGGATGAATTTGTAATTTTACTAGCACCACGACAACTAACCTTAAACTAAATAACCTAACCCGCTTACCCCCTACGAAAAGCACCATTATATTTGTGAAAGCCTAAAACAGTGTATAAAACTGATCAATTCCGCTTATTCAAACGCACTGTGCCATAGGCCTTAACAAACAAGTCACTCACTATACACAATCTCCACTAACATTTTAACATCTACCCTAATAAAAACGCTAATCGGTTATTTTGTTTACTTATTAAAGTCGTAGTAGTCGTAGAAAAATAAATGTCTTAAACCGCAAACCGATATGTTAATGACAAACGAACACATACTGTAAAAATATCAATGAAAGCCATACCTTATGTGCGAGGGAATAAAGTTCGATATCTTCTGAATGGGCTGCAGCGTAGGCGGCCCACTTGTTCAGAAGATTAGGCGACAGTCTTCTGTTGTACAATTACAAAGACCACCAGCACTCTGTCCCTGTGTTAGAAAAAAAAATATCTTCTGATGAAAAATCATTTGAGTGTCACCCGAATGAAAAGAAAAGCTTGTCAAGCGCCGAAATTATTAAGTAGATCATACCGAATAATACAAAGTAGGAATCACTTTCTTACTCACATAGTTTTTGTTTAGGTAAGGAGTTATCCGGATGAATGATCCATCTGATGGTGCTCGAAGGATTTCAGGTGAAGGGATTCGTAGTAAAGCAGTCTGTAGTCTAGATTAGTATTTTCCCAAAACTTGGAATACAGGTAGAACGTACAGCCAATTAATTTGTTTGGGAAACACGCCCGTTGTGGCTCAGATTAATTTTATAATGCGGGTCCATTCTATTCTTCTTCTCAATTATCTCTTTTTAAGATCTTTTGTTTCTTTTCTTACTCTAAGTAAAATGCTCCACATGCTCCACACAAGCTTCGAACATTTCGCACACCTCTTCCTGTACAAAGGCGTGCAAACTGGCCGGCTACATTGACATGTCAATCAAAGCAATACTTAAGTCACAGGTTTATGCAAAACTAATGGCGAGCCTCCTCAATGTGCACAATTGATACAATGTATTACGGGGACGCTTCGAAAACTCGTCACGCCAATACCAAATAACTGTTTTATTTCAGCCCTTTTTGGTACTTTAGAAAACCACTTTGCGTCATCTGCCTTCCTTATTCCCACTGATTAAAGCTCAATATCGTGTGATATACTGCAATATGTGTTTTTTTTTTGACGAAACATAATTTGCAATTGTAATCCTGTATGAGTCATGCCAATGGTTCCTTTGCACCTGCTTTTCATTGTGAAACTTAAGCTTTTATCTTACTAATTTAAATGTTTGGATGAAAACGTGTATGAATGAATGTGTGTATGAATAGATGTATGTTTGTGGCTCAACCACTACAAACTGCCGGACGAACGGCTAAAAGGATCTGTATAAAATTTGAAGAAGATCAACTCAGCGAACTGCATGTGTGTGCTGGTGCACCTGTCCTACGGCAAGGAGATGGTGGCGTTCGTGCCCAGCATCGGACACAACCTGCGGGAACAACCCTGCTGTTATTTTTGTAACTTTAAAGCATGTTTCTATCTTGTAGGAAGTGATCAAATAATTATTTATTAGCTTCCAAAATATAAAAATAAATGGGTATCCATGTCCTAATATCGTGTGTATCACACTCCAGATTGAAGGTCAGTCCCGGAGTGAAGCCGAAGTGCGTCCGCGGCAAGTACGACCTGCCACAGGTGATCAAGCAGAAAGTGTAAATAACTAGTTCTAGTACAATATAGTCAGTAGTACAGTATAGATTAAAAATATCCAGACGTTTTTATTTAGATACAGCTATTATCAGCGGCTTCGCTCGCGTGAAAGTAGTAAATTATTCCAAAGGATCGTTTATCGCGCAGATACATACATACAGGAACCCGCGCGCTTTGATTTTATTGGACAACACTCGCTTGCGGAAAGGTGCGCTTGCGCAAGCCATGCCTTTTTAAACACAGCGTGTTTATGTGATACAAATATGTTAGTTCTGAACAAACTTGAGCTCTTTCGCCTCTGAAATATCTTTTGCTTGTCCAGAATCTATTTAGATCCGTTACTTGCTAACTCCGTTAGCACTGTTTTTAATAAGTTGCGGCACTTGGTACTTTTTCTGCATATTTCTTATTGTAGGTATTTTGAGACATCATAGCCCCAGTTTCACAGAAAAAATATTGGAAAATTTATGTAAAAAAAAAGTCGGTGCAACTGGGGTTTAGCCTTGCAAAAAAACGGTGTTCAAGTGATAAAAAGAAAAGAAAAAGATGAGGTTTATTACAGACATTTATTTTGATTCGTTTAGAACAATTAGAACAGTCTTTTACTCAAATATTAACATTAAATTACATACACAATTTATAGTATAAACTAACTTAATAATTGCACGATATTACGAGAGAGGCGGATACAAGTTTTACAAACATTTACTAAAACAAACTTAAATCTATTTACAACAAACATTACACAGTCTTTCTATAGAAACATTATACTAATACACTATCATCATTTTCAGCCTTTTAATGTTCCCACTGCTGGGACAAGGGCCGCCTCTCTGTGAGAGAGTGAATGAGCCTTAATCCACCGCGCGGGCCCAGTGCGGGATGGTGGATACTAATTATACACTATCTTATTCCAAAAACTCTCAGCACAGACACTGTTGCCGACAGTGAATGCAAACATTGCGCCTCAAGGCTGCTTGTAGCGCAGCCACCTCCATTATTAAGTAGTCCACAGTCTGAGCCGAGTGATGATCTCTGAGCTTCCTCTACACTATCTTATTCTAAAAACTCTCAGCACAGACACTGTTGCCGACAGTGAATGCAAAAATTGCGCCTCAAGGCTGCTTGAAGCGCAGCCACCTCCTTTATTAAGGAGCCCACAGTCTGAGCCGAGTTATGCTCTCTGAGCTTTCTCCGGTGACGGCTCTGCTTTGCCGCCTCGTTGTTCCGCGCCCGCTGTTTGCGGTAGGCATCATCAGCACCAGAGTTGTCGGAGGCGGAGCGGACTTGACGGCGCATCCGCGGGTTGTTGCTCAGCAACACGCTGCCATTTTTCGCCGCAATCACGGAGAGCGTATCGGCGTCGGCCATGCGATGAGGCCTCCTTGCTGCAATTTCGATGGGTTTCACGGGCGGAGACGTCGTCACTCGTTGCGGCACTGTCGGGTTAAATTGTACCGATTCGTGTCCTGAAGAACTTCCTCCAGGAGAAAAATGTTCCACTGGCCCGATATATCCACCATAAGGCAGATAGTGCGTTGGCACCGAATATTGCGGTGCGTAAATCCCGCTAGAATGCGAGCACTGAGTTTCTCGGTCGGCTGTGGTCGACAGGTCCAGAGGGACGTCGTCGGCGGTGTACGGTTTCCACAGAGACATGATGAGGTGCGCGTGCGTCGTTCAAGGGGCGAGCGGTGAATGATGCTGAGCGGTGTCCCCGCGCCTTTTTATTTAGACGAGTAAAAGGGGCGGGGCTCGGTGGGTGGGCGCACCCCTAACGCCACTGGGAGGGGCACAGCTATGGGGTGAATTATACATGTGTACAAATAAGTTTGTGGTGCAATGCATTGTGTATTTGAACTATAATTTTTCCGTGTGTTATAATATTATTTTATAGGTACTGGATTAATTTATGTGTTTTTAGTAGTTGGCTAATGTTAATCAAAATATCAACTGCTTCTATTATTTGTTATTATTTAAATTATTTTTCTTTATATAAATTATTATTCAACCTTTAATAATAAGGTATGGAACCTGAACTGACTGATTATCATGAAGAATAAACAAATAAAAATATATTTATCTACTCTCACAACGTAATGTTCCAAATATGAATTCAAAAAATATTGCATAAACACGTACTTTATATTTGTGGATAGGTAAAATTAAAAAAAAAATACCATTATAGTGCAACATTTGCCTTCGATTTTCAAACAACTGCATCATAAAATAACTTTTTTTCTATTACGATACAGGACAAATCCAAGAAGTTAATCACTAAGGAGATTCCATCAATTATTTTTTTTTTTTAAATGCCGTTTTTATAGTACCTAATAAAAAAAATTGATTCCAATTTTTTGCGCGAACTTTTGTCTCTTTCCACCTGTTCATAGAGTTCAAAATATTCGCGCGAATTACATTCGCGCTGCGGTGCGGTGGATTCTGTTGCAAAACACGGATTTCATGCGGTATTATTGCCGATTTTTTTACCGCAATGCGAGCAGCTTCATACAATTCCATAGGTCGCAGAATGGACGGAAAAATTAGCGCGAACAAATATCGCAGTGCGTGTGCTAAGCCTTAGCGCATGCGCGGATAAGATAAGATAAGTTTTGGCGCCATTCATACGTTTTGCAGGTTTCGCTGTACTGAATTTCATGACTTTTTTAAATTCTTGCTTAAAATGTCTGATATTAGTGAATGTGAAGAAAAATTGACGCCGCCAAATATTTTATATGCGGCGAAGGACATTACTCATAATCTCTTACGAGGAAAGTCGAGATTATTATATGATACATTTATCACGACTTTATGGCATGGAAAATGTAAAAAAAAGATTAAGTAGGTTCAATCCCAAAATGTATGAGTGTAGATAAAGTAGTGTATGAAACTGCACATAACTAGGTATTAAAACATTCGTGTGAATACTATTAAAAACCTCGCCTACGGCTCGGTTTTTAAACTCACACTCATGTTTTAATACCCCTTATTATGCAACAGTATCATAAACTACTATTAAAGAAAAAACTCTTCGAAGTAGTATTTCTACCATGGTTTGCCCCCATCAATTGGCCAATCACATAGATGGAAATCCACATCGCGTCTTCCATCTCACATGTGATTGGTCGATTGATAGGGTCAAAACCCTTTTGCATTGCCGAATTCACTTACGCAATTAGGCTGCTGGTCATTAAAGCAAGAAGACTTTTCGTCTTTTCGTTTTCCAACTAATTGAGTGGAACTGAGCTGATCATGTCTGCAGGTTAGAGTTTAGTCGATTGACCAAAGAAGTAACTGAGTCAGTACCAAGAGATCAAAGCAGAAGTAGAGGTGGACCACGGAAAATGTGAGAAAATATATTTTGGGAGAAAGGTGGACCTGGTTGGATGACTAAAGCTACGGATGGGAATCAGTAGAAGGAAATGGGAGAGGTTTACGCCAAAGAGGCGAATACTGCTTAGAGGCTTGATACACACTCATACATAAAAAAATATTTTATAAATAATTTAGCCAATAATATCTAGTGTAAGTAATCATAGGAAAGAAGTAAAAAAAACGCTTTTTATTTTATTTATAAGTTCTGAACATTGTTTATAGTTTATTTATTATGTTTTACCTAATAGCAAATAATTATTTATGCATAATGAATTATAATTACATTATTTTGCTGATGTCTTTTGATAATATTTGCTCCATTTTAATTATTTAATCACATTGTTTTTTACATCATGTATAGTTATCTGCGCAAATGACACATCATCTAAGTTTTAATTCACTAACAGGCTTCTATCTGACTTCGTTAACAACATGATGTCAAAAATAGTCCTAATGAGCATTTAAGATGTCTTTCTAATGGTGCTTACAAGCTGCTAGTCACTAACAAAATAAGTAGCGAAGATTGAGGGAATTGGATAAAAATAAATTTTTGAACACTTATCAGTCCTAAAATTATCTGTATTTTATTTAATAATTACTAACCGACTTATAAAAAAAATACCCTCAGGTAGATTATAAGTTTCTTTTTTTTGTATTAATTCATTATTCTAACGCTTTTTGTTCGCGACGAAGCGTCATCAACCATACTAAATGGTTCATAGAAATTGAAGTTTGTATGTGTAGACATGTCTGCTTACCACGGCGCGCCACCTGATACTAAAATGAATTTTAGAGGCACGTTTATATTTATACTAAAATTTTACCTACATTTTTTGAGATAGTAGTATAATGTTTTTAGTGTTTGTCAGTATGTTATAGGGTTCAATAGTTCACCCTTAACAGAGTAAAATCATTAGAAAGCATACTGATAAGAGTTATCATAGTAAAAAACATAAATTTCTGTCATACGATACGTCTGTGCTCGGCGACGGATTAGTTCCGAATGAACCGTGAGAGGGAACCACACGTTATTTATAGTTTTGGTGGTTTTTGAAAATATTATAGTAATTAAAATCATGTTTTTAAGGGCTTATCCTATGTACTGGACATGAAATCAGTACATAATGATGAAACTATGTGAAGACCACATAGTTTCTGCTATGTAAATAGGAATATTGACTTGATATCTCAAACACCAAATATATGGTTTTAGGTCATTTTAGGGTATATGGGGGACCTAGACCGGGACAGGAAGCCTATATACACCTCATAGTTAGCGTAGTCTTTTATATAAAGCCCATTTACTTGAGATATCAAGTCAGTATATAATAGAAAAACTGCTGTTTATCTGGTTTTGGGCAATCGCTTACGGTTTTAGGTGCCCTAAGTACCTAGAAACATATAGGTGTACTGGTAAAAGTACTACCATTGGAAAGCTTGCTAAAAGGGCTTCCAGGCGGTTTCTAGATGGGAAGAATCGCTTGGATAGTCAACGAGATAAGCAATCGTGAAAAATGTAAACAACGTAAAACGTTGAAATTTGTAGACCCTTCAGGTGGAATAACTCCATGAAGGGAATAGATGTACTCATGGTGTAAGTACTTTCGGATGGCTTGCTGGACTAGCTACCAAGCCATCACTTTGGAGCGAAAATCGCTCAAGTAGTTTAAGTACAATTCCAGAAAATAGGTTTCTGGAAATGTAATTTTTAGTCAGTTTTTGGCACTCCCCGGGACTATACACCCCTGGGAATTCCGAAAATAAGGAATTTTTGGGGACCTCCCGATGGCCCGTTAAACGCACCATCGTGTTGTCCCAATCTTATTAGTGTTTTTATATCTAATTTCTCTGATAGCTGGGCGCAAAGAAAGTGACCAGCTATCAAATTTGTACATATCAAGGCACCTTATGTGCATATGACCTAGATAGACTTACATAAACACTAGAAATGTAAAGTGTGGTCTATTGGCTACCAGAATCCCCATAATAGGCGGTGATTGTCTGGTTAGCCTAAGTAGGAAGTCCTAAAGTCGGTGAAATGACTTAGGAATTTATAGATTCGTTACATAAGGGATGATATCCCATAGAAGATTCCCGAAAATAAGCTTTTTCTAGACGTCAACAGACAGCCTGCTATTGGCACCAGCAGGTCAACCCAACCTATAGATATCCTTAGGCTAGGTTAAAAGCTATTAAGGTTTTAACTGGGAAATAAAGGGAATTGTCCTTTCATTTCATGGAAATAGTCTAGGGAAGCTATCAATACCTGGAAATTAGGTATATTGATTAGATACATAGATAGGGGGCGTTACTGTGTTACAGTACGAAGGAATCCAGCTATTGATAGCACCATGGAAGGGGTGCGGTAACCCTATTTACCAAATATGTATAAGGGTTTTTTTTACATAAATAAAAATTATTTTCGGCGAGAATTTGCGGGGCTCTCAATAATGGCACGATGCGAGGGTATAAAGAACCCCCGGGCCCAAAATAGAATTTGTAGTCATCCAAAGCTAGTCGCTTGTACTTGTCTTAGTAAATAAGAAGTAATTCTTATATAGAATCACGTCTCAGAAATTGTTGAGAGCCCTAGAATCGTGCCGTGTACTGAATAACTTAGTGTTTCATTTAATTCATCGACTTCAACCCTTATGAAGACATCCCTTTTCGATCCTGTCGAGCTGAACCTCGGAACCTGGACACCAGGAGTGCTGATCCAGAAGTAGGCAACCCGGAATCTGGAAATAACTCAAGTACAGCCAACACATCGTTGAATCGTTAGAGTCGATTTGCAACCCTACGTCACTGCTGCAGCTAGGCATCCAAGAACCTTTGTTTTCGTTGATGTGGATGGGGCGTTCAGCGGCAATGGCCAGAAGGTTTACGCCCTTCTTTTCTCGGGGCCAATGAACACGCTACGTCCTGCACATTTAATGGTCCTTGCGAGCCAGATTTTGGAGCCTGGCGTCCCGGCAAAATTCGACGACCATTACATTTAATGGTCCGTTCGAGCCGAATTTTGGAGCCTGGAGAGCCCCAGGACGTCGGGAACAGCAGATCCAGAAAAAACAACTGGGTGCCTGCATATTAAGTCGGCTACGTGCAACACAACGTTGACCCGTTCGAGCCGAAATTCGAAGTCTGGAGCGCCCCAGGACGTCAGGAAGAAACAGTGGTGGAATTAATTTTTCGAATTTTGGAGAAATTAATTCCACAAATAAACCAAAAATCGACGTGCACTGCAGGGAACAAGTCCTACGTGCCCTATTTGCCGCTGGATCCAAGAGGTAAAATTCTGGAGACAGTTATTGAAAATACCCTATTTTTTCAATAATTGTAAGAAAATAGAAGAAATTTTCTGTGAGCCGCAAAATGCTGTATGAAGACAGATGCGCATCCTTGAAGCCCCAAGAATAGTTCCTGAAGACTTATCGCTGAAAACTACCCTATGTTATCAGTGATTTGTTCTAGAACTGAACGCTTGTTTATTCAACCAAGAATACTCGTTCAGAAGATTGGATTACGTCTTTGACGCGGAAGAATAGTTCCTGAAGACTTATCGCTGAAAACTACCCTTATGTTTTTAGCGATTTGTTTAAAAAACGAGCGCCCGTCAGAAAAATACAAGACGTGCGTTTAGAAGGCTGATGTGCATCCTTGATGATTGAAGAATAATTCCTGAAGCCTTATGACTGAAAACAACCCCTATGTTTTCAGGAAAATTTTGAAGACTGAATTTTCGTCAGTGAATGGAAGAAACGTACTCTGAAGACTTAGATACGTTTCGGATGTACTGACTAAGCGGTTCCTGAAGCACTATCACTGAAAATAACTTTGACGTTTCGGTGATTTATTTGAAGATTGAATTTTCTTCAATCAAGCAAGATACGTGCTCGGAAGATTGATGCACGGCTCTGATGCTTTGGACAAGCAGTTCATGAAGCATCACCACCGAAAAGTAACCTTGACTTTTCGGTGATTTAGAATTTGATTGAATTATAGTCAATCAAATAGAACATACACGTTTATGGGAAAAATAAACTTGTATAGCAAATGCCTGAAGTTTCCTGAAGACTTATCACTGACCGTAAGTTTTTAGTGATATTTTATTTGAAGATTGAATTATAGTCAATCGAAGTGGAGGTTAACTTCTGGAGATCGTCGGTTTGAACGCTGAAGCCCGGAACTGGGACTTATCTTTGAAAACTAACTTCGAGTTTTCAAAAGAAAATATTTCAACAACAATGCCGATAACCAGATCCAAAGGCAAGACGCCGGAGGCATGGACCGTGGAGTTGGATCAGCCAGCTGGCATCAGACATGAGCTGCCGCCGTGTTCACCTTCCACAACCGAAGGGACCGAGCCGTCGGACGAGCAGCGCCATCTAGCGCCTCAAACTGAAAGCACCCCGACGCATCAACCAATAGAAACTGATCAAGCGGTTTCTACCAGAGTAACCAGATTAGAAGGAGCTTCAGACACAACATTGAAACCTTCTCAGAAAGAGAAGATTTCCGAAGAAGACAGACGTACAGCGATGCCGATGACTACCCGGGGTGACGCCCGTATCGAACATAGCCGTCCGCCGTCAACTAGAGTGACTCGGTCACGAAAAAACATAGACAAAGCTCGCGAAGACTTACTCAAAATTAAGTTGGAGCTTGCACAATTGGCACTTCAGAGAGCGGAGGAAGAGGGTTCCGAAGCTGAATACTTGGATGACAGAAACTCGAATGACGAGTACGTGCGTTCATGGCTAGAAGAGGCACCAGAACCTCAGCCTGAGAAGGAGGATAACGTCGTTGAAGGGGGAACCAGAAATTCTATGCATAGACCCCTGACTGCGGCCGCCACCAAATCGCAAATAGAAGGTCAGCATCCTAAGGAGAAAGAAGTGCGAAAGCCTCCAGTTGCAGCGTCAGCTGAGTGTACAGGAGGTCAGAGGGATAGTCTCCGTCCATTCTTGACGGAGTTGACGTCCGCTATAGCGTCGCTAGCCGACAGGAAAATAGAACAGCGGGACCAAACGAACCCCTCTGCGTCGAAATTCGTCATGACATTGCCGAATTTCAATGGTTCTCATACTGAATGGCTATCATTTCGGGCCATATATGAGACAACTCGAGCGTATTTTACGGACATCGAGAATACAGCGAGGCTGAGGAGAAGCTTACATGGACGTGCAATGGAAACCGTCAGCTCAGAACTCATCGGACATGCCAGGCCCGATGACATCATGAAGGAACTCGAGCTGCAGTTCGGCCGTCCAGACTCCATAGCGCAAGCTGAAACAGATAGATTACGCGGACTGCCGCGCTGCAGTGAGTCACCAAGAGACATCTGCGCGTTTGCAAGTCGCGTAAGAGGTGCTGTAGTCACGCTCCGCGCGTTAAAAAAGGGTCATTACCTTATGAACGCGGAGCTTATGCGATTGTTAACAGAGAAGTTACCCAATTCGCTACGAGCACAATGGTACCGATCATATTCGGAGAAGTACCAATCGGTGCCAGATATTTCATTGTTCAGTAATTTCATATCTGAACAGGCACACTTCTGTAGTCCATTCGCCCCACCCGAAGGCATCGCTTCGGCCGAGGCGAACACCAACAGACGCGTCACACAAAGGACGCATATAGCTACGGACCAACCGGTAGGAAAATGCCGTGTTTGCGACGTGGGACATCACTACGCCACTGGATGTGCACAATTCAGGGGCGTAGCTGTCGAGAAAAGATGGGAGCTAGCGAAAAAACACAATCTATGTTATCGCTGCCTTCAACATCGACGAGGCAACCACACTTGTAAGAGAAAACAGTGTGGCCAAGACGGGTGCAGAGATACGCACCATCGGCTTCTTCATAGGAAGAAGCAACAGCAGAGGGAAGCCAACAAGAAGCCCGATGTTCCTGAATCCCGCAAGGATCCTCAGGAAACGGTGGCCAGTTTCGGGTCACCATCGAGCCAGGCGTACCTCAAGATAGTGCCGGTCCGGGTAATCGGACCGGCGGGAGAGGTAGCAACATACGCTCTCCTAGACGATGGGTCCACCGTTTCGCTGATGGATGAAGACATCGCGAGGCAAGTCGGGGCAGAGGGCCCTGTGGACCCGCTCAAGATCGGTGCGATAGGCAACACCATGCTCACCACCCCATGCTCAAGAAGAGTCAAGGTGACGCTGGTTAGCCCGCAAGAGAGAAGGGTACAATTTAAAGCACGTACTATACCTAAACTCAGCTTGGCAAAACAAACAGTGAGCGATAGGGTTGTCGCACGCTGCAAGCATTTAACCGACTTGAGAAAAGAGTTGATGTACAACAATGGCGTGCCAAAAATACTCGTCGGCCAAGACAACTGGCATTTGTTATTGGCCAGCGAGATTCGCAGAGGTCCAAGACACCAACCAATTGCGTCACTTACAGCGATGGGTTGGACACTACATGGCGCGCACAGTAGTTTACTACGACAACAAGTACATCATGTCAATAGAATAACAACTGATGACAATTTGGATCATCAGTTGCGCGAACATTTCGCCATAGAATCGTTGTGCGTAAACCCACAGCGACCTGCCTCTGACCCAGCAAGAAGGGCAGAGGACATTTTGAATCGATCAACTGTCCAATTAGAGAATGGACACATCGAAACCGCCATGCTTTGGCGTAATGAGCATGCTGAGATGCCAGATAGCTTTGAGACAGCTCTGAAGAGGCTCGTCTCAACAGAAAAGAAGCTGGACAAGAACCAGGAACTTCTAAGAAGATACTCAGACCAGATGGACTCGCTAATAGCGAAAGGGTACGCTGAAAGGGCACCCGCAATTAGCACGCCGGGCAAAACTTGGTACCTCCCACACTTCGATGTCTTCAACCCAATGAAGCCAGACAAACTTCGCATCGTACATGACGCTGCCGCCAAATCGAGAGGAATGTCACTGAATGACTTCCTGTTAACTGGGCCCGACCTATTACAGTCGCTGCCAGGCGTAATGATGCGGTTTCGCCGCCACTGCGTCGCAATAACCGGTGACATAGCGGAGATGTTCATGCAAGTGAAGGTGCGGAGCCAAGACCGAGACGCGCTTCGCTACCTGTGGAGGGGAAACCGCAGAGAAGGAGCGCCAGAAGAATATAGAATGACGTCCATCATTTTCGGCGCAGCCAGTTCGCCTTGCACAGCAATTTTTGCAAAGAACTGGAACGCAAACAAATATATAGAGAAGCACCCTGAAGCTGTGGATGCTATACTACGTAGTCATTATATGGATGACTACCTAGATAGTTATAGAACTATCGAGAAGGCGGCAGAAGTCGCTAGTATGGTGCGAAAAATACACCTACAGGCGAGGTTTGAACTCAAGAAATGGGTTTCAAATAGCTCGCAGCTCCTAGAAAAAATGGACCCATCGCACATACAAACTGAGATGGTATCCATTGGAGATATAGATACGTCGGAAAAGATACTCGGCCTCATATGGAGGCCAGGCGAAGACACGCTGGGTTTCAACCTCACACTCGCGCGTCTGCCTGAGGGTATCTTGGACCGAGAGGCGCCCACCAAGCGAGAGGCGCTCAGAATAGTAGCGTCGCTATACGACCCACTCGGACTCGCCTCGCCAGTAACCATCAAGGCGAAGCAAATATTGCAAGAAGCATGGAGGCGAGGCGTCGACTGGGATCAGAGGCTAGATGTTGACCTAGCATTACAATGGAAAATTTGGGTACAACATTTACGCCAACTAAAAAACGTTAGCGTACCAAGATGCTATCCTGGATATAGCGACGCTATAGAAATGCAGGTGCATGTGTTCACTGATGCAAGCGAGATGGCATATGCTACCGCTATATACTGGCGGGCCACGACCGTGGAAGGCAAGCACTTAATAAGCCTTGTTATGGCGAAAGCGCGGGTGGCCCCACTGAAACTGCTTTCGATACCGAGACTCGAACTTCAGGCCGCGGTATTGGGAACCCGCGTAGCCGCAGCAGTGATGAGTGAACACGACTGCAAGCCCACGTCAGTAACGTATTGGTCAGATAGCAAGACCGTACTGACCTGGATTAGAAGAGGAGCGAGAGTATACAAACCTTTCGTTGCTCACCGAATAGCTGCTATTGAAGACAATAGCAAAGTCGAAGATTGGCGATGGATACCCACCAAGATGAACATCGCTGATGCAGCAACCCGTGACGTGCCACTGCGGTTCAACTCGGACCACGAGTGGTACTGCGGGCCGAGTTTTTTGTCTCTTGGGCCCGAATTATGGCCCACAGAGAAACCTCCGACTACAAACGACACGGGAGAAGAAAAAACTTTCGTTGTCACAGAAGGGGACAAGAAGAGCTTCATAGAAGCCGTTCCAGAGCCAAGCAGATTCTCCAGATGGGAGCGACTGCTTCGTGCGACCGCCACAGTTCTGCGTTTTATATCTCTTTGCAAAAATAGAACAGAGATAACGTCCTATAAACGGACGAGAAAAAACGCTGAAAAGGACCCAGACTGGCGCAAGAAGCCCGCTGTACCTGCACAGAAGCAGAAGCAGGCATGCAGAGCACCAACCCAGGTCAACAGACAAATCATAGAAGCAGAATTTCTCCAAGAAGCTGAGAAAATACTTGTCCAGGTCGCACAACAACAATCGTTCGCTTCAGAGTTAGCGAATGTTGAAGAAATAAATAAAAATAGCTCGCTGCGACCTTTACAAATTCAGGTCGTCGACGGCGTGCTGCGACTAAGAAGTCGCATAGCAGCTACGCAAGAGGTAGCTGAAGAAGTGATGCGCCCGCCTATATTACATGGCGACCATCACATAACGCAGTTGTACATAGACTGGACACATCGCAGTCTACAACATAGTGGCACCGAACTCACAATTAATGAGGTACGGCAGCACTACTGGGTCGTGAAGATGCGACCAACAGCGAAGAAGGTGATAGCAAGATGCCTGCATTGCCGTATACGCAAGGCACAGCCACCAGTACCTGCGACCGGCGACCATCCGAAAACGCGCCTCGCTCACCATAAGAGGCCGTTTACATATACCGGGCTCGACTATTTCGGCCCGCTATCCGTCACCGTCGGTCGGCAGCATCAGAAGAGATACGTAGCACTATTTACGTGTCTCACATCAAGGGCGGTGCACCTTGAAATCGCCGCCAGCCTTAGCGCAGACTCCGCCATATTGGCGCTGCGCCGATTCGCCGCACGCAGAGGATGCCCAGCTGAGATACACTCAGACAATGGCACCAACATGCACGGCGCCGACAGAGAGCTGCGAGACGCCTTCAAAACAGAGGCAAGTCGTAGAGGCATCGTATGGCGCTTCATAACGCCATCAGCGCCATTCATGGGAGGCGCCTGGGAGCGCCTAGTTCGTTGTGTAAAAAACACACTATACAATGTACTTACAGAAAAACACCCCACCGAAGAGGTGTTGTCCACACTGATTTGTGAGGCAGAGTACATTGTAAATAGCCGACCATTGACACACGTGTCGGTAGATGGTGATGATGATGAATCCATCACACCGAATCACCTTTTACTCGGTGGGTCAGCCAGACTACCTACACCTGGCACGTTCACCGAGCAAGATATAGACAGCAGGAAAATATGGCGACGATCACAGATCCTCGCTGATATGTTCTGGAGTCGCTGGGTCAGAGAGTACCTGCCGGAGCTCCAAAACCGGCGGGAGCCACATAGTAGAGGGCCCAGATTTAAAGTGGGTGACCCTGTCCTGATAGCCGACGGCCAGCTGCCCCGCAATACGTGGCCGCGAGGCCGCATTGTGGCCGTGTATCCAGGAATCGACGGAGAAATCCGGACCGCTGAGGTACGCACGCTTGGCGGTACCTTGAAGCGTCCGGTGAAGAAACTCGTCCCACTGCCCCAGTAACCAGAGATGCCGGAGCGGCGACCGTCCTCTCGGTGGGCCTGGCCGGCAGCCGAGAAATGCCGTCCGTCGCTCACCGAAGGAATGCAGCGCCGCGCCGACAACACTTCGAGTCGACACAGCACTGCACGGCGGGAGATATGTTCGCGACGAAGCGTCATCAACCATACTAAATGGTTCATAGAAATTGAAGTTTGTATGTGTAGACATGTCTGCTTACCACGGCGCGCCACCTGATACTAAAATGAATTTTAGAGGCACGTTTATATTTATACTAAAATTTTACCTACATTTTTTGAGATAGTAGTATAATGTTTTTAGTGTTTGTCAGTATGTTATAGGGTTCAATAGTTCACCCTTAACAGAGTAAAATCATTAGAAAGCATACTGATAAGAGTTATCATAGTAAAAAACATAAATTTCTGTCATACGATACGTCTGTGCTCGGCGACGGATTAGTTCCGAATGAACCGTGAGAGGGAACCACACGTTATTTATAGTTTTGGTGGTTTTTGAAAATATTATAGTAATTAAAATCATGTTTTTAAGGGCTTATCCTATGTACTGGACATGAAATCAGTACATAATGATGAAACTATGTGAAGACCACATAGTTTCTGCTATGTAAATAGGAATATTGACTTGATATCTCAAACACCAAATATATGGTTTTAGGTCATTTTAGGGTATATGGGGGACCTAGACCGGGACAGGAAGCCTATATACACCTCATAGTTAGCGTAGTCTTTTATATAAAGCCCATTTACTTGAGATATCAAGTCAGTATATAATAGAAAAACTGCTGTTTATCTGGTTTTGGGCAATCGCTTACGGTTTTAGGTGCCCTAAGTACCTAGAAACATATAGGTGTACTGGTAAAAGTACTACCATTGGAAAGCTTGCTAAAAGGGCTTCCAGGCGGTTTCTAGATGGGAAGAATCGCTTGGATAGTCAACGAGATAAGCAATCGTGAAAAATGTAAACAACGTAAAACGTTGAAATTTGTAGACCCTTCAGGTGGAATAACTCCATGAAGGGAATAGATGTACTCATGGTGTAAGTACTTTCGGATGGCTTGCTGGACTAGCTACCAAGCCATCACTTTGGAGCGAAAATCGCTCAAGTAGTTTAAGTACAATTCCAGAAAATAGGTTTCTGGAAATGTAATTTTTAGTCAGTTTTTGGCACTCCCCGGGACTATACACCCCTGGGAATTCCGAAAATAAGGAATTTTTGGGGACCTCCCGATGGCCCGTTAAACGCACCATCGTGTTGTCCCAATCTTATTAGTGTTTTTATATCTAATTTCTCTGATAGCTGGGCGCAAAGAAAGTGACCAGCTATCAAATTTGTACATATCAAGGCACCTTATGTGCATATGACCTAGATAGACTTACATAAACACTAGAAATGTAAAGTGTGGTCTATTGGCTACCAGAATCCCCATAATAGGCGGTGATTGTCTGGTTAGCCTAAGTAGGAAGTCCTAAAGTCGGTGAAATGACTTAGGAATTTATAGATTCGTTACATAAGGGATGATATCCCATAGAAGATTCCCGAAAATAAGCTTTTTCTAGACGTCAACAGACAGCCTGCTATTGGCACCAGCAGGTCAACCCAACCTATAGATATCCTTAGGCTAGGTTAAAAGCTATTAAGGTTTTAACTGGGAAATAAAGGGAATTGTCCTTTCATTTCATGGAAATAGTCTAGGGAAGCTATCAATACCTGGAAATTAGGTATATTGATTAGATACATAGATAGGGGGCGTTACTGTGTTACAGTACGAAGGAATCCAGCTATTGATAGCACCATGGAAGGGGTGCGGTAACCCTATTTACCAAATATGTATAAGGGTTTTTTTACATAAATAAAAATTATTTTCGGCGAGAATTTGCGGGGCTCTCAATAATGGCACGATGCGAGGGTATAAAGAACCCCCGGGCCCAAAATAGAATTTGTAGTCATCCAAAGCTAGTCGCTTGTACTTGTCTTAGTAAATAAGAAGTAATTCTTATATAGAATCACGTCTCAGAAATTGTTGAGAGCCCTAGAATCGTGCCGTGTACTGAATAACTTAGTGTTTCATTTAATTCATCGACTTCAACCCTTATGAAGACATCCCTTTTCGATCCTGTCGAGCTGAACCTCGGAACCTGGACACCAGGAGTGCTGATCCAGAAGTAGGCAACCCGGAATCTGGAAATAACTCAAGTACAGCCAACACATCGTTGAATCGTTAGAGTCGATTTGCAACCCTACGTCACTGCTGCAGCTAGGCATCCAAGAACCTTTGTTTTCGTTGATGTGGATGGGGCGTTCAGCGGCAATGGCCAGAAGGTTTACGCCCTTCTTTTCTCGGGGCCAATGAACACGCTACGTCCTGCACACTTTTATTTTGTTTTTTATAATGACCGTGTAAGGATATCATATTGGAGTAAAGGCATAACGGTGGTAGCTCGTAGCAAGCTACGGCGTAGCACGTAGCGCGTAGCACGTAACCCACCGATGGTATGTTTGCTATGATAGTCACCCCGCACGTTGGGTAATGGCAGTCAAAAACTTCCATTATGTTTGATGAGAGCCATCATATTTAAACAAAACGATACTATTTTTATCCGCATAACAGGTACTAAAACGAATCAAAACTGTAAAGTTATCAACATTTATAATATATATAATATAATCACAACAAAAGTAAAGCATGTTTAAAAGTAAAAATAACCTATTATAGAGTAGCTTCCATTACCTGAATGTTAACCATCTCGAAGTAGTTACTGACAATTTTTCGTCATGTTTGCCGGTCAAATGAAAATGAATGGCTCTGAAGACCACGTTTAAACGTAAATAAATTTTGAAAATCTGGAAGCGAACCCCTGACCACAAGTTTCTTATCTGAAGCTTTTCACATTATACTCTCGGTGTTCTCTCAGTAAGTTGCATTGGCTCAGTTATCATCTTGTCACCCAGGCTAGGGTTGCTCAAAAACTCTCTCGACTGCACCTCTAGGTATAACAAAAAATAAAAAAATGTAACGCAGCTACGAAGCGTGCTATATGTTAGTAAGATATAAAGGTTGTATATAAATATAGTTATATGGTGATTCATAGTAAAAACTGTCAATTCATCATCATCATCATTTTAGCCGAAAGACGTCCACTGCTGGACATAGGCCTCCCCCAGGCGTCGCCACATTGACCGATCCCGTGCGTCTCGCATTCAGGGCCTTCCCGCAACCTTAACCAGGTCATCGGTCCACCTAGTGGGAGGCCTTCCAACGTATCGTCTTCCGGTTCGCGGTCGCCATTCCAGAACTTTTCGGCCCCATCGGCCATCCGTTCTGCGAGCAATGTGCCCTGCCCACTGTCACTTAAGTTTGGCAATTCTTCGAGCTATGTCAATTCATACAACGACAATTTTCCCTCACATACCGATACGTAACGAAAACTTTCTAACATAAAATAATAATTCTACTAAAAATCTTATAAGGGTACGCGGCGACTTCAGGCTCTACCTGTGTGCAGTACACCACCCAACCATAAACATTCGTTTACAATACGGGTGCATTGTTTAGCTCTGTGCCTTATCTACAAAAGGTTGCCATTTTTACAAGCCTTTCATTAACTTTTATGACTCTTTTAAACACATTCCTTTGGAGATTATTGGTGGCTTAGAATTTACTCAAATTTAATTAGTAAAGTTTTACTGTCACGGCTTAGGACGGTAAGTGGTATTCAATTGTGAACAAATAAAATTACTTCTTGCAGTCTTTGTATTTGTTCACAATTTAGACTTGAATATGACTGTCTTGTAATGACTTATTATAATGCAATTAAATCGCTCAATCACAAACAGGTTCTCGCGCTGTGCCTGGAACTGTAACTTCATCAATCTCCCACACAATGGTACTGCAGGCGTCCAGTGAATGGGTTGCCTTCCCACGACGACCACTGTTGGACAACGTGATCGATCGATGAGTGTCATCGTCTAGCGGGAATTGGTGCAGTTGCGGTGAAATTATAATGTGTATTTCCTGTTGCTCTGTAATGGAAATCAGTAGCATACAACATCATCAATTACTTACCTATACGGGGTGCTATGTGATTTTGAATAAAGCTAAACCTGTATTTGAAATTCATACAAAAATGTTGTGAAAGGTAAACGTTTGACTGCTCAGAATGTTTAGTTCTCCTGTTGTTCTAAGCTGATAACGAGAGGTAGATACTCAAAAAACTGTTTCAGACCATAGTTTTAAGGCCCAAGTTGGGAAAGCAGTATGTCACAAAGTAGCTGTTTGTGTGACATGCTTTCAATGTGCCTTGCAGTAGGTTCACTTAGACCCCCGAGGATTATAAAAAAATTTACTATTTTAGTATATCTTTGGAATAATAAGAGTAAACTGAATCGCTTTAAGTGGGAATCCCATACAAAAAACGTGTTTTTTTTGTCGTTTTTTGCGATAATGGTACGGAACCCTTCGTGCGCGAGTCCGACTCGCAATTGGCCGGTTTTTTTGTTGATAGGCTTGCGCTTGACCACTATCTCACCTGATGGTAAGCGATGAAGTGGTCGACGACGAAGCACGATTGCCTAGAAGATACCTTTTCACTCTTGACTTAAAGATTCTCAGGTTGTAGCTATCAGGCAATACAGACTCCGGCAGGGAATGCCACTACTTTGCTGCACGCATTATAAAAGTACTAGCTTATGCCAGCGGCTTCACCCGCGTTAATGTCGAAAATTATACCAAAGGAACATATGCCCGGGATCAAAAGTATCCTATGTGCTATTCGAGGCTACAATCTATCTCTGTGCCAAATTTCATCCAGATCCGTCCAGCCGTTTGAGCGTGAAGAAGTATCAAACTCAGTCACAAACTTTCTCCTTTATAATTCACAAAATTTCTCCTCCGTAATTTTTTCTATAGCGTGCATCACTCATGCCTTTTATGAAACGGGGCAAACGGGATCTCTCGAACGTAATAGGTACCGCTTGAAGCCAACGTTGTTGGTAAAATACAAGATACATCCACATAGTTTGCATTTATAAAGGCTATTGAAGTGAAAATAGATACTAAACCTAATTTTACAAAGGAATCCAACTACCTTAGGATCAAGCTTACTCAGGGATGGTAAATGTTTCTTAGCAATGCTTATGATGTAGAGTAGGAGAACTCAAACCATCTATAGCTATGACTGACAATTGGTTTTTACGGACCTTAACCTTTCTAGCTTTAAACAAATAAAGTTTTATATCCTTATAAAACTTTATTTATTTTTACCACTAGTTTACTACCTACCTTCATCAAAAAGCACCGTAAACGAAATGTGGTACAGTAAAACAAAACTCTATTCAAAGGCGCTTACGAACATTACGCACAATGTCATTGAAACTACAATTTGCAAATTACATTTGGAAAGGCTTAACGCAAATACTGTAACAATGACATTCTGTATAGCTTGTGAAGACAACGGTACCTACGGACCTGAATAGTGGAATTAGCCCATTGTGTAATTGAAAATGACTTGCAGAGCATTGTTCAGTACCTACTTTTGTTAATTAGATATAGAACAACCATCTCAAGAAAGCGGATGAATCGTAACAAAATGACTCTTATTTCGACGTCATAAAAGTCACGCGTTCGTGAAATAGAACAACTGTATAACAACTACCCTTATTTTAAACAATTTTTATGTAGCAGCTCACAGATATTGTTTCCGGACTAATTTGTAATATTACGGCGGGCGGGGTAGTATTTTTACCCGACAATGGCGAAGCAAAAGGTAGGGTTATATTTTTGGCCGGTATGATGGTGCGTATGTATGTATGGTCATCTGTTCTCTCATAACTTCTAAACTACTTATTATAATTTGACAAATGAGGAGTTGTTGGAAGCGTCATGTTTGTAAGCTGGTTATGGGCTATGCGACGTCACATTACATTTAATATGGCGCACTCTAGGGGGCCCGAAGTCAAGAACAACGAATCAAGATAAATAAGATATTTTTTGTTATTTGGCTCGTCAAGTTGACGTTAACATTCATGAGGACTGTGAAGAGTAGCTACACATCTCTACAAATAAATAACAGTAAAGTCTCTGTTAGTTATGTCAAAATAACAGCTTTTATTAAATGCATAATAATATGAATGTATCTATAAATGGTAGGTACTGTCGATTAGTAAACTTATAATAGACAAGTTAGTCGATAGTTGATTAAGTTAGTAAGTAAGTTTATGGTTCGTCTAGTGACGTCTTCTTGTCTCTGTCTCTGGGAGAAATATGGCGATGCTAATAAGTATGTTATATTTCTAGTACTGAAGATATAATTAGAAATCTTGCTCCATCTAAATGTGTGTATTCATTGCCTGCCCTGCTTTGAACAGGTATTTTATTAAAAAATAACTATTTTACAAAAAAAATATACAACAGACTTCCAAATAAAAATACTACTAAGTGAAAACTAACTTCAATTTCGGAAGTCGGTGTTCCTGTTTTTGTTTCTTCTGTTTTGTCGCCGATTGCCGAAATTGAAGTTATTTTTCACTTTGCAGTATTTCATTTCGAAGTCGGTTGTATTTTTATGTACTTCACTTTTTAGTGGTGGTAAATAATGGGACAGTTCTTTAGTAAGGTTACCTATATTTCCCAAAGTTATGCCAGAATAGATTACACGAATAACATGAAACTTGAACGTATCCGATGAAATGAGGGTTTACCAGGGCAGAGCTGTACAAATACAGCGTACCCATTTAGAGCGTACTGATGTAGTCTTGCTTTTATGTTATGAAGTGGTGTGAACAAAAAACAAAGAAGCGATTGTAGCAATCCCGGACGATTTGCCGTCATTGATTGAAGAGTCCTTTTGTATTTATCCGAAGTTCTTCATCAGATCTTCATTATACTCAAATGGGATCAATTCGGGCACATATCTTTCAAAAATTTAAATCGGTGAACATACACAAAAAACAAATACGGCAGTCGAACATAGAATCTTTTCCTTTTAGGAAAGTCGGTTAAAATAGGTACCGACTTTCGAAATTGAAGTAATTTTTTTTCCTTTTTTAGGGTTTTTGTTGGGAATTCGGTTGTATGTTTTTGTAAAAAAATTGCATTTAAATATTTACCGAAAAACCAGGGAGACCTAAAAACGAATGAACGTTCCCGGATGACAGCGATGTGGATGAGTACTTCGACGCCTAAGTGTACCTTTCTTTTGTATATAGTGTAAGTAGTTAGTTTAATTTTAAGATTGTAAAGTTTACTTTTGTTTAGTGTTTAAGTATGTACATATATAATATCTTTAGATACTTAAATTATTCCCATTTAAAACGAATTATTCGTTGAATCATACCCGTTGCTGAAGTTCTAGAACGGAAATTCAAACGATATTATAACCGGTATGTAACGGCTATACAATTAAACCTTAAACCTATCAGTATGGCCGCCTTCCATCGGAAAACCGCGGCAGTCCGCACCAGTCCGATGGACGGCGGCCACTCGTGAAATGCCTGTACCTATTTGCCAAAACATTGAAAATAATTTTTGATTGTAATTTTTCTAGCAATTGGCAATAAGATTATTTTTAGTGCCTAGAATTTGGTGCTAGGGATTAAAGAAATGTTAGGCATCGTTGTTTGTGTTTTTAGTTAGAAATAGAGACTGGATGGCAATAAGAAAGTTGATAAAACTGATGGGGAAATATGAAAAAGGATTCTTATCTTCATAGTAAGGTAAGAATTTCAGACTGTCATCGACAAAGTTTTCATAGACAGGTTGGAAAGAAGGAGTTCTCTATAGGTTATAATATTACTTGCTTTAACTGTTGTAGTGTTTCACACTTCATTTATCCGTATTATTATATTGGAACATATATCCTCTTGAATAAAGTAGGTACTGCCACAGATAACATAATACTAGCATACAGATGCCTCATCCCATACAAAGAAACCGTGCTGACGTAACTAGCGTTTTTCATCTGATTATACCGATTACTTTTTGTACATCGATCGCGTTCGATTCCATTCCACGGCGATAGATAGATCATGATCATCTTCCATATCCGTGGAACGGAATCGAACGCGATCGAAATAATCAGTATAATCAGTACAGTACGTAGGCACGGTTTCTTTGTATGAGATGAGACACCACTAGTACTACTTAGGTAGGTACAATAAAACAAAGTAGGTATATTCGTATATAAATTTTATTTATTTCATACTTCATTCTTCTATTGCACATCATCATCATCATATCAGCTGAAAGACGTCCACTGCTGGACATAGGCCTCCCCCAAGCGTCACCACATTGACCGATTACAAACACTATTGCACATAAAATAAATTAAAGCCGTTATATTCTAATGATTCAATTACATTAAATTTTATTTAAAACAATTATTTATTTAAATTTCTGAATATATAACTATACACAGGAACATTTATCCAACTTTATGTAGATGCACATAAACCTAAAACTATACCTACTCACTGTACTAAACCTAAAATACACACACACACATACATACATAGGTACACATATTTACACACACTACACATATACATACAATACACATATATATTTGTACATATATTTTAAAATTTGCATTAAAAATGTCCACACACTAAACATGTCATATACTGCTTCGGCAGCGTCCGCAGACTCCGGCAGCCAGTTGAGCTCTTAGAGCAGTCACCTTCTTTTGAAGAAAAGAAGCTTGATAGGCGAGCCGAAACTCCCGCAGCTTCTTTCTGTCGCGGCTCTGCTTGGCTGCGAGGTTGTTACGCTCTCGTTGCTGCTTGTAAGCGTCGTCGGCAGTCCGGCTCGTCTGCACCAGCCTCCGCATCCTCGGGTTGCTACCCAGCAGGGTCCCACCATTCTTGGCCGCCATTGCTTGCAGGGCATCTCGTTCAAACGCCTGATATTCCTCGTCATCTAATAATGATGAGGAGTCGTAGATCTGCTGTGACTCCTCAGACGGCGAGGGCGCTGTGGGTCTGCTTTCCGTCCAGCTCCCAATTGAGTCGGGAGACACCATCGATGTTGTTGGTACTACATATATCAATGCAGGCTGGTACGGATACGTGGCGTAGTACTGGGATTCCGTGTATGATGGATATCCATATCCCGCACTGGAACCGGCTGACGGAGATGGATAGATAGGAGCACTAGACGCGGGGACCGGAGTCGCGGTCTCAACCTTCACCGTGGGCTTACTCAAGTCCAAGGGAGCGTCCAGCGCGTAAGGAGTCCACAGAGACATTTTGAGTACTTGTCAAGTTGACGTGTAAATCACGAATGCAGTCTACGAGTATGCTAACGGATGAGTATTGTTTAAAAGAGGCGGGGCCTAAAAGAGCCCCCCGATGGAAGGGATGAGAGCAGGTAGCCACCTTAACGAACCTCGAGTGACGGAAGATTTACGAGTCTCTTTGGGGTTTTTTTGAATGGAGTAAATTAACACAACGGTAAAATGAAATTCGAAGTGACTACACAGTACACACACTAACAAGTCGCTACCGATTTTGTTTGTCAGCGAATACAATGTTTTGATTTTTGAGTCAATATGGACACATTTATTAATTAGGCTAGGTAATTACCTAATGGTTCAAGTAGATACTTCAGAAAAAAAAACAGTTCCACATGTAGGCAGTACTAATATCTAATCTGCAATCTAGAGGAACTAGAACTAGGTTGCCTGGAAGAGATCGCGGCATGCGATAAGGCCGCCCATTGTATATGTATTGGACTTAAGTTTCATTTTATTAATGTATTTTATGGTGTACATATAATAAATAAATAACTGTTGTGGATAATCTCTATCAATAGGGTCGTATCAATCCACAAATATAAATGTAGATCTCATCATCATCTCATCTCATCAATGTTAGTAGTTTGGCTTGTTTGTTGTATAGTTTTTATCTGTAAGGAATATAGATGGTGTTAATTCTGCTACATCATACCTATAGGGTATTCCAATTCGTAACTTTACCGGTTCTAAGTAATCATAGAGGATTATAGTGGCATAACATTGGCTGCATGCGACGGGAAACTTACAATTTGCTATAATATGTACTAAGTTCTTTTATTGCGAGATTCATATCCATTATACAATAGAACTAGTACAACATCGGAAATACAACTTACCTATTGAGTCACACAATGCGAAAATAAATCGACGTTCATATCCAAATCCTAACCGCGACAGTTGCGACATTATAAACGCATTGATGATTCGTATGAAAGCGTGCGCCGGACAAGCGATTATTTCTTTGAATTTGTTTTATGGTTTCTGTGCTGAATTTACTGTCCGAACTTTGAAGAAGCAATAGCCGTATTAATTTATCTCGCTTGAACAGAACTGAGCAAGGTGAAATATTGACCTTTTTTATTTTATTTCACTTTCGCAGGTATTGAAAACGATTACATTATTACTAGTGCACAGTTGTCACGTGATCCTGGCTCTAACAACATTATGCGCGTGGCGGCCATGTTGGCTGATGGCGGCTACCGCGCCGGTGAGGGGTCAAACTAACTGAGAGTGTTTGGGTGTTGAAAGCCTTTGTGTTATCTTTGCGCACGCGACTGTTGCACTTATTGTGAGCGAAATTAAATTATTATAATAGTTATGAGCTCAATATTGTCCAAGCTGTAAAAATGGAGATCATAAATAAATACCTACTATGTATGCACGGATGCACCTATATAAATGTATACTTACGGATTTGAAAGATTGTTAATATTGGGGTTTTCAGAAAGATTAGCTAGGTTTGGTTTTTGAAGAGATAACATTGTGACCATCATGGCATGTGTTATAAATTACTGAAAAATAAGAAACAATTTTAACAACAGAAGACAATAGTAATATTGCTCCGACAGACGTCTATCCTTCGGAGTAATATTACTATTGTCTCTCCGTGTCGGCTCTAGTTCAGCGTAGGTAGGCCTGAATAACGGTTTTATTGTTCCAAAGAAAGTTCTATTTTGCCTATTTGCTAAATAAAGCATTGTCTTAGCATAAAATGGTTGAACCTTTTTGCGGATTATACAATTTGCATATTGTTAAGTTTGCAGCCTTTGCAGGGTTTGTTTCGAGAATGATGACTTGCTCATAATATTGAACTTAGTACTACAATAACCCTCTTTTGTTGTCCCTAGAGGATAAAGATCTATTTTGCATACATACAAAACGTCGCATTGTCTTCCGCGTAGCATACAAGGAAGTAATTCCGTAAGAAATACACTACAATACAAATGATTCAATTTGCATGTGGCGTATCCAGGGTTTGTGCCGACAATGTTGACTTGCACTAATATTAAACAATAAGTGTGCCTGAATCAAACATGGTGTGTTTTAAGCGTCCGTTACCTGAGTGAGTCTGTTTATATTGAGGAAATCTAAGAATTAAATTGAAATTGATTGAAAGTACTGAATAGTAATAGGTACTCTTAATATTGAACTATGCAGCCATTCAATTGTAGTTTATGGTAAGGAGAATGTTATTCAAAAACAGTTTAAAAGTAATTAGTGGCATTTAGCTTCCATACCGACTTTTTTTGGCACTGTAGAATATCATCTAAAGTATTGCGTCTGCTATTGTCATAACTAAACCGATATGTTAGTGACAAACGAACACACACTGTAAAAATATCAATGTAATCCATACCTCATTTCCGAGGGAATAAAGTTCGATATCTTCTGAATGGGCTGCAGCATAGGCGGCCCACTTGTTCAGAAGATTAGGCGACAATCTTCTTTGTGAGTGCTGGTGGTCTTTGTGATTGTACAATCACAAAGACCACCAGCACTCTGTCCCCTGGGTTAGAAAAAATATCTTATGATGCAAAATCATTCGAGTGTCACTCGAAAGAAAAGAAAAGCCTTTGAAGCGCCGAAAATAATAAGTAGATCATACTGAATGTTACAAAGTAGGAATCACTTTCTTACTCACATAGTATTTGAATAGGCAAGGAGTTATCCGCATGAATGATCCATCGTCTGATGGTGCTCGATGAATTTCAGGTGAAGGGATTCGTAGTAAAGCACTCTGTAGTCTAGATTAGTATTTACGCAAAACTTGGCATACAGGTAGAAACGTACAGCCAATTAATTTGTTTGTGAAACACACGGTAGTGGCTTAGATTAATTTTATAATGTCGGTCCATTCTATTCTTCTTCTTAATTATCTCTATTCAAGATCATTTGTTTCTTTTACTAAGTAAAATGCTCCACACAAGCTTCGAATATTTCGCACACCTATTCCTGTACAAAGGCGTGCAAACTGGCCAGCTACATTGACATGTCGATCAAAGCAACACTTAAGTCACAGGTTTATGCAAAACGAATGGCGAGCCTCCACAATTACGGGGATGCTTCGAAAACTCGTCACGCCAATATCAAATACCTTTTTTTTTTATATAATCTATAGGCTCGCGTTTGACCACTATCTCGCCTGATGTTAAGCGATGACATGGTCTACGGTGAAGCACGCTTGCCTAGAAGAAACCTATTCACTCTTGACTTAAAAACCCCAAGGTTGTAGCTATCAGGGAACAAAGACCCCGGAAGGGAATTCCACTCCTTAGCTGTACGCACAATGAAAGTATTAGCAAAACGCTTTGTGCGTATGGGAGGGATGTCCACCATGTACCGATGGCGCATGGCCGTACGTCTTGTCGTCCGATGATAACTGTTTTATTTCAGCCCTTTTTAGTCCTTTAGAAAACCACTTTTTTGCGTCATCTGCCTTCCTTATTCCCACTGATGAAAGCTCAATATCGTGTGATATGCTGCAATATGTGTTTTTTTTTTGACGAAACATAATTTGCAATTGTAATCCTGTATGAGTTAAGCCAATGGTTCCTTTGCACCTGCTTTTCGTTGTGAAACTGAAGCTTTTATCTTACTAATTTATGTATTATAAATGTAAATGTTTGGATGAATGCGTGTATGAATGAATGTGTGTATGAATGGATGTATGTTTGTGACTCAATCACTACAAACCGCCGGACGAACGGCTAAAAGGATCTGTATGAAATTTGAAGAAGACCAACTCAGCGAACTGCACGTGTGTGCTGGTGCGCCTGTCCTACGGCAAGGAGATGGTGGCATTCGTGCCCAGCATCGGACACAACCTGCGGGAACAACATTGTGCTCATCAAGGTCGGCATTAGGCTACACCACCATCTATACTTACTCATTATATTTAACTATCTGTCCAATCGGCATGAATTAAATAAATTACCAGCCCGTTACTGTCCCACTGCAGTAAAGAGTAAAACAAAAATATTCATCCTCAGGGTGAAGCAAATACATTAATTTGTTGATATTATAATTAATTACCTAAAAAAAAAAAAAACTTTTATTTCGGACCAAACATTTGTACATACATTATAAACCTGCCAAACTGCGTGACAGTTTGTCGGCAGGATTAGCGCTTGTCTTATTAACATTTGGTATCAATTATAAACATCTAAGTAGGTAGATACCACAGAACAAAAAAAAACGCCGATACAACTATTAATAGACGGTAAGAATGTTAACATTAGCATTTCAGCAACCGCGCGGGCCGCCGCCGTCGGCACACACACCGGCGACGGCTCGCGCCGCGCATGCTGTTTCAGAATACAATGCAACAAGATGCTCAATGACATTGCCGCAACACGCGACAACAATTAACAACTCAATATTATCAACTACTGCCGCACGCCGCGGCAACGTCATTAAGCAGTTCAGTTTTTAATTTAATTTTTAGTGTTCGCTCACTAATGCCACCACTATCCTTTCTCAGCCAGTCGATATTATTATAAATCGTAGGGGTCAAATATTTGTTGGTTCTTTTGCCATAGTAATTTTAACTGGTGCTCTAACGAATTTACGTTCTCTAACGCTCCTAGTATTGTAAGCGTTTTGCACTTGTACTTTAAATTGGTCGTTAAAGAACTGCTCCAGAACCATCAAGTACTTGACCTTCTCATGTACGGGAAGCACCTCACATACAACAAAAAGTCTATCATAATTTTCTTTACACTCAAGCTTCAGTTTTGGGTTAACCAGGTATTTCATAAATCGAACTTGGAGTGATTTTGTACTGTTCAGGTAGGTTTTGAATGTACGGCCATAAGTATTTAAACCATAGCTCAGCAGAGACTCGGCGAGAGCGAAATAAATCACACGCAGCGTTTTCCTACTCAAAGGTGCCTTCAGGATATAGAATTTACTTAACACTGACCTAAGTTTCGTACACACTGTGTCAACTTGTGTCTTCCAGTTCATGTGTCGGTCTACCCACAGACCTAGATATTTAAACTTACTGACATACTCCAGCTGCTGACATACACAGTCGACATTTCCGACGTGCATGCAATCGTACGTGTGGCCCACGATACCTATATCCCTAGTAACGACCACCTTTTTTGCCACCAGGTTGTGCGGCGAATGCACACGCATCACTTTTGTCTTGCTTAGAATTAATATGATACCGTTATCGTGGGTCCACCGGGTAATATTGTCAAAGTCTGCTTGCAACACATCCCTGACCTCCTGTATAGACTTAGAGGAGTACATAAGACACATGTCATCTGCATACATATAAACCCGACACTTTCCAACTACATAACTGACGCTATTGACATGCATGACACCAACCGGTCCATATACGGAACCAGTCGGAACGCCAAGATTAACCGCAGCTTCTTTACCAGCCACGCCAGAAATGCAGGTCTGCAGGGTTCTGCCACTCAAGTAATTCCGGAACCACGTACCTGTTCGCGGGCCCTCTGATCCCACACTCATCCATGGCCTGCAGCAACACCTCGTGGTCCAAAGTGTCAAACGCCTTTTTATAATCAATTAACAGCGCCAACACCTGATGACCCTGGTCTAGACTACGATTCATATCTTCCGAAAACTGTGAGAGAACTGATATTGTGCCACGACCGCGCCGAAAACCATGTTGCGCATCTGACAGTATATGATTCTGCTCTAAGAAATCGCCAACCTGCCCGACTACTATTTTATCCAATATTTTATTAATTACAGATAATATAGCGATGGGCTTATAGTTAGCGTAATCTGAGTGCGCACCCTGTTTATTATTATTTATTATTATTATTAAGCCTTTATTGCCAACATAATTGTATACAATTCATTATTAGTAGTTTTTAGCATGCAATTAAATATATTAACATTGTAAGTATTCCATTATTATTTTTATTATTATTTATTTTATTTTATTACTATTCTCAATTTTTCCCATCTAATTTGATGTCGGCGTGTCCTTGTGACACAAAGGCCTCCTCCAGCTCTTTCCATTCTACTCTTGTGTGAGTTAATCTATGCCACAGTGTACCCGCATTCTTTTTTATGTCATCAGACCAACGTTTTCTTTGTCTTCCTCGTTTCCTTTTTATTTGAAATCTAGGGGTCCATTCTGTAATATCTTTCGTCCATTTATTCCTGCTCTCTCTCATCATGTGGCCTGCCCATCTCCACTTAAGTTTTTTGGTTTTGACTACGACATCTTCTAGTTTCGTGATTTGTCTTAAATCTATAGCTCTCTTTCTGTCTCTTATTGTGTAACCCAGCATACTCCTCTCCATGGCTCTTTGGCACGTGGTCAGTTTTTGATTTTGTTTCTGTGTGTTGGCCCAGGTCTGGCAACCATAAGTGAGGATTGGCAATATGCATGTGTTGTACACTTTCCTTTTCATTGCAATAGTATATTGTTTACTTTTTAGCACTTCTTTGAGAGACCAGAACCGTTTCCATGCATTGGCTACACGCCTTTCTATTTCTGTATCCATATGGTTGTTGAAGGCAATAAGTTGGCCTAGATATATGTAGAAATTTACATATTCTATTTCTTCCTGATCTATAAATATGCTTATTTGGGATCTATTTGTTATTATTTTAGTCTTTGTTTTGTTCATTATTCCTTTCTGCTCTCACTTGACAAATCTTGGAGCATGTTGTTAAGGCACTCTGAGTTATCTGTTATAAGTATAATGTCATCCGCGAATCTCAAATGATTCAAACGTGTTCCATTTATGTTAATGCCTACGTTGTCCCATTCCATCTTCCTGATGACTTCCTCTAGCACGTAGGAAAAAAGTTTTGGCGAGAGTGGGTCTCCCTGCCGTACTCCTCTGTGTATTGGGAAATTTTTCCCTTCTGTTTCCAATTTTATTCGTGCTTTGCTGTTTGAATATACATTTTTTATTATCCTTATATATTTGTTTTCTATCCCTTGGTTTTTCAGGGCTTCCCAAATGTAATGATGTTCCAGGCAGTCGAAAGCTTTCGTATAGTCCACAAATGCCATGTACACTGGATAATCATATTCCTGACATTTTTCAACAAGCTGATTTACCACATGTATATGGTCTATTGTTGCGAATCCCGATCGAAATCCAGCTTGTTCTCTTGGCTGTTGTTCGTCAAGTTTTTTGGTGATGCGTTTTAGTATTATTTTAGAGAACACCTTGTATAAGTTCGACATGAGACTTATTGGACGATAATTTCCTATTTCTAGTCTGTCTCCTTTCTTATAGATGAGTATTATAGAGCTTATTGTCCATTGTGAAGGTATGTACTCCGTTTTTAGGATAAGATTAAACAAGTTGGTCAGTTTTGATGTTGTTTCTGACAATGTCGCTTTCATCATCTCATTAGTTATATGATCAGGTCCGGGAGCTTTATCATTTTTCTGGGTTTCAATCGCATGTTGGACTTCTCTTTCAAGAATCGGAGGGATATCTTCCGTTTCATCTTCGAGGTTTATGTTGCATTTTAAGGTGTTTCCGGTAGAGTATAGCTTCTGGTAATAGTCTGTTGCTATCTTTAAAATTGGCTGTCTTCTTGTTTCTTCCTTGTTGTTTTTGTTTTTTATTTTCGGGACCCATAACGTCGCTTCTCTTAATTCTTTGAGTGCTTTATTAATACCACCAGTTTTAGTAATGTGGTTTTGGATACATTTAATTCTTGTAGGTATTCGACTTGTCTTGTTTTAGATTGCGACCTATTTCCTTGCTTAGTTCAGCAATTTCCTTTAATGTTGTTTTACTTTTCCTATTTTTGAGTAGTTCTTTCCTTTTTTGAATGAGATCTATTGTTTTGGAGCTTAGTGTATTTTTGTTTATCTTTGTCTTGATTACTTTTCTGTAGTACATATTGTTTATTTCCATGTTGTAAATTTCTTGTGTTTTATCTTTTTCTTTGGATGTCGTGATGTTCTGAGACGTTATATCGGCTGCCCAAGCATTTTTCTCATGATAGAAGTGTTTCCTTTGTTTCTTTTGCTGTTTGTGAGATAATATAGCTCGGACCATGCGATGGTTACTATTAAAGTTAAAGTTATTTATTACGCTAACATCTTGAAAGTAATTGGGTCGATTACTAGTTATGAAGTCTATTTCATTACGGTAGGTCCCATCGGGCGATATCCAGGTCCACTTCCTGGCATGTCTTTTCATGAAAACGCTATTTAATATGCTTATATTATTTTCCAGGGCCATATTCACAAGTCTTTCCCCGTTCTTGCTTCTTTTTCCTATGCCGTAGTTTCCCACTACTGACTCTTCACCATGTTGCTGTTTGCCGATTTTGCCATTGAAGTCTCCCATGACAATAATGTTCTTATGAGTAGTCTCTAGTGTGATTGAAAGTTGGTTGTAGAAATCATCTTTTATTGCTTCGTCTGCTGCTTCTGTTGGCGCATATATTTGTACTATAGTCCAATGGTTTTTGTAACCTTGTAGCTGTATATTTAGTACAGCTATTCTTTCAGATACGCCTTTAAATTCTAAGATTTGTTTCTTTAAATGTTTTTTCACCATAAATCCAACTCCATATTGACCCTTTGTTTCACCGATGTAGTACAGGATGTAGTCGTTATGTTCTTCAATACGATTCCCAATTCGTCTTACTTCGCTAATACCGAGAATATCCCATTTGATTTTACTCAAAGCTATTTCTAGTTCGAGGAGTTTTTCTGTTGTCCTTAATGAAAGTGCGTTTAGAGTGGCTATATAGATATTATTTGGTTTTTCTTTTGGTATTTCATTTGCTGGAGGGTGGCGGTCTTCTGTCCCCACGGTGACCAACCGGCTTGGGGTGCATTTTTCAGTTTTTGTATATGTAGTTTTGGTATTTGTTATTCTAGCTTGGTTCCGGGTGCCGGTGGTCATTATAGGTTTTTTGGGGTCTCTGTCAGTGAGGCAGATCTGCTTCGTTCCACGTATTTAAGAATGTTGGGTTTTAGGATTTCTTTTCCCTTGGCGGATGTAGTAGCTGGTCTGCTTGACGGGTTGTCTTTTAAGTCTATTTTCTTCTGAGATGTTCAATTGGGTGAGTCATGTCCTTCTCTTTTCCTTTTGTCTCTGTTTACTCCCATTGGTCCTTTTATTATTATTTTGTCATGTTTTAAAAAGGCTATATTTCCTTTCTTTCTTTCTTCTTCCACTTGTATTTGTAGTTGCTTCCGCTTTTCTAACATTTCCTTTGAGTAATCTTCTTTTACATATACACCTGGTGGCAGCTTTGACTTGTTTTTCAAAATCAAGTGTTTTTTCCATAGAGATGTGATGGAAAGTACGACAGGGCGGTTCTTAACATTTTTATCCTTGCCAATTCTATAAATGTTGCTAATTTCCTGGCTATTTATATGGGTGCCTGACTCTAGAATTGTGTCCTTGACGTGGTCTATAAGTTCCGCTTCTGATTTTTCAATATCTTTAATGCCAAAAAAGACCAAGTTGTATTTTCTTTTTTCCCTTTCCATCGCCTTAAGTTTCTGCTCCAATGTTGATATTTTTTCTTTAAGCATTGTGTTTTCCTCCGTTATTATTTTAAATCTCTCATCCAATGCTTCCATAACATTCTGCGTCACTGACACTGTTATGAGTTTGGTTTGCTGGTTCAATTTCTCATCCAGTTTTAACAACAATAATTCCATACTTTTGTCCATTTTTCGGTTTATTTACTGACAACACTGGTAGAAGTAGTAGTTTAAATTATTGTGACTTGCAACACTCACTATGTCGGTGTCAAAATGACGTTGTTGCTAACTGACTGATTTGTTGGTTATGTTGGTGGCACTGCTTACTGTTATGACTTTCACTTTTAGTTTATCTTGTTGAATTTTATATTGCACTTTTTATTCCAAGGATATTGTTTCGCGCTTTGTTCACTTATTTATTTCGTTTTCTATTGTCTGTTTTGGTGGATTTTGTGTTGTGACACTATTATTTCACACTTATTACACTAGTATTTGTTTAATATTTGCGGAGGACTTTGACGTACGTGTTTATGCTACGAACACCGGCGGAACACCCTGTTTATATATAGGCCTAATTAAAGCTTTTTGTAACTTTAAATCATGTTTCTATCTTATAGGAAGTGATCAAATAATTATTTATTAGCTTCCAAAATATAAAAATAAATGGGTATCCATGTCCTAATATCGTGTGTATCACACTCCAGATTGAAGGTCAGTCCCGGAGTGAAGCCGAAGTGCGTCCGCGGCAAGTACGACCTGCCACAGGCGATCAAGCAGAAAGTGTAAATAACTAGTTCTAGTACAATATAGTGATAGATTAAGAATATCCAGACGTTTTTATTTAGATACAGCTATTATCAGCGGCTTCGCTCGCGTGAAAGTAGTAAATTATTCCAAAGGATCGTTTATCGCGCAGATACATACATACAGGAACCCGCGCGCTTTGATTCTATTGGACAACACTCGCTTGCGGAGAGGTGCGCTTGCGCAAGCCATGCCTTTTTAAACACAGCGTGTTTATGTGATACAAATATGTAAGTTCTGAACAACCTTGAGCTCTTTCGCCTCTGAAATACCTTTTGCTTGTCCAGAATCTATTTAGATCCGTTACTTGCTAACTCCGTTAGCACTGTATTTAATAAGTTGCGGCACTTGGTACATTTTCTGCATATTTCTTATTGTAGGTATTTTGAGACATCATAGCCTCAGTTTCACAGAAAAAATTTTGGACAATTTATGTAAAAAAAAAGTCGGTGCAACTGGGGGTTAGCCTTGCAAAAAAACGGTGTTCAAGTGATAAAAAGAAAAGAAAAAGATGAGGTTTATTATAGACATTTATTTTGATTCATTTAGAACAATTAGAACAGTCTTTTACTCAAATATTAATATTATATTACATACACAATTTATTGTATAAACTAACTTAATAATTGCACGATATTACGAGAGAGGCGGATACAAGTTTTACAAACATTTACTAAAACAAACTTAAATCTATTTACAACAAACATTATACAGTCTTTCTATAGAAACATTATACTAAAACACTATCATCATTTTCAGCCTTTTAATGTTCCCACTGCTGGGACAAGGGCCACCTCTATGTGAGAGAGTGAATGAGCCTTGCTCTACCGCGCGGGCCCAGTGCGGGATGGTGGATACTAATTATACACTATCTTATTCCAAAAACTCTCAGCACAGACACTGTTGCCGACAGTGAATGCAAACATTGCGCCTCAAGGCTGCTTGTAGCGCAGCCACCTCCTTTATTAAGTAGTCCACAGTCTGAGCCGAGTGATGATCTCTGAGCTTCCTCTACACTATCTTATTCGAAAAACTCTCAGCACAGACACCATTTGCCGACAGTGAATGCAAACATTGCGCCTCAAGGCTGCTTGTAGCGCAGCCACCTCCTTTATTAAGTAGTCCACATTCTGAGCCGAGTGATGATCTCTGAGCTTCCTCTACACTATCTTATTCGAAAAACTCTCAGCACAGACACCATTTGCCGACAGTGAATGCAAACATTGCGCCTCAAGGCTGCTTGAAGCGCAGCCACCTCCTTTATTAAGGAGTCCACAGTCTGAGCCGAGTTATGCTCTCTGAGCTTCCTCCGGTGACGGCTCTGCTTTGCCGCCTCGTTGTTCCGCTCCCGCTGTTTGCGGTAGGCATCATCAGCGCCAGAGTTGTCGGAGGCGGAGCGAACTTGACGGCGCATCCGCGGGTTGTTGCTCAGCAACACGCCGCCATTTTTCGCCGCAATCACGGAGAGCGTATCGGCGTCGGCAATGCGATGAGGCCTCCTTGCTGCAATTTCGATGGGTTTCACGGGCGGAGACGTCGTCACTCGTTGCGGCACTGTCGGGTTAAATTGTACCGATTCGTGTCCTGAAGAACTTCTTCCAGGAGAAAAATATTCCACTGGCGCGATATATCCACCATAAGGCAGATAGTGCGTTGGCACCGAATATTGCGGTGCGTAAATCCCGCTAGAATGCGAGCACTGAGTTTCTCGGTCGGCTGTGATCGACAGGTCCAGAGGGACGTCGTCGGCGGTGTACGGTTTCCACAGAGACATGATTAGGTGCGCGTGCGTCGTTCAAGGGGCGAGCGGTGAATGATGCTGAGCGGTGTCCCCACGCCTTTTTATTTAGACGAGTAAAAGGGGCGGGGCTCGGTGGGTGGGCGCACCCCTAACGCCACTGGGAGGGGCACAGCTATGGGGTGAATTATACATGTGTGCAAATAAAACAAAACTCTATTCAACGGCGCCTACGACCAATACGCACAATGTCATTGGAACTACAATGTGCAAATTACATTTGGAAAGGCTCAACGCAAATACTGTAACAATGACATTCTGTATAGCCTGTGAAGACAACGGTACCTACGGACCTGAAAAGTGGAATTAGCCCATTGTGTAATTGAAAATGACTTGCAGAGCATTGTTCAGTACCTACTATTGTTAATTAGTTAGAGAACAACCATCTCACGAAAGCGGATGAATTGTAACAAAATGACTCTTATTTCGACGTCATAAAAGTCACGCGTTCGTGAAATAGAACAACTGTATAACAACTACCCTTATTTTAAACAATTTGTATGTAGCAGCTCACAGATATTGTGTCCGGACTAATTTGTAATATTACGGCGGGCGGGGTGGTATTTTTACCCGACAATGGCGAAGCAAAAGGTAGGGTTATATTTTTGACCGGTATGATGGTGCGTATGTATGTATGGTCATCTGTTCTCATAACTTCTAAACTACTTATTATAATTTGACAAATGAGGAGTTGTTGGAAGCGTCTTGTTTGTAAGCTGGTTATGGGCTATGCGACGTCACATTAAATTTAATATGGCGTCCTCTAGGGGGCCCGAAGTCAAGAACAACGAATCAAGATAAATAAGATATTTGTTGTTATTTGGCTCGTCAAGTTGACGTTAACATTCATGAGGACTGTGAAGAGTGACTGGAAATCGTTCGGTAGCTACACATCTCTACAAATAAATAACAGTAAAGTCTCTGTTAGTTATGTCAAAATAACAGCTTTTATTAAATGCATAATAATTTGAATGTATCTATAAATGGTAGGTATTGTCGATTAGTAAACTTATAATAGACAAGTTAGTCGATAGTTGATTAAGTTAGTAAGTAAGTTTATGGTTCGTCTAGTGACGTCTTCTTGTCTCTGTCTCTGGGAGAAATATGGCGATGCTAATAAGTCTGTTATATTTCTAGTACTGAAGATATAATTAGAAATCTTGCTCCATCTAAATGTGTGTATTCATTGCCTGCCCTGCTTCGAACAGGTATTTTATTAAAAAATAACTATTTAAAAAAAAAATATACAACAGACTTCCAAATAAAATACTACTAAGTGAAAACTAACTTCAATTTCGGAAGTCGGTGTTCCTGTTTTTGTTTCTTCTGTTTTTGTCGCCGATTGCCGAAATTGAAGTTATTTTTCACTTTGTAGTATTTCATTTCGAAGTCGGTTGTATTTTTATGTACTTCACTTTTTAGTGGTGGTAAATAATGGGACAGTTCTTTAGTAAGGTTACCTATATTTCCCAAAGTTATGCCAGAATAGATTACACGAATAACATGAAGCTTGAACGTATCCGATTAAATGAGCAGGGCAGAGCTGTACAAATACAGCGTACCCATTTAGAGCGTACTGATGTAGTCTTGATTTTATGTTATGAAGTGGTGTGAACAAAAAACAAACAAGCGATTGTAGCAATCCCGGACGATTTGCCGTCATTGATTGAAGAGTCCTTTTGTATCTATCCGAAGTTCTTCATCAGATCTTCATTATATTTAAATTGGGATCAATTCGGGCACATATCTTTCAAAAATTTAAATCGGTGAACATACACAAAAAACACATACGGCAGTCGAACATAGAATCTTTTCCTTTTAGGAAAGTCGGTTAAAATAGGTACCGACTTTTGAAATTGAAGTAATTTTTTCCTTTTTTTAGGGTTTTTGTTTGAGATTCGGTTATATGTTTTTGTAAAAAAAAATGCATTTAAATATTTACCGAAAAACCAGGGAGACCTAAAAACGAATTATTCGTTTAAACATACCCGTTGCTGAAGTTCTAGAACGGAAATTCAAACGATATTATAACCGGTATGTAACGGCTATACAATTAAACCTTAAACCTATCAGTATGGCCGCCTTCCATCGGATTAGCGCGGCAGTCCGCACCAGTCCGATGGACGGCGGCCACTCATGAAATGCCTGTACTTATTTGCCAAAACATTGACAAATAATTTTATTGTTGATTGTAATTTTTCTAGCAATTGGCAATAAGATTACTTTTAGTGTCTAGAATTTGGTGCTAGGGATTAAAGAAATGTGAAGCATCGTTGTTTGTGTTTTTAGTTAAAAATAGAGACTGGATGGCAAAAAGAAATTTGATAAAACTGACAGGGAAATATGAAAAAGGATTCTTGTGTTCATAGTAAGGTAAGAATTTCAGACTGTCATCGACAAAGATTGCATAGACAGGTTGGAAAGAAGGAGTTCTCTATAGGTTATAATATCACTTGCTTTAACTGTTGTAGTGTTTCACACTTCATTTATCCGTATTATTATATTAGAACTTAAATCCTCTTGAATAAAGTAGGTACTACTGCCTCATCCCATACAAAGAAACCGTGCTGACGTAACTAGCGTTTTTCATCTGATTATACCGATTACTTTTTGTACATCGATCGCGTTCGATTCCGTTCCACGGCGATAGATAGATCATCATCATCTTCCATATCCGTGGAACGGAATCGAACGCGATCGAAATAATCAGTATAATCAGTACAGTACGTAGGCACGGTTTCTTTGTATGAGATGAGACACCACTGGTACTACTTAGGTAGGTACTACAATAAAACAAAGTAGGTATATTCGTATATAAATTTTATTTATTTCATAATTCATTCTTCTATTGCACATCATCATCATCATATCAGCTGAAAGACGTCCACTGCTGGACATAGGCCTCCCCCAAGCGTCGCCACATTGACCGATATCAAACACTATTGCACATAAAATAAATTAAATCCGTTATATTCTAATGATTAAATTAAATTAAATTTTATTTTAAACAATTATTTATTTAAATTTCTGAAACTTATAATAATAATTCTGAATAATTTAATATAATTCTGAATAACTATACACAGGAACATTTATCCAACTTTATGTAGATACATATGATCCTAAAACTGTACCTACTCACTGTACTAAACCTAAAATACACACACACTCACACATACATAGGTCACATATTTACACACACTACACATATACATACAATACACATATATATTTGTACATATATTTTAAAATTTGCATTAAAACTGTCCACACACTAAACATGTCATACACTGCTTCGGCAGCGTCCGCAGACTCCAGCAGCCAGTTGAGCTCTCAGAGCGGTCACCTTCTTTTGAAGAAAAGAAGCTTGACAGGCGAGCCGAAACTCCCGCAGCTTCTTTCTGTCGCGGCTCTGCTTGGCTGCCAGGTTGTTACGCTCTCGTTGCAGCTTGTAAGCGTCGTCGGCAGTCCGGCTCGTCTGCACCAGCCTCCGCATCCTCGGGTTGCTACCCAGCAGGGTCCCACCATTCTTGGCCGCCATTGCTTGCAGGGCATCTCGTTCAAACGCCTGATATTCCTCGTCATCTAATAATGATGAGGAGTCGTAGATCTGCTGTGACTCCTCAGACGGCGAGGGCGCTGTGGGTCTGCTTTCCGTCCAGCTCCCAATTGAGTCGGGAGACACCATCGATGTTGTTGGTACTACATATATCAATGCAGGCTGGTACGGATACGTGGCGTAGTACTGGGATTCCGTGTATAATGGATATCCATATCCCGCACTGGAACCGGCTGACGGAGATGGATAGATAGGAGCACTAGACGCGGGGACCGGAGTCGCGGTCTCAACCTTCACCGTGGGCTTACTCAAGTCCAAGGGAGCGTCCAGCGCGTAAGGAGTCCACAGAGACATAATGAGTACTTGTCAAGTTGACGTGCAAATCACGAATGCAGTCTACGAGTATGCTAACGGATGAGTGTCGTTTAAAAGAGGCGGGGCCTAAAAGAGCCCCCCGATGGAAGGGATGAGAGCAGGTAGCCACCTTAACGAACCTCGAGTGACAGAAGATTTACGAGTCTCTTTGGAGTTTTTTTTTAATGGAGTAAATTAACACAACGGTAAAATGAAATTCGAAGTGACTTTTGGCACTAATGAGATCTAATTAATCAAACATTAACAAGTCGCTACTGATTTTGTTTGTCAGCGAATACAATGTTTTAATTTTTGAGTCAATATGGACACATTTATTAATTAGGGTAGGTATTGACCTAATGGCTCAAGTAGATACATCAGAAAAAAAAGCAGTTCCACATGTAGGCAGTACTAATATCTAATCTGCAATCTAGAGGAACTAGAACTAGGTTGCCTGGAAGAGATCGCGGCATGCGATAAGGCCGCCCATTGTATGTGTATTAGACTTCAGTTTCATTTTTATTAATGTATTTTATGGTGTACAATAAAGCATATAATAAATAAATAACTGCTGTGGATAATCTCTATCAATAGGGTCGTAACTAACCAAAAATATAAGTGTAGATCTCATCATCATCATTCTCATCTCATCAATGTTAGTAGTTTAGCTTGTTTGTTGTATACAATGATTGGAAAATATAAGCATTGTTAAGTTAGATGTAAGTACGCTTAACATATGCACAGTATGAATTGCAAAAGTGTCTGAAATAGAGATTAATTATTATCAAATAATATTGATGGCCTATTTTTATCTGTAAGGAATATAGATGGTGTAAATTCTGCTAAATCGTACCTATAGGGTATTTCAATTTGTAACTTTACCGGTTCTTAGTAATCATAGAGGATTATAGCGACATAACATTGGCTGCATGCGACGGGAAAACTACAAACATAACAAACTTTAAATTCTCTTGCAGGTACTTTAAAGTAGGTATATAGTTTACTGTTTCGGCATTGCGGTCATCTTCTATACTATGTATAATATTATAAAGTTGAAGAGTTTGTTTGTTTGTTTGTTTGAACGCGCTTATCTCAGGAACTACTGGTTGTAATTGAAAAATTATCCCATTTATCGAGGAAGGTTATATAGGCTATATAACATCACGCTACGACTAATAGGAGCGGAGCATAAATGAAAAATGTTGAAAAATGTTGAAAAAACAGGAAAAAAATATCTTTTTTGAGAGCTTCCATTGCGTGCGCTGCGTAAACGGTTAAAGTTACGTAATCAGTTGACGGGAGCGAAGCCGCGGGGGACAGCTAGTATTTTATATTCTTCTAGAACTTTAACTCTGTTAATATCTTTGACCATTACATAAGGGATGTTCTCTGCATCATCTCTATGGACAGATTGCATTGCGGTACAAATACTTTTTGGACACAGCTGCATTGTTTTTTTTTATTAATTTAAATTTATAAAAAAAATGTAACTACGAGCTTTATTCGGACAAGATTGGAGTTTAATTTTGAGTAAATATGTGATGCAAAAGTATCAGATCGTCAGTTGTAGCAGTACCCTTCCGGGTTCAGGTTTTATTATTATTGGGAGCGCTTTCTGACCTTCTATAAAGATTTTTTCTGAAAGACAAGAATTTTGATGATTTTGTAATTCAATCGATTAACTTACTTTAGATATTTCATGGATTATAAATACTACTTGCAGCTGCATAAACAATAACAGTTGCACTATTTTTTTACCTGGCCGTCCAAATGTATTTTCTCATAGTTTGTGAATTGTTTTAATAGAAGATAAAAAGCTGCACTTTAGGACCAACTTACTAAGCCAATAAAATAACCGGTGGTACGGTACTTATAAAACCATTTTGTTTTAGTAGACTAGCTTTGCTATAATATGTACTATGTTCTTTTATTGCGAGATTCATATCCATTATACAATAGAACTAGTACAACATCGGAAATAGAACTTACCTATTGAGTCACACAATGCGAAAATAAATAAATCGACGTTCATATCCAAATCCTAACCGCGACAGTTGCGACATTATAAACGCATTGATGATTCGTATGAACGCGTGCGCCGGACAAGCGATTATTTCTTTGAATTTATTTTATGGTTTCTGTGCTGAATTTACTGTCCGAACTTTGACGAAGCAATAGCCGTATTAATTTATCTCGCTTGAACAGAACTGAGCAAGGTGAAATATTGACCTTTTTATTTTATTTCGCTTTCGCAGGTATTGAATTCGTATAATCGATTACATTATTACTAGTGCACAGTTTTCACGTGATCCTGAATGTAACAACATTATGCGCGTGGCGGCCATGTTGGCTGATAGCGTCCGTGTTGGCTGATGGCGGCCACCGCGCCGGTGAGGGGTCAAACTAACTGAGAGTGTTTGGGTGTTGAAAGCCTTTGTGTTATCTTTGCGCACGCGACTGTTGCACTTATTGTGAGCTAAATTAAATTATTATAATAGTTAACTCAAATTATGAGCTCAATATTGTCCAAGCTGTAAAAATGGAGATCTTAAATAAATACCTACTATGTATGCACGGATGCACCTATATAAATGTATACTTATGGATTTGAAAGATTGTTAATATTGGGGTTTTCAGAAAGATTAGCTAGGTTTGGTTTTTGAAGAGATAACATTGTGACCATCATGGCATGTGTTATAAATTACTGAAAAATAAGAAACAATTTTAACAACAGAAGACAATAGTAATATTGCTCCGACAGACGTCTATCCTTTGGAGTAATATTACTATTGTCTGTCCGTGTCGACTCTATTTCAGCGTAGGTAGGCCTGAATAACGGTTTTATTGTTCCAAAGAAAGTTCTATTTTGCCTATTTGCTAAATAAAGCATTGTCTTAGCATAAAATGGTTGAACCTTTTTGCGTATTATACAATTTGCATATTGTTAAGTTTGCAGCCTTTGCAGGGTTTGTTTCGAGAATGATGACTTGCTCATAATATTGAACTTAGTACTACAATAACCCTCTTTTGTTGTCCCTAGAGGATAAAGATCTATTTTGCATACATACAAAACGTCGCATTGTCTTCCGCGTAGCATACAAGGAAGTAATTCCGTAAGAAATACACTACAATACAAATGATTCAATTTGCATGTGGCGTATCCAGGGTTTGTGCCGACAATGTTGACTTGCACTAATATTAAACAATAAGTGTGCCTGAATCAAACATGGTGTGTTTTAAGCGTCCGTTACCTGAGTGAGTCTGTTTATATTGAGGAAATCTAAGAATTAAATTGAAATTGATTGAAAGTACTGAATAGGAATAGGTACTCTTAATATTGAACTATGCAGCCATTCAATTGTAGTTTATGGTAAGGAGAATGTTATTCAAAAACAGTTTAAAAGTAATTAGAGGCATTTAGCTTCCATACCGACTTTTTTTGGCACTGAAGTAGAAAATCATCTAAAGTATTGCGTCTGCTTTTGTCATAACTAAACCGATATGTTAGTGACAAACGAACACACACTGTAAAAATATCAATGTAATCCATACCTCATTTCCGAGGGAATAAAGTTCGATATCTTCTGAATGGGCTGCAGCATAGGTGGCCCACTTGTTCAGAAGATTAGGCGACAATCTTCTGTTGTACAATCACAAAGACCACCAGCACTCTGTCCCTGTGTTAGAAAAACTATCTTATGATGCAAAATTATTCGAGTGTCACTCGAAAGAAAAGCAAAGCCTTTGAAGCGCCGAAAATAATAAGTAGATCATACCGAATAATACAAAGTAGGATTCACTTTCTTACTCACATAGTATTTGTTTAGGTAAGGAGTTATCCGGGTGAATGATCCATCTGATGGTGCTCGATGAATTTCAGGTGAAGGGATTCGTAGTAAAGCACTCTGTAGTCTAGATTAGTATTTACGCAAAACTTGGAATACAGGTAGAAACGTACAGCCAATTAATTTGTTTGTGTAACACACGGTAGTGGCTTAGATTAATTTTATAATGTGGGTCCATTCTATTCTTCTTCTTAATTATCTCTATTCAAGATCATTTGTATTTTTTTCTTAATCTAAGTAAAATACTCCACATGCTCCACACAAGCTTCGAACATTTCGTACAACTCTCCTGTACAGGAAGAGTTGTACGAAAGGCGTGCAAACTGGCCGGCTACATTGAAATGTCAATCAAAGCAACACGCAAGTCACAGGTTTATGCAAATCGAATGGCGAGCCTCCACAATGTCCACAATTGATATAATGTATTACGGGGACTCTTCGAAAACTCCGTCAATACCAAATAACAGTTTTATTTTAGCCCTTTTTGGTCCTTCAGAAATCCACAATTTATTTTGCGTCATCTGCCTTCCTTTTTCCACCGATTAAAGCTCAATATCGTGTGATATGCTAGCAAATATGGATTTTTTTGTAGACAAAACATAAATTGAAATTGTAATCCCGTATGAGTTATGTCAATGTTTCCTTTGCATCTGCTTTTCATTGTGAAACTTAAGCTTTTATCTTACTAATTATAAATGTGAAAGTTTGGATGAATGCGTGTGTGAATGAATGTGTGTGTGGATGTATGTTTGTAACTCAATCACAACAAACCGCCGGACGATTGGCTAAAAGGGTCTGGATGAAATTTGGCACAAAGATAGATAATAATCTAGAAAGACACATACTTTTTATCTTGGTATAAGGTTTCCTTGGGATGTTAAAACTCTTTTTACGCAGGCGAAGCCACAGACAGAAACAAGTAGCTCATAAAGGTGTGCAGAGATGGCAAAGATAATTATGACAATGTTGCACTGTTGTGTATGAGAGTAGTTTTGAGAATGTCTTTAGAAATAACTAGATTGGGGATTACCAACACGATCTTTATAATTTGTGAAATTATAATTGGATACATATTGCCAGCATAGAGTTCCAAGCTCCTTTATTATTTAACCTGAAAAAAAAAAAATCTTGAACACTCTCTTTCTAAAATGGCTCCAAAGTAAAAAACAAATTAAAACCTAATACTTTACTTCACATTGCACACATACAATCATACACACAAAACACACATACAACACAAACACATTTAGGTGTACAATAAAGTATATTCTATTATGAAAGCCTACATGAGCACTTGAGACATTAGAAGTTAGGTTCAGACCAAATTGTTAATTTACTATTCAGTAATAAAATAAAATAAAATAAAATAAAATGAGTCGAGAAGAAACTCCATAGGTATAAGTCTACAAAACCTTTATTGTTGAATTCGACACACCAATATCATCATTCCGGGAGTCTGCTTAATAAGAGAAGCACATAACCGGTCGATGAAGTGTCTCTTGTGGGAGGCTTATGTCCAGCAATGGACATGAGGCTGAAAAGAAGGTATGGTTTAACATTTAGTTACCAATAACTTTACACCAGTTCCAGCACTCCCGGCAGCGCCAGTTTCCGCAGCAGTGTACGCGCCAGCAGCAGCGCAGCCGCCGGGCCTGCTGGCGTGAGCAACGGCCTTGCTCAACCAGATGCACCGCACCAGACCACACATCAAGTTTTCACAAAATAAGGAATCCATTCAAATTCTTTTGCTAAGGTATCTACATCTAAACTATTTTTATTCAGTTTAAATTACTGGAACTAGGCAACTCGCGGATTAATTTAGCGTAGACCCTGGCAACTGCGTGTGTAGCGCGATCAACCCGTCCAAACAGACTTTAAGAAGCACAACGAACAATATTTGGGTTTGTTGATTTATAGGTTCTATTCTTAGATTTTAGCTAAAGTAGAAGTAGTGTGTCAAAATATCTAATTCCACTGTTGTTGTTCTAGGGCGCAGTATCTAACAGTAATAAAGACAACAAAGAAGCCCAACTCAGCGAACTGCACGTGCGTGCTGGTGCGCCTGTCCTACGGCAAGAAGATGGTGGCGTTCGTGCCCAGCATCGGACACAACCTGCGGGAACAACATTGTGCTCATCAGGGTTAGCATTAGGCTACACCACCATCTATACCTACTCATTATATTTAACTATCTGTCCAATCGGCATGAATTAAATAAATTACCAGCCCGTTACTGTCCCACTGCAGTAAAGAGTAAATCAAAAATATTCATCTTCAGGGCGAAGCAAATACATTAATTTGTTGATATTGTAATTTATTCCCTGTTACTGTTATTTTCGTAACTTCAAAGCATGTTTCTATCTTGTAGAAAGTGATCAAATAATTATTTATTAGCTTCCAAAATATAAAAATAGATGGGTATCCATGTCCTAATATCGTGTGTATCACACTCCAGATTGAAGGTCAGTCCCGGAGTGAAGAACGAAAGTGCGTCCGCGGCAAGTACGACCTGCCACAGGTGATCAAGCAGAAAGTGTAAATAACTAGTTCTAGTACAATATAGTCAGTAGTACAGTATAGATTAAAAATATCCAGACGTTTTTATTAAGATACAGCTATTATCAGCGGCTTCGCTCGCGTGACAGAAGTAAATTATTCCAAAGGATCGTTTATCGCGCAGATACGTACTGTAGGGGGGTAGACAGAGGTGTACCGGCAATGAAACATATATTGGTTTAATTATTATATTTTAGCTAATATGAGCCTGCCTTCAGGCGAACAATCTAGATCTATTCTATCATAATTTTATATAAACATCACAAGCGTTCTTATTTTAACTACCTTGCAAAACTAGTTATCTACTGCCAGTCTTACTAAGGCAAATAGGTTGCCTTCTTAGGCAGAGTCCTCACATGAGCTACGCCCCTAAGAATAGACGCGCAGAGTCATACGAGGTGCTTCTATTCCAAGTTTTGAAAGGTAACATCAATCCTACCTTATACTAACCCGAACATTTACCTAACGGAGGAATCACATTTACAATCGAGGTACGACCCTTAAAAGGGGAAGGCTTAAGTCATGACAAACGAGTTATTGGATAATCCAATATAAATATTTAGCTGATATATGTATAAGCATTAATAAATCAACGCAGTCATGCCTGAACCTCCTTGACCAAAACCTCCGAAAAGGGATCAAGGCGTCCTCCCGACACTAACAAAATGATGCGTCAATTCACATCGACCCGGATGGGGTTTAAATTTCTAAAAATTCAGATATGATACAATTTTTCGATCTCGTGCGTTTATCAGGCCAGAGAAGGAAAGGCTGGATCGCATCGAATTCAAATCCTATTCATAGAACTTGCACCAGGATTTAAATTGATAAATATACTTATATTTTTTTTTTAATTAAACAACAGCCATCAACTGGACCAATGATGTCAACTCGACATCCTTTGCAAAGGCTATGCCCCGTTAGCAAAGTCGGTTTCAGTTATGACTAATACCTTAAGGAACCCACTGGGTTATACTATTATCCTGGTTTGAGCCTATGCAGCCCTAATTTCATAACAAATAATCACACATTTCTTCGATGCGTAGCTAATGTTGCCAGCCTCTTCTTCACCCAGCGGCATACAATCCATCAGCATATGCAAAAGAGAAAATTTTATTAATTGGAGATAATATCGATACTATTTTGAAAAGTCGACAAACTATCGATACATTTTCCTACTCCCCCATCCCTATTAGCTTTAGTGAATCAAATTGACAGTTGACATTCCTATTCCATCTTTTTTTTATTCCTATTCCTCGGAAACCTGAATAACCTTAACCTATTCTTATCTATTTAAACCTATCTCGCGCACCGATCTTCCGTCAGCGTAAGATCGGCAACAGCGCATTACAGGTATTTGTATGCATCGCGCCACATTCAGCGGATAACTCGCAGTGACGACGCACGCACAGGATGTTTGACACTGAACGATTTTTTATCGTAGTGCAAAATAGAGTTTGCCTTTGGGACTCTAGAGAAAAGCCGGATAGAACTGCACAACAGCAATACATCAAATGATTGTATGGACATACGATAATATTCGAATGCTTTATCTGGATTAAGTCTTAGTTGCATATACAGGGTATGGAATTGCCCAATTTCTAGTCGAAGAGTATTTAAGGGATGAACCCAATATTTACGCTTTCTTCTTCTAATGCCTCATAAATAGCTATCACTTCTATCGGATCCATCACGAATTCACGACCACACCGTATAAGCGCAGGCAGGCAGCCGACTGATGATCTGCCACTGAATATTCAGTGTGGCTGGTACCGTATAGAACGGATTGACCGCCGCGGAAGTTCGGCGACGGAATTTCCGTCTAGTGTGGCAAAGGCCTTATTCTCAATTTAGCTTTTCTATCATATCGCGTGTTTCTGTTTAATCTGTGCCTTTTTTTAATTATCTATGGCACAACGTGTCAAACTATTCCTTAGCTCATGACATTCTACATAATGAATCATGTCAATATTATTTCTGTTTATCTGTAACGGACCTTATAACTCCACATACCATTCTGTATCCATGGTCCGGCCTAACTAATCTGTGGCTAGTATAAATAAATCTAATTCTAATGTAATGAACACTGTGCTTTATTGTGTTGTTTATAGCACTATGTGTCGAACCAATTTTTTTATGACCACTAAGCTTTACTTTTGACAAGGTTTTGTCACTTGTGCTTTTTATATTATCTGTGGCACTATGTGTCAAACCATTTCCTAGACTGACAACTATGCTTTTTATCATTTATTTCCCTTATGGGTTTATAAATAAATATTTCTTATTAACATTTTATTGTTTCAGACTTAGTCCTTATGGATTTGTATTTGAGACTTTGTCTGCTATTTCAAAAGCTAATCCTATTTTACAAATAAAGACAAGACCGAAGAGTATTTAATTTCACCAACACATATACAGATAAATCATTAAAATAATAAATTGCATTAAGTTTCTATCGATGCCCAGCGCACATCGCATATTCCTTCTAGTTTGGATCGTATTCATTTGCTCGACATGAAAAGAAAACATTGGTTAATAAAGCACAAAATATAAGACATCACAACAATCACATCATGTTACCTAACAAATTATTTACACAGTAATAATGAATTGTTTACTACACTTTATACCTAATCTTCTTTCTATAAAATTTCCAAAACTTGCATTTTACGAGTTTTATTTGTTTACTGTGAACATAATGCAAATATTCTAATGCTATATTACACCTAAGGCAGAATTGAATTGGATTTTTATTTACAACAATCATAGTCATCTTCTTTCTACGAAACCTTGCTCCCCAAGAAGTTTTATTATAAACTCTTTTGTATTTAACTCGGATCATAATCTTTTTAATGATCGCCTTCTTTGAATGTATGTCGGCGCAATAAGAAACCTTATTAAAGACTCCTTTAAATTTCTTACGAATAACTTTCGGTTGAGAAAAACTTTTCTTAAATGCCGTCAAATCATTTCTTTTCAAAATGACATTTATAAATTTCTGTTTTATGTCAGATTGAATTTTTTCAATTTTATTTCCAATATTATGGTTGAAATCAATGTGATTCTGCATGTTAATATTCGAAACAAAACTTTGGCATTCAGATGGAACTGCAACTCGTTGTTCTGATGGAATCTGAACATGGTTCTCTGAAAGATAATCGGAATTATCGGAGCAAATTGGACTGGACCGATACAATACAATACCCTCGTCCGCACATACGCTGCTGGGTAGGGGCTCCAACACGTCGTCAGCTGGGCCGTCCGAGCGCTCGCCCTGGAACGTAGACTCCACCTCAAACTTGTCATCGACGGGGCTGTCGTCTCTGCTGGACTGGTCAACATCGTTCTCGAACAAGCAGCTCTCTCCGTCGGCGTGATCAACATCGTCAACAATTTCGTCGGCCTCTTCGTCAACGCTTTCTTCACTGCACTGAATATTGTTTTGTGTTTGATCGTCCTTTATCACGATACTAGAAAATAAATGTGTATTAACATCCTCACACAATACATTAAGTCGTTTTTCTTCGGCTTTTATTTCACAGATTATTATGCGCTGTTCGCAATAATGACATCTGCGGTGAAATTTTGTAAATTCACTCCTCAAGCAATCGCACAACACTGCGAAGTCCATATCATACTTAAAAATAGTACGATAATAATAATATGCGGCTCCGTGTAGAAATCCTCCTAAAATCAGGCTGTAGTCGCTCTTTCTCCATTCATACATTTCGGCCACCGACTTGAATTCGGTCAGGAATTCCTCCAGGCAGTAGCCGTCCGTGCCCGAATAATACTTATTCATCATGCTTGCATTACGCTCAATTATACAAAATAACAAAACCACTTAGCTTTATTTTTCCTTCCATCCGCTTATGGGAGGGAATGAGAGGTAACGGCACTCTCTGATATCAGTTATCTCGCTTTATATACGCCTATAGGGCTTCGTGCACTGTATCGCCATGCACACGCAAACTATACCGTCTTTAATACACTTTTCTTCTAGGTTTTTTCTTATACGTATACTGTACGCCGTATACACGCGAAATATATTTTATATTTTTTATTATTTCCTGGGATACTTTACCCGGCACAACTACACCAAATGTAGGGGGGTAGACAGAGGTGTACCGGCAATGAAACATATATTGGTTTAATTATTATATTTTAGCTAATATGAGCCTGCCTTCAGGCGAACAATCTAGATCTATTCTATCATAATTTTATATAAACATCACAAGCGTTCTTATTTTAACTACCTTGCAAAACTAGTTATCTACTGCCAGTCTTACTAAGGCAAATAGGTTGCCTTCTTAGGCAGAGTCCTCACAGTACATACAGGAACCCGCGCGCTTTGATTTTATTGGACAACACTCGCTTGCGGAGAGGTGCGCTTGCGCAAGCCATGCCTTTTTAAACACAGCGTGTTTATGTGATACAAATATGTAAGTTCTGAACAATCTTGAGCTCTTTCGCCTCTGAAATACCTTTTGCTTGTCCAGAATCTATTTAGATCCGTTACTTGCTAACTCCGTTAGCACTGTATTTAATAAGTTGCGGCACTTGGTACATTTTCTGCATATTTCTTATTGTAGGTATTTTGAGACATCATAGCCCCAGTTTCACAGAAAAAAATTTGGACAATTTATGTAAAAAAAAGTCGGTTCAACTGGGGTTAGCCTTGCAAAAAAACGGTGTTCAAGTGATAAAAAGAAAAGAAAAAGATGAGGTTTATTATAGACATTTATTTTGATTCGTTTAGAACAATTAGAACAGTATTTTACTCAAATATTAACATTTAATTACATACACAATTTATTGTATAAACTAACTTAATAATTGCACGATATTACGAGAGAGGCGGATACAAGTTTTACAAACATTTACTAAAACAAACTTAAATCTATTTACAACAAACATTACACAGTCTTTCTATAGAAACATAATACTAATACACTATCATCATTTTAAGCCTTTTAATGTTCCCACTGCTGGGACAAGGGCCGCCTCTCTGTGAGAGAGTGAATGAGCCTTAATCCACCGCGCGGGCCCAATGCGGGATGGTGGATACTAATTATACACTATCTTATTCCAAAAACTCTCAGCACAGACACTGTTGCCGACAGTGAATGCAAACATTGCGCCTCAAGGCTGCTTGTAGCGCAGCCACCACCTTTATTAAGTAGTCCACAGTCTGAGCCGAGTGATGATCTCTGAGCTTCCTCTACTCTATCTTATTCTAAAAACTCTCAGCACAGACACTGTTGCCGACAGTGAATGCAAACATTGCGCCTCAAGGCTGCTTGTAGCGCAGCCACCACCTTTATTAAGTAGTCCACAGTCTGAGCCGAGTGATGATCTCTGAGCTTCCTCTACACTATCTTATTCTAAAAACTCTCAGCACAGACACTGTTGCCGACAGTGAATGCAAACATTGCGCCTCAAGGCTGCTTGAAGCGCAGCCACCTCCTTTATTAAGGAATCCACAGTCTGAGCCGAGTTATGCTCTCTGAGCTTCCTCCGGTGACGGCTCTGCTTTGCCGCCTCGTTGTTCCGCTCCCGCTGTTTGCGGTAGGCATCATCAGCACCAGAGTTGTCGGAGGCGGAGCGAACTTGACGGCGCATCCGCGGGTTGTTGCTCAGCAACACGCCGCCATTTTTCGCCGCAATCACGTAGAGGGTATCGGCGTCGGCCATGCGATGAGGCCTCCTTGCTGCAATTTCGATGGGTTTCACGGGCGGAGACGTCGTCACTCGTTGCGGCACTGTCGGGTTAAATTGTACCGATTCGTACCCTGAAGAACTTCCTTCAGGAGAAAAATGTTCCACTATATATCCACCATAAGGCAGATTGTGCGTTGGCACCGAATATTGCGGTGCGTACATCCCGCTAGAATGCGAGCACTGAGTTTCTCGGTCGGTTGTGGTCGACAGGTCCAGAGGGACGTCGTCGGCGGTGTACGGTTTCCACAGAGACATGATTAGGTGCGCGTGCGTCGTTCAAGGAGCGAGCGGTGAATGATGCTGAGCGGTGTCCCCGCGCCTTTTTATTTAGACGAGTAAAAGGGGTGGGGCTCGGTGGGTGGGCGCACCCCTAACGCCACTGGGAGGGGCACAGCTATGGGGTGAATTATACATGTGTGAAAATAAGTTTGTGGTGCAATGCATTGTGTATTTGAACAATTATTCCGTGTGTTATAATATTATTTTATAGGTACTGGATTAATTTATGTGTTTTTAGTAGTCGGCTAATGTTAATCAAAATATCAACTGCTTCTATTATTAGTTATTATTTAAATTATTATTCAACGTTTAATAATAAGGTATGGAACCTGAACTGACTGAACATCATGAAGAATAAACAAATAAAAATATATTTAAAGAAAAACTCTACGAAGTAGCATTTCTACAATGGTTTGACTCCATCAATTGACCAATCACATAGATGGAAATCCACATCGCGTGTTCCATCTCGCATGTGATTGGTCGATTGATAGGGTCAAAACCCTTTTGCATTGCCGAATTCACTTACGCAATTAGGCTGCTGGTCATTAAAGCAAGAAGACGAAAATGTTTTCCAGCTACTTAAGTAGGACTGGGCTGGCTGGTCATGTCTGCAGGTTACAGTTTAGTCGATGGACCAAAGAAGTAACTGAGTGGATAGCAAGAGATCAAAGTAGAAGTAGAGGTGGACCACGGAAAATGTGAATAAATATGTTTTGGGAGAAAGGTGGACCTGGTTGGATGACTAAAGCTACGGATGGGAATCAGTAGAAGGAAATGGGAGAGGTTTACGCCAAAGAGGCGAATACTGCTTAGAGGCTTGATACACACTCATACAAAAAAATAATGTTTTAGAAATAATTTAGCCAATAACATCTAGTGTAAGTAATCATAGGAAAGAAGTAAAAACAACGCTTTTTATTTTATTTATAAGTTCTGAACATTGTTAATAGTCGATTTATTATGTTTTACCTAATAGCAAAGAATTATTTATGCATAGTGAATTATAATTATATTATTTTGCTGATGTCTTTTGATAATATTTGCTCCATTTTAATTATTTAATCACTTTGTTTTTTACCTCATGTATAGTTATCTGCGCAAATGACACAGCATTATCTAAGTTTTAATCCACTAATTGACTTCTATCTGACTTCGGTAACAACATGATGTCAAAAATAGTCCTAATGAGTATTTAAGATGTCTTTCTAATGATGTTTACAAGCTGCTAGTCACTAACAAAATAAGTAGCGAAGATTGAGGGAATTGGATAAAATTAATTTTTGAACACTTATCAGTCCTATAATTATCTGTATTTTATTTAATAATTACTAACACACATATAAGAAAATACCCTCAGGTAGTTATAATTTTCTTTTTTCAAATTCTACTTTCACTCTCATTTAATTTAACGGTTTATTATTATTATTCTTTGTATTAATTCATTATTCCAACGATTTTATTTTGTGTTTTATAATGACCGCGTAAGGATATCATATCTGAAATAAATTATTCGAAAGTATAGGCGTTTTTAGTAAAGGCATAACGGTGGTAGCTCGTAGCAAGCTACGGCGTAGCACGTGGCGCGTAGCACGTGGCGCGTAGCACGTAGCGCGTAGCACTTAGCCCACCTGCGGTGTGTTGCGCTATGATAGTCACCCCGCACGTTGGGTAGTGGCAGCCAAAAACTTCCATTATGTGTGGTGAGAGCCATCATATAATATTAAACACAATTATACTATTTTTATCCACATAACAGGAATGTACGAATCAAAACTGTAAAGTTATTAACAAATGATAATATACTCACAACAAAAGTAAAGCGTGTTTAAAAGTAAAAGTAAACTATCATAGAGTGGCTTCCTTTACCAGAATTAGTAGTTACTGAGAATTTTAACGTCATATGTGGCAGTCAAATGAAAATGAACACTACGTTTAAAACTGTAAATTGGTTTTAAGTAGTTTCTGACCACAGGGCTCTTGTCTGAAACTTTTCAGATTATAAGCTCGGTGTTCTCTCAGCAAGTTGCGCCTATTCAGTTATCAACTTGTCACCCAGGCTATGGTTGTTTAAAAACCCTCTCGGCTGCATCTCTAGGTATAAAAAAACTAAATTTGCATTTGCATTTGTTTTTTGATTTTGCTATGAAGTTAGTAAGACATAAAGGTAGTATATAAATATAGTTACATGGCGAATCAAAATGAAAATTGTCAAAATCATGCAATGACAAACTGCCCTCACATACGTAACGAAAACTTTCTAACAAAAATTAATAACTCCACCAAACAACTAATTACAAGAGCACGCGCCGACCTCAGGCTCTACCTGTGTGCAGTACACCACCCGACCATAAACATCCGTATACAATACGGGTGCATTGTTTAGCTCTGTGCGTGATCTACAAAAGGTAGCCATTTTTACAAAAGTTTAATTTACTTTTATGACTCTTTTAAACACATTCCTTTGGAGATAAGAGGTGGCATAGAATTTACTCTAATTGAAGTAGTAAAGTTTTATAGTCACAGCTTAGGACGGTGGCATAGAATTCAATTGTGAACAAGTACAAAGGCTTCATAGAGTCTTTGTATTTGTTCACAATTTAGACCTGTAGACACGCTGTCACGTGTGGTGATTCTTATTAACATTTTGCTAGAAAATTATGATTTACTAACCTATTTATTATTTACAATTATTAAGCCGCACCTACTCGGCTACCAACTAGTTGCTCAAAATCCGTATTAGCTCCTTCTCTACTAACTACAATATTCCTTCATTTTAGGGATATCTGAACCAATTTCAATGCTCAGTTTAAAAAAATTAACAATACTGACTCGACACTTTATTTTTCCAGTCCCAAACAATTTAAAAACTTCACATTCATATAAAAATAAACGCCATTGAATCATCTAAGTAACAAATCCACATTCACCGGACCACCGTGACATCATAATTGAGCAAAGAGTTACGCGCACAATGCGACTGCCGGACGACAGTTGAGACTTATTGTCGCATGGCCTTATCTACTTATCTGTGCGTTAGGTCGTGGACATGCGCCTGAGTGCACGACGGAAATGTTACGGAAATGATTTGTATGAATATTCTATTTATGTCCCAAGCAGCACATTAGCGAAAATTACATCCACAACCAGCTATATTACAGTCAAAGGCTGTTATGTAGCTGTACTAACGGATAAGATGATTCTTGAGGCTGCATGAGGGGTGATCTCTACACTATTAAACAGCACAGCTGACTAATGGCTGTACAATGGAGAAAAAAACAACAAAATGCATCTTTGTAGAATTTGAAAGAACTACTGTCCAGCCTTTGGCTACGTATAATGCTACTAGCTGGTTAAGAAGATCAAAGCTTGTAAACGGCTGCTCAGCGCGATAATGCCACACCTCTTCTAAGCTGTGAGCTGTATTACAGAATCAAATTTTTCATTGGCTTTTTTATGGTGTAAACTTATTCTATTATAATGCTACCACAATGAACTTAATAGTAGCTGGTTAAAAGCATTTAAGAACTGCATGAGCTGTAAATTAGTGTAACCTTACTCCACTTTATTTCCAAATCTTGTAGTGTAAATATTAGCTATTATACAGCCTCTAGAATTATTGAAGAGTAAACATAGGTTAGTAGTGCTATGATAACATCAATTTTGTCATAACCTCTAAATTGTCGTGCGAGAATAAACTACAATTTTAATAGCTCGCTAGTTTGGCACAACAGGCGAGAATAAGAAGCATCACAAAATCAAGTGAAGTACCTACCTATGCTATTTGAGTACAAAATGCCCGAGTTAAAATTTTCTATCAAGATTAGATATCCGTAAGACGCTGTTGTATAGTCTCACTTTACTTCTTTATCCAGTCATTAGAGTAACCGGAAACCATTGTACAGCTAGCATACAGTTTTCAGATGATTAATGGACTAAAATATGGCTATTGAACAGAAAAGAGTGGGTCAAGGGAATTTAGTTAGAATTATTGCTGAATAACAAATTAACGCTATTTTAATGTGAACAAGCCAATCAAATATGAAAAAATCACTGATATCTGTTAGATTGTTCATGATATTTGAGAGCTGTTAAAGTAAAAACTCATTTATTATTTCATTGTTACAAATAGATAATACTGGTCAATAAATAGAGAATATTTAATAAAAATCTATGAATAATTCGTACACCGTATTTATTTTGTATAATATTTTTAGTAAAACATTATTACTATGATGGCGCGTGTAGTATTTGATAATGTCACCTATACATATTGACAGTAAAGTGGCATCCGCAGTGCAATTTACCAATAGACATACAAAACAAACTTGTTAAATAACTTGGCTTAAATAAAAAAATATTATTTGTCCACAGAAATAATAAGTCCGCCTTGACGTAACACTTTAAAGTTTGCACACTGCAAAAAATATTGTTTGTGGCTACAATATTTCTTTGTAGATTTAACAATAGCCGTTACAAAGCCATTATCCATCTGTTGGCTGTCTAAGAGAATTAAAGAAGCTGGGTAGTGGTCTATTGGTAGCTGTCTTAGCCATTATACAGCCCATATACAGCTCTCAGAATGCTCGACAGCTGTTAACAAGCTACTATAACGCTCAGGGCTGGTTAATTTTGGGCCAAATCGAGCATTATAGGAGCAGTGTAGCGCGATATACAGCCCTTATACAGAAAGTCTAACAGCCTCGAGTTTTCAAAAATTCTGTTGTTCAGTGACTATACAGCAATGTGTGCTGCTTGGGTTGTTAAGTTAGATGTAAGTACGCTCAGTACGAATTGTAAAAGTGTCTGAAGTAGAAATTTATTATTATCAATTTTAATTTTTAGGGTTTTTAGTTTGAGGGTAAAGGGGAACCTATTACTAAGACTTCGCGGTTCGTCTGTCTGTCTGTCTGTCTGTCACCTGGCTGTATCTCATGAACCGTGATAGCTAGACAGTTGAAATTTTCACAGTTGATGTATTTGTATTGCCGCTATTAAAAAAAAATCTAAAAACAGAATAAAATACTTATTTAAGTGGGGCTCCCATACAACAACGTGATTTTTTTGCCGTTTTTTTGCGATAATGGTACGGAACCGTTCGTGCATTAGTCCGACTCGCACTTGGGCGGTTTGTATAGCCTATATTTATCTGTAAGGAATGCAGATGATGTATTTCAATTCGTTACTTTACCGGTTCTAAGTAATCATAGAGGATTATAGTGAGATAACATTGGCTGCATGCGACGGGAAAACTACAAATATAACACACTTTAAGTTACCTTGCAGGTACTATAAAATACGTATAGAGTTTACTGTTTCGGCATTGCTTTTTGGTCATATTTTAGATTCTTCTAGAACTACATACATAATTCTGTTAATTAATTTTATCTTTGACCATTACTTAAGGGCTTGTTTCCTGCATCATCTCTATGGACGGACTGTATTGCGGTACAAATACTTTTTGGTCACAGCTATAAGCTTTGTTCGAACAAAGTTAGAGTTTACTTTTGGTTAATGTGTGGTATAAAAGGATAAGATCGTGACTTAGTTGTTAAAGAACCCTTCGGGGTGCAAGTTACTTATCGGTTTTACTATTATGGGTGCGCTTTCTGACCTTCTACAAATCATGTTTCTGAAAGACAAGAAAATATATTTTTCACTCTAGTTCCGTTAATGTTTATGACTTTGTTATTCTCTCAACTAACAAACTTTAGGTATTTCAGGGATTATAAATACTACTTGCAGCTGCATAAGTAATAACAGGTGCACTATTTTGTCGAAATGTATTTTCTCATAGCTTGTGAATAGTTTCAATTGTAGTGAGGACTGGTCCTTATCGGAAGTAGTATTGAGTTACACAATACGACAGTAAGAAGACGCTCATATCCGAATCCTAACCGTGACAGTTGCGACATTATTAACGCACTGATGATTCGTATGAAAGCGTGCGCCGGACAAGCGATTATTTCTTTGAAGTTATTTTATGTTTTCCGGGTAATGTGCTAAATTACTGTCCAAACTTTGAAGAAGCAGAAGTCTTATTCGTCTATCTCACTCGAATGGAATTGAGCAATGTGAAATATTGTCCTTTTTTATTTCGTTATCTTTTCTTAAGCCTACATCTGTTTGTAAACTCCTTTCTTTTTTAATTTGACATGGGTTAAGAGAAAGTAGAGCTATAGTAATAAAAGTAAAATGTATTTTTTGCGAAAGTAGATTTTGAATTCGTTTACTCCATCATATCATTATTCATGTTGGATGATGGCGGCCACCGCGCCGGTGACGGGTTAAACTAACTGAGAGTGTTTGTGACTTTGTGCGCTGAAAGGATTCGTGTTATTATTGCGCACGCGACTGTTGCACTTATTGTGAGCTAAATTTAATTATTATAAAAGTTCATTCAAATTATGAGCTCAATATTGTCCAAGCTGTAAAAGTGGATATCTTAAATAAATACCTACTATGTATGCATGGATGCACCTATATAAATGTATACTTATGGATTTGAAAGATTGTTAATATTGGGGTTTTCAGAAATATTAGCCATGTTTAGTTTTTGAAGAGATAACATTGTGACCATCATGGAATGCCACCCTTTCAAAAAGTAAGTATTATCATTAATTACACAAAAGTAAGAAACTATTTTAAAAACAGAAGACAATAGTAATGTTACTCCGACAGACGCCTGTTTACTATTGTCACTCTCCTTTCGCCTCTAGCTCAGCGTAGGTAGACCTGAATAACGGTTGTATTGTTCCATGAAAGTTTTATTTTGCGAACTTGCAAAATATCGCATTGTCTTCCACATACCATAAAATGGTTGAACCTTTTTGCGGATTATACAATTTGCATATTGTTAAGTTTGCAGCCTTTGCAGGGTTTGTTTCGAGAATGATGACTTGCTCATAATGTTGACTACAATAACTTAGACTACAATAACCCTCTTTAGTTTTCCCTATAAGATATAGATCTATTTTGCGAACTTACAAAACGTCGCATTAAGACAATGCGACGTTAGTCGTCGCGTAGCATAAAAGGAAGTAATTGTAAGAAATACACCAAAATACAAATGATTCAATTTGCATGTGGTGTATCTAGGGTCTGTGCCGACAATGTTGACTTGCACCAATATTAAACATTAAACGTGCCTGAACCAAACATGGTGTCTTTTGAGCGTCTGCTTATATTGAAGAAATCAAAGAATTCTTAAATTGAAATTGATTGAAAGTATTGAATAGGAATAGGTTCTCTTAATATTGAAACTATGCAGGCATTCGATTGTAGTTTATGGTAAGGATAATGTTATTCAAAAACAGTTTAAAAGTAATTAGTGTCATTAAGCTTCCATGCCGACTTTTTAGGCACTGAAGTGGAATTTCATCTAAAGTATTTTGTCTGCTATTGTCATAACTTAACCTAGCCAAGAACTAACTACGGAAAAAAGAGTATTTTGTACGAAGGAGCCCAGAATTATAATAAATTACCTAAAGAAAAAACCCTTTTAGCTTCCATACCGACTTTTCTTAGCCACTGAAGTAGAGAATCTTCTAAAGTATTGCGTCTGCTATTGTCATAACTAAACAGACATGTTAGTGACAAACGAACACACGCTGTTTACATACCAATGTAATCCATATCTCATTACCGTGAGAATAAGGTTCAATATCTTCTGAATGGGCCGCAGCATTAGCGGTCCACTTGTTCAGAAGATTAGGCGACAGTCTTCTGTTGTACAATCACAAAGACCACCAACACTCTATCCCTGTGTTAGAAAAATATCTTACGATGCAAAATCATTTGAGTGTCACTCGAAAGAAAAGAAAAGCCTTTGAAGCGCCGAAACTAATAAGTAGATCATACCGAATAATACAAAGTAGGAATGACTTTCTTACTCACATAGTATTTGTTTAGCTAAGGAGTTATCCGGGTGAATGATCCATCTGATGGTGCTCGAAGAATTTCAGATGAAGAGATTCGTAGCAAAGCACTCTGTAGTCTAAATTAGTATTTTCCCAAAACTTGGAATACAGGTAGAAACGTACAGCCAATTAATTTGTTTGGGAAACACGCCGGTTGTGGCTTCGATTAATTTAATAATGTGGGTCCATTCTATTCTTCTTCTTAATTATCTCTTTTTAAGATATTTTGTTTGTTTTTTCTTACTCTAAGTAAAATGCTCCACATGCTCCACACAGATTCGAACATTTCGTACAACTCTTCCTGTACAAAGACGTGCAAACTGGCCAGCTACATTGACATGTCGATCAAAGCAACACTTAAGTCACAGGTTTATGCTGTATTTAATAAGTTGCGGCACATGGTACTTTTTCTGCATATTTCTTATTTTAGGTATTTTGTGACTTAATAGCCCCAGTTTCACAGAAAATATTTGGAAAATTTATGTAAAAAAAAGCCTTGCAAAAAAACGGTGTTCAAGTGATAAAAAGAAAAGAAAAAGATGAGGTTTATTATGGACATTTATTTTAATTCGTTTAGAACAATTAGAACAGTCTTTTACTCAAATATTAATATTAAATTACATACACAATTTATTGTATAAACTAACTTTATAATTGCACGTTATTACGAGAGAGGCGGATACAAATTTTACAAACATTTACTAAAACAAACTTAAATCTATTTACAACAAACATTACACAGTCTTTCTATAGAAACATTATACTAATACACTATCATCATTTTCAGCCTTTTAATGTTCCCACTGCTGGGACAAGGGCCGCCTCTCTGTGAGAGAGTGAATGAGACTTAATCCACCGCGCGGGCCCAGTGCGGGATGGTGGATACTAATTATACACTATCTTATTACAAAAACTCTCAGCACAGACACTGTTGCCGGCAGCGAACGCAAACATTGCGCCTCAAGGCTGCTTGTAGCGCAGCCACCTCCTTTATTAAGTACTCCACAGTCTGAGCCGAGTGATGATCTCTGAGCTTCATCTACACTATTTTATTCTAAAAACACTCAACACAGTCACTGTTGCCGACAGTGAACGCAAACATTGCGCCTCAAGGCTGCTTGTAGCGCAGCCACCTCCTTTATTAAGTATTCCACAGTCTGAGCCGAGTGATGATCTCGGAGCTTCATCTACACTATTTTATTCTAAAAACACTCAACACAGTCACTGTTGCCGACAGTGAATGCAAACATTGCGCCTCAAGGCTGCTTGAAGCGCAGCCACCTCCTTTATCAAGGAGTCCACAGTCTGAGCCGAGTTATGCTCTCTGAGCTTCCTCCGGTGACGGCTCTGCTTTGCCGCCTCGTTGTTCCGCGCCCGCTGTTTGCGGTAGGCGTCATCAGCACCAGAGTGGTCGGAGGTGGAGCAAACTTGACGGCGCATCCGCGGGTTGTTGCTCAGCAACAAGCCGCCATTTCTCGCCGCAATCACGGAGACGGTATCGGCGTCGGCCATGCGATGAGGCCTCCTTGCTGCAATTTCGATGGGTTTCATGGGCGGAGACGTCGTCACTCGTTGCGGCACTGTCGGGTTAAATTGTACCGATTCGTACCCTGAAGAACTTCCTCCAGGAGAAAAATGTTCCTCTGGCGCGATATATTCACCATAAGGCAGATAGTGCGTTGGCACCGAATATTGCGGTGCGTAAATCCCGCTAGAATGCGAGCACTGAGTTTCTCGGTCGGCTGTGGTCGACAGGTCCAGAGGGACGTCGTCGGCAGCGTACGGTTTCCACAGAGACATGATTAGGAGCGCGTGCGTCGTTCAAGGGGCGAGCGTTGAATGATGCTGAGCGGTGTCCCCGCGCCTTTTTATTTAGACGAGTAAAAGGGGCGGGGCTCGGTGGGTGGGCGCACCCCTAACGCCACTGGGAGGGGCACAGCTATGGGGTGAATCATACATGTGTAAAATATACATACATGTGGCAAATAAGTTTATGGTGCAATGCATTGTGTATTTAAACAATTTTTTCCGTGTGTTATAATATTATTTTATAGGTACTGGATTAATTTATGTGTTTTTAGTAGTCGGCTAATGTTAATCAAAATATCAACTGCTTCTATTATTAGTTATTATTTAAATAATTATTCAACGTTTGATAATAAGGTATAGGAACCTGAACTGACTGAACATCATGAAGAATAAACAAATAAAAATATATTTAAAGAAAAAACTCTACGAAGTAGCATTTCTACCATGGTTTGACCCCATCAATTGACCAATCACATAGATGGAAATCCACATCGCGTCTTCCATCTCGCATGTGATTGGTCGATTGATAGGGTCAAAACCCTTTTTCATTGCTGAATTAACTTACCCAATTAGGCTGCTGGTCATTTAAGGCTTAGCACGCACTGCGATTATAATTTTATATTTATTTATTTTATTATGAATTTTTGTCCGCGTACTGAATTTAAATAACACGCACTGCGGATAAAATTTCGCGCGATTTTTGTCTCCTTCAACCTGTTCATAGAGTTCAAAATATTTGCGCAAATTTTAGGGTCAAAACCCTTTTTCATTGCTGAATTAACTTACCCAATTAGGCTGCTGGTCATTTAAAGCTTAGCACGCACTGCGATTATAATTCGCGCGATTTTTGTCTCCTTCAACCTGTTCATAGAGTTCAAAATATTTGCGCTAATTTTACCCGCGCCGCGGTGCGGTGGATTCTGTGTCAAAACACGGATTTCTTGCGATATTATTTCCGCGCGATTTTTTTTCCGCAGTGCGTGCAGCTTCATATATTTCCATAGATCACAGATGTGCGGAAAAAAAAATCGCGCGAATAAAAATCGCAGTGCGTGTTAAGCCTGAGCAAGAAGACTTTTCATCTTTTCGTTTTCCAGCTAATTAAGTGGAACTGGGCTGATCATGTCTGCAGGTTAGAGTTTAGTCGATGGACCAAAGAAGTAACTGAGTGGATAGCAAGAGATCAAAGCAGAAGTAGAGGTGGACCACGGAAAATGTGAATTTATATATTTTGGTAGAAAGGTGGACCTGGTTGGATGACTAAAGCTACGGATGGGAATCAGTAGAAGGAAATGGGAGAGGTTTACGCCAAAGAGGCGAATACTGCTTAGAGGCTTGATACACACTCATACAAAAAAATAATGTTTTAGAAATAGTTTAGCCAATAACATCTAGTGTAAGTAATCATAGGAAAGAAGTAAAAACAACGGTTTTTATTTTATTTATAAGTTCTGAACATTGTTAATAGTCGATTTATTATGTTTTACCTAATAGCAAAGAATTATTTATGCATAATGAATTATAATTATATTATTTTGCTGATGTCTTTTGATAATATTTGCTCCATTTTAATTATTTAATCACTTTGTTTTTTACCTCATGTATAGTTATCTTCGCAAATGACACATCATTAGCTAAGTTTTAGTTCACTAACAGGCTTCTATCTGACTTCGTTAACAACATGATGTCAAAAATAGTCCTAATGAGCATTTAAGATGTCTTTCTAATGATGTTTACAAGCTGCTAGTCACTAACAAAATAAGTAGCGAAGATTGAGGGAATTGGATAAAACTAAATTTTTGAACACTTATCAGTCCTATAATTATCTGTATTGTATTTAATAAATTACTAACCAGCATATAAAATAAAATAAAATAAACCAGCCAAGTGCGAGTCGGACTCGCGAATGAAGGGTTCCGTACCATTATCGCGAAAAACGACAAAAAAAAATAGGTTTGTTGTATGGGAGCCCCTCTTAAATATTTATTTAATTCTGGTTTTAGTATTTGTTGTTATAGCGGCAACAGAAAATTTCAACTGCCTAGCTATCACGATTCATGAGATACAGCCTGGTGACAGACGGATAGACAGACAGACAGACAGACGGACAGACAGACAGACATACGGATCGCGGAGTCTTAGTAATAGGGTACCGTTTTCACCCTTTGGGTACGGAACCCCAAAAATACCCTCAGGTAGTTATAATTTACTTTTTTTTGTATTTATTCATTATTCTAACGCTTTTATTTTGTGTTTTGTAATGACCGTGTAAGGATATCATATTGTAGTAAAGGCATAACGGTGGTAGCTCGTAGCAAGCTACGGCGTAGCACGTAGCGCGTAGCACGTAGCGCGTAGCACGTAGCGCGAAACACGTAGCCCACCGATGGCATGTTTGCTATGATAGTCACCCCACACGTTGGGTAATGGCAGTCAAAAACTTCCATTATGTTTGATGAGAGCCATCATATTTAAACAAAACTATACTATTTTTATCCGCATAACAGGTACTAAAACGAATCAAAGCTGTAAAGTTATCAACAAATTATAATATAATCACAACAAAAGTAAAGCATGTTTAAAAGTAAAAATAACCTATCATAGAGTAGCTTCCATTACCAGAATGTTAACCATCTTGAAGTAGTTACTGACAATTTTTCGTCATGTTTGCCGGTCAAATGAAAATGAATGGCTCTGAAGATCACGTTTAAACGTAAATAAATTTTGAAAATCTGGAAGCGAACCCCTGAACACAAGTTTCTTATATGAAGCTTTTCCCATTATATTCTCTGTTTTCTCTCAGCAAGTTGCATTGACTCTGTTATCATCTTGTCAACAAGGCTATGGTTGCTCAAAGACTCTCTCGACTGCACCTCTAGGTATAACAAAACTAAATTAAAACGCAACGCAGCTAAGAAGCGTGTTATGTTAGTAAGATATAAATGTAGTATATAAGGTGATTCATAGTAAAAACTGTCAATTCATACAACGCCAATTTTGCCTAACATACCGATACGTAACGAAAACTTTCTAACATAAAATAATAACTCCACCAAACAACTAATTACAAGAGCACGCGCCGACCTCAGGCTCTACCTGTGTGCAGTACACCACCCGACCATAAACATTCGCTTACAATACGCGTGATTGTTTAGCTCTGTGCCTGATCTACAAAAGGTAGCCATTTTTACAAGCCTTTCATTAACTTTTATGACTCCTTTAAACACATTCCTTTGGAGATTATTGGTGGCTTAGAATTTACTCAAATTTAATTAGTAAAGTTTTATAGACACGGCTTAGGACGGTAAGTGGTATTCAATTGTGAACAAATAAAAATACTTCTTGTAGTCTTTGTATTTGTTCACAATTTAGACTTGAATATGACTGTCTTGTAATGTCTTATTAAAATCAAATTAAATCTGTCAATCGCAAACAGTTCTCGCGCTGTGCCCGGAACTGTAACTTCATCAATCTCCCACACAATCCCACGCAGGCATCCAGTGAATGGGTTGCCTTCCCACGACGACCACTGTTGGACAACGTGATCGATCGATGAGTGTTATCGTCCAGCGGGAATTGGTGCAGTTGCGGTGAAATTATGATGTGTATTTCCATTACAGAGCAACAGCTCTGTAATGGAAATCACTAGCATACAACATCATCAATTACTTACTTATACGGGGTGCTATGTGATTTTGATTTAGCAAAACCTGTATTTTAAATTCATACAAAAATTTGTGAAATTTAAACGTATGACTGCTTCAGAATGTTTAGTTCTCCTATTGTTCTAAGCTGATAACGAGAGGTAGATACTCAAACAACTGTTTGAGACCATAGTTTTAAGGCCCAAGTTGGGAAAGCAGTATGTCACAAAGTAGCTGTTTGTGTGACATGCTTTCAATGTGCCTTGCAGTAAGTTCACTTAGACCCCCGAGGACTATAACAAAATTGACTATTTTAATATGTCAGTGAAATAATAAGAGTAAACTGAATCGCCCTTATCCAAAATATTACATAAGCTGCACACTTCGATATGGGGTGTTGCAACTATTGACAGCATGCTGACAACCTAGGAAACATCAATATTATTTTTTTGTTGATAGGCTTGCGCTTGACCACTATCTCACCTGATGGTACGCGATGAAGTGGTCGACGATGAAGCACGATTGCCTAGAAGATACCTTTTCACTCTTGACTTAACGATTCCCAGGTTGTAGCTATCAGGCATTACAGACCCCGACTATATCATATATATGTGCTATTCCAGGCTACAATCTATCTCTGTGCCAAATTTCATCCAGATCCGTCCAGCCGTTTCAGCGTGAAGAAGTAACAAACTCAGTCACAAACTTTCTCCTTTATAATTCACAAAATTTCTCCTCCGTAATTTTTTCTATAGCGTGCATCACTCATGCCTTTTATGAAACGGGGCAAACGGGATCTCTCGAACGTAATAGGTACCGCTTGAAGCCAACGTTGTTGGTAAAATACAAGATACATCCACATAGCTTGCATTTATAAAGGCTATTGAAGTGAAAATAAGTACAAACCTAATTTTACTAAGGAAACCAACTACCTTAGGATCAAGCTTACTCAGGGATGGTAAATGTTTCTTAGCAATGCTTATGATGTAGAGTAGGAGAACTCAAACTATCTATAGCTATGACTGACAGTTGGTTTTAACGGACCTTGACCTTTCTAGCTTTATACAAATAAAGCTTTGTATCCTTACAAAACTTCATTTATTTTTACCAGTAGTTTACTACCTACCTTCATCAAAAAGCACCGTAAACGAAGTGTGGTACAATAAAACAAAACTCTATTCAAAGGCGCTTACGACCATTACGCACAATGACATTGGAACTACAATGTGCAAACTACATTTGGAACGGCTTAACGCAAATACTGTAACAACAACATTCTGCATAGCTTGTGAAGACAACGGTACCTACGGACCTGAATAGTGGCATTAGCCCTTTGTGTAATTGAAAATGAATTGAAGAGCATTGTTCAGTACCTACTATTGTTAATTAGATATAGAACAACCATCTCACGAAAGCGGATGAATCGTAACAAAATGACTCTTATTTCGACGTCATAAAAGTCACGCGTTCGTGAAATAGAACAACTGTATAACAACTACCCTTATTTTAAACAATTTGTATGTAGCAGCTCACAGATATTGTGTCCGGACTAATTTGTAATATTACGGCGGGCGGGGTGGTATTTTAACCCGACAATGGCGAAGCAAAAGGGAGGGTTATATGTTTGACTGGTATGATGGTGCGTATGTATGTATGGTCATCTGTTCTCTCATAACTTCTAAACTACTTATCATAATTTGACAAATGAGGAGTTGTTGGAAGCGTCTTGTTTGTAAGCTGCTTATAGGCTATGCGAAGTAACATTAAATTTAATATGGCGTCCTCTAGGGGGCCCCAAGTCAAGAACGACGAATCGAGATAAATAAGATATTTGTTGTTATATGGCTCGTCAAGTTGACGTAAACATTCGTGAGGACTGTGAAGAGTGACTGGAAATCGTTTCGGTATCTACACATCTCTACAAATAAGTAACAGTAAATTCTCTGTTAGTTATGTCTAAATAACAGCTTTTATTAAATGCATTATAATATGAATGTATGTATAAATGGTAGGTACTGTCGATTAGTAAACTTATAATAGACAAGTTAGTCGATAGTTGATTTAGTTAGTAAGTTTATGGTTCGTCTAGTGACGTCTTCTTCTGGAAAAAATGCGGTGATGCCAATAAGTGTGTTATATTTCTGGTACTAAAGATTAGAATTAGAAATCTTGCTTCATCTAAATGTGTGTATTCAAATGAATCGCTGCCCTGCTCAGAACAGGTATTTTATTTAAAAAAAAAACTTTTTTACTAAAAAGAAATAAAACCGACTTCCAAATAAAAATACTACAAAGTGAAAAATAACTTCAATTTCGGAAGTCGGTGTTCCTGTTTTTGTTTCTTCTCATCAGATCTTCATCAAATTTAAATGGGATCAATTCGGGCACATATTCTTTCGATAATTTAAATCGGTGAACATACACAAAAAAAAGACATACGGCAGCCGAACATAGAACCTTTTCCTTTTAGTAAAGTCGGTTAAAACAGGAACTGACTTTCGAAATTAAAGTTATTATTTTACTTTTTTAGTGTTTTTATTTGGGAGTCGGTTGTATATTTTTGTAAACCGAAAAACCAGGGAGACCTAAAAACGAATTATGCGTTTAAACATACCCGTTGCTGAAGTTCTAGAACGGAAATTCAAACAATATTATAACCGGTATGTAACTCCTATACAATTAAACCCTAAACCTATCAGTATGGCCGCCGTCCATCGGATTAGCGCGGCAGTCCGCACCAGTCCGATGGACGGCGGCCACTCATGTAATGCCTGTATTTGCCAAAACTTTCAAAATAATTTTATTGTTGATTGTAATTTTTCTAGCAATTGGCAATAAGATTACTTTTAGTGACTAGAATTTGGTGCTAGGGATTAAAGAAATGTGAAGCATCGTTGTTTGTGTTTTTAGTTAAAATAGAGACTGGATGGCAAAAAGAAATTTGATAAAACTGACAGGGAAATATGAAAAAGGATTCTTGTGTTCATAGTAAGGTAAGAATTTCAGACTGTCATCGACAAAGATTGCATAGACAGGTTGGAAAGAAGGAGTTCTCTATAGGTTATAATATTACTTGCTTTTACTGTTGTAGTGTTTCACACTTCATTTATCCGTATTATTATGTTGGAACTTAAATCTTCTTGAATAAAGTAGGTACTACTGCCTCATCCCATACAAAGAAACCGTGCTGACGTAACTAGCGTTTTTCATCTGATTATACCGATTACTTTTTGTACATTGATCGCGTTCGATTCCGTTCCACGGCGATAGATAGATCATCATCATCTTCCATATCCGTGGAACGGAATCGAACGCGATCGAAATAATCAGTATAATCAGTACAGTACGTAGGCACGGTTTCTTTGTATGAGATGAGACACCACTGGTACTACTTAGGTAGGTACAATAAAACAAAGTAGGTATATTCGTATATAAATTTTATTTATTTCATACTTCATTCTTCTATTGCACATCATCATCATCATATCAGCTGAAAGACGTCCACTGCTGGACATAGGCCTCCCCCAAGCGTCACCACATTGACCGATAACAAACACTATTGCACATAAAATAAATTAAATCCGTTATATTCTAATGATTCAATTACATTAAATTTTATTTAAAACAATTATTTATTTAAATTTCTGAAACTTATATAACTATACACAGGAACATTTATCCAACTTTATGTAGATACACATAAACCTAAAACTATACCTACTCACTGTACTAAACCTAAAATACACACACACACACATACATACATAGGTACACATATTTACACACACTACACATATACATACAATACACAGATATATTTGTACATATATTTTAAAATTTGCATTAAAAATGTCCACACACTAAACATGTCATACACTGCTTCGGCAGCGTCCGCAGACTCCGGCAGCCAGTTGAGCTCTCAGAGCAGTCACCTTCTTTTGAAGAAAAGAAGCTTGACAGGCGAGCCGAAACTCCCGCAGCTTCTTTCTGTCGCGGCTCTGCTTGGCTGCGAGGTTGTTACGCTCTCGTTGCTGCTTGTAAGCGTCGTCGGCAGTCCGGCTCGTCTGCACCAGCCTCCGCATCCTCGGGTTGCTACCCAGCAGGGTCCCACCATTCTTGGCCGCCATTGCTTGCAGGGCATCTCGTTCAAACGCCTGATATTCCTCGTCATCTAATAATGATGAGGAGTCGTAGATCTGCTGTGACTCCTCAGACGGCGAGGGCGCTGTGGGTCTGCTTTCCGTCCAGCTTCCAATTGACTCGGGAGACACCATCGATGTTGTTGGTACTACATATATCAATGCAGGCTGGTACGGATACGTGGCGTAGTACTGGGATTCCGTGTATGATGGATATCCATATCCCGCACTGGAACCGGCTGACGGAGATGGATAGATAGGAGCACTAGACGCGGGGACCGGAGTCGCGGTCTCAACCTTCACCGTGGGCTTACTCAAGTCCAAGGGAGCGTCCAGCGCGTAAGGAGTCCACAGAGACATTTTGATTACTTGTCAAGTTGACGTGCAAATCACGAATGCAGTCTACGAGTATGCTAACGGATGAGTGTCGTTTAAAAGAGGCGGGGCCTAAAAGAGCCCCCCGATGGAAGGGATGAGAGCAGGTAGCCACCTTAACGAACCTCGAGTGACAGAAGATTTACGAGTCTCTTTGGAGTTTTTTTTAATGGAGTAAATTAACACAACGGTAATATGAAATTCGAAGTGACTTTTGGCACTAATGAGATCTAATTAATCAAACATGAACAAGTCGCTACCGATTTTGTTTGTCAGCGAATACAATGTTTTGATTGTTGAGTCAATATGGACACATTTATTAATTAGGCTAGGTATTGACCTAATGGCTCAAGTAGATACATCAGAAAAAAATACAGTTCCACATGTAGGCAGTACTAATATCTAATCTGCAATCTAGAGGAACTAGAACTAGGTTGCCTGGAAGAGATCGCGTCATGCGATAAGGCCGCCCATTGTATGTGTATTAGACTTAAGTTTCATTTTATTAATGTATTTTATGGTGTACAATAAAGCATATAATAAATAAATAACTGTTGTGGATAATCTCTATCAATAGGGCCGTAACTAACCACAAATATAAATGTAGATCTTATCATCATCTCATCTCATCAATGTTAGTAGTTTAGCTTGTTTGTTGTATACAATGATTGGAAAATATAAGCATTGTTAAGTTAGATGTAGGTACGCTTAACATATGCACAGTATGAATTGCAAAAGTGTCTGAAATAGAGATTAATTATTATCAAATAATATTGATGGCCTATTTTTATCTGTAAGGAATATAGATGGTGTAAATTCTGCTAAATCGTACCTATAGGGTATTTCAATTCGTAACTTTACCGGTTCTAAGTAATCATAGAGGATTATAGCGGCATAACACTGGCTGCATGCGACGGGATAATCAAAAATATAACAAACTTTAAATTCCCTTGTAGGTACTATAAAAAAACTTTTTTAATTTTCACTATTTAGATGTGCTTACCTACCTAATAGGCAATTAGTTGTTTAGTAAGTTTCCTACAACGCCAGAATAGATTACCCGAATATCATGAACCTTGAACAAAACTGATCAAATGACAGATCTGCTTACCCCTTAAGATTGTACTGGCGTGATGTTATTTTATGAAATGGTATAAACAATAAACAGACATGCGATTCCAGCAGTCCCGAGAGATTTTCCGTTATTTATTGAAGAGTTCTGTTGTATATCTTCGAAGATCTTCATCAGATTTTCATCAAATTAAAATGGGACCAATTTCGGAACATACTCTTTCAAACAACAAAAGATTTTTCAAAATCTGTCCACAATTGACGGAGATATCGGTGAACATCATCACATCATCAGCCTATTAATGTTCCCACTGCTGGGACACAGGCCTCCTCTCTGTGAGAGGGGATGGGCCGTAATCTACCACGCGGGCCCAGTGCGGGTTGGTGGATGTCACATTGTGTTTGAATTTATGGGTCTAAGACATGCCGGTTTCCTCACGATGTTTTCCTTCACCATTTTTGAGAGCAGTGGCGATGAAATAATTTACACAAAGTAAAGCGCCTGCCTGGGCTCGAACCCACGACCTACAAATTCATATCCATTATACAAAAGGACTAGTACAACATTGGAAATAGAACTTACCTATTGAGTCACACAATGCGAAAATAAATCGACGTTCATATCCAAATCCTAACCGCGACAGTTGGGACATTATAAACGCATTGATGATTCGTATGAAAGCGTGCGCCGGACAAGCGATTATTTCTTTGGAGTTATTTTATGGTTTCTGTGCTCAACTTACTGTCCGAACTTTGAAGAAGCAATAGCCATATTAATTTACCTCGCTTGAACAGAACTGAGCAAAGTGAAATATTGACCTTTTTTATTTTATTTCGCTTCCGTAGGTATTGAATTCGTTTAATCGATCACATTATTATTAGTGCACAGTTGTCACGTGATCCTGGCTCTAACAACATTATGCGCGTGGCGGCCATGTTGGCTGATGGCGGCTACCGCGCCGGTGAGGGGTCAAACTAACTGAGAGTGTTTGGGTGTTGAAAGCCTTTGTGTTATCTTTGCGCACGCGACTGTTGCACTCATTGTGAGCTAAATTAAATTATTATAACAGTTAACACAAATTATGAGCTCAATATTGTCCAAGCTGTAAAAGTGGATATCTTAAATAAATACCTACTATGTATGCACGGATGCACCTATATAAATGTATACTTATGGATTTGACAGATTGTTAATATTGGGGTTTTCAGAAAGATTAGCTAGGTTTGGTTTTTGAAGGATATGCTGGCATGTATTATAAATTACAGAAAAATAAGAAACAATTTAACAACAGAAGACAATAGTAATATTGCTCCGACAGACGTCTATCCTTCGGAGTAATATTACTATTGTCTCTCCGTGTCGCCTGTAGTTCAGCGTAGGTAGGCCTGAATAACGGTTTTATTGTTCAAAAGAAATTTTTATTTTGCCAATTTGCAAAATATCGCATTGTCTTAGCATAAAAGGGTTGAACCTTTTTACGGATTATACAATTTGCATATTGTTAAGTTTGCAGGCTATGCAGGGTTTGTTCCGAGAATGATGACTTGCTCATAATATTGAACTTAGTACTACAATAACCCTCTTTTGTTGTCCCTAGAGGATAAAGATCTATTTTGCAAACTTACAAAACGTCGCATTGTCTTCCGCGTAGCATAAAAGGAAGTAATTCTGTAAGAAATACACTACAATAAAAATTATTCAATTTGCATGTGGCGTATCCAGGGTTTGTGCCGACAATGTTGACTTGCACTAATATTAAACAATAAGTGTGCCTGAATCAAACATGGTGTGTTTTAAGCGTCCGTTACCTGAGTTGTTTATGTTGAGGAAATCTAAGAATTAAATTGAAATTGATTGAAAGTACTGAATAGGAATAGGTACTCTTAATATTGAACTATGCAGCCATTCAATTGTAGTTTATGGTAAGGAGAATGTTATTCAAAAACAGTTTAAAAGTAATTAGTGGCATTTAGCTTCCATGCCGACTTTTTAGGCACTGAAGCAGAAAATCATCTTAAGTATTGCGTCTGCTATTGTCATAACTAAACCGATATGTTAGTGACAAACGAACACACACTGTAAAAATATCAATGTAATCCATACCACATTTCCGAGGGAATAAAGTTCAATATCTTCTGAATGGGCTGCAGCATAGGCGGCCCACTTGTTCAGAAGATTAAGCGACAGTCTTCTGTTGTACAATCACAAAGACCACCAGCACTCTGTCCCCTGGGTTAGAAAAAATATCTTATGATGCAAAATCATTCGAGTGTCACTCGAAAGAAAATAAAAGCCTTTGAAGCGCCGAAAATAATAAGTAGATCATACCGAATAATACAAAGTAGGATTCACTTTCTTACTCACATAGTATTTGTTTAGGTAAGGAGTTATCCGGATGAATGATCCATCTGATGGTGCTCGATGAATTTCAGATGAAGAGATTCGTAGTAAAGCACTCTGTAGTCTAGATTAGTATTTCCTCAAAACTTGGATTACAGGTAGAAACGTACAACCAATTAATTTGTTTGGGAAACACGCCGGTTGTGGCTTAGATTAATTTTATAATGTGGGTCCATTCTATTCTTCTTCTTAATTATCTCTATTTAAGATCTTTTGTTTTTTTTTCTTACTCTAAGTAAAATGCTCCACATGCTCCACACAAGCTTCGAACATTTCGTACGAAAGTTGTACGAAAGGCGTGCAAACTGGCCGGCTACATTGAAATGTCAATCAAAGCAACACGCAAGTCACAGGTTTATGCAAATCGAATGGTGAGCCTCCACAATGTCCACAATTGATACAATGTATTACGGGGACGCTTCGAAAACTCCGTCAATACCAAATAACAGTTTTATTTTAGCCCATTTTGGTCCTTCAGAAATCCACAATTTATTTTGCGTCATCTGCCTGCCTTATTCCCACCGATTAAAGCTCAATATCGTGTGATACGAGTATCAGATATGGATTTTTTTGTAGTCAAAACATAAATTGATATTGTAATCCCGTATGAGTTATGTCAATGTTTACTTAGCACCTGCTTTTCATTGTTAAACTTAAGCTTTTATCTTACTTATATTATAAATGTGAAAGTTTGGATAAATGCGTGTGTGAATGAATGTGTGTGTGGATGTATGCTTGTAACTCAATCACAACTAACCGCCGGACGAATGGCTGGATGAAATTTGGCACAAAGATAGATAATAATCTGGCGAGACACATACTTTTTATCTTGGTATAAGGTTTCCTTGGGATGTTAAAACTCTTTTTACGCAGGCGAAGCCACAGATAGAAGCAAGTAGCTTATAAAAGTGTGCAGAGATAATTATGACAATGTTGCACTGTTGTGTATAAGAGTAGTTTTGAAATTGGCTTTAGAAAGAACTAGATTGGGGATTACCAGCACGATCTTTATAATTTGTGAAATTACAATTGGATACATATTGCCAGCATAGAGTTCCAAGCTCCTTTATTATATAACCTGAAAAAAAAATATTCTTTAACACTCTCTTTCTAAAATGGCTTCAAAGTGAAAAACAAATTAAAACCTAATACTTTACTTCACATTGCACACAAACAATCACACACACAAAACACACATACAACACAAACACATTTAGGTGTACACATCATCACATCACATCTTCAGCCTATTAATGTTCCCACTGCTGGGACACAGGCCTTCTCTCTGTGAGAGGGAATGGGCCGTAATCCACCACGCGGGCCCAGTGCGGGTTGGTGGATGTCACATGTCTTCGAATTTTTGGTTCTAGGACATGCCGGTTTCCTCACGATGTTTTCCTTCACCGTTTTGAGAGCAGTGGTGATTAAATAATTTACACAAAGTAAAGCGCCTACCTGGGCTCGAACCCACGACCTACAACTTGTAAGTCGCGGCCGATACCACTGGGCCACCACTGCTCACAGGTGTACAATAAAGTATATTCTATTACTAGCTGTTACCCGTAGCTTCGCCCGCGTTAACATAAGTTGTGTTAATCAATTCTGGTTGTCGACATACAGGGGAGAAAATCCATTGTTGCAGTTTTAATTTTAATCAAAATCGTCCCCGTGACTCCTTTGATTGTTTAGTGCTATTCTTCATAGTGATGATTTGGCCCTCCACGCACTCTTGGAAAACTCAGCCTGTATAGGTACAGGAAGCATTAACGTTAAAACGATTAACTTATTTAATTGAATAAAATTTTATCTACAGTTAATTTACATTACTTAATTATTCCGTTAATCATGGGCACAACATTTTATGACGCTGCTATATCCTATGTTCTATGTCCTTTCATTTGATGCTAATACATACACATTCTGGGCCTTCGACACACCAATATCAGCAGGTACATGTAACTGGTCGTGGGTACAGCACGGCTTTTCCAAATGCAACCCTGCTATCCTTAAGCTTTGTTAATAGTAATAGCAAAACTAAGTTTGATTGGAAACTGGAGTCTATCGAATTGAAATGATAGGTCAGTGGCGATTATTGGGATGCGATGTATAAACACGCTTTCCCCTTTTCTCATACCTGTTAATATATTGGCACCTATGTGTTAAATGAAGCCTCACCCCATTACATAATCTTAATTTATATGCAGATCTCAATCATTTGTCATCAAAAACATGCCTGCAAAGTTTCAAACAAATCGGAATCCGCAATAAAAAGTTTCATACAAAGTTCAGCTTTCCCCATTTACGCCCATAAAATTCGAATTTACAAAAATCCTTTCTTAATTAACGTTTTCCGTCTTTATAACTACCACCTGCCGAAATTCAGCTTCATCAAGAATATTTGTAAATTTTATCTTTACATCCACAACCCCCTTTTAGAGGAAGTTAAAAAAAATACACCAGTTAAAACAAAATACATTTTAATTATTTGTTACGGAAGTATTTCCGCAAAGTATGAAGTGAATCGATCTCTATAATAAGAAGTTTTATACAAAAATAATCGCTCCCATTTCACAAAGAAGTAGCCTATGTCCTTCTGAGAGTCTCAAAGTATCTCTATACTAAATTTCATCTAAATCGGTTCATAATAGGAAGAAGTTGCATGGTAAAAAGTTATATACAAAATTAATCGTCCCTCCACTTCCTGTTTTATGCAAAAAGAAGTAGCCTATGTCCTTCTCGGGGTCTCAAACTATCTCCATACCAAATTTTATCTAAATCGGTTCACAATAGGAAGAAGTTGCATGATACAAAGTTACATACAAAATTAACCCTCCCCCATTTCTCCCCCTTCGTGTTTTATGCAAAAAGAAGTAACTTACGTCCTTCTCAGGGTCTCAGACTATCTCCATATCAAATATCATCTAAATCGGTTCGGTGGTTTAAGCTATAATAAGATATTTCATACAAAACTACCCTGTTATATACTGGCCACCTAGAATCCATACCTGTCATGTTGACGACGTGTGACATTCATCTTTCATTGTACAGCTTATTAATTATATACTTCTACATAATGAAAATGTGTATTTAATAAATTGGCGACGAGGATGTCGACTACTGATATAACAAAATTAAAGAGAACTCGCGCGTCATTGCGTGGTTTAATTACAAAGCTTGAAAATTACGTAAACACCCAAGAAACTCTACCATACGAAGAAACAGAGTCAAGACTACAATCAGTTAAAGAAACGTTACAGAAATTACAAGAAATACAACATGAAATAGAATTAGAAACACCAGACGAACAACTAGACCAAGAGATAGAAACCAGGTACAATTTTGAAGAGAAATGTGTCATCATAAAGACGAAACTTCTCATATTACAAAACAGAGTAAATCAACGAATCACACCGCTGCAAACATCGGCATCACATGAGTACGATTACACAACATGAACGCGGGCCAAAAATGAATTTCCAGCCCTTTCAAGAAAAAGAGACTTTCGCAAATTTTACCAAACGACTAACTGTATTTTTCTTGCTCAATAAAATCGAAGATCCTAAAATTAAAGTGTACAAATTTCTTGCCGCATTATCACCCGAATTACATGAAAAGTTACATGATTTATGTTCTCCGGAGGATCCAATTGATATGAACTTAATAGAACTCACACAGATTCTAGACGACTACATAGATCCTAAGCCTAGTATATGGGCGTTACAACACAGATTTATTACGCATACACAACGTGAAGATGAAACAGTAGCAACATACGCCTCAGATTTAAAGAAAAAATCCTTGAACTGCGAATTCAAGTGCCACAATTGTCAAAAGTCTACCTCAGAAAGTTTCCTAGCCCTACAATTTATTCGTGGATTAAAAGACAGTGAAATACGAACGAAAATTCTTCAAGAAAGAGATACACCACCTTTTACTAAACTAGTTTACATTGCTACATTCATGGAAATGGGAAAATCAGAAAACATGAAAATATCCGCAGACATGCACAAAGATTTGGACACAGTAAACAAGATTACAAAATCGAAAAGTAGAGATAACGAATCACGACCATCATCATCTCCGTTAACTATAAGAGATTTAAAAGGAAAATGTTTCCGATGCGGTAAAGACGACCACCGATCTAATGATTGCGGTGCCATCAAGTCTACCTGCCTGAAATGCAAGAAAATTGGACATCTAGCACGAGTTTGTTTGCAACGGAACCTAAAAACCAATCTACTCGAGGACACTATAAGTAACTCGAGTTGCGACAGTATTGGAGATATCAATTTAATCAAAAATGAAATAACGGACAAATATATAATCACAGTAAAAATTGAGAACAAACAAGTAACTATGGCATTTGATACGGGAGCGGCCTTGTCAACAAAAGCCTACAAATACCAAATAAAATTTTCAAAACTGATACGAAATTGAGAACATACACTGATGAAATTATCAAGCCTGCAGGAGTAACATACATCAAAGGGACGTATAAAGACCAGATATTCAACGGGAAGCTTTACATAATCAATCAAAACGTTGACCCAATTTTTGGTAGAAGCTGGATTAAAGAAGTTAATATGAAAATTGCAGATTTAAGAGTAGTACGAACTTCAGAACAATCCGACAAACTTGATAAATTATTACAAGAATTTTCATCAACTGTTTTTAGATCAGATCTAGGCAAAATACCCAACTACGAAGCTCATTTAAATCTCAAAGAAAATATACAACCAATATTTATAAAACCACGACGTATACCGTACGCTTTAAAGGAAAGAGTCGATAAAGAAATTGAACGACTGTGTGCAGAAGGGGTGATTACCAAAATAAACCAATCAAACTGGGGTACACCAATAGTACCGATTGTGAAACCAAACGGGAGCATTCGACTATGTGCAGACTACAAGGTCACCCTTAACAAAGTCATCAGAGATGAACATTACCCAATTCCTATAATTGAGGATATATTTGCGGAAATGAACGGCGGCAAATACTTCTGTACTTTAGACATTACCCAAGCCTATCTTAATATGGTCATGGATGAAGAAAGCGCCCTTTTACAAACATTAAGTACACACAAAGGTACTTACAAAGTGAATCGCTTGATGTTTGGAGTCAAAGTGGCACCAAGCCTTTGGCAGAAATTTATGGATCAGTTACTTCAAGGACTAGACGGAATTAAGTGCTTTTTTGATGACATCATAATTCAAGGAGCATCAGAAGACCAACTTTTAACACGTTTAAGACAAGTCTTGCAAAAACTAAAAGATAGTAACCTCCGCGTGATTAGAGAAAAATGTAGTTTTTTTAAACGTAATATTAACTACCTAGGACACACAATAGATAAAGAGGGTTTACATAAGAACAAAGACAAAGTCAAGGCCATCACGAATACAGTAAGACCAAGAAACATAAACGAACTACGAACCTTCCTTGGTATGGCCAACTACTACAACAAGTTTATACCGAACCTTGCCTCTTTAACGAGTTCTTTAAATGAATTACTAAAGAAAGATAAAGATTTTCACTGGACTTCTAAATGTGAAGACAGCTTTAACAACATAAAGAAGGTGATTTTGAGCGACAGAGTTCTAATTCATTTTGACCCAGGTAAACAGCTGATACTAGCCACAGACGCCTCACCGACAGGCTTAGGAGCTGTTCTGTCTCACAAACTAACAGATGGCTCAGAAAGGCCAATCGCTTTTGCCTCAAGGTCACTCTCAACTAGCGAAAAGAAATATAGTCAAATCGACAAAGAAGCTACGGCAATCTACTGGGGCATTAAAAAGTTTTTCCACTACTGTTACGGCAGGAAATTCGTTTTAGTGACTGATCATAAGCCGCTTACCTCGATTTTTCATCCACACCAGACATTACCTGCACTAAGCACAATGAGATTATTCCATTACGCACATTTTTTATCGGGATTTGACTACGACGTGGAATACAGAGCTTCGGTGAAACATTCAAACGCTGACTACCTATCAAGATTTCCAGTTGAAATAGCAAAAGAAACATCAATAGACCAACATTGTGCGTATCAATTGCAACAGATCAACATTTTAGATATCCGACCAGAAGTTATAGCCAGTGAAACGAGAAAAGACAATGATTTAAATACTTTACTACAAGCACTACAGACAGGTCACTCATTACGTCAGTATGGTTATGGTGATAATGAATTAACACTCCAGGATAACTGCATATTGAAAGGTACCAGAGTGGTAATACCCAAAAGTTTACGTGATCGAGTTCTTGATGAACTACATGCGGGACATATCGGTATACTTAAAATGAAATTGCTAGCACGCAGCTACATATACTGGAAAAATATTGACATGGACATTGAGAACAAGGTAAAATCTTGTAGAGCGTGCCGATTAGAACAGAATGAATCACCAAAAGCTCCTCTACACCACTGGGAACAACCTAGCGGCCCCTGGCAACGAATTCATATAGATTTTGCAGGACCTGTTCTAGGACACCAACTTCTAATAGTCGTAGATGCATTCACAAAGTGGGTCGAAGTTTTTCCCACAAAGACCACAACGAGCGCATGGTGCATTGCTAAGTTTAAGGAGTTATTTTGCACATTTGGCATACCGTACACACTGGTATCAGACAACGCCAGTTTGTATCCCAAGAATTTAAAACCTACCTTACCAGCTGTGGAGTAACACATTTGACGTCAGCTCCGTACCACCCAGCAACTAACGGTTAGGCTGAACGTTACGTGCAAACTATTAAGAAAGCACTACGTGCAATGGAAGGGGAGAGGGGCAACCTTGCGGATAAGCTCCTTGTGCTAAAAACTCGGCTCAGACGCACACCAGTCCAGGATGGACATACTCCCTATGGACTAATGTTCAATTGGGACGTTAGAACTAAGCTACACGTGATGTTCAGGGATTCAACTGCACCGACAGAGTTCAGATCAGAGAACACACCGCCTCCTGTCAGAGCTTACTCCGTAGGTGATCGAGTGCAGGCCAGAGCATACTCCGACCAGAGACGCAAATGGGAGTTCGGCACGATAATGCGTCGTTTCGGTAATCTGCACTATGAAGTGCGAACTGACGGTGGCGTTATATGGCGCAGACACCTGGAGCAGTTGCTGCCGGCCCCGGGTGTGCGGCAGCTAGGAATCGCAGCGGAGGACTGTTATATACTGGCCACCTAGAATCCATACCTGTCATGTTGACGACGTGTGACATTCATCTTTCATTGTACAGCTTATTAATTATATACTTCTACATAATGAAAATGTGTATTTAATATACCCCATCCCCCATTTCTCCCCCTTAGTGTTTAATGAAAAAAAAGTAGCCTGTCCTTTCCCGGGTCTCAAACTATCTCCATACCAACTTTCATCTAAATGGGTTCAGCGGTTTAAGCGTGTTAAGGTAACAGACAGACAGACAGAGTTACTTTCGAATTTATAATATTAGTATAGATGTAAGCCTACATGAGCACTTGAGACATTAGAAGTTAGGTTCAGACCAAGTTGTTAATTTACTATTCAGTAATAAAATAAAATAAAATGAGTCGAGAAGAAACTCCATAGGTAAAAGTCTACAAAAACTTTATTGTTGAATTCGACACACCTGCAATATCATCATCCCGGGAGTCTGCTTAATAAGAGAAGCACATAACCGGTCGATGAAGTGTCTCTTGCGGGAAGCCTATGTCCAGCAATGGACATGAGGCTCAAAAGAAGGAATGATTTAACATTTAGTTACCAATAACTTTACACCAGTTCAGGCACTCCCGGCAGCGCCAGTGTCCGCAGCAGTGTACGCGCCAGCAGCAGCGCAGCCGACGGGCCTGCTGGCGCGAGCGATGGCCTTGCTCAACCAGATGCACCGCATCGGACCACACATCAAGTTTCACAAGTCTAGGAATCCACTAAAATCTTTTGCTAAGGTATCTTCATCAAAACTCTTTTCATTCAGTTTAAATTACTGGAACTAGGCAACTCGCGGATTAATTAAGCGTAGACCCTGGCAACTGCGTGTGTAGCGCGATCAACCCGTCCAAACAGACTTTAAGAAGCACAACGAACAATATTTGGGTTGGTTGATTTGTAGTTACCTATTCTTAGATTTAAGCTAAAGTAGAAGTAGTGTGTCAAAATATCTAATTCCACTGTTGTTGTTCTAGGGCGCAGTATCAACGGCCCTGGCACAAGCAACTGAAGGAACACGGGTGGGTTTTAGCCAGTAAAAGTCTGACACGCCCTCCCGCTTCACCCAGAGCAGGAGAAGTCATTGGATGATTTCCCACACAGAAAAAAAAAAAAAAAAGTGCGCAGTATCAAACAGTAATAAAGAATACAAAGAAGCCCAACTCAGCGAACTGCACGTGCGTGCTGGTGCGCCTGTCCTGCGGCAAGGAGATGGTGGCGTTCGTGCCCAGCATCGGACACAACCTGCGGGAACAACATTGTGCTCATCAGGGTTAGCATTAGGCTACACCACCATCTATACTTACTCATTATATTTAACTATCTGTCCAATCGGCATGAATTAAATAAATTACCAGCCCGTTACTATCCCACTGCAGTAAAGAGTAAAACAAAAATATTCATCTTCAGGGTGAAGCAAATACATTATTTTGTTGATATTGTAATTTATTCCCTGTTACTGTTACTTTTTGTAACTTTAAAGCATGTTTCTATTTTATAGGAAGTGATCAAATAATTATTGCTTAGTTTCCAAAATATAAAAATAAATGGGTTCCAATAGGTATCCATGTCCTAATATCGTGTGTATCACACTCCAGATTGAAGGTCAGTCCCGGAGTGAAGCCGAAGTGCGTCCGCGGCAAGTACGACCTGCCACAGGTGATCAAGCAGAAAGTGTAAATAACTAGTTCTAGTACAATATAGTGATAGTTGTCTCATTTCGTTTCTAGAAACTGAAAGTTTTGTAATCGGCGATAATCAGTCGATTAAATTAATTTTACATAAAAAATCGGTGCAACTGTGGGTTAGCCTTGCAAAAAAACGGTGTTCAAGTGATGAAAAGAAAAGAAAAAGATGAGGTTTATTATGGAAATTTATTTTAATTCGTTTAGTACAATTAGAACAGTCTTTTACTCAAATATTAACATTAAATTACATACACAATTTATTGTATAAACTAACTTAATAATTGCACGATATAACGAGAGAGGCGGATACAAGTTTTACAAACATTTACTAAAACAAACTTAAACATATTTACAACAAACATTACACAGTCTTTCTATAGAAACATTATATTAATACACTATCATCATTTTCAGCCTTTTAATGTTCCACTGCTGGGACAAGGGCCGCCTCTCTGTGAGAGAGTGAATGAGCCTTAATCCACCGCGCAGGCCCAGTGCGGGATGGTGGATACTAATTATACACTATCTTATTCTAAAAACACTTCACACAGTCACTGTTGCCGACAATGAAAGCAAACATTGCGCCTCAAGGCTGCTTGAAGCGCAGCCACCTCCTTTATTAAGGAGTCCACAGTCTGAGCCGAGTTATGCTCTCTGAGCTTCCTCCGGTGACGGCTCTGCTTTGCCGCCTCGTTGTTCCGCTCCCGCTGTTTGCGGTAGGCATCATCAGCACCAGAGTTGTCGGAGGCGGAGCGAACTTGACGGTGCATCCGCGGGTTGTTGCTCAGCAACACGCCGCCATTTTTCGCCGCAATCACGGAGAGCGTATCGGCGTCGGCCATGCGATGAGGCCTCCTTGCTGCAATTTCGATGGGTTTCACGGGCGGAGACGTCGTCACTCGTTGCGGCACTGTCGGGTTAAATTGTACCGATTCGTATCCTGAAGAACTTCCTCCAGGAGAAAAATGTTCCACTGGCGCGATATATCCACCATAAGGCAGATAGTGCGTTGGCACCGAATATTGCGGTGCGTAAAACCCGCTAGAATGCGAGCACTGAGTTTCTCGGTCGGCTGTGGTCGACAGGTCCAGAGGGACGTCGTCGGCGGTGTACGGTTTCCACAGAGACATGATGAGGTGCGCGTGCGTCGTTTAAGGGGCGAGCGGTGAATTATGCTGAGCGGTGTCCCCGCGCCTTTTTATTTAGACGAGTAAAAGGGGCGGGGCTCGGTGGGTGGGCGCACCCCTAACGCCACTGGGAGGGGCACAGCTATGGGGTGAATTATACATGTGTGCAAATAAGTTTGTGGTGCAATGCATTGTGCATTTGAACAATTTTTTTCCGTGTGTTATAATATTATTTTATAGGTACTGGATTAGTTTATGTGTTTTTAGTAGTCGGCTAATGTTAATCAAAATATCAACTGCTTCTATTATTAGTTATTATTTAAATTATTTTTTCGTTATATAAATTATTATTCAACGTTTAATAATAAGGTATGGAACCTGAACTGACTGATTATCATGAAGAATAAACAAATAAAAATATATTTAAAGAAAAAACTCTACGAAGTAGCATTTCTACCATGGTTTGACCCCATCAATTGACCAATCACATAGATGGAAATCCACATCGCGTGTTCCATCTCGCATGTGATTGGTCGATTGATAGGGTCAAAACCCTTTTGCATTGCCGAATTCACTTACGCAATTAGGCTGCTGGTCATTAAAGCAAGAAGACTTTTCGTCTTTTCGTTATCCAGCTAATTGAGTGGAACTGGGCTGATCATGTCTGCAAGTTAGAGTTTAGTCGATTGACCAAAGAAGTAACTGAGTCAGTACCAAGAGATCAAAGCAGAAGTAGAGGTGGACCACGGAAAATGTGAGAAAATATATTTTGGGAGAAAGGTGGACCTGGTTGGATGACTAAAGCTACGGACGGGAATCAGTAGAAGGAAATTGGAGAGGTTTACGCCAAAGAGGCGAATACTGCTTAGAGGCTTGATACACACTCATACAAAAAAAAATGTTTTAGAAATAATTTAGCCAATAACATCTAGTGTAAGTAATCATAGGAAAGAAGTAAAAACAACGCTTTTTATTTTATTTATAAGTTCTGAACATTGTTAATAGTCGATTTATTATGTTTTACCTAATAGCAAAGAATTATTTATGCATATTGAATTATAATTATATTATTTTGCTGATGTCTTTTGATAATATTTGCTCCATTTTAATTATTTAATCACTTTGTTTTTTACCTCATGTATAGTTATCTGCGCAAATGACACATCATTATCTAAGTTTTAATCCACTAATAGACTTCTTTCTGATTTCAAAACAACATGATCTCAAAAATAGTCCTAATGAGCATTTAAGATGTCTTTCCAATGATGTATACAAGCTGCTAGTCACTAACAAAATAAGTAGTGAAGATTGAGGGAATTGGATAAAAATTAATTTTTGAACACTTATCAGTCCTATAATTATCTGTATTTTAATTAATAATTACTAACCAACATATAAAAAATAACCTCAGGTAGTTATTTATAATTGTCTTTTTTTTTTTGTATCATTTCATTATTCTAACTCTTTTATTTTGTGTTTTATAATGATAACACGGTCATTATAAAACAAAAAATGGCATATCATATCTGAAGTAAATTATTCAAAAGTAGAAAAAGTAGTGAAAACATAACGGTGGTAGCTCGTAGCAAGCTACGGCGTAGCACGTAGCGCGTAGCACGTAGCACGTAGCGCGTAGCACGTAGCACGTAGCGGTGTGTTGCGCTATGATAGTCACCCCGCACGTTGGGTAATGGCAGCCAAAAACTTCCATTATGTGTGATGAGAGCCATCATATAATATTAAACAAAATTATACTATTTTTATCCACATAACAGGTACTAAAACGAATCAAAACTGTAAAGTTATCAACAAATTATAATATACTCACAACAAAAGTAAAGCATGTTTAAAAGTAAAAATAACCTATCATAGAGTAGCTTCCATTACCCGAATGTTAACCATCTCGAAGTAGTTACTGACAATTTTTTCGTCATGTTTGCCGGTCAAAGGAAAATGTATTTCTCTGAAGATCACGTTTAAACGTAAATAAATTTTGAAAATCTGGAAATGACCACAAGTCTCTTATATGAAGCTTTTCGCATTATATTCTCTGTTTTCTCTCAGCAAGTTGCATTGACTCAGTTATCATCTTGTCAACCAGGCTATGGTTGCTCAAAGACTCTCTCGACTGCACCTCTAGGTATAACAAAATTAAATTAAAATGTAACGCAGCTAAGACGCGTGTTATGTTAGTAAGATATAAAGGTAGTATATAAGGTGATTCATAGTAAAAACTGTCAATTCATACAACGGCAATTTTGCCTAACATACCGATACGTAACCAAAACCTTGTACCATACCTAAAATAATAACTCCACCAAACAACTAATTACAAGAGCACGCGCCGACCTCAGGCTCTACCTGTGTGCAGTACACCACCCGACCATAAACATTCGTTTACAATACGGGTGCATTGTTTAGCTCTGTGCCTGATCTACAAAAGGTAGCCATTTTCAGAAGCCTTTAATATACTTTTATGACTTTTTAAACACATTCCTTTGGAGATTATAGGTGGCTTAGAATTTACTCAAGTTTAATTAGTACAGTTTTATTGTCACAGCTTAGGACGGTGGCGTGGTATTCAATTGTGAACAAATAAAAATACTTCTTGCAGTCTTAGTATTTGTTCACAATTTAGACTTGAATATGACTGTCTTGTAATGACTTATTAAAATCAAATTAAATCGCTCAATCGCAAACAGTTCTCGCGCTGTGCCCGGAACTGTAACTTCATCAATCTCTCACACAATGGTACTGCAGGCGTCCAGTGAATGGGTTGCCTTCCCACGACGACCACTGTTGGACAACATGATCAATCGATGAGTGTCATCGTCTAGCGAGAATTGGTGCAGTTGCGGTGAAATTATAATGTGTATTTCCTGTTGCTCTGTAATGGAAATCAGTAGCATAAAACATCATCAATTACTTACCTATACGGGGTACTATGTGATTTTGATTTAGTAAAACCTGTATTTTAAATTCATACAAAAATTTGTGAAATGTAAACGTATGACTGCTTCAGAATGTTTAGTTCTCCTATTGTTCTAAGCTGATAACGAGAGGTAGATACTCAAACAACTGTTTCAGACCATAGTTTTAAGGCCCAAGCTGGGAAAGCAGTATGTCACAAAGTAGCTGTTTGTGTTACATGCTTTCAATGTGCCTTGCAGTAGGTTCACTTAGGCCTCCGAGGACTATAACAAAATTGACTATTTTATTATGTCAGTGGAATAATAATAGTAAACTGAATCGCCCCTATCCCAAATATTACATAAGCTGCACACTTCGATGTGGGGTGTTGCAACTATTGATAGCATGCTGACAACCTAGGAAACTCCAAAATTATTGTTTAGGGTTTCGTACCCAAAGGGTAAAAACGGGACCCTATTACTAAGACTCCGCGATCCGTCTATCTGTCTGTCCGTTTGTCCGTTTGTCTGTCCGTCTGTCTTTCACTAGGCTGTATCTCATGAACCGTTATAGCTAGACTGTTAAAATTTTCACAGATGATGTATTTTTGTTGCCGCTTTAACAGCAAATACTAAAAACAGAATAAAATAAAAATTTAAGTGGGGCTCCCATACAAAAAACGTGATTTTTTTGCCGTTTTTTGCGATAATGGTACGGATCCCTTCGTGCGCGAGTCTGACTCGCAATTGGTCAGTTTTTTTGTTGATAGGCTTGCGCTTGACCACTATCTCACCTGATGGTAAGCGATGAAGTGGTCGTCGACGAAGCACGATTGCCTAGAAGATACCTTTTCACTCTTGACTTAAAGATTCTCAGGTTGTAGCTATCAGGCAATACAGACTCCGGCAGGGAATGCCACTACTTTGCTGCACGCATTATAAAAGTACTAGCTTATGCCAGCGGCTTCACCTGCGTTAATGTCGAAAATTATACCAAAGGAACATATGCCCGGGATAAAAAGTATCCTATGTGCTATTCGAGGCTACAATCTATCTCTGTGCCAAATTTCATCCAGATCCGTCCAGCCGTTTGAGCGTGAAGAAGTAACAAACACAGTCACAAACTTTCTCCTTTATAATTCACAAAATTTCTCCTCCGTAATTTTTTGTATAGCGTGCATCACTCATGCCTTTTATGAAACGGGGCAAACGGGATTTCTCGAACGTAATAAGTACCGCTTGAAGCCAACGTTGTTGGTAAAATACAAGATACATCAACATAGTTTGCATTTATAAAGGCTATTGAAGTGAAAATAGGTACTAAACCTAATTTTACTAAGGAAACTAACTACTAATCAAGCTTACTCAGGGATGGTAAATGTTTCTTAGCAATGCTTATGATGTAGAGTAGGAGAACTCAAACTATCTATAGCTATGACTGACAGTTGGTTTTTACGGACCTTAACCTTTCTAGCTTTAAACAAATAAAGTTTTATACCCTTACAAAACTTTAATTATTTTTACCAGTAGTTTACTACGTACCTTCATCAAATAGCACCGTAAACGAAATGTGGTACAATAAAACAAAACTCTATTCAACGGCGCTTACGACCATTATGCACAATGTTATTGGAACTACAATGTGCAAATTACATTTGGAAAGGCTTAACGCAAATACTGTAACAATGACATTCTGTATAGCCTGTGAAGACAACGGTACCTACGGACCTGAATAGTGGAATTAGCCCATTGTGTAATTGAAAATGACTTGCAGAGCATTGTTCAGTACCTACTATTGTTAATTAGATATAGAACAACCATCTCACGAAAGCGGGTGAATCGTAACAAAATTACTCTTATTTCGACGTCATAAAAGTCACGCGTTCGTGAAATAGAACAACTGTATAACAACTACCCTTATTTTAAACAATTTGTATGTAGCAGCTCACAGATATTGTGTCCGGACTAATTTTTAATATTACGGCGGGCGGGGTGGTATTTTTACCCGACAATGGCGAAGCAAAAGGTAGGGTTATATTTTTGACCGGTATGATGGTGTGTATGTATGTATGGTCATCTGTTCTCTCATAACTTCTAAACTACTTATTATAATTTGACAAATGAGGTGTTGTTGGAAGCGTCTTGTTTGTAAGCTGGTTATAGGCTATGCGACGTCACATTAAATTTAATATGCCGCACTCTAGGGGGCCCGAAGTCAAGAACAACGAATCAAGATAAATAAGATATTTGTTGTTATTTGGCTCGTCAAGTTGACGTTAACATTCGTGAGGACTGTAAAGAGTGATTGGCAATCGTTTCGGTATCTATATATCTCTACAAATACCTAAAATTTAAGTCTCTGCTAGTTATGTCAAAAAAACAGCTTTTATTAAATGCATATTAATTTGAATGTATCTATAATGGTGTACTGTCGATTAGTAAACTTATAATAGACAAGTTAGTCGATATTTGATTATGTTAGTAAGTAAGTTTATGGTTCGTCTAGTGACGTCTTCTTGTCTCTGTTTCTGGGAGAAATATTGCGATGCTAATAAGTATGTTATATTTCTAGTACTGTAGATATAATTAGAAATCTTGCTCCATTTTAATGTGTGTATTCATTGCCTGCCCTGCTTCGAACAGGTATTTTATTAAAAAATAACTATTTTACAAAAAAAAAAATACAACAGACTTCCAAATAAAAATACTACTAAGTGAAAACTAACTTCAATTTCGGAAGTCGGTGTTCCTGTTTTTGTTTCATCTGTTTTTGTCGCCGAATGCCGAAATTGAAGTTATTTTTCACTTTGTAGTATTTCATTTCGAAGTCGGTTGTATTTTTATGTACTTCACTTTTTAGTGGTGGTAAATAATGGGACAGTTCTTTAGTAAGGTTACCTATATTTCCCAAAGTTATGCCAGAATAGATTACACGAATAACATGAAACTTGAACGTATCCGATGAAATGAGGGTTTGCCAGGGCAGAGCTATACAAATACAGCGTACCCATTTAGAGCGTACTGATGTAGTCTTGATTTTATGTTATGAAGTGGTGTGAACAAAAAACAAACAAGCGATTGTAGCAATCCCGGACGATTTGCCGTCATTGATTGAAGAGTCCTTTTGTATTTATCCGAAGTTCTTCATCAGATCTTCATTATATTTAAATGGGATCAATTCGGGCACATATCTTTCAAAAATTTAAATCGGTGAACATACACAAAAAACAAATACGGCAGTCGAACATAGAATCTTTTCCTTTTAGGAAAGTCGGTTAAAATAGGTACCGACTTTCGAAATTGAAGTAATTTTTTCCTTTTTTAGGGTTTTTGTTTGGAATTCGGTTGTATGTTTTTGTAAAAAAAAATGCATTTAAATATTTAGGTACCGAAAAACCAGGGAGACCTAAAACGAATTATTCGTTGAAACATACCCGTTGCTGAAGTTCTAGAATGGAAATTCAAACGATATTATAACCAGTATGTAACGGCTATACAATTAAACCTTAAACCTATCAGTATGGCCGCCTTCCATCGGAAAACCGCGGCAGTCCGCACCAGTCCGATGAACGGCGGCCACTCATGAAATGCTTGTACCTATTTGCCAAAACTTTGAAAATAATTTTATTGTTGATTGTAATTTTTCTAGCAATTGGCAATAAGATTACTTTTAGTGACTAGAATTTGGTGCTAGGGATTAAAGAAATGTGAAGCATCGTTGTTTGTGTTTTTAGTTAAAATAGAGACTGGATGGCAAAAAGAAATTTGATAAAACTGACAGGGAAATATGAAAAAGGATTCTTGTGTTCATAGTAAGGTAAGAATTTCAGACTGTCATCGACAAAGATTTCATAGACAGGTTGGAAAGAAGGAGTTCTCTATAGGTTATAATATTACTTGCTTTAACTGTTGTAGTGTTTCACACTTCATTTATCCGTATTATTATGTTGGAACTTAAATCTTCTTGAATAAAGTAGGTACTACCACAGATAATATAATACTAGCATACAGATGCCTCATCCCATACAAAGAAACCGTGCTGACGTAACTAGTGTTTTTCATCTGATTATACCGATTACTTTTTGTACATCGATCGCGTTCGATACCGTTCCACGGCGATAGATAGATCATCATCATCTTCCATATCCGTGAAACGGAATCGAACGCGATCGAAATAATCAGTATAATCAGTACAGTACGTAGGCACGGTTTTTTTGTATGAGATGAGACACCACTGGTACTACTTAGGTAGGTACAATAAAACAAAGTAGGTATATTCGTATATAAATTTTATTTATTTCATACTTCATTCTTCTATTGCACATCATCATCATCATATCAGCTGAAAGACGTCCACTGCTGGACATAGGCCTCCCCCAAGCGTCACCACATTGACCGATTACAAACACTATTGCACATAAAATAAATTAAATCCGTTATATTCTAATGATTCAATTACATTAAATTTTATTTAAAACAATTATTTATTTAAATTTCTGAATATATAACTATACACAGGAACATTTATCCAACTTTATGTAGATACACATAAACCTAAAACTATACCTACTCACTGTACTAAACCTAAAATACACACACACACATACATACATAGGTACACATATTTACACACACTACACATATACATACAATACACATATATATTTGTACATATATTTTAAAATTTGTGAGTGCGGCGTGTGACAGCGAGTGACGGAAGATTTACGAGTCTCTTTGGGGTTTTTTTGAATGGAGTAAATTAACACAACGGTAAAATGAAATTCGAAGTGACTTTTGGCACTAATGAGATCTAATTAATCAAACATTAACAAGTCGCTGGGTACTGATTTTGTTTGTCAGCGAATACAATGTTTTGATTTTTGAGTCAATATGGACACATTTATTAATTAGGCTAGGTAATTACCTAATGGCTCAAGTAGATACATCAGAAAAAAAAACAGTTCCACATGTAGGCAGTACTAATATCTAATCTGCAATCCAGAGGAACTAGAACTAGGTTGCCTGGAAGAGATCGCGGTCGCCCTTTTTTTTCTTTTTTTTTTTTTTTTTTTTAACAAAAAACGTTACCCCACACTAGGAATTTTTCCTGTATCGTGGGTGCGTTTACAAATATATAAACTCACATATACGTATGTGTATTAGACTTAAGTTTCATTTTATTAATGTATTTTATGGTGTGCAATAATGTATATAATAAATAAATAACTGTTGTGGATAATCTCTATCAATAGGGTCGTAACTAACCACAAATATATATGTAGATCTCATCATCATCTCATCTCGTCAATGTTAGTAGTTTAGCTTTTAGCTTTAGATGGGAAAACTACAAATATAACAAACTTTAAATTCTCTTATAGGTACTATAAAATGGGTATATAGTTTACTGTTTCGGCATTGCTTTTTGGTCATATTTTATATTCTTCTAGAACTACGTAAGTACTTTAACTCTGTTAATATCTTTGACCATTACATAAGGGATGTTCTCTGCATCATCTCTATGGACAGATTGCATTGCGGTACAAATACTTTTTGGACACAGCTGCATTGGCTTTTTAAAAAAAAAAAAATTATAATAAAATTGTAACTACGAGCTTTATTCGGACAACATTAGAGTTTAATTTTGGGTAAATGTGTGATGTAAAAGTATCAGATCGTCAGTTGTTGCAGTACCCTTCCGGGTTCAGGGGGGTGACCATAAGCTCTTAGAGTAAGGTAATTTTGAGTGTGTGTAAGGGACAGATGAATATGACTTGTATACATCTGCCACTTACGCGATCTCAAAATAATCTTAATCTAAGAGCTAATCAGGTTTTATTATTATTGGGAGCGCTTTCTGACCTTCTATAAATAATTTTTATGAAATATAAGAATGTTAAAGATTTTGTAATTCACTCAATTAACTAAGTTTAGGTATTTCAGGGATTGTAAATACTACTTGCAGCTGCTTAAGCAGTAACAGTTGCACTATGTTTTTACCTGGCCGTCCAAATGTATTTTCTCATAGTTTGTGAATTGTTTTAATAGAAGATAAAAAGCTGCACTTTAGGACCAACTTACTAAGCCAATAAAATAACCGGTGGTACGGTACTTATGAAACCATTTATTTTAGTAGACTAGCTTTGCTATAATATGTACTATGTTCTTTTATCGCGAGATTCATATCCATTATACAATAGAACTAGTACAACATCGGAAATAGAACTTACCTATTGAGTCACACAATGCGAAAATAAATCGATGTTCATATCCAAATCCTAACCGCGACAGTTGCGACATTATAAACGCATTGATGATTCGTATGAAAGCGTGCGCCGGACAAGCGATTATTTCTTTGAATTTATTTTATGGTTTCTGTGCTGAATTTACTGTCCGAACTTTGAAGAAGCAATAGCCGTATCAATTTATCTCGCTTGAACAGAACTGAGCAAGGTGAAATATTGACCTTTTTTATTTTATTTCACTTTCGCAGGTATTGAAATCGTTTAATCGATTAGATTATTACTAGTGCACAGTTGTCACGTGATCCTGACTGTAACAACATTATGCGCGTGGCGGCCATGTTGGCTGATAGCGGCCATGATGGCTGATGGCGGCTACCGCGCCGGTGAGGGGTCAAACTAACTGAGAGTGTTGAAAGCCTTTGTGTTATCTTTGCGCACGCGGCTGTTGCACTTATTGTGAGCTAAATTAAATTATTATAAAAGTTAACCCAAACTATGAGCTCAATATTGTCCAAGCTGTAAAAGTGGAGATCATAAATAAATACCTACTATGTATGCACGGATGCACCTATATAAATGTTTACTTATGGATTTGAAAGATTGTTAATATTGGGGTTTTCAGAAATATTAGCTAGGTTTGGTTTTTGAATGGCATGTATTATAAATTACAGAAAAATAAGAAACAATTTTAACAACAGAAGACAATAGTAATATTGCTCCGACAGACGTCTATCCTTCGGAGTAATATTACTATTGTCTCTCCGTGTCGGCTCTAGTTCAGCGTAGGTAGGCCTGAATAACGGTTTTATTGTTCCAAAGAAATTTCTATTTTGCCAATTTGCTAAATAACTCATTGTCTTAGCATAAAAGGGTTGAACCTTTTTGCGGATTATACAATTTGCATATTGTTAAGTTTGCAGCCTTTGCAGGGTTTGTTTCGAGAATGATGACTTGCTCATAATATTGAACTTAGTACTACAATAACACTCTTTTGTTGTCCCTAGAGGACAAAGATCTATTTTGCAAACTTACAAAGCGTCGCATTGTCTGCCGCGTAGCTTAAAAGGAAGAAATTCCGTAAGAAATACACTACAATACAAATGATTCAAATTGCATGTGGTGTTTCTAAGGTCTGTGCCAACAATTTTGACTTGCACTAATTTTAAACAATAAGCGTGTCTGAACCAAACATGGTGTCCCTTGAGCGTCCATTACCTAAGTGAGTTTGTTTATATTTAGGAAATATAAGAATTACTAAATTGAAATTGGTTGAAAATACTGAATAGGAATACTCTTAATATCTAACTATGCAGGCTTTCGAATGTTGTTTATGGTATGACCAATGGTATTCAAAAACAGTTTAAAAGTAATATGAGGCATTTAGCTTCCATGACATTTCTTAGCCACTGAAGTAGAGAGTCTTCTAAAGTATTGCGTCTGCTATTGTCATAACTAAACAGACATGTTAGTGACAAACGAACACACGCTGTTTAAATACCAATGTAATCCATACCTCATTACCGTGAGAATAAGGTTCGATATCTTCTGAATGGGCCGCAGCATAAGCGGTCCACTTGTTCAGAAAATCAGACGACAGTCTACAATTGTACAATCCCAAATACCACCAGCACTCAGCCCCTGTGTTAGAAAAAATATCTTATGATGCATAGTCATACGAGTGTCACCCGAAAGAAACGAAAAGCTTGTCAAGCGCCGAAATTAATGAGTAGATCATACCGAATAATACAAAGTAGGAATCACTTTCTTACTCACATAGTATTTGTTTAGATAAGGAGTTATCCGGATGAATGATCCATCTGATGGTGCTCGAAGAATTTCAGGTGAAGGGATTCGTAGCAAAGCATTCTGTAATCCAGATTAATATTTTCATTTAACTTGGAATAAAGGTAGAAACTCACAGGCAATTTATTTGATTAGGAACCGCCGGTAGTGCATTAGATTAATTTTATAATGTGGGTCCATTCTATTCTTCTTCTAAATTATCTCTGTTCAATATCTACCAGGTGTGAAATAGTTGCATCCAGTACGACAGGTCAATAATGATTCCGGTAATTGTTCCAAAGCCAAAAGCAGCCATATGTGTTTGCTCGACACTCAACTGGTTTATTAATGTCTTGAGCACTGCGGAAGCGTTTTTCTTGGTTAAAAAAAAAGAAAAGAAGTAAAAAAAATATTGTAATACTTTGATGCAATGAGATCCCAAAGTAAAATGCTCCACATGCTCCAAACAGGCTTGCCACACGTCGTACAACTCTTCCTGTACAAAGGCATGCAAACCGGCCAGCTACATTGACATGCCAATCAAAGCACCACGCAAGTCGCAGGCTTATGCAAATCGAATCGCGAGCCTCCACAATGCCCACAATTGATACAATGTATTACAGGGACGTTTCGAAAAATCCGTCAATACCAAATAACTGTTTTATTTCAGCCCTTTTTGGTCCTTCAGAAAACCACAATTTATTTTGTGTCATCTGCCTTTCTTATTCCCACTGATTAAAGCTCAATATCGTGTGGTATGCTGCCAGTTGTGTTTTTTTTTTTGTAGACAAAACATTAATTGTAATCCCGTATGCGTTATGTCAATGTATACTTAGCACCTGCTTTTAATTGTGAAACTTAAGCTTTTATATTACAATAATATGTATTATAAATGTGAAAGTTTGGATGAATGTGTGTGTGGATGTATGTTTGTAACTGGATCATTACAAAGCATGAAATTTTGCACATTTTTTTTTTTTTTTACTTTTTATCTTGGTATAGGGTTCCCTTGGGATCATAAAACACTTTTTACGCGGGTGAAGCCACAGACAGAAGCAAGTCTATACTAATATTATAAAGAGCTAAAATTTGTAAGTTTGTATGTAGGGGGTAATCTCAGGAACTGCTGGTTGGAATTGAAAAATTCTTTTTGTGTTAGATAGTCCATTTATCGAGGAAGGTATAGGCTATATAACATCACGCTACGACCAATAGGAGCGGAGCATAAATGAAAAATGTTGCAAAAGCGGGAACGAATATTACTTTTTGAGGGCTTCCGTTGCGTGCGCTGCGTAAACGGTTTCAGTTATGCAATCATGTATGTAGGGTAGGTAGGATAGGTGTAGGGGAGGTGTAGGGTAGGTGTAGGGTAAGTGTAGGGTAGGTGTAGGGTAGGTGTAGGATAGGTGTAGGGTAGGTGTAGGGTAGGTGTAGGGTCGGTGTAGGTTAGGTGTAGGGTCGGTGTAGGGTAGGTGTAGGGTAGGTGTAGGGTAGGTGTAGGGTAGGTGTAGGGTAGGTGTAGGGTAGGTGTAGGGTAGGTGTAGGGTAGGTGTAGGGTAGGTGTAGGGTAGGTGTAGGGTAGGTGTAGGGTAGGTGTAGGGTAGGTGTAGGGTAGGTGTAGGGTAGGTGTAGGGTAGGTGTAGGGTAGGTGTAGGGTAGGTGTAGGGTAGGTGTAGGGTAGGTGTAGGGTAGGTGTAGGGTAGGTGTAGGGTAGGTGTAGGGTAGGTGTAGGGTAGGTGTAGGGTAGGTGTAGGGTAGGTGTAGGGTAGGTGTAGGGTAGGTGTAGGGTAGGTGTAGGGTAGGTGTAGGGTAGGTGTAGGGTAGGTGTAGGGTAGGTGTAGGGTAGGTGTAGGGTAGGTGTAGGGTAGGTGTAGGGTAGGTGTAGGGTAGGTGTAGGGTAGGTGTAGGGTAGGTGTAGGGTAGGTGTAGGGTAGGTGTAGGGTAGGTGTAGGGTAGGTGTAGGGTAGGTGTAGGGTAGGTGTAGGGTAGGTGTAGGGTAGGTGTAGGGTAGGTGTAGGGTAGGTGTAGGGTAGGTGTAGGGTAGGTGTAGGGTAGGTGTAGGGTAGGTGTAGGGTAGGTGTAGGGTAGGTGTAGGGTAGGTGTAGGGTAGGTGTAGGGTAGGTGTAGGGTAGGTGTAGGGTAGGTGTAGGGTAGGTGTAGGGTAGGTGTAGGGTAGGTGTAGGGTAGGTGTAGGGTAGGTGTAGGGTAGGTGTAGGGTAGGTGTAGGGTAGGTGTAGGGTAGGTGTAGGGTAGGTGTAGGGTAGGTGTAGGGTAGGTGTAGGGTAGGTGTAGGGTAGGTGTAGGGTAGGTGTAGGGTAGGTGTAGGGTAGGTGTAGGGTAGGTGTAGGGTAGGTGTAGGGTAGGTGTAGGGTAGGTGTAGGGTAGGTGTAGGGTAGGTGTAGGGTAGGTGTAGGGTAGGTGTAGGGTAGGTGTAGGGTAGGTGTAGGGTAGGTGTAGGGTAGGTGTAGGGTAGGTGTAGGGTAGGTGTAGGGTAGGTGTAGGGTAGGTGTAGGGTAGGTGTAGGGTAGGTGTAGGGTAGGTGTAGGGTAGGTGTAGGGTAGGTGTAGGGTAGGTGTAGGGTAGGTGTAGGGTAGGTGTAGGGTAGGTGTAGGGTAGGTGTAGGGTAGGTGTAGGGTAGGTGTAGGGTAGGTGTAGGGTAGGTGTAGGGTAGGTGTAGGGTAGGTGTAGGGTAGGTGTAGGGTAGGTGTAGGGTAGGTGTAGGGTAGGTGTAGGGTAGGTGTAGGGTAGGTGTAGGGTAGGTGTAGGGTAGGTGTAGGGTAGGTGTAGGGTAGGTGTAGGGTAGGTGTAGGGTAGGTGTAGGGTAGGTGTAGGGTAGGTGTAGGGTAGGTGTAGGGTAGGTGTAGGGTAGGTGTAGGGTAGGTGTAGGGTAGGTGTAGGGTAGGTGTAGGGTAGGTGTAGGGTAGGTGTAGGGTAGGTGTAGGGTAGGTGTAGGGTAGGTGTAGGGTAGGTGTAGGGTAGGTGTAGGGTAGGTGTAGGGTAGGTGTAGGGTAGGTGTAGGGTAGGTGTAGGGTAGGTGTAGGGTAGGTGTAGGGTAGGTGTAGGGTAGGTGTAGGGTAGGTGTAGGGTAGGTGTAGGGTAGGTGTAGGGTAGGTGTAGGGTAGGTGTAGGGTAGGTGTAGGGTAGGTGTAGGGTAGGTGTAGGGTAGGTGTAGGGTAGGTGTAGGGTAGGTGTAGGGTAGGTGTAGGGTAGGTGTAGGGTAGGTGTAGGGTAGGTGTAGGGTAGGTGTAGGGTAGGTGTAGGGTAGGTGTAGGGTAGGTGTAGGGTAGGTGTAGGGTAGGTGTAGGGTAGGTGTAGGGTAGGTGTAGGGTAGGTGTAGGGTAGGTGTAGGGTAGGTGTAGGGTAGGTGTAGGGTAGGTGTAGGGTAGGTGTAGGGTAGGTGTAGGGTAGGTGTAGGGTAGGTGTAGGGTAGGTGTAGGGTAGGTGTAGGGTAGGTGTAGGGTAGGTGTAGGGTAGGTGTAGGGTAGGTGTAGGGTAGGTGTAGGGTAGGTGTAGGGTAGGTGTAGGGTAGGTGTAGGGTAGGTTTTGAAAATGGGAAAAGAAGAAAGATCTATGTTAGAGATTACTAGCACGATCTTTATAATTTATGAAATTATAATTGGACACATATTGTAAGGAGATATTCTTAGATTTTAGCTAAAGTAGAAGTAGTCTGTCAAAATGTTATTCTACTAATGTTCCACTAATGTTATTCTAGAGCGTAGTATTAAACAGTAATAAAAAAAACAAAGAAGCCCAACTCAGCGAACTGCACCTGCGTGCTAGTGCGCCTGTCCTACGGCAAGGAGATGGTGGCGTTTGTGCCCAGCATCGGACACAACCTGCGGGAACAACATTGTGCTCATCAGGGTCGGCATTAGGCTACACTAGTGTTGCAACAGAACTCTGCTTCCGCTTCCGCAACTGCAGAAGTTCCGCATGTTTTTTCACTTCCGTTTCTGCTTCTGGTTCCGCAAACTTTATAACAGAACTCTGAACGGAAGCGGGGAGAAAGCGATGAGGAGCGGTGCAGCAGACGCGACGGCGGCACGGCGCGGGCAGTTGCGGGGGCCGCGCGTGGACGAATGACACGAGCTTCGAGCGTCCAGGCGCGCGTGCTGCCGATAATTGCCGAATCCCTTCCGCGTATTTTGGGAGGGAGGGGCGCGCGGTAAACAAACGACAAACGTGTCACAACGAGTTCGTTCGTTTATTTAATTATTGTTTTTAGTTCACTATGCGCATCTCCGCGCCCCGTGACTTTGAGTAGTGACATTTTCAGTTGTTTTTTCTTCTGTTATTGTTTGCTTGATACCTAGTTGTATTTAGTGCAATAAGGTTTAATATATGAAGAACATCGAAATAGGCTGAAAGGTGAAAAAGCGGCCTAGTTACTATTTATTAAATATAACTTGCCGCTGTTTAATTTTGACTACTAAAATACAAATTTAATAAAAAAAGTTTAAATGTACAATTGTGCTTTTTTTTCATAGTGTTAACGCTTCTGTTTCCGCTTCCGTTTCCGTTTCCGCTTCCGTTAAGATTTACTTTTGACATCTGTTTCCGTTTCTGCTTCCGTTATGCCAGTTCCGTTGCATCACTAGGCTACACCACCATCTATACCTACTCACTATATTTAACTTTCTGTCCAATCGGCATGAATTAAATAAATTATCAGCTCGTTACTGTCCCACTGCAGAGCAAACAGCGTAAGAAAATATTCATCTTCAGGGTTCCAAGGGAGTTCTAATAGGTATTCATGTCCTAATATCGTGTACATACTCCACACTCCAGTTTGAAGGACGGTCCCGGAGTGAAGCTGAAGTTCGTCCGCGGCAAGTACAACATGCCGCAGTTGATCAAGCAGATATTGTAGATCAATCAGTTGTTTATAGTGATGAACTTTCCTGCGTTGAGCTGGATAAGCATGTTGTAGTGTGCGTTTACAGACCCCCCAATTATAAAACTACTGTTTAATTGAGTCAGTGATGGAAGATTTTGAGCTTTGTGATCCGCAGGCCTGTATTCAACAAGTAGACTATTAAATCTCTTCAAATAATTTAATTTGTCACATGTATTTAAGGAACCAACCCGAACAACTGTAACTACAGCTACATGTATTGATAATGTTTTTTGTTGCTTCGACTATTTAGAAAAAGCCATTATGAATTATCTCCCTTGGGATCATAATGGGCTACTGGTAACCTTTGAGTATAACATACTAATACAACAAGTGCAGATTAAATCCAGACCAATAACATCCGAAGAATTAAATAAATTGAACAGCACTTTAATCAGTAAGTTAAATTATCAGGACCTCACAGTGAACGATGGTAATATTTTACACAAAAAGGTTTTCTCAGTTATTCAAACAGAGTTCAATAATACTTTTAAGAAGAAAACTAAAACTATTTGCCCTAAGTTTTTATTCAATGACTGGGCGACTAAAGGACTCAGGAAAAGTAGGGAAAGACTTTACGAGCTGTATGGCCTTAAGTCTTATATTAACACTGAAACTTTTAATAAATATATTGCTACTTACTCAAGAATTATTTTAAATACGTGTAAAGTAGCTTAGGTTGTATACATTAGCAATAAGGTTAAAATCGCAGAAAATAAAATTAAGACGGTTTGGAAAATTATAAACAATGAAACGAACAGGAACAAAAGAAATAATACTGATTACACGCTTGAGACTACACATGGACTTATTAGAGATAACAAGAAAGTTGCTCAAGCATTTGTAAATTTCTTTACCAGCATCCCAATTAAAACTACTGAAACCTTAAATGCTTCGCCCTCACTCGCTTCTGGTTTATTAAACGCTAACGTTTCAGCCTGCCCGAGTGAATTTAACTTTTTACATATAAACCCAATAACAGTAACAAAAGCTTTTAAGCAAATCAAGATCAAACTGACCGATCATCTATGGGGAATCCATCAAAGTTTGTACCTCCATTAATCAGACTATAGCGCCATACTTAGCTTTAATTTTTAATTTGTGTGTAGATCAAGGAGTCTTTCCGCATCTAATGAAATATAGTAAGGTTATACCACTAATAAAAGCCAGGGACAGTAAAGACACAAATAATTATAGACCCGTATCCGTGTTGCTGGTTTTCAGGAAGCTATTTAAAAAGATAATGCTTAATCAAATGCTCATTCATTTTAATACGAATAACATCCGACACGATAAACAGTATGGTTTCACCAGGGGATGTTGTACAACCGAAGCTAGCGTCACCTTATTAAAACACATCTTTGATGCGTGGGAGGAGGGACAAGATACCATGGGTATCTTCTGCAACTTGTCGAAGGCGTTTGATTGCGTTAATTAGTTTAGTAAAATCCTATTTGAATGATAGACAGGAATTAGTTCAAATAAACCGTGTCAATTCATCCTGGTTAAACGTGAAAATGGGGGAGCCCCAGGGCTCAATTTTAGGTCCTTTCTTATTTTTAGTCTACATTAACGAATTTATCACATCTATTGAATAACAAACAAACATGGTGTATTTGCTGATAAAACTTCTTTGATTTTTTAAAGATAAATAGACGCAAGAATAACGTTGCTGATGTAAATAATGCCTTACGGCAAGTACAAAATTGGTTCACTGCTAATAATTTTGTTTTAAATGTTAAAAAACTAAGTGTATAAAAAACTTTTAAACAATAAAATCAAACCGAGGACCAAAACAAAACACTACAAAGCGAAAAATAACTTTCTTTTCCGAAGTCCGAAGAAGTTTTTTGTTAAAAAAGTTTTTTATTTATCTCTTTTTAGTTTAGGTAGGTACCTCCAAATACCACGAAAGTCACCTATAGCCAAAGTAAATCTCATGACAATTCCAATAAGCCCAAATACGACGAGGATCCATTGTTTTATTTCGGAGTTCCAGTGCCTACCTTCCGGCTTCATCATCAGATTAGTTCGATGTTACCATTTTCATCAGTACCTTTTATTTATAAGTATTTGCTTCATCATAGTCGGTTAGCTATTCGATATATCTTATACCCGTGACATTCTTAGCATTCAGGAGTTCCAGTGGCTATCTGTGGTCTCCTTCATCAGTTTCATACCAACAAATGACACTTTGAGTGTAAATGATTGCATTGCTGATAAAAATACCAAAATCGCTGTATAATATTTGAGGAGTTCCCTCGATTTCTCTGGTTGGATTTTTTTTGTTACTTTCATAGTATAATGTCTTACGGTATATTACTATGGGGAAGGGCTGCAGACACTCAGTCAATTTTATTCTGCAAAAACAAGCCATCAAAGCGATATAAAATCTACACCGGCGCGATTCCCTAAGGGAACTGTTTAAGGACATTAACATCATGACGGTACCAAATATATTGTATTTACGAAATATCATGTACGTTGGAAATAATTTACATCGCTTTAGTAAAAACAGCGACAGACATAATTATATTACTTGAAGTAGGGGCCAATTAATTCAACCAGGTTTCAGGCTGGCTAAAGTAGCGTCATCTTTTATGGGGTACTGTATAAAATGTAACAATAAAATACCGCCCCACATTCTAGAACTGAATGAGGCGAAATTTAAAACTTGTATAAAACGAACACTATGCAGGCGTGCCGACCCATGTGTCATGTTCGTGAACGGGCGCCATCAGTTGGGATTGGTCATAACTTTATTTTTTATTTTTTATTCCTGATGGGTTTGCTCTTGACTCTAGTCTAGGTCAGAGGTGACAGAGACAAATTCGACGATGGAGTGAGCTTACCCAGAAGAAACCTGTTCACTCTAACTTTGAAGAGATTCGGGTTGTATGCGTTCGGAAACACAGACGCAGGCAGTGAGTTCCACTCTTTTGCTGTGCGCATTATGAAGGATGTTTGGAAGCGCTTGGTGCGAATTGGTGGAATAGCAACTAGGTGAGGATGGTAACTTGCAGTGCGTCTAGATGTCCGATGGTAGAAGAGGGGCGGTGGGATGAGGTCGTGGAGTTCATGAGCACACTCGCCAAAATACAGTCTGTAGAAAACCGACAAGCAGGCAACCTTACGGCGATGAGCTAAGCTGTGAAGCTTGGCATCCACCAGTTTGACGTCGCCAATTAGTCTCTTAGCGCTGCGTTCCACCGAGTCAAGCGCGGCAAGCTGATATTTAGCAGAGCCATCCCAGAGGTGGCTGCAATACTCCATGCAGGATCGGACTTGCGCTTTGTAAAGAGCTGTCCAGGCATAAAGTATCGCTTCACTCTGTTTAGGACGCCCACTTCTGTTTAGGACGAACTTTAGCTGCCTCGGCCTGTTTTTTATAACCTATTTATTGTATGTTTTAATTGTTTGTTTTACTCTAGACGCTATTACGTGCACGTCTTTTTACATCGTTCTCACATAAATATGTATTTTCCAACAAGAAAGATGGAACCAAATACTTTTGAAACACTTTTTTTAAAAGACTGCTTGTGGAGTTTCTTGTCTGTTCTTCTCCACACCAAGCTACTTTTCCGAATCGACGGTAGAATCAATTATTATTACTTTTAAATTTAAATTTTTGGCGTTCAAAAGTTTCGCTTAATGGCCTAATTGAATAAATAAATTTTGATGTAGATTTTCACTAGTTCTAGTGCCCTTACTACAATATAGTGATAGATTGAGAATATCCAGATGTTTTTATTTAGAATAGATATTTTCAGTGGCTTCGCTCGCGTGATAGTTGTAAATTATCCCAAAGGATCGTTTATCGTGCAGAAAGGTAACACTCGCTTGTGGAGAGTTGCGCTTGCTCAAGCCACGCTCCTCTTTTAAAGACATCGTGTACAACTTATTTATGTGATACAACAATGTTAGTTATAAATAAACTCAAAATTCAAAAAAAGTTCAAAATAATTATTTATTTAGATCCGTAACTTACTAACTGTCATTAGCACTGTATTTAATAAGTTGCGGAACTTGGTACTTTTGCTGCATATTGCTTATTGTATTTTGTGTCATAATAGCCCCAGTTTCACTGAAAAATATTGGCAAATTAATGTAATTGACGATTAATCATCTACTCTACTAATCCGCGTCTTGTACTATAATCGACAAAGGTCCAGCAATTCTTAAGAATTAGGCTCCTTGACCGTGAAATTTAATTGGTTGTTTTCCCGCGGCAGAACGACTTGCCTTAAGGAGTACTTTCGAAGCATAGAGTTAAAGTAAAAAAATAACGATGTTTTTGTTTTAAAATAATTTAAAAAATATTCATCAACTCGAAAAAGTGAGTAACAATAGTAACTTGTAGGTACTAGGTACTACTCGCGTCACCACCGGCAAGAAAAGCGATGCACGAGATAATGTTCAAACCAAAATAAACTCTCGCATGTAGTGATACGTCATAAAATAGTTTGCACGGAACAATACAAAAAATCGCCGCGAAGCCGACAAAGAAAAGACCGATTTAGAAATGTTCAAAGTAAAATAAGATCTCGCGTGTAGTAATACGGCATTAACTAGCCCGCGCGCAACATTATCAAATGGAGCCGCCTTCGAACCTAATCCTTTCGACGGTGATCCTTACCTACTTAGCACCCGGGTCAACGCCCCGCTGTCGTTCGGCCGTAGATATCGGGAGGTATTACTATTGGTTCGTGATCGCTTTCGAGTTAAGTTTTTCACAATGTTAAATATGCCAGTTTTTGTTTCTAATATTTTACATAACTACGAAACGATTGTATTACATAGAAAAAACCATTTCGCTGCGGGAAAACAACCATTTAAATTTCACGGTGTATATTAACATTGAATCATTCCAAGATCTCGAAAATGCTGTGAAATGTAGTTATTTCGATATTTTACTCATAAGTAAGTGCCAAATGATCTAAATATTGTCACATTTAGTTTCTAGAAACTCAAAAAATTGTAATCGACGAATAATCGACAATTAATCGTCGATTAAATTAATTTTACATGAAAAATAGTCGGGGCAACTGGCAAAAAAAAAATCACGTTTGTTGTATGGGAGCCCCACTCAAATATTTATTTTATTCTGTTTTTAGTATTTGTTGTCATAGCGGCAACAGAAATATATCATCTGTGAAAATTTCAGATGTCTAGCTATCACGGTTCATGAGATACAGCCTGGTGACAGACGGGACAGACAGACTGACAGACCGACAGACGGATCGCGAAGTCTTAGCAATAGGGTCCCGTTTTAACCCTTTGGGTACGGAACCCTAAAAACGGTGTTCATGAGCTCATAAAAAGAAAAGATAAAGATGAGGCTAAACATTTATTTTAATTCGTTTAGAACAAATAAAACAGTCTTTTACTCAAATATTAACATTAAATTACATACACAATTTATATTCATATTCATATAACAACTATAACATTTACTAAAATAAACTTAAATCTATTTACAAATACGTTGCAGTCTTTCAATAGGAACATTGGTTGAACAGTGGTGCCTCATCCCATACAAAGAAACCGTGCCGACGTTCTATACTGATTATTTTTTGTACATCGATCACGTTCAGTCCCGTTCCGATCCGTTCCACGGATATAGATGGTGATCTAGCTATCGCCGTGGAACGGAACCGAAAGCGATCGATTTACAAAAAATCATCGGTATAATCAGATGAAAAACTCGTTAGGTCGGCACGGTTTCTTTGTACGGGATGAGGCATCTGTATGCTAGTATTATATTATCTGTGATACTAATACACTATTATCATCATTATCAGCCTTTTAATGATCCCACTGCTGGGACAAGGGCCTCCTGTTTGTGAGAGAGTGTGCCTTAATCCACTGCGCGGGCCCACTACGGGTTGGTGGATACTATAAACTATCTTATTCCATAAACTCTCAGCACAGACACCGTTGCCGGCAGCGAACGCAAACATTGCGCCTCAAGGCTGCTTGCAGCGCAGCCACCTCCTTTATTAAGTAGTCCACTTTCAGAGCCGAGTGATGTTCTCTGAGCTTCCATCGGTGACGGCTCTGCTTCGCTGCCTCGTTGTTCCACTCCCGCTGTCTGCGGTAGGCGATTACATCACCAGAGTTGGCGGAGGTGGAGCGAATTTGACGGCGCATCCATGGGTTGGTGCATTCCTCTCAAACTCTTGGAAGTCAGGGCCGTCGGAGAGGGTATCGGCGTCAGCCATGCGATGAGGCCTCCTTGCTGAAACTTCGGTGGGTGTCACGGGCGGAGACGTCGTCACTTGTTGCGGCACTGTCGGATTAAAATGTCGGTACATTACATACAAAACTTCCTTTTCGATCCGTTCCGTTATCTGCTGTGATTGGTTAAATGAATTGTATTTTTTTTAACAGCCAATTACAGCAGACAACCGGCGATTATTCGTCAATTACGTTAACAGTCCGATAATCGAGTGTTAAGAAACCGGGGGCTAGTGACTTAGGTAAAATTGTAAAAGTGTTCCTTCACTAAAGCTAAATTATAAGCGGCACTATGAACGCTTATTATAGCTTAATTTAAATAATGTATAATGGATTGCTTTCCTGAAAAAAACATGTGTGCAAGTCTAAGGCCAAGTTTTTATCCGTAGTAAACTTAACTAACGGTAAAATATGCTAAATAATGGATTCAAATTTCACTAAAATGCGTTATTTCATCAATTTTTAGCCTCACAAATGGTCAAATAAGTTAGAGTTAATTACTGGACCATTTGTTAGAATAATAATTGATAAAAAAAAGCATTTTACCGAATTTTACCATTGTTTGAGTTAACTAGGGATTAAAAAACTGAGCCTAACTCGCGCTTAACCCATTGTTTATATTTATTATGATTGAGATTGTAAGTTGATCTCATGATTTAAACAAGGTAAGTCAACTTACTTTGCCTAAAACACTTCATAACGGTGTTTTACGCAAAGTAAGTTGACTACTTAATACTACTACAAAAATATGTTACTGAAACTAATTATTATCTACCTTTGGTTTCCAGCTGCAGCAGCTATAACAACAGTGAGGAGGCGCTACATACTGGGGTGAGAGCTCCACCACCCTCACCTGCCAGCAGCTCCAGCAGCTGCAGCGGCAGCAGCAACAGTGAGGAGGAATAGGCTGGGGACAGTGCTCCCCCACCATCGCCTGCCAGCAGCTCCAGCAGCTGCAGCGGCAGGAGCAACAGTGAGGAGGAATTGGCTGAGGCGAGCGCTCCCCCACCATCGCCTGCCAGCAGCTCCAGCAGCTGCAGCGGCAGCAGCAACAGTGAGGAGGAATAGGCTGGGGCCAGCGCTCCCCCACCATCGCCTGCCAGCAGCTCCAGCAGCTGCAGCGGCAGCGGCAACAGTGAGGAGATATTCGCTGGGTATTATTTAGTTGGCATATTTGTCTTTAGTTTACATACATATAGAACTAAAATATTTAACTAACTATACTTAACTACACTATACCTACTCATTATACTAACTTATACTAAACCTAACTACTTACAACTATACGTACATATAAAAATATTCACAAGTCCGACACTGTTTATCACTCCGTTTGTCGGCACCGTTCGCACATACCGGTAGCCAATTGCTCGCGTAGTTTGGCCACCTTCTTCGATAAATACTCAAGTCAAGCCTCCCTCTACTTTTTTCTTTCCCTGCTCAGCTTGCTAGTGCAATTACTCCGCTTTCGCTGCTAACTGTAAGCGTCGGCAGTCTGGATCGTCTGCACCGCCGTCCGCATCCTCGGGTGGTTATCCAGCAGGGTTCCACCTTTCTTTGCCGCCATTGCTTGTAGAGCTTTACGTACAAACGCCTGGTATTCCTCATCGTCAATGACAAGAAATCCTCCAGGTGGCGAGACGACGAGGGCGCGGTTTATCTGCTGTGCGTCCAACTCCCGGTTGGATCGGGAGACATCGTCGATGTCGACGCAGGACTGCAGGCTGGTATCCGGATACGTACTGATACGATAGAAGTGGGATTCCGTATACAATGAACATGGTTCCGGCAGAGACGGGTACGGTACCGACAGACGTTGATACGGTTCCGACGTATGAACAGAAGCATGGTTGAAGAAACACTAGGCGCGGGGCCGCGAGCTCCACCTTCACCGTGGGATAACATTCAGCAAGGTTCCTCCATTCTTCGCCGCCATCGTTTGCAGGGCATCTTATTCTAACGCCTAATATTCCTCGTCATTACACAATGATTCCGAGATGTATAACTCCTGTGGTGTAGGCGGCGAGGGTGCGGTTGAGATGGATACGGTATCCATCCAGGATACGGTACGGGAACACTAGGCGTGGATGGTGTTCCGTTCCCTAACCACAGGGCTCGCATCTGAACCTGTTCAGATGTTATTTTCTCGGTGTTCGCTCAGCAAGCCACACCTACTCAGCCAGTACTCAGCTATAAAATTTCGTCCTGCATATGGTTGCTAAAAGACCTCTCTGTTCCCTATCTGTAACAAAATAGGTTAATTTAACAGATTTTATTTGTATTTTATTCAATTTCCAAACAGTCAGTATGATACGACATGCTGAGTAGAGAGTATAGAATTTCGATATAAATTTCGCAGTATTATCACATTTAAACAATAAAAGTTAAAGTTATGTGGCGCTTAGGCAGTGGCGGGGCAAGACCAATTTTTTTTGTGGGCAAGGTACATTTAGCGAGGCCCTCTGATGGCGCAAGAAACAATGATATAAATTAAGAAACAGTTTAAATATTTTTTTTAATACTTTATAATAATAACTACAATGCAATCTAAATTATTTTCTTAGACTAACATTAAAGAAACAGAAATTTCGTGCTAAACTCTAATGATTGTATCGTAGTTAAGCTTAAATGCGATATCTGCTTCAATAGATAAAACTGCCAAAGCTGAAAGGCTTTCCTGGCCCATTGTAGTTCTCAAATATTTTTTATAAGTTTTAATTTTGAAAAGCTTCTTTCAGCGGAGGCAGTACTTATCGGTATTATTATCAAAATTCGATACACAATGTAAATATTTGGATAAATTTATTTAAAGTTATTTTCTATTATGTATTGAAGCAGTTCTTTCACATCTTTAATGAAGTCTGGTACATTTAGGATCATAGTTTGTAATTCTTAATATAACTCGTAAGGTTAAAGAAAGAAAGAAAAATATTTATTTGTGACCCGCACAGGAGACACGAGATAAGAAAAACACAAACAATAATAAAAAATAAAAATAAATTACCCCGTGCGAGACCAAAAAGGCTCCTATCTCAGCATGTGAGTGCAAGTCACTACTTTCACCCACTCGCAGGACTGTGTGTAAATCTTGACAGTTATTTTTAATATTTGTTCTTTTGGTGTATTTGTTTTTATTTTTCACTTTGTAGTGCTTTCTTTGGAAATCAGAAAAGTTTTTATTTTTAACTTTTCAGCGATGGTATATACATTTATAAAGGTGGAAACATACTACTAAAACTCGACGTAACGTGACGTGTCGACACCCGATGCTAATCGTGCCCGTAAACAACACGTCACGTGATGCTACAACATGCCTCGCAAGTATCATAGCTTCGTTTCAAGTATTATTTTTTTGTATTATCACTGTATTGGCCTAAATTCATATCATATAATACTGAGTACCGGTTCACTAATTCTATTAATTGTTCATATTCATATTCTTTATTGTACACGAAACAAACAAACAAATACAGAAGGACAACTTATGTACAAAGGCGAGCTTAACCCATAATTGGGTGGTTGGGTGGTTGGTTGGGTGTTCGTCCGACATTTTAAATAAAAACTAACAAAAAATATCTTTATATCAGGAATGTTCTCGACTGACTGACGCGTGGCGTCGGGTGTTATCTAGAAACACACTGCGTGTGATAAAACGCTGATTCAGACCGACTGGATGTTACCGTGTGGGAATGCGTGTGTGATCACATGGCGTGTTGTCTATCTGTTTCTGACCATATAAAATATATGTGATTGATTAGTACTGCAATGTGTTTTAATGATTCCACCTTAAGGCGCCGATTCCCTTGAGTATCTGATTTTAAAATGAGAATCACGTCTAAACGGCTAGTCGTAAATATTTGGAAAAAATATATGTTACATTAGACTATTTTTTTAATAATTTGATCTAAGCAAATTTTGAGTTTTATTCGTATAACATAGTGTAATTAATTTGTAAAGTTATGTCTAAAACGGACAAAAACACGGCAATCACACCAAAACCACTGGGCGTATTTTAATGAAATCAACACCATCTCAAAGACAATTTAATTATCTACATTTTGATCTAAGGCTTTTTTTTTTTAAGTCATAGAATAATTAGGAAACTACAAAAAACTACTAAATTTTGGGTCGCGCGGGTGTCAAACGAGTGCGCGTTTTGTTCCCTCAAGGTCCTTGGCGTTGGTCATCGTCTTAATGCCCACAGTTATGGAGAAAATAGATTACCTGAATAACATGAAACTTGTACGCAACCGGTGAAATACGAGTGCACCAGGGTGAACTGTACACATCTGCGTACCCCTTTAGAGCGTACCGGCGTGATGTTATGTTATAAAATGGTGTAAACAATAAACAAACATGCAATTGCAGCAATCCCGAGAGGCTTGCCCTCATTTATTGAAGAGTTCTGTTGTATATCTCCGAAGTTCTTCATCAGATCTTGATCAAAATTGAATGGGACCACACGGGAAGCAACAGCAGATAAAAAAATAATCATAAAAACCGGACCACCTAGTATAAAGTTTTGAGGTGACAAACATAAAAAATATATACTTCTGAATTGATAACCTCCTCCTTTTTTTGAAATCTATTAAAAAAACAAAATTTGTCAGAGAGGCTTCCCCGTTCGTTTCCCGCGATAGTAACGCAACGCCAACAAATGTTGCTGGCCTAAAGAAAACTTTGATAGGTCATTTAAATATATCGTTTTATAACGAATACGTTTTTACGTTGCGTCCGAGTTATGCGTATTTGAGGCCCCTCGGACCGCGAGGCCGTAGGCGGTCGCCCACGTCGCCTACGCCTAGAGCCGCCACTGCGCTTAGGAGAGGCCTACGAGTATATTCAGTGGAGGAGTCTTTCGGATGAAATGATGGTGGGGATGATTATGATATGGCGCTTCAAAATGGAAACAGTCAAAATCATGCTAGGCAATACTTCCCACACACACATAACAAACTTATAAAGGAACATTACCTACCTCTATGATCCTGTCCTTGTTTAAGCTGTATTGTTTTCTTGTTTTTGTATATGTTTATGTATGTATTTATGTATCTATTTTAGTAGTTTGTTTTTAGTACCTAATTGTACTTAGTAATACTTGTTTGATTTAAATTTTCACCAAGTGCAACCCCATGTCTTTCTTTTCTTTCTTCTCTTTATGTCGTGTCCAGGCTATCTCTTTCCATATAAGGTTGCCTGGAAGAGATTGCAGATCGCGATAAGGCCGCCTGTTGTATGTTTGTTTTAATTTTGATATTTTTTTTGTATTGTTTTATCTTGGTGTACAATAAAGTATTTATATAACAAAAAGTCTATAATTCCGAAACGACACAAAAATCGACGCAACAACAACATTAATACCTAGCAACTATTTACAAAGGCACGCGCCGACCTCTGACTACCTGAGAGCGGTACTCCAACACCACCCGACTTGACCCGACCATAAACACACGTTTATATTATGTGGGTGTATTATTTACTCAGTACTGTTTCTAATGTAACAAAGGTGACTACATTTTTCCAAAAAAAAATTGCAGATTTTTTTGGATAAGGTGTGGTTTAGAATTTGTTCAAAAATAGGTAAGTAGTCAAGTTTAGTTTTATTAACACAGCTCTTGACGCTCGTATAGTTATTAATTCCGGTCTTTATTATATTCACTTAGAACAGCGGTCGGCAACCTTGGAGTCAGAGGCGTCTCTAGCCCATGTAGCGCCCGTATGCAATGATTACCCTAGCGCCCTCTAGTAACCTCACGGTCAAAATGGAATGGATATAAATAACAGCACATTACCACAAACTGTCAAATTTCTCCAATGGATAATAAACTCTATTGATGGGAGATTAAATTCAAAAACTATTGAAATGTCAAATTTCTTCAATAAATTTGTTTTGAATGCCATGATGTGCAGTTCAAATTCAAACTCAAATTAAATTTATTGCATCCATAATGCATATAAGTGGTAAATATTAGTTACAGAAACAATTATGAGCCCTGTCGGGCACAGCAACATTCTAGATACAGTTAGTGTCTAGGAGAGAGGAATAGCGCTTAATATTTTCCTTTATAATTAACATTTCAGTTATCTATTTCCTATCTATCTGATTTTATTTGGTATATAATGTACTAATATGTGTGTGCCTTTTTATGTTCTTTAACATGAACAAGTTATTAATAATTATTACTTATTGTTGCTTATTAATTTATTTGCTTAAATTTTGTATTACAGTTTGTTTATTTGATAGATTTTTTTGGATTCCAATTAGTTTATTTATAGCTTATAGCTTTTTAATAAAATTAATACTCAATAATATGCCACTCGGCGACACGGGTGTCATTTAGGACGAGTAAGGGCAAAATGCAGGCAAACATCATATGTCTGCACACTTGGGTTCCATTTCGTAACCCAACACTAAGGTATCCGAGGGCTCGGCAAATATATATTTCCTGGAGGCCCGGATATAACAGTTGACATCAGGGCAGGATGTTAATTTAGGGTGGCGGCGGAGGAACGTCTAGCACATCAACGGCGGCGCCCATGAGCCCAGCCAGGAGGTCTACTGCTCACCCATCAACCCGCATTAGACAAGCGTGATGGGTTTAATTGTCTAAACCCCTTCCTACTATGAATTACGACAATCAAGCCAATCCCCAAGTGCTCGGCGACTCCAGTCAGTGCGCGGCTATTGGCAGTGTGCAGGTGCACCCTGGGGTCGGGGCGAGTAATCTCCGAGCGAGGTTCTACTGCCAAACAACTACGCAACGCAAAAAGGACACCGAAAAGCTTAGAATTTTATCATTTAATGTGCGGACATTACGAACTGAAGAGAGAATGCTAGAGCTAGAGCATGCCCTAGAAAATGTAAACTGGGATATAATTGGTCTAGCAGAAGTGAGAAGAGAAGGGGAAAATACAATAGAAAGAGATAATACCATCTTTTATTATAATGGAGAAAGTAGCACGAGGTATGGTGTTGGCTTCCTGATCTCGAAACGCTGGAAAGAAAACATAATAGAATTTGTACCATATTCCCACAGAATCGCACTGCTCAAGTTTCGTGTGGCTAAGGGAAAGATACTTACAGTAATCCAGGTATATGCTCCAACACCTACGCATAGTAACGAAGAGGCAGAAGAATTCTATGACCTACGCAATAGAGCATGCGATGAACACAGAGGGACTTGGACACTGATTATGGGCGATTACAATGCCAAAATTGGTCCAAGAAGACCATCCGATAGCACGAACGTTCTAGGACCGTACGGTCTGGGTGATAGGAATGAACGTGGTCAACGCCTGCTAGAATTCGCTTTTGGGCAGAACTTAAGTGTAAGTAACAGCTTTTTCCCCAAAAAGCCACAACGTCGTTGGACCTGGTTTTCTCCAGACGGTCACACGAAGAATGAAATTGACTTTTGTCTCTCCTCGAACAAACAAATAATACAAAATGTTGAAATACTTAACAGTCTAAAATTTAGTTCAGACCATCGTCCACTTAGAGTTGTAGTTAGTTTCAACAAGAAGATTCATCGTAACAAAATGATTAGAAAAACAATAAAACGGATTGATAAAACAACATTAATTGCAAATAAGGACAAATTTAATATACAAATCAAGAATAGTTTCAGCATAATTGACTCTAAAAATTCAGAAGATATACAAACACAGTATAATAACGTCAAACATGTCATCACAACAGCTAGTCAAAACATAAAGTGCCCTAAGAACAAACAGAAAAAGCTTACTAACCATACAGTTCACCTTATAGAGGAGAGACAGAATCTACCATATCAGTCCTCTGAATACAGAGAGCTGGACCGAAAAGTAAAGCGGAGCATCCGAAAAGATATAAGACTTTACAACACCGAACTTGCTCACTCCGCTTTAATGAATAACCGCTCTTTAAGGTCAGCCATGCGTGGGATGGATGCAGGGAGATCCTCTATAACACACTTAAAGGACAGTAATGGTGTGAGACAAGGCGATAGGACAAAATTAATCCAAATTTGTACTCAATTTTACAAAGCATTATACTCAGATGACGACACAACTTTCCAGCTTGCGGATGAAGTCTACTCATGCTCTGATGATGGCCCAATGATAACTGGCTTTGAAGTTCATAAGGCTCTCAGTAGCATGAAGTACAATAAAAGCCCAGGAGAAGATGGTTTTACAACAAACGCACTGCGAGTCGGAGAGCAATTTTTATTACCACACATTTGTAATCTATTTAACTCAATTTTAAAAACAGGCATATTTCCAAGTAACTTCTGTCATTCCAACATAATTCTGCTTCATAAAAGGGGAGATAAATCCGATATTGGGAATTACCGTCCTATTAGCCTTGTCTCACATATGTACAAAGCTTTCATCAAGGTCCTCGATAATCGTTTTTCCGATCAACTAGACCTTCACCAACCTCCTGAACAAGCTGGTTTCCGCCGCGGCTTGTCCACTACCGACCACCTACAATCTTTGAACCAGATCCATTCCATTCTTTGAAAAGCACGAAGAATTTAATTTACCATTGTACCTTGCGTTCGTGGATTATTCCAAAGCTTTTGATAGTCTATCACATAAAGCCATTTTTACGACACTATAAACAGGAAATAGAACCCACCTATGTTAAATTACTGGAACGAATTTATCTTAATAGTACAGCTGCCATACGCTTAGATACCACTGGCCCATCCTTTCCAATCCGAAAAGGTGTCAAACAAGGGGATCCGCTGTCACCAAAACTCTTCACAGCAACGCTTGAAGAAGTCTTCCAAAATTTTGATGCACACTGGCGGGATAAGGGCATTATCGTTGGAGACAGAAGATTAACAAATCTACGCTTCGCCGACGACATTGTCCTTTTGTCATCTTCGGCGGCTGAGTTAAGCCTTATGCTGGAACAACTGAGCCACGCCAGCCTCGAGGTCGGACTCAAAATGAATATGACGAAAACGAAATTAATGACGAACAGCACGAAACGCAAAGTAGACATTGGGGGTGTGGAGGTTGAATATGTCCATGAGTACATATACCTCGGCCAAATAGTCTCTTTCCAGGCGAGGCAAGATAAAGAAGTTGCTCGACGCACCGAAAACGCATGGAAGAGCTATTGGTCGATGAAACACCTAATGAAAGGATCACTTCCACTTTCCCTAAAAAGGAAACTCATGGATATGTGCATCCTTCCTACCCTCACCTATAGAGCGCAAACGTGGTCGTTAACGAAACGTCAAAAGTCCGCACTCGGGGTCTGCCAGCGAGCGATGGAACGAAGTATTCTCGGAGTCAAAATCATAGATCGCATTCGGAACAGTATACTTCGTTCCAAAACACAAATCGCAGACGTAGGCAAAACAGCCGCCAAACTAAAGTGGAATTGGGTAGGCCACATCTGCCGCATGTCGCAACAGAATTGGGCAAAAGTGAAAACTGTCTGGATTCCGAATAACAGGCACCGGCGACGCGGTAGGCCCAGAAAGAGATGGCGTGACGAATTAGACGTTTATCTGAAGGATTGGCCAGATATAGCAAGAGACAGGGAAAAATGGAAAGACGGAAGGGAGACCTTTGCCCTGCAGTGGGACGTAACGGGCTCATAATAAATAAAATAATATGCCCATGTTATATTTTAAGTCAATTAATCATTAATATTTTTACTTATCGAATTAACAATCATCATCATCATCATCATCAATACATATAATAAATCTTTAGAAAAGTCTTTTTTGTACATCGAAAATATTTCCAAAAAAAATAGCCACCAGGGTGTTAAAGGATAACCAATAGAACCCATTTTCAGCATTTTTGGATTTTTTGTCTGTTTACCTGTTTATTTGTGCACGTATCACGTAAAATGTACGATACCAATTTAGATAACTTTTATACTTAAAAATTGTGCGGAACTTGAAGTATTACTTAGTGTTTGTTTCATCGTAATCGGTTCACACTATCAAAAGTTAGATAATTTTAAAGTGTTCAAGAAGTAAAATTATCACAACACATGCAATTTAGATACTCGGACAGTTGAACTCCATATTCGATAGATGGCGTTGTGCATTTGAAGTCATTTTTTGAATGGGTGTGTTAAGTTTATCCGCGAAAGAAAGAACCTAGAAAAAAAATATGTAGGTAGGTAGGGTAGGCAGGAAAGTAAGTAAGGTAGGGTACGCAGTTAACGGGAGCGAAGCCGCGGGCACAGCTAGTATTATAATAAAACTACAATACTTATACTTAATATCTAATCCATATTATATTTTGAGTCAATTAATTATTGATGTCATTTACTTATCGAGTTATCAGTTATTTTATTTATTATTGAATTTATCCGTCAGATATTCGTCAATAGTATAATAGCTTTTATTAATTAAGAATTGTTTTAATTTATTTATAAATATATTGGTTTTATTTACTTGTTTTATGCTTTCCGGTAATTTGTTATATATTTTTATCGACATAGCATACGTACTAGAACAGTGCATTTTAATGTAATAAAAAAATATTGTAATATTTTCTGCGATATCAATTACAGCAGTATAAAAAAATAAAATAAAATATTCTTCTTACAAAAGTAACATCTGAATTCATTGCCTGGATCACATTGTTATTCCTGCACAGTGTTCACGTTATACTGACTGACTGTAAAACATTGCGCGCGTGGCGGCCATGTTAGCTGATGGCGACCATGTTGGCTGATGGCGGCCATGTTGGCTAATGACGGGCATTTTGGATGATGGCGGCCGCCGCGCCGGTGACGGGTTAATCTACTGAGAGTGTTTGGTAAGCTGAACGTGTGTGTGTATTGTGTTCATGTTATCTTTGCGCACGCTAGTATTTCACTTACCCTTAGTTACCCAATAAACAACCATAAATAGCATGTGGCAACACACTCAATAAATAACCATATAGTTATTTATTGAGTGTGTTGAAGATAATATTAATTTTTTTTTTTCTCAAGTAATAACTTTTTATTTACTTCGGACCCTACTGTGAAAAAAAAATACTCTACCGAAAAGTGACGCTATATTACAAGTTTTGGCGCATTAAATAGGTATTCTGAATAGTATAAAACATGGTCATGAGTGGCTTTAATGTCTTTCTAGGACGAAAGAACAAAATAACGATTGTGAATAATACAAAATTAATTTAAACACGAAATAAATTATAACTCTGCAGGGGTTGACCTTAAGGACCTCCCTTAGAACAATTTTTTGCAGCTGATGGTCCCATCTAACCCCTATTTGCGTTTGATCCACGACTTTTTGGCCACCCTGTATAAAAAGGCAATGTCCGAAGTTTGACATTTTGAGAGGATATTGATTTTATACTGTACGTGTCATTTAAATAACGAAAAATATAAAATACGTCATTAAGGATTTTTTGAATTTCATCCCAAAGGGGTAAACAGGGATGTTAAAATTTGTATGAAAAATATATTGTGTATTATCAAAATTACTTGTGTGCGGAGTGACGAGAATGGATAAAGTGAGAAATGAGAGTATATTAGAGGAAGTTTGAAAGTGGCGCCAGTGACAGAAAAGTTGAAAGGAAACCGTTTGTCCTGGTATGGTCATCTGATGAGGAGGGATGAAACGCATGTTACTAAAAGAGTTATGAATATAAATGTGGATGGATGGAGAGGGAGGGAACGGCCAAAGAAAAGATGGATGGACTGTGTGAGGAGTGATATGAAAGAAAAGGGAGTCAGTGATAGCGTGACGGGGGACAGGACGGTATGGAAGAAGAAAACGTGTTGCGCCGACCCCAAGTAACATGGGACAAGGGCAGGAAGATTACTTCAAATTTAGTATTTCTGCTCTTCAATACAATTAAAGAAACAGAAAGTTACGTGTTTATTTATTTATAATTTAAACAATATATACAATTGAATATTTCTAAACTTATGGCTAATAACAAAACAAACTTACATACAAAGGGGAGAGGAAAAGGGGCTCATTGCGCATCAAAAAATTCATCCACATCGAAGTCAATGGGAAACGTGCCCAGAACGCTGACAGCATTGCCACGTTGAATGGCAATGCTGATTGTCTGGCTGAAGAAAAGGCCAGCCCTCCCTAATGTCTCAACCCCAAACGGCTCAAACATATAATGTCAAAAATATACATGGGATGGCGCAAGGGTATCGACACATGTTGCATCCCACACCAAAGGCCTACCAAACTTCCAAGCCATTATCGTCATCCCGTCCGGTCTCTTCCCATCTTCGCGTGCCAACCCATTGGGTTTTAATACAGCTGGCACCCCGGCGGTGACAAGAGCTTGACGTATGATGTCATTAATGCTGGTGTTGCTATCCGACCAGCGCTCCTACTGCAGGATAGGCCATGGCGTCCGAGGCGGTCGACTGCTTCACCACATTGATAACGATGTGGAGCTCCGCTCGGAGTACCAAGGCGACGACATGTAGCGATCCTGAAGGTAGTGTCACTCAACATTGTACCTATGTTGGGTCACGGTAATGCCTGTAGCCAGAGGTCCGACTCCCACTCACCCATAGCCCGTAGGCGAGCACGCTCAGCAGTATTGGTGGACGTATTTATGAGTTTATTCCGTACCAATCAGCAGAGCGGCTCATCCCGCTGTCTTTGGGAAGATGGGTTTTCAGGCAACGCCGTATTCGGGCAAGCCACTTTCCAGGCGCACAAAGAAAGAAGAAAGTAAAGAAAGAAACAATTATTTAAGCATTTTTTTAATCTTATCCCTAAAAGGGGTAAAAAGGGGTGTTAAAGTTTGTATGAAAAATAAATTGTTTATTATCAAATTACTTCAAATTTAGTATGTCTGTTTTTCAATACAATTAAAGAAACACGTATTTAAGGACTTTTTTAGTCCTCACGACCCTAGCTACATTACAGACGCCCCGGACTTCATCAGTCGCAAGCCGATTCCCGGCCACCGTAGGCGCGTGCTTGTGGACGGCAAGTAATGGGTAGCTCGCCGTCCGATAAGGACCAGGCCCGAGTTTAGGGCGCGTAGTGTTCCACGCGCGCCTCAAAGAGATGTCAGCAAAAGTGACGGGGCCCGCTAGGGACGATGCCTGTCTGGGTTCTGGGTCGCGGATAAATTTGTAAGAGAGTTACCGCGGCCCAAGAAACTGAAGGAACACGGGTGGGTTTTAGTCAGTAAAAGTCTGGCACGCCCTCCCGCTTCACCCAGAGCGGGAGAAGTCACTGGCTGAATCACACCCAAAAAAAAAAGCGTCTGCTTTGCAATAAAGAAATCTCAGGGTCAGTCATTAAAGCTAGCAAGCAGCAGATTTAAGGGAAGATGGCTTCTCACACGGGGCACGGCTACGTTGCCTGCAAGTGCTTAATTAAACTCTAAATTCCTGTTGATGACTTTGATAGCGCAAGCTTATTGGAGTACCCATGTCTAGACTATACAGAATGGCGCAAAACTCATTACCCTATCGGAGGATGCTATTATTTTAGCTATTTTGGCGGCAGATATTTATTTATTTACTAGCTGTGCCCGCGGCTTCGCTCCCGTCATCTGTCTGCCAACACAATTTTTTTTTTTTTTACAAAACGTTGCCCCACTCTAGGAATTTCTCCTGTATCGTGGGTGCGTTTACAAACATATAAACTCACATACACAAACACCCAGAGCCGGAACAACTATTTGTAGATCTAAAAATATTTGTTCCGTGCGGGAATCGAACCCGCGACACGCAGCGCAGCAGTCAATCGCTCAACCACTGCGCCAACCGTGCGCCTTACCACTTACTTACCTCCCTACCAAATTTTTTTCTCAAGTCATCATTCTTTCGCGAAGAATTTTAACATCGTCATTCAGAAAATGACTTCAAATGCACAACGCCATCTATCGAATATCGAGTTAAACTGTCCGAGTATCTGAATTGCGTGTGTTTTGATAATTTTACTTCTTGAACACTTTAAATTCATCTAACTTTTGATAGAGTGAACCGATTGCGATGAAACAAAAACTAAGTAATTCTTCAAGTTTTGTACATTTCATGTGATGCGTGCACAAATAAACAGACAAACAGACAAAAATTCCAAAAATGCCGGAAATAGGTTCTGTTGGTTATCCTTTAACACCCTGGCTATTTTTTTTGGAAAAATTTTCGATGTACAAAAATTACTTTTCTACAGATTTATTATATGTATTGATGATTGATGATGATTGATTTATTGGCCTATCTACAATTCTTACACTGTTTATTCTAATAATACAAACAATATGATACAAGCATAGTATACAATCAATTCTACTTCGAAATTTATGAAGACCCAATGGGCAATGGAGAGACCTATGCTCACAGAAAAAAAAATATTATTAAAAAGGGCCGATTCGCACATTTCGGGCGAGTTAAATTCGTGCGAATCGTCCAATAACCCAAATAAACATTATCCAAAAAAAAAAACAAAGATTTTCATTCATTAAAAAAATCCAGCCAAAGAATATCGGGTGATACTTACTTACTTTTGCGCCAACCTGGTATTAATTTTCTATCGTGTCCAGAGGGCAAACTAGGCACGTGCCTAGCGGCGCGAGGTTACAAGGTTCGCACGCGCTGCAGTTACTAAAAAAATAAAAAAAATAACATGAAATTAATTGCTATAAATAATACAAGTAAGTGCTAAGTTCGAGTTTCAGTAGTAAGTACTTATACAATATAAAAGATTATTTAATTCTATAGAGATGAAGCTTCCGAAGCGTGCTCCTTCTATATTATTCCTTCATCGCCTGTATTCATAATAGAAGTTCGTAAGATACAACTCAAGCCGATGCTTGTAAAAGTCATTTCCAGAAATTCACTATGCTTTGATTGCTATCAAGAGCAATACTGAGCAAAAACGTTATGTTGTAAGTGTCGCTAAAAGCTTAAGATCGAAATTAGAACGACTAAAGGTATAATAGATTGCTTTCATGATCGATTTATAAGTACCTGGGCGACCGACCGAGCTCTGCTCGAGTGAAAAAAAAGAAAACGACGTTTTCTAAAAATTAAACCCAGCTAGAATGATTTATCGCCCCCTTAACCCCGTGCATACTAAATTTCATGAAAATCGTTGGAGCCGTTTCCGAGTTTTTTTTGCTCGTTTAAATGTATTAGATAATTATGTATATGGCCGCAAGACGGGCGACCCGATGAGGTGCTTGCCTAGCGTTCTCGACTTTTAATCCGCCTCTGATCGTGTCGGTAGTAGGATTCAGAAATTTTAAGCAAAGGGGTCTTTCACTATTTGTACCTCCCCGTGGAAGTCGATCCCACAAGACTTCCGAAATGAAAGCCCAACGCTTTAGCTATTAGACCACGAAGGCAGTTCAGTTTATTATCATTTAACATTAATTTACATGTATTTTTTATAATTCGATAAAATAATAAAGTTGAGCAACAATATCAATATCTCCCCAGAACTGGAAAAAACCGGCCAAGTGCGAGTTGGACTCGTACACGAAGGGTTCCATACCATTATCGCAAAAAAACGGCAACAAAATCACGTTTGTTGTATGGAAGCCCCACTTAAATATTTATTTATTCTGTTTTTAGTATTTGTTGTTATAGCTGCAACAGAAATAAATCATCTGTGAAAATTGTCTAGCTATCACGGTTCATGAGATACAGCCTGGTGACAGACACACAGACGGACCGCGGAGTATTAGTACTAGGATCCCGTTTTTACCCTTTGGGTACGGAACCCTAAAAAACGAAGCAGCCAAAATCGTGTCGTCCACGCAGGCGTAGCCGCGGGCGGAAAGCTAGTTAAATATAAAGTGAAATACATAGTTATACATATAAATCCAGTAACATTCCTCAATAGAACAGTAAAAAACTTAAGTATATTATTTCAAAATACTTTATCACATTTTCAACTTCTAATAACTTCCTAAAGAAAAGTGACTAAGTAGGTAAACAATAATAAAAAAACTGGTCAAGTGCTAGTCGGATTCGCGCACGTAGGGTTCCGTACCATTATCGCAAAAAATGGCAATATAATCACGTTTTTTGTATGGGAGCCCCACTTAAATATTTATTATATTCTGTTTTTAGTATTTGTTGTTATAGCGGCAACAGAAATACATCATTTGTAAAAATTTCAACTGTCTAGCTATCACGGTTCACGAGATACAGCCTGGTGATAGACGGACAGCCAGACATACAGACAGATCGTGGAGTCTTAGTAATAGGGTCCCGTTTTTACCCTTTGGGTACGGAACCCTAAAAAAAAATCCTCTAAAAAGAGAGGAAATAGTAGGTAGATAGTGTAGATAAATGCTGCCTATACAAAGTAGATGAGAATCAATCAATACATATAATAAATCTGTAGAAAAATCATAGCCAGGGTGTTAAAGGATAACCAACAGAATCCATTTCCAGCATTTTTGGAAGTTTTATCTGTTTGTCTGTATATTTGTGCACGCATCACGTGAAATGTACAAAACCAATGTAGATAACTTTTATTCATAAAAATTGTGCGTAACTTGAAGAATAGTTTTTGTTTCATCGCAATCGGTTCACTCTATCAAAAGTTAGATGAATTTAAAGTGTTCAAGGAGTAAAATATCACAGCACACGCAATTTAGTTACTCGGACAGTTGAATTCGATTTTCGATAGATGGCGTTGTGCATTTGAAGTCATTTTCTGAATGGCGCTGTTAAGATTCTACGCGAAAGAATGACCTAGAAAAAATAAAGAAAAATAAATTGTATGTAGGGTAGGCAGGAAGGCAAGTAGGGTAGGGTTGGCAGGCAGATGACGGTAGCGAAGCCGCGGGCACAGCTAGTCTAAAATAAATACCTACTATCCACCTAAAAGTATGTACTTAGGTATTTGATAGATTGTTAAAAGTATAGGAATTTTAGAAAGATAATCTAGGTTAGGCTTATGCAGAGATAGCATCATGGCCATTACGGTGGGGGGTAGCCACTCTTTCAACAAAGAATTATTGTCATAAATTGCAGAAAAAGAAAAAAAAAAAACTATTTTGACGACAGAAGACACTGATTACTTCACCAAACCAAGAACCGGGATGTCGCTCTCATTTAGCGTAGGTAGGAACCTAAATAACGGTTTTATTGTTCCTAAGAAAGTTCCAGAACATGTTCTATTTTTCGAACTATAGAAAGTGTATCATTGTCTAATACGTAACAGGAGATTATACAATTAATATAACACAGATTATAAAATTAGCATGGTGTTTGAACGGTTCGTTCCGAGAATGTCAAGTTACACTAGTAGGTATTAAAATTTAATAAGCGTGTCTGGGGCAAAACACGGCGACTCTTGAGCGTCCGTTGCCTGGTGGACAATGTTATTCATAAAGATTTAAAAGTACCTAGCTTTTTTGCTTCAATAACTTAGAAAAAAATTGCGTGTGCTATTGACTATTGTGCTCGCCAAACTTCTGGGCCGCCCTGAAGTTGGCTTGCCGATGCGCAAGGCACGGATCGGTGCTGTTTTTGTATGAGACAGACATTGCAGCCAACTTCAGGGCGGCCAAGAAGTTTGGCGAGAACTATGATAGCTACACAGACATTTTAGTGACAAATGAACACACAATTCAAATGCAATACATACCTTAATTCCGTGAACAGCTTCAATATATTCTGAATGGATCGCAGCATATGTAGTCCACTTGTCCAATTCTTAGAAGACAGTCTTCGGTTGTAGGTACAATCACAAAGACCACCAGCACTCGGTCCCCTGTGCTAGAAAAAAAAACCATAAAGTATCTTTAGATGCAAATTCATCCGAATTTCAAGACTCGAAAATAATAAGTGCTAAATTAATAAATAATATTTAAAAAGTAGGATTGACTTTATTCCTCACCTACGTATGTACTTTTTGTCTATTTAAGTAAGTAGGGAGTTATTTTAATGGGTGAACCTTCCGTTCCGTCCATACCTTTAAGTAATAGTAGTCTATGCTTCCGTCCGCGATGTCAAGTGAAGGGATCTAGGAACCGAACCAAAAACTGGAATACACGTAAAGAACTCGCAATCGCATTGGATTGTGATACGACACGGTAGAGAGTACCATAATTATGATTAAAAATAAGTGTGGGTAGTAAGGTAGTTTTTTTTTCTCGACAAAACCAAAAGAGAAAAAATGCATTATCGTTTACTTTCAAACAAATTAGCTTCTGTAAATGATTTAAAGTATCTTCATTTACCACAACAAGGCATACATTGTTTTATTTTTATGAATTTCAATTAATTTCAAAACCTAGCTTTTATTTTCAAAGGGTAACTTCTGCCATCTAGCGGTTACTTCTGCCATCTAGCGTATAGTAGCAGTACTAGTCTTTTAGTATTAGTCTTTCCTGCCTGACATCTAGCGTGAAGTAACAGTATTATAAGTGCGAATTTTCAACACAATGCAAGCATTTTTGTTGTATCTATATTTTATTTGACAAAAATTAATTGTTTTTTTTGGAAAAAGCTATCTCTTTCTTTTTTATTCGCTAAATTGCACTGTAATCAGTTATCATTAAAAAAAAATGCAAACATTTTGTTTGTTATCTGTGGTCGGCCATTTTGGATTTTGATATTCTGATTGACCGTCGAAACAATTTCGATGTTTTTCAATCTACCTGTTATTTTAACACCTAATTAAAGTTCCCATTACGCTACATAATCGCAGTCAATTCAACACTGTCATCGCCTCGTGTGCCGCTTGTCTCCAAAAGGGTCAAAAAGTGTCCTAACGATCAGCTGTCACGTACTACTGACGTGTAGAACACAAACAAATCTGATATTTTGGGTTTGCTATGCTGTTTTCACGATGAACGGCACGTTTAACGAGCAGCTCGGAGGCGTAGCCGGGGTGTTCGAGCAATGGGGCGCGTGCGAGCAGACGGTGCTGGCGTGCACGCTGGCGCGGCGGGTGCCGTGGCCGGGTTTGAAGCTGGTGCAGCGGGCCGTGGAGGCGGCGCTGCGCAGCCACGTCGAGGACGAACGGCTGGAGCGCGAAGCAAACGATGAGCTCCTGCTGGCCAGCCTGCTACTGGTGTGCGACGACGACGACGACGGTACGTACCACTGCCACCCGAGACGCCCGCGCTCATGTTTCCGAGCTTGTTATCTTTACACCGAGTATGTGGATAAAGAACTGTTCAAGACGGGCTTCTAATTGTATTGGCTTGCTTAAATATTAACTCAAATTCATAAAGTTATAACTGGTATTTCTGAAATAGTAGAAAACTTGTGATATTGTCCATCTACCCTAGAAAAGTTTTTATCATTTGATTCACAGAAACCAAGTTTAAAATATTAATTTCCCAGAAAAGACCTTCCAATCAACACGGCACAGAGACATAAGTATGTAAAGATAACAGAACTCTAATATAAATCATGCAACAAGGTGTCATCCTTATTCAAATAGCCCATCCATTGCAATCAAACAAAGATGAACCCTGATATTGGGTTTGTGTGACAGTAAAATTCATATACCATGCGACATCATCTATTTATTATCTACCTAAACTAACTGTGAGGTTAACGGAGTATGACTCTCATACTCTTTTTATCGACACACACATGTACATTATTACCAGTTGATACACATTCAACTCTTAGATAGAATTAAGAATACTTACGTAAACTTTAATAAACATTGCCATCATATGTTCTGTTATTTTCCACTCTCCTTCATTTTTACCTAGCTCGCTCACAATTTATTTCAATAAAACCAGTATAGTAATAAATGATGAGCAACCTAGATAAAAATGAAGGAGTCATTTTTACCTAGGTTGTTCACAATTTATTCTAAAATATAGGAAGGTATGCCTTTGAATATTTACTAAAATGTGGTTTACCTTTACTCCATAATTAAAATAATGAAGGCAATTTCATGAAGACCAATTAAATTCATTCATTATGTGTTATGAATGTTCATATTTAGTGCTTAGTAATTAGTACAACAGCTGTTTCATTAGTTAGATTACTTTGGAGCACAAGTATTCATTTAAACATAAATGCCCCAATTTATTAAAACTTTATTCCTGTGAATAAAATCAACTGGGGTAATTAAAAATATTGCTTTAAGTTCATTGTGATAAGAGAGATAAACTTTTATGAGATATTAATTAGAAGAAAACTTTTTCTCGTTTAACTGCGAGTTGCATCTGAACAGCAGCAACATTTAAACATTTCATTTCATGTATACCATTAACTAATTGTGTACCTCTCATTCCTGACTATATGTGACACATCAGAAAGCAATAGGTGCAACTGAATGTTTACAACAAAAGCCCATTGGGTATGATTGCCGGGTCGATAAACACTCTTGTACAATACTTGTGGCATGTTTGTGTGTAGGTTGTGAGCGACTCCACCGGCTGCTGGGGCTACTGCCGCTGCTGCGCGGCGACAACGAACGCTGCAAAGACGTGTACGTGGGCGCGGCGCCGGCGCTGGTGCAGCGCTGCGTGGACGCGCCGCGCCGCTCGTCCGTCGTGCCCGAGCTGTGCCGCCAGCTGCTGTGCTACCTGCTCGTGCACCCGGCGCTCACACCCCAGGACCAAGGGTACGTACGGGACGGGGGGTAGTTGGTTCAGCTTTGACAACTTCAATATACCCACATAATAATTAATAATTATTATATTCAGTATTTTGTACACCAACTTCTGTGTTATTTTTTAACATAAAGGTTGACTGGTAAATAATCCCTTGTGGCTTTAGATTCGCCTATAGATTATACTTTGCCCATGTAACACCACCATTCAAATAGTTTAAAAAATATATGCAGCTTTTAAAGTTCATGATAATGTACTTGACCACCATCTTATCCCTAATTTCAGGATATTAAAAGAATGGCTACGATACCTCGAGAACCACATTTCCGGCAACAGAACAGAAAGCGTATGGCAACAAAGAATAGACCCCTGCCTTCTGCCAGACACAAACATTTGGGGCTCAAACAACGCATTCAGACGAACAATCGGCAAAAACTACGACTTCCGATGCATCCTAGACAATGTAGACCACTTCAGCACCGACTTGCTACAAGAATCATTCTCGAAAAATGGCCGAGACGTAGATATAAGTATAGAAGGAGAGAAATTAAATTTTGACGCAACGATAGCACAACCTAAGTCACAGAGATCGAATAGTTTGACACCTCCTTCCAGCAACTTCATGCACATGTCTTCGTCAGCCGAGAACTTGAGTGATGAACCTTTTGTACAGAAACCTAGAAGTTTTTCACTGTCTAGTGAGCACAGTTTAAGTCAGATTAGGCCTATTAGTATAATGTACGGGACAACGGGCAGCGAGACGCGGCTGGACGACCTGCGCTCGCACAACTTTGGGGAGCACCCCGGCATGTCCAACGTGGCACAGTGGCTCAAGAGTCTGCGGCTGCACAAGTATGTGTGGCTGTTCACCAACATGAGCTACGAACAGATGATGACCATGGACGAGAAGTATTTAGAGAAATTAGGTGAGTTGCATTACTTTTGTTAGTTGTAACGTGGTCTGGAAAAGTCAGAAGCATATTTTTATATATAATTTACATTGAACTGTTTTGAACTTGAATCATATATTAAACCGTAATCCCCATTTTCCTCATCAAAGTTCCGAAGAATGATGACTTATAACATGAAATGCGTTAAACATCGACATGTTAGCCATAAACCTTCTATGCTACAAATTATATCTCATTGTACTGTCTGTGTTGACTCACCACTGTATCACTAAATAGTAGTGGAGGAAATAGCCCATTTGAATCAGCTTGTTCTCGCTACATGCTACTGAAGCTGTCTGCAATATAAATTATGTTTATCAAAATGCATATTGTGAGTAATGTAGGTAGGCACAATAACCAATGATTTCCATACTGACCCCATCAATCAAATGACCCATATTAGAATAGGTTAGTGTGTAGCGTTAGGACTGAGGTAACCTATTTGTTGTATTAATTTCACTCATTTCATTGTTATGACTACGAGTACCTACATTTTAGATGGGACATTTCTCTTTGTTTGCGTCTCAAATGGTAGTTTATCCTCGCAAGTGTAGTGTAGTTCTTACCAGTCATATCATCTTCCATACAATCCATATTCATACTTTGCTTTTGAGTTTATGAAAAGTGCCCCAGCTTTTGTGATATGATTGATAATGATTGATTCATTTGAATGATATTTGTTTTCGCAAATAGGTGAAAAATAACACGTACAAGTCGATCTTTGTTTGTCAATTTAAACTAGATTTCTTATCTGACTGTTATGAGAAGAAACACCGAAACAAACTCAGTGTTCAAAGTCTCTTTTAAAGTCTGCAATAACCAGACCGAATAAATGGATTAGGTGGTATTTTAAGGAAAGCACAATTTTTGTCTGGGCTAATTATATGATAAAACTTTTTGCTAAAATTCGTGAAAAACCCATTTTTGTGACCTTTGACCCCGAGTAAATATTTTTCCAGGTATTGGATCGTCGAGGACTTTTTAGATTTATTTTATAATGGTGTTTTGAACAATCCTACCAATTTTCAGCTGGTTGCTAATTTTTGTAACTTCACTCCTATTTTTTAGTCTAATTTGAGCGGACTATGAATTAAGAATATGCTAATTAGTACTTGAACTAATCATATGGATTAAAAATTTGTATAAATAATGCCCAACATCTTTCACACAGTTCATCCATCGTTTGCCCTTCTACTACTATTATAGCTATCTTGAGGGTCTAGATCTAGACTCTAGCTAGACCAAGTTTCATTCCTTATGCGAAGGCGATGCTCGAATTACGAACATGTAAGCATTTTGATCGCGCTTGGCAATCCTATACGTTTTTTACGTTTGTAAAATGTCACTTGTCTAACTAAGGCCTCTGATTTAAATAATACCTACATTTCGTGTCGAGCATAAAAAGTCGAGATTTTAACACGAGCCATGTAGTAACTTCGAAAGCGACTTTTAAAATAAAGCCTTTTTATGCGAGACACGAACGATTCTTTTTCTACTACCTGATGAGCTTACTTAATTAAATGCAAATAAATTCCAACAACAATTTGTTAGAAACGTTCAGACTTAAAACCACGCACAATCAACGCGCGCTTTTTCGAGAGGTGTCGCGGTTCAGTATCATTCTGCCAGTTACATAATGATCCATACAAAAGTCATTTCGTAACTGTTATTAAGTATTTTTCTTTTTTTTATTATCTTGTGTCTAAATGTTCATATTTCGAAACGAATTACTTAGGCAATGTGTTACATAATAGAGAAGGTAGTGGAAAAATAAATATGTGAAACAAATGAAAACGATGGACGTGGTCTCAGCGGGTGGTGTGTCGGCAGGTGTGACGAAGGGCGCGCGCCACAAGCTGCTGCTGTCCATCAAGAAACTGTCGGAGCGCAGCGCCGTGCTGGAGGGCGTGGCGGCCGAGTTGCGGGCGGGTGTGGGGGGGGGCGGAGGCGCCGGGGCGGGCCGCGCGCTGGAGCGCCTGCGCGGCGTGCTGCTCAGCCCTATGGCGCCCAGCTCCGAGCTGCCCGCCGCCATCGTCAGGGCGCTGCATCTGGGTAAGCGGGGCAGGACTCATCAGCATCTTATACTAGTCCATTCATCATCAGACTTTTAATTATCCCACTGCTGGGACACAGGCCTCCTCTCTGTGAGAGGGAATCCACGACGCGGGCCCAGTGCGGATTGGTGGATGTCACATGTCTTCGAAGTTTTGGTTCTAGCACATGCCGGTTTCCTCACGATATTTTCATTCACCGTTTTGAGAGCAGTGGTGATGAAATAATTTACACAAAGTTAAGCACCTGCCTGGATTCGAACCCACGACCTACAACTTGTAATTCCTGTCCGTTACCACTGGGCCACCACTGCTCGTCACCTATTGGACACAAATGTCTGACATACAATGTATAACAGATTAAATGCAAAACCTAAATAGGAGTCACTGCAATCATCATTACAAAGCTTAAAAAACTGAGGCGATCCTAGCAAAATAATAAAAGTCGTACGGAAACCTTCAAGGGTAAAATATAGGGTTAGCACTATTCGTTTAATTTTACTATTCGAATAATAATTCGATGAAAAGATTTAAATATTCGGATATTCGAAGTTTTTTTTTAACATTTATTGCAAATAATATAATATCTATTCATTAAACACGGAGGGGGGGGGGGGGGGGTATGTCACTTGATTGCAGTATTATTCTTTTCTAAAAAAAATCAAGCATTTTAATAAGTTTTTTTTTTTTCATCAAAAATTCACATTTTATAGTTTTACAGAGTAAGTTTAAATAAATAAGTCTTAGATTAGGGATATATATTTTATTTTATTTTATTTGGAACAACAAACAATTACATAATAAAGCATAAATACATAAAACTTAAAATTAACAATTATGTAATCAACAGCGTTATTCACAGCATACAAGCAATATATAAATAACACGCTTCAAGAAATATTTAAAGTAATAAAAATATTAATGCAAAAAAAAAGACAGATTTTAAACTTTTAAATAACAAATATGTGCATAGAATCCAATAACACGTACATGTGCATTGGTTACAAAATATAATACCTACAATAATCTAGGATGAAAAGCATAATCCTATCTATTCCACATCCAATTCCTGTCCAATTCCATGATCACATTGCGAGTAGAATTTCGGAATTGTCCACGTGTTGCACAGAATAAATCGATGTCAAGAAAGTGTTTATTATAATTGTCAACAATACGTCGCAATGGCGCTCGAACACCAGCATTTGTTCTACATGCTCTCACCGCAAACAACGGTTGTGTGCGCGCTGCACGCAAATGTATTCTCCTTTTTTTTTTTTTTTTTTTTTTTTTTTTTTTTTTTTTTTTTTTTTTTTTTTTTTTGCGTGGAGAAATGCTCATGCATACTGCACTACCACGGGGAGATAGTGCAGTTATGTGGGACTCTAACCCACTAAAACTCCACGGTGTCCTCCAGTGCCGCTTATGGCGGGAACACGGGCACGCGTTAGCACTCACCGCGAACCCGCCGCGGCTGTCCGTCACCGGACCCTCCTCGGGGGACTACCCCCCATCACTGGCGCACCAGAACACAGTGTACGCCGTGACCACCCCAGGGACCAATTCAGCACATGGGTGCCAGACGACCCCGTGTATGGCACCCTTGGTCCCACTGTGACGGGTCGAGGTCAATGGCCCCGCCACCTACCATTTTGCGGCCGCAGGGGATAGGGAGAGCGGCTAACGCTATACCGACACTCCTCTTCCCCTGCGGCCCCACCGCGTCCGCCATCAGACGGTGGCGACCCCGTCTAGGCCGCGGAAGGTAGGGAGAGCGGCGCACCGCAATACCGGCACTCCTCTCCCGCCGCGGCCTCCGACCCTCAGCCGCGATATCGTATGGGACCTGGGTATCTCCATAAGACATCGCGGCCCGCCTCAGTTGCGATGTCGCCTGTTACCAAGCGGCACCGCAACCTACTAGTTGGCCGCTACGTCGTCGGCTTAATCGGCAAAAGCCCTGACGAGCGGCCCCTCCTCGGGTTCCTCTTCGCTTCACCGTGGGTGACCAAGCCACGGTTACTAAGCCCCCCCGCCTCGACAAAGCGGGAACCCACCGGGGGGGAAATGTATTCTCCTGGGAACTAAATAACAAATTCTGTTACAAATATCGGAACAGTCATACGTATTCTTGCAGAAGTCGTACAGGAGCATGGTCTCCAGAAACATACGACGGCCCTATATATGGATAGGATAGGTAATCAGAAATGTAACTAAAACTAGTAAATAGTAGTAGCTTAGCTACTTATGCTACAGGTAGTGTAAGTAATCTTTAAATTAGGGTTCAGTTCACGACTTCAGGTATAGGTACCTCTTTTATAACATAATCAACATTATTGATTTAAAAAATAAATTATATGCTCGAGTTAAATGTTTACCACGTTGTCCACCGCTATCAAAGAGAGCCATCTCTACTTGGGTTTTAATGCCAAGATCCAAGACCTCTCTCCGGACTGTCGCAGCTGTAACGATTCGGCTGCGTCATTTTGTAGCTTGCGGTGCAGCTGATCTTTGTTGTCATCATTACTTTCTGTACTTACATCTTACATAGGACACAACAGGGTGGAACTTAGAGGGTCAGGAATTGGTAAAAAAATATTAATAAAAAAATCTAAGTACTTTTATTTATTAACTATTCGAATAGTCGGCGAATTTAAATGAGTTATTTGAAATTGGAGCGGATATTCGAATAATTGAATATTCGAATTGCAAACCCTAGTAAAATATAACGCTTACCGCGAAGAGGGGATTCGAGATGTTAGTGCTAGGCCCGTACCCACTTCTCCTCCTGCAATACTCGCAATTTCGTGCTTGGACTCGCCAGAGATCAACAGATGGTCACGGGCAACTGACTGTAGACAGTCACAAATGGCTTTGCCAAATGTATACCCGCGTCTAACTAAAAAACTTTCTCTGCCTAAGTAGAAATAACCTAAAAATAATCATAGGGACAATAACGGGCCTCACCCTCCTTAACATACATCTTTTCAACATACGCCGAAGAATCAGCCGCCCACATAATCCTGGAGTGCGAGGCCGTGGCCTCTCAACGTGAAGAAATCCTCGGAACAGTGAGGTCGCTCCGTGAATCCTTTGAAGCTCTCAGGAAGCTTATGTGCTTTTGGACAGAGCTAGGCTGGCTATGCCAGCCAGTACCCCCACGCACAACGGACCGAATGGGATTTTTAAGTGCGGAAACTGGAGTCCCTACTACTAACATAACACTTACCGAGGTTGATTCGTGGATAGGATCATCTTAACATGCAAAGCACGTTAAGCCATTGGATCCGGCTGTCAATTGGACATCTTTGATAGGCGTTACGGATAGTCGAGACGATAGGAACTGACACGTATCATCATCATTTCAGCCGAAAGACGTCCACTGCTGGACATAAGTCTCCTGCAAGCGTCGCCACACTGATCGGTCCTGTGCGTTTCGCATCCAACTGACTCCCGCAGCCTTGAACAGGTCGTCGCTCCACCTAGAGGGAGGCCTTCCAACGCTACGTCTTCCGGTTCGCGGTCGCCACTCCAGAACTTTTCGGCCACATCGGCCATCCGTTCTGCGAGCAATGTGCCCTGCCCACTGCCATTTAAGTTTGGCAATTCGGCTATGTCGGTAACCCTGGTTCTCTTGCGGATGTCTTCATTTCTGATTCGATCACGCAAAACCTGTTGGTGGCCACCACAAAAACCTCTCGTGGGGGGTCTTTTTTGGCAAAATACCCCCGTTTATATTTAGTATTTATTCTCTCGCACGTTGTAAAATGAGTTATAGTACTTTGATAAATAGTAAGTAATTCTGTGGGCGTATAAACAAGGCAGTGCATTTTTGTCTTATGTAAGGCATAGCTGGTGGCAAGGCGCGTGCTTGCTGGTCTGTGGGACACAGTGATGCATGCTGGGGCGCCGGCAGGCCTTGCTTGTCTGCTACAGAATAGTTAAGGCATTAAGTCCGCCATTGGAACCCTAAATAACCTTAAAAACCACCATTGTGCATGAAGTCTAAATAAATGTCTCGTGAAATCAAAGCCATAACCACATAAGGTAGCTACTCTTATCCATACCACGGGGTCTAATCTAAGAAAGAAAATTTGGTTCAAATAAATCTCACTAGATGCCGCGAATGTACACACAATTCAATAGAATTGTGTGTAAAATTAACATTTTCTTGAATTGAATATAAGAATTGTATGTTCTTGTTTAATCAACTCTCCTAAGTACAAAATTATGGAATATTGGGCTCTTAATTCACATTTCAAAGATTATTTGAACGGGTCATTTAAAATTGATGCCAATAGATGGCGCATTTTTAAATTTCTGAGGCATGCTACTCGATTTTTTAAATTTGTTTTGTAACTCATTTTGGTACAATTAAACTGTAAAAATGTGCAAAAAAATACTATTAAACAAATCCTCACAGTATTTAAAGAAAAAAATAATCACGAACCGAGAAAATCCTTTTACTTGCAAGTCGCTGCTAACACCCATCTGTTGCCGTGAAACAGGATTGAACGCGATTGAAGTACTTACAAAAATAACAAGATTAATCAGATGAAAAACGCTAGTTACGTCGGCACGGTTTCTTTGTATGGGATGAGGCATTATATTATCGTGTCCATACTTTAGGTTCCGGTAATGACACACTCTTATTTGGTATGCGTACGCGTACCTGGACGAAATCAAATCTTTTACCTGTGCTGATCAGTATCACTATCTTGTTACAGCATCAAAGTGCCTGAACAGCGCGGCGTGCGGTGCGGGCGCGCGCGTGACCTCACAGCTGCTGACAGAGGACGGCGAGCACGAGCCGCCCATTGACCCCATGTCGCTGCACTGTTGGCTCGTAGAGAAGGTAAACAGAACCCGCCACCTGCTACGATACCATCGAATTTGACCGCTGCACGCTGTAAGAAGCTGGAAGCAGGCATGCTAAAATATTAAGTACTAGCTGTACCCGCGAATTCGATCCCGTTAACTGACTGCCTACCCTACCCTAGTTACCTGCGTACCAATTATTTTTCTAGGGTCATCATTCTTTCGCGGAGAATCTTATCACCGCCATTCAGAATGACTTCAAATGCAAAACGCCATCTCTATCGAATATCGAGTTCAACTGTCCGAGTATCTGAATTGCGTTTGTTCTGACAATTTAATTCTTGAACACTTTAAATTCATTTAACTTTTGATAGCGTGAACCGATTGCGATGAAACAAAAACTAAGTAATACTTACGCTCAATTTTTATGTATAAAAGTTATCTACATTGGTTTCGTACATTTTAAGTGATGCGTGCATAAATAAACAGACAAATTCCAAAAATGCTGGCAATGGGTTCTGTTGGTTATCCTTTAACAACCTGGCTATTTTTTTGGAAATATTTTCGATGTACAAAAACGACTTTTCTACAGATTCATTATATGTATTGATGTCATTTTTTTTACAGGCATTACACCACGAAGCATTCAACCGCCCCGAGCTGCAGGAGGCTTTGAAGGGGCTGCGACACCGTCTGCCTCCGCGGCAGTTCTTCCACCACGTATCCGACATGCCTCTCAACAGGAGGTGTCCCAAGCCCAGGTACGTCGCCTGTACTCTTAAAGTGCTGTAGGTAGATGAGATGAGTCCTTCCTGTAATAAATTTTTATGCAAAAATACATTGTTTGGAAAAAAATCGTGAACGCATTATAATGTGAGGTATTTTGATAATTGCAGATGGCGCATCGGTCCGCACAGCGGGCACCCCAAGCCGCACGGCGCGCGCGTGTGGGCGCCGGGCGCAGGCGCAGGCGGCACCAGCAAGCAGCCGCCCCCGCCCCCGCGCGGCAAGTCGCACTCCTACCCGCCGCACGCGCCGCGCCCGCGCGCCCCGCCCGTGCACGACGACTACTCCTCGCTAGACGCGCTGTGCCTGCAGATGACGGAGCAGGCCATCAACTGACTCAGCGCCGGGGGGGCCCGCCGCCCCCCCCTGCCCGCCCCGGGGCCCTGGCGCCGCCGCTCGGGGGGGCCCCCCGACGTGCCCACCGTGACGGTGACGCAGGCCCCGCGCCGCCACTCGGACGGGCCCCCGGGCCCCCGCACGGTGCGCTTCACGGACGACGCGCGAGGACACCTGTGAGACGGACCCGCATACTATTTATGTTACGAGTACGTAAGTTTATTGACGCACGATTCCTTATGAAGTCCTCGGTCCGGTCGACCGGCCGGTGACGGGCGGGGCCCGTAGTGACGCAGTAGCTAGAGAAATTCCGGTCCTCGGCGTCGACGTATACAAATTATGACTAGGTAGGCAGGATTATAGCTTTTATAACGATCACCCGGATTCGGTCACTTTAGTTTCACTCCCCGAATACTTAGCGTAAGTATTCTCTAAAGATAATACTAGTGTAATCGGTGACATCGACTCGATCGTATACAACTAATCGTATCCTAAATTTCTCTGGTGCTAATTTATGCGAGGTTTTATTTGTAGTTAGCTGTATAGAGTAGGTAGTTTGACGCGGCACGTCATGTGTGACGCCTCATGACACAACTGGACGAGTCGCCGTAGCACAGATGATGGATGCAGTGCTGCAGCACAGTAGATACACAAATAGACGAAGCAAGCCTTCAGCTGCCACTCATCTTGTAGCTACAGCGACGAACAGGAACGCTCTCCGCATTCCTGGAGGCCGCTGACTCCGCGTACGTAATATATAAATGTTGTCTGTGTACTGACCGGGTATTGTTGATAGTGACTGTCGCGCGACTGATGCGCACGACGCGACACATAACGATTATATTATTATTGTAATGTTAACGTGAATTAGTTATTAACGTTGTTGACTGATGTTTGCATAATTTATAAAGTTCGCAAACAATTATTATTTTTTATTTTAATCTTTATCATTTAGTGTAATGGATATTTATATTCAGCAATTAATGTTTTGACTGGATCAAAAATCTGATTGTAATGTGTGCAATTTATTATTTTTTATTTACGCAATATTTCGTCTATATTATAAACTTATAGAATTCATGTAAATAATCTAGTTCACATTGTATTTATAAGGGTTATTGTTTTGTACAAAACATGTGTTGATGACAGATATAATATAATATTATAGCAAATGATTTTGAATATTATTATGAGATGAAATGTATTGGTTTATGAGTTAGTGGTTGTTTCGTTTGGGGCTTACAAGCTGTCTACAGATATTTATATTTAGCCAATTGTACAGAAGTTTATGGAGTATATTTATTCTTTATCAACATACCTCAATTTTCACATCTGTATTCTTGTTCTGTTAATATTTTCGTTCACATCTGTGTTCAAGAGCTTTAGTTACTAATCTGTAGCCGACTGTGATACGGTTTGTTTTTGGATCATGGATCATGATATTCATCAGCACTAAAAATAAATATTGTATAACATGTGGTGTTTTGTTTTTATATCTACTTACCTGAACATTCAACAATCTCTAACACACCTCACAGTCACAGGTGTGAAGTTCCTAACCCAAAGCAGTGGTGTCATCCCATAAAGAAACCGTGCCGACGTCCTGTACTGATTATTTTTTGTACATCGATCGCGTTCGGTTGGTGATGGTGATCTATCTATCGCCGTGGAACGGAACCGAACGCGATGGATTTACAAAAAAAATATCGGTATAATCAGATGCAAAAATAGCTAGTTACGTCGGCACGGTTTCTTTGTATGGGATGAAGCATCTCAAAGTCAAAGTCAAAGCACTTTATTTCAAGTAGGCCAGTTACAGGCACTTTTGAATTACATTACATCTGTATGCTAGTATTATATTATCTGTGACCAAAGTGAAGGCACACATGCTTTGATGCATTAGACAGGACCACCATGAAAAGATGAGGTTGACAAATAAAGACATGAAACTTGAAACTTATCATTATTTTATTAAATAGTTCAGACTAGATTATAATTTGGCAAGTACAAAAGTATTTTTGGGATTTTTTGGTATTGTTCTTGGTTACAGCTTACATTATGAATATCTCTTCAAATACCACACTTAAGTGAGTCTTTCTTTATGAGTGGCAATTTTATGCCTGGCAAGATCATTCTTCCTGTAAAATGCTCTAGTGCATCTATCACATGGAAATGGGATGTGGGTACTATGAAGCTTAGCAGTATGGAAGTCCAGCATTGGCTTTGATGGGAATGTCATCAAGCACTCTTTAGCTGTACACTTAAATCTATCAGTTGCCTTATGTCTATAGTTCATATGGCGAGCCAAAGACTTCATTTCATAAAAGGTACTTGTACAGAGCTCACACTTCAATGGCCTTTGTCCCGTATGTCTCCACATGTGAACCTCCATATTTGCAACATGTTTTGAACAAACAGTACAGTGACCAGATTTCTCAGAATGTTGCTTGTCAATGTGGCTCTTCAGGTTCCCTTTAACATTGAATGTACGTCCACAGTGATTGCACACAAATCTATTTGGTTCAGAGTGCAGTCTCACATGTTTCCTCAAATTGCTTTGATACTTAAATAATACATTACAGAGAGGACAAGAGTACTTTTTCTCAGTACTGTGTGCCAAGAGGTGACTTTTTAGTTCTGCCTTAGTACAGAACCTCTTTGGACAAGCCGTGCACAAGTGTTCCTTCTCACCAGTGTGCCGCTTTTTATGTCTTTGCAATGCACTGGTCTGTGTGAATCTGAGGTTGCATATGGAGCAACTATATGGTGTTTCCCCCGTGTGAGTACGCATATGAACTTTCACATCATTCTTAGAGTAGAAGCTTTTGCCACAGTTTTCACAAATGAAGTTCCGCTGCCGCTTCTGTTGGACATGGTTTCTGTCCATGTGTCGTTTGAGGGTGCCGTTGTCTTTGTATTTCTTATCACATAAAGGACAAAGGTATGGTTTCTCATTAGTATGGGATCTCATGTGAGCCTTAAAGGTGGATGGGTTAGCACATGTTCGGCCACAAACTGAGCAAGTACATTTCTCTAGACCTTTGTATTTAGCTCTTTGTTTGGATAGTTTTCGTTTAGGTGATATTTTGGAATCTACATTTTCCAATTTTATTTCTAGATTATCTCGCCTTATTTGTTCAAGAGCAATATCATCATTTTGTAAATCTTCGTAAAGGTGACCATCGTTGCTGTTACAGTCTAATTCAAGTTTTACTTCAATTTTCGGCGAGCAGTCATTGAAATCTGAAATAGTTTGGGTAATTACTTCGAAAGCTTGAGATCTTAATTTCTTGTCAGAAGCTTCGCATTTTAGTACAAATTGATAGCAGGCTGCGAGCTCTTTTAGGCAGGTTTCACAAATATACAAGGGAAGTCCATCCCCGTCTTTAATATTTACATTTGAACAACAATACATTATTTTTGAACTTATTGCAATTTCATCAATTTCATTGCTAAAAATGTAAGACGTGCCTTCACTCTGACAACACAATCTACACAGTTTTGTAGCCATTATGGGAAGGATTCATTAGATACAACAGGACAGGCATCAAGAGTAATCAAGAAGACAAAATTTTGTGTTTTTAAAAACGTAAACAATGGTGAAAGAATACAAAAATAACAAGATTCAAGATTTTGAAGTGTAATGTCATTGTCAATATCATTAATGTCAAATCCAATTTTTTTTTTTTTTTTTTGTTCCTTACGGAACAGGCTAAGGTCTGAGACCATGCTGCCTAGTCATCAGTATTTTTCTTGAATTCTTTAGTATGCATTAGAATGCGGATGTAACGTATTCTAATGTTTTTTGGAGTGTTTGGCAGCAAATTGTATCGAGTCAGCCTTCCCAGTAAACTTTGCGGAGGTAGTCAATACTACAATAAAATTCTCCGCTCCATTACACCGAGATCGCTACTGTCAATGATTTCACATATTGTCCAGTTGCGTAGACAGTTGAGACACAAAACTACACCACTTTTATATCACAATATCCACTAGGAATCAATTTGCAAATAATATTAACAGCCGCTGAAGTTCACTCGAAAAAATCCCGCCAAAAACTCCGATGTTTTTCCCAATTTTTTTTTCTTTTTTGGCAAAAGCCGATGTCTTGCCAGAATGTCAAATCTTAATTTTAATGTTTTTGAATGTTTTGCCATGCATGGTTTCGCCCATTGAGGAAAAATAATATATCGGGTTTCGCCCCCCTACGCGAATATAGACTACTCAATTATTCGTCACAGCACAGAACATATTACTCTAAAAAAAGAATTACTTATTTCTGTTTCATATCAGCTCAGCAACCTTATCTGCATCCGTTTAGTCTGGAAACTTGAATCCAACCCAACATTGTTGGCAAAAAGTTAAGCGTTAGGTAATTATTTATTTAAATAGTTTCGTTTCTACTTAGATTGCAATACAATTTTGCTAGAATTATCTTTATTTTTTACTTATAGATAATTCCTGAACAGGAATATCTTGTCAACAGACATACGTTTTTCCTCTCAATGCTTGTCAAACTATTTAAAAAAAATAATGTCAACAACACAAAACGTCAAAGTTGTTGTGATTGTGTTTGTTTTGTGATACTTTTAATTTTGCCAATTTTGGTCGGACATGGAAACTAATAGCAAAAAAAACTATCTCTCTTGAAAGATTTTCTTTTTTCCTTCCTATAAATCTGCTTTATTGTTATTACAGCATACAGCTGTAAACTTATCTATAACTAATACTAAGAGGACGGCAAACTGAAGATGGAGTCGAAAGTATGCCGTATTTGTCTCAAGAAAACAGCCACAATGTCTATATTTGACGGAGAAGACGAAATTCAATTTAGCACTAAGGTGATGCGCTGTGTTAATGTGGTGGTGGTCGAAGGAGATGGGCTTCCTGACAACATATGCAATATCTGTGCGGTGGAACTGGCCTCATCCTACGAGTTCGTCAACAAATGCGAGGCTTCTGACAAGGCTCTACGCAGCGCTAATATTGCAAACCTGTTTGCTGAGTTACAGCCCAAAACTGAACCTCATATTAAGTTAGAAATTATCAAGCAGGAAAGTGGGCAAGATGACCAAGATCACTTCGATAATTTCTTATTAGATAACCCCTCCGACTGTAGTGATATCTATAATGTTCAGGAAGTTAAAAAAAGAAAGTATACAAGGTCTGGCAAATACAAACAAAAAATAGATGGGCGGAAGTTAAGGCCTAAAGTGGGACCAGTACAGTGCAAAGTATGTGGGTTAGTGGCAAAGTGCCGCTCCGCTCTGGAGGGGCACATGAGGACTCACACCGGGGAGAAACCCTTTGCGTGCGACTCCTGCGATGCACGGTTCAACCTGAAAGGGTCACTAAAGCGACATATCCGAACACACCACACTCAGAGAGAAAGGAAATTCATTTGTGAAACTTGCGGCAGCAGCTTCTTCACCAAAAATGGTATAATAACACACATAAGAGTTCACACTGATGAAAGACCATATTCTTGCTCATTCTGTGGGAAAGCATTTCGACAGCTTGCTACAATGATAAGACACAAACGATTGCATACAGGTGAAAAACCATTCTCATGTTCCATCTGCTTCAAGAAGTTCATAGACAAGAGCCACATGAAGAGACACCTGGCTGTGCACTCTGATGAGAAGAACTTCACTTGTCACTTATGCAACAAATCTGTTAAAACTAGAAATGCTCTCAGGGCTCATATTCAGATACACTCTAATGAAAAGCACCTCATTTGTAGCTACTGTGGATTGTCATTCTCTTTTAAGGGCAACCTACAAGTTCATATAAGAAGAATACACTCAGAGAGGTCTGGCCAATGTAGTGTGTGTTTAAAGACATTCCCAGATTTAGAGGCACACATGCGTAAACACACTGGAGAGAAACCATTTGCATGCAAACTTTGTGATCAGGCATTTGCAAGTAAAAGGAGTTTGTCAAACCATGTTGGATTCAAACATAAGAATGCTTCAAAGTTCAAGTGTTCTATAGGAGAATGTACTAAGACTTTCCCGACTGCTATGATGTTGGAGTTCCACCTTCTGAAGCAGCACACTAATCACACGCCGTACGTCTGTCACCACTGCTCCAGAGGGTTCTTCAGGACCAGTGATCTTTCCAGACACCTCAGAGTCAGTCATATGGAAACTGCTACAATGGTTGAATCTATAAAGTTGACACCCAAGATATTAGCATCTGCAATAATCTGAAGAAACTGTTCCCTAGAAATTGGGCATAAGTAAAATATGAATTCATTTCATGGTCCTGATGTTTATTGTTGGGGCTTACAATTTTTAACTTTTGTAATAAATCTAAAACTACAATCAACAATTTGACGTTGACAGCGCCTTTAATGTCGTTGCAGTAAGGGCGATATTCGTACTGATATGGTTGAGTGTATATGATACATATCTGGATTCTGGATCATATTAATGGATCAGAAAATGTGCCAAATACATGTAAAATCAAGTGCAATACTGTGTAGTATAAGTTCAAAGTGCAGCTAAGTAATTTTTATGGATCTCAAAAAGGAAGAGAACAAAGAAATTTAGAAGTTATTAGGCTTAGCACGCATTGCGATTTTAATTCGCGCTAATTTTATTCATCCGAATTTTTGTCTGCGTACTGAATTCTCAGATGACTGAATTTAAGACGACGACTAACGCCAACGACCTTGAGGGAACACCCGCGCGACCCAAAATTTAGTAGTTTTTTGTACTTTCCTTATTATTCTAGGACTTTAAAATAAAAAGCCTCAGATCAAAATGTAGATAATTAAATTGTCTTTGAGATGGTGTCGATTTCATTAAAATACGCAAAGCGGTTTTGGTGCGATTGTCTTGTTTTTGTCCGTTTTAGACATTACTTTACAAATTAATTACACCATGTTATATGAATAAAACTCAAAATTTTCTTAGATCAAATTATTAGGAGAATGGTCTAATGTAACATATATTTTTTCCAAAAAAATGCGACTATCCGTTTAGACGTGATTCTCATTTTAAAATCAGCTACTCAAGGGAATCGGCGCCTTAACTAACACACACTGCAGATAAAATTCCGCTCGATTTTTGTCTCCTACCTGTTCATAGAGTTCAAAATATTCGCGCGAATTTAATCCGCGCCGCGATGCGGTGGATTCTGTGGCAAAACACGAATTTCTTGCGGTATTATTTCCGAGCGATTTTTTTTCCGCAATGCGTGCTTCATACAATTCCATAGGTCGCAAACTGAATGGGCGAAAAAAAATCGCGCGAATCAAAATCGGAGTGCGTGCTAAGCCTTAGGGTTATCCTATGTGGCTAAACGTGAGCCGCTATAATTTACAACGTATCGCGAATGACTCGAATACAATCCAGCTAAGCGTTAATCCGTCGTAATACAAAATGGCTTCAATTTGTAAAACGGCTAGCCGCTTTGTAATGCGTCGGATTTTAATTTTTAATGTTGTACATTTTATAATGATTAATATGAAAATTGATAAATGCTTATTCAGTGCTAAGGCTCCATATCCGCGAGCGAGAGAATTGCGGAGATTGTCACGCTGCGCGCCGTGCATCAAATTAGCGTCGCGTCGTGGACATATTCCTGAGCGGAGGTTAATTTTCTAGTTACTATTGAATTGGAGTATTTGAGTATCGTTGCGATACTTACGCTCTTGGACATAGCCTAACTATTAATAGCTGTGATCTTTTCATTACAGAAATCGAAAGTATTCAATAGGTAGGACATAGTTTAATTTTATACAAATTATTTGTAAAAGTGCGTGCCATGAAAGATGAGATCCGTTCCCTTCCCGCACTCTGGCCACATACCGCTAAAGAGACCAATAAATCGTCTACAGCGCAAGTCACGAAACCACGTGGTGTGTCAAGTCTTATCTTTCGTGGCACGCACTGTATTTGTAGTGTTAATCATTATAAAATGAGCATAGGATACAGTACATACAGTTAACTACACATGCGGGGTTATTCCCGTTCGTCCACACCCCGTCGTCTACACTGCGGACGACTGGGAATAATGCGTTCTGTTCGTCCACAGTGTAGACGAACAGAACGCAACATTCCCAGTCGTCCGCACCTCGTTTCATGTTTAGTTTAAGAGTCAGTGTTTTTTTTTTTTAAATTAAATAAATGATTTAACGGTTTAATTACTTTAAAAACAACATAACTATTAAGTTTTTTTTATTTAAAATCATCAAATGTTAAAATAATTAACAACAATTCTAGTTTTTATCACAGATCAACATAATTTACAATAATTAAAAGGCAATATTTTAACTAATATTTTGTTGGTATTATATAAACATTTTTAAAGTATATAATAACAACATAATATGTACTAAGTAGTGTTTAAATTCAACAGTATTTTTCATCACAGATCATCTTATTTTACAATAATTAAGGGCAACAACAAAGTAATTCTCATTAGATACCTCTTTGCCGTATAAAATTTATTTTGTTTGATAAAATTGTGTAATAATACAAATAAACGTTTTGATGTGCGTCGAATAACGAAATCTAGTTTCCTTTATTTTATGTAAGCTATAAAATATACTTACTCTTATCCTTATAACTCCGCCGCACTTTAATTTTTTGCTGTTAATACAACACCAAACGTTTAATCCACTTTTGTGTGCTCTTCTAACGTAATATTGGTGACCTCCATGAAGTAAAACAGTCCCGTGCTTTCTTTTTATATACACGAGCACAGTTTGGTCACTTGAACCACCAGCCGGTGCACTTAACCCCGACATGATCCCGAATGCAAAAGCTCATCGTCACTTTATTGCCTTAAAACGTGGGCATGCAATATGCAGCGAGCTGATTGGCTATTTCAAGGCCATGTATCTATTGTTCATTCCCGGAAGCGTCGTCAAAACTGATAAGCGGAGTGCAAAGACTATCTTTTGTTGGAGGATCGACAGGGTGCAGTTATAATAGTTGAGTATATCCAGGCGATTGTAACTTTAAAACTTTTTACATATTAATTGCATTTAAACTGATATTGATACGAAAAAAAGCTTTAGATTTACTAGGTATGTACTTTTGAAGTATTTGCCTTAGTAAAGTAATAAAGCTAAGTATATAATATTTTAAAAGTATGTTTAATAAATAATGAAATACTATCATCATATTTTCTTTTTATTAACTCTTAGACTAGACGTGAGATGACGGGGTGTGGACGACTAAAAACTAGAATTGTTGTTAATTATTTTAACATTTGATGATTTTAAATAAAAAAAACTTAATAGTTATGTTGTTTTTAAAGTAATTAAACCGTTAAATCATTTATTTAATTTAAAAAAAAAAAACACTGACTCTTAAACTAAACATGAAACGAGGTGCGGACGACTGGGAATAATGCGTTCTGTTCGTCCACAGTGTAGACGAACAGAACGCAACATTCCCAGTCGTCCGCAGTGTGGACGACGGGGTGTGGACGAGCGGGAATGACTCCACATGCGTTGTAACAGTTGAATTATGACATAACATACCATGACGCCTGTTGTCCCCGAAGAGTTAGGCAGGGGTGCAACTACGGCACACCCACATTTTGCCATCAACCGGGCAGGCCGGAGGCTGGCCTCCGGTCTACTACAGGCTGCTGAGAAATTCCAGATGGAAAAACCCAATCACGGGGTCTCAGCGCTAAGAAAGAAAATTTGGTTCAAGTCAATCTCACTAGATGGCGCGATATGCACCTATCTGTTATTGAATGTGTGTAATAACATTTTCTGTATGTTCTTGTTTAATCAACTCTCTTAAGTACAAAATTATGGAATATTGGGCTCTTAATTCACATTTCAAAGATTATTTGAACGGATCGTTTAAAATTGATATGAATAGATGGCGTGTTTTTGAATTTCGGAGGATCGATTGTTTAAATTTGCATTGTTACACATTTTGGTGCAAAGAAACTGTAAAAACCTTCACTGTACTCAAAGAAAAATATATTCACGAACCGAGTAAACCCTTTTACTTGCAAGTTGCTGCTAACACCATCTATATATCGGCGTGGAACGGAACCGAACGCGATTGATGGACAAATATATTCGGTTTAATCAGACAAAAAACGCTAGTTACATCGGCACGGTTTCTTTGTATGGGTTGAGGCATATGTATGCTAGTATTATATTATCTGTGACCCAATAACATTTTGCCAAACCCAGGCATCGAGCCCAGGACCTCATAGTTTATTAGTAGTGCTTAAGACCATTAGAGCAACGTTCCAGAACAGACTTTACTGCTCTGATTTTAAAGTTCTTAATAATTTAATTATGGATCGTGCAGTTTATTGTAAGTACCTAACTTCTTAGATTTTTTACATAACATTACATACCTCAGTAGTTAAGATTTATGATTGGTGATAATGACTGATTGTAACGGAAAAATGTCTTAAGACATAATTGTATATAATTAATTATTTAACTACCTACATACGGGCTAATTGTTGGATTTGATGCAGTTAGCTTTCTAATGTCTAAATATTTTAAAGGCACCCTTAATGTTGTATTGAGGCGCCATGTTTTCCGCTGGTTAGCTTCGCGATCAAATAGGCCCAACTTCTTCATGTCTTGAGTTCACGCCTTAACGGTTGAAAGGATTTTGATGAAATTAGACACATGTAGTCTGGATTTGGCAATTCCTCCACCGGAAATTTCGGTAGTAGGTTCCACCGCGGGATAATTTCCAACCTTCACGCGGGCGAAGCCGCCGGCTAATTTAAAGCTATCATAACTGAGTCCTGGCAATTGGAGAGTACCTTAATGTCAATTCAAAGTTTGGGGGTTTCTAGAGAAAACCTCGATCTATAGGAAGTGTAAAATCTGGAGTTAGGCCACAAAATAAATAAGTACCTACGAGTAAAATAGTAGGTACCCAGATTTAGTAACCGATCCAACACTTCACCGGCTGCTATCAGCTTACTTTATCTACCATCATCATTTCAGCCGAAAGATATCCACTGCTGAACATAATCCGCACTCCCCCAAGTGTCGCCATATGACCTTGCGTCTCGTATCCACCGGATTCCCGCCCTAACCAAGACATCGACCCATATGGTATGAGGGTGTGACCTTCCAACGCAGAGATACCTATTTTTGGTTGTTACTATCCTAATAACATCGTTGTATCTAACATCTTTATCAAAATGAAGCCGCGCAGACTTCCCTAATGTTCGGGCATAACTCCGTCATATATAAACGGATTTGCAAAATTCTTTTTTGTTTGAAAGAAGTTTATTCCGAAATGGTCCCATTTAAATTTGGTAAAGATCTGATGAAGAACTTCGGAGATATACAACAGAACTCTTCAATAAATGATGGCAAATCTCTCGGGAATGCTGCAATCGTATGTCTGTTTATTGTTAACAACATTTCATAACATGCCATCACGCCAGTATGCTATAAACGGGTAAGCAGAAGTGTACAGGGGTGACCATAAGCTCTTAGAGCGGTGTCAATTTGATATCGAATAAGGGACAGATGTATCTGACTTGTATACATCTGTCACTTACTCGATATCAAATTGATACCGCTCTCAGAGCTTATGGCCACCCCCCAGTTCACACTGGTACACTCTGATTCCACCGGTTATGTTCAAGTTACATGTTATTTGGGTAACCTATTCTGGCATCACTGTGGGCGTTTTAGGTAGGTACCTTACTATAGAACTTGTCCATTATGTACCTACTACTAAAAAGTGAAAAATAAAAAACTTTTTAACAAAAAAATAAAACCGACTTCTAAAGCAAAACACTAAAAAACGAAAAACAGTAGGTAGGTACCAAAGACACCGACTTCGGAAAAAAGTTATTTTTAGTTTTTTGTGTTTTGCTTTAGAAGTCGTTTTTTTTTTCTCTTGTCCTGTTCTGCCACGATGTTTTTTATTCATTGAAAAGTTACCATTTAATTAAACAGATTACTATTAAGCAAAGTCGAGCTCTATTGTGCTAGTCGTTTTGTGAGAGAAATAAAAAATATTTTCTAATACTTTGTGGTTTTATTAACAAGCCCAATTAACGGGGAACAACAGACTTCAAAGAAATCTCTGTCTTGGTTAGACTCGCGATATTTTTACTTCGATTTTGAAGTCAAAAGGAGCGAAACGAATGCAATTGAAATCTCCAGCGTAAATTTGTTTCTGTATACATAGTTCTCGCCAAACTTATTGGCCGCCCTGAAGTTGGCTACAATGGCTGCGCAGTAGTAAATCTCATACAAAAACAGCACCGTTTCGTGCCTCGCGCATGCGTTAAACCAACTTCAGGGCGGCCAAGAAGTTTGGCGAGGAGTAAATTGATTTTAAGAAACTTTTTAACCGACTTCCAAAAAAGGAGGAGGTTCTCAATTCGTCGGAATCTGTTTTTATGTATGTTACCCGATTACTCAAAGATGCCTGGACCGATTTCAAAAATTCTTCTTTTATTTTGAAGGCTATACTTCCTAGTTGGTCCCATAGTCATCAGGTCAGGATCTGTTGACGGAATCTTAAAGAAATCGAAGGAACTCCTCAAATATTATAGGCTTACATATAACGATTTTGGTATTTTCATCAACAATGCAATCATTTGCACTCAGAAAGTATCATTTGGTGAAGTGGAACTGATGAAGAAGACCACAGATGGCCATTGGAACTCCTAAATGCTAAGTATGTCACGGGTATAAGATATCACGAATAGTTAACCGACTATGATGAAGCAAATAGGTACTTATAAATAAGTTTATTTGTTCTGGAAGTCAGTTTGATTTTTTGTTAAAAAGTTTTTTTTATAATACAAAAAAAAACTAGATGAGTTCGATGTTTTCTATTCGTCTTCTCTGAGAAGAAACACCTTAAAAACCTCTAAAGATTAATAGCCTCTTTAAGTCCAGATAGGATGTAACGAATGGGGCGTTGGCAATCCACAGCCTTATTGCGTAATTAATTCGGTAAGAAAAAGGGCAAAGAGTATGAAAAATCAACCAATCACAAGCGAGATGAAAGACGCGGTATGGTTTTCCGTCTATGTTATTGCTACATTTTTCATACTCTTTGCCCTTTGCCTTGCCGAATTCATAACGCATTAAACCTTTATGACTCCCATTACTATTGGAAATTCGTCACCAGCCGTTTCCAGTTTTATTTGAGCCTGTACTTTTACCGTACCTAAATGTTTTTTTAATATACACTTCTCATCAGAAAAATCGAAACACCTTGCAAGTTTATGTTTTGTAAGGATTATCAGATAAATGTGTATATTTAAGAATATATGTCAAATGTCGTTTAATAGTGAATAATATGAGGTTTTCAAATCCTAACGTTAATGTTCTAAATTCAAATTCAATTTTCGTGGGTTTCGTATTTTGTTTAACAAGTCATTTTTACTCTGTATGGAGTATGAAGAAAATTGATAAAACAACACACGTAAATGAAAAAAAAAAGCTAAGAAACGTTTATTTAATAACTTGCATTCCCTCTCCGAGCTCTTATTACTGCTTCCATACGGTTCTTCATCAATAGGATGAGAGTCACGATCAAATGTTGTGGTATACCATTCCATTCCTCTTGGATTGCAGTTCGCAGCTGGCTAAGTGTTTCTGTGGCAGGATCTCTTGCACGAGTTCGTCTCTTTAATTTATCCCATAGATTTTCAATCGCATTTATGTCCGGGCTTCTTGCTGGCCATTCCTTATTGGAGATACCGACTTCGGTAACATAATCTCGTACGACGCTCGCGGTGTCCTAGCATTGTCGTGCCATGAATATAAACCGTTGCCAATAAAATGTGCATAGGTCACGGATCTCCAGAGTTCAGCAATGCCACCACTTGGGCGGCTTCTGCGGGCGAAGTATCCATATGTTTTAGAAAAAGCTTTTTCAGACATCCCAAAGTCACAGTACACACACAGTTTATGAACACATAACAAAAACTTTTAAGATAAGCGCTAATTTTTAGTTTTCAAAGGTGAATTGTACTCAAACTCTAAACACACATTTGTCTCAAAACAGTGAATCATTTAATTTATAGGATAAACAAATGAAATTCTAATTTTGAATTTTCGCTTATCACTGTAATGGCCAAACTGCCAGTTATACAATCATGTGATTTTTTTCGTGCAATGAAAACTCTTTTGTGTTAAATTAGGACAGAAACCATAAACACGGAAGTGTTTCGATTTTTCTGATGAGAAGTGTATGTATATACTTGCCGCTCTAATGCTTGCCATATACTCGTAAAGTAATGTTCTAGAGAGTAAGGTTGGGCTTAACATCAATCAATCGTTTTCTAAAGCGGCGAATGAAAACAGAAATTAAAATCCTACCAAGTTATTTTCATCAAGATTCTGATTAAAAACCCATTGGTGGATTTTAATCATTTATTTCCAAACGGTAGTCGAACGTCTTGTTGAAGTCCACGAAACCCAAATAAATTTTATTACAATATGTATATTCTTTGTATTTCTTCAACAGCTGTCGTATAACGTGGATATGGTCGAGAATTTACTTCTGGATCCTGCTCATTCGGCTGCATTTCATCTAGGGTGTTAGTCTAAATAATATAACTTTGGAAAAGATTTTATAGTTATATATTGGACATTAAACTTTTCGGCCTGTAGTTGCCAATGTCTTCTTTGTCTCCTTTCTTATGAACAATACTATTTTTAATTAAGTTCTATCTTCGGGTATGCTTTCTGTTTCAATTACTTCATTAAATAAATTTGTTAATTTGTGGCCAATCATTGGCATTGAGAGCAGTGGCCCAGTACAAGTACAAGTTGTAGGTCGTGGGTTCGAACCCAGGCGGGCGCTTCACTTTGTGTAAATTATTTCATCACCACTGCTCTCAAAAACGGTGAAGGAAAACATCGTGAGGAAACGCCCGCGTGGTGGATTATGGCCCCTCTCACAGAGAGGAGGCCTGTGTCCCAGCACTGGGAACATTAATAGGCTAATGACGTGATGATGTGATGATTGGCATTGAAACTTTGAGAAGTTCATTTGTGATTTGATCGGAACCTGGTGCTTTTTCTAGCTTCTGTGAATTTATGACATTTTCTATCTTTTCTTTTAGAATAGGTGGTATGGGCTCAAATTCCAGCGTGTTATCGATTTGCGTCGTAGTAAGGTTTAATTTTTGACTTTTGTACTGATCTTTATTGTATTCCGTAGCAATGTTTAATATGTCAGATATTTTGCTAGTTGGTACGTTTCCCAGTTTATCCTTCACATTTGGCATCCAATGCTTCTTTGAGTCCAGGGGGGTGACCATAAGCTCTTAGAGCGGTATCAATTTGATATCGAGTAAGTGACAGATGTATACAAGTCAGATACATCTGTCCCATAATCGATCTCAAATTGATACCACTCTAAGAGCTTATGGTCACCCCCCTGTTCTTTAAATGCTTATGATTTTTCATAGTGGTTGTCCTTGATTTTTTTCTGTCTTTCCTTATTTTTTTAACCGACTTCCCAAAAATACATATATACGGTCGAATTGAGAAACCTACTCCAGGTTTCTCAATTCGACCGCATAGTTATGTTTTTTTTTTATGTGTGTTCGCGGATAACTTCGTCATTTATAAACCGATTTTGAGATTCTTTATTTGTTGGCAAGGAGATATCCCAACGGTGGTACCATGATAAGTAAACCAGGATCTGATGATGGAACCCTAGAGAAATAGAGGGAACTCCTCAAATATTATACGCATACATAATTATAGCGATTTTGGTATTCCATCAATGATGCAATCATTTGCACTCAAAAAGTATCATTTGGTGAAGTGGAACTGATGAAGAAGACCACAATGGCCACTGAAACTCCGAAATAAAACAATGTATCCTATTCGTGTTTGGGCTTATTGGAATCGTCATGAGTGTGTGCTTTGGCTATTAAATGATTTCCATGTTAATTGGAGGAACCTACCTACCAAAACTAAAAAGAGGAAAATAAAAATATCTTTTACAAAAAATCAAACCGACTTCCAAAACAAAACACTTGAAAGCAAAAAATTACTTTCTTTTCCGAAGTCGGTGTCGAATAACGGAAACAATGGGTAAAAAGACACCGACTTCGGAAAAGAAAGTTATTTTTCGCTTTGAAGTGATTTGTTTTGGAAGTCGGTTTGATTTTTACGTTAATCTTTCTGCTTATATCTGATATCTGCTCAAGTTTTTTCTTATTGTTCAGCCCTTGTAGGAGCTCTTTTCTTTCATTGATTACTTAGTTTTGTTTCCGTGGATAGTATTGTTTTGTTCTTTGTAAAAAAAAAAAAATTGCTTTCGTTTTGAGAGTATTTAAGTTAACATTTGTTAGTTTCTTTTCCTTCTATGCTGCTTAATCCTTTTTTAGGTTGTTCAGTAGTTCATGGCTATTATTTATGTTCACACTAGTTACCAATTTATTCTGGACCTTCCGAGTTTTTTTTATCGGGTGTCCTCGAAGCGTTGCCCGAATCATTTTATGGTCAGTATTAAAGTTTAATTTGTGAATATTGGATGAGTTTTTAAAAGATTTTAAATTATTGGACTAAATATAATCTGTTTCATTTTTATATACCCCATTTGGAGAAATCCACGTCTATTTTTTATTCTTTTTCTTTTTGTAGAAGCTATTTAATATACTAAGTTTGTTTTCTAGACACACACAATTAACCTGTCTTGCCCCAAGTTTGGTCCTATTGCCATAATCGTGCCTTCGCACTGTGTATTCTTCGCCTCTATTGCATTCTCCAATTTGACCATTAAAGTCGCCCATTATAATGTTGTTTGTGTGCAGTACCTATTTACAGCGCATTATGTAAGCTTTTATGAACATCCTCCATTTTGGCTATATCTTCTTTGTTATCTTATAATTAGAGTTCTCGGTTAATTAAATATTCAGAAAACATCTAAAGTCACCACGGACGGCTACATAAAACCGCAGAACCACTAAGTTATAGCAGAGTGAAGTTAATAAATAAGTTCCCCAGTAGATACAGGCAGGTTCAGTTAATTCAACTGGCAGTTCTCACGCGTAAAAGATATTTTAATCAGCGTTCCGTTACAGGCATTATCAACAGGTTCCTTAATTAATGCCCTCTTCCTGTCTGACAGTAGGGGAGCGTCGGCACTGCGGGCAGACCCTCGGAGCCAATGGCGCGGAAATCCGCGGTCAAGTTTCAAACGCGCGCCCTCACTTTCCTCAGGTGAAACAGTCAGCACCGTCGGTAAAACAGCGCCAGGTGTTGTGAGTTGTTGTTGTCTTCTCTTTTCATCGTATGAGGTTGTGGTGTCGTCTCGCTTTCGCGCCAATTAGGCGGCCAGGTGAGTGATACGCGGAGGCTTCGGTCGCCGCCGTGGACTGGCGCTGAGGACGTTAGCCCGCGACCGCCCGACGTGCTGCACGTATCGCTCGGTTACCTCGCGCTCTCTACTATCGTGGCAGGTGTCGGAGCCGTGATGATTTAAACCGTGTTACAGTTCGTGAGTGCCTGACTTACCATACCTGTGCGGATTGTCGGATACCTTCCAGTTTCACGATGGGTGAAGTGAGTAGTTTTGTATTGTTTGTGCGGAATGCGAGCGTGCTCTAGTTTAGATGGTGGCGGAGAGGCTAGTCCTGCGAGATCGTAATCGTAGGTTCGTAGGTCGTCGGCATGAGGTACAGTTGTGGCGGCGCTGCTGCGTGCTGCGGGTCGGCGCTCGCGACGCCGGATTAATTAACGCTTTCATACTCTCGACAATGATGGTGTGTTCGGGTATGTGTGTCGAGATCGAAGCCCGGTAGAAAGCTCCCAGACATGTCGCCGAACCGCCGAACCGCCACATCGCTTCGGTAAAAGTATTCGATGTACTGTTATAGGTACATCTGATAACGCGCCTCAGATACATTATCATTGATATTGTTCCATTTTTTATATTTATTGGCATCGAACGTTCTTGCAATAACAAATGAGTGGGCATTGTCTTATCTCTAGGAATTAGCTAGGCTACGTGTAGCCGGCGATTGTATTGTTTTAATTTATCAGTCTCAATAATACCTACCTACTTATATAAAGTCACGATTACCGATACTTGGAAGAGATACAAAGCTTTGTCCCTGCGTGACGTGAGCAAATAATTATTACCTTCATAGTAGGTAACTCTTGGTCCAGTCTCCTAACTAGTACCTACGTACCGTCGCCAGTGAGGCGAAGTGGACCGCCCAGTGATACTGAATATGGCATTGCGTAGGTCAACGAGCATATTGCACACGCCGCTGCAACAGAGTGACCTCTTTTCCAGTAATAAATACATGTAATGATGAAATACTTTACTAGCACGTATCTGCTGACGCTACACAAAACACCGATACTTTAAAATGCGGAACTCATTTGCTAAACATGTCAAGGAGATCATTAAAGAAAGTTATTAATACGATTAGATCGTTAGTCGCCGAATGCAGACGACATACTTAGCTGTAATAACATCTCTTTGGAGGTCAGACAAAAAAAGTAGATAAATAATAGGTACTCGAGTCCCACGCATACTATAATACGTACACACTACGGCGGCTCTTGTACCCACAATTGTACGCTTTTTATACAGATTAACATAAAAATACACCGGCAAGTTATTTCACAATTGTTCTCGCTGCTTATTTTGATATTTTGCGAAAAGCACTCTGTATGCAGGTAAAAATATAGGAAACAACATTAGCCCCGTGTGTCGGAATGAGTCGCAAGTTTTCGCCTTTCAGTGAGGTTCAAGAGTTATTAACCTCGGGCTAAAGTTCACCAATATCGCATAAGTTATATGTCCGAATCATTTCTGGTACAAGAGTCGCTAATCAGCATTTTCGCAGCTTGGGCATTGAGTAATCGGGCATCACAATAGAATTTTGAAAATAAACCTCAGCCCTGAACTTTCAGTCATTTCTATTGTTTAGGCAAGTCCTAATTTAAATATAATTTAGGTTGGCCTTTTTAGCATTTTCATTTTTTCATAGGAACTGCAGGTAAAATTGAATTCATAGTGGTTCAGTACGATTTTTGGCCATTGGTTAGCAAAACGAGTAATTTTCGACAGCAGCAACTTATGGTTAAATAACCTTCAGACTTAATTTTGGACGCAAAATCACTGCTGATAATGTACAAAGTTGGTCCTACTCCAAACGAATACCGCTGCGTATGGTATGAGTAGAGCTAAAACTACTATAATTTAGTTCGAAAACGGTATGAATGGTACATACCGATCTAAATATAGATAATGAGTTAATTTACATAAATACAGGATACCGCTATCTTCTTATACCATAGGAAATTAGTTTCCTAAATGTAGATAACCATCTACCCGGATAGTATTTTAAAAGCTGCGTACCTCTGTTGATAAAACTATAACAGACCGGCTTCAATATCCTATCTATCAGATAAATAATTATTTTTCTGAAAATTAATTTATCTATGAATGCAATCAGTCGATTAAATTAATAAGATAGCACAACAATGGAAGCGTTTTATTAATTCTCGATTTTCTTTTTAGCGATTAGCGGCCAGTCTGTTCTTTTAATTCAAGGAGGTTACATACAGCCTTCCGCTCTGTCTTCACAAAGTTTTCGTGAATCCGTTTGTGAATCTGCCTGGATACCACTTTGATTCTGTTACCTTCAGTTTCTTAGGTAAGCCTGTCTGATCAAGTCGCCAATCTGGAAATCTGAAATAAAGATTAGACATCAGCTAGAATTTATTGAGCTAATAAGAATAGACAGACTGCAGTTTTTGAACAATCATACGAGAAAATCGAATTTAGAATTTAGTTTTTTTAAATTTCATATATCTGCATAATGTTACTGAAACCAAAACAATATAAATTCAGTATCAATAGCAATCGTTCCAATATTTATTTACTTAAGTATACGAGTATAATCTATCGATATAGGCTCAGGGCTGGAACGATATCGAGCGTTGATATCTATAAGGTCACACCGTGTGCGCAACCGATAAATCGAACTCGACCGAGACACACATCAACTTACCGTCTGCGATGCAGAAAAACCTGTACCTACCCACTATTAAAGTGGCGTAATAATGATAGTAACCGCTAGGTTAATAGTTTAGGTGCTGTATCTATTAATAGTAACATTGAAACACGTTAACACTAAGGGCTTGAACTACGTTTGGTTCCTCAACGACTGGAATGTTGTGCAGGTCATTAATTTGTAGTCGATGCTTGTGAATTGCCTCACGACTCGTTTTGAATAAGATTAACACTGACGATTGTAGTGCGAGATGACACATTTTCACGTATGTTACCTAAATCTTCTAAAAGGTTTAAATTGCCGTAGATTCGCTTAGAATTACAGACAGATCACAATTTAAAGTCGATGACATTAACTAATTATTTTCTTTCTGTTCCAGTCATTGCTGAAAGAGGATCCCCTCTCCAGGATCCAGCGAGAGATCATAGAAGTTACAGAAAGAGAAAGAGAATTCAAAGAAGGACACTTCAGAATCAACAGACTGATGTCTGAGTCTACCATCGACGTGAACCATCAGAATGGCCACATGAACGGCGACGCGGAGCTGAAGCCGCAGAAGACCCTCAACAGAGCCGTGTCCACGTCACACCTACTCGGGCCCATCGCGCCCTCACCTCCGGTCACCCCCTCCCTCCTCAACACAAATGGATACACGAGGCGGTTTACTCCCCAGACGGGGACAAAAGGGATCATGCAGCGATTTATCGCCAACAAGGGCAAGATGCCTCCTGCCTCCCCGGGAGGTCCCATGCCCCCCACCACCCCCATAACGCCGCTGGCGACACCCCTCGTGTTCCCCACGTCGCCGGTGGTCGCGCCCGCTGTGGTGTCTCCTGCCGTCATAAACCGCACTCCAGAAGGCAAACCTGTCAGAAAGGGGTACGTACCCGTCGAGGAGAAAATTCAGAAAGAATTACAGGATATGAAGGACAGAGAGCACGAGCTCAAAAAAATGAGGAAGAAATCAAAGCCTTATGACTTGGAGTTGAGTGACAATGAAACCACCTCCGAGTCCGAGGACGAGGAGATCCCCATGCCCGGCAAGTTGAAGCCCACCAAGTCGATAGGGGAGCTCTATGAGGCGCTTAACGAGGAGCTGCGGTCGCCCTCGCCACGGAATAGCTCGGGACACGACTCCATCGGCAGCCTGAAGCCTGCCAAGTCCCTGGCGGAGCTGTGCACGCTCGCACCGGGAGAAGAGTTCCTCGCGCCCAGTTCCACGCGGCTCATAGCCAAGTGGGAGTCCCTCATACAGCAGAAACAAGAGGCCGGTGCTGCTTAGGATCGTAACAAATGTTCAGAAAGGCTAACTGGTTCAAATATGTTGATATAACGGGCGCGTGACGCCAGCTAAACACCGTCGCGTTTGGAAGCAGCTGCCGCATAGTGAAATTGTATGCAAGGCCGAAAGTGGCAACGTTCGGGTTTCGCTTCGGATCGTGCGCGGGCGAAGTGCGAACAGGTGTGAGTGAAGTTAAGCATCCAATCAAAAATCGCCTCGGTTTAATGCGGCTACGTTTAATAGTTTTACGTAAATGGTAAATTCCTCCAGTGCGCGTTTGGAGCAATGTTTTGCTGATCGATTTCATTCGCTACCAATCGATTGTGAAGCAATTAATTTTCTCCAGATTGCGAACAATGCAAATGATGGTTATCCGTAACAGCAATTATCTCGCGCTCGCGGCTTGGAAAGCGGCCGACACGTGATGCGAACTGTCTCAGTGTCTCCCAAGTGTGAGCAAAATGGTTTCTTCCTATTGTTTCACGTCAATCTGGTGAGCTGAAAAACTTAATAGATTTTTTCGGTGCGGTGCCGCTTTCCCGCTGTTGTATGGGCTGTGTGCCATGACGCTGACTGCACGCTGGGGGCGACGTTGCACTGGCGCTCTTTGTGATTGTGAGAAAATTTATTGAGTGCAAGAAACCAACTAATAACACCTTGAAATCAGCTCCCAGTATTGTCGAGATATAGCACTTGCGTAGATTTATGAGCCATTAGAACGTGTTTCCGGTTTAGTTTGTAAGCATTAAGTAGTGGCGTATAATATGCAAAGTTTTCATAACACCTCCAAACCGTTCAAGTAATTACTGCAGAAAGTATTTTACTTAGAATTTGCTTTCGCTTTAGCTCAAGTAAGTTATTCGTTGCTCGCGAGGAACAATAATAATATGATTAAGTCTTATCTGTTGTACTTTCGTTTATTGCATTCACTATGCCGCGCGGTTACATGATTTATTCATCGTTCAAAAGATTCATTCAGCATTCTTTCACATAATGTTGGGATGTGCGGCCACCAGCCAGTGTGCGGTGGTTCGACTGAGCGCCGGTAGATATGAACTAGTCGAAGCTGGACTTCGTGTTTTGTATTTATTGTAATTAACATTTACACTGATTTTATAAAGAAAATCTTACATTAGGCCATCGACATACTCGATTGTCTCGTTCACACAATAAGGCCAAAACTAATAGAAGCAACTTGGATGAATTAATGTTTTACAGTTACATTTAACTTTTCTCTATTTACTGCCTAAATGAAACTTAGTAGAACTAATTGACAATATGCAGAAAGCCTTATTTTTTCGAATTTATGATACGAATTAAGCCATTTACGAAATGAAAAAAGTCTTATATTAGTGAACCCCAGTCAGTGTTGTTACGTATATCTATATGTACTGTACTTGTCTGAATACTGCGTACTTACACAAGGTGTATCTATAGTGAAGTATCGTTCATTGTTAAAAGTGTCAAATAGTCTGTGCCTTACATTTTACACTAGATTTAGCACAATATATAAGGTTAGCTAGAAATGTGCTTTTCCTATGTATTTCTATGACAGAGCTGTTCTAAGAAATGCTAGCGAAGATATTAGTAATGCTAATTGACGTAAATTACCCATTTATCCATTTGCTAATAACTTCTTAATGATGCCCATTACAGCATTAACGAGTTCAACCTTTTCTTTTTCAAATCAAGTAGATAATAGTACTGTCTTTAGCTAAGTATGACATATTGCGAATTTTGTTGATGTTTCAAAACAAAAACCGTTACTAAAATCTTCGTTAAGTGTTGCCCTTTTAGGTCTTACAAATGACAATGTTAGTAATAGTTACTTTGTTAGCACTAGCAACACCACGTCACTAGTACTAAATGTATAAATTATTTATTAAGTACTTAAACGAAACATTTTCCTTTAGCATAATAATAAATTAGTCAATTTTAATTTAATGGTATAGTGCATAGATCAAAATAATAATTACTGAGATTGATAGTGTTAATTGTTGCAATATTCTATAAGTAGTAATTGTAAGTTTGTTCTATTTATGATCAGTGCCACATGGTAAAAAATATTTATTGATAAAAAAGGCCTTGATAAAACAAATTCCTATTTATACAAAAGTATAGTTTTTCAGCATAATCTTAACAAATTGTGATATGAAATTGCCTTAAAATAATATAATATATATAAATGTGAAGCTATTTGTGCGTTGTTTGACACGTAAACTTTACAAGAGGTACCTATACTGTCCATATTAGATATCAGATGTTAATTTATGTTTGTTTAAGAATTTTCGCAATAAATATTGTAAAAATACAACGTTATGTTTTATTTCGGTCACTACATCACTACAGGTCGAGGTTTCCCTCGCAGAAGGTGGGTGTCGGGTGTCGCATTGCGTATTCCTTATCGCTTTATAGCCCTATCATGGCTTTCTATACAATATATTCACCTTTCGGTAAAGCTGTGCCATTAGGAAAGGTTACAGTTCAGGAAAAACCTGAAAAATTACTTGACTTTGATTTATGTTACGAATAGGTCACACTCGCAAAATGCTCGTATACAGTATCTAAACTAATATTGCCGTTACTAAACCACTTAACAAATATCAGTACCATGATTGTTATTTTCAAGTTATAATGTATCATAAAAAATAATTGGCTGTTTGAGTGTGTATATGTATAAAGTTTGCTAAAAACGTTGAAACAATTCAGCAATTACTTAGGTACTTACAATGCTAAATTAAAATTATTTTCTATTGTAAAAGGGCTGCCTAAGGGTACTATACTGGGATCAAAAGCAAAGGTAGACAAAACGACTTTGGTCTATATGAAAGATGCAACTGTAACCCAATCATCATCTATTATTGTTTTACTTAGTTCTGCCACATAAAAATGGGACACAATATTCTCTAGCTGGAGTGACATAACTTCATTGAATTCAGTAGTAAATATCGTGCCAAAAAAACAATCAAATTACATCATCGATGACAGCAATGCATTCAATAGTCCAACCTCATCTATTGTTTCCAATTGCAATTCATGTTTATCACTTCCATAACTCAAAATTCAATTATAATGGATAATAGAAATATAGAAATAATGGCTATTAATGAGGATGGATATAATAGGTCTTTATCTTTGATAAATAAGTTTTGCTTTGGAACAATCGTTGGCACAGTTTTTAAGTCACGCCAGAAGATTTAAGATGTCGTGGTTATTGTTCACGGTATTGTGGACCGTGTTGTGTTGGGAGAGGCGATAATTGAGTAGTTACTTTCAGTTATTAGTGGATCGTTAATGAGAATAGCTTCATTTATGCTCGCAGGTTCTTGTGAGCTCATTCAGTCTTGGTGTTTGTCTTCATATTCTGGAAATTTTCCTTTTTTTAAATCTTTGTATGCTTATTGTGGTTCTGCTGTATGTATATTCTTCATAAATATCTTGCTTAATAACTGTATTAAGTGGTAGCTCCAATTCGATGTTGACCTTTGTAACCCTTTTTAAAACCAATGTTTACATTTTACCTTCCACATGTGATAATCTCTTTCAGCGAAGAAAAAAGTTGTATCTGCCTTCCATAGTTTGTTTAGGATAAATGCTGTGTATTCTGTGTTGTTGTGTTTACTGTTCGTTATCAATCTGTTTGTCCGTCGCTTACCTGTATCATTTCACACGCTCCCGAAATAAGAATTTAGAATAACAAGATTAAAATATATACGATAAGAATTTATCAACAAATAGACACCGAAGATACTTCTCAAAGTGATTGCATGTGTTTCTGTAGACATACTTTGTTCAAGTATTTATTTAGTTATTCCATCTCAAATCATTTCGCTTGGTAAAATGGTCTCTTTTGGTAATGATCAACTCCAAAATTTGGCTGTTACCGTTACCAACAAATCAATCATTATTTTTGTTGTGACCTGTGCAGCCTCAGAAGTAATAACGAGATGATCATTCATTATTATAGATCTGTAGACAACATTTTTTTATGTTTTTCTGAATCAACAAATCATTAGACAGGATGACTAGGTTACATACCTAATGTCTCGGCTTGTATATCTATTTGGACAAGTTTATAATGACTTCCGATATTCAAACATTACCGTTAAGTTATTCAGTTTACAAATATTTCTTGTCAAGTCATACATTATTCGCTCATTCAAAATCACTGCTACGATTATTTTGATTCGGCACAAAAAATAAGGACGGCGTTTTTTGCTCTCAATAAAATATAACTGCTTCTATCAGAAACGGCATTTTTATTGATCATTAGTGTCATCTGATTATTATCGTATTTACGTTCATGCCGTTATGGTATGCCTTATATTTTCACAATATAAATAAACAAAACTTTTAGTACTATACCGTATTGAATATTTTGATTCCCGCTACAATATTTATTTTATTTTAAAGTCTGTCTTGAGCAAGGTCTGTATGTCCTTTAAAATCATTATCGTCCGTTGCTACCTGCAATAGAAGATCATCTTTTATGGCGTCCTTATCCCTAAATTGAAGCTTTTACTGGTAGTCGCAGTACTAGATAATAGTTCCTTTCATCTTTAACTGATATATCAGCTAAATAAAAAAAAAGTCATTATTTTGTTTGTTATTAAGATCTAGATTTAAGATATTCACACTTCGCTCCAGCATTACAGTACAAGTAGGTACCTACCAACTCTAGATAGCTATCTCCGCTGTATAGTCGATTTAATGTCAAGTTCGGCGGCATGAGTCGCTCACCTTGGTTCGTCACGCCTGCACAGCTACCTTATGGTTCTAGTGATAGGGTTCTATTTTGTCTGGCAGTTGTGCCGTGTTAGGGCAGACGACCTTTGTGTGGTCACGTCTAGAATCGTTTAGAAGTGCAGTGATAATGTCCAGAACATAACCTTTGTACGTGTAAAATACTTGGATTTTGAATAGTTTAGTATTTTTCTTGGGAAGTTTTTTGGTACCTACACAGTTATTTTTTAGTTATCTTAGTCACCATATTCTGGGTTCATTAAAACACACCCAAATAAGAACTGAAAATCTGCGCCGTGATTTGGGTCCCCCCACGGCACATTTGTGCTGAGTGGAAGCCGTCTTGTCACAACCACGACATGCTTTTATTTATACTCACATTAAAAAAAAATCTAAACTTGTCTTTACTAACATAATTTAGGAACTACTAACACTATCGGTTTAAGATAAATCTACTCCTACTGCTCTTGTAAGTACTAATACTTTTTGTAATACTTTTCTTTCTTTCTTCTTAAGTACCTACTGGGTATCTAGAACTCCACCTTTCGATTAAACTTTATCATTAACTGCCTGCCTTTTCCCACCTATTTTATGTTCATCTTCCAACTTTTTAAAGTATTATATATTATATTATTTTATTTTCATTATTATGAATGTGGAGACTATGTGGATCATTATATTTTTTATTTTATTTGAATTTATCTCAGTTAGGCATGGTCTGGCAGTTTGAGTAGTTTATGCGGCCTATCCGAATGTCCTTTCTTTGGTATTGTTCGTCGAATCTTTGAGCTCCTTAAATTCTGAGTTGAGATGCTTGGATATCGACAAATGAGTGCACTGACTGGACCGGTCCACTCAATCTGACTGGTTCTTTCTTTAAAAGACCATTTCAGACATCAATCTACATGGTCTTCACATTATCTAACCAAGATTTTGTCTGAACTTTATAAGAGACTGTGGCCTCTGAGTTTCTTTCGGGCTTTCTTCTCAGAGTAGTCAGATAGGAAACGCCGGCCTCATCTAGTTTTAAAAAATATGATCGACATGTAAAAGTGTTTGTACAAAACAACTTACAGAATTAAAATCAGTTATCAGTATAACCAGATACAGCTGAATACCAGTATTGTACACGAAGCGTCTTTCTATCTGACTTTGTCCCCCCAGTTACTTAATAACCTGATGGGTTTGACCACTTGCTTACTACGGGTTAAATTAAAGCAACTGCAGACATCGTCCAACAGATGAACGCCTTAGATTAAAACAATGATCTACAAGAAAAAAGAAGATACCGAAACACACTAATTAACCTTCATCAACACTCATGCTCTTCCTGAACGAAGTTTTAACGTAATTATAACAACAACTAAACAGTTAACAAATCCGAGTCAGCGTCATGTCCGTCACGGCCGCTGGCTACGTTCACTGGCTTACTATATACTTAATAATAGTACATAACACATGGCGCGGGTGCTATTGAAAGTTACAAGAAAAAACAAACCGCTAGAGTGTTCGGGTTACTCTGAAATGTGACGAAGTCGGTGAGTTGCAATGGGGGTTAACCTGTAAACTCGTTTTTTGTGACTAATCATTGATTCTTGAGAGAGGTTCGGTTTTTTATAGGTTGCATGATCTAATTCCGCCTAGCCCGTTTCACCATCGGACTACAAGACGTACGGCGATGCGCCGTCGGTACATGGTGAACATTCCACCCATACGCACGTTTTGGAAATACTTTCATTATGCGTACAGCTAAGGAGTGGCATTCCCAGTGCCGGCGTCTGTGTTTCCGGATAGCTACAACCTCGGGGTCTTTAAGTCAAGAGTAAGAATCGGTTTTTTAATTTTTTTTATTTGAGATGTGTTTGCTCTTGACTCTAGTCTAGGTCAGAGGTGACAGAGACAAAGTCGACGATGGAGTGAGCTTACCCAGAAGTAGCCTGTTCACTCTAACTTTGAAGGGATTCGGGTTACTTCTACGAAAGTATGTTACATCGTTGACCACATCATCACTTACCATCAGGTGAGATAGTGGTCAAGCGCGAGCCTATCTATAATAAAAAACCGGCCAAGTGCGAGTCGGACTCGCGCACGAAGGGTTCCGTACCAATATCGCAGAAAACGGCAAAAAATACATGTTTGTTGTATGGGAACCCCACTTAAATATTTATTTTATTCTGTTTTTTGTATTTTTTGTTATAGCGGCAACAGAAAAACATCATCTGTGAAAATTTCAACTGTCTAGCTATAATGGTTCATGAGATACAGCCTGGTGACAGACGGACAGACAGACAGACAGACGGATCGCGGAGTCTTAGTTAGGTCCCGTTTTTACCCTTTGGGTACGGAACCCTAAAAAGGTACTAATGATCGTAAAACGTAATGGATGACATTCAAATGGGGGGGAATTTATCTCTAGGAACGGGCAATGTAGATGGGCTTTTCTTTTTTTAGCTGCAGGTACTTTGACTTGGTGGCTCAGTGCAGAGTTTTATAATTAGAATAAGGGCCGATTTCACCAGTTTCCCAACGGTCTCAACCAATCAGAACGCTGTATTTGCATAAACTGAGTTTAGTTGAAGTAATCGCGATTACTTTCATTGGTGAAATCGGCCCTAAGAGGCCAGCTTTTACTAGTTTTGTAACAGCTGACGTGCAGCCGTTTATAAATTAAACTCAAATGTGCCTGTAGACTGCTGAAAACTGTACATAAACTAAGGTCCACTTGTAAAGGATTTAAGTCTTAGGTACACACGTATCCGTAAGAAGCAAGCTAGGGCTTCATTTATGAAGACAGCTGTCAGAAGACCTCGCAAGTCGCAGGTTGAAAGTCAAGGGTATCATAACAGGTATTAACTTCCTGTAAGCTGATGCCTCATGCACAATTAATGTACCATAATGACACAACAAGGATCGAGTTATTTTGGTTGTCAGTAACTCGATACATTTTCACTTTTTTGGTGATATGTCAAGAAACATAGGCCCACTAGTCTTGCCGAAGAGTGTCTCAAGTGTCAGACGTGAGTGTCAAAAGTTGTCAATGGGAGTGTCTTAAGATGTCAGACAGAACGTCACGACTCACGACACACAAGTGTGAGACGAGACCGTCAGTAATTAATGTTGTTCCCCTATGTTGATTGCGTATTTTCCTGCTACGACAAAAACTGTCTACAACAAAATCCTGTTACATCTCTGTTGTCTTGTTATCGATTTAATTATCGATGAATGTAATAAGAGTGATAACGCGTGTCTAATCTGTAATTTTATCGAACGACATTCTTTTATTAATATACGTGAATATTCATCACGAATTGATGCGATGACTCTTATTATATGTGTCTTTATTGTACTTCATATTATTAACTCCCTCGTAGGTCTAGTGGTTTCGGTTTAATATCCGGGTCACCCAGAGAATAATTGGGTTTCCTATCTGGTATTTCAATAGGCCCCCATATTTCAAGGGACTTAAAAACATAACTGTTCAAATGTTTGCAAAAAAACCTTTGCGTAACCCTTCGGAGATATATGCGTGGTATGCTTAAGAATTACTTAATATCACTTACTTATGTGCCCATAAAGAAGCAAACAAATATGCTCACTGCAAGAAGCCTTGTAAGAAGTAACTATTTAGAATAGAATATAATTTTCCAGGGGTCATCAAATGGCTGACCGAGGTCTGGATCTGGACCGCTGACCTATTTCTTGTGGACATAAAGTAAACAGTATCCCCACTCTATATATATAATCTACTTTTTTTTTTGGTTGGGTAAGCATCCAATGTCTTCTCCCGCTCTGGGTGAAGTGGGAGGGCGTGTCAGACTTTTAATGTCTAAAACCTACCCGTGTACCTTCAGTTCCTTGTGCCAGGGCTGCGGTAACTCTCTTTCTATCTGTGACCCAGACAGGCATCGGCCCTAGCGGACCCCGTTTTTGCTGACATCTCTATGAGGCGCGCGTGGAACACTACGCGCCGTCGACTCGGGCCTGGTCCTTATCAGACGGCGAGCTACCCATTACTCACCGTCCGCAAGTCCGCGCCTACGGTGGCCGGGAATCAGCTTGCGACTCCCAACGCCCAGGGCGTCTTCTGCGGATATATAATCTACCTACTTGTGTTACTTGACTACGTAATTCAATCATTTATCCCGCACTTTGTTTTTACTGCCTTCGATTCTAAAAGGGACGAATCATCTCATCAAAATCAACATTGATATTGTAGATCTTATAACATTTACATTTTATCAAAATAAATATTATGACGACTTTAAGACACAATTTTTTTTTAATTTTTATTTTCAATCATTCCAAATAAAAGTAATTAGTGATACCTGGAATATATACTTTATTGTAAGTAAGTACACCAACCGAGCAGTGGTGGCCCAGTGGTATCAGCCGCGACTCACAAGTTGTAGGTCGTGGGTTCGAGCCCATGCAACTTATATGGTGTACATAATAAAGAGTATTCTATTCTATTCTATTATTTCATCACCACTGCTCTCAAAACGGTGAAGGAAAACATCATGAGGAAACCGGCATGTCCTAGAACCAAAAATTCGAAGACATGTGACATCAATAACACCAACCCGCACTGGGCCCGCGTGGTGGATTACGGCCTATTCCCTCTCACAGAAAGGAGGCCTGTGTCCCAGCAGTGGGAACATTAATAGGCTGATGATGATGACACCAACAAAGTTACACATCTCTTGTATCTTGTGTCTTGTCTTCAGTTGTAATACTTTGCCAAGACTCAGTGACTTTCTTCATAACTAGGTGAGAGGGGACGCCGCGCCGGGCCGGTCGCCTGGATGTCGACCACTAATTGGCTTTGCTCGACTGAACTAAAGGTTATGTACTCATAATAACTTCGTAAGCCTCTTAGCACTGCTCATTTACTTGCTACTAATTATCTACATGAATATTATAGAGGCATTTGACCAGTTAGTCTGAACCTGAAGCCTGAAGATCTAATATCTATGCTTAACAAGGTCACAGATAATATAATACTAGCAAAGAGATGCCTCATCCCATACAAAGAAACCGTGCCGACGTAACTATCGTTTTTCATCTGATTATACCGATTATTTTTTGTAAATCGATCGCGTTCGGTTCCGTTCCACGGCGATAGATAGATCACCATCTATATCAGATGGACTTACAACGCCACCATATGGAGAGAACCACAAGGGAAAAGAAAGAGGGGAAGACCCTCTACTGGATGGGACGATGACATTAAAAAAGTGACTGGCCCAAACTGGTGGAAAATAGCACAGGATAGGGAGAAATGGGCAGCTTTGGAGGAGTCCTTTACCCAATCTGGGGACCTAGCTTAATGCATAATATTATTATTAATAATATATCTAGAAATAATTAATTTGTATTTATAGTTGTTAGTAAATGGAAAGAAAATGTATAATTATGTTTACCTAGCAACTAGCAAATAATTAAATTAGTAACTAAGATGAAATATAGCTAGTAGCTTGGTCAAATATTTATAATCAGTACAGTACGTCGGCACGGTTTCTTTGTATCGGATGAGACACCACTGCCAAGGGTTATCGTAGTATACATATACCCTTACCCAGTAACTGGGTTGTGAAGATCAGGTAGGCAATCGCTCCAAGCTCGCGGGTGTAAAATACTGGTATAGTTCTCGCCAAACTTTTGGGCCGCCCTGAAGTTGGCTAGCCGATGCGGAAGGCACGAAACGGTGATGTTTTTAACCGACTTACCAAAAAGGAGGAGGTTCTATGTTCGACTTTATGTATGTTTTTTTTTTTTTTTTTGTTTTCACCGATATCTCCGTCAATTATGGACCGATTTAAAAAAATCTTTTTTTGTTTGAAGGAACATATTCCAAAATTGGTCCCATTTTAATTTGGTGAAAATCTGATGAAAATCTTCGGAGGTATACAACAGAACTCTTCAATAAATAAAGAAAAATCTCTCGGGATTGCTGCAATCGCATGTCTGTTTATTGTTTATACCATTTCATAACATAACATCACGCCAGTACGCTCAAAAGGGGTATGCAGATCTCTAATTTCACTGATTATATTTTGAGTTTCATGTTATTCGGGTAATCTATTCTGGCGTTATAGGTACTTACTAAACAACTTGGTATTACTTATATTATAGGTATTATTACAGGTACAACTAAAAAGGGTAAAATAAAAAAATAAAAATTGCAAAAAAATCTACCGACTTCCAAATAAAAAACTACAAAGTGATAAATAACTTTATTTTTGGAAGTCGGTGTCAATATCGCAAAGAATTGGTACCTACGAAAGACACCGACTTCCAAAATAAAGTTATTTTTCACTTTGTAGTTTTTCATTTGGAAGTCGGTAGATTTTTTTGCAAAAAAGTTTTTTTTGTATGAGGTTTACTACTGCGCAAGTGCGCAGCCATTGTAGCCAACTACAGGGCGGCCAAGAAGTTTGGCGAGAACTATATTTAGCTTCATCCGGTTAGTATGGTTACCGATCCCAACATAGCTGGTATAAAGTTGAACATAGAACCTCCTCCTTTTTGAAAAGTCGGTTAAAAAAGTTAGCTGATGAAGATAATGTCGAATTTACTATATCAGCTTTTTAAGTGTGTGTACCTAACTATGGGTTCCGTATGATGATCAATGCAATGGCGTTCGTAAAGATACACCGCTTAGTCAATATTAGATGTAACCAATTCAATGCGACAGACCTGTTTTTGACATCATTCTAGATGCATACTTTAAACTGGTACAAAATTGTTAACTAGCTTTGAATGTGATTGTTGATTACGTGACTACATATTACACGGGATGATTAAAGATGACATGGCTTTTAGAGCGACCAAAATGGCCGTTAAATGACCATTGTGTTTAACCACAGCCGTTGAAAACAGTTGAAATGTTGCTTGAAATATCTTGAAATCAAAAAAACATATAACAAGTGTCTCAATTGAAAGTCGTATAATCGTGCAAAAGTCACAATTGAAACAAAAAGGCCGCAGTCTGGCTGTATGATAGATTGCCCGTGCCCGTCGTTATAGTTTACACACACGTCATCGAATTTATTGACATTTAATTGATGATGTTTTTATTTCGTGCTTTCACCTATGTGGTAGGGCGAGGTTCTAGTGCAAGCGATGATCGAGCGCACGTAGTATATAGCTTTGCTCGTGTGATTGTGTAGGTACCATGTCTCTCATGATCTCAGAGTTTGATTAGTATAGATATTTACCTAAATAGCCTGTCATTCAGAACTCGTATCTACCGACTTTACCAACCTACGAACTATTTTATTTGGCAACTGGTTAAACTGACGAGACCACGAATAGACTGCATTAATTCGCAACTGTATTTTGTCTTTCTCCGCCTTTTCTAGATACTCCTACCCTTTGATTTAGAATGACTTGTGATACTAGAATATGTTATTGAATTGAAGAAGTCGGTAATAACAAAGACAAATCACCATCACTTCCGCTCCGCTCACTATGTTACCTCGCCAATAAAGAGTTAGTTTATGACAGGTTGGATTTGCGTGAGTGAAATATGATATACTTAGATAGATTGCGAAATAATTTGTCTGTCTGTTAACGTTCTACGTTTGCATATTAATATTATATTTGTCGATGATTTGGAGGTCTCTGTTTGGATCACATTTTGCAAAGATGCGTTCTTAAAATTAAATCAAAACAATTTTATTGGACTTAGGTGACAACTCATCAGCAAAATATTTCATCCGATGGATGAAACGTTACCATTTTAAAATTGTACGTCGACGAATCATCCGCAAGTTCGGATGAGTCGTCGCATAGTTAATATTGATGTGGTCATATCAGCCAAATAGACAAATAACACGATATGTATTATGCAATGATTGTTAATTGTTTTTGTTACAAACAGCGCTAATTGAAAATTACTCTTTCAAATGTAATCCTTTAAAACTGCTCAGATTTCTACAATGTCATCTTAAAAACGTCTAGATAGGCTGACAGACTGCAGCCCAACTGTTCCCATCAATCCTCCCCTCATTTTAAAGATTGTCCAAAAATTACGCCAGCCTAGTCAAGGACTACAACCACTGATAGTCTATTGACACTATTTCGAAACTTTTTACTAAACTTAAACATCTTCATGTCAAAGAGTTGCAGGTTGCAGTACACAGCCATCGTGGGAAATTTCTCACGTTTACAACAAAGTTATACTTTACTGGCGGTAAGTATACCCTGCGGGTCACTTGCCGTGGACATAGACCGTCTTATTAATAAACGTGGACTAAGGTAAGAATAACTTTATTCCAAGCATTAGGTTGGTACTAAAAAAAATCCGTATTAATAAACACGGAATAAGGAGGGATTATACTAATCTGACACTAGTCTCGGACTAAAAGTTAAACCATGGTGCCAGCTAGTTTAAGGTCGGAATAAGAGTAAAGAGTAGTGAAACTATGGCAACCACAATTTTTTTAATTTTTTTGTATCGCCCTATTCGGGCAGGCTAAGGTCTTAGACCATACCGCCTCGTGTTCAGTGCATAATATCCTTCTTGAGTTCTTTAGTATGCATTAGAATGCGGATGCAACAGATTCTAATGTTTTTTGGAGTATTTGGCAGCAAATTGTATCAAATCAGCCCCAGTAAGCCTTCCTAGTAAGCTTTGCGGGAGATAGTCAATACTACAATAAAATTCTCCGCTCCACTATCCCGAGATCGCTTCTGTCAATGCTTTCACAGATTGACCAGTTGCGTAGACAGTTGAGACATAAAACTACACCAATTTAATATCACAATATCCACTAGGAATCAAGTTGCAAATAATATTATCAGTCGCTGAACTACACTCGAAAAAATCCCGCCAAAAACTCTCGCAACCACAATTATTACATAGACTCTGATTTTTTATTTCGTAGATGTGGAACATTAAAAAAAATAAGGTCATTGGCAGCTGTTTAGCTTTAGTCAACGAAATTACAAATTAATTAATTAATTATTCATCATTTTATGTAATTTTTAAGTTTAAAGGTAATACGATAATTAGAAAAGGAGGGATCCTTCACCTTTACTGTCAAACCTCTATGGCAGATGTCATTTTTAGTTTTTTTTCTACATAATGTCTTCAACTTGCATATTTTTCATTCACTAGTTCATTCTTTTTACTTTTAAATTCAACTGGGTTGCCAGAGCTTACGCGTAAATCCAAGACTAAGAAATGAATAGTTAGTCCGAGGTTATTCCATGTTTATTAATAACATTCCTAGATCTATGTTAATCCTTAGTTACTCCGGGATTAGCTAGTCCAAGAGTAACTTCGGAGTAAGCTGGGAGTACGCCATTTTTATTAATAAGACTGAGAGAGTGTATTTACGACAACGACACGGGTATTCTATGCCCACTACATTATGGGCGCAGGTGTCTGATAAAGGGGCAAAGGTTAGGGTTAATTATTTTGGTCAGGATACATAGTAACGCTGGCACCAGAGTCACTTTCTCATTTGAAGATAAGATCGGCTTTCTTTATCTATTTTCCTTCTGAGGTTTCTACAAAATTTTCATCATATCTTTAGAAAATACACGTAATAGGTGAAACTATCTTCGATCAATAATAAATGTATGGTTAAATTTCAGTTTTATAATAAGTCGTAAAATAATAAATTTTTGTTCTCAATTCGGGTTGTCAGTAATCCTGGTTCAATGTTTTAGAATCTACTGAAGTGAAATTGGTAGCTTAAGCTTTCAACTTTTAAGTAATGCGTTAGCTATAATATCATATTCTTTCTGTAAAATATGCTAAAGGATGTCTTCAAAACTGTATCTACTTACTGTTCGTCTTGAATACCAGCACAACGTACCTAGTACTTACCAAGTTTTTCAGTAATGTTCATCCCTTGTCAGATCGTTGCCACAAAGGACAGAAAGGAGGTGGGACTGTATACATGTTGGTAAGCAGAGATGTATATGCAAGAAAGAGGCATGTTGTGCCGACTCCTAATACATTGGGATTAGGGCAGAGTATGGTGACTTACGTGTCGTAGGTCGAGGGTTTATTACTTTGTGTAAATTATTTCATCATCACTGCTCTAAAAACGTGAGGAGGTCTACTAGAACCAAAACTTCGAAGACATGTGACATCCACTAACCGACACTGGGCCACCGTGGTGGATTATGGCCCATTCCCAGCAGTGCGAACATTGAAAGGCTGATGATGTGATGATGGTGATCACGCTGGTACTGCACAAGCCGCCTGCTAATTCTTCTTTTTCTTTTCGAGTCGATACACCAGGTAGACTGAACGGCATAACAGAGAATACCACAAAACACAGTCTTCCTCCCGGCAATGTGGCATTACGCGTAATGGCAGCAATTACACGCTGCGCCCGCACAAATTAACTATTACCTACTTTGACTGGCTGATCATGCCATTAATCGGACCTGACTGTAGCACCCACCTGAAATACTACTCTATTTAAATGCATGTAAGGTTTGCTTTTGATTGGACGGCCTCATCCGGTTGTATGTTAATGATAGATATATGTCATCCTTAATTGGAAAGCAACAATTATTTTTACAACGGTACCGCGGCGACAGTCACCAAACTAGATGCTGTTGCGATTTGTAGCCGATGTAAAGTCAGCTAGGGCCATTGAATATTTACCACATTTGACAATGATTTGGGGCTGGACTAGGCTCACAACGGACCTCATCAGAAGGCTTAAAGTCACCCAAAGAGCAATGGTGAGGACCATGCTCGGAGTTTCTTTGCTTGACCAAATCAGAAATGAAGATATCAGGAGCAGGAGAATTAAGCTTGAAGAATTGCCAGACTTAAGTCGCAGTGGGCAGGGTACGTTGCTCGCAGAACGGATGGTCGAGAAGCACAGAACCGGACGATGTGGCGACATTTGGAAGAAGGCTATGTCTAGCAGTAGACGTCTTTCGGCTGAAATGGACATACAAAAGTAGACCTTTCTTTTTGGCAGTGACATTGAATCATCTGACTGTACAATTCTAGTGTGGGAGCGATGCTAGTGGAGATAATACTACCCAGTTATAATAGTTTTATGATTCTTCAGATTGTTCTCGTTAACAATCGATCTCTTATCTTAATTGCAATAATTACTGACATTTCTACTCATCTTTTTTATAGCATTTATGAAGAGTACGGGTTTTTTTAATGTTCGATGTTTATCCTTTGTAGGAGTTTATGTCGAAGTAAATTTCCAGTCAAGCTGTAGTCAATTGCCGCTTATATTTTCATTCGACAGTTAAGTAGTCTTATAGCTTTTTCCCGCGGCTTCGGCCGAGATATCACACAATTCACACAGCCTTTGGAACTCGAATCGCTAATCGCTAATGTAGCTTTCTAAAAGCAGTGAAAGAATTTTCTTTACCGGATGAATACCTTCAGATATTACCTTTGACAAACAATCAAACTTACCGCTTAATAATATTTGATTAGAACTAAAAATGCTGAAGAAAGTTTTCTTCTAAAACAGGCAAACCAAAACATGAAATACTCTTGTTTAAAGCTACAACTCATTGATTATTCCCAGCCTCTTTTATATTATTTGACCCTATTGTATTCCATGTCATTCAATTAGCAATTCTGCGGGGTCCCTGCAACTAAGCGACAACATTGTACAGTGATATGCGTCCGCGCATACTAACGCAGCGATTTGCAGCCGCGTGCGTCGACTGCTGATGAGATATTATGAACTTGTGTTTATTTGATTGTTTTGTGCGTATAAGGATCGAAGGGTAATCAAGCGTATAATTTGTTAGGTGTCAAAGTCAAATATATTTATTTCAAAAAGTGCCGCTTACTGGCCCAGTAAGCGGCACTTTTAAACGTAATACATATAACAAGTAATAAAAGTTGATTCTACCGTGCATTCGGAAAAGTAGCTTGTTATGGAAAAGAACGCACAAGAAATTCCATAGAAACTCCATATCCTCCATCCAGTGTAAAAGGAGAAACGATTTTTTGGAATACGAATATGATTGTGATGAAGAATTAAAAACCTGCCAAGTGTTTGTCGGATTCGCGCACCGAGGGTTCCGTACAAACAACTACATTCACCAACATAATTAGGTAAAAATACAAGAAGTTCATAAACAATGAAACTACCGAAAATAGCTCTATAGATATTTTTTCACTTTTCCTAGTACCTTTTATAACTTATACGACAATTACTTGTAAATTTATAAAGCCTACTTAGCTGTGATTGTTTTCCTATTAATTTCGTTACGTATAATTACTGTATGTAACGAAATTCGCCGTGAATTTTTTCACATATCCAAAACCAACCATTTAGCTGGCAGGAGTGGGGACACTAACAAAAAAATTACGCAAACAGATCCAGAGACCCGTAATATTTTTGAATGGCCTATCCAACGATACCCCACACCATGGGATAGACGAGAAAAATATACATCCCCATTTTACGTATAGAGGAGGCAATCCATTTTTTTTATCACTTTGTCAGCGTGATTAAGGCGATATATACACCCCAATGTTAACGCAGTACTGGCCGTGCGCCCGCTCGATGCCAAAATATCAAAATTGAACCTCCTTTTGAACAGTTTTGTTTGCAAAATATTATTTGATTTACATATGCTATGTTAGTTATGAAGAAATACCAGCCATAAATTTTTCTGTGTAAAAATATTTTTAAACATTCTAGTCGTTTTGGAGGAGTTTCCAAAAGTTGCGAAAATTATCGTGTTGTTAATTATTATTTTAAAGCAAAACTATTAGTTAGACGTAAAAACCTTGTGTTCAAAATTATGTACATGAATCAATAATAAATATATATTTTTTTCAAACCTTTTAACCTAGCCGTTACTAAGGAGTATACTTTAGAAAGTTGCCGTTTTGCGGCACTAAAGCGTATGTAGGCCCTTAATATGTATATACATGCCAAATTATAGCTTTCTAGTACTAAGATCCTCTGAACTAAGCTGCGGACGGGAAGGGACATGGCCAAAACTGTAAGGGTTCCTTGTTGACTAAGGTAAAATTATGCCTGGTGTTAAGGCCGTACCCTGACTAAAAAATCAGCTTGAGATATATTATGAGCATTCCTATTGGCCTAGCGGCACTGGTGGCGCATGAATTATGGTAGTGAATACGCCCAGATTTTAGAATAAAATCTTTATAAAACCGAATATTGGTCTTTTGAAAAAAATAAAACTTACAAAATGTTCGTTATCAAATTGTCTATCCATTAGTGTTAGTATAAAAAATAATTAATGAACACTTTACGAGGAGATGCATGCTATCAATAATTATTTAACATTTTTATGGTTTTGTTGGAAGGAGATTAGTGACACATATACCTCTTAAAAAAAAAGTGTAGGTACTACCATTTTAGAATCAACATTATGTAGAAATTTAATGTATTTTTATTAATTGATATTTCTTTTTAAATAAAGAGTAGATAGCTCTTAAAAACGGCACAAAATTCGACTAGCGCGGCGTTTTGCTCGGGGAGGCGCCTTAAGGCTCTTTTTCAGTTCCTTATCACCCTAATACAGTGTCACGCGATCTATCTCTTACATTTTGGCATTCCAACCATCATCATCGCTGATGGAATGACACTGTCTAAAGCAGGGGTTCCCAAACTTATTTTGTCTACTGCCCACTTTGAGAATAAATTAATTTTTAGCGCCCCCATTTTTTCACCTACTTTAAAATCACTATAACTTCAAATTAAATTAATCAATTATTGTGAGCTATATTAGCGGAGATTAAACATTAATTCTAAACGAGACTTTTACTATAACTCGCAAGAGTTAATTTGAAACCTGAGCGCTGTAGGTAATACACAACGGCGCTCAGGGGGGTGAAAAAAAAAAAAAAAAAAAAAAAAAAAAAAAGGGGGGTGACTATAAGCTCTTAGAGCGGTATCAATTTGATATCAAGTAAGTGACAGATGTATACAAGTCAGATACATCTGTCCCTTATTCGATCTCAAATTGATACCGTTCTAAGAGCTTATGGTCACCCCCCAGGTCTCAAGTTAACTCTTACGGGCTACAACTGCCAATGAGAATGATTATTGAAATGCAACTTTATAGTATTCAAACAGAGTATCTTTTATTCAAAATAAAACAGACATAATCGGTTCTTATATTAAAAGTAATGTGAAGGATGAATCTGATGCTGTTTAATAAGTTTGTTGATATCAGGTTCCAATTTACTCAAGAACAGTGGCAAGTCGCCACGTTCCTCCTAGCTAAAAGAAATTACAAATAACCCCCCAAGCCTCTACACAACGCCCCCATTTTTTTCTGGTTCTCTTACCGCCCCCCCTTATGCCTGCAGCGCCCACAAGGGAGCGTTATCGCCCACTTTGGGAAAGGCTGGTCTAAAGCCTAAATTAATATCTAGCAAAAACCAAAAAACAAAAGCAACAAAAAGAAAAGAATTTGTCTGCGATATTTCCGTGTACAGTAAACACACACCAGCCCCTCTAGACAAGTGACATTCTATCATCGAAAGCGTGGCTATGGCGATTGTCAAAAAGGCAAAATTGTATAGTATTTACAAGCGATATCCAAAAATCACGTGATCAATCCCTGACATTTTGACTATCGCCTTCGCTGACTTCGAATGCCACTTGTCTAGAGCCAGTTGCGTTAAAAAAGTTACAATAGGGTAGTTGACAAAAATATATATTTAGTCCGTCAGTTAGATAACCTAAACATATTGGACACGTATTGCATTGTAATATCGTGTGACGTCACGGTGAGCTACACTTTATGCTGACAAAGTGACGTCACAAGCCCCCACTCTTGAACTTTGATGCGCATTATCTTTGTCAATTTTTATCTATACTATATATATTATATATTATTTATTATTATTATAATATATATAATATTATAAAGCTGAAGAGTTTGTTTGTTTGTTTGAACGCGATAATCTCAGGAACTACTGGATGGAATTTAAAAAATCTTTTTGTGTTAGATAGCCCATTTATCGAGAAAGGTTATAGGCCATCATATATACCATCACGCTACAACCAATAGGAGCGGAGCATAAATGAAAAATGTTCCAAAAACTGGCAAAAGTATTCCTTTTTGAGAGCTTCCGTTGCGTGCCCTGCGTAAGCGGTTAAAGTTACGCAAAATTCATAACGTTGTCGTTGCTGGGAGCGTAGCCACGTGGGACAGCTAGATTAATTGATAAAGCAAAAAAATATGGGTTCAATATTATTTGATAATCTCACTGACGTACTAATTAGAATTATATTTTTTGTACCCGGGTAACTTCCCTATCTAGCTTAGTAACCACATTCAAAAAACATTTAACTCTAATTTAAATCTCTAAATCAAATAATTACGGAGAGACTCGTCTCAGGCGCAACAGAATGCAGAAGAAAGTCATCTCACTTAATTACCGGCTGATTGTTTTGAGGAGTTCCGCAGTAGCACGTGAGTGGGGGGAGGATGTGGTATGGCTTCATTCATACAGATGTCGGACACATCAGACTATTTATTGATTTGTTCCGGATTATCAGCTTTAACGATCATCTGTGCCTATGTCAACCTAAAAGCGGTTTCATGGCCAAGGAAATTTGTGCTAGAAACACTACGCCTGATACTGATAAACAAATTGGCAATCCTATTAATGGTTTATAGGCACATACGAAACTTCTTTACCGACTCTTCGCTATGTTTATAGGAGTTTTTTTTTTGTTAATAGATAGGCTCGCGTTTAACCACTATCTCGGCTGATGGTAAGCGATGATGTGGTCGACGGTGAAGCACGCTTGCCTAGAAGTAACCTATTCACTCTTGACTTAAAGACTCCAGGTTGTAGCTATCAGGAAACAAAGACTCCGGCAGGGGATTCCACTCCTTAGCTGTGCGTACAATGAAAGTATTCGCAAAACGCTTTGTACGTATGGGTGGGATGTCCACCATGTACCGGTGACGCATTGCCGTACTTCTTGTTGTCCGGTGATGGAAAGGTCTAGGCGGAATCAAATTGTGCAGTTCCATCGCACACTCCCCGAAATGTATCCGACAAAAAACCGACAGACTGGCCACTTGGCGTCGATGTTCAAGGCTCTGGAGCTTTGAAGCTTTGAATATCTGTGTGTATGGAGTATTAAGCATCTCCTGGAGATATTGTCATTATTTCGACATTGTTTCTGAATTAGACCTATGTTACATACCAATCTACAATACCAGTGAAAGAAACAAAAAGTGTATATGTCACAAAACGACATACGTTTTATCTATCTATCTACATTAGATGCACCGCTTTATATGATTTCGTCCAGAACTGTATCAATAGTCTCCATATTACAGAAATAAAGAAGTGCAACTGTTGATTAGAGATTTGCACACAATAAGAGACGCTTTAGTGTGGGAAGAAATGTTTTGTCGCAATGACATACGTTTATTGGAGACATTATATTCTGGTATTTCGTCAACTTTGCGTCTCCTAATGAAAATCTGAAATAAAAGAAAAATAAATATTTCAGTGTTTTCCCAATAGATTTATTAATTCCCTTCACATTGTCTTCGTTGCTTCAGTAAGTTTTAGGATAAGCTTCTGTTTGAAATTCCTGAGATAGTTCGCCTATTTCATTTGCCTGTAAGGATATATCAGGGGTTTGGGAAACGTTGAGTTAAGATTAACTCAACAAAATCAGGAGCATAAGATCTGCTAAGTGCTATCAAGTAACATTTTAATTAATGCAGTTCAGGGGGGTGACCATAAGCTCTTAGAGCGGTATCAATTTGAGATCAAATAAGGGACAGATGTATATGACTTGTATACATCTGTCACTTACTCGATAATTACTCGATTATGGTCACCCCCCAGGTCTTTAACCTTGCAACTATAGCCCTGCGTGTCAATCAGTCTATAAATAACGAAGCGAGCTGAGTGAAGCAAACAGATGCAAATGATGCAGTTGATGGTGTCATGGCGCCTGATGTAACTCCCCTGATGAGTATGCCGAGCATGGTGGATGAGGACACTCATCGTCTGACAGTCCACAGTGATACATGAGCAGAATATTGTAGTCTACGAGATTCTTACGATTTCCTCTGTCCTTTGGGTGATGATGAAAACACTATGATTAGCTTGGTCAATATTTAGCTTATCTGAAATATAAATATCTAGGTTATTAAATACCCAGGTACTCTTTATTGCTGATAATGTACCAACATAATTTGGGTTTTGTTAATCCTACCTTTCAAAACAAAGCCATAAATGGTATCAAAACTAGGTACAGTAGGAACTGGTAAAAAAATGAAACCAGTCCTTGAGTCTTGTACCTAACACATTTCATGATTTAAGGGACTTCTTCTAGCCTATCAATAATAACAAAAATAATTGGTCAATATTCATTAAACTGTATGACTGACACTCAAGACTGTCCTTGAAATAAATGTACTAAGAAATCTTGTCTCCATATTTGTCTTGGATACAAAAAGTCGTGTCTTTACACTAACTAAGACTGTAAATCATGACTATTATCTACAGGACGCTAACTTATCGCCCACGACTACATCCGCTGTTTTATTTGCTCACAAAAAACTTTTCTCTCAATTCTTAAGACCTGCCAAAAATGTCTCATCTCTGTCCTTCATCTCACATAGGAAAGAGACGAAAAATTTTACCGTAACGTAAAAGTAAGCCAAATTCTCACGTTCGATGACACAACGTCCTTGCAGTGGCCTAGATAAGGCGACGAGGCGACGCCGATACGGTGACGATACATACGAGAGTTCAGAAGTTATTATTCCTGATCACACCACTTAGCCACTAGTCAGTCTCTGAGTCTTTGAGGTTAAAGATAGGTTGAAGATTGAAGCGGCGAAAAATCTGTCTTGTCCCTCCAATTGGAGTTTGTCGAGAAGATTTCGATCTGGTGTTGTTGCAAATTGCGATGTGATCTCCTTCGCTGCAAGTTTAAAAATATTTCGGATTTATACTTTGTAAGAAGTGGACCTACTGATTTCCATTTTATTCAGTGTAGACAGAAGACTGTCACCAAGTCTGTGCATATTTTATGAATGGACGTGTAAACTAGAACAGTGTCTAACAATCTGTTCGCTTAATTTTCATATTGATTTGAAAATTATACTCGTAGTGTTAGATACTGTCAACCTTGTGTCAAGTGATTTATATTCCGAGTTTCGGACATGAATACCCTATCATTACCATACAATTTAAACTTTATATTTCACTGGCTTTATTTCAAAATGACATAATACATCCTATAAAGTTTCCACTGCTGGAACACAGGCCTGCTTTCTGGTAGCGTTTCATAATCCACTACGTGGGCCCAGTGCAGTTTGTCAAAACCTTAAAGGAATAATAAATAATATTCAGTATATCAAAAAGTCTTGCCATATTTCTATTGTATGTTGATTGAGACTTGTCACTATATATCACGCTCGTCAGCTTGTTTGGTTGTTGACCAGTGACTATACCACAGATAATATTATACTAGCATAACCATACTGCGCATACGTATTGCAAGAATGTGCCTGTATGAAAATAAAAGGAGTGCGGAAGAGTCCAAACATTCTTAGTGCTAGGCTACTAGCAGAACAGGTAGCAGACAGGATATCACGTATTACAAAGTCGTTAGCTAGACAGTGGCCTCTGATCTGATTGTTATTGTTTTGCAAACAAATAAATTGAACTTCGAATCAAAACAAGATTAGAAAACGAAGGTAATATGGTAGGTAAGATGAATCTCACAAATGTAATATGGTAGATATGAAAAATCTCACACATGTAATATGATAGGTAAGAAGAATCTCACAAATGTAATATGGTAGGTAAGAAGAATCTCACAAACGTAATATGGTAGGTAAGAAGAATCTCACAAATCTAATATGATAGGTAAGAAGAATCTCACAAATGTAATATGGTAGGTAAGAAGAATCTCACAAATCTAATATGATAGGTAAGAAGAATCTCACAAATGTAATATGGTAGGTAAGAAGAATCTCACAAACGTAATATGGTAGGTAAGAAGAATCTCACAAATCTAATATGATAGGTAAGAAGAATCTCACAAATGTAATATGGTAGGTAAGAAGAATCTCACAAATGTAATATGGTAGGTAAGAAGAATCTCACAAATGTAATATGGTAGGTCAGAAGAATCTCACAAACGTAATATGATAGGTAAGAAGAATCTCACAAATGTAATATGATAGGTAAGAAGAATCTCACAAATGTAATATGGTAGGTAAGAAGAATCTCACAAATGTAATATGGTAGGTCAGAAGAATCTCACAAATGTAATATGGTAGGTAAGAAGAATCTCACAAACGTAATATGGTAGGTAAGAAGAATCTCACAAATCTAATATGATAGGTAAGAAGAATCTCACAAATGTAATATGGTAGGTAAGAAGAATCTCACAAATCTAATATGATAGGTAAGAAGAATCTCACAAATGTAATATGGTAGGTAAGAAGAATCTCACAAACGTAATATGGTAGGTAAGAAGAATCTCACAAATCTAATATGATAGGTAAGAAGAATCTCACAAATGTAATATGGTAGGTAAGAAGAATCACACAAATGTAATATGGTAGGTAAGAAGAATCTCACAAATGTAATATGGTAGGTCAGAAGAATCTCACAAACGTAATATGATAGGTAAGAAGAATCTCACAAATGTAATATGATAGGTAAGAAGAATCTCACAAATGTAATATGGTAGGTAAGAAGAATCTCACAAATGTAATATGGTAGGTCAGAAGAATCTCACAAATGTAATATGGTAGGTAAGAAGAATCTCACAAATCTAATATGATAGGTAAGAAGAATCTCACAAATGTAATATGGTAGGTAAGAAGAATCTCACAAATGTAATATGGTAGGTCAGAAGAATCTCACAAATGTAATATGGTAGGTCAGAAGAATCTCACACATGTAAAATGGTAGGTAAGAAGAATCTCACAAACGTAATATGGTAGGTAAGAAGAATCTCACAAATCTAATATGATAGGTAAGAAGAATCTCACAAATGTAATATGGTAGGTAAGAAGAATCTCACAAATGTAATATGGTAGGTCAGAAGAATCTCACAAATGTAATATGGTAGGTCAGAAAAATCTCACACATGTAAAATGGTAGGTAAGAAGAATCTCACAAACGTAATATGGTAGGTAAGAAGCATCTCACAAATCTAATATGATAGGTAAGAAGAATCTCACAAATGTAATATGGTAGGTAAGAAGAATCTCACAAATGTAATATGGTAGGTCAGAAGAATCTCACAAATGTAATATGGTAGGTCAGAAGAATCTCACACATGTAAAATGGTAGGTAAGAAGAATCTCACAAACGTAATATGGTAGGTAAGAAGAATCTCACAAATCTAATATGATAGGTAAGAAGAATCTCACAAATGTAAAATGGTAGGTAAGAAGAATCTCACAAATGTAATATGGTAGGTCAGAAGAATCTCACACATGTATTTTATACAGCGCTTGCAAATATTAAGTTTTTAACAGAAAAAGGCTATGGGCGTAAACCAAAAGCCGCTGTGTTTAGTGATTGACAAAATGTTTTGAACCAATTAAATATCACCCCATTCAATTTCAGATAAACATTTAATTATGGAAAACTATACCATGCCAAATGGCTGTCCGAAGCAAACCTCCTAAACGAATAAATCTTATGACCCTGACCTCTCGCGGAAACCGCGGTCGGAAACCACCGACCTCTACATTTTTAGAGTTATCACGCCACGAAATATCTGGGACAATGCTATGACCATAACATATAGGACATGCGGTACCTACGGTATAACGCGTACGGCCGGGATAAGGAAGCCTGCCATAAACAATGGGCAATTATGACGTGCCTGTGTATCGGCTTATCGGCCCTGCAGTGAGGAGTGCAGCAGTTAGGGCTATCAATCGAGCGGAAAGCGAATGTTCCGGATATAACAATTTGAGTAATAGGCCCATATACCTACCACATTAAAGCCCCTCTAACTTGGCCAAGTTACAGTAGACTCTTTTACTTTCACGTTTCACGTATTTTGAATCTGACAGCTGTCTTTTCGTTGATCGTTGTGGTGCTGAAGTTCTGATACACAATGGCGATAAAGAATCGTGGAAATTCAGGGTTAGTTTAGTTCTAATTATATACGGCATATTATAAAACCTTTTATGACTTCTAGCTGTGTTAAAATGATCTAGAAGGTCATCATCAACTGCCTGCCCTTGACCCTTGTTACTTGAGGTCGACGCAACATCTTCTCCTATTCTCCCCTGTCAACCGTCACGCTATTATTGACCCCCTGTTGTATCATCCCTCACACAATCCATTCATAATTACTTTGATGTCATTCATCCATCCAAATTACCAATAATTTTTGGGCATGTAATAGAGTCTTGGAATGCATGTGACTGAAATTAGCACTCAATATTGGCACAGATAATATAATACTAGCATAATATTACAGCTAATGCTAATCATATGTGCTAATTTCAGTCACATGCATTCCAAGACTCTATTACATGCCCAAAAATTTACCTGAAGATGAGTCTGAGGCATAAATTGCTCCCCTATCAACCCTGTAGGTGCAGAGTGCACTTGATGTTGCGGATCTAACACATCGGTAGGCGTCATTAGGCTGTTCAGTACTTTCTACACAATTTTGTTACGGCCGGAGGTTCGTCGGCAAACTGGGGCAAATCATATTGTTCTATAAATATCTCGGCCTGTTACTGGGAAATACAATCTGTTTCTGTTTTAAATAATCTGTTGTGCCCTAAATTCCTTCATGGTCAATAATTCTTTTGACCCAATTTTTAGGGCGTTATAGCACATCGTTTCTTTCTTTCTTTCGGGAATTACTAGGTATTTGATTGCTGATATAGTCATTTACAAAATAATGATTTCCTTGCCTTTCTAGGTACACAACTGAATAACGCCTCCGTCCAAAATATGAGGTAGGTAGCAATGCAAGCAATTCCAAATACATTACGAGTTACAGCTCATATTAGTGACGATTACCGGTGGATTACTCTGACCAACGCTCAGTACGTCTGTCAGAGCTCCAACATGGCCGACTGGACGTTTCTCCGTGGAATGGTAATAGGCCCTTTTGTTACGAAACCGGCGACAGTGACAAGTTAGCAGTACAATGACATTTAATGGCGCAAAGGTAAGACGGCGTATTCTGATACGGTCTGAGATATTATAATTGAGATACATTCTCTAGTTTACCATTCGAACAAATCTTTGATTTTCTATATTGTTTGTAAGTCGTTTCATTGTGCACATACCGAGGTGTATGACATCCACTCCGTGTGAATTACATAGCCTGCCTAGAGTTGCTTCAGATGCGAACTGACCCGTGTTGCGAAAAGTTCCTGATACACATCGAGCACAGCTGATGACACGTGTTCTGGGTTAAGAATGTATGAGCAGGTAGAGTTACGTTTGGTTAGGTAAACTATTGGCACAGCGGGTCACGTAAAATCTGTTAGATTGTGCAGATAAGCTAAAGTTTGGTGGCAACATTTCAAAAGACTGATGAAAGGGGCACTCAGTAAGTATTGGTAGATGTCTCGCTCATCAAGGGAGGGAGTTTCATGGAAGGAACTTGTATAAAGCGCAAGTTCGGTCATACATGGAGTACTGCTCTCACCTCTGGGATGGATCTGCCAGGTAACAACTTGATTCACAGACTGGCCAAGAGACTTATCGGCAACGATGCGCTGGTCGACTCAAAGCTCCAAAGCCTTGAACAGTCGGTTTTCTATCGGTTACATTTCGGAGAGTGTGCGATGGAACTGCATAATTCGATTCCGCCTAGCCCTTTCCATCATCGGACTACAAGACGTACGGCAATGCGCCATCAGTACATGGTGGATATCCCACCTATACGCACAAAGCGTTTTGAAAATACTTTCATTGTGCGTACAGCTAAGGAGTGTAATTCCCTGCCGGCGTCTTTGTTTCCTGATAGCTACAACCTAGGGGTCTTCAAGTCAAGAGTGAATAGGTTGCTTGTAGGCAAGCGTGCTTTACCTTCGACCACATCATCACTTAACATCAGACGCGATAGTGGTCAAACACGAGCCTACAACAAATAAAAAAAAGGAGGCGGCCTGAATTAACCTGAAACGTGGATTCACGCGAAAAACAATGTTTTTTTAATTGTTTCGGTAATTACAGCATTCAATCGGTTACTCCAAAAGGTAAACCTTTCTTGGTCGATTTCTGAATTTGATTTTTATCATCCTTTCCTCACGTAATAATTCTAGAGAGGTCGATATCCTAGACAGGACAATACTGGACATAATCGTAAAACATTATGAGCTGCAAGATCAGTTTCGCAAACCTGTTTAGGAGCTGTGTCTATATTCGTACGGATTTGACTTCTTACGTGACGCAATCATGGCACTTAGGGTGGCAAATTATTATTATATGTTTTATTTATGTTATTGTATTGACCTATTTTGAGAGCAGTGGTGGCCCAGTGGTAACGGCCGCGACTTACAAGTTGTCGGTCGTGGGTTCAAACCAAGCAGGCGCTTTATTTTGGGTAAATTATTTCATCACCACTGCTCTCAAAACGGTGAAGTAAAACATCGTGAGGAAACCGGTATGTCCTAGAACCAAAAATTCGAAGTTATGTGACATTCACCAACCCGCACTGGGACCGCGTGGTGGATAACGGCCTATTCCATCTCACAGAGAGGAGGCCTGTGTCCCAGCAGTGGGAACATTCAATTCAATTCAATTCAATTTGTTTTATTAGTACATATAAAGAACAACAACAGATTACATGGCATATGGAAACAGTGGGTTGTACTACCAAGTTTAAAATTATTGTCAGCTTTCCAGGCTCCTAAACTAGGTACGCAGACCTGTATCTTAGGAGTCGGACTTTTGCGGCTTCAATTTATATAATACAATACAACCGTGACTTTAGGTTCGTTTTGTAGTTGTTGTTAACACAGCAAATGGAACATTAAAAGGCTGATGATGATGATGATGACTGAACTATTTTATACTAAGTATAAAGTTGAAGGAGGTCTTTTACGGGCTACGTTATGCGCGAAGTAGTAAGTAAAGTTTGAAGTTTAATTTTAGCTATGCCTGACGTAAGGATCTAAAAATCGATAGACGATGACGAGATTGAATTATAACGTGATCGACTAGTTATTGGTATGAAGAAAATTATTCTAACTAATCCAAAAACTGAGCTCCACCGTTTATGAAGATTGACGTTACGCCTAGTAAATGAAATGGAAAATAACGAGTGATGGTGATGGTTGTCTTGTCACATCGAAAATGTTCAAATTGAATTCAAGTGGAATTCCCTGCCGGAGTCTGTGTTTCTCGATAGGTTACTTCTAGGCAAGCGTGCTACACCTTCGACCTTATCATCACTTACCATCAGGTGAGACAGTGGTCAAGCGCAAGCCTATCTAAAATGAAAATAAAAAAAGAAATGAATAAAGAAGAACCCTAGGGTTATTATTCGGTAGGATTTTAGATAAGATTCTGTCTCCTTCAGGAAGAAAGATTACCACTGGTTTACCCTGAAAGAAAAGACCGGCCAAGTGCGTGTCGGACTTGGCACATTTAGGGTTCTGTATCAAACCTCAAAATCAAGTATGTAATTTGAAAATAAGGGAATTTCAAAGAAAAATCAGGGGGGTGACCATGAGCTCTTAGAGCGGTATCAATTTGAGATCGAATAAGGGACAGATGTATCTGACTTGTATACATCTGTCACTTACTCGATATCAAATTGATACCGCTCTAAGAGCTTATGGTCACCCCCCTGATGTATCAATATATTGGTAAAATATAACTAATTATAAACATTATCACCAAATTTGAAGTTCATAGCTCAATGGGAAGTTAATAAATTCTTCGGATTAAATAAAAAAAAAAAATTGTGGCTTCTCATTAATTTGTTTTCCAATATTTATAAAGCAAAAAATACAGTAATTATCTACTAAACGAGTTCTAAACAACGATACCCCACTCGATGGTGCAGGTCAAAAATTCATTTTTGCTCCCATTAAAAACATTTAAAAATATTTTTTGTCAATTTATATGGCCCTGGGTCACAGTAAAAATATACAAACAGTATGAAAACTACCTACAAACGCTCGAAACGGTACACTCACACAAACGTACGTACCGACGAGACTATTAAGGCACTTCTGCAGTGCTGTCAGTAGTGCGAGCCGCTTAGGGGTCTCGTCAATGCACATGTTTGTGTGAGTGTGCCGTTTCGAGCGTTTGTAGGTAGTTTCTATACTGTTTGTATTGTCACGGGGTCTCATTGCTAACCATAGAGCAACACGGGTCCGCCGGTGGTCCGTGTTGCTCTATGTTGCTAACAAAGAAAAGTTGGTTCAAATAAATCTCACTAGATGGCGCAATATGCACCTGTCTGTTATTGAATGTGTGTAAAATTAATATTTTCTGGAATTACAACATCAAAATTGTATGTTCTTGTTTAATCAATTCTCCTAAGTACAAAATTATGGATTATTGGGCTCTTAATTCACATTTGTTTGGAAAATGCCAATCCTTCCCACAAATTATATACAACTACCATCCTCAACCACAAAGCTATTGCAGAGGAATTAGGAATTGTGGATTTTGCAGGAATATATGAGGTCGAGAACATAAATGAGGCAATGAATAAATTCATCAGCATTATTAGATCAGTGATATCAAAACATTCAAAACAAATTAAAATCCCAAGGCAAAAGAGAATTATTAAACCCTGGATAACCCCTGGTCTTTTAAGATGCATAAAGAATAGAGACAAAATGCACCTAAAATCTAAAAAAGCACCTGATAATATTATGCTAAGGATTACATATTCCCGATATCGAAACTTTTGCAATAACTTACTCAGGAAACTAAAAGAGTCCTATGAAACCAGCCAGCTTGAAAAGGCTAAAAATAATCCCAAAGTCTTGTGGAAAACAATCAAGGAAATTACCAATACCCATAAACCGAAACCTAGCCCAGTGGAGCTACTCACAATACGGGACTGCCCAAAATCGGCTATTAATGAGGTAGGCAAATTTTTTGCGAACATTGGCAAAACCTTGGCTTCACGAATAAATAATGACATTGCATCATCACCGGCCGATGGCTATACCTCACCCTCACCCACGGACACCCGAAACTCTCCTGTGAACTCTCTTGTCATCCTGGAAGTAGAAGAATCCGATGTTGAGTCCCATATCCTACAACTACGTTCTGACTGCGCAGTCGGCTGGGATGGCATATCATCGCTTATACTGAAAGACTCCCGACATGTGCTGGTTCCTCCAATTACATACCTTTTTAATCGTTGCCTGCAGGAAGGTGTCTTTCCGGAGGCTTTCAAGAAGGCGGTGGTCTATCCAATATACAAGGGAGGGAACAGAGACTGTGTCAATAACTACAGACCGATATCGGTTCTACCTGCACTCTCCAAACTGCTCGAGAAAATCCTCAACAACTATCTACGAAAATTTCTCGACAAACACCAACTAATCGCTAATAACCAATACGGATTTCGGACAAACTTATCAACAGATGATGCAGTACTGGATTTTACGCAACAGGTTGCCTCCAATCTAGATCAAAAACTGAAATGCCTAGGTGTATTCCTAGACCTTTCGAAAGCTTTTGACACGGTCTCGGTTCCCAAACTTATCACGAAGTTGGAGAGGATCGGTGTGAGGGGAATTCCACTGGAGATTTTTAGGGATTATTTAAAAAACCGTAAGCACTGCATTAAAATTGATACTCATCTAAGTGACGAGTTCCTCGTGTCCTACGGTGTACCTCAGGGAGGAATTCTTTCTACGACTCTTTTTCAGATCTACGTAAATGACCTTTGTAGACTGAATCTCCCAAATAGTAGAATTTACGCTTACGCAGACGACACGGCAATTCTTGTAGACGGAGCCACTTGGGAAATTGTGAGAGCTAATGCGGAGGTGGCCATGACTCGAGTTATGAGGTGGTTAAGCTCGAACCTTCTCACATTAAATCTGCAAAAAACAACGTATGTTCCCTTCGCAATCAGACGTAACACTAAACCATCTCCTTCTTCTTTTACTATAACTCCTCATTCCTGCACAGAATCGTCAACTCCCTGCACTTGCTCTCCGCTTACTAGATCCGAAAGCGTAAAATACCTTGGAATACATATAGACGACGGGCTTAGATGGGACCAACAAATTGACGCAGTCACCACTAGAACCCTGCGTCTTATACACATCTTTAAGTCTCTGAGAGTATCCGCCGACCTAAAAACTCTCAAGATGGTGTATCTTGCACTATGCCAGTCAGTGATTGGCTATTGTATAGCTACGTGGGGCGGAGCGGCTAAGACTAGATTTCTGAAGGTGGAAAGAGCACAACGAGCCATACTTAAAGTCATGATGAAGAAGCCCTACCGTTACCCAACAGCCGAACTGTTTTCCGACTGTAAAGTACTTACGGTTCGTCAGCTATATGTGCTCAAATCCACCATTAGAAAGCACGCAGACCTCCCGCCTCTTATAACAAACAAACGCACATATATTCCACCATACATACAACACAAGACATCCTTCGCTACACATCAATATTATATTCTAAGTACTCACATCTATAAAAACATTGACAAACACCTCAACATTGTAAATCTGAACGCACATGCACTAAAATCAAAAGTAACAGAATGGCTGCTCCTTAAGGATTACTCTAACACAGAGTCTTTACTCTCTTTTCTTGTATAAACCACACACACACACACACACAAACACACACACGCCCACACGCACACACAAACACACACACGCCCAAACACTCACACACACACAACATACAATATTCTACTCTTGTACCACCATACAGCAGATTGACACAGTCCACTTGTGTTTTATGTTTTAAGCTTTTTGATGATAATGACCGTAAACTACCTCTTATAATACAGGTTTACACTAGCTTAAGAGGTAGAGTATTATTCTTGTACAGAATTTCAACATAAAGATATAATGATAATGATGTATTTCAAACTCTGTATGTATTTTGTGGTAAATAAAGATTATTATTATTATTATTTCAAAGATTATTTCAACAGATCACTTAAAATTGATGCCAATAGATGGCGCATTTTTAAATTTCTGAGGCATGCCACTAGATTGTTAAAATTTACATTGTAACACATTTTGGTGCAAAAAAACTGTAAAAACGTGCAAAAAAATACTATGAAACGAACCTTCACTGTATTTAAAGAAAACAATATTCACGAACCTAATAAATCCTTTTACTTGCGAGTCGCTGCTAACACCATCTATCTATCACCGTGAAACAGAACCGAACGCGTTAGATGTACAAAAAAATAACAAGATTAATCAGATGAAAAACGCTAGTTACGTCGGCACGGTTTCTTTGTATGGGATGAGGCATCTGAATGCTAGTATTATATTATCTGTGGTATTGTTATTCTGTGCCTGGGTCAACAAGATGCTTATGCTGTAAAATAAAATTAAGACTGCAGATGCAACCGTTGACTTTAAAACCTGTGTGACAGACAGACGGATAGAAGAACATGTGTGTGACAGCAATAGGGCTCCGGTTGGACCCTTCTGGTACGGAACCCTAAAAATGCAGTATGAAATTAAGCTCGTTCCTACTTATCATTCACAGATCGAAGAAGATCTTTATACATATTTACTTGTTTTTTGGTTGTTATCGTTACATGTGTATATATTATGTATGTGTATACGAGCGTATATTGAGTAAGATGAATGAACATGACATCATGTAAACAAGCTGCTGTAACGCGCATGCGTGGCGCTTAGATGCTGCTCCGGTAGGTCCACTGGTTTGCTGCTATTTCTGATCTAATTAACAAAACAACAACCTATGATTTTGACCTATGATTATCGATTATGTCTCTATTCTTCATACAGCTGGCTGATAGGTGGCATTGGCTTTCTCAAGAGGTTTCTAGGCCTAGACAAGTTTGCTTCATAGTCTCTTCTATACCCTGCGATATATCTTTCATTATAATACTCGGTAATAGAACCATAAATCATTGTGTAAAGTCAGTATATTACCCGCGTCATCTCGCTGGCAGATCGCCGTGTAAGGAAAGTGGTCGGTCGCATCGAGGCGGCTTTACTCTCGACGGAATGCTGCAAATTACAAGTGTATCTTACCCGCCTTCGAGAACATGCCTCGTCTACATAACACTCCAGAACATCCAGTGAAGCTATGCTAGACCTGACAGTCCTATGTTCTAGTCCAGGATATAATCTACCCGTGTGCCTAGTTTGATAAGGTTACAAACAGGCCGACATGCTTCAACTTTCGCATTTCTATTATAACAATCGTCGCAATCTATGAAGTCCGATGACGTTTCTCATTTTACATGACGTGATAACTTTGTACCTAATAAGACATTGAAAAATCTAATTCATAATCCTAATTAATGCCTCTGTTATCCATACACTATAACAACGAGTATCATTCGTAAGCATGAAGTTAATTATTATTATGTAATTTTATAGCTGTCAAATCTGACTTCTTAAATGGTCACGACTATAGTGTTTGTTACAAAAATTTGAATAGGTTTGGCTAAAAAGTGATTTTGTTACTAAGCGTCATCTGCCAGACGGGCTTCGGTTAAATTACGGAGTCCTTTCAACCTTTTTGCTGGACGCCAGGTGCATTCAATGACTGCTTCGTTCACATCTGTTAGGCTATTTAGTCAGTTCAGTAGCCCAACTTACTCAAACAAAGAAATCCTACCATATCCACAATAATATTATAAATACAAAAGAACTTGTCTGTCTGTTAACTACCTTTTCAAAAACAACCTTTTTTTCTTTTTTGTATAAAAGACTGAGCGGATTTGGATGAAAGTTTTCACACGGGTTGACAATGTCCTGGATTGGAGCAAAGGATATTTTTTTATAATTTGTTCCCTAAGGATAATTTACATGTGGGTGAAGGAGGATGTTTGTTATTCTTTCAGGCAAAATTTACAGAACAGATTTTGATGAAATTTTAAAGTAATATTTATGGTCAAAGGGGAATGCCCATTTTGTAAAGGAACTTGGGCCCCTTTGAAAAATGGTTGTATCTTGATGAATTTGGTTGTAGAAAAAACACGTTATATTCATAATTAGAAAACATTTTTATTTATTTTGTGGGGTTCACGAGAAAAAACAATGTTTCTGTTCTTGAAATGAACCCTTATTATAATGCAATAAGGTGCATACATATGTCCAAGTGAAGAAACCTGATCTGTTGTTGTCTGTACATAAAAAGTAAAGGACACGGATGGAAAAAAACACAAAATATAAATCCTATTTTTGGATAATATTGACATCGCAGACACGATACCGATAAGGGGCCTGTGTATGGGCAATCTCCTTTACAAACAACCACGCAGGCGGAGCTGCAGGCGGCAGCTAGTCAAAGATAGATAAGTTACCTATTACAAATCAACCCCTAGCACATTTCATGACAAGTCACAAACTAGTCTCGGGTAGACCGGTAGCCGCTTACATTAAGATTAGCACATAATGAAGTGATATCACAGTCGAATCGCCACCGCCTGCGCCCGCGCCGCGCGCTGTCGAAAGTGAGCGCAGGAATTTCCGACTGCTGGCCTGTGGAGTGGAGCACACCTGCGCTAACACAGACCCGAGGAATTCTGGGGAGACAGACTATTTGATGTTGTGGTATTGTTCTGATTTTGGAATGTTTCGTTGAGATACAAATAAAGTAAGACTAAGAATGAATTAACATACATAAGCTATCGCCTTTTTTCCATGGGAGTAGGCACTGGCACTAGGCAGAATCTACAAAACCTTACCTGCTACGGGCCATACAGACCTACTTCTTTTGCTTCGTTTAGGTCTCAGGTTTACGTTTAGAAAGAATTTACAGAAATAGTTTTTGTCTTCTAATGCATTAAACATTAAGTGACACAAAATATGTCCCAATAACAGTGAAGGTATAGTTTCAGAATCAGAATTGGAATCTCTATTTGTAAACATAGGTAGTACATGGTGTGTGAGTTGTTATAATATTACGTAGATTCTCTATGTTTTGCCGTGAAGCGTACAAATATCATAAGCACATTTCCAATGAAAAATAATGAATCAACAAGTGTTACATTAAATCATTAGATACCAAATCATAAGAAGAACCATTATTAGAAAACAATAGATGCAAAAATAAATTGTCAATCAATTAAAACACAAATAAAATGTCATTAAAAATTTGATGTCAAATAATAAATTATCATTAAAAATAAGATGTCAAATAATAAATTAACCATAAAAATGAGATGTCCAATAATACATTTTGATTTCAAATAGTAAATTATCAATTAATTAAAACAAAAACATATTTTAATAGATTTTTTGATGTCAAATAATACAATTAATAATGTCAAGAAGCAAAAATAATTAAACAGAAGTCAATAAAACATTAAAAAAAAGAAAATGTCAAAGATACAATCATATTTAGCCATATAAATAAACAATTTACTATCAGTACACAACACAGTTTCACATGAAGACACGCCCCTTTATTTTTATCTATGGGAAGATAGAGCAGTTGTGTGAGACTCCAATCCACTTAAACTCCACGGTGTCCTACTGTGCCGTTTATGGCCGGACCCTCCACAGGAGAGTACCACCCATCAGCGGCGCACCAGTGCACATTGCACGCCCTGACCACCCTCCCAGGGATTAAACCAGCACATAGGCGCCAGACGACTCCATGTATGGCACCCTTGGTCCTCCTGAGACGTGTCGGGTCAGTGGCCCCGCCACCTACCACTTTTCGGCCGCAGGGGATAGAGAGAGCGGCCAACGTAATACCGACACTCCTTCCCCCCTGCGTCACCACCGCGTCCGCCATAAGTCGGTGGCGACCATAGATATAATACGGCGACCCTCTCCAGGCCGCGGAAGGAAGGCAGAGCGGCGCACCGCAATGTCGGCATACCGCCGCGGCTCGGCTCAGCCGCGATGCCTCCCACAAGACATCGCGGCCCGCCTCAGTTCCATTGTCGCACAAGCGGCACCGCAACCTTCTTGTTGGCTGCTATGTCGTCAGCTTAATCGGCAAAAGCCCTGACGAGCAGCCCCTCCTCGGGTTTCTCTTCGTTTCACCGTGGGTGACCAAGCCACGGCTATTGCCCACCGGGGGGAATGGCCTGTCGTAAAGTCGGCAAAATCACAATCAAGTTTCCGTTGGCAATCAAAGATGGAAACACTGATAATTTAACTGTAGGTATCTAATGTCATCTTATCCCAATATAATGTTGTCAAGACTCTGGCGCTGAAGTCTTTTAAACAGAACAATTGCCAGTATGATATAATGTGATGCGGCTTTAAACAACCAGGTATCATCGCCTCCACATAGGTACATTCTAATTAATCAGTAAATAATGTATACAACTCGCATGATTGAGTCATCTAACATCTAGATTATTCGCGATGACGAATACTTCGATCACCAGTCGGCAAAAATAGAAAACTAGTCATACCATCAATAATATGATATACGCAATTGTTTTGCCGATTACGGGCTTTTCGTTGTAATGGTATAGTTTTATAAAATTGGGTTATCTTAGGTAATCACTATCCTGACCTGTCCTGGCTTTAGAAAAAGTGTCATTAATGTGGAATGGAAAAATCAACCGGTCGCGCGCAGTACGACAAACGCACCGCTGCGGCGCCGCAGCGTCCTCACCAAACGTCTAAATTGAAAGAGCAATCACTATCGCGACGGTTTCGCTGATAGATTATCACTTGTCTGGAACTGCTATCGTCTCTCTATAGGTGAACGCGCACCTATCCGCGTCGCAGGAGCCGCACGCGCCGCAGTCATCGCATTTTCTCAAGGCTCCGTGTCGAACGCGCCGCACGCATCGTATCCACTTCTGTACATCTTGAACAATATTTTCTATACGGATTCGGATGTCGTCTCCACGCCGCCCGCACCGCACTCGCCTTAAGAATCTAACGCGCTGAATCTGATGACGTCATCCGCACGCCCTGGTGGAATCCGTATACCTACAGCATTTTGCTGAAATGTGGCTCGTGCGGCGCGGATAGGTGCGCGAGGCTGCAGCATACGATTTCATATAAAGATTTATAAAACGCGATGACTGCGGCGCGTGCGGCTCCTGCGCCGCGGATAGGTGCGCGTTCACCTTATATCGTTACAGGTAGTCAGCAGAAGCCTGACATCTGGCACCAGTCTGGAAGCCAACCCCCACATACTTGTGAAAAGGCTACGCAGATTGATATGACAATATGATTCATTCAGTCACAATGACCACAGCAGGATTGCATTATCCTCCCCCCCGGTGGGTTCCCGCATTGTCGAGGCGGGGGGGGGGACTCAGTAACCGTGGCTTGGTCACCCACGGTGAAGCGAAGAGGAACCCGAGGGGGGAGCCGCTTGTCAGGGCTTCTGCAGGTTAAGCCGACGACGTAGTGGCCAACCAGTAGGTTGCGGTGCCGCTTGGTAACAGGCGACATCGCAACTGAGGTGGGCCGCGATGTCTTATGGAGCGACCCAGATCCCATCCACAAAATGGTAGGTGGCGGGCCCATTGGCCTTGACCCGTCACAGGCGGACCAAGGGTGCCATACACGGGATCGTCTGGCGCCTATGTGCTAGGCTGATTTGGTCCCTGGGGTGATCTGCATGGCGTACAGTGTGTTCTGGTACGCCGATGATGGGGGTACTCCCCCGAAGAGGGTCCGGTGACAGCCGCGGCGAGTTCGCGGTGAGTGCGAAGATAGTTAGGTACTGCTGGTGGTTGTACAGATGACTTTGCAAGTCTCAGTATCGGTAATTAATTAGACATTTTACTACAGCATCATAAGTTAAGAATCAAAATTCATGCGAATGATTCAAGGAAAACAATATCAAAAACCAGCGATGTAAATAAAAGTAAATCAATCATTCATATAAAGTTGCTGCCAGCAGGTTTTTCCTCTCGGTGACGCATGTGCCTGACCTCTCCATGAGAAAACCATGTCATCTGCGTCATTGGTTCAGCACTATACGTAATGTGCATAGCGTGAAGATATAGGTAGATAGCATCTACGTAAAACAATAATATGTAAATTTAGAGATTTTGCTCGGTCTGTATTTTGTATGCTTAATTCGATTGTTTTTTTTTTTGTTTTTGTTGCAGTGGACCTCTTTCGGCTGAAATCATGATAATAATGATGATTGTATGTTGATGTAACGCTTTTACTATTCATTAGATTTTCTACGTCTAGACATTTATTTTCAGAAAAAACTAACCAAAACTAATTCGAAGTTTAAAGTTTACCTTTTTGCAGGTTGTACCAAAATTGGAAAAAAGTTCTTGCTAACAGCTGTGCAGATTTGAAAGCGTATAAGAAAAAAGTATTCGGGAGTTTACGTACCCCCCTGTACGAATCGCATTTTAAATTATCTGATAGATAACTACCATTTTCTAGATAAAGGTGCTTTACTTGTTGCTTATAAAGTTTTTTTATATATTCTATAGGCTCGCTTGACCTCACCTTATGGTAAGCGATGATGTAGTCGACGGTGAAACACGTATGCCTAGAAATAATCTATTCACTCTTGACTTAAAGACCCCTAGATTGTAGCTATCGGGAAACACAGACTCCGGCAGAGAATTCTATTCCTTAGCTGCACGCATAATAAACGTGTGCCCAAAACGTTTTGTGCGTATGGGTGGGATGTCCACCATGTACCTACCGATAGCACATCGCCGTACGTCTGGTATTCCGATGATGAAACGGGCTAGGTGGAAATAGATCGTGCAATTCCATAGCATACTGCCCAAAATGTAACTGATAAAAAACCGTTACCTACCTACCCAGTCTTACTTACCTTACCTACTTACACATTCATATTATTTAGTCCAGAATGTAAGTACTTACTTAACTTGTGCTAGGTTTTGTTCTGAAGGCTACAGGGCATGAGAGTGGCGTGCACCTAAGTGTACTTGTAACAAGTATTGATTGGCCATATCAGATACTTGTAATCGTTGGCATTGTTAATGTCATTAACATAACATTTACATTCCCAAGTAAATAAGGCTATCTTCCATATTTGTGGAATGTTTCAGGACTGTCAAGGTTGAGGTGCAATCAGATAATAATAAAATTGTTTATTCAGATAATTTTTCCAACTCATTTCACATCACATCATCAGCCTATTAATGTTCCCACTGTTGGGACACAGGCCTCCTCTCTGTGAGAGGGAACGGGGCGTAATCCACCACGCGGGCCCTATGTGGGTTGGTGGATGTCACATGTCTTCGAATTTTTGGTTCTAGGACATGCCAGCTTCCTCACGATGATTTCCTTCACCGTTTTGAGAGCAGTGGTGATGAAATAATTTACACAAAGTTAAGCGCCTAGCTGGGCTCGAACCCACGACCTGCAACTTGTAAGTCACGGCCGATACCACTGGGCGACCACTGCTCCTCAAACTCATTTACATTAATTTTATTATTCACATCAGAATAATAGGTATCTAATAAAATAATATCAAATAAATAAAGGTCAAAATGAAAATAAAGTAATATCGTAATTGATATTACTTTATTTTTTTACAGTAGAACTTTCTATCCGGCACTGGCACTGTGACATGTCAGTCACCCTTTCGGCATTGTTCTGACAGACTTGTCTAGCCTTTCTGCGATCAACGCCAGGACGGTGTTGGCCCGTACCCTGCACACCATAGATGAAGCACGCTTGCGCATAACCGCGTGAAAATCATCGGTTTGTGCATATGGTAGCCTGAAGATAGGCGTTGATGCTGAGGCTTGACTGACTTGGTATCATTCTTGGCATATTGGCCATATAAGACATCACAGTCATGTGGAATACCATGTTTAATAATGACAAGAAGATTTGATCGAAATCAATATCTGGTCTATCTGCATATGTGTATAAGTAGTAAGTATATCAATATTTATTTCAGACAGCAAATCGTACAGGATATCACAAAGCAAAGTTTAAATATTTACCTTGGACTCGACCAGATACGTATGTTTTCATACAACGCAATCAAACAGGTACCTAATCCTACCCGCTGATAACACTGCACAACTATAAAATGTGGGTATATTTGTAATCAGCTGATCGATTGTCGATAGCGTGCGTCAGTGTACGTGACACACACAGAGACACGCGCGGCCACGTGTGGTATCAATGTCAAGTGGGTAACAGTTGAAATACCTGCGGAGTTAAGCTAGCTCAATTACAGAATAAGAAAGGAAGCTGAGTTGTTTGGATGATAACGCTTTGATTTTTCAAACTGAAGCAGAATTGGAGTCTATAAGTCAAGAGTGAGTAGGTTACTTCTAGGCAAGCATGCTTCACCGTCGGCCACATCATCGCTTAACATCAGGCGAGATAGCGGTCAAAGGTGAGTGTCGTTATAAAAGAAAATAAAAAATGAATTGGAAAGATTGGAATAACCATATAACAAACTGCTTGAATAAAAATTATAACTATGTAGATATGTTTTGGTATCTCTTGCACAGCAATTCTTTTCGTTTCTTTTCAAAGGAGTACTACAGATATTTATATTTTATGAAGTTGTTGTCAGCTCATCAGCGACGTAAAATACTGTCAATTGAACACCACCTAGACCTCGCGTGAAGTTGGCTTCTGCTCAAGCAAAAAGCACTACATAACACTGTCTAGGGATTGGAATATTAGGTTTATTTTATTTATTTTTATTTATTAGGTCTACCAACAACTGCTTACACTAAATTACAAACATAAATAAAACATGCGTACAAACTATACACAGTGCAACAATTACTTATACTTACTTACTTACTTACTTAAAAGTCTTCCATACAAACGTAGTCTAGGGATTATTCCACTGTTTGACGATGTACGTTCAAAATAAAAAGTGATATCATTTGTCTCATCACTATGTAGCCCTGTATGAAAAAAAGAAAATTTTTGAAAGTTATGACCGTCGTAAGTTCCACATTTCGACACAAAATTTAACGCATTTTTAGGCGCAAATAAATACCATAAGAAGACGTAAAATTGCAAAACGGCCTCTATACAGGGATAGATTAGTAGTTAAACAATGCAAATAATTTTATTTTGAACAGATAGATGTAGTCGTTTTTTCATGACATCTAGACTGCCAAAGGTCTGTTTATAAAATTTCGCGCGCTCAGTTTCGTCCTAAATCATTATCCATTTCGCTACAAATTTGCAAAAGTGTGTATTCGTACGCGAACTAACTTCCTACTGCTCATCACAGCATCTATCTCTTCCGCACGTGTTGTCGGTTGATATAAAATGCATTTTAACCCCGCGCACAAAATAGTTCGTGCCGTCGGCTAGTGTACCCTTAAACAAATAGTTGTTAACTTCAAACTAATGCATCCGTATTTATATCGCATAGTATCATATTGATTCTTATTTATTATAATGTATAGCTATACCGTGCTAGGTGTCATATATTAACACTTTACAATACCTAGTATTTACCTCGAAGGTCAGTGTGTCAACCGTTTCCAACTAATGATTTCATAATAAAAAATAACATACAACTTAAAATTACACACAAAACAATAGTTGTTTAAAGTAATTAAAATTTTAGTGAAAATGTATATTCTAGAAACTGTTTTCAGAAGCGTTTGCACAATTGTTGCATTTTAGTGCAATAGGTTAAAAATAAACGAAGTAATATTCATTCCGTTAATTAATATTACTATGCTGTGTATAATTAACGCTTACAAAATTATTATGCAAGTTTTTGTTAATTTTACAGAAACTGCAACACGAACACTTCCTTTTCCTATGCAATGTAAAGGTATTAGTATTTTATTTGTTCTTTTGTAATTGTACACTGGATCCTGCTCTCATTTGTGATCAGATTTGCTGTAAGAGTCATAAATGTTAAGTTAAGCTCGCTTTTGTTATGTAATGTATTATAGTTTGATTAAAACTGACTGATTTACATGACTCAATCAATATTGAAGACTTTTTTAACATTTGCAACTATACCCCATTTGAAATAACATTAGACACGTTTCCAAATCTTTTTACAGTCCGTTCAACCGATTTTGAGTTCTATTCCGTAAACATAAGGATGTCATAAAAAGCATAACCCTGTTACCAAAACCAAATGTTTACTACAGCTATCATTTGTCGTATCACCAACGCAATAGAAGTCAAAATTGGATGAACGGGCTGTAAAATGGGCTAATTTAAACGTCTAATATGTTATCGCAAATGGAGTTTAAATAGGTCTAATGAGTGTTAATTTGGATTAGATTTTCCGTGGTTCAGGGCTTCTACCCCACCATCCCACTTATTATTTAGCCACGAGCGCCTTCTGGTTTCAAGGAAAACAAAGTAACCTGAAAAACTGACCAAGTGCGAGTCGGACTCGCGCACTAAGAGTTCCGTACCGTTATCGCAAAAAACGGCAAAAAAATTACGTTTGTTGTATGGGAGCCCCACTTAAATATTTATTATATTCTGTTTTTAGTATTTGTTGTTATAGCGGCAACAGAAACACATCATCTGTGAACGGAAAAAAAATCATTTTTGTTGTATGGGAGCTTAAATATTTATTTTATTCTGTTTTTAATATTTGTTGTTATAGCGGCAACAGAAATACATCATCTGTGAACCATGTGCATAACTCCAGCTTCCTCATATGTGATGGAAAAATTCTGTCTATGCCAATAATAAAGGCATAATAGCAGCAATCAAAGTTCCGAGTCTTAATTTAGCTGCCACAAAAACTTCGTTAATATGAGTCGTTTAGTATGTGTTAGCTGGAGTGACGTCACCTCAGCTTCCTCATTCAATACAGGCAAACCAGTGAGGTTAGGGTTTTGGACTATAGTAAAAAAAATAAGGCATAATAGCTGCACATGGAAGGAAAGAACTGAATAATAATACTTAAAACGTGATGAAACTATGATAAAAAAACGTGTGTGTAAGCTGGAGTGACGTCACCCCAGCTGCCATGTCATATCTTCCGATCAAAAGAAGATATGATTATGTACCATAGCTCAAAAATTGAGGCAGAATAGCAGCCATTGGCAGAAAAATTTTCAGACCTCTGGTCAAAATACTCTATAAGTTATTAAACCGACAAATATGTGTAAGCTGGAGTGACAGCACCCCAGCTGCTCATGTCATATCTTCCGAACGAAAGAAGATATGATTATGTATTATAGCTTAAAACATAAGAAATAATAGCTGCCACAGGCAGAAAAAATTTCAAATCTCTAGTTCTTGTAGTTTCCACGTAGTAAACAAAAATATAGTTTCCGCGCCAAAAAGATCAAATTATTACTTCGGAGGAGGTACGGAGCGGCGTTGCCATTCCGTGCGCTACATTATTGCAACCAAGTTTGCACTTAGTAAGCATACCATTAGAAGTCATTTTAACTTGCGCTTAAAATATTTTATTGAAGATATAGACTGAGAGCCGACTGAACTTTAATAGAACTATGAATGTAATATTAAAAAGTGGATTCTTATCAACTTAAGACGATGAGAGAACTACTTATATTGTATTTTTTTGTGACTTGTTCTCTGTAGTTCGGTTAAGGTGGATGCACAAAGTTAGTCCGCGAAATTAATATTTTGTTATGTTTTTTTGCAATTTACAGGTCACTGTTAGGTTGTCTTGTCATTCTCTTGTAGTTTCCACGTAGTAAATAAAAATATAGTTTCCGCGCCAAAAAGATCAAATTATTACTTCGGAGGAGGCACGGAGCGGCGTTGCCGTTCCGTGCGCTGTATTATCAGTTTAAGGTTGTTTAAAGTAGATTATAGACTGGGAGCCGACTACACCCTTTAATTGTAGGTACTATGTAAGTATTCAGATTTAAATAGTTATATTTTTTGTTTAAACATAGGATGAAATAAAATTCAAAAATCTAAGTGTAACAATTTCGTATATTTTTGTTATAAATCACATTTTTGGTACAATTTACACTCTATGAAATCAGATAAAATATGATTAGTATAAATCACAATTATTCATTAGAATCAGATGATTTATCTTTCTTTCTTTCTTTCGCGGAAACTATATTTTTGTTTACTACGTGGAAACTACAAGAGAATGACAAGACAACCTAATAGTGACCTGTAAATTGCAAAAAACGTAACAAAATATTAATTTCGCGGACTAACTTTGTGCATCCACCTTAACCGAACTACAGAGAACAAGTCTCAAAAAAAAACAATATAAGTAGTTCTCTCGTCGTCTAAAGTTGATAAGAATCCACTTTTTAATATTACATTCATAGTTCTATTAAAGTTCAGTCGGCTCTCATTCTATATCTTCAATAAAATATTTTGAGCGCAAGTTAAAATGACTTCTAATGGTATGCTTACTAAGTGCAAACTTGGTTGCAATAATGTAGCGCACGGAATGGCAACGCCGCTCCGTACCTCCTCCGAAGTAATAATTTGATCTTTTTGGCGCGGAAACCATATTTTTGTTTACTACGTGGAAACTACAAGAACTAGAGATTTGAATTTTTTTCTGCCTGTGGCAGCTATTATTTCTTATGTTTTAAGCTATAATACATAATCATATCTTCTTTCGTTCGGAAGATATGACATGAGCAGCTGGGGTGCCGTCACTCCAGCTTACACATATTTGTCGGTTTAATAACTTATAGAGTATTTTGACCAGAGGTTTGAAAATTTTTCTGCCAATGGCTGCTATTCTGCCTTAATTTTTGAGCTATGGTACATAATCATATCTTCTTTTGTTCGGAAGATATGACATGGCAGCTGGGGTGACGTCACTCCAGCTTACACACACGTTTTTTTATCATAGTTTCATCACTTTTTAAGTATTATCGTTCAGTTCTTTCCTTCCATGTGCAGCTATTATGCCTTATTTTTTTGACTATAGTCCAAAACCCTAACCTCACTGGTTTGCCTGTATTGAATGAGGAAGCTGGGGTGACGTCACTCCAGCTAACACATACTAAACGACTCATATTATCGAAGTTTTTGTGGCACCTAAATTAAGACTCGGAACTTTGATTGCTGCTATTATGCCTTTATTATTGGCATAGATAAAAAAAATCTATCACATATGAGGAAGCTGGAGTTATGCACATCTGTGAACCGCAAAAAAAACAAGTTTGTAGTATGGGAGCCCCACTTAAATATTAATTTTATTCTGTTTTAGTATTTTTTGGCAACAGAAATACCTCATCTGTGAAAATTTCAACTGTCTTGCTATCACGGTTCATGAGATACAGCCTGGTGACAGACGGACAGACAAACAGACGGTCCGCGGAGTCTTAGTAATAGGATCCCGTTTTTACCGTTTGGGTACGTAACCCTAAAAACTCACACAAAAACACTGATTTTTCTCGTGAAGGTAGCTTAGGCTTGGTGTTTTCTTTTGTATCGATCTCAATGTTGAACAACAAACAAGATCCGTGCCAATTTACAAATCGAAAGTTATTTAATTTCAGTAAACATTCACCCTGAAGTTATTAAGAATTAATTAGCCGGCCAGTTGGCGCGATCGCTCCGATACCTTATCAGTTATCAGGTATTTATCAGTCGATACGATATCGAGCACCTTGCAACAGTGACGGTGTTCGGTGACTCAGGGCTGAGTAAATAACACAATGATATCACATCGATGAATTGTGTTATGTTGTTTATTACATATTGTTTTGTGCTCATTGGTTTACCGAACGTTTTTCTTGTGTATGGATGTAATTCATTGTTTTTCTTTGATTAATTAGCTCTTGTCATACGCTAAATAGTATTGAATAGTATGGAAACTAATGGTTTGTAATATTGGGTCATTCCCAAAGTACTCCAACATTTTTATCTAAAAAAAACCGGCCAAGTACGAGTCGGACTCGCGCACGAAGAGTTCCGTACCATTATCGCAAAAAACGGCAAAATAATCACGTTTGTTGTATGGGAGCCCCACTTTAATATTTATTTTATTCTGTTTTTAGTATTTGTTGTTATAGCAACAACAGAAATACATCATCTGTGAAAATTTCAACTGTCTAGCTATCACCGTTCATGAGATATAGCTTGGTGACAGACGGACAGACAGACGGATCGCGGAGTCTTAGTAATAGGGTCCCGTTTTTACCCTTTGGGTACGGAACCCTAAAAACAAACATAAAGTCGAACATAGAACAATCCCTTTTGGTAAGTCGTTTAAAAAGATAAGAATGTCAAGTTACTCCAAGGAATAATTATTATTTAAAAATACTTGTTTACACATTTTAATATTACTATGGAGAAGAATGAAAACTAATTTTAAAAAAATCCATGGAGTAGTATGGGAACTCTTTTTGGAATACTTTGGGAATAACCCGTCATATTCACGATGCTGGTGGAATGCTACCATTTAGAAATTAATTTTATGGCTTCGGTCTAACCCGATGCATCAAATACCCAACCTAGTTAGGTACAAACCGGATATTTTGGTAGGACTGGTTTTGGACTCTTGTCTGATTTACTGACTACCCTTAACGACTGGATCTCAGCTGAATATCAGCATGGACCAACGACTCATATTTTTTGTTTTTTTTTTGGGACAATCACACCACACTATTCCCAAACCACTGCAACTCTTGTAAGCCAGAATCAACAGTGGCGACCACCAGAAAAGCGCCGAGGCAATGAAACTCGACGAAGTCCTGGAGAATGAATTCAACGACTCATTTATTTTTATTAGCATATACACACGTATTATTATTAGCCTGTGTTGTCCCACCGCAAGGCAAAAGCCTACATTCCCTCCCTCCACTTCGCCCGGTCTATTGCGATCGCGGACCAATCTTTTAAAAAGGAGTCTAGGTCATCCCGCCATTTCTTTCTGGGCCTGCCGCGTTGTCGTTTTCTGCTGTTTGGGATCCACTGACTGGTTGTCTTCGTCCATTGCTGCTTCGGCATATGGCACATGTGGCCAGCCCAGTTCCTGCTCCTGTTCTTGTTTGGCCAGCGTTCGTAAACACTATACCTACTTCGTTCCAGAATACAAATAGCAGCCTATTTGCGTTCTGGAATGAAGTATAGTGTATTATTGGAAATTAAGGACATTACAAGGCACCGAGGAGTCTGGGTCTAACAGGCTTTGATAGAGGGAGTTCCAGTAGGGTGGTCATTTAATCGGTAACGGGGTTCCAAGTGCTGATGGTGATCATGATTCTAGTGAGGTAAAAGCCAACACTTCCTGGTTGCCTTTTGATGGTTGCACCCATAAACAAAACAAAAAAAAAAGTTTCTGTTATGGATGGTTATGCATAGACCCACAGGGACGGCCAATAACCTCAATAGAAACCGGCGAAAACTGATATTCTATTACTAGACCAATTGTCAGATATTTAGGTTGCCGACTACTGTTACGTTTTTATAGGCGTTTTCCGCTCAGTGCTGTTATTGTAACTAGCTAAAACATCTAAATTTAACATGTACTGACTTACTGTTTACACACCCGATTCCCACATACTGCGTCTGCGCGTTGTACCGTAACGCGATACAGATCATACGCACACACGCACGAACATACAAACCGACATACATACACCACACCACGCGTGCTATACGGCCAGGGAATCGTCAATCGTACCTGTGATCGTACGCAACATTCTCTATGCATAGCTGATGCTGATTGACTGAGCGTGGACGAGTCATGAGTGGACAGCGTGAAGAAGAATAGAATTTAAACCTCCAGCAAAGTTTTGTTTATCTCTAGTTGAAACTACCGTATGGGACTGTTTACTATACCTACAGCCTTGTTGTATCTACGTGTTGCAACGTCTGAACCGACCAGCTAAATGTATCCAAGCCCATAAGTTTGGCTACATAATTATGATCATACAATCATGAACCTCTTAATACTCTAGAAAACCTTTGATGTGCAAAAACATCATCCGACGAGAATGGTTACCTAATGCTTAGTAATTCCGGCAGTGGGTAGGAATGATTATTAAAATCAGTGCCGTTGTTGTGTTTAATAATGACTAGCGGCCGCCTCGCAGTTTCACCCGCATAGTTCCCGTTCCCATGGGAATACAGGGATAAAAAGTAGCCTTTGTCACCCGGGGATAGTGTAGCTAACTAACGGAGAAAGAATTTTTCAAATCGGTTCAGTAGTTTTTAAGTTTATCCGTTACATACAAAACTTTCCTCTTTATAATATTAGTATAGATGAAGTCGCTTTTCGCTCGTGGCTTACACAGTACTCAACTGTAGCGGAACGTAGCAATATTAGCGGGTGTCGTTATCAAAGAGTAGACAACTAACTGACTGCCTTACTGTCAACACTTGCTACAACGAGACTTAATAACCAGCGGCGAGAAGTATCAACTGCAGAGTGTAGACCACGCATTTTCAAAATGGTCCAGCTGGAAATGGGGAATTAAGAGAAACAAAATTAGGGGTGCTTTAGGGGTAAATAGGGGCGACCCCGTTCCGAAGGCAGTTGGTGCCAAATTTAGCTTGCTTAGCTAGTTTTTAGGGTTCCGTTGTCTACAAGGAACCCTTATAGTTTCGCCATGCCCGTCCGTCCGCAGCTTAGCTCAGTCTCTTAGTACTAGAAAGGTATAATTTAGCATGTATATACTTATTAATCACGCAGGCAAAGTGGTAAAATAAAATCATGCAATAAATATGTAGCTGTTTCTACGGATCCCTCGGTGCGCGAGTCCGATTCGCACTTGGCCGGTTTTTTTTAAAATTAATGATAGGCTCGTGCTTGACCACTATCGCACCTGATGGTAAGCGATGATCTGGTCGACGGTGACGCTTCCCTTGCCTTAAGTTACCTAATCACTCTTGACTTAAAGACCCCTAGGTTGTATTTTTGCTTTCTATTCTTCATTACTTCTCTCGTTTTGTGTAAAAAGAAACTTGAAAAAAATTAAAAAGACATATAACGATTTATGTGGAAAAAAATACATTAGAACAGCATGGCACCAAAACAGAAAAAAATCGACAAGGGGTCCGGACAGGAGCAGAACAAAAAAGTTCGATGAGCGCTGGTGGAGACAGAACCCTTTAATCAAAATCAAAACTCAACTAAACCGTATATAGGTACTTCGGAATTGTCAAACAAAAGATGGAACTAGTTGCACATTCGCAAGCGTGAGTAAGTCTCTATGGAGAAGAATGTGCAAGAAACTCCATGGACACTTTTTCCATCAGTTTTAATTACAATTATTTGGCTACATCATTCTTGTTGGAAGAACACATATTATATGTGAGAACGATGTGAAACGACGTGCACGTAAAAGCGTCTAGAGTAAAACAAACATTTCATAAATACAATAAGTAGGTAATTAACAAAAACAGGCCGAGGCAGCTTAGTTATGACCAATACCAACTGATGGCGCCCGTTCACGAACATGACGCATGGATTGGCACCACTCAGCTCAACCATCACGAAGGGAACCGAATGATCCAACACATGTGTCACCATCAGAGAGACATTACAGACACAGAGAATGACACTCTCAACTGCCAGGGCACACACAAGTCAACGAACGACATATCACACACATCACATTATCAGCCCATTCATCATCGGCCTCCTCTATGTGAGAGGGAATGGGCCGTAATCCACCACGCGGGCCCAGTGCGTTCTAGGACATGCCGGTTTTTGTTGTGCACATGTCATCATCATCTTCCTGCCCTTATCCCATGTTACTTGGGGTCGGCGCAACACGTTTGCTTCTTCCATACTGTCCTGTTTTTTATATCACTCTTCACACAGTCCATGCATCATTTTTGAACTTTCAAAGAGGAACACTTCCATCATACATGATATTTGCGTAACATAAACCGTTTACGCAGCGCACGCAACGGAAGCTCTCAAAAAGGAATAATAGTGCCCGTTTTTGCAACATTTTTCATTTAAGCTCCGCTCCTATCGGTCGTAGCGTGATGTTTATAGCCTAACCTTCCTTGATAAATGGACTATCCAAACCAAAAAGAATTTTCCAATTCCAACCAGTAATTCCTGAGAGTAGCACGTTTAAAAAAACAAACAAACTCTTCAGCTTTATAATATTATAAATATATGTATATAAGTATAGATATAATCCCCCAACTTATAATATGCCTGCCTGCATAGTGTGCGTTTAATTGACTGCCAGTTACTGTTCATACTACATCTCAGTGTCAGTCAGCAGTGAGAACTCTCAGCTGTAGACAACTCTATTTACTGGTTGTCAATAACTGTGTAAGTGTTTACACTACTTGTCTCGTGGCTAAATAATAACAGCCGCACGGGTCGATCATCAAGGTTAAACAACGCTTGACGAGGTCGGTCCGTGGATGAGTGAGCATTTCAACATACCGAGTTTCCTCCGTGCCTCGGAAAGCACGATAAGCCGTTGGTCCCGGCTGTCATTTGAAGATCTTTGACAGTCGTTACGGGTAGTCAGAAGCTTGAGATCTGACACCAGTCTTGCCAAGGGTTACCGTGTTACCCAGTTACTGGGTTGTGGAGGTCAGATAGGCAGTCGCTCCATGTAAAACACTGGTACTTAGCTGAATCCGGTAAGACTGGAAGCCGACCCCAATATAGTTGGGAAAAAGGCTAGGCAAGATGATGATGTTCACACTGCTTGTCTGAGTTTATTAATTTATGGACAGCAGTGGGAATAAAGTGATCAACGAAAGACAACTCTATTGGCATCCCGGAACTGTTCACACGTGGTTCACACTATGTATGGACACCAGTGGGAATTATTACAGTAATCATACTGGGTCAGGTGCAAATAGCGTTGTACCGTTGGATGTAGCATTGTATCTACACTTGATGATATTTTTTAGGGAAGCCTGCATTATCGGTCAAGAGTTGACGGGCGGTTTCGGCTTAACACCTTTTCTTCTACCTTTCTCCCTGTTGTCACGATATTATTCACTCCTTTTTCATGTCATCAATAATCATCAATACATATCAGCACATCCCATCATCAGCCTATTAATGTTCCCACTGCTGGGATACAGGCCTCCTCTCTGGAGAGGGAATGGGCCGTAATCCACCATGCGGTCCCAGTTCGGATTTTTGGTTCTAGGACATGCCGGTTTCCTCACGATGTTTTCCTTCACCGTTTTGAGAGCAGTGGTGATGAAATAATTTACACAAAGTAAAGCGCCTGCCTGGGCTCGAACCCACGACCTACAACTTTTAAGTCGCGGCTGATACCACTGGGCCACCAATGCTCTCACATATAATAAATCTGTAACTAATTAAAATAATTAAAAAAAAAAATTGCCAGGGTCTTAAAGGATAACCAACAGAACCCATTTCCAGCATTTTTGGAATTTCTCACAGATTCTGGTTTGGACAGATGCCTGTTACGGCAGATTCTTGATAAGACTGATATTATACAGTCATCTACTACTAGAAGTATTATTTAAGGATTATATACAAAAGTGTGCATTGATCGGAAAACTATTTGTTGCGGATAAAAGGTCCTACACACGACCTGATACGGTTTGTAGTATAAAATTAATATAACGAATCTGCCCAAACCAGAATCTGTCCTAAACCGAATAATCCTCTGTTTGTCTGTTTATTTGTGCACGCATCACGTAAAATGTACGAAATCAACGTAGATAACTTTTATACATAAAATAATGTGCATTACTTGAAGTATTACTTAGTTTTTGTTTCATCGCAATCGGTTCACCCTAAAAGTTAGATGCATTTAAAGTGTTCAAGAAGTAAAATGTCACAACACACGCAATTCAGATACTCGGACAGTTGAGCTCCATATTCGATAGATGGCGTTGTGCATTTGACGTCATTTTCTGAATGGGGGTATTAAGATAGGTAGGTACCTATCTTAATACCCCCATTCAGAAACTACATACTAGTCTAGGTACTCCGCGAAAGAATAACTCTAGAAAATTGGTAGGTAGGTAGGGTGGGTAGGTAAGTAGGGTTGGCAGTTGACGGGAGCGAAGCCGCGGGCACAGCTAGTTCCTCCTAAAATGAAACTATTTAATATGTGGCAAGTTACAATATTGCTCCTGTTGTTATTTGAATGTATCGAATAAGTTTCTAATTTTTCATTGCGCATCTAATATTATTCTATGACATTGTAATTTATGTCGTGTGCAGTTTTTGAAAATCATTAATCAACAGAATGTACCGTTCCTTCATGACGAAGCAAAAATATAAAAATAAACGATGACACGGGAAACGCAGTCTTTATTATTTCATAATTGTCAACTAGGCAAACTGCACAATCACGCAGTTTTCATTCGCTCACGTAATGTCCTACATGTTGATGTTTTTGACGAGAAAGATTGTGTAAGCATTATTTTCAGTGATGTGGTTTAGCTAATTACACTATGGCCTTAAAATCTTATTAAAATAAACCGGTCAAGAGCGAGTCGGGCTCGCGCACGAAGTGTTCCGTATCATTATCGCAAAAAACGGCAAAAAAATCACGTTTGTTATATGGGACCCCCACTTAAATATTTATTTTATTCTGTTTTTAGTATTTGTTGTTATAGCGGCAACAGAAATACATCATCTGTGAAAATTGCAACTGTCTAGCTATCACGGTTCATGACATGCAGGCTGGTGACAGACGGACAGACAGACCGCGGAGTCTTAGTAGTAGGGTCCCGTTTTTACCCTTTGGGAACCCTAAAAACGTTCTAACCTTGATTTGGTCCTAGGTTAAACACTGATAACTAGATTCTTAAGGCCGTGCACCACACTGGGTTATCTTACTAACTCTGAGTTAGTAGCTAACCCGGGCCCATTATGTATGTATGACATATTGTCAATTAAACCACGTGTTAGCAACTAACTCTTAGTTAAGTTTTTGGTGGGCCTTATTCATTCTTTTCTATGCAAAATTTTAAATTCAGAATCTGCTAATCAATGTTTAACCTAATCGGAATTAATTATGTTTAGCGCGACGAGAGTTTCCATAAATAAGGCTGTTCAATAACAGTGTTAATGGATTTTTAAAGACCGTCTTATGTAACCATACAACCAGTTTCTAATTTTACCGCACAATTTATAACTACATGTCACTGTATAAATGCGTTCAGATTGCAATAAATTAATTACTTAAATTGTAATGTAATCGCTGCATTCCACACCCATCCGATAGCGATGTAAAAGCTTTCTTATCGTTGATCGACAACACGATAGTGCGCAGACGACGGCGACGCGTGACGTCACAGAATCGTTTACATTCAAACGTGTTCCATCTTCTAATGCTCAGTCAATAATCACGTATTTACATAACATATTATTTGCTCACACCTCGACGGACTGACTGCAACAAAACTACTAGGTTAGCCATCCGACAACTAGCAGTAGTAGGGTGTTAGTAGGACCCAACTATCACCAAGTACGATGTGCAAATTGAAATGGGTTCTTCTGCTCCACAACCCACAGTGGATTGCAAGTTAGGCTCAACTTATTTAGGCCATTGGCACTCTTTTGATTCAATTACGATTCGTTGTAATTTTTCAATGGTTACTCAGGCAAGCAGTAGACATCTATTAGCAGAGATAATGCAGATTTCACAAGACCTAGGATTGCATAGGTTCTAAGATTTATTCCTAGACTAACTTTTGCCAGTCGAAAATTATCCCGAGGGAACATATGCCCGGGATAAAATTATCCTATGTGCTATTCCCTATGTCTATAATCTATCACTGTGCCAAATTTCATCTAGATCCATTCAGCCGTTTTAGCGTGAAGAAGTAACAAATACACTCACAAACTTTCGCCATAATACTCTTTATACTCTTTTGGGTCTACGTCGAGCTGGAGCCTACATTCAGCTTGTTATGCTGTCCGTACACTCAATATACATACATTTGCCTGCGCGTGCGCTTCAGATTTACATCGAAGTTTATCTGCCGGCCCGAGATTATTGAATTAGTTCATCGCCCTCGCGACCGCCATGTTTGTGTTCAGCTTCGAACCTAGGAATGTCATGTTTTGAATTCGACTGATGTTTCTTAATCTTATCCTTAACAGATATGTTTGAATCTAGGTCTCTAGAAATCTGTCTGTCGTTTTATTTCCGCCTTGTATTAGGCACTTCTTTCCATGGTTGGCGATGAAAGTTTTCGGGGTGGTAAAAGTTCAATGCAGCTATTTTTGCATGGCCCGTTTATGCTTTGGACAAAGGCTGCAATAGGTTTAGTTTTCCGTGACGATATCATCTACCCATATTCAGCCCAACGACTGCATTCCTTCTCATGCTGGCTGCAAGCTTGTGTACTTGTATTTGTGTACTTATCGCTTGTGACTGGCATTTTCAATGTTAGCCTTAAAATTTTCAGCGCAAGCGATTGGCGATTATTACCTATACGACTTTGGTTGGCTAGTCAATTAATTTAGTCAGTAAATATCTTATTTTTTTCCGTTGTTGGGGCTAACGGAAGACTTCATATCATCGCTCTGTTTGCTTATCGCATTCTTACGAGTATATGATCACTAAAATTCATCATCATCATTTCAGCCAAAAGACGTCCACTGCTGGACATAGGCCTCCCCTAAGCGTCGCCACACTGATCGGTCCTGTGCGTTTTGCATCCACCGGGCACCCGCAGTCTTGACCAGGTCGTCGCTCCACCTAGAGAGAGGCCTTCCAACGCTGCGTCATCCGGTACGCGGTCGCCGACTTTTCACTAGTATTATCTATACTATACTATAATATAATATTATAATGAGGAATGATTTTTTTGTTTGTTTGTTTGTACCAAATAGGCTCCGAAACTACTGGACTGATTTGAAAAATTCTTTCACCAATAGAAAGCTACATTATTCCTGAGTGACATAGGCTATTTTTTATTCCCGAAAATGAGACCTGTGGGGTGGTCCACGGGAGCGAAGCCTCGGGGAACAGCTAGTTAAATATTATAAATAACAAATTGTATCTACTACTTATGGACTATTATCTTTCATATGGAATTCAATTGATACCGTATCGACTATCTAAATTAATGATATACCTATGTGTGATATAAATGAATTGATCTCAATCATCGGAAATACCGCGTCGTCTGATACGACTCAGAAAGTAAATCCCCGACCACATCCAGTCGATATCGTATTTAAAACCAGTTGGTGCACTCTTAACGAGGTAGGTACAATATTGTTTTAATGACCTAAGCGGTTATGGTTATTCTTATTCTTTAAACAGGTGTCTTCTCTGGATAAATCGCGTTTTAAAGATGATAAAAGTATTATGAATCGAGGAGCTCGTTGCTAAATAATAACAGCCGCACTGGTCGATCATCAAGGTTAAGCAACGCTTGACGAGGTCGGTCCGTGGATGGGTGACCATTTCAACATACCGAGTTTCCTCCGTGCCTCGGAAAGCACGTTAAGCCGTTGGTCCCGGCTGTCATTTGAATTAAGATCTTTGACAGTCGTTACGGGTAGTCAGAAGCTTGAGATCTGACACCAGTCTTGCCAAGGGGTACCGTGTTACCCAGTTACTGGGTTGTGGAGGTCAAATAGGCAGTCGCTCCATGTAAAATACTGGTACTCAGCTGAATCCGGTAAGACTGGAAGCCGACCCAAGTATAGTTTTTTTTTTAGGGTTCCGTACCCAAAGGGTAAAAACAGGACCCTATTACTAAGACTCCGCGATCCGTCTGTCTGTCTGTCTGTCTGTCCGTCTGTCACCAGGCTGTATCTCATGAACCGTGATAGCTAGACAGTTGAAATTTTCACAGATGATGTATTTCTGTTGCCGCTATAACAACAAATACTAAAAACGGAATAAAATAAATATTTAAGTGGAGCTCCCATAAAACAAACGAGTTTTTTTGCCGTTTTTTGCGATAATGGTACGTAACCCTTCGTGCGCGAGTCCGACTCGCACTTGGCCGGTTTTTTTATTATTATAGTTGGGTAAAGGCTGGGCAGATTGAAGAGTTTTATGAATAGATAGGCTAAAAACTCAATTTTTAATACCTATAAATCAAAATCAAATATTTTTATTTTACATAGGCCTACATGGGCACTTATAAAACGTCGACAAATGGTGCACCTGTATACCTACTTCTGAATAGTAGTTACACATATGCAAAATTTCAATATGTATTTAGTAAATATACTATTGTTAGTACATTAACTGACGTTAAAATAGGCCCTCATGTCTTCAATACAGCTTTGTGAATAAAATAGCATTCGAAATTTAAATTATGTAGTTTCTGCCTGAACGGCCTGTAGTATTTTTCAAGTAGTTCTATCTCAACTCCGTAGAAACACAGATTACCTATAATCATTGAAGAACATAGACAATGTCATACCGAGGACAGCTCAGGGCGGGCCCATCCCTGACCCATTTCGACCCCTACGTCATACAGCCGTCACTATAATATAGACGAAGATTTAATGCTGTTGACTTATTTTATAGAGGGAAGACAAGACATTAGGGTGTCATAGCGTTAAATGGAACGTCATTATGGGTGGTGAATGAATAGGAGACTTTAATTGGCAATTAACTTTATGTCTTTTACAAGATCAACTTTGAGCCTTTTCTTTATAACTATGAAACTCTATGTTGCAGTTAGAACCACACAGAAAATTCAGATACAGTACACTCGGTATACCTTCTTCATTAGCCTATTAATGTTCCCACTGCTGGGACACAGACCTCCTCTCTGTGAGAGGGAATGGGCCGTAATCCACCACGCGGGTCCAGTGCGGATTGGTGGATGTCACATGTCTTCGAATTTTTGGTTCTAGGACATGCCGGTTTCCTCACGATGTTTTCTTTCACCGTTTTGAGAGCAGTGGTGATGAAATAATATACACAAAGTAAAGCGACTGCCTGGGCTCGAACGCACGACCAACAACTTGTAAGTCGCGGCCGATACCACTGGGCCACCACTGCTCTGGTATACCTAGTGACACCCAAATCCGGAGTAACTGTTAAATTTAATTAAGGAAAAACCAAGTGAAGCCGCGGAAAAGTAAGTGCTCAAAAGAGTCCATTCACAGTTTTTCGCAACCAGCCGTAAGACGTCACCGCGAACTTCACACAATTAGAAAACTGTTAATAATTCCTAGAGGCGGAGCAGCGGGAAAAACAAACAGTGTCGAACCGATACGACACGGCGCGAACTGGTATGACACGCCCTTAATCGAATCTGCATTATGCTGATGTTCAGCGGTCATTCGACACCAATTTTCACCAATTGTGCTCACAAATCTTGCATAGTATCACCCTGCTCAACGTAGCTTGCTTGCGTGTCCTGGTAGCATATGCTCCTGGATCAACGCATCACGTTTTCTTCTTCCATTCCGTACGTCAACCACTAAGGCTTAGCACGCACTGCGATTTTTATTCGCGCGAATTTTTTCCGCACATTCTGCGACCTTTGGAATTGTATGAAGCAGCACGCATTGCGGAAAAAAAATCGCGCGGAAATAATATCGCAAGAAATCCGTGTTTTGCCACAGAATCCACCGCACCGCGGCGCGGATTAAATTAGCGCAAATATTTTGAACTCTATGAACAGGAGACAAAAATCGCACGAAATTTTATCCGCAGTGCGTGTTAGTCAAATTCAGTACGCGGAAAAAAAAAACGCAGTGCGTGTTAAGGCTAAGCTGAAGCTATCTCCGACTCCCTTTTCTTTTATAACATTTTTCATACTAAACAACTATATTTTCTTTAGCCTTCCCCATCCCCGCATCCACAATAATCGTGTTTATGGCGACCAGATCTGAAAAAAAGTTCTATATTAGGTTAGAGTAGAAGTTTTTTTGCACAAAACACATATTGAACATTTTATTCCGAAATTCTTCCTTTTGTTTTATATTACGAAAATACGAACTAATCGTAGAGCAATATTCTAAAACCACTAGAATGTGAAGTGCCGTAGCAAACAACATGTATACCTGGAACTAAACGATTGGATTAGCTCGGTAGGCCGGTGTTATTGAGTTATTTTTAAGTGCATGACGTATACATAGCAGTTTTATAATTTCTGATAGTAAAATTTTAAAAGGAAAATCAGCAGCTCATTTTTTGCTTCTGAATAACGTGACCATAGGATTTGGTCAGCCTCTTATGTAAGTATCTACGTACATAATTGCTGCAAGTCTATACTTTACGCTTGATACTATGAACATAAGGTTCTTCAAATCAACTCCTTCTTCATCATCTACTTACCTAAAAACATATTTACTCATAGCTTCGTCTTAAAGAATATTTAGAAACAAAAACCGAAACCTTGTCGTCCCCACATTCCTGACACGTGTTCCTATCTGAATAATGCATGTGGTTCAACCCCATTGTCTGACTGTACACATGTACACATGCACCGCTAACACAGAACCTCTCTCGACACAGTCGGGTAACCGCCACCACTTGTTTCTACAAAGGATAGCTACTAGACAAATAGCATCAATTTGTCAAGTCTTTGGTTAGTATAAGAATGACAGTGGCCAAGATATTTAAAATTGTTGCATAAAAGATGGATAAAGCCGGACGATCCATCTCGTCCGGCTTTATCCATCTTTTATGCAACAAGATTTATAATTGCAAACATTAGTTTAGGTACTTCATTGATTACTTAAGTAAGTACCTATAGGCAAGTAAATTCTAATTTTGTCAATTAGTTCCAACTTTGTTAGTTCTAAATTGATAAGAAAGATTACATATTTCATTGGAATACCGTCATATTGCGTTACCGACAATATGCCAATTACGGTCACTCATTGCTGAGTAGGTTTTCCAGCAGCCTAATTGCCTAAGTGACTTCGGCAAGGCAAAGGGAACACTCCATGAAATAGTATGACACATTCCCATACATATTTCGCGTACATAATTTAGAAAGGGTGCGTCCTGCACCCTACGAGTTGAATTCACATATCCTTTCCATAACCTATCCCTTTTCGAGATTGTATTACGCAATACGAAAGACCCTTACCTATAGGTACGTGTTCTTTGCCAAATTTACTTATGCAATTAGGCTGCAGGACTATTTTCAGTTTGACATACAGTCATACTGGGTCTAGAGTAGCCCATAAACCCAAATGACTGTTTCTATCCCAAAACTATTCCGACGAAAAGTTCGAGATCGGCCACGGGGGCGTGACGACTCAGTCACCAGCGTGACACACATTGTCATGTTAATGCGTGACACAGTCGGCAGCGTGGCGCTGTCACACATCGTTATGTGTCCAAATTATCCGGAACTAACCACCCATCCATCCGGCGTGGAAGACATGCAGCTAATCTTTATTTATTAAACATTGATTATATAAGCAGGAGAAGGTCAAAGAATCAATGGATGAACTGTGTGAAAGATGAAATGTCTACAAAGGACCTGAGACTGATGATAAGTAATTGAGAAGTATGGCAGAAGAAATGGGAAAAAATCAATCAATCAAAATCTGTACGTGCTACATCGTCGACCACATCATCGCAGGTGAGATAGTGGTCAAACGCAAGCCTATCAAGCATAAAAGATATGTATGTCGTATTGACCCCTAATACAATGGGATAAGGCCAGAGATGATGATTTTATCTAGAATTGCCATGATTCACTTAGCTGCACCTAAATCTGCATATGCAAACATTATCCTGCTCCTTTTCAATCGGCTAAAACTCTACAATAATACAAAACCCTACAAAGCCAAAAATAACTTTTTTTTGGAAGTTGATCTCTATGGTACATTTTTTTTCGTTTTTGACACTGAATGCCGATAAGAATAGTAGTTTATGACACTGTTGCATAATAAGGGGTATTAAAACATGAGTGTGAGTTTAAAAACCGAGCCGTAGGCGAGGTTTTTAATAGTATTCACACGAATGTTTTAATACCTAGTTATGTGCAGTTTCATACACTACTTTATCTACACTCATACATTTTGGGATTGAACCTACTCAATCTTTTTTTTTGCATTTTTCATGCCATAAAGTCGTGATAAATGCATCATATAATAATCTCGACTTTGCTGGTGATTATGAGTATTTTCCTTCGCCGCATATAAACTATTTGGCGGCGTAAATTTTTCTTCACATTCACTAATATTTTTTATATTCATTTTAAGCAAGAATTTAAAAAAATCATGAAATTCAGTTCAGCGAAACCTGCAAAACGTATGAATGGCGCCAAAACCTAGCACATCACCGCATTATCCGCGCATGCGCTAAGGCTTAGCACACTTTTTTTTTATTAGGTACTATAAAATGGCTTTTCAAAAAAATCTAATAATTGATGGAATCTCCTTAGTGATTAACTTCTTGGATTTGTCCTGTATCGTAATAGAAAAAAAGTTATTTTAAGATGCAGTTGTTTGAAAATCGAAGGAAAATGTTGCACTATAATGGTTTTTTTTTTAATTTTACCTATCCACGAATACAAAGTACGTGTTTATGCAATATTTTTTGAATTCATATTTGGAACATTACGTTGTGAGTGTAGATAATAGTTATTTATGCTACAAGTGCGGGAAGTAGGTGATTCCCGATGAGTGGCATTTTTATTCACGAGCGAGCGAAGCGAGTGAGTGGATAAATCGACACGAGTCGGAAATCATCTTACGCACGTGTATCATACAACATTTTACTATGCATTGTGCGAGGAAATAAAAAAATATATCTGAACCAAGCAAGAAATTAATAAAATGGCGCTTATTCAAGGGCGCTCAGCATAACCACAGATTAACTAATAGTTCATAGTTCTACTGCGCATGTGCAATATCTGTCACGTCATAACGCAAAAAGGCACGAGCAAAATATTAATTCTGCCAAACATATTTAATGAATAATTAAAATTAATTTATTGATCAAAATCTAAATCTAGAGTAATTAAAAACGCCTTAAATGACGTTTTAGTTTTGTTTTACTTTTTATATGAATGATAATCTGTACTTAACTAATTTTAAAACTTTTCTCAAATAATAAAAACTCTATGCGGCGGGCTGACGTTGGAGTTAAAAATTAAAAAAGTACAGAAAAGTAAAAAGCACTAGTAAAAAAAAGTGACACTTTGCGCACAGTTTGGCTGCTTGGAAAACGCTCTTTTCGAGGACATGCATTGTAAAGTAATTTTTCGCTTTGCAGTCAATGATATTCTAATAAACAGATACGTACACGTGAACGTGATACACTCACAAAACAACCGAAAAAATTGTTCCGCAAAGCAGCGGCAGCACAGATACCTACACACTTCTGGTATGAGATACCTTCTGTTTTATGTACTTTGGTATCATAATTGGCACATTTTCTAAATACACACGATGGCATTTTTTAAATTTTGTTTTTGTTTCAACGAAGCCTATCGCTCTTCACCAAGGGTGACATAGACTAAAGACCCCAATTAGGACCTATTCGAGTCTTCACAATGCACACGCTCATAAAATATCTGTATACTAGAATATCATTGTTTGCAGTGCTTTGTTTTGAAAGACGGTTTAAATTTTTTGTTTATAAGATTTTTTTATTTTTCTCTTTTTAATTTTGATAACTTATATTACCATGAACATACGCAGTTCAGATAATATAAGTTATCAAAATCAGCTCGTCAGATCTCGAACAAAATTTAAATGGGACCACAATGAGATGCACCAGCTTTCGAATAAAAAAACCCGACGCTTAAAAAGCACGAAGAAAACCATGCTGTGCAGTCGGAGGATATATATTCGCGTGCTGGCTGACCAAAACCAGATGTATCCTGCGACTGTACAGCATGATTTTCTTCTTGTTTACGTCTTTTTAGTTTGCTTTTTAAGCAGTCGGGTATTTTGATTTTTGAATTAATCTTTTTTATTTATAACTTTTTAGTTAACATTTTTTATTAGTTACATTTAAACATATAGTTTTTGAAATTACCTCTTAAAATTACACTTTATTTTGATACACCACATGATAAGTTTGGAAGAAAAAAAAGATTTGGGGCCCCACAATATGGCGCTTAAAAGCCGCTATTTTTCTATTTTCCAATTTTAAGAGCCTGAAACCTGGTGTTTTGTGATTACGTAAAAACGTGTGTTAGGAACTCATTACTATTACTATGTGACGCAAAAAGTTGCATTAAAAGATTTATCATATATCTTGAGAAATTTTCTCTAAAAAGTAGCTATTTTCTGTTTTTAGCTCGTGATACTTGTAGGGACTCTGTAGCCAGTGAAACTCGCAAGGTGATGACGAATCGATTGCCGTAAGAATCATCAAAATCGGCCAACGCGTTTGGTCTCTAGAACGCCACATAGGAACAAACATACATACATAGACTAATATATTACATTACATATACTGATATATTACATACATTACCCTCCTCCGGCAGTCGGGTAAAAAGGAACAATCAATATCGTTTCATAATTGGCGTAACAAACATTCAAAAACATTCGTCGAATTGAGAAACTCATCCTTTTTGAAGTCGATTGAAAACTTGAAAATATCTTATAACCAAAACGACCTTCCTTCCTTCCTAGATATCATAATACTAACATTCTTGCATAATTACTAAATGTTGTTATTGAATACTATGCGCATTGAAAACCGATGATTAGTTATAGGGAAAGCGACATGTTTGTTGTACTTACTTTTAAAGTGAGTGTACACGCATAACTTTAGCAGTAGAATTGCTTATTCACCAAAATTATATATATCTGGGTACTTACCTATTTTTATAAGCTTTACATTATCTTGTTTTCGTATGTGTGTCTGTAACTTAGTCTGGCGATTACTCCACTGTTTGACGGTGTACGTTCAAAATAAAAAATGATATCAATTTGTCTCATCATTATCTAGCCCTGTATGGAATCCAAAAAAGTAAAAAAAACAATATGTCAAACTGTCACATACACACACTCACACCATACACACACTCACTCACATAGAATAAGAACTACCGAAAGTTATCCTAAGAATATTGTAAGCCTACTGCAGCGACATTCAAACTAAATTATTCGTATTTTATTATGTCATCCTTCCTGCGACTGAACACTTTGTTTCCCATAATACAAGCTCAAGCTTAGCTTGGGCAGTGGTGTCTCATCCCATACAAAGAAACCGTGCTGACGTTCTATACTGATTATTCTGATTATTTTTTGTACATCGATCGCATTCGGTACCGTTCCGTTCCACGGATATTGATGGTGATCGCCGTAGAACGGAACCAAACGCGATCGATTTACAAAAAAATAATAGATATAATCAGGTGAAAAACGCTATGTTACGTCGGCACGGTTTCTTTGTATGGGATGAGGTATCTGTATGCTAGTATTATATTATCTGTGGCTTTGGAATCAGTAGCAGTACCTTTTGTGTAATACACTAATACGATGCATATGTTAGTTTAAGATAAGATAGATAAGTGTATTTATTAACTGGCAACAATAAAGATATTTTTTTTTTTTATAAACTGTATGCTGTTTGTGTACCTATAACAAAGCTAATTGATTGCAGCATACCTCCTAACTAGGCTGCCTCACTAACCATTTGATAAGGAAATTCAATTCCACTGTACACAGTCTGAACCGTTTTGCACATGGTAAGAGTTCGTACAATCTGCAATCGGACACACACGATTAACGTTCCCAAACATTGGCAACAATCAAGAACGGAATCCATTGCACCATTCATATGAAAGACATCGAGAAGAATCCTAAGTAAAGAAGCAATGAATGTAGCTTTGCTCTTTGACTTCGCTACGGTTCATAACAATTTTGAATGTAAAGTTATCCTTTTCCAGTTACCTATTGTTGTATCTTTCACGAACATTCGATATCTCTTGCTTTATGACAAATGGCCACGATGCGCCCGCGCCGCGATTTTCGATTTAGTATGGTCTAACAGTCAGACGAACAAACAAATAAACATATTACTTTGTTACACTTTCACTTTATGCCTCGTGCCGGACAAATAGATGATGATTCAGTTTTTAACGAAGTTGTGTAATAATTGGCCAGACGATGTATCTTGAAGCCAGCCTGGCTTAATGATACATCAACGGTTCCCATGAATACATAGACCCTGAATGGTCTATCAACACCCTTATTACAGGGGCTTGTGGCCAAAATTGAAAGTGTTGACAAAGGAAAAGATCACATCATAGATCTCATCATCATCTCATCTCTATGCACATAGCTTTTGGTTCATAAGGATTTTCAATAGTATTTACCTTCTTGACGAGCCAATAGTTTATTCTTTAGATAGTTTGGGTCCGGTTGTGCACGTTAATTGCAGCGTTGGTGGCACTCCAACCTTTCATTACGTGTGGCTCGTGTTCTGAACAGTGCCACCTCACTAACCATTATCTTCCTTGAAAGGTGGTCAAGACGACACTGAAGCAAGATACTCGTACGAAGCTCTAGCTAGACAAGTGTCATTCCACGTCAGTGATGGCGATTGTTGGACTCTAGACAAGTGCATTCTATCGTCGAAAGCGTGGCGATAGCGATTGTCAAAAACGCAAAATTGTATGGGATGGACAAGCGAAATCGAAAAATCACGTGGTCAATCCCTGACATTTTGTGATTTGTCGCTATAGCCTTCGCTGACATCGAATGCAACTGCAAGCTGAATTGCCAAATACATAAATATGGGATATGATGTGTCTCCATATTCTAAATTTTTAACATCTACATCATTCATGCATATGCATAAACGGCAGTTTCGATTATTATTTTTATAATAAAATTTGCATTGATTAATCTATTAACCTTAAAAGTTAATTGATTTCAAATCCATTTAAACTGACCTTTCAACAGATGTGCAGTTGAGTAATCTCAATGCAACAGTTTTCGACACCCTACTTTAGGCCTTAGCATTCAAGTTTGCTAGGAAGAAACGTGATAAAAACGGCAGTCAAACTTAAGGATACACTAATCGAAAATTCTTCCATACAAACGTAGTCTAGGGATTATTCCACTGTTTGACTATGTACGTTCTAAATAAAAAGTGATATCAATTTGTCTCATCATTATCTAGCCCTGTATGGAAGCAAAAAAGTAAAAAAAGAAAATATTTGAAAGTTATGAGCGTCGAAAGTTCCACATTTCGACACTAATTTTAACGCATTTTTGGGCGTTAACCAACTGCAAATAATTTATTAATGTGTTTCTTTTATGTAGGTAGAAAACAGATTTTAGATCTTTTCCTTTACTTGTGTTAGAAGACATTGCTTCTTGCTATTTTCAGATTTCTTGGTCAACGGGAAGTACCCTTTAGGTTTTGATTCCCTTGCGATGCCTCAAAAATTCGACAAAAACGGCCGTAACTTTTTTATTTTTACAGTTGCAAGAGATTGAATATTAATTTCAACTTGTTAACTCCAGAAGTTCCAAAGAATTTGAGGGGTGGCTTTAGAGGCGCCACGGCGTCCTTACCTTCCGCCTGACGCAGGTCCTCACCGGTCACGGCTGTTTTGGGAGGTTCCTGTTCAGAATAAGGTGGGAGGAAACGCACGGGTGTCACCATTGTGTGGATCGCCCGGAGGAAATGGTAGAGCATACGGTAGAGGTCTGCCCTGCTTGGGCGTGGGCGGAGCAACGCCGTGTTCTCGTGGAGGCGATCGGCGGTGGCGACTTCTCGAGTCCGGCCCTAGTTCAGGCCATGGTACGGGGCGAGAGGGAATGGGAAGCTGCCGCTTCCTTCTGCGAAGCAGTAATGCTCGCGAAGGAGGAGGCGGAACGCGTGAGGGAGACGCAATGGAGACGTCTTCACGCCACAAGCTGCCACAGGAGACGCCCTGGGCGTCGGAAGTCGCAAACCGATTTCCGGCCACCGTAGACTCGGGCTTGCGGACGGTGAGTAATGGGTAGCTCTTCGTCCGATAAGGATCAGACCCGAGTCGACGTAGTGTTCCACGCGCGCCTCAAAAAGATGTCAGCAAAAACTGACGGGGTCCGCTAGGACCGATGCCTGTCCCGATAAATTTGAAAGAGTTACCGCGGCCCTGACACAAGTAACTGAAGGAACACACACGAGTGGTTTGAGTCAGTAAAAGTCTGACACCCAGAGCGGGAGAAGTCATTGAAAGAATAAAAAAAAGGCGTTCCAAAGAAAACACACGGACAGACAGACAGAAAGACAACGTCGTAATCCTATAAGGGTTCCTTTTTTCTCCTTTTGAGGAACGGAATTACGGAACCCTAAAAATATTAAAATTCAAATGAATCCTAAAACAAATGATCAGAATCATCAGGCTACCTACAAAAAAGGAACAAACATACAGGTATTCTGAACATGCGTGTCTAATTGTCTATTAAGCCGATGTAACTATTACTAATTGTATAATTGTTGTTCTCAGACTGGCTCTCTGACCCCATCGTCACTTAAAACTGCTTCCACTATGAACTCCTTAATCGTCCCGTGCATAATTAGTTATAGTTGAATGTCGGTATTTTATGGTGTAGTTACAATAAAGCATAATTATAATCTATACTAATATTGTAAAGCTGAAGAGTTTGTTTGTTTGAACGCTCTAATCTCAGGAACTACTGATTGGAATTGAAAAAATATTTTTTATGTTGTATAGTCCATTTAACATCACGCTACGACCAATAGGAGCGGAACATAAATGAAAAATGTTGCAAAAACGGGAAAAAATATTCCTTTATGAGAGTTGTGTGCGTTGCGTAAGCGATTAAAGTTACGCAACATTCATATGTATGTAGGGTAGGGTAGGTAGGTAGCCAGTTGACGGGAGCGAAGCTGCGTGGGACAGCTAGTAGTTCATAATTTATTAAGATTTTTTCTAAGAAAGTGTTATATCTTTAAAAGTCTTTTAAATAACTGTCTTATTGTTCTGACTTTGCAGGTAAGAGATTATGAGTAATTGCCTTCGCCGCATATCAAATATTTGGCGGAGTCAAATTTTCTTCACATTCAGTAATATCAGACATTTTAAGCAAGAATTAAAAAAAACTCATGAAATTCAGTACAGCGAAACCTGCAAAACAAAACGTATGAATGGCGCCAAAACCCATCAGCCATCACATCACCGCATTATCCGCGCATGCGCTAAGGCCTAGCACACGCACTGCGATATTTAGTCGCGAGATTTTTTTCCGCCCATTCTGCGACCTATGGAATTGTATGAATCTGCTCGCATTGCGGTAAAAAAATCGTGCGAAAATAATACCGCATGAAAGCCGTGTTTTGCAACAGAATCCACTGCATCGCGGCGCAAATTTAATTCGCGCGAATATTTTGAGTTCTTTGAACAGGTAGAAAGAGACAAAATTCGCGCGAATAAAAATCGCAGTGCGTGCTAAGCCTAAAGCAGGCATTGTCACAGACAATTTAAAATTGGAAACAAATCTTTTTGTAATATGTACTAAAATGGCATTACAAAAAAAATATTTATGGCAACTCCTTAGTGATTAACTTCTTGGATTTGTCCTGTATCGTAATAGAAAAAAAAGTCTTTTAAATAACTGTCTTATTGTTCTAGTGGCCGCAGTCCGATTCCCTAGCAGTCCGGGCAAAGATTTTTCAACAGATTTTCCGTGCCAACCCTCAGGGCTTTATTACATGGGATTTAAGCTCTCACTCACACACACTGTCGGTATAAAAACGCCTCATTTCCTTCCACTTCTCGGTTCAAAAGCGAGACGTTTCTCAAAGATGTCACACACGGTAACACGCCACTTTTGATTGTTATCTCTGTTATGAGATGATCCGGTGCAGCGAGTCAGTGACCCGCCACCGCCAGGCACAATTAGGAGCGTTGCGTAAAGTGCAGCGAGAAGCCGGAAGCATGCGGACGCTTAGTATAATGCAATCCCACGTGCGTGGATTGTGGACACACGGCAGATGTACACAGAAGGTTCACTTGTTCAATTTTCTTGCAACTATGGGCAATGATAAATCATTAGTCTAATGTCTTTTTTTATTATTATAGATAGGCGAACGGTTGGTGCAGTGGTTGAGCGATTGACTGCTGCGCTGCGTGTCGCGGGTTCGATTCCCGCACGGAACAAATATTTGTATGACCTATAGATAGTTGTTCCGGCTCTGGGTGTTTGTGTATGTGAGTTTATATGTTTGTAAACGCACCCACGATACAGGAAGTAATTCCTAGTGTGGGGCAACGTTTTTTTTTTAAAAAGGTAGGCTCGCGCTTGACCACTATCTCACCTGATGGTAAGCGATGATGTGGTCGACGGTGTAACATGCGTAGAAGTAACCTATTCACTCTTGACTTAAAGACCCCGAAGTTGTAGCTATCTGGAAACACAGACTCCGGCAGGGAATTCCACTCCTTAGCTGTACGTATAATGTAAGTAAGGCTAAGTTTTGAATTACCAAAACTGGCCATACCATGAATGTAAACGCTTGCCCAATTTTCATGCTTCTTTGTGTGATCAGCGATCTTAATAAGTAGACACTAGACAAGGAAGACAAATATTATGTAAAATCCATGGCCTGAAACTCAGCCTCTTCGTAGGGTACAAGAAAAGCTACAACATCTTGATAGCAAAAGAATCAATTGCCCACTCTGTTTTGTTTTCTGACCTTCTGATACTCGCTATTTTGTTCTGATTTACTACTGTTTGTGGGAAGAGATACGAGAGTTACGTAAAAGGTAGTTTTCGGTAAAATAATGAGCCGGAAAGGTCATCTCGATCATTTGCGGGCTGCGGCATCCGGAATTACCACATAATTGATTTTAAACATTGTTATCTGAAGAAAATTACTTGCAGACGAGAGACCTGTAATAAATGTTGCATAAACTCATCGCAACATGCAATCGCAAGGTGATCCATCAATAACTTAGTAGCATTAGATATTAATTTGCATGAATTATGCCTTAATTTAATTAAATGCTAATTAATGTTAAACGCATTAGTATGCGCTACTAAAAGCGCGTTATGCAACATAGGTATTCTGAAACTGACCAAAAGAAGCAAGCAGACATGCGGAGTTTCCGCATAGCTATCCTACATCCATGGCAAATGGTAATACAGGCAGCATGTAATACCAGTAATACCACATATTATGGTAAAACTTCCCTTATGAGGGGCATGCACCTGTTGTTCACTAAGCCTAAGCTTAACATAATAGGAAACGCTCGCTATTAAGCAATTAAATACACTTAAATTGAAACAGAGTTCTCCTGAACTGTTTTCTCTAAACTGAAACTATTATTGAAAATTAGGACACAATAGTTACCTATTTATGCTACAAGTGCGGAAAGTAGGTGATTTCCGATGAGCGGTTTTTATTTTTATTCACGAGCGAGCGAAGCGAGTGAGTGGATAAATCAACACGATTCGGAAATCATCTTACGCACGTGTATCATACAACATTTTACTATGCATTGTGCGAGGAAATAAAAACATATCTGAACCAAACAAGAAATTAATAAAATGGCGCTTATTCAAGGGCGCTCAGCATATCCACAGATTAACTAATAGTTCTTAGTTCCTCGGGCATATCTACTGCGCATGTGCAAATAGCTGTCACGTCGTAACGCAAAAGGGCACGAGCAAAATATTAATTCTGCCAAACATATTTGATGAATATTTAAAATTAATTTATTGATCAATATCTAAATCTAGAGTAATTAAAAACGCCTTAAATGAAGTATTAGTTTTGTTTTACCTTTTATATGAATGATAATCTGTACTTAAACAATTTTTTTAACTTTTCTCAAATAATAAAAACTATGCGGCGGTCTGACGTTGGAGTTAAAAATTAAAAAAAGTACATTAAAGTAAAAAGCACTAGTAAAAAAAGTGACACTTTCCGCACAGTTAGGCTGCTTGGAAAACGCTTTTCGAGGACATGCATTGTAAAATAATTTTTCGGAGCAAGTTTGCTCAAGCTACAAGTGAGATCTTTTCATTCATTAAATGCCTTTTTCCCATGAGCAACATCTTCGTGTGGCGTGTCAACACAAGCTTAGGAACATAAACACATAATTTAGCAAACACAATAGAATCGCGTAAGTCTAACAGTGTCACCATGCAGTGTCACATATTGTCGTTTTGTACATAATTTCACTTGTCACGCATTCAATTTCTGTGATTTCTAAATAAACAATTTAATAGAAATTATGATAATGTTGGAAAACCTTCGATCGTAAAGCAGGAAAGAGGAGCAGTTCCATCCATAACTTACACTCAGTGCACCGTAACTCTACACAAACCTACCAGAGGTTGTATGTTTCTTTAAAAGAAGTTAACATTGCCAATGAGCAGTAAGAGCTTTGGGTCATAACTTCATAAGCTCGTAGAATTCATTTATTTATTCGTTTCACCTCGCACTGGAAGGCTCTGCAGCAATTACACCAATGGTGCACTAATTACTTCACAATCTTCTGCTTCCCAACGTAGCGCTGGAGTGTTGGACATAGAAAGAAACAAAATATATTTATTTGTGAACCGCACAGGAGACACGAGATAAGCAAAACACAAACAATAATAAAAAAAACCGGCCCAGTGCGCGTCGGACTCGCGCACGACGGGTTCCGTACCATTATCGCAAAAAAATCACGTTTGTTGTATGGGAGCCCCACTAAAACAGACAGACAGACAGACGGATCGTGAAGTCTTAGTAATAGGTTCCCGTTTTTACCCTTTGGGTACGGAACCCTAAAAACCGACCTTGTGCGAGTCGGACTCGCGCACGAAGGGTTCCGTACCATTATCGCAAAAAACGGCAAAAAAATCACGTTTGTTGTATGGGAGCCCCACTAAAATATTTATTTTATTCTGTTTTTAGTATTTCTTGTTATAGCGGCAACAGAAATACATCATCTGTGAAAATTTCAACTGTCTAGCTATCACGGTACATGAGATACAGCCTGGTGACAGACAGACAGGCAGACAGACAGACGGACCGCGGAGTCATAGTAATAGGGTCCCGTTTTTACCCTTTGAGTACGGAACCCTAAAAATAAAAAACCCCGTGCGAGACCAAAAAGGTTCCTATCTCAGCATGTTCAACAATATTAAAGAAAATAATGCTGCGCTGATATTCTGACAGGGCCCATTGACATCGAATCATCTTACTTCTTACTAATATTATAAATGCGAAAGTTTGGATGGATGTATGTTTGTTACCCAATCACGCCAGAATGGCTAAGCGGATCTGGATGCATGGAGATAGATTATAGTATGGAATAGCACACAGGATAATCTTTATCCCGGTATAATGTTTCCTTGGGATAGGAAAACACTTTTCATGCGGGCGAAGCCGATGGCAGAAGCTAGTGCATCTATATATTTGCTTGAATGTGCTGTAACAAAAACTCTTCAAGTACACGGTCCGTTCTCCTTTCCATTACGCTATACGCTGAACATATGGCCGTTAAGGCGCCTCCCCGAGCAAAACGCCGCACTAGCCGTTTTTGTGCAGTTTTTAAGAGCTATCTACTCTTTATTTAAAAAGAAATATCAATTAATACAAATACATTAAATTTCTACATAATGTTGATTCTAAAATGGTAGTACACTTTTTTTTTTAAAGAGTTGTAAGTATCACAAATCTCCTTCCAACAACAACATAAAAATGAGTAATAATTATTGATAGCATGCATCTCCTCGTAAAGTGTTAATTAATTATTTTTTATACTAACACTAATGGATAGACAATTTGATAACGAACATTTTGTAAGTTTTTTTTTTTTCAAAAGACCTATATTCGATTTTATAAAGATTTTATTCTAAAATCTGGGCGTATTCACTACCGTAATTCATGCGCCACCAGTGCCGCTAGGCCAAAAGGAATGCTCATATCTCATGCTGATTTTTTGTTCAGGGTACGGCCTAAAATTTTATAATAAGTAAGTCTTCAGCATGTAGTTACTTCACTATATTTGTGCAGCAAGAAGTATGTAGCCCTCCTTTCGTCTAGTACTCAAATAGTAAGGTGCGTAGCGTACGATACCTAGTAGTGGCAATTAACTAATACACAAAGACGCGGACGCTCAGCTAATTGCTCGTCAAGATGGATTGCTAACTGTTTAATGAGCGAGCTTTCACAATTACACTGCATAACTTTACTCAAGTTAAGAATGACAGAAGTTTTTTTCCGGGTTCGATTCTTTTGTCAGAAGCTACGTACAAAAATATTTAATTTTAATAATAGTTTATTCATTTACACACAATAAAACCAGAAACAGATTACAAAAAAGGTGAATAAAGGAATAGTAAATTCGGTTACAATACGTATCGCAACTGGTATGTTTGCTAGATTACAGGGTAACCTGTGTTAAAGATGCCTGTTCCACTCCCCAGAAGGTTTACAGTTTTACATATAATTACATATTTTTGAGGTAATCAAAAATATAGGTTATTTTAATGAGTTAATAAAGCATGAATAACAAAAAAAAAAGAAAAAGAAAAAAAATTTTTTGATTAATTAAATAATGTGATTAATAAATGTGATTTCTAAATTGGGATTCAATAATTGTATGCATTATATTATGAAATATAAAATAATGTTAAATTAAGTAATAATGTCATTAAAAGCAAATGCTAATTTAATTTGAATGATACAATTAAAAAAATATACAAACAAAGTACTACAGAAAAAAATTCGTTGAGGTGAGAATAACCCCTCGAAGTATTTCGAATAGAAATTATATTTTAACACTAACCCCACTGGGTTCAGATTGAGGCTATTCATCGATAGATAACTCATTCGAAACCGAATATTTCGTTGTGTCACATGTATAATTCACTTCCTACTTCCTTACAAGGAGATGGTATTCTACTTTCTCGATATTGCATATTATACAAGAATGCATCGTATCGAATATTCGATTAGTGGCGAATCTCAAGTGAACGCGTGTTAAATAAATGTGTGGAGCTTTATTACACTTTCACTCCGCCATCCTTTTTGGAAAGATTTTGTAATAAAATACTGAAAGCACGATAAAAATATGTTTACGTAAGCTGTAATTTTTGAGTGAGCGGTAATTATGCGTAAAATTCAGTACCGTATTGAACAGTAATTTCGCAAAGCTTTCCGTGTCATCAAATTGTACTGTAGCTCGCTTTGGTCGTAAATATCATCAATCCGTTGCTTTACTGCTGAACATAATCTTCTTAATAGCTATAATAATTTGATCAAAGGAGAAATTGGTCGTAATCACAAGAATTTCTAAGTTTTGATTGTTGAAAACTTTGAAAGAGAAGAGCTTCATGTGCTTGAGCTTAAGAGGAAACGGGGGCAGAGAGCGCCGACTGAATTTCCTTAGTAAAAAGTCATAATTCGAGGTTTGGCTCTCGTCTCTTTCCTCCTCCAATATTAAACCAATTTTAAATATATTCCGTAAACTAAAAATTAAAGATATATACTATGTCCCTATGTTTTTTTTTTTGATGATACATTATCTTTAGAAGCACTAGAGCCCTCAAAATATGCTAGAAATTGCGCTGTCAACAGAGGCTTATTGTACAAATTTGACAAATATAAATGAAAAAAAGAAAACATAGGGACATAGTATATATCTTACTTTACCAGTTTACGGAATAGATTTTAAATTGGTCCAATATTGGAGGAGGAAAGAGACGAGAGCCAAACCTCGAATTATGACTTTTTACAAAGGTAATTCAGTCGGCGCTCTCTGTCCCCGTTTCCTCTTAACGTTTGTTAGCAGAAACTTCACCCAAACATAACATTAATATGCCGATAGTACGTTACACTGCCTGTACAACGTACTATCGGCATATTAATGTTATTTTTTATTAAGATGAATGTAATAAAAAGTATTTCGTAAATTATGTCCTTCTTATACGTAGTCTTCATTACTGTTGTTACCTATCTTGGAAACCTTTAACGGAGTCATTGACGAGCTGCTTCCAAGCCACTGTGTCTTCGGCTCTTCTCAGGGGAGTGGTCACCGTGAGTCCTATAATCGCCCTGATCTGGACTATCAAGTGGCTGAGCATCCCCGTGGCCTTTTCCCATCCACTTTTACCACAACAATCAGTTTCTCCAGGTTATCTGGCCGTCTCCGGACGACGTGACCGAAGTAATATAGGACTCTTTGATAGCAGATCGTAGAGAGTCTGGTTTTAATGTTCAACTGGACGAGAATGGACTTATGCATGGACTTGTGCTTGGTGCATTTTGCTATCCACGGTATGCGCAAAATTTTTGTCGAGTATTCGTACAGAAATGTACTAAAACTACGTAGGTATGGAGATCATCATCATCATCATTTCAGCCGAAAGACGTCCACTGCTGGACATAGGCCTCCCCCAGGCGTCATATGCAAATATGTACTATAAACACCAAGAACGAACAATAGGCGAAAGTAGTGAGAAGTGTAGCTGTGGAGTTACATTACAGTGTCTGTCATGGTCTGTCAGCATTATAACATCATAACACACATATAATTATGTGGACGACTGGAGGTGTTCTTGTCAGTCTATTTGCTGACAGCAGCTAGGCATGATTACAGGTTCTGAAACTGAAGGTGGTTGGTATAATAATAACTGCAATATCTTGATATCAAATGTAAGGTCACGCTACTGTGCAGTGCAGTCTTATAATACGTTCAGGCTCTGGACTATGGACAGTGAGGATTGTAATCTGATTATGTTTATCAGGCTGATGGAGACTAGGCAGGCATAGTACATGATGTATGACGCTTTAAGGGAGATAAAATAGTTAATGATTTTGTGTCATCTGAAATCTAGACTGGAGGTGTCTTCCGTCAAAAATGCTGTTGAAAAATGAGAGGTAAGTTGGCTTATTCAGCAAAGTTAAATTATATAAATCTGTTGACGCAAAAATGTCTTATTGGAATAAGACAACTTATTTGGCTCACAAAACACTCCATTAACCTTTTCTGGCCTACTTTTATGGCCAGGAATCTACGAGTCATGACAATTTCCCTACACGGTAATGTGATCAGAGTGCTAACTGCGACATTTTTTGTATATCTCTTCAGTTTCAAATACTTGTATGAGTAATGCGTACAGAAATACACGCAAGACGTGATGACCATGTTAGGTAACAACTTACATGATACTATCATTCATCATCATCATTTTACCTTTAACGGATGATTTCTGCAATATGTAATATCTAATCATTATAAAAACTACCTAATCTGTGTAGCCCCCTTTCGGACCCATTACTCGATTACATACACGCAATACGCATTAAAGAAAGTAAGGCAAAAAAACTGCAAAGGTCAAGCACGCGATTCTGTAGCCTTAACATAAATATTTGGGTACACGACTGAATTCAGAAGTCTTCGACATGTAGCGGAGTCAATGTTATCAATATGCTTTTTAAGTAGGTCGGGTTGTTATGCGTATGAGTTCCGTATTCAGTGCGTCCAGTGCAAGTGATTTGGTTTCACTTTTTAACTAATGGTGACGACCTCACCTGTGACTCTGTGACCGTGGGTAGTTACGTCTCGTTATGTAAAAGATCGGCATTTAGATTGTTTCCTATTATTTTAGAAACTTTATATAAGACCCATTGGTCTTATATGAGATAAGAGTTATAGGTGTGTCTTATTGTCTTCTGATGACATAAGGATAAGCTCTAGTTGTTTGAACAAACCTAGAGCTTGCTCCCGGGATTGATCGCACCATGCCTGAATTTCCCGGTAATGACGTGCTGTGACCTCCCCCGGGAGTAAGCCCTAACCAACACTATGGTTTGGTGGACCCCTAGGATCACCGTTACAACCCTTTGTTTTCCACATTACAAGACAAGTGTATCCTTTATGTTGCACATCTTTCTTCCCCTTCCAGTAAGACAGAGTCTTGTTGAAGTTTTGGACTAAGTCGAATGAAAGTATAACAGACACAAATTAATCATAGTCCACTTAGCAGTGAGTAGCAGACAAGGTGTGAAGTGACGTCATAATGAAATGCCACCTAGTTCTCACGAGATACGGGTATCTGTCACTTAATGAGCAAGCGACCGCTTCGCTGCTGTGATCCGATGCGCTCGTCCGACGGACTATTAAAAATTCCGTCATGAAGATAGATGGTACGAATGAAAAAGTAGATTTTATTTATTTATTGGCCTATCTACAATTATTACACTGTTTATTCTAATGATACAAACAATATGATACAAGCATAGTATACAGTAGTGTAGTTTTGTAGGGTTTATGTAAGGCATGGTCAAGACACCAGATACCTACATTCGCTCTGTCATTACCCTGGTTCCTAATGAATTAATCTATGTCATCACATTGATAATGGCTTTGGTAGCGGTAGCACTGAGTATAAAGGTTTAGGAGCCGTTCCACTATCTTCATGAAAGATTCATAATAAAAAATCTTATCAAATTAAATTAAAATGATTTATTTGCGTCAATAAGGTACAGAAAGTTCTTAAGCAATAATTACAGTACAGATCTTATTCTGCCTTTAATTTCGGCATGCAGATTAGTCATAGAAGTTATTATCTATTATTTAAATTTTATTTACTTATTAAAACTTTATGCACAAGTACAAAGGCGGACTTAATGCCTAAGGCATTTTCTACTAGTCGATCTTAGGGTGGTGCAGAGATAAAACGAGGCAGGTGCAACTAAATGATAGGATGAATAGAGAAAAAGTATTTATTTATGTACAAAAAAAGGAATACTAAATATATGTATATATTATATCATATCACGACGAAGGCCCTGCGGGTGTGGCACGGTAAAACTTGGGGCCTAAAGCCCAACGTTTGTGGTGGCTGTACTGGACAATTATAATATCTACATATTATCACAAACGGCAGCATAGTGTGGTGGCCAAGAACAAAACTTGCCTCGTGCAAAGCGCCACTAACAAGGCTAAAAAGAACAGTGTGTCTCAGAATCACGGGTGCTTTCAGGACAACACCTACGGCATCGATTGAGATATATCCCAATATCCCTCCTCTGTATATGATGGTTGAACTAGAGGCAAGGAATACATTACATCGCCTTGCTGTTGCTGGACTATGGGAAGCCGCTAAGCCAAAGACTAACCATACAAAATTCGATGTAATTGAAGAACTGGATCGGGTAACAAGCATGATATCCGATAAAATGCAAACTATGTTTGTATTTGAAAGGTATTCAAGGTCCAAATACCAACAATAAAGGACTGGAAGAAGGGACTCGATCCACCAGACCAAGATAGTCTGGCGTGGTACACTGATGGATCCAAAATGAAATCAGGTACAGGAGAGGGAATATACGCAAATGGTTACAAATGTAGCAAAAGCTTAGGGCAGACGGCAACTGTATTCCAAGCAGAAACATAACATAGGTAAATCCATATATATTCTTAGTGACAGTCAGGCTGCAATTAAAGCCATCCTACAAAGTGGACTCCAAACTTGTTCTGGATGCTATCCAAACTCTAAACAGGCTTGGGAAGCATTACAGAATAAGACTGATGTGGGTCCCTGTGCACAAAGGAATCCATGGTAACGAAATGGCAGATGAACTGGCAAGAGAGGGCTCAGTAAATGATTTTATGGGTCCAGAACCATGCAGTGTAGGCATTTTGACGAGTTTTCAGATCACAGACAACACTCCAAGAAATTCCTGGGCTATAGGTTCAAAGCACGGGAATGAATTTGGAATATGAGCAGGGGGTAAATCCACTACCTGCTTGGGGCCTTTACTGGCCACTTTGGAACCAACGACATACTCATGAAAATGGGTCTAAACTCGACACCCATGTGCAGGTTGTGTGGGGAACATACGGAACGCATGGAGCACCTTTTTTGCGCATGCGATGCACTGGCTGGCAAACGAATGAGTCTCCTAGGGGTTGGATATCGAAGACCAGAAGACTATAGGCTCATATCTCTTAGTCTGGTTGTAAAACTTATAAAGAGAGTTTTCAACGAGATTGGGGAGGAGTAGGTTATCTAGCGGACCACAAAAGATCCCAATGGGTCGATATGTCTGAATTATTTCTCGGCCCCTCCGCAATATAAGATATTATATCATTAAAAGTCAATATTCATGCAAGCAGTCATAGTAAATTAAGTTTTATTAATATAAATTATTATAATATTGAAAATAAATTATGTTAAATAGATTAAAAATGGGACATTAAATTTGAAGTATAATTATTATCTTCTACCGCTTTACAACTTATAATCCGAAAACTCCGGTACACTGTAAAAGCATTTATCGATAAATGGTAATATTTTTATTGTACAATTTAATGCACATAATAATAGCTGTTGTTGGATGTTAGCGTGAGATTAGTTTTTGGACGATGCAACTTTGATCGAGGGGCGTAATTAATTTCCGTATGCTCAAACAGTCCCTTATGTTTGAAAACAAATATACATGATTCCAAAATATAGATGCATGGTAAAGAATCTTTGTATTTTCTTATAAAGAAGAACGATAAATATTGAGAGTGTTAAATGTTTAAGCCGCTTGTGGTGCGAAGCAAAGCCATGAACTATTATGATTGATTAAGATTCTTCGGCATTCATATAACTCTGCTAAATAAAGTAGTTGCTGTGTCTGTGGGTAGTTCTGCTCCTTCCTTTAGCCATAAGTTTATCATCTTGTTGCGAAACAGCCCCTTTAGCATTAACATACAATTTGGCTAAGTGGAGGATGCTGAGCAATCTGTTACAATCGGTACATCTGATCTAGCTGGAGATAGCATGGGATCGGCCCAGTCAGCTGGTCCAAACGATCACATTACAATTTAAAACTGAGCGAGGGTAGGGTTGTTGCGTCGGCATTTTAGGCAAAAATTATCTCACTGTGCAATTCTGACGTTTCTTTCTAGAGATCTTCGGATTGAAAAGGTCTTAGATATAGGCATTTAAAAAAAAACCGGACAAGTACGAGTTGGACTCGCGCACGAAGGGTTCCGTACCATTATTTATTTATTTACTTTAACATAACACGGCCAAAGGACAATTAATAAAAAAAAACAACAAAAAAAAAAACATTTTTTGGGAGCCACACTTAAATATTTATTTTATTCTGTTTTTAGTATTTGTTGTTATAGCGGCAATAGAAATACATCATCTGTGAAAATTTCAACTGTAGCTATCACGGTTCATAAGATACAGCCTGGTGACAGACAGACGGACCGCGGAGTCTTAGTAATAGGGTCCCGTTTTTACCCTTTGGGTACGGAACTCTAAAACCATTGCTTATATTTTTTAAAGACATTACAGCTGCAACAACCAAGTTGAAAATATATTGATAAACAAGCCAGTAATAGAATTGACGATTGACAGCATATTTATGTAAGTAGGTACATAATTGATTTCCGCTTCTCGGAATGTTTATGCTGATAAAGATAACAACGTATTTAGATATATGAAAGAAGAAAGAAAGAAAGAAAACACATTTATTTGACACAAGCCAGAACGCACAACACAAACATAAAAAAAGAAAACTTAGACTAAACAACAAAGAAATTAAAAAAAAAAAAAAAAAATACAAGCAAACAATATATGCCCATGCGCTAATATTTTAATACATGTACTAATCTCTTATTTTTGGAAGAGCTCTTGTTTTGGTCATTATCTCTCTCTTACATAATATTTAAACCAACTATCTTCCAGGAGGAAGATAGTTGGTTGGTTGGGTTGGTAGCTGATGATAAATTACACTTAATAATCGTGTTCTGACACAATTTGAAGAGTCACAATACAGTAAACGAATTCAAATGGTAAGATTTTAATTACTGAAACTATTGAAGCGAGAACTACAAACGGAACCAACAGTAACTGCAAATTAAACAATTATTCCGAGAAAACCTAACTGAGATATGGACAATTAACATTCCCGAGGCGAATCATTGGCTGCTCAAATACTCTCGATGTAAGTACAGGTAATTTGATCAAGATATTCGAGTAAAAACTGGCAGATAGCTATTAAATGAACCATTGAAGATGATCCGCGCGAGTCACGATCTAATACCAGTTGCCGTTGCGGCGCAACTTCTCGTGAAGTGTATCATGTTGTTGACAAAAAAACGACTGCTATAGAAATGTCACAAAGTTCTTATGTTGACAACAATACCTATTCCGAATTCCACTGCCTTAGTGGGAGATAGTTAACCAAAGTTAAATGAACTTTGAAACAACTTGTACATAATAAATAAGTAGATCGCCAGCTACAAAATACTAATAAATTAATGGATTCAACTAAACTATTCAGGTGTATGAATGTTGATGATAATTACAGGCCAAATATGAGAGTAGGAAAAGGCCAAAAAACGATAGATCGACTATGTAGGTACAAGAAGTATGACTAGACAGAAAACGTAGTGAAGAGTCGAGTGAATAGGAGAACCCCTACTTATTATTCTCTAGAGAATAATAATGATGATAAGTGGAAAGGATGAGAAGCCTCGGCTCCAACTACAAAGTCCCGACACATAACACACATAACAAGCCGCCAAGTCAAGTGACAGTACCTCGCATCGTGTACCGAACATAACCCTGATGATAGCGCGCGCGAGCGTGAAATTGACCGCGTGCGCATCACTTTAGTTCCGTAGACAGGAAACCACGAGCTGTGACGTCTTTAACGTTTAAACATTCTTATTATTAACGCTAAAAGGCAGGGTGTCTCCACCTTCAATCTTCACTTGTGTGCCTAGCTAGATAACCAAAACCAAGTTATATGAACCATTGAGTGAAGACCGTATGCGCCTTTTTTTTTTTTTGCGTGGTGAAATGCTCATGCATACTGCACTACCACGGGGAGATAGTGCAGTTATGTGGGACTCTAACCCACTAAAACTCCACGGTGTCCTCCAGTGCCGCTTATGGCGGGAACACGGGCACGCGTTAGCACTCACCGCGAACCCGCCGCGGCTGTCCGTCACCGGACCCTCCTCGGGGGAGTACCCCCCATCACCGGCGCACCAGAACACACTGTACGCCGTGACCTTGGTCCCACTGTGACGGGTCGAGGTCATTGGCCCCGCCACCTACCATTTTAAATGCACCTGCGGCCGCAGGGGATAGGGAGAGCGGCTAACGCTATACCGACACTCCTCTTCCCCTGCGGCTCCACCGCATCCGCCATCAGACGGTGGCGACCCCGTCTAGGCCGCGGAAGGTAGGGAGAGCGGCGCACGCAATACCGGCACTCCTCTCCCGCCGCGGCCTCCAACCCTCAGCCGCGATATCGTATGGGACCTGGGAATCTCCATAAGACATCGCGGCCCGCCTCAGTTGCGATGTCGCCTGTTACCAAGCGGCACCGCAACCTACTAGTTGGCCGCTATGTCGTCGGCTTAATCGGTAAACGCCCTGAAGAGCGGCCCCTCCTCGGGTTCCTCTTCGCTTCACCGTGGGTGACCAAGCCACGGTTACTGAGCCCCCCCGCCTCGAAAAAGCGGGAACCCACCGGGGGGGAAGACCGTATGCGCCTCCCAGCTAGGATCGATGACGATCTTAAATTAGTTGCTGGGACAGACTGAACGCGGAAGGTCCGGGTGTGACGTTGCATTTGGAGAAACACCTATGTCCTGCAGTGCACTGCAACTTATTTGATTGCAAAACAAACCTTGATGCAGAAGGTGGAGAAGCTGCAGATGCTGATGTCTAGGAGAAGATTGTGAATGTCTCTTAGTTAATTGAAGACGGAGCCACATAAGCACGAATTAATTAATAAATAATATTTACATTACAATTCGTCTCATCGGTTGCCAACCCTACCAACGACTGTCAAGTACCGCAATGTAGTCGACATGCAAAAACGCTCCGTGACGCGGCGGACGCCCATTCGACGCGTGTACCGATACTATCAACCTGACGGGGCTTTGTACGCCGCTTGTCAGGAGAATCAGGAGGATGTTACCTTATTATAGAGGAAGTAGGAAGTGACGGAGGCATAAGGTACTCTGTAGGAACAAGCATGGTTCAAAAGCTGGTTTCCGATTTGATGTTCATCATCATCATCATTTCAGCCGAGAGAAGTCCACAGGTGAACATAGGCCTTCCCCAAGAGTCGCGACATTAACCAGTGCTGTGCGTCTCTCATCCAGCCTAAACTAGGTCATCGGTCCAAATAGTGGGAGGCCTTTCAACGCTGCGTCTTCTGGTACGCGGTTGCCACTCCAGTACTTTTCGGCTCCATCGACTATCCGTTCTACGAGCAATGTGTCCTGCCCACTTGATTTGAGGTTAGAAAAAGTTTTATTAATAAAAGCTTGATCATGAGCTTATATGTAGGTTCATTGTTCGTATATTATATCTCTGTCGTCTAGGTCAAATGTTTAGGAATATGTATTTTCAAATAATTTTTTTGCAAGAGATGCTTAGATAAAGCTCCTGTTATCCAGTCAATGGACTCGCCCACACGTGAGCCTATTATGAATAAGAATGATTTCTGTTACTGGGTGTGTGGTACTGTATCTTTAGCAACCATCTCTACACGTTTACATCCAACGTGTTGTAGATCTATGTGAACGATGTAGATTGCCCCGATTGTCTAAGAATTGGCAACTGACAAATTACTACAGAAGTTGTAGATCATTATTTTGAATTGACTGATCATGTCAGTCAACACAGCCTTCCGTATCGACTGATAGATTTAAACCATGTAACACACGTCAACTCAAACATACACCAGGTCGTCAGGTCACACTTTGTGGCTGGTTGAAGGATTTGATATAATCTTCCGAATATCAGCGTAATAGAAATAGTTGAGCAATTGTTAATAGAGCAGTGGTGGCCCAGTGGTATCAGCCGTGACTTACAAGTTGTAGGTCGTGGGTTCGAGCCCAGGCAGGCGCTTTACTTTGTGTAAATTATTTCATCACCACTGATCTCAAAACGGTGAAGGAAAACATCGTGAGGAAACCGGCATGTCCTAGAACCAAAAATTCGAAGACATGTGACATCCACCAACCCGCACTGGGCCCGCGTGGTGGATTACGGCCCATTCCCTCTCACAGAGAGGAGGCCTGTGTCCCAGCAGTGGGAACATTAATAGGCTGATGATGTGATGTGTGTTAATAAGCGAATTACAAATAATTGGCACAATTACAAGCTTTCAAAAAACATATGTGGAAGAAACGTTAACAATTATGATGGTCCTTTCTACTATCACAATAATAACGTGCCTAGACGACGACAGTACCCTCATTTACTACCACGCAACTAGCCGCATAATTATATTTTTACCAGATAAACAATATAATAATTGAAAATAAAACAATCATTATTGTTGTTTGCTTTAAAATCAAGCTACGACAGGACGTCCACCGCACGGGCATCCATCAACTGTTTATTGGGGCAACTTCGTGCTTTCTGATCATAATTAATATTTCCCCAAAATAATGATTAACTGCCACATTTAGCTATATTATTTCTGAGTCATTAATATTTTTTTCAGGATGTTAATGGCAACCGGCGGGTAATTTGTTATCCATTAAAATTATTATTATTATTTATTAGTTTATCCTCGCACTGGAACTCGTGGAGGAGCTCGTGGTTAAATAATAACAGCTGCACGGGTCGATCTTCAAGGTTAAGCAACGCTTGACGAGGTCGGTCCGTGGATGGGTGACCATTTCAACATAACGAATTTCCTCCGTGCCTCGGAAAGCACGTTAAGCCGTTGGTCCCGGCTGTCATTTGAAGATCTTTGACAGTCGTTACGAGTAGTCAGAAGCTTGAGATCTGACACCAGTCTTGCCAAGGGGTACCGTGTTACCCAGTTACTGGGTTGTGGAGGTCAGATAGGCAGTCGCTCCATGTAAAACACTGGTACTCAGCTGAATCTGGTAAGACTGGAAGCCGACCCCAATATAGTTGGGCAAAAGGCTAGGCAGATTGATTGATCCTCGCACTGGAACGCCTTGCAGCAATTACACCAATGGAGCACAATCTTATAATAAACTCGCTAAAGTCCAAGGTTTCCCTCACGATGTTTTTCTTCACCGGTGTCAGCGATGTCCAAGACAAACTTAGAAAGTACATATGAATTGAAAAATACAAATTGGTACTTGCCCGGATTCGATCCCACGATCTCAAGCACGAGAGGCGAGGTCTGAGCCTCAGTGCCACTACGACATGTGAAATAGCGCTTCCAAACATCCTTCATAATGTGCACTGCAAAAGAGTGGAACTCACTGCCTGCGTCTGTGTTTCCGAACGCATACAACCCGAATCTCTTCAAAGTTAGAGTGAACAGGCTACTTCTGGGTAAGCTCACTCCATCGTCGACTTTGTCTCTGTCACCTCTGACCTAGACTAGAGTCAAGAGCAAACCCATCTCAAATAAAAAAATAAAAAAAATGTGAATTGACACGTTTAATGATGATTGCTCAAACAAGTGACCTAACTAGCCTGAAAAAAAGCCAGAAACATTTTTATTTATTTATTTATTAAAATGCAAAGTTTATATAAAATCTTAACTTAAGAAATATGCCCCGCAAAACCGTTCTCACGGTTTTTCTGTGGGAACGGAACGAACAATATTTAAAAAAAGTTTTATTAGTGGGGACAACAAATTTTCACTTATTGTACTTATAAGGTAACTAACAATATTATCTTATCTTAAATGTGTGGAAAGCGAATAAAGGAAAAATATTATCTTTTAACACATAACTTATAGAAAAAAACAAATCTTGGTCACTATGCAGCTGTACACAGACTCTGTAGGCAATATAATACTTTGTCGAAAACTTCTGACATTGACATTTCTGAGCCATTGCATAAATTTAAAAAATCATTGATTGAGGTTCTGTGAGTTTTTATTTTTAAGTTACTCCATAGTTTTATGTTTTAATTTAATTTTAAATATTTTTTTATAGTCTATTTTAAAAGCGCTTTACCCTCTGTAACAATTTTTTTATTTTTTTTCTCATACCATTATGTTTTTATTTTAAATTTGTTTAACCTAATAGTGTTTGTAAAAAGTATACATTTTTGCCGTCTGGTTTGCCATAATGTTGCTAAATCCTAAGGTTAATCACATATAAGGAGTCTTTTTTTATAAGTATGCCATGTTTTAATTTGTTTTTCTTTTTATGTTTTACTATTATCTTGTAATAAGAGTTACTTTAGAGAGACTAGTTAGAGATACTTTAGTTTCGATTTAGTCGATAATCTAAAATGCATGCTGTGGCCTCCTATAATTGAGGGAGTACACTTGTTATTACTTCCTGTTGATGATCCATTGTGTTTTATGTGTACATCTTTCGTTGGAGGTCCTGAATAAATAAATAAATAAATTATATCATATATAACTACTTATTTGCTCTCCCTCAACAATCTACAAACCACTTTCCTAAGAAAATCATTTAAAAACTCCTGAAAAAGAAGTGCTTAAGTAATTTGGAAGAATTACCTTTTATTTCCTGACTTCTTATATTAGTAGGCAATTGGTTGAGAAGGTGTGCAATATACTCTTTTATCAAGCGTTCGGTTGCCAAAATAATTACTTATTCTAGGTACATCAAATTTACCTGCTGATACCATCCTCGTTGCGTGGGTAGTACAAATTAGGTTTTAAAAATGTAATTTGTTATATGTACTTCAAATTTTTTTAAGTAATTTTGAAATGTACTCACATTATGAACCATAGCAGTTGAGGGCGTAATTTAAGGGGTCAACTAATTGTAGATAAAGGCACTTACGGGTATTAATTGGTACTTTAAAGCTTAGATGCTAGAATGTACCGAGTAATATTCTAAGTTTATTATACAAGTATTCAATGTGGTTTGACCACGAAAATATTTCGTCAACTTTTACTTCGAGATATGTTATCATTACAGTTAACACAGTTTTTATGAATGCATGTAAAGTAGGTGTGTAGGTGGGTCGCCAGGTGGTATTATGTATGGTGAGCGTATCATAACTAGCTTAGTTGTATCCGCATTTAAGATTATACCGTTGTCGTGCGACTATTCAACAACTCGGTCTATGTCGTGCTGCACGAGACAAGTTTCGGCGAGGTCGGTGCCGCGCCGATGCGCAGCATGGACAGGTCTTCCGCGATCATATACGCTGAGCAGCTGAACGCCGCACAAGCTGTTGACGTGCAATCGGTAACATACAGGCCCGCATCGCGCGCCCTGCGGCACCCCGCAATTCACCTCCCTCGCGTCACTATACGACTCGTCCACCTTTACGCGGACTATCTCTTCGTGAGATAGTCTCGAAACCTGCGGGGTGACCATAAGCTCTTAGACTAAGGTTATTTTGAGATTACGTAAGTGACAGATGTATACAAGTCATAATACATCTGTCCCTTACACACACTCAAAATAACCTTACTCTAAGAGCTTATGGTCACACCCTAGTTGTTAAGTGGTTTCCCCACCCCGCACTCCTCCATTGCATCTAATAAAGTATTTGTTGTAAGTAGTATGTTTTGAGTTTAAATGCTCTTTTAAAATCAAAACATACTACTACTAGAAACGCCAGCTATTCAAGACTGAATTAAAATAGAAAAGAATACCTACACTTTATTGTACACCAATTCTGCATTAACTGTATGAGAATACTTACATAGATGAAGAGGGAGAGGGAGGGCATAGAAAAGATGGGTGGATTCGGATTGTATAAGGAGTGATATGAAAGAAAAACAAGTCAGTGGCATTGACTTGATAGGACAAAATGGAGGAAGAAAACATTTTGAGCCGATCCCAAGTAACATGGGACAAGGGCAGGAAGAAGATGATGATGACAAGAGAATACTTAGAGATGATATACCGACAACTGACACTACTGACTATACTGATGACTGGTAAATAATGCTGGTGGTGATGCTGGTAGGTATGTATCACCATTGTACATGAAGTTGAAATAAATAAATACCTACATAAATATACGGCCTAGTGCAAAAATGAGCAAATCAGCAATGTTAATTATGGCGGAGTTGGGACGGCCGAGAAGAAGTATGCAAGTATTCTCATTCACAAAGGCCGAGTCATCATTAACTAATGAAGATGACAAAGATAAGAGAAAGCCCATATTATCGGATGTGCCCGCTAATCACGCTAATGTCGTGTGTTTGCATCGCGAGGCACCGACTCTTCTCTTTGTAGTTGTACATCTGCCGCTCGTTTAGTTAAACATGTCAACACTATTGTTTATGTATTTCGTTCCCAGAACGAAACTTATTCACCTGTAGAAACTACATATTTATGAACAAGGGTTCAAGGGCTTAGTGTTAAAACAAGATTACTTAATTGTGGTACTGACGCAGTACTAATTAAAGACATGTTCAATATTGATAAGCTATCAGCGCATCAGTTTTATCAATAGGGCGTAAAGAATGTGAAGGCAATAAGCTGATTGTGGGATAATCATCTTTCTTGCCTTCAGGATGCTAAGCGAAGAAAATCCAAGACCAATTATCATTACACAGCAAATAGGCTGTCAAACAGCTAGACCAAATATAAATAAAAAAACGTTTATTGGAGATTGTTCAGTTATGAGTCAAACTGGCTAAAGTTGAACAGTCCAGTACGAATCTGTTTGGACACCACGAAGCACACTTCTACCCTTTAATTTCAATAACTCAACAGTATTTATTTCGTGTTTTACGCTTTCAAGTGGACGGATTTTTGAATATATGAAGCAATGAATCCAATGAAAGCGTACCGTGCCCTTCTTTGCACTTCCACATTTATTGTGCTGGCAAATTGGCAGTAGTAACCATGCTAAATTTTCTTAAGAATTTGCGACCTAACGTATGCTAAACTAACTGAAGCAGGTTTTACTTAAACGATGACTGTAATACTATAACACTTGTTCAAACAAGTAAATCATACGCAACGCTTACAGCCTTCTAATAACACATTTTTACACACTTAAACATTTCCAAAGAAGTGACTGCGAAAACCATAGTCTTTGAAAGTTATAGGTAAAGTCTTACATCAAAATTAAATCAATCGGTCTGTCTACTTCTCAAAACGTCATCTTTTTAGGGTTCCGTACCCAAAGGGTAAAAACGGGACCCTATTACTGAGACTTCACGATCCGTCTGTCCGTCTGTCACCAGGCTGTATCTCATGAACCGTGATAGCTAGACAGTTAAAATTTTCACAGATGATGTATTTCTATTGCCGCTATAACAACAAATACTAAAAACAGAATAAAATTAATATTTAAGGGTGGCTCCCATACAACAAACGTATATTTTGCCGTTTTTTGCTCGATATTAATAACGGCCACAGGTAGACGCTTGAAATATTCACAGAATATTTAGTTATATATTCACTTCAAAAAATAATAATTATTAAATTAAAATAAAATAAATTAAGGGGGGCTCCCATACAACAAACGTGATTTTGCCATTTTTTGCGATAATGGTGCGGAACCTTTCGTGCGCGAGTCCGAATCGCACTTGGCCAGTTTTTTGTTCCACATCTCGTAGGTGGTCCACATCAAAACGTCTACTTTCTCCAGACTCACGTGCTAAATAATCGAAAGTATACTTTATATCATACACCTATCTTACTCATACATATACCTATTGCAAATCGTTAACGAATAGTTTTTAAGGCTTTTCTCCGATCGTGAGTCACGTCCAATTTTATATAGTTTTATGATAGTCATTATCAATACATATGTTAACAGTATTGTTTGTGAACACAAGGAAGGCAAGTGCAGAAGTGTGAATGTCGCTGGCTTTCAAAAACAATTTCACGAAGAGCTACCGCTCTAGAGATCCTAGAAGGGCGGGACAGCTCTAACACGTATGAGTCCATATCCTCGGTTAATTTTGAATTGAAATAACAGTATTTAAGTACCTACTCAGTAGTTGTAGTATACTCACTCTTAGCTTTTAGCCGAGTTGTTGCTGTCGACAGGGGAACTACTTTATATAAATTCAATCAACCGCGCATTTGGCAGCGTATTTATGTCGTAGCAGTAAGAAAATGCGCAAAAAACGCAGCTGTAAAGCAGTTCTGGATCCTGATCTACAGTTGTCTGATGTCTTACATAAAATTTCTCGTCTTCATGTTGGAGTGGCTATTACGTCAACTCAATTTCACATTAGGTGTTCCCTCTATCACCATAACGGTGCATTCTCAATATTGTAACGAGAAGTGCTTCTGCATTAATCTGCTATGTGAGCCACGTATATTTCGATGTCTGGCTCGGTGAGTCAGCGAACAAACAAACAGACATTACACATTGTTTACTTGAGCGAGGTATTCTCAATACACTCAGTATTTCACTGTACTCATACTATTTAGTCACATAGAGCTTTCTCAGAGGAATGGTTGATAATTGCTTGATATTCACTTGTTTAATCATAACAGTAGGTAGTAACCGACGTTTGACAGAATTCTGTTGGGTTTTTCTCAAATAAATATTGCGCATTACAATAATGCAGTATTAAATAATAATAATTCCTGGGTTGCCTGGAAGAGATCGCAGAATGCGATAAGGCCGCCTGTTGTATGTTTGTTGTTATTTTTAAGGTTTCCGTAAGTATGTATTTTTTTATCTTGGTGTACAATAAAGTATATATACTTAAATAAAAAAATAGTATCTTTATCTATCTTATTAAATTTTATAATACTTTAAATTTCATCCACAATATTTAATACCTTTAAACGAGCAATTGTATATATAACTAGCTGTTCCCCGCGGCTTCGCTCAGACACACAGGACCCGTTTTCGGGATTAAAAAATAGCCTATGTCACTCAGGAATAATGTAGCTTTCTATTGGTGAAAGAATTTTTTAAATCGGTCCAGTAGTTTTGGAGCCTATTCGGTACAAACAAACAAACAAACAAAAAAAAATCCTCTTTTTAATATTATAGTATAGATATAAATATATACAAGAATTGCTCGTTTATATAATCTGAAATCTGAATCTCGGACGGCTCCAACGATTTTCATGAAATTTTGTATGCAGGGGTTTTCGGGGGCGATAAATCGATCTAGCTGGGTTAAATTTTATAAAACGTCGTTTTCTCTATTTTCACCCGAGCAGAGCTCGGTTGCCCAGGAACTAAACAATGAATTAGTTCTATACTGATTTGTATCTTTTCAGATCAAATGGACAAATTTCTTAAAAGGAACGACATGGTGTGAGAAGGGGCCTGCTGAGTCTTTTAGCAATTACTTTTGGAGTCCCCTATAGAGTAGAGTAATGAGAATTCTTCGAAATCATCTTGCATTGTAAAAGGTTACGGTAAAATCGGAAAATGTCACGTTTTGCGCGACGCAGTGATCGAATTAACTGCGCGACACCACGCCCACAGCACACGGTACCACTCACTGTTATCATTGTGATTGACCACGAGTTATCTTGTCCGTGTATGGAACCGTTTTCCGCTTTCCTGGGGAATGACGTCATAGAACTGCAGTTAATATAGTTAAAGTTTGTCAGTAAAAGGAAATTAGTTGGTTTATATGTATGATGTGTTACAGTGAGAGTAGTGGTGGCCCAGTGGTATCGGCCCACTGCTCTCAAAACGGTGAAGGAAAACATCATCACATCACATCATCAGCCTATTAATGTTCCCACTGCTGGGACACAGGCCTCCTCTCTATGGGAGCGGATGGGCCGTAATCCACCTCGCGGGCCCAGTGTGGGTTGGTGGATGTCACATGTCTTCGAATTTTTGGTTCTAAGACATGCCGGTTTCCTCACGATCTCCTCATGATGGTTTCCGCGCACAAAATAGTTCGTGCCGTCGACTAGTGTACCCTTAAGGGTTCCGTACCCGAAGGGTCTAAACGGAACCCCATTGCAGTCACTCGCGTGTCTGTCTGTCCATCTGTCCGTCTGTTCGTCTGTCCGTCGTCTGTCACACAGGTTTTACAGCCAAACGGTTGGAGCTCAGTCTTCAAATTTTCAGAGTATAAGTATCTTATTGACCCAAAGCTATACAAATTGCCAAAAAATACTTTTAAATCTTTTTAAGGGGGCGCCCATACAAGTAAAGTGGGACGCGAAAAAAATTAACGTACCCGGTGGAGTGGGGTATCGTTGTTTAAAGCTCGTTGAGTAGTTAAATAACATCTTTTTTAGTTTTTTTTTAAATATTGGAAAGCAAAGGAATGCGAAGGCCACCAAAGTCAGCTTTATTTACAAAATTTTGTTCCGAAGAATTTTCTAACACTTTGGATTTGGTGCTAATGTTTATTATTACATTTTACTAACAAAAACTAATATATTATAAATCTGATTTTTTCTTTCAAAGTCCCTACTTTTTCCTATTACAACCAACTTAATTATCCGGTCTAGTACGTAAATGTACGAAGTCCGAAACGCACTTAGCCGGTTTTTCAAGTAGGGACCTGCGACAAGTCCCGCTTAAGGACGATGAAATTAAACAGTTGATAGCTGAAAGTATCTTAATAACTTAAGACATGCAATTTCTTCAGTACACAGTGTCCTTTATCTTTAGATCCAAAAACGAGTCGCTATTTGTAGAATTATCCGTAACCACTAACGGTCCGCGTCACTTTATTGGACCCAAGCTTGTTTTATTTACTTACAATAAAATTGAACTTCGTTGTTTTAGTTTGTTTGCTTACTAAATAATGTGCTTGCCTTTTACTTGCCCGGCAACAATAGCAGCCAACAACTTGCCTTATTTGACCATTCTCAAACATAATGCATTTGATCACAAAATAAACATAGCAAAATAGTCTATAGAAAGGCGGCAATAACGACACTAACATGAAATACATCGACAGCTTAACACCAACTTATAACTGCAGTTGCTTTACAAAAGCAGCAATGGTCATCAAACTCGCCGTGGCTTGTGCAATTGTATTGTGAAGCCGTAGATTTTTTTCTTGTAAGTAATTGAGTGAGCTTCTCAAAATGCCGTATTATTAGTGTTCTGCTCGTGACATCGGTGATGGAAGCCGTGACGAGCGACGGGTTGTATTGTACGTTGTCCGGCGCGTGCGCATGGCGGAGTGCTGGCCTTATTCGAGTGTAATGTGTGTTACCGTTACAGTATTTGGTTGTGGGCTCATAGACGAGGAGTCTGGAGTGTACGACATACGCTTGCTATTTTGCCGATGATTCAGCAATGTACAAAATAAATGAGCGTCTAATAGCAACCTCGAGCCTCGAGCGACCAAAGTCTCTTGATTTCTATGACGAATTTGTAATGTTGCTTCTTAAACCAAGTTTTTTTTATTCAATCCTTGAAGAGTGAATGAAGCATTTGAAGCCTTTTCGAATGAGTCAATAAACGCAATCCTTCGGTCATCGTGATTGGCTACAGGTAACATTTTCTCCACCAACTTGCTCTTGCGCCGTGTCAAGAGCAGACGCGTCACGGTCTCCCGGCTGCTCAGCTGATGGTTGCACTCGTCAACTCGCAACTAATCGATTGTCAGTCCAGGCCTAATCGATTTCAATACTCTTAATTAACTTGTTGATTTTTTAGCTTTTGTCTAGAATTTAAAAGTAACCTGTGTTTGTTCTAGGTCGATACAGAAATTCTGGCAGAATAAAGTCCGTTTGCTGTTGTTCGAACCTCTTAAATACTGCTACTGGTATAATTCACTAGTCTATAATTAAATCAAGATATCTAAATGTACTTATACTATAAAAATATTTACCTAAAACAGTACCTACTTATTCGTCATATTTTTCTCAGTAAATTACTTGGTATCTACACAAGCACACGATTTTTTAGAATTTAAACTTGTAATAAATTCGATATCGAGACTATTCAAAAGCCATTTCTCGCCTTTACACGGCACACTTCTAAAATAAACATCAATTGATTGTGATCACGAATTCACGACACTGTTCAATCGAATCCAGTTCATTCAGTGTTTAGTGAAGGTTTCCGCGAACCGGTGAGATTGAGGCAGTTAGGAGTTTCCCCGAATTCGAAGTAATTGATTGAGTTGATAGAGAAAGTGACCTGAAGACGTGCAACGCTAATACAGTCTCCATGGCTACTGTGAATAATTCTATGATGATGAGGATAAAAGGAATATGGCCATTTAAGGGTACACTAGTCGACGGCACGAACTATTTTGTGCGCGGTGTTAAAAAGCATTTTATATCAACCGACAACACGTGCGGAAGAGATCGATGCTGTGATGAGCAGTAGGAAGCTAGTTCGCGTACGAATACACACTTTTGCAAATTTGTAGCGAAATGGATAATGATTTAGGACGAAACCGAGTGCGCGAAATTTTATAAACAGACCTTTGGGAGTCTGGCTATTATGAAAAATCGACTAAACGTATCTGTTCAAAATAAAACTATTTGCATTGTTGAACTACTAATCTACTTCTGTGTGGAGGCCGTTTTGCAATTTTCAGTCTTCTTATGATATTTATTTGCGCCCAAAAATGCGTTAAAATTAGTGTCGAAATGTGGCACTTTCGACGCTCATAACTTTCAAATAGTTTATTTTTTTACTTTTTTGTTTCCATACAGGGCTAAAAAATGATGACACAAATTGATATCACTTTTTTTTTGAACGTACATTTATTTATTTATTTAATACTTCAAGCACACAAACGTACAGAGGTGGACTTAATGCCCTAGGCATTTTCTAACAGTGGAATAATTCCTAGACTACGTTTGTATGGAAGAATTTTCGACTAGTGTAACCTTAACCACCAGGACTATAGCGGTTCACTGCTGGAGGAAGTTACGGTAGAAAACGCTCACAGAACTCCAGACAACTAGGCTAGGCTTACGATACTTTTGCTCTGTATAGGCTAGTACCTATAATCAAAGACACTGAATAAGATTGTCGTTGAGAGAGACTCTCCGAAATTTAGATTAAATTCGAACGAAAACGACAATGACTACAATTAATTTGGACTCTTCTTTCAATGGGGATGATGACCATGATCAAGTTAAAATATCATGCAAGTTACAATTATGTACCTATGTGTAGTGTAATGAAGATCTGTAGATAGGAAGAGAACATGCTCATCATGCTGTAAATACTTGTAAAACGAGCACCTCGAAATGCCAGCATTATCTACAAGTACTCCAGATTCTGGATTCTATGTGACTTTGTTAGCAACATCCTCTATTTATCGAATGTTCCAATAAAAATTAAAGCTTTCTGAAGGTGGCGTAATACAAACGATCAATTAAACCGAGAACAGGACACATCACTAACAATAAAACTATAAAACGCTTGAAATGAACACAGATTGCTAACAAAACATTTTGCAAAACATTTTGAAACACAATGGACCGATTTGGAAACTTGTTAACTTAAGACATGCAATATAGACGCATATAAATATAAAATAATAGTGAAATGTTGATGTTGACCGACTGCAGAGGAACGTCAGCGAACTTACGAAATTATACCGACGTAATGCTGATCACGGAATCTTGTCGATACAGTTAAAACAGTGACAGAGGAATTTGCAGCTGGAGAATTCGGCCAGGGCACACGGCTAAACAAAAATGCAGTTTATATTTAATTTTGGCGAATAAAGTGAGACAGCCGGACTTTTACAGTTGGCCGGTTATTTTAAGATGCAACGGTAAGATAAGAAGAGAGTTGGATGTTTAAAATCGAACACTTTCTCGACGATTATGCATTAAAAATAAAAAGTTACAAGTTATGCAGTCGCCGACACGATTATATTACACACTATATAATACATATATAGTCCGTGGCGCCGCCTTATCGTGATCTTTCACTTCGCATAATACGCAATACAATATATTTTATTGGCATGACGCAAGCGCAGGGACATTAACATATTGAGTATAAAGAATCAACATGAGGTGTTTACCTACTTTAAAAACTTGAGGTGGCCAAAGAATTTTAAATTCTTTACAATGAATTGAGAACTTAAGCTTGATCACTTTTCCTGTAGCTATAGACCGCTCTAAGAGAGTAATGACCATCAGATGAGAGCTTCTACAAACTGATTAATGTGTTGAAAACAATGAGATTAAATAAAAAGCAGAATCCTAATCCTTCAGCCCTTGCCGAGAATTTGTCTCGATATATTGATTCAACAGGACGATTACATTGACCAGCCACAACTGAGAGTGATCGAATCAGCTCACACATCACATCATCAGCCTTTTAATGTGCCCACTGCTGGGACACAGGCCTTCTCTCTGTGAGAGGGAATGGGCCGTGGTGGATGTCACATGCCTTCGAATTTTTGGTTCTAGGACATGCCGGTTTCCTCACGATGTTTTCCTTCACCGTTTTGAGAGCAGTGGTGATGAAATAATTTACACAAAGTAAAGCGCCTGCCTGGGTTCGAACCCACGACCTGCAACTTTTAAGTCGCAGCCGATACCACTGGGACACCAATGCTCGAGTTAGCTCAACCTCCATCAATTACAAACTACCGCCCATCTCACGCGCGTCAGGAAGCAATCACCCGCGACCATCCATCTCCCATACAAACGATGCTCATGCACCGCTTATTGTAATCACCTACGACTAATGACCTCTTGAATCTTACTTTCTCCGGAGGATGATATTAATGATCATACTACTGAGTTGGAAATCAATCAGTGCGATTGTTGAAGATATTATCTGTTAACCTTTGACACCGATATTCTTTGAAAATTTTACTCGTGGAGACTTCGTATACCTATAGATAGTCTACACAAAGAAAACTTAGAATTTATCAAGCTTTTTTTTTTTACCGAGAAAAAAATATAGGGTATCAATTCGACGCGTATGTATGTAATATTGTTGGCATTGCCCAATATTCACATCAAATTGGGCTTCTGAACATGTGTGCCAAATTTCATAAGTGTATGTATGTATGTTTGTTTGTATGTATGTATATTTGTCCACGCATTCCGCCGAAACTACTTATCGGATCGTGACCATTCTGTTTATATTGTAAGTTTCATGCAAATCGGTTCAGCAGTTTTCAAGATATGGAACATACAACCGAACTCCTTAGCGACGATATTGAGTTATTAAGGGTATTTTGTCAATCCTTTAGGTACCTTTACTGAACTTGCTCACTTTTTAGTGATAGTGTAGGTATGTACTAAAACTAAAAAGAGTGAAATAATAATAAAAAAAGCCTTCATGCTATACAAAGCAGGGAACAAGACTCCCTCGAAAGTGCCACCAATTAAGATCGGTGGGTCGTTTCTAGAGAGGGTGTATAAAGTAAAACATTTGGGTCACATGCTGACAGATCGGCTACAGGACGATGAAGACCTAGAGAGGGAAAGGAAGGGCGTTGGCAGTCCGCTGCAATATGTTGGCTCGCAGATTTGCACGATGTACCACAGATGTAAAACTGCTACTTTTCAGAGCCTTCTGTCAGTCATTTTACACGTGCAGTCTGTGGATCAGCTTTACGCGGCGGGCTTACAACGCCCTGCGTGTACAGTACAATGACGCTCTGACGGCAGTGTTAAGAAAACCCAGGTACTGCAGTGCTTCCGCAATGTTTGCGGATGCTTCTGTCGATGATTTCTTTTCCATCATTAGGAAAAGAACTGCATCGATGATGAGCAGGGTCCGGGGTAGCACCAACACTGTCCTCAAAACGTTAGCGTGCAAAATAAACAGTCCTTTTACTGTGTACTGGGCAAGTGTACACCTGCTCAGAAATAGGAAATAGACTCCGGTAATTATTAATAACTTGTTTTGTATACTAACCAATTACTAACACCTTGTTATGTTTTATTTTTATGTGTACTACTAACAACCCTACTAACTTTTTATCTGTAAAAATGTATGGACTTTCGTCTGAAATAAAGATAAATTAAATTAAAAGCAAATCCGTAGTCAAAGAGACATTCCCCAGGATTGGCGTGCCTCGCACAGCTTAGAATAAATGTTAGGTACTAACACTATTTTATAAGTTTACATTGTTACTAACAAATATGGAAGTGATTCGGAAATAAACTTTATTTAATTTTAAAAGCAATTGGCGTGAAAAACGATAAAAAAGAAGTACCAAACACCTCGGCTTCCGAAACGAAAGTTATTTTGCACTTTTTAGTGTTTTGCTTTTGTAGTCGGTTTATTTTTTTGACGTAGGTTGGTATGATGTGAGTATCCCGGCAAATGTCCAGTGACATCGTGGCAGGGACAGGCGAAGATGGCAAGACGAGTTTGACACCGATCAATCGGATTGCTCCACAATTAATTGCTCAAAACAGGGCGCAATGGCAGAAAGAACCTTCATCCTGTAGTTTCACAAAGCCACCGACGGTGGAAATCACACTAATATTATTAAGGCGAATGTTTGTGAGTGTGTTTGTATGTTTGTTACTTCTTCACGCTCAAACGGCTGGACGGATCTGGATGAAATTTGGCACAGAGATATATGGCATAGTTTATAGTCTGGAATAGCACATAGCATACTTTTTAACCCGGAATATATTCCCTTGGGATAATTTTCGACATTCACGCGGGTGAAGCCGCTGGGAGAAGCTAGTCTAATATAAAGAAAGAAAGAAAGAAAAAAAAATTGTAACCCACACAGGAGACACGAGATAAGCAAAACACAAACAATAATAAAAAATAAAAATTACGCCGTGCAAGACCAATAAGGCTCCTATCTCAGTATGTGAAAATATCACTGCGCTGATATTCTGATAGTTAACTGCGCTGATAGTCTAAAGTTAGGGTTGTCGGCTACATTGATGGTTATTGTTTAACCGTCCGGTTAACGAGTGAGTTCACCGAATAACTTAATCGTGTTTATTTAATGGACGCAGGTTACTGAAACGGATTGCCGCATAAAGGAACTGTAAGCTATTCATTAACTTTTTATAGTTTGTCTGTTGTATAAATATTGTAGTAGCTACATCCTAGAACAAATAACTATTAATTAACTTTATACAATTACATTATGTATACAGGTAATTAAGTATGGAAAAACTCGTAAGAAAACCAGATCAGGAATAGGTACATCCAAGTTATTGAATGGTGGAGACTGACATCTCCGGGATCTTCTTTGGTTGTTTCACGTGAGGTAACAGACGGATAAACGCTACAAACTTATATTGCGTGATCAATTCTTCTTCATCTAATCTTATTTTAAGACTAGATGTGCCCGCGGCTTCGCTCCCGTCATCTGTCTGCCAACCCTACCCTACTTTCCTTCCTGCCTACCCTACTTACCTACCTACCATTTTTGTTTCTATAGTCATCATTCTTTCGCGGAAAATCTTAACACCGCCATTCAGAAAATGACTTCAAATGCACAGCGCCTTCTTCTTTCTTTTCGGGTGAGGTGTGGCCACCTCTGGTGTCAGAGTTAATTAAGCCGCCTCTGGAAACTCCACAGGCCTCTGACTTGGCTATTTCAGACTTACATTAACTATATAAGTCCAGGTTTCCTCACTATGTTTTCCTTCACCGTCACCTGTGATGTCCAAGATAAACTTAGAAAGTACATATGAATTTGAAAAAGTCACATTGGTACTTGCCCGGATTTTAACCCACGACCTCAAGCATGACAGGCGAGGTCTTAGCCACTGGGCCACCACGACATACCGCCACCATGCACAACGCTATCCATCGAATATCGAGTTCAACTGTCCGAATATCTGAATTGCGTTGTGATAATTTTACTTCTTGAAAACTTTAAATTCATCTAACTTTTGATAGAGTAAACCCATTGCGATGAATTAAAAACTAAGTAATTATTCAAGTTACGCACAATTTTTATGTGTAAAAGTTATCTACATTGGTTTCGTACAATTCACTTGATGCGTGCACAAATAAACAGACAAACAGATAAACAGACAAAAATTCCAAAAATGCCGGAAATAGGTTCTGTTGGTTATCCTTTAACACACTGGCTATTTTATTGGAAATATTTTCGATGTACAAAAATTACTTTTCTACAGATTTATTATATGTATATTGATTGATATTGAAAACAGCCCTTGTACCTGGTTATTATGGCAATAAGAGCAGCAAGAATTTATTTTTTATACCTATAAAAAACTAAGAAATAAGTGGGTAAGTATTCTATGTGCGAATCCACCACGGAACAAACGAGTTAATTTTATAACAATCATCATAAAAACGCAATATTTAGCCACAAACAAAGACAATAACATTAACAATCAACGTCTGTTACATAAACACAATTAATTAACTATAATTAACGCGCGGAAGTGCCTAAGGTTCACACGAGTACGGAAGTCGTCCACACACAATGTGCGATGTGCCAAGATCATCACTATTGCGACACCAACATGCAGTAGAGTTTTGAGGTAGACCCAAGTCCCGTAAAGGTAAAAGTCAAAGTCAAAAATATTTATTTCAACTATACTTCTTAGAAGATAGCTTGATCTCTGCGACAGCTGTCAGTATCAATACAGTAACAATAGCGCTTGACAGGCTAACAATAACGTAACATAACGTATACGTCAGTTTGACATATACGTTATGTTACGACTTCCATAATTTAAATACACGCAGTAAGCATGAAATTGTAATACCCAAATTCAAGCAAGTCTTTTCTTATAAACAGTATACGCTTTTATAACAAGTTGCCAAAGTCAGTTATAGAACTGACCGATGGAAAGTTCAAAAACTACATCAAACCTGTCCTTATTAAAAAAGCATATTATAAAATCAAGGACTACGTTGAAGATAAAAATTTTGGCTTAAGGTAAACACTAGTCGTAATTTCTTCCATACAAACGAAGTCTAAGGATTATTCCACTGTTTGACGATGTACGTTCAAAATAAAAAGTGATATCAATTTGTCTCATTATTATCTAGCCCTGTATGGAAGCATAAAAGTAAAAAACTAAAATATTTGAAAGTTATGAGCGTCGAAAGTGCCAAATTTCGACACAAATTTTAACGCATTTTTGGGCGCATATAAATACTATAAGAAGACGGAAAATTGCAAAACGGCCTCCATACAGGGATATATTAGTAGTTCAACAATGCAAATAATTTTATTTTGAACAGATAGATTTAATCGTTTTTTCATGATATCTAGACTGCCAAAGGTCTGTTTATAAAATTTCGCGCGCACGGTTTCGTCCTAAATCATTATCCATTTCGCTACAAATTTGCAAAAGTGTGTATTCGTACGCGAACTAGCTTCCTACTGCTTATCACAGCATCTATCTCTTCCGCACGTGTTGTCGGTTGATATAAAATGCATTTTAACCCCGCGCACAAAATAGTTCGTGCCGTCGACTAGTGTACCCTTAAGATCCTTCTGCGCATGCGGCTTCCCTGGTAACATAAACGGCACAAATATATGAATGTCTCTAACTATTCAAATCTAATTTTTTTTTTTCACTTTTAATTAGACTTTTTACAATGTTTTTCAATTATCTTTATAACCCTTTGCTAAGAATAGTCACAGCACTGATAACAGTATTTGTGCCACATGTTAAATTTAGTGTTGTTATTTTTCATTAACTTGTTTTTTTTTTACCTTTGCATAGATTCTTTTACCGATTGTTTTGTGAATGTGTGAACATTGTAGGCCTTCTAGATTTCTAGATGATTGTTAACATTTGTTAACTTTTTATTTCGTTTTACATTATTTTTTTGTTTGTTGTTTTAATTTCGTACGATAAGTCGTACGAAATTAAAACAACAAACAACTTATTGTCGGGCCTACGTTATCCCCCCATATCCAAGTACCTTCTAATTTAATGCTGTAACATAGAAATATTGTAAACACAAACAAATTTTTAAAAGAGTAACCATGGAGTTTCTTGCCGGTTCTTCTCCATAGGAAACGACTAACCCGAACCGTGTACCTTTTGTCGACGTTTTATAAGTGCCCATGTATGCCCATGTAAAATAAAAATAAAAGATTTTTATTTTGACATATGTCACAGAGATCAAGTTATCTTAAAAGGGGCTTAGCCCATTAATCGGCACTTTTGAACCAACAATTAAAATTTACACGTAATAAAAATTGATTCTACCGTAATGTACGGCAAGAGGGTATAAGGCCCACCAATTGGGACTTGATGCGATGGTCTTCGTAGGGTGGTAGAAGCTAGATGATAGTCACCGAGAGGAACAAATTTAATGGCGTGCAATTGCAGACACTCATCTCCAACAGTGGGCTAACTGGATTGATTGATTATGGAACCGATTTTTTTTTTTCATGAAGTTGGTGGCCTTTGGTCTCCATAATAAGTCATATCAACTGTTTCGGAGTACATTCCCTCAGTGGTTGATGGTTATGTAAAATATAACATGTTTTCACAATAGGTACTAAGTTGATAGATTTACGTGCTGTTTCCTGGAAATTAATTTTAATTTTTGTTTGAATTTACGTTCTTCAACACTTCCAAGTAAATCTTGTATAAAATGTGTCTGCGTGAATCGTTAAACAAAGACCTAGCAATAATAAAAGAGCGTTCCAACTTACATCCGGGATATCAGTTTACCGAGAAAAGCTAGCACCTTTTGAACCTGCTTGTAGCTCTGTACAAATCTAATTAAACGCTACGTTAGCAGTCGCAACAAGTGCATTGTCAAAGTGAATAACTGCATCTTTGAAGTCATTGCATGATCTCGATTGTCGACAGTTCATCATCTCATTTCGAGGAAAATCCGTTAGCGTTGACACGCTTTGAAGAAATCCGTCATTTAAGAAGTTGATATTCGTCATTTATTGTCTTTGGTCGCTGAATATTATGTTACGGTGGGTACTCTTAGGAGTAGGTAGGTAAATTTCCAACTACCCCCGCTCAGATGGAAATTTAGATGATCTACTGAGATTGATTATAGTTGTTGATGTTGGCTTTGAATTTTCAATACAATTATTTTAATCATGTAAAGCAAGCCAGGGGGCATAGTCCGCACGCAACTGTAGATGAACAGATTGACAGCGATGAGGCGCGAACAGGCGCCGAAAGTGACGCCAGTCGCCGCCAGCTTTAGAAATGTGCATGTAATAGACATACCACTACGTACCCTCAACCGCACGTCAGAGTGGCAGCCGAACTACAAAATTCAAATTCAATACAAAACTTGACTAACATAACATTAACGTCACACCACTAGTAGTAGTCTTCGAACGGTACGCAAGCGGGCAAGAATCCAAATCCCGGGGTGCTACGGGGTAATGCCAAATGGCAATAACACTTTGTCCAACACAGGTATCGGCAATGGGTTCCCGCATTGTCGAGGCGCGGGCTTAGTCATCCACGGTGAAGCGAAGAGAACCCGAGGAGGGGCCGCTCGTCAGGGCTTTTGTCGATTAAGCCGACAGCGTAGCGGCCAACAAGTAGGTTGCGGTGCCGCTTGGGCGACTGAGGCGGGCCGCGATGTCATGTGGGGCCTCCAATACCCATATGATATCGCGACTGAGGGCCGCGGCGGGAGAGGAGTGACGGTATTAACGGTGCACCGCTCTCCCTACCTACCGCGGCCTGGACGGGGTTGCCCCCGTCTGACGTCGGACGCGATGGGGCCGCAGAGGAGGAGTGTCAGTATAGCGTTGGCCGCTCTCCCTATGCCGTGCGGCCGAAAAATCGTAGGTTGCGGGGCCATTGACCTTGACCCGTCGCAATGGAACCAAGGGAGCCATACACGGGGTCGCCTGGCATCCATGTGCTTGTTTGATCTCTGGGGTGGTCATGGTGTACAGTGTGTTTTGGTGCGCCGGTGATGGAGTACTCCCCAGAGGAGGGTCCGGTGACGGACAGCCGCAGCGGGTAGCGCAGTATGCATGAGCATTTCTCCACGCTAAAAAAAATGGTGTCTGCCCCAGGTAATCATGTTTATCACACGGTAGGTAAACAAAGAATGAAGTAAGTGCCATAACTGATTAAGATTTATTGATTGACTGCGCCTTTATAGCAATGAAATAAATGTGCTATCAAAGTCAATCTGTTAGCATACAGGTGCGGTCGTCTGTACTACGGAACCAACTGTCGCGGTGCGTGAGTGCCTCTGGTTACCGTAACCACTGTGATTGCGCCAAGATTCTTCCATAGCTGTAACAACACCCATTTTATATTGTTACAGTTAGTCGGAAATGTTTGTCATAAAATCACGACAGAATAGAAAACTGTTGACAACATCAAAGTACCTACCGATGCAGCGAAGTTGCGCTTTTCGAGACCCTCGGGGGTTTTTCCGGTCTTTTTAAAGATTAACGAGGAGCTGAGCTACTAGTTACTCCACGACACTCTATAAAATGTCTCTATAAAGGTAGCTTCCCTATCTTAGCTTAACTATCTGCTAGCTAGGCCATATGCCAAATAAATGTATGGTACATAGACTCTCGCTAGCTCATGTGGCGACTTTCGGGGAGGCCTATGTCCAGCAGTAGACGTCTTTTGACTGAAATGATGATGAGACTCTCTTCAATGTGTCAAACCCTAGCTAGAATACCCCCTGAAAGGCTATGTTCGAAGATTTCCTCAGAATAATTAAAGAAACTGACTCCACATCTCTACAAATTCGTCGGTAAAGAGCAATATGTATTTTTACTGATATGTTCTCGTTTCGATCACACCGAGTATAGACAGTCGGTCGTTAATCTGCCAACGGTACCCGCAGTTTACTGCTGCTTTGCTGACGGTACTCGCCAAAATCCAATTAAACCGGCGCGTGACGATGGCACGCGACTCTTCGATCACATTCAATTACTGCGAGGCTGGAGCTTCATATCACGGTAACTGCTGTTAACCTACATACCGAGACCAGACCACTGTTATGCATTTAGGTATGATGCATGTTAGTGAGTTTAGTGTAGTTTGCAGTGAAGCTGGGGTACTTATTCAGGCATTTATATAGACAGCAGATGGTAATATTGGCATATATAGAAGGCTATCTAGATCGTATATCTCAACAGAAGCATACCTATATCTGCCTGCATTTCAGTACCATTATAACCAAAAAATGTAATCACAGATCATAAATAATGCTCTGATGCAATAATGTGCAAGACATTTTCGGTAAGTTTCAGGTACCAACTTATTGTTTTCTCGGACCGGTACCGCGGGACTTAAGCCGTAAAAAGTTTAGCCAGTGATTAAGGTTAATAATGAATTTCATTAAGTATCGTCACGCTAATCTCTATCAAGCTGTCAATGGCACGTCTACAGGTTCAGCATTAACCCAATTAAAGTCAATCATGAGGGGTGAATGATCCAATTCCCGTCCGCGCCTCTCTAATAGGATTGTGTTTGATACCGTTTTCGTCTGACATTGAGTGTCACGAGGCACGCTTTTTATTATAAGTAAAAAATAAACTTGAAGCTTTAGATAATTTTTGAAGAAAATTATATAACGCCTACCAATAAATACATAGCAATACTTAGATTCGCAATTTTAATATAATAACGCCTGACGCAATTCTAATAGTTAGGCTTAACACGCATTTCGATTTTTATTCCCGCGAATTTTTTAGTATTATTTGAGCGTGATTTTTTTTCCGCAATGCATGCAGCTTCATACATTTCTATGGGTCACATAATGGGCGGAAACAAATTCGCGTGAATAAAAATCGCAGTGCGTGTTACGCCTAACTATTAGATTTGCGTCAGGCGTTGATGTATTAAAATTGCGAATCTAAGTATTGCTATGTATTTATTGGTAGGCGTTATTTAATTTTCTTCAAAAATGCCATAACTGTTTTTACGTTAAATGATTCGATGCTTGTTTTAGTACAGGCGCTTATAATAAATACTGTTACCGCTTATAAAAAATAATAAGAGACTGTTTTTTTTCATTGATCTATTTCTTGGCGTGATATTAGAGATTATGAGCTTGATTTAGATTGTAACAATAAAATCACGGCTGTATTTCTCGAAGGGTTAGGCAGAGGCGCATCTAAACCACACCTAACAACCACAACCAACATAACACTCAACCACATTGGCCCAATTTTGTTAAAGTCCCATATTAAAGGGAGTGACCCTATTGCAGAAAAATAATAACTCAAATTAAATACTTAAGAAAAAAATATTAGAACTCTTAATTCGACCCGGGCATTGAAACCAGTAAACATGCTCAGCAGTACCGCTTGCGACTACTAGACTAATCTTTAATCTAACTAAATATCAATTGCACATACATATGGCCCTCTGAGCTAACAAGTGGGCCTATCTATCATCAGGATTCAGGACAGTGAAATACCGAGTATACATTATAACATTTATACTGTTTTTACTAATATTAAACGGTCATTTACTTACTGGCGGTTCTGCGACCACGTACCTTGACCTGGTTGCCAAAATGCGGCAAACATCGATCATATGCCTAGTTCATATCTAATAGTAGATTAAAGGTTGAATGAAAACAAGGTTGTCTCAAAACAATTACAGTCAACAGTTTTCCGCTTGAATTTTACAAGTTCCTAGAAAGAGTACCTTCCTGACTGCCTTTAATAAACTGATCGTTTAGTAATTCCCAATTAGGTAACACTGTTTCAAAGACCAACTCTCATTGAAGGCTCCATCGCGCTTTGCAATGTAAGACTGATATCTCAATGTCTCCTAAAATTTCACACTTAGGAGGTAGGTATCTAGTTAACTAAGCGGCAAGGCTTAAGTCATTATTTAATCAAGCTGAAAGCCTGCTCATCGGCCTGCAGAGAGTTGCATAAAGTTCACCGAGTTAATGACAACACTCGATTTTACAGACAGATTCTGTCCAGCAAGCTTTGAATCTTTCCGGTTGATGTAAGATTCAGTTACAGCTAGATTTAAACTGAAAGGTCGCTCGGAATATGAGTCGCTTTACCTACCAAATTGATATGGCAGCGGCGTTCAGAAACGCCATCAAATTTAAATCGACCTGTAGAATGTTGTATTTATTTTATTTCATGTTATTCCTTATTAAGAACATTTACAGCTAGGATACAGATAGTAAACATTTAGTGAAGGAAGGCCAATTAAAAGTTTTCACAGACAATATTAGGGTAGCACAAGAAAGAGTAGACCTAGACAGCCAAGAGAAAGTAAGAAATAAGTACTCGTAGAGAATGAGCAGGCCAAGAAGCTCATCGGCAATGAGGCACTGGTCAAGTCAAAGCTCCAGAGCCTTGAACATCGTCACCGAGTTGCCAGCTTGTCGTTTTTTTATCGGTTACATTTCGGGGAGTGTGCGATGATTGCATGATTTAATTCCGCCCAGCCCGTTCCATCATCGGACTACCAGACGTACGGCGATGCGTCATCGGTAAATGGTGGACAGTCCACCCATACGAACAAAACGTTTTGTGGACACTTTTATTATGCGTACAGCTAAGGAGTGGAATTCCCTGCTGGAGTCTGTGTTTCCCGATAGCTACTATCTAGGGGCTTTAAGTCAAGAGTGAATGGGTTTTTCTAAGCAAGCGTGCTTCACCGTCGACCACATCATCGCTTCAGGTAAGATAGTGCTCAAGCGCAAGTCTATAGATAATAAAAAATAAATAAAAGAAGAGGCCGAACAAATTTCAGTGAACTTTAAAGAAGTTTTTACATAATTTATTTTTTAGTTTCGGAGCACTGGTGGAGAACAAATCAAGGTCATCAATACTCTGACACATCGAGTTGTATGCCCTGCTAGCTCTTATCATGTAAGATTTTCGATAAGTGCACCGCGCAGAGGGAACATACAGAGGTTGATGATTCCGGTGAAGGATGGAACACGCAGCCCAATTTTGCTCATCAGTTCAGAACAGTCAGTTGTATCATTAGCCAAACTGAACAGGAATGCCATGTCGGAAATTCTTCTCCGCTCAATTAGTGGAAGAATTTGAAACTTCCTGCAGCGGCTTTAATAGTTTGGATCTATACTGAATGTACCTTAAGAATTTCTTTTGTATACTTTCGATGCGATTGACGTAAGTATTGTACCTACTTCCGTAACGGGTGTCCAGATAGTCCATATGTCACTCAATTGATCTTGCCCTTGACCAAGTGGCCTATTTCGACGTAGAACTCTTACGGTTATATTCAGAAATGGCGTGGTGGGATATAAAAGGCCACCCTCCTCCGTTTCGGCCACGAAGATCCAAAAAGTGGTGCTTTCTTAGGGGTTGTTGATGGGAGGTACTTAATTGTTACTGGTTAACAATTACAGCGATCGCCAATCGCTATATGTTTAGAAAATCAACCCGTCACCCAAAGGGCAATGGAGAGAGCTATGCTCGGAGAAATGAACCAGGATTCCCGACATAGCCAGTAGAATTGCCAAACTGCCAAGCTGGCAGTGGGCAGGGCACATTGTTCGTAGAACGGATGTCGGTAGGACTGAAAAGTTCTGGAGTGGCGACCGCGAGCCGGAAAACGCAACGTTGAAAGGACCCTCTAGGACATAAGAGTCTAGATTGACAGATGGGAATCCAATGGATATGATACGCACAGGACTGATCAATGTGGCAACGCTAGGGGGAGATCTATGTCCAGCAGTGGACGTCTTTCGGCTGAAATGGTGATAATGAAATCAATCCGTTAGCCGAGATTGTCTAGCTAGACAAACGTTTAGCTTCAGGTTATGATAAATAGGCTGGTGTAGGTGCAATCATAGCAAACGCACTTATGATCGTATCTCGAACACACCTAGGTACAGCTGAGACAAACATTTGCATAAAGATTACTATCAGAACCGTAACACACCGTCTCATTGACCCAATAGCAGATACCTACCTACCTACTTGTAGCAATTAACAGCTGACCGCAATCGCCATTATATTGACATTCACTTTTTCATGTGGTTTTTGTTACATTAATTGAGTTTCTGTTTACCATGGCTTTCGTAATAGAACAATATGTTGTAAGTACTTTTACTGGTCAGTGTTAGCCACAGAGCTGCGATGTGGTGAAATGTATAAGATTCTGTAATTATCCAGATAGAAGACAGACCTTCTTAAGCCCTATTAACCATTTGTGTTATGCTAGTGGAATTCTAAAATACATAACTCAACGAGCATTCACACTCACCTGTAACTACCTTTATCTCGAAATATTACTCGTAGGTAGATGTCGCTGGTTATGTTTAAATCCCAAACTCCTTCGTATTAAAATTCACTAATAGGACACGAAACCAGACTGCAGCTACTGAGAAGTTCCTAATATATAATGTTCAAGATAAGAATGCTTCGAAACATGCTGGTCCTGCTCCAGGCAATCCTTAGTGTAGACAAAATCTAACTGGTTAATTTGTATTATATTCATACGTATAGTAACGCTTTATTTTTCTATTATTTTTATTTAAAAATTTTGACTCGCACACTGTTCCGTTGTTGTTGAATTAGGTCATTTACCTTTGTATGCAATAATTGTAAGTATGTGAGAACCATGTTCCTATTTATCAAGTGAAGGATTTTACCTGTTAGTGCTTGTAATACTTTATACATATATCTATACTAATAATATTATAAAGAGGCAATATTTTTTTGTTTGTTTGTACCGAATAGGCTCCGAAACTAATGGACCGATTTGAAAAATTATTTCACCAATAGAAAGCTACATTATTCCTGAGTGACTTTTTTTTTAATCCTAAAAATGGGTCCTGTGGTTCACGGGAGCGAAGCCGCGGGCAACAGCTAGTGTAGTATAATAGTAGTGCTAGGTGCATCGTCCTTACGTATATGAATTTATTAATATATGTACTTTTAATATTGTAAAACTTTTATTTTATTTTAAAAGAGTAAGTATGGAGTTACTTGTGCATTCTTCTCCATAACAAGATACTTTTCCGAATGCACGGTAGAATCAATTTTTAAATTTTAATAGTTAACGTTCAAAAGTGCCGCTTAGTGGCCTAATTGAAATAACTTGACTTTGACTTTAATGGAAAACTCACTAACACGATGCCCGACTGAGTAACATGTTACCTCTTGGCAAGACTACTGTAAGATTTTCTGGTTTCTTACTACCAAAGATGTACGACAGCACCAAACAGGTGCTATTGTAGAATCAACATATCCAAATTGATCTCAAGACCGCCATGGATATTTCACATTGAAATAAAAATTTACGACACCTAGGTCAATTCCGTAAATAATTCGCGACGAATTTACTTGATCTCCTCCAAGGCTAGTTTAAGAGACATATCTAAAAAGAAGGGCAACAAAATATACAATGAAATTTAACTTTCCATCTAGGTACTTCCTTATTGGTAGAATAATCTCTATATATATAAGCAGGAGCATACTGAAAGCTGCTTACATCTTCTGACATAAGTACATTCATACTTTTAGACAACAGAATGCATCGAACTTCCTAATAAATATAAGGCTTTCAGGTCACGAAACGATCAAGTACTAAAGTATTAACTTGAATGAGTTACAACTTTGTTTCAACGACAAAACTGGGCATCTAGAAAATTCTAAAAATATAATTACAAACTGAAACTTGACGGATTGCGATATTGTATAACTAATTGATTTTAGGAAAATTGAAAAAATACGACTGATTGTTACAACATTAGATAAAAGTTAGGAAGACATAAACAGATACAATAAGTTTTGCTTAATTAGCTGAGTGTGAACCAACACCAGCCTCCATGTAGCCAGTGATTCATAGTATATATCTCACAGATGTCTGACACTGGGTGTGCGTGTGCGCTGAAGCGTGGCGACGCTTGAGCAAGTCCCGGCGCGACAAAACTGCGCGCGCCGCCCTCCCGCGCGACACTTCACACCCGCCATGCGCCGCGCGCCCTCGCTGCTGCTGTTGCTGCTGCTGGCGAACGCCGCCGCGCAGCCGCCGCAAGTCCTCGCCGACGAGTCCATCGACACGCTCATCAGCAACGACACCATCGTCGTCGACAACCAGAACGGCACGCTGGTGCTGCGCGATGTCAACGGCACCGTCATCGAACTTGATGGTGAGCCCGAGGAAGTGGTGCGCAAGAAACGGACGTTCGGAGACATAGTGTTCAGAGGACTGGCTGACGTGCTCGGATACAATGTGGCGCGCAAGCCCCCGCAGGCCGAGTTCCCGCCGCCGCTGGCACCCGTACCCGGGATAGACGCGCCCCTGGCTGGCGCCGCGCCCGCTCCGCCGCCAGCACCCGCGCCCCCACCATGCGGTGCGCCCCGCGCCGCCGGCCCGCCACCCTGCCGAGCAGTGAAACCACCCCCGCCACCGCCACCACCGCCACCGCAGCCGAAAGCAGTCCCGCCGTGCCCGAGACCAAGAGCCGCGCCGCGACCCAAACCCAAGCCAACCCCCCCGCCCCCGCCTCCACCGCCGCCACCCTGTGCCCAGCCGCGCGCGAACCCCGCGACCCCTGCGCCTTGTGCTCCTCCTCCACCACCGCCGCCGCCGCCCAAAGCTGACAACCTCGAGAGGATCACCTCCAACCTCCGGCTAAACTTCAACTTCAACCGCGCCCCGGTCACCCCGGCGACGCAAGCACCCGCCGCCGCCGCCGAGGCAGTCGCTGAGAACGAACAAGCCGAAGTAGATAGCCAGGAACAGTTTGTGTCGATCGCTATACAGCCGCGTGCGGCGAAGTTACCGCAGACCGAGCCGCGCCAGCCGCGGGTGTACGTCGACGCCTTCGTGGTCAGGAACGGAGTAGCGCGCCGAGTGGACACCGTCGACGCCAAGCAGTTAGACCCACAGAGAGCTAACAACGCGGATGAGGACTACCTCGCGTATGACGAGGACGCACAACAACAGCAGCTGGACGATGATGATTATGAGGACGTGCAGGAGTCGCGCGACCGCGAGGCCGCCGTGCGACAGTTCGGGAACGCCGTCGACCAGTTCTGGCAGAATAAGAGACAGCAGAGACGGCCGGCTCAGCAGAAGGCGCAGAGACTGCCCGCGAATCATTACCAAAACGTACATTTCGGAGATAGAGATCTAGTCGACGATGTCCGTCGCCACGACCAGTCTCACCAGAGTCTTCAACGCGAGCGCCCGCGTGCGAACAGAATCCCGCTACCTCAGCCTGAAGCTGACGACGACAACGAGGTCACGACTACTACAGAAGATCCGAGGAAACCTCTGAAGCCGCGTGTGTTGCCACCGACCGAGCACAACCCGAACCAAATCGATACCGTAACGGTGAGAGTGCCGCCGATATACCGCGAGAAACGACCAAGGAAGCTGCACCGCGAGCGACCAGAGCACCCGGACAGAGATGAGGAAGAGCATGAAGAGCACAGAGAGAGGGAATTCAGCAGCCGAGAGCAGGAGTACGAACAGGACGCGGACGGGAACGACAGCTCGCTGGCGCCGCAGACGGAGCGCCCCGCTAAGCGCAGGCGCCGCCGCAAGCAGAGCCGCAAGGCACGCGCAGTCGACAAGGAGTACTACACCGCCGGCGACTACGACTACTACGGCAACAAGCGACCCGTCTCTAAGGAGGAGAAGTTTTATCAGGAGCTCACCGTCCCGCCGCCAACGCTAGACGCTGATGTCGCGAGACACGAGAAGCCAGTCGACAGCGGATACTTTTTGGAAGACCATGAACGGTTACGGGAAGATCCCAGCCACCGCATCAGGGACGATCCGTCACACCGCATTCGGGAAGATCCGTCGCACCGCATCCGCGACGACGACAGGAGCGGTGAAGCTGAGCGCGAGGATGACTCCGAGCGAGCGGACGACAAGGAGCGCTCGGCGGAAGACAAGGAGAGGTCAGCAGAGGACAAGGAAAGGGCAGGCGAAGAGGACCGCGCGGACTCGATGGAGCGGACCGACAAGCTGAGTCCCAACGCACGCGTGCGGGAGTCCGGCTACCAGAACAACTACGTGCGCGCCACCAACGTGCAGGTGGACGACCCGCGCCCGGCCGCGCCCACTGTGGGGACGCCGCAGACCAGTCCCGGCCAGGCGTGACCGTGACCCGCCGCACACACGCCATAATTGTAATTATTATTTATTGGGAGAGTTGCTGACTCGTAACGATTGTAAACAAAATATTATATAATCGACGCGGATTACATACTTGATAACGCACGCACGCTTATAAAACTCTCGATGTAATAATAGTTTGCGGAGAACAAGAGAAGTTTTTCTCGCGAAGTGCACGCAAAATGTTGTAAATTATGCGTGTTGTTCGTGAGGTGCGCTGACGTCAAGTATGTGTATTGTATCCGCGGACGATCGGTTCCTATGTGCGCCAGAGGAGCGCTGCCTGTGATGTTCTAGTTGTAATGTACCTACATGTCGATATCGATAGTCTTGTTATTTTTATACTTAGCTTTAGCGAATTGTAATAAGTTTCTAAATAAACTGTTTCTAAATAATCGATTTCATTACTGAGCGACCGAGTCGAATCATTGTTGGGGCGTGAAATCGTTGGGTCGGGGACCGGAGGAAGTGGGTGAAGGTCCCGAGTCACGACTAGAAAACGGTCGGAGAGGCCGTTACAAGAGAGGTGCAATGACCTAATTGATTTTCGCAAAGCTGCAAGTGTTCGTCGCGCGCTGCAACCGACATTGCACCGACTGAGCGACCGTGCGCGTGCGGCAACTGCCGAACCATTACAACGTAACATTTACGTCATAAATCATTCAATTAATAAACGCATAATAAATTGAACAGTCGAATTCTACAAAATAGCAAAGTCTCAAAACGCAATATCCACCTGTTCTCGTAAGATTTATTTCTCATTTCCAATTAAGCTTACCTAATGATAGCAGTACAATTGCTAAATCCTTTCATCAGAGTTAATAAATATAATGACAAAGAAAATAAGACTATAATCTGTGACAAATAGCTTTATTATCACGTACAGTCGCGGCTGTGGCGGCCTAGCCGACGACCTTGACCGCCGTTCATTGTACAGGTTTCACAAACCAATCACAAAAACACTCGCTGATCGAGACTAGCTTGTAAAACACACAAATATCAGCTGATTTCTTACATTATAGATAAAATATAAAAGGTAACAAACTTTGTAAAACACACAAATATAACCTGATCTTACTTAAAGGTAAATATAAAAAGGTAGGTAGGTAACAAAAGTAAAACTTTGGTAACACATTAAATGATACTTATTAAATACTTAATCTAGTCTTTCATTTGTTCAGTTCCCAATAGTATCCCATTATAGGAGACAATCATTTTGGTTTGACTAGCTGCTTTGAGCATTACATTTGGCACTGTTCGACTGATTCTAATCGAAAGTGATAGTACAACTTACGATAATAAATAAGTCTTATATTAAAGAAGCTTCATCTCAAGGGTGTGTTGTACTTTGGTTCTTAATTAAATTGTACTTTCATTTCGACTGTCGACTATTCCAGATCACATTCTATCTCTTTGGTGATGACATTGGTTTCCGCTACCGCAGGGTCCTGCAACAAGGGACATTTGTGAGTGAGATTATGGCGAAACATCACAACCATGACCGGAACAGTTACCCAAAATGACAGCTATGCCTGATAAGATTGTTTAAAAATAACAATACAACCAATATTCAATCTCTAGTAGGTTGGCAATAGCTCATTGGCTAAGACTAGCAAGCGAGAGGTTGTAAGTTCGATCACCATTCGTCATAGTATTGATGCTCGTATCAGGTAGGACGGCGAAAACTACTTGAAATATGTTTTTCTAGGCCTGGCAAAGTGTCACTGCATTATATTTGTCATCAGGAAATTCCCAGCCGCGGCTGGAGTCTGGATAATATGTGGTTTTAAAGATCATTGTGATAACCATTGCGAGTACGGTGCCCTTGTCCAGAACATGACCCTCAAGCTAAAGTAACAACTTAGATAAATAGTACTGACGACTGGAGTGCCCCAATTAACCTTACGTGTGCCACCGACATACCTATTAGCGGACACCAAATGAAGTCCTCTAAAGAGTTGACCATCGACTCGAAAAGACGATCATACGCAAACTTTGTGATTGTGAACGAGGTAGAGTGCGCGCAAGATAAGTTTGCGCGCAGCCAAAATCGGAACTAATCGTATGTCAAATATGTCAGGTGTCAAGAGAGTGTGTTTTAATCCGTGTTTTTATTCGTTTCCGAAGTAAACAATCGCCATCATTATGCCAAAAGTAATTTAAAGTGCTGGCAGGGATGTTTCCTTGAAGTGAAGAAGACATTATCGGGCCTACGGTACCGTTTTACAAAGATATAGCCCGCGTTGCTTATTTGACAGGTAACTTTTAGGGATACCATTATACTAAAATTTCCCTAAATTTTCGTACTACCAGTGCCTGTAGTATTAGTTTTTGGGTGGTAAATAAATATACCAGCGGGACAGGACCGGCATTATGTAATATAATGCATCATCGTTATTTTGTTAAAAAAAAATAGAAATTAAAAAAGTATTGAAATTGACGGTATAGCCACTGCAGGAACATTGTTAGACCAAATTTAACAGTAGTTATTGTATGACTAAGTATTCAATAAAAGTATTACAATCATTTCATGAAGCTTTTTTCATCATATTCTATGCAAGTAGAAAAAGCTAGTCATTAATTATGCTTTTCTTAAAATACTTTGTTTCGAGTAATGAAAAATGACTTTTGATTAAATAAAGGAAAAAAGATCAGTTATGCTGGCAACATTAAGCACGCCACCCGTCGCGTGCAGACTTATCTTGCGCCCACTGTACAGCCCAACCGAATTCCCAATTGCTTTACTTTCAAAAGCAATCTTATAATAGAGAATAAACTGATTATTACCATTCTATAAATAAAATAAGTTTGTTAACAAACTAGGGCGCGATGAATATCAAGTAGCTGATGTCACTTATAGTGAGAGTCCACTGGAGCCATCATATTGGTATGTGGACCGCGTATGATGTACACACTCACATACATAATTTTACAATAGTATAAAGATCAGTCGCATTGATGATCGCTTGATGAGGCAAGGCTGTGAGGAGGCTTAGCTGAAAGAGGACTATAAGTAATTTGAGTAAAATGTGAGTGTCGGTGTGAGTGTAGAGTACGTTATGATTTAGTCTCATATAAAGGGGAGAATCCCTATTGGCAATATACTTATGGAAAACATTTATGACTTATAATATTATGTGTAATGATCATTATGCTGCATTTCGCTATGCCAATGTAAATTATGGGAATACATTTTATGCTTATCATTCAAATTCAAATTCTTTATAAAAAAGAAATGTATTTAATCAAGACATTAAAAATATTATATATGTACATACTTAAACACTAAACAAAAGTAAACTTTACAAACTTAAAATTAAACTAACTACTTACACTATATACAAAAGAAAGATGAATTGAATGAATTCTTTATTGCGAACTAAGTGTACAAAAATTTTGTAGATGTTAACATAAGGTAGGTTCTTAGAACTTAGTTGCCTGTTAAGGCATTGCAAATAAAAAAAAAGAAAACCTTACCTTTTCCTTACCTTGAAACCTTGTATTAATAAACCTTTTCTCCTTGACGCCACCTAATGGTATGGTTGCGTTTTAAATTAGCAGTAAAGTTATTTATAGTCCTACAGCATACCAACCTGCGTGTGTCTCTTCCTAACGTGCTTGTTTAGCGACTGCTTGTGGTAGTAGCGCGCCGAGCACAACGCACAGGCGTGCGGCGGCACGCGCGGTTTGGTAGCGTGCGCGCGCTCGTGACGCTGCAGCGCTGCACGCGTGGTGTAGCGTTTACCGCAGCCCTGCTTCAAGCAGCTGTAGCGATCGCCGGTGTGCGTCGCCATGTGCGCTGACAGCTTGTTCGTACGGAACCGCATGCCGCATATTGGGCACATGTAGGGGAGCTCACCTGTGGATAGTAAATTGTTGGCTTTACTTTTGGCTTTAGTCGAAAATTATCCTGAGGGTACATATTCCCGGGATATAAAGTAACCTATCATCTAACTCTGTGCCAAAATGCATCCAGATCTGTCCAGCCTTTTAAGCGTGAAGAAGTAACAAACATACAAACGAACGTTCAAGGATAACTGTGATTTGCAGTCATTTTTAAGGTTCCGTACCCAAAGGGTAAAAACGGGACCCTATTACTAAGACTCCGCGATCCGTCTGTCTGTCTGTCTGTCCGTCTGTCACCAGGCTGTATCTCATGAACCGTGATAGCAAGACAGATGAAAATTTCACAGATGATGTATTTCTGTTGCCGTTATAACAAAAAATACTAAAAACAGAAAAAAATAAATATTTAAGTGGGGCTTTTTTGCGATAATGGTACGGAACCCTTCGTGCGCGAGTCCGACGCGCTCTTTCCGGTTTTTTTTCGCATTAATTTCTCATTTTACCTGTGTGTATCCTGCTGTGGGTCTTCAAAGTACTACTGCTGTAGAACTTTTTTCCGCAGTCATTGCACTTAAATGGTCTCTCATCTGAAACATAACATACACATTATTTTTAGGGTTCCGTACCCAAAGGGTAAAAACAGGACCCTATTACTAAGACTTCGCGGTCCGTCTTTCTGTCTGTCGTCAGGCTTTCATGAACCGTGATATCAACGTACTATCTATCTAAATTTTCACAAATGATGTATGTCTGTTGCCACTATAACAACAAATACTAAAAACACAATAAAATAAATATTTAAGTGGGGCTCCCATACAACAAACGTGTTTTTTTGCCGTTTTTTGCGATAATGGTACGGAACCCTTCGTGCGCGAGTCCGACTCGTACTTGGCCGGTTTTTTTTTATTTCCGCTTCACATGTTGAGAAGCCTTTTGGTCTCGCATTGGTTTTTTTACTATTGTTTTTTTTTTTGCTTAATTTGTGTCTGCTGTGCGGGTCACAAATAAATATTTTTTCTTTCTTTCTAATAAACAAAAATAAGTACGTTATGTAGAACATGCTGCTACCAGCTGGAAACTCTCTTGACTCAATTTTCTAATAACTTTTTACGACGCCAACTTATGAAGACTAGCTAGGAAAAGTTTCAGCTTCAGACGAAAAGTATGTAGTTTTTTTTTTATTTATGATAAGGCTCGCGTTTGACCAATATCTCGCCTGATGGTAAGCGATGAACTGGTCGACCTATACAATCTTAACTTAAAGTATATCGTACTATCGTAGACATAAGTCCAAATGCTACCTGGAAGATATTTCTGCCTTTGTAGCCATTTTTTTTTTTTAAAAGTTAAGGTCTTTTTTTTTTTGTTTACATTGTTTCTATCAGTTTACTAACCATTATGTCTCCTGAGATGAACACTAAGGTTAGTGTTAGAAGTGTAGGTCTTCCCACAGCCGGGCACGGGACACGGCCGGCGAACGCGTGGGGCGCAGTGGTGCACCGCATGCCAGCGCGTCAGAGTACTCGCACCGCAGCTGGGGCACCGCCACTCGAACTCGCGGCTGTGCCGCTTCCTGCAACAGAAAATCTTACTGCCAATTTCTCCCGCAAGGTGGCACATTGGAACAAGGATAGAAAAAAATCCATCCCATATAGGGTTAGGTGACAGTTGTTAAGATTATCCTGAGTTTGATAAACTCATGCGCAAGTTTTGAACCTTTTGGTTTTGTTAAAGCTTACGTTTACACGGGTGAGCATATTCAAAACACCGCCGGAACAGAAATTTGCCGCGCTTTTTAGGGTTCCGTAGTGCCCCTGGCTACACTCCAACCGTTTGATTTTTTGAATAAACTTTTTTTTATTAAATTTTTTAGTTAACATTTTTTTCGAATAAGGTACATTTTATCAGTGTCATATATTTTTGAAATCACCTCTTGAAAACCTTTATTTTGATACCCCACACTATATGTTTGGAAGAAAAACGAAAATTGTCCCCCCACAATATGGCGCCCAAATGCCGCCATTTTTCTATTATTCAATTTTAATGTAGCCAGTGTTTCTGAAAATCGGCTAACGCGTTTGGTCTCTGGAACGCCACATAGGAACAAACATACATACATACATAGACTGATTAACACATTACTTACCCTCCTTCAGCTTACAGCAGTCGGGTAAAAACGGGACCCTATTACTAGAGACTCCACGGTCCGTCTGTCTGTCATCAGCTGTATCTTATAAACCGTGATAGCAAGACAGTTGAAATGTTCACAGATAATGTATATCTGTTGCCGCTATATCAACAAATACTAAAAACAGAATAGAGTAAATATTTAAGTGAGGCTCCCATACAACAAACGTGATTGTTTTACAGTTCTTTGCGATAATGGGTCGGAACTCTTAATGCGCGAGTCCGACTCGCACTTGGCCGGTTTTATTTTTATGGTTCCGTACCCAAAGGGTAAAAACGGGACCCTATTACTAAGACTTCACGATCCGTCTGTCTGTCTGACTGTCCGTCTGTCACCAGGCTGTATCTCATGAACCGTGATAGCTAGACAGTTGACATTTTCACAGATGATGTATTTCTATTACCGCTATAACAACAAATACTAAAAACAGAATAAAATTAATATTTAAGGGGGGCTCCCATACAACAAACGTGATTTTTTTGCCGTTTTTGCTCGATATTAATAACGGCAACAGGTAGACGCTTGAAATATTCACAGAATATTTAGTTGTACTCGTATGTACACTTCAAAAAATAATAATGATTAAATTTAAATAAAATAAATTAAGGGGGGCTCCCATACAACAAACGTAATTTTTTTGCCGTTTTTTGCGATAGTGGTACGGAACCCTTCGTGCGTGAGTCCGACTCGCACTTGGCCAGTTTTTTAAGCTTATTTTGTTTACTCTTTAGTTACGTGGCGCCACCTGCTGGTTTAACTTTGAGTAATTTTTTCTATGGAGAACACAGATATACAATCATCCAGTGGCTCCATGGTACCAGTGGCAAAATGTTTGGCTAACAAATATATTCGGCAATAGAGCGAATTTTATACATAGCATAAACAAAACATTGTGACTGAATACTAATACTGTTGACTAATATGGTTAGGCAGAGACGTATTTAGAGACACCTACATTTCCACTGATGTTTTATCATCATAATGTGCAACCTTACTTTGACCACTGCTGGGTGTAGGCCTCTATTTTCTTGTGCATATCCCCTGGCTCACGTTCCAAATATTGATTAAATTATACCTATTGGAAAAAGCCAATTATATTTTACCGAACTGATTCAAATATAGGTCAATTGGAAAACAATATTGGATGGAATACAGTTGCCTATTTTGATTAATTATTACCTTTTAAAACACCCAAGGCAATATGAGATTCCAATTCATTTCCTATATAAAGACTGGGTGGCCCTAACAATGTTTGGGAATCCCACACCGTATACATACAGATCCACTGATACCGACATAGCATTCACAGTACACACTCAATTTCACTTTCACATTGACACATAGCGTTGAATCATACATTTCTCTGTGCCGCATGCATTGTTGGCAAACTTGATGTATTAGGTGCAGTACTAATGGCTTAGGGCCATATACATTATGCATGTTGATTAAGTATGAAGAAATAGAAGACAAACAAAACTATATTTTTTTTATTTGAGATGTGTTTGCTCTTGACTCTAGTCTAGGTCAGAGGTGACAGAGACAAAGTCGACGATGGAGTGAGCTTTTTCATAATATCTTACAACTACTGCTTCAACACTTATGATGAAGAACAATGGGTGTTTCGCAAAGGAACATCTTTTAAATATTTGCGAGCATAACTACAAAAGCACAGAAGGTCGTATTTTTTTTATCATCTTAATATTACAAATGCGAATGTTCGGATGGATGTATGTTTGCCAGAACGGCTGAACAGATCTGGATTAAATTTGGCACAGTGATAGATTATAGTCTGGGATAGCACATGGCTACTTTTCATACGGGTATAAGGTTAAACAAAACAGGTGAAGCCGCTGGCAGAAGCTAGTACAGAAATAAATGAGTGAAGATTCAAGTCCCATTTCTTTAATAAAAGCTTAGAAGCTAATATCTCTAACTGTAGAGTGCATAAAAATATTTTGTTATAACATTCTCGTTGGTCTCAACAAAATAGTTTCCTAGCATGAAGATTTTTACATTATAAAATGGGTTTTTCTTTAACACTTTAAATACACGCACAACGGACCAAATGGGAGTCTTAAGTGCGGAAAAGGGAGTCCCTCTTCTATCTTCCATCTATCTAACACTTTAAATATGTAAAACAAAGACCTTGCCACTCAAGGTTGTCAGAATCCTTAACCAACAGTTACAATGTCAAGAGCAGCTAAAGTAGTTATTAAATAATTCTGTATGAGTGCCACATTTGAACAACTTGCACAGAATAACAAACAGATATGAACTTATGAATATGTTTGTGAACTGTAAACAGGAAGCACAATACAAGCAGACAATAGAAGAGTATGTGTAGCTCTTGACTTGACCGGTAACAAGTTGTGCGGTCTATAAATTGTTGGTTAGAATCACAATTGAATTTATTTTTTCAAGTTGAAGGTGTGAAATCTGTGTGTGAAAATTACCCACTTTTGTGGGCATCTTTAAGAATCAGCTTAATATTGTAAATTAAAACCAATCTTCATACTCACAGGTGTAGTTGAAAGTTGAATTTCCTGTTGAACACTCTGTGGCACTTGGGGCAGGTGTGTGTGCCAGGCGGCGCCCAATGTGGGCAGCGCTTGCGGGACCCACACACCTCACAAAAAGCCTCCTGCACGACCAGCTCCTCACCACTCTTCAACTCCTGCTTTACGTTAGTCTCACATTCATCCCGGATAACATCTACTACACTACTTTCAAAAGGAAGAGCATTACTGTGTTTCCAAAGCTCATCCAAGTTTTCAGATAGTATTCGGTTAGACTTCTCACATTTTTCTAAAAAGTGAACTGTGGTCTCCAACTCTGTCAGACAGTCACAACAGATGCATGAAGGTCCCATATCGTCCACATCAGCCTTTACACCAATTCTATTCAATTTCTCGCAAGGAGAAATGCCTTTTTGTTTACGAAATAATGAGTATACTGTATCTTGTTTCTTAAAACAAATTCTGCACATGGTATCGTCACTGAAATTATCCATTATGTAGTAGATATTTATAATTTTATTGTAAATTGTAAAATCACGGCATAAAATACGTTGGTTTTCTTATTATATTTTGAAGGTATTCGTGTTTATTTACGCGCTGACTGACCCGACCCCGACCGTGACCGATCAACATTTCAACAACTTTCTGTCATCAGCTGGCTTCCCGCTTCTGTCATAATGAAGTGTCATTTTTTTTTAATTCGTTCAGAAAGTAAATCAGATTATTATTCATTATCTTCATCTTCATTTCAGCCAAAGGATGTCCCACTGCTGGACGTAGGCCACCCCCAAGTTTATCGATCCACCTAGAGAGAGGTCTTCGGTACACGGTCGCCACTCCAGATTATTAATGAAAGTGTGGAAATAATTTGAGTACATAACTACTTTTTAAAACACAAGCGTCAAGAGTACCCAGAGTACCTAATAAAGAAAATCTACAATAATCACATTAAGACAGAACTGTTTTTACACCCAACTGTAGCCAAAACACTACGTATCTTGAAAACTTGGCAATTAGCCATAGGTTTGAACCTAACCCAAATACCTAATGTAGGTCGAGAAATAAAAGCCCGTTATGTTGTAGGTAGGTACCTTTTACCTAACATAGCTTAAAATTCAATCAATGTCACATCTTTATTCCGAGTGAGTAGGTAAAACCGCTTTAGCTAGATACCTACGTGTTTAATGTCTCTAAATATTAGGCAGAAGTTGAAATTGTGTCTCGGTGTCTCGGCTAATATCTGAAAAAGAGAGATATCACAGAAGGTACACAGATAATCCAGATTCAAAACGAAGTCACATGCAAAAAATCGTCTAGCACTGCATTGGGTAACTTAACGTTAACTTAACACAATTCTTCATTTCACCTCTGGTGAGTGAAAGTGCTCTGTATTTCTGATTGGGTAGGTACCTAACCTACTTCACTTTTTGAACTTCTACAACTATCTGCTTTATTTTGTATCAAATCGAGTTACGCAAGAGTGTGTGTCGATGGAAGGCGGTGCGGCGGGCGTCGGCGAGTGATCTGCGCGTGCGTTGCCTGGCCGGTGAGAGCCAAGGAAAGTGATCGCGGTACATTTTGTAACCGCTAAGCGTGTGTCCGCATATCGATGTCCTGGCGAAGCAGGGTCGGAGTAGGACCATCAGAATGGATCGCCTGCCTATTTATGTGTAAATTATCTATTTTCCGCCTCTTCGTTACTGTGGCCTATACCGCAAGCACGAACCTTGCTTTTTCCGGGATGAATTAGCATATTATGACAACAGTTCATCATGAGCCTTTTATTAACATTCCCACTGTTGGGACACAGGCCTCTTTGAAAGGGAATGGACTTAATCCACAACGCGGGCTTAGCGCGGGTTTGTGGATGTCATCATGTCAGATGCATGTTTTCGAATTTTTGGTCTTAAAACATACCGGTTTCCTCACTATGTTTTCCATTACCGTTTTTATAGTTTTGATTTACCTCCAGAACTTATAAACATTTTTAAGTTTTGGTATGGAAACCAGATCAACACTGTACGATGGGCTGGGGCGTTGTCTCATCCGTACGGGTTGGAGTGTGGGGTGAGGCAGGGTGGGTTGAGCTCACCTACGCTCTTTAACCTGTATGTGAACGAACTCATTGCCGAGCTCAGCAGTACCAGAGTTGGATGTTACGTAGACGGTATCTGCCTTAATAATATCAGTTATGCGGACGACATGGTGCTGCTGAGTGCGTCAATCTGTGGGTTGAGAAAACTGGTTGCCCACTGTGAGGCGTATGCTGGGTTACATGGCCTTGCATATAACATCAAGAAGTCGGAGATCATGGTCTTTGAGGCTGGGGGTAGGAGCCCTAATAAGGTGCCACCTGTTTTACTGTATGGCACGCCTTTAAAAAGAGTCCATAAGTTTAAATATCTAGGTCATATATTAACCCCCAATCTCAAAGATGATGACGACATTGAGCGGGAGCGGAGAGCGTTGTCGGTTAGAGCGAACATGCTGGCTCGCAGGTTTGCACGATGCTCACTTTCAGTCAAAATAACGCTCTTTCGAGCCTACTGTACGTCCTTTTACACGAGCAGCCTGTGGGCTAGCTATACGCAAAGATCGTACAACGCCCTCCGCGTTCAGTACAATAATGCGTTTAGGATGCTGGTGGGGCTGCCTCGCTTCTGTAGTGCGTCGGGAATGTTTGCGGATGCGCATGTAGATTGTTTCTTCACAACCATGCGCAAAAGGTGCGCATCTATGGTGCGCAGGGTGTGGGGCAGCTCCAACAGTATCCTTAGCATGATTTCGTGTCGCCTCGACTGTGTTTTCGTGGGTCACTGTTGTTCCATCTCACATGGGTTGTCGCAACGGTGATCCACTGTTATTTGTTGTTTTGTGTTTGTAGTGTCAGTTTGTTAATATCTGTGTTACTAACATAGTTGTAAGTTTTACTAACCATCTTTTGAGTCATGGATACTCGAATAAAGAGAAATTCTATTCTATTCTATAGCAGTGGTGATGAAATAATTTACACAAAGTAATGTGCCTGCCTGGGATCGAACCACGAACATCGACACGTAAGTCGGGGCCGTTACCAATGGGCCACCACTCCTAACAGATAAAGATTTTACAGTTACATTTACATCTTAAATCATCAACGAACACCTATGCAAAAAAACCTTTAATTATGTTTACTAAAAGCAAATTATTATTTTGATATTATACACTAACACATATTAATTGAAACAATACAAACTGATAAACAACAAATGAATACAATAGTAATGGAAACAATAGGTCACTCAGAGTACACTTTGAATGACGTATTGTTTCAATAGCTACTAATATAAATATTTTGGTAGAGCCAATACCTCCTGATACTTCACAACTACCGATACCCGTCTGTGTACAGTGTCCGCCAACCTGGGGGCCTACCATAAACTTATAAAATACTTGCCAAGTGCAGGGCAGTTCAACTTAGCACCTGACAGGTTTTGTGTTTGTACCATGAGCATTTCGCGTTGACCTGCTTCAGGTCTACTTTTGACCTGCTAAATAGTCTCTGGTCAGTAAGCTGGCAGCACAGATTAAATAAAATTATTAAAAACTGACGTTCTAAAATACTTTAGCGGTTTTACGGTAAAAAGAAAAGTTAGTTTCACAAGGCTGCAAATTATCAGTTCAAATGTTGAAATGTCAAAAAATACTTGATGGTAAGGATAAGATAAGCAGGCTGACCTGCAGTCAGCCTGCTGAAATGCTGTGACGTACCTAGTCACTCACCGGTTTAAATCACGTGATCGCTGGCTGGCTGGCTCGTGTGCTCTTGGTACATATTAGCATGACAGGTCATTTTCTGTCTAAAATTGACCTGCTATAAGAGTTCATGTTAGGCCCCCTGAAATAGTTCGTCCCTGTGCCGATACCGGCTGGTACAATTTTCTCTCGATTACGTTTCTTGATCGATTAGTATGCGTGTACGCACACTTGTTACACAGGAATGACGGCAGCCACCTACGTGCTGCTTAAAACATACTCAACCATCTCCAAATTCAACTCTACCTGCAAGTCATAGAAGTCAATATTGTGTATCTTTTAATCGGAAGAAGAATTTAGCTGCAGTCGTTTAAGAACGGTCGAAAGCATAATCGCTTAAGGACGAAGTTCGTTGCTAGCACGTCCGGCTGGCTGGTGGCTAGTGAAACCTGCGCGTGCACGCTGGCTACATACTAATGTGATATGTTTTAAGTTATAAGTATTGGTGGAAGAGTCCGATGACAATCGGTTTGTGAGTGGTAGTCGCGCCGGCCGGGCGACCGTATAGACATGAGACTTACAATCGTAAGTATCACAGCTGTGGGCTTCAAGTGATATGTTGTGACAGTGACAGTGATCGTGAATACTGTGATCAATCCAAGTGTAAATCCTAATAAATATGGTGCGTGGTGTGTTTCAGATCGCGGTGGTGTTGTGCGCGTGCGTGTGCGTGGCGGCGGGCACCAAGGGGAAGCTGCTGGGACGGTTTACGAAGGGCAAGCACCACAAACGAGGAGTGCTAAGCTCGGTGCCACCCTACAAGCTGGGATACGACATCCCAGTCGTGACGCACTCCGTCGTGAAACCCGTTGTAGTGTCGTACCCACCCGCAGCAGCGGTTACCAACGTGAAGGTCCCTCTCGCTCATCCTCTGAGCACTCGTTACCCTGCACCAGTTGGACATAAAGTCCCAGTGCCTCATCCTCATTATGGCCTTAAGTTTCCTCATCACTCAAAAACAGTGTTATATTCAAAACCTGACCATCATTTTCATCACCATCACCATCACGTCGCTCCTAAGCCAGTGATACCAGTGGTGCCGGCTGTGCCCGCTCCTCCTGTGATTCCTTTAGGCGCACCTACGGCGACTGTGGCGCATCCCGTGCCTGCACCACCTCCTCAAGTACTCCTCCAACCAGCGCCCGCACCCGCGCCTGCGCCTGTATTTCCAGCCACAAGCCTAGCACATAGTCACCTCTTACATCAGGAACATACTCACCTAAGGCCTTTCCTTCAAACTGCTGCTCCAGTACCCACTCATCCCGCACTCCTGCAATATGCCAACCAATTTCAGTATGTTTTGCGTCCCGGGAATGCAGTCCAGACTTCTTTCTTCGCGAATTACCCAAGGTATCCATATCTGAATTACCAAGCTCATGGGTTCCCATTAGCACAAGCTTCGCCAGCCCTCGGTCAGGTGTTGTTCGAGCGCCCTCAAGTGCCACATTTCCATCTAGGTCCACAAGCAGGTCAAGAGGGCCTGGTGTTCGAGCAACCAGGAGCTCACGTAGAACCGACTTTCTTGGACGCTCAAGGAGGGTTTCAGCAACACGCCGTACATCTGCAGCCAACACAGCCAGATCTTCATCTGCAACCCGTGCAACCAGGCGTCCAACTGACACCTGACTTACATCAACTGAATACAGGACAGCATGATGTCCACCTGCATTCCGCTCAGCCGGAGGTTCATTTGCAACCAGGTCAACCAGAATTTCAACAGCAACCAGGTCATCCAGAGTTTCATTTGCAACCAGGTCAACCAGAATTTCAACAGCAACCAGGTCATCCAGAGTTTCATTTGCAACCAGGACAACCAGAATTTCAACAGCAACCAGGTCATCCAGAGTTTCATTTGCAACCAGGACAACCGGAGTACCACCTGCAAACTGGTCAGCAAGAGGTGCATCTTCACCAAGGTCAACAGGAAGTCCATCTTCATCAGGGACAGCCTGAGGTTCACCTCCATCAGGATCACCCGGAAGTACATCTGCACGGTACTCAGCCTGGCGTACTGCAAGCCGCGCAGCCAGGAGTCCTGCCTACTCAAGCTACTGTCCACCTGCAGCCTACTCAGCCGACGCTTGACCAAGACGGCTGGCAACCTGTACAAACGCAACCCCATGACCTAGGGACATCTCAACCGGGGGCACACTTCGGACAAGATGGTCAATTTGCTCAGGGCACCCACTTTGGTCAAGACGGACAATTCGCTCAGGGCACCCACTTTGGTCAAGACGGCCAATTGGCTGCTGGTGCTCATTTTGGCCAGGACGGACAATTTGCTCAGGGCACTCACTTTGATCATGGGCAATTCGGACAAAACCACGGCCACCATCAATTCACTCAAGATCAAGGTTCGCAAGGTTATGATCATGCTGGAGAGCAGCATTACCACGACTTACAAAACCAACTGCATCATCACATACAACAGCAACTCGACCAGGCGCAGTACGACCTTCATGTGAACACCCAGCAACAACAACATCAACCGGGACAGGAGTATGGAGTCCCACAATTTGGACAAAATAGTTTCGGTCATAGCGGCGGCCAAGATTTCAGTCAACCTGGGCAGAATTTTGGTCAGCACGATTATAATCAACAAGGACAGAATTTCGGCCAGGATTTCAACCAGAACCAGAATGGTCAGAACTTCGGTCAGGATTTTAGCCAGAACCAGAATGGTCAGAACTTCGGTCAGGATTTTAGCCAGAACCATAATGGTCAGAACTTCGGTCAGGACCTCAGCCAGCAGCAGCCAGCTGCTGAATATGGTGTCCCCCAGGGCGCCGAGGGTCGAAGCAGCGCGGAGGGCGAGGAGACGCCCCAGTTCCACAACCACATCCCGCTGATGCTGCAGCCGCCTTTGAAGCGACCGCTCGAGCATTTCCGGTAGCTCCGTCTACCGCGACTAGACATTGTTCAGCATTTATCAGTTACCTCGACGAGTGAATGAAATGTGTGCGTCCTCTACTGACTGTAAAGTTTCACTGTAACGGTTTTTATCTGTTAAAAGTAATATTAGATTCATGTGTTGCTTTAGGCGTTTTTTTTGTTCTGTGGTTGCTTTCGTCGTTCTTCAGTTCAACAAATACTCGTAATAATATCTATGTAATGAATATCAAACGGAATGCTCGGCACAGTTAAAGATACGAGTATGATACAAGTGTTATGGGGCAACTTACAAGTCAGTAGTTAGATGAGATCTGTCGCGAGACCGAGCCGCAATCTGTCGTCAGATTGCAGAGCTTGTGTCTCGAGCGCTGTGTATATTATGTAGATAAAAAATATGTTCATCTATTGCCTAATAACATTAATTCTAAGTCTAATTTATTAACAAACCTAGTTGTAGGAAAGATTTATTTATTTTGTTATAAATAAAATATTTTTGAAACGTTGTACTCATGTTTGATTTCTAAAGGGCTTTTATATGACATATAGGCAACTGATATCGTTTTCATAAAAACCGGCCAAGTGCGAGTTGGACTTGCACATGAAGGGTTCCGTACCATTATCGCAAAAAAACGGAAAAAAGACACGTTTGTTGTATGGGAGCCCCACTTAAATATTTATTTTATTCTGTTTTTAGTATTTGTTGTTATAGCGGCAACAGAAATACATCATCTGTGAAAATTTCAACTGCCTAGCTATCGCGGTTCATAGATACAGCCTGGTGACAGACGGACAGACAGACAGACGGACCGCGGAGTCTTACTATTAGTAACCCTAAAAAGTAGATACTTCATCACTGCGTATTTATGATCAAATACTAAGAACACCTCTTTCATCTGTCAATCAACGTTTGGCAGCCACTTCACATATTTTATTCATTTTGAAACAAATCCTGAGTTATCAGTCTCATGCCACTAAAACGCGTCCAGTTTTTGATCCCTAGTTAACTCAACCAATGGTTAAAATTTCGGTAAAACGCGTCTAACAAATAGTCAAATAATTTAATCTCCAACTTATTCGATATTTTGTGAGTTTTAACGATTGATGAAAAAACGCATTTAGCCGAAAATTTAAACCATTGACTAACATATTTAACCATTGTTTGAGTTAACTTCTTCTTCTTATTCGTTTTCTTCATTTCTGAAGGTCGTGCCCGTCTTGAAAAGCTTTGACGGAGTCAACGACGAACATGTCGTTGTTGAGTTAACTACGGATCAAAAAACTGCACCTAAAAATATGTAATGCGCTATGGAAAATTAAATCCACACGGTAAGTATCTACATAAATCGTAGCGGTACTACTGCGTCAGAATGAGCTAACTATTTGGAAACAGACGACGGACATGTGGCAGCTAGCTGTTAATGTGGGGCGCACGTGTGTTAGCTACTCTTAGGCGGGCTATAGGTAAGCACTAGGTATTCTAGGTAGTCTACGTATAAATGCCTCGCGTCCTGCGCCCGAGCAGCCTACCTACGGCTGTAATACCTGCCTAACTACGTCGAATATCAAACCACTATAAAGCACAGAATACTTATGTCATGTGTACGAACTACAAACATTTGAATATGCTATTTTATGTTAATAATCGAGTGATTATTTATCGCACACACGTGGCTTAGGGTATTTATGTACTAATGTAGGGCACATAAACTACTGCTTTAGAAGTTGACCCTATATTCAGTGGCGGATTTTCCCTAAGGCCCAGTATGCTCGGGCCTAGGGCGGCCAGATATTATAGGTGGCCAATCGTGGCAAAAAATACACTGATGATAACAAGAAATTAACGGGCGGGACGGAAGGGGATCAAGGAGGTGCACTTGCACCACTCTTTCTTTCAAATAAGGTACACAAAAATATAAAAAAGCCTCATATTAGAGAACAAGCGTACCCAAGGCGAGAAGTGCTAAAATTGCCGCATCATTCTTCTATACTTACAAGCTTTGCTGCTTAAGTTGATAAAGATTGTTCCATATGTTTATGAATAGGCCAAACAAGGTTATTCGAGGTGGGTTGCAGAAGTTGCACCCCCGTTTTTTACTTGTGAAAATCCTCATGGATGGATGTCTTCCGCCGCGGGGTGGGCGAAGGTGTCTCTCAGACTCTAACTGAATAAAATCACATGGTGTTCTGCAGCTACCTTTGGCCGGGGCGCTGGAATGCTTGCGTATTTCATCACGCTCCAGCCAGGTATTGGCCGGCATGAATTCTTGCACACCCCGTCAACCTTTGCGGCCGTATAGACCGTATACACTCCCTCATAATGAATCTTACCGCCGCTATTGTGGAGTGCCCTGGATATGCTCATGACAATGTATAAACCAACAGATGTTTCCGATGAGAAATATAGAGATGTGAGTAGTAGGGATTCGCCGGCTCTAGAACACCGATCTCGTGGGCGGTTCAGGGTCTGGCACAAACTAAAAAAAAAAAAAAAAAAAAAAAAAAAAAAAGGTTTTGGGGTGCGCTGATTCCGAATCTGTAATCCATTTTTACGTAGCTTGCACGGATGCAGAGATACATAAATCAATTACGGATCCAGAATCGCTAATTGTCATAGACATTAGTAGCCTCATTATAAATCAATTACGAATCCAGTGCCCCTTATTGTTATAGTCATTAGTAGCCTCATTACTAACCTCATTATGAATGCCTTTCTGAATCATCAATAAAAGACATTTTTATTTCTAAATTTTATTACTTATTCTTTACAAAATATGAGCGAAACATCTCATCTACTAAAATATCATTGTACAGTGTGTTTCCTGTAAATATGTTCGTAAAACTAAGCATTGAACATCCCTGAAACTTATATAGCAAATACATCAAGCAATATTCACCACAAACTGAAGTCCAATCATTCTGAATCCTATCAACATTCCAGTCCCATCTTTTACAATTCCTTTTTAAAAACTCGAGATGATATCGCGCAGGTGTTCGTCCATATGAATCAAAATATTGACCGATACCATTCGTATCGATATGAACAGCTACCCAGTGTGAGCCTGGTTTATCATCCACATCCATATTGCATATTATATACGTCGGTACATGGGTATACATAGGCAGTCTATTAGCAGCATAAACATTATTTTCTAAACTAACATGAATTTTTTTCAGATGTTGTTGTACTTCTAGTGTATCCATGATATTACTGTTATTCGCAGATAATTACAGTACCAATCTATTCAATGGTTCATGTAGGAATGTTATCATAAATAAACAATATTAATAAGTAATTTAGATAAAACTCATTTTGTCATGAGTAAGCTACATTAAAAAGTAATTGAGATAAAAATGTTGACCAATCATTAGGTACATGGTATATAAAACTCAGCAATCCTCAATTTTCAAAACATACGATTGAATCGGTGGAAGTAGACAGTTGGTGTAACAGTGAATTATAACTCTCAACACACAGCAATAGCAATGGAGGTAAGCATTTATTTACTTTTATATTCCTTACTACATATGATTAGACAATTAACTATACTTGTCCTAAATTATCACTGTGTTGTTACAGAATTCATTAAATTTCGGCGATGATAATACTTACAAAAATTATTACTATCCACTCTCCCCTCACGATGATGAATACGGTGGGCAGATGGTGATAAAAACGAATAGTGATACGGGGAAAAGGAAGTCTTCAGCGAGCAATATAGAAGATTTTTTTGAAGTACAACCAAAAAACAAAAAGAGTAAAGTAATATCATCAACAGTGACTCGAGCTGCAGCAGGAGGAGTGTCTTTAATATCTACTAATGCAGATGATGGTGGCCAGTCAACGCACCTAATCAAAATCGAGGTTTATGATATGAAAAAACTGACGAAAATCCCTAAAACGGAGCATTGGAAACATGCCAATTTACGGATCAAGTACTACATCAAAGAAAACGATAACAAAATATTCGACAGCACCAACAATATAATATATAAAATTACGAAAGAAATTGCCGAGAGTGATAACGCGAAGAAATATTTTTTTAATAGTGAGAAATAGGGTAACAATTCACCTAATTGCTTTCTAATGGATAACTATTATGTCTATGGGTAACTTGATGCATTCTAAGTAATTATAATATATTTAGTGTTCGTTTGTAATTACTGAGTCTATTGTGTACGTTAGTATCTTAATGTGTTGACAAGTAGAGTATAAATGTTTTAATACTATAAATACCAAATGAAATATAGTTGAAACATTAGTTGGTGTATCAACCTCTTGCTGTTACTTACTAAACTATCCATTTCAACTTTCCTACAAAATGAACAACACTAGTGAAGTTTGTGTTAGTGCTTTCTTTTTCTCACCCACGGTCATCGATGCAAGACTCGAACTTTTAAACGATGACATGGACCAAGAACTGTTTGAAGTTTGTGAACAACTAGAATATGCTGAATTGTTTGATGCATCATATGATGATGAGTTATATAACCAATGTGCAATTGTTGAAGCAAAGTTGGTGTAAGTATTAGAAGTACAAAATCAATAAGAAAAAATATTGTAGTGATGTTTTATTGAATTTGTCTAATAATTTTCTTGCTTTTTTGTTACAGTCAACCACAAGTTGGAAGAGGTATCATAAGAGGTATCACTACTGACGAAAATAAGGTTACCAAGAAAGCGAAATTTGATGAAGGAGCTTCTACATCATCGATTGAAACCAATAACGTGGACAACAATAAGGTGGAATGTGACACATGTCATGTTTTTGTTAATAAAAGGTATCTAAATAACCATTTAAAAAGCAATGCACATAAAAATAATCTTTTAAAATCACATATTTCATTAACAAATGTTACAGTTGTTGAAACCGCTTTTGACAATCGAATTTTAACATATAGAATTAATAGTAAAACAACTCAATCGGAGCAATATTTTGAAACACCGGAATCGTTTTTAAATGCATTAAAAATTGACATCTTATTTTTGATAAATGAATGTATTCAACAACATACAATTTTTAAAATAAACTTCATATTGCATGCCGATTTCATACAACAAACTAAAGATATTAAAAATACGTTTGATTTTCAAACGTTTAATTACATAATTTGTCTAGGTGATGACTTAAATATTTTTTATTCATCATTAATAGACACTGTAGTCGGTAAAATTTGTCAATTTGAAAAAAAAGATAGTGGTTGGAGTCTTAATCAAATTAAATACATAGATATGAATGTTAACAAATTCAATCCTCTTCGCGGTAGTTCGTATATCGACCTTCCTCGAGATATTAAATTAAAAAAGCTGTAATCAATGTTAAAAATAATGATAATATGTGTTTCAAATGGGCATTACTCTCTAGTTTATATCCTGTATGTAAAAGTGTAGATCGGGTAACATCTTACGCAATTCATGGAAATAAACTAAAATTTACTGGTATTTCTTTTCCGGTTAAAATTGCAGATATTTCAAAAATAGAGAAATTAAACAATATTAGTATAAATGTTTTTGGTTTAGAGTATAATAAAGAAAAAAAGTGTAATTCTGTTGTAGGTCCTTTATATTTAACAAAATGTCGTACGCCCAATCATATCAACCTACTATATATATCGAATGGTACTAACAATCATTACTGTTATATTAAAAACTTATCGCGATTAGTTAGTTCACAAATATCAAGTCATCGTCATGCAGTTTTTATATGCGATTCATGTTTACTTCATTTCCCATCAGAGGAAAGACTTAATAACCATCAACAATATGATTGCTCTCACATTTGTACAGAATTACCAAACGGTGAGGATTCCAGAAAGGATTGGTTTGGTAATGCAACATCAAATAATAAATTGAAATTTGATCAGTTCGTGAAAAAGTTGGAAATGCCCTTTGTAGTTTATGCAGACTTTGAGGCATTTTTGAACCCGATAGAATCATGTAGTAACGATCCATCCAAGCCTAGTACAATTAATATTCAAAAACATGAAGTGTATAGTTTCGGATATTACATTAAATGTGCATATGATAACAGATTATCAAAATATGAGACGTATAGTGGGCCAAACTGTGCGCAAATGTTTATGGATCGCCTTTGTGAAGATGTGAAAACAATAGTAAAAAAAAATAGTTTCCAAAAATGTCCCATTCCATTATCAGATGAAGATAAAATTAAAATTTCAAACTCAAACATATGTCATATTTGTGAAACTGAGTTAAATGAAGATCCTTTTAACGATTTTGATTGGCACACTGGCAGTTTTAGGGGTGTTGCTCATCAAGTGTGTAGTTCTAAGTTCAGAACCCCTCGTCATATTCCAATATTCTTACATAACCTCAGTCACTACGATGCTCATTTTATTGTCCATGCATTAAACCTCGATGATGGTGAAATTGAAGTTATTCCACAAAATAAAGAACGATACATATCATTTTCAAAACAGATAAAAATAAATAATACACCAGTAAGTTTAAGATTCGTAGATTCATTGAAATTTTTATCATGTAGTTTAGACCAACTAGCTAAAAATCTTAATGATGATCAGTTTATAGAACTAAAAAGACACTATCCTAATAATGAAGATTTTTTACGTTTAAGACGGAAAGGTGTTTATCCTTATGAATTTATGCGTAATAGTGATTGCTTGAAACATCCATCACTTCCTGATGAACACCAATTTTATAGTTCACTCACAGATTCAAATATTTCAAATGATGATTATAATCATGCAAAAGATATTTGGCAACATTTCAAGTGTAGTAGTATGTCCGATTATTCCAATTTATATTTAAAAACGGATGTTTTACTTTTGACTGATGTATTCGAAAACTTTAGAAAGCTTTGTATTAAAACTTATGGATTAGATCCTGCCCATTACTATACTGCTCCTGGTTTAAGTTGGGATGCAATGTTAAAATTTACGAAAATAGAATTAGAGTTGTTAACGGACTACGACAAAATTGCTTTTTTTAAAGCTGGTATCAGAGGGGGTGTATCTCAGTGTAGCAATCGTTTTGCTAGAGCAAATAATAAATTCATGGAGGATTATGATAGTGAAAAACCTAATTCATATCTAACATATTTTGATGCGAATAATTTATATGGTTGGGCAATGTCTCAATCCCTTCCTGTTGGTGGTTTCGAATGGGTAAATTGCAATACAGATTATAATGTATCGGATACGTCTGATTTAGGTTATGTTTTAGAAGTTGATTTGGAATACCCTAATGAACTTCATAATTTGCATTCTGACTTTCCGTTATGTCCTGAAAACATATGTGTGGGTAATACTAAAGAAACTAAATTAGTTCCTAATTTAAATAATAAAAAGCAATATATCATTCACTACAGGAATTTAAATCAATGCATTGAAATGGGGATTAAATTAATCAAAGTACATAGAATTTTAAAATTTAAACAGAGTTCTTGGTTAAAGAAATACATAGACTTAAATACTAGTTTGAGAACGTTAGCTACATCAAACTTTGAAAAAGACTTTTTTAAACTAATGAACAATTCTGTCTTCGGTAAGACCATGGAAAATATTGAAAAAAGAGTAAATGTTAAACTAGTAACTCACTGGGATAATCGTGGTAAAGTTTTAGGTGCCCAGGATTTGATTGCAAAACCAGAATTCCATAGTTTATCAATATTTTCAGAACATTTAGTCGCAATACAATTGCAAAAAACAAAATTAATTTATAATAAGCCAATTTATTTAGGATTTTGTATTTTAGATATATCTAAGACCCTTATGTATGAATTTCACTATAACTACATGATTAAAAAGTTTAATAATAAAATTAAGTTATTGTACACCGATACTGATAGTTTAATATATCAAATTTTTACGGACAATTTTTATGAGGATATAAAACCAGATTTACTTCACTATTTTGACACATCAGATTATCCGGAAAATAATATTTATGGTTATCCAAAAATAAATAAGAAAAAGTTAGGTTTTTTTAAAGACGAGAATAACGGTAAAGTGTTAAAGGAATTTGTAGGGTTGCGATCTAAAATGTATGCCTTGGAAGTAGAAGATAAATTCATAGCAAAAGCAAAAGGGGTTAACAAAAGTGTTACCAAAAAAATGAATATGGAAAATTACAAATCGTGTTTGTTTAATAAAAATGTTCAATATAGTAGTATGCTTCGATTTAAGTCAATTAAACACACTATTTTTACGCAAAAAATAAATAAAACATCTTTATCATATAATGATACCAAACGATGTATTATGGACAACAACATTGATACATTGGCTTGGGGTCATTATACATTACGATAATTATTGATATTAGTTATAAGTAAACAATAATCTTTAAATACTTCTTAGTCTATCAAAAAAAAAATATTTTACTGTTCTGTGCTAGTTTTTTTATTATTTAATGTTTCAAATATTATGTATATTTGAACTGATGTATTATTTTGTATCGTTTTATGTACGGTTTTAAAATTATGTATATCTGAATTGATGTAATATTTTGATTCATTTTATGTAAGACGTTAAAATTAAAATTTACTTGTGTAAATATTAAGTAATAGTTAGTAACTAAGTATTTCATTTTATATTGTTGTCTCTTTTTTTACATTCCGAATAAATATAATGTTTATACACTAAATCCATTACTTTGATTTCAACCTTCCAAACACCACATGTACACAATGTTACAATTTATTCATCCGTTTACTGCAATTGTAGCTGGACCGAGTGGATGTGGAAAATCAATTTTTGTAAACAATTTTATTAAATACTTCAGGGAAATTAGTAATTGTAATTTCACCCAAATTACATGGTGCTTTGATGAAATGCAACCTTTATATAACTTACAAAACGTCAACTACCATCAAGGAATTCCTAACATTAATATGTTTGATGGTGAAAAGCCACATCTTGTTATTATTGATGATCTAATGAGAGAATCTGATGGTAGAATTGTTGATATATTTACCAAAGGTAGTCATCATAGAAACCTTAGCGTATTTTATATTACACAAAATTTATTTCATCAAGGTAAAGGTCAGAGAGACATATCTTTGAATTCTAGTTATATTATTTATTTTAAAAATCCTCGTGATAAGACACAAATAAGATATTTAGCACGACAAGTATCACCAGATAATACAAAATTTATTGAAGATGCATACAAAGACGCTACTACAGAAGCTCATGGATATTTAATGGTAGATTTAAAACAGGGTACTAATGACTTGTGTCGTATAAAAACGAATATATTCCCATTTAACGGATATTGCACAGTATATGTCCCCGCAAAAATGTTTAAATACACAAAGAATCAAACAATTGAAGTCATTTGTAAAGAATGTCGTGTAGACTAACCACACATAGGAACTTGTTGGGAGCCCTGCATTCACTTAAACCAAAATATCAAAAAGTGCTATTAAAATCATGCAATGAAGAAGAAATTAATTGTATTTGTGAATGTATTTATAACGTTCTTCAGGGAAAGGTGCCTCTCAAAGAACAAGATAAAAAAAAATTAAATAAACATAAAAATATTCTCCGAAAATTGGTGCGTAAGTGTAAGACTAAAATAAGAAAAAATATTATCATACAAAAAGGAGGAGCTTTCTTACCAATAATATTAGGCTCAATTCTGAGTGGATTAGTTAATTCTTTCTTATAGAATTAAAATGGAAAATGCAAAGAAAATGATACTTATAGAACCTGGATTGATTGAAAAATTAAAACAAGAAAATAAGGTTAATAGTAATTTGTCTCGATTAGATATTGAAATGCAAAATATTATGAATAGTAAGACGGAGGACCGTAAGAAGTGGATGTTATATTTACAAACACTACAAAGATACCTTCACTTTACCGAAGAGGATCGACAACCACTCAGATTACCAATTTATTCTGATATATCTAATGAAGATCTAAATGACTCTAAAATTGACTTTAAAAATAAAGGTAGAGAACTAAAAAGTATAGTTGATGCTGAATCTTTGATGGAGGCGAATGGATCCCTGAAAAATAAAGAAAATGACACAAATCCACCTTACACAACAACTCAAATACTCAGTTTAATACCAAAAAGTTATAATAAAAAAGGTGAGTCATTATTAAACTTAGTTGGAACAAATAAAAGTAAAATACATTGGGATAATGAAGGTACAGTCATAATTGATAATGAAAAAATTCCTGGAAGTAATATTGTTGATTTAATAAATGATTCCCTAAGACCCTTAAAAAGAAGTGAACCGATAGGGTGGGATAGATTTGCTAAAGCATTAAAAGATATTAAAGTACCACTTACTTACATTGGAAACCCAAAGAGATGTGAGTTTATTAATCAACTTCAAGCAAAAGATCTGAACAAAACCTCTCAGATTGAAGATCAAGAGTTTTCTACACCGAACAGTGGAGATAAAAAAAATATAAATAAAATACGTAAAAAGATCGATTGGGAAAAATGGACCCCGTACTAGAAGAGATTAATAGAATTTATTATGATCCATCTAACTCCGCTGGTTTTAGTAGTATTAATAAATTATCAAAAGCTATGAAGGGTAAAATGGATAAAAATCAAGTAAAGGAATGGTTACAATCACAAGAAACATACACATTACATAGACCCATTCAGAAAAAAATCCCGCGTAATAGATACATTCTATCAAATATTAATGAACTGTGGCAAGCTGATTTAAGTGATATGCGAACTTATTCTCAATGTAATGATGGTTTCAACTACATACTTTGTGTTATTGATGTATTTAGTAAATATGCTTTTGCTAGATCAATGAAAAAGAAAAACTCAGAAACAACTAAAGAATGTTTCGAAAGTATATTTAATGAAAGTAATTCAACACCTACTCACATACAATCTGATAAAGGTACAGAATTTGTTTCAAAAGATGTACAAAAATACTTTAAATCCAAAAAGATTAATTACTATACCACTAACAATCCTGATATTAAGGCTAGTATTGTTGAACGATTTCAAAGAACTCTAAAAATGAAAATGTGGCGTTATTTCATTCATAATAATACTTATAGATATATAGATGTTTTACAAGATTTAATAAACTCTTATAATCACAGTATTCACTCTAGTATTAAGATGTGTCCATGTGATGTAAATTCCAATAATATTATGACAGTTTGGACTAATCTTTACAATAGGGGGTCAAACAAACTTTCTTTGGAACATCCAAAACCAAAATTCAATGTGGGTGATTATGTTCGAATAACTAAATATAAACATGTTTTTCAAAAAGGATATGAATCAAATTGGAGTGATGAAGTATTTATTATATCTTCAATAATTGATAGATGTCCATGGGTTGTATATACAATAACAGATTTACAAAATGAACCAATAGTTGGTACTTTTTATGATAGAGAATTACAGAAGATCATTTACAACCCCACCTCACAATATAAAATAGATAAAATAATTGACTCTCGTTATTCAGGCAACAGAAAAGAAGTATTAGTGAAGTGGAAAGGTTATCCAGATAAATTTAACAGTTGGATTTTAGCTTCTAGTTTAAAAGAAATATGAATAAACAAAGTTTTTATTTAACTTTGCTCAGCAACAGTTCAATGGACTACTTTCCTGATAACAAGACCACAAATTTTTCAACAAAATTACCAAAAGCTATTAAATTAGAAGGTGAATGGTCGGTTGGGGTTGTCGAGTTTCAATATCCATGTACCATGTTTACTGTTCAAGATCATGAAAATGTTATATACATTACAAAAACCATGTTTATGCCTAATGAAGATAAAACCTCAACAGTGTACTACAAAAAACATATTCCAGCTACCAACTATGATAACGTTGAGCATATTTTGAAAGCGTTAAATGGTATCAGAGAGAACTTAAGATTTCGTTATGATGAAATAACAAAATTTGTACATGTTTCTGTTTTGGATAAAAATATATCATCCGTAACATTATCACCCAAATTAAGTTTACAACTAGGCTATGAGCCAAATAAAAATCTCTTAGAGAGAAATTTTGGAAAATGTCCTGCTAATTTACATTTAGGGTTACCATCTCAACTATTTGTATATTGTGATATAATCGATCCTCAGATTGTAGGTGATGTTATGACTCCTTTATTAAGAATAATTTCATTAGATCCATCAAAATATATTTATGGTGCAAATAAAATGCACGTTTTCGCCCCACCTCATTACTTACCTGTTATGCGAAGAGAGTTTGATACGCTGGAAATAGATATAAGATCGAGCACAGGACAAAAAATACCATTCCAATTTGGAACCGTGTGTATTAAACTACATTTCCGAAAATTATAATGTATTCTCTTCGTGACCATCATAATTGTCCATATGAAAATTATTATACACATCAAGCTGGATCAGGAGTTGGAGTAATTTATAAGGGTTCACCATATCAACGCGGTCATGGCATTGGGAGCTTCTTAGGGGGTTTATTTAGATCAGTTTTACCTTTACTTTCAAGTGGTGCTCGAGTGATTGGTAAGGAGGCATTAAACGCTGGAGTTGGTCTTTTATCGGATATGGTTCAAGCGCGTCCTATGGAAGCCTCAATAAAAGATCGTCTAAAGCAAGTTAGCACGAACTTAAAACGAAAGGCTGATGATAAAATTGATCGATTTAACATGACAGGAGCTGGGTATATAACTAAAAGAAAACGATTGCCCTCGTTCATTCCACCATTAGCTGCTAAAGTGAAAGCTGCGAAAAAACTTGGTCTAAAACCAAAGAATATCAAAGATATATTTTCAAATTAAATATGTCTTTTCTTCATAATCATTCTTGTGAGTGCGCTAAGTCAGAATTGGATTTGTTTGCACTTCCCTCTACACAAACAAGCATTGAAAATGGATTGTGGATTCATTATAAACCAATTTCATCTCTTGGTGATGATGGACCTATTGAGTTTCAAGTTCCTGGTACAGGCGATGACTACATAGATTTATCTCATACATTACTCCACATAAAGGCAAAAGTAATAAATCAAGATTCAACTAACTTAGTATCGGCTACAGTAGTAGCACCCGTAAATAATTGGTTGCACTCACTTTTTAGTCAACTTGATGTTTATTTAAACCAAAAACTTGTATCGCCACCTAATAATACCTATGCCTATCGAGCATACATAGAAACCCTTTTAAACTATGCTCCTGCTGCTAAACAATCTCATCTTACTTGTAGTCTTTGGTATGAGGATACAGCAGGAAAAATGGATTCTACAGATGGCAAAAACATAGGATTTGTTAAAAGACAGGAATTAGTTACTGAAAGTAAGGAAATAGAAATGATTGGACATCTTCATGGTGACATTTTCAATCAAGATAAATTTTTGATAAATGGTGTCGAAATGAGTGTAAAATTAGTTCGATCAAGAGAGAGTTTTAATTTAATTGCTGGGTCAAACGATGTAAAGTTTAAAGTTTGCATTACAGATGCAACTCTTATTGTCCGAAGAGCACGAATTAATCCAAGTGTATTACTTGCACATCAGAAAGTTTTAGCTTCTACTACTGCTAAATATCCTATTACTCGAGCTGAAGTCAAAGTTTTAACAATTCCATCAGGTGTTCAGGGAAAAACTCTTGATAATATATTCTTAGGACAGGTACCCAAAAGATGTATAATTGGGTTTGTGAACAATTCTGCATTTAATGGTGCCCTTACTAAAAATCCATTTAATTTTGCAAACTATGGTATTAATTCTTTCAGCTTATATATTGATGGTCAACAGATTCCTTCAAAAGCTTTGCAACCATCTTTTAATAATAGTATATTTACATCAGCATATCATACTCTGTTCTCGGGAACTGGTATTCACTTTCTTAATGAAGGAAATGCAATCTCTCATGAACAATATGCCAAAGGTTACTGTCTATTAGCATTTGACTTAACTCCTGATTTATCAGCTAACTCATCAACTCATTGGAACCTCATAAAGCATGGTAGTGTAAGATTAGAAGTACGGTTTGAATCCTCACTGATACAAACAATTAACTGTATAGTTTATGCTGAGTTTGATAACATTATTGAAATAGATAAAAACAGAAATGTTACTGTAGACTATAGTAGTTAAGGTTATAATGTATGTTGTGTTAGATTTATGTGTTATGTGTAATGCATGTTGTGAGTATGTAACTATAGGAAATATTATAAAATTAAATAAAACAAATTGTATGTAATATACCATTTTTTATTTCTATAAAAACCTGTATTTCATCTTATACAAAACACAGTGGATACTTTCATCCAATTCTGTTGAGACATGCGGCAGATGTGACCTACCCAATTCCACATACATTAAGCAATTAGGTGAATTGTTACCCTATTTCTCACTATTAAAAAAATATTTCTTCGCGTTATCACTCTCGGCAATTTCTTTCGTAATTTTATATATTATATTGTTGGTGCTGTCGAATATTTTGTTATCGTTTTCTTTGATGTAGTACTTGATCCGTAAATTGGCATGTTTCCAATGCTCCGTTTTAGGGATTTTCGTCAGTTTTTTCATATCATAAACCTCGATTTTGATTAGGTGCGTTGACTGGCCACCATCATCTGCATTAGTAGATATTAAAGACACTCCTCCTGCTGCAGCTCGAGTCACTGTTGATGATATTACTTTACTCTTTTTGTTTTTTGGTTGTACTTCAAAAAAATCTTCTATATTGCTCGCTGAAGACTTCCTTTTCCCCGTATCACTATTCGTTTTTATCACCATCTGCCCACCGTATTCATCATCGTGAGGGGAGAGTGGATAGTAATAATTTTTGTAAGTATTATCATCGCCGAAATTTAATGAATTCTGTAACAACACAGTGATAATTTAGGACAAGTATAGTTAATTGTCTAATCATATGTAGTAAGGAATATAAAAGTAAATAAATGCTTACCTCCATTGCTATTGCTGTGTGTTGAGAGTTATAATTCACTGTTACACCAACTGTCTACTTCCACCGATTCAATCGTATGTTTTGAAAATTGAGGATTGCTGAGTTTTATATACCATGTACCTAATGATTGGTCAACATTTTTATCTCAATTACTTTTTAATGTAGCTTACTCATGACAAAATGAGTTTTATCTAAATTACTTATTAATATTGTTTATTTATGATAACATTCCTACATGAACCATTGAATAGATTGGTACTGTAATTATCTGCGAATAACAGTAATATCATGGATACACTAGAAGTACAACAACATCTGAAAAAAATTCATGTTAGTTTAGAAAATAATGTTTATGCTGCTAATAGACTGCCTATGTATACCCATGTACCGACGTATATAATATGCAATATGGATGTGGATGATAAACCAGGCTCACACTGGGTAGCTGTTCATATCGATACGAATGGTATCGGTCAATATTTTGATTCATATGGACGAACACCTGCGCGATATCATCTCGAGTTTTTAAAAAGGAATTGTAAAAGATGGGACTGGAATGTTGATAGGATTCAGAATGATTGGACTTCAGTTTGTGGTGAATATTGCTTGATGTATTTGCTATATAAGTTTCAGGGATGTTCAATGCTTAGTTTTACGAACATATTTACAGGAAACACACTGTACAATGATATTTTAGTAGATGAGATGTTTCGCTCATATTTTGTAAAGAATAAGTAATAAAATTTAGAAATAAAAATGTCTTTTATTGATGATTCAGAAAGGCATTCATAATGAGGTTAGTAATGAGGCTACTAATGACTATAACAATAAGGGGCACTGGATTCGTAATTGATTTATAATGAGGCTACTAATGTCTATGACAATTAGCGATTCTGGATCCGTAATTGATTTATGTATCTCTGCATCCGTGCAAGCTACGTAAAAATGGATTACAGATTCGGAATCAGCGCACCCCAAAACCTTTTTTTTTTTTTTTTTTTTTTTTTTTTTTTTTTAGTTTGTGCCAGACCCTGAACCGCCCACGAGATCGGTGTTCTAGAGCCGGCGAATCCCTACTACTGATGTGTTCTTTTATCCCGACATTACTAAATTTCTGTATCTATTTTCAATCAAAGTTGGTAAGAAAGTAAATCCATATATTATGTAATAGGTACGTATATAATGGAACCTGAGAAAGGGGCGGCTGGTACTACACATACACGGCCTAGGGCGGCCAAGACTGCAAATCCGCCACTGCCTATATTTAGTCACTGTGGTAAGCTTCAAGACAAAACAATGGATACTTATATATCTATCTATCTAATACCTTTAAACGAGCAATTCTTGTGCATATCTATACTAATATTATAAAGAGGAAAGATTTTTTGTTTGTTTGTTTATACCGAATAGGTTCCGAAACTACTGGACCGATTTAAAAAAACCTTTCACCAATAGAAAGCTACATTATTCCTGAGTGACATAGGCTATTTGTTATCCCGAACGGGTCCTGTGGGGTGGTCCACGGGAGCGAAGCCGCGGGCAACAGCTAGTGTATATATATAATCTGAATCTCAGAAGCGGCATCAACGATTTTCATGTTATTTAGTAGGTATGCAAGTGGTTTCTGGGGCTATAAATCGATCTATCTAGGTTAAATTTTTAGAAACCGTCATTTTCTCTATTTTCACCCGAGCAGAGCTCGGTCACCTAGGTACTAAAAAAATAATAACCAACAAATCTAATCTAATCTTTCTAAAGCATAGAATAGTTATTTATGATACAAGAGCGGAAAGTAGGTGATTTCCGATGAGTGGTATTTTAATTCACGAGCGAGCGAAGCGAGTGAGTGGATAAATCGACACGAGTCGGCAATCATCTTACGCACGTGTATCATGCAACATTTTACTATGCATTGTGCGAGGAAATAAAAAAAAAATATCTGACCCAAGCGAGAAATTAATAAAATGGCGCTTATTCACGGGCGCTCAGCATATCCACAGATTAACTAAGTTTATAGTTCCTCGGGCATATCTACTGCGCATATGCAAATATCTGTCACGTCGTAACGCAAAAAGGCACGAGCAAAATATTCATTCTGCCAAACATATTTAATGAATATTTAAAATTAATTTATTGATCAAAATCTAAATCTAGGGTAATTAAAAACGTCTTAAATTAAGTATTAGTTTTGTTTTTCCTTTTATATGAATGATAATCTGTACTTAACTAATTTTTAAAACTTTTCTCAAATAATAAAAACTCTATGCGACAGACTGACGTTGGAGTTAAAAATTAAAAAAGTACAGGAAAGTAAAAAGCACTAGTAAAAAAAATGACTCTTTCCGCACAGTTTGGCTGTTTGGAAAACGCTCTTTTCGAGGACATGCATTGTAAAGTATTTAACATAATATTAGTCTCGAGACCGCACTAAATGAAACGCCTATAAACAGTTGCAATGTTTTCAAAATACCGTTGAACACTAAGCAACCTGTAAGCGGTCACGGTAAGCAGAACAATCCCTTATTCAAATAATTTACTACAGAGATAAACAGTAACTACACAAGTACATACATTACCGATTAAAGTCGTGAGCACACCATTAACACGACCGACAGACCTGGAACAGCAACATGGACATATAGACAAATGTGCAATCTTATCCTTAGAGGAGTGACAACAGAGTAGCATGAACACTGTGTGTAGCTGACCGGCACATAATATCCTGCCAGGATACGCGTTAGAAAGGAAAGACAACGACACACAGTGAGATATCAACCGTTTGTCATTAAACACAAGGCTGCAATCAAGTCGTTTGAGCGTATTACTCATACGACTGACAGCGTCAAGAGGAAAGGGTTGACAGTTTGCTTTGATTGATACTAGGGTTTCCACGCAAGTTGGGCAACTCCCACGACTTCAATTCATATGTACAGTCAAGGGTCAAAAGTGCAGTCATATTCTCCCAAAACTCAAATGGCTAGTTTTTGTAGAAGAAGTTAAATTATTCACAACTGATTTAATATTTTGTATAGAAATGAAATAATTACTACTCACCGCGAAAAGTTGAAATTCTGCTGCATACATAAAAATTGCCTTTTGTGTTTTGGTAGAGTGTGACTGCAATTTTGTCCCTTATAGAGGTGTCACACTGACATCGATGAAGGACAATATCGTGAGAAAACCTGTACCCTAATTGTGTAAGTTCAAGGCATAAAGCATGGTACGCTTTCCTTTTTTATTGCTTCATATTATGTTTAAAAATCCCGGTTAGTGCCGCTATGCTCGACTCAAAAAATACCTACTAAAAAGGCCCGCTATAAATGCACGTAATTCTTCGATGCTACGTATAAACTATACTATATTACGAGTATAAACAACCTTCCGTTGGAAAGAAAAGTGTTTGAATTCAATTAAACTGAGCAGGAAGCTGAGAAATATTGAAATTAAACAAAAAATATCGGCATCTTGGCACGTTTTCGGCAAAAATTTTGGTTTTTCACAGTTCTATGGAATGGATGGAAACTTTGTTTTTAAAATGCATGACGCAACGTGTTGAGTGGAAGCGAGGCGAGTGTGCGTTAGTACGATGAAACGGAACTTTTATTAACTTTTTTTCGCGAAAGTAAATGAATTTACCTACATGCTAGGTTTTTTTAATTTACTTTTTAGATGGTTAAATAAAATATTACACTGTAATAAATTCTTCATCACTGCCCGCGAATGTGATTTCATGCATAGCGGCACTTTTTGGTACGTATCTTTCGAGTCGAGCATAGCGGGACTAGAGCATAGCGGAACTAACCGAAAATCCGTCAACTCACAGCGTAAAACACGCAATGATTACTGTTATTAGTTAACAAAATAAAAGGGAAGGAGTGTGCTTCATTGTGTCAAAACAGATACGCAATTAGGATTCATAAAGTTAATTAATATAGAAAGTAAGAAATCGCCAACCCGCCTTGAGCCTGCGTGTTGATTAATGCTCGTGCCTTCTCTGTGTGAAAAGACTTCTTTGCCCTGCAGTGGGAAAGTAATAGGCTGGTACTATTATTTTTAGGGTTGTCTCGATGAGATGATATGTGCTATTCTCTAAGGATAAGTATAGCCTTGAGCGCAGCGCTGTGCCACTTACCGAAATACTAGTTTTGTACTAGTTTCATCGCTGTATCTTTTGAGAATAGCACTACTGTAGTTCTGTAACAGTAGTGCACAGAACAAAACAGCTGCAACTAGTACAAATCTAGTATGTTCTTACCCGACGCAGCGCTGCGCTCAAGGCTGTATCATTAGAGAACGATGAACTATGAGGAATTGTGAAAAATACTCTAAAAGAGTCACAAGACCGATTTTGATAAAAACTCAAAACTAAAACTGCATCATTTGTTTTTTTTTTATCAATACTCCTAGCCAAGAATCGAAACCGTTGTTTTTTTTAAAAGTAACACACACCTACTTACTGTATTATAACACCTTTCCATAGTGTCGCTAATCATCATCTGCCTAACCTTTCCCCAACTATATTGGGGTCGGCTTCCAGTCTAACCAGGTTCGTACCCAAAGGATAAAAACGGGTCCATTAAGGCGATATATACACCCCAATGTTAACGCAGTACAGGGGGGTGACCATAAGCTCTTAGAGCGGTATCAATTTGAGATCGAATAAGGGACAGATGTATATGACTTGTATACATCTGTCACTTACACGATCTCAAATTGATACCGCTCTAAGAGCTTATGGTCACCCCCCAGGAGCAAAATCGATATTGCTAGTGATTTACGTTAAGCAGATACACGTTATTCAATTTAACCCAGAATTTGGCAAATTGACAAAAATGTGCAAGCTCCTCTATCACATTGACTGTAGGTACTTTATCGTCGTTCTTTTTCAAAATACGTATATTTGTAAATGCTTCAGTTGATTTTGGAACAAATTTTTCTCTTATTCTCATTTGTACAACAGTTCTACGGTAGATTTTAGTTTTAGTGGGGACATAGTAATCCTAAGCCAAAACATCCAGGGCGGAGGTTGTTTCCTTAAGGTTAAACTACTCAACGGCACGAACTATTTTGTGCGCGGGGTTAAAATGCATTTTATATCAACCGACAACACGTGCGGAAGAGATAGATGCTGTGATGAGCAGTAGGAAGCTAGTTCGCCTACGAATACACACTTTTGCAAATTTGTAGCGAAGTGGATAATGATTTAGGACGAAACCGAGCGCGCGAAATTTTATAAACAGACCTTTGGGAGTCTGGATATCATAAAAAAACGACTAAACGTATCTGTTCAAAATAAAATTATTTGCATTGTTGAACTACTAATCTATCCCTGTATGGTGGCCGTTTTGCAATTTTCCGTCTTCTTATGGTAATTATTCGCGCCCAAAAATGCGTTAAAATTAGTGTTGAAATGTGGAATTTTCGACGCTCATAACTTTCTAATATTTACTTTTTTTACTTTTTTGTTTCCATACAGGGCTAGATAATCTTTCTTTTCTTTAAAATAACGCTGCCAAACACTAGGAATTTCTTCCTGTATCGTGGGTGCGTTTACAAACATATAAACTCACATACACAACACCCAGATAATGATGAGACAAATTGATATCCCTTTTTATTTTGAACGTACATTGTGAAACAGTGGAATAATCCCTAGACTACGTTTGTATGGAAGAATTTTCGACTAGTGTAACCTAAATATCCTTCTTTAACTTAAGAATTTTGCTTTGACTGTTAGTTATCTAAATACAAAAAAATATAAAGGGTCATCATTTTCGGTAAAAGGGAGGCGTGGAAAAAAAAAGGTTTGGGAACTCAACCCATTCATATAAGGCAAAGTCATTTACCCCTCAATCCGCCAAATGTAGTAAGGCATAGCGATACGCACTAACAAATAACTCGGGCTCAATGTCTGCCTGCTCCGAGACGCCCACACGCCTATACGGGCACGAGGACTGCGTTTGGCAACGTATCGCAAACTCACCATATAAGACTTTTTACAACCGAACATTCTTTATACAGCCGTTTTGACTAAATAAGAAGGAACATATATACGTTATTTAATCATAGTACATTAGTCATGCATTCCGGACCTAGATGGAGCGTAGGATGTCGAGAAACGAATTGTTACTACAAGTTGTATAGTTGATACTGATTGCTAACGTAAAAAGTCAGGTGCTTCATTCAATAAAGAGGAGAGCCCCTGAAAGCTTATCTTGTTCTTAGCATCAATTTCTGTCAGCAGTGTTAAAGAGAATATTATGTTTAGTAAACAAGATATTTTAAAAGAAAATGAAAGAAAAAATACAAAAATAAACTTGTTCAAATTTACACAACTACATAAAATGTTTCGTCGCGAAATCTTCGAAAGATTGTATCCGTCCCCACTTAGCGGGGTATCACGTGCAGCGGGTTGCCAGACACGGGGGTGAGGCGCGCGCAGGTAGCTCCAGTTGAAGGAATATTATATTCACCCCAACCTCAACTCGCAGTTACGTCCAACTTTGTACAGATGGCTCTATACCGTCAGGACCACTTTCTGAATCACGGTGTTAAGATTCGCCGCCGTTGAACGACCCTCGCGCGTGTCTGTAACAGATTCATACTTACCTGGCGTAGGGGATACCATGATCACGAAGGCGGTTCCCCCAGGGCGAGACTTACCATTGCACTGCGGTACGGTTGACCCTTGCGATTATCCCTAATGCGGATAACTCGGACGCGTAATTTTTGGTAGTGAGAGACTGCGTACGCGCTGTCTCTCTTGTTAAACACCTAGATCATCTCATGAGGTGCGGAGACGACGTAAGCAACGCACGGAACTGTAAAGTTATAATTCATTACAGTTTCTTGCGTTGTTTGTGTATTCTTTCTTTCTACGGGCAACAACAATTGGTAGAGTGCCGCCAGCGGCATTGTATCTTGGTTGTGTTGTGTGACAATCCCCGCGTTAACAAAGTCCAACGCTTTTATTTTGTCACATCGATGCACGATTCAATTAATTTAGCCTACTAAGCTTAAAGTTTTTAGGTTATCTAGATTGTCCTACCTAGGTCAAACTAGTATATCCTGACACGCGTAGAATAAACCGATTTGGACAAATTAGTTTTGCCTGCAATCGGGTTTAGCCGGTAACATAGACTCCTACAACAACTAAGTATTTCTTAAGATTTTCAATGCACCTAATAAAAAGTCAGATTACATTTATGACGTGGTTTACTTGGTATTATCGGACAATAGAATAACAGCTCAGCTTCCCTCTCCGGTATCAATAGTAATGTTGGCTAATCAATACGCCGCACGGAACAATAGGCCAGTCTAACAGTGACTCATTGTGCCCTATTGTGGGACCCAAAGAATCATGACAAGGAGTTAGGACTCGGACATAAGGGACCTTTGCTGACAAGTCAGAACTTTAAAATTATACATATATTATTTCGTCAAAACTTACCCTGAGAAATACATAAATGTGGAAGAATAAATTGCCTGAAAACTGAATAAAAAGAAAGTTTCAGATACCTAATTCACAGAAGAAAATCCAAATGTTATTTTTTCAAATACTGTGTTACATATTAGTCAATATAATATACAATAAGGTTTCAGAAGTAAATTCCCTTAAAAAAAAACAAACAATCTTGAACGCATTTAATTATTTTAATAACAAAAATTAAAGTACCCTACAAATCTGATTTATCGCTCATAACACCATTGATTAAAAGAAATAAGACACCAATCACACAGTAACAAAATAGCATGTACTTACAGAGCTTAATAACACCCTTATCAACTTGAATCGATTTGACAGACAATAACAAATCACGTCGACAACTACCGCACTCTACGAAGGCCAGCGAGCAAATGACCGATACAGCCGCGTTCGCTGCCTTTTATAGACATCATTATAAAAATAGAAAGTTATTCCCTAAATCGGCCTATCCCGACGTAGCGTCGTCCTCGGCGCGGTCCTCGTAATGCTCGTCTCCTACCGGGTCCGAGTCTGCAGATGTGTGTTCTTCGCTGCTCCTGGTCGCTTCAGCACTAGGTGGTATGGATGCTGATGATGACCCTGCACCGGGATCACACACTTCATCATCTGAAATATTACCACAATTAAAACTTGCCTTAAGTTTATCAAGTGTAAGCATACAAAACATGCAACTAATAAAATAAGCATCCATCCAGAGCTTCCATTGTTTTATTACTCAGTCTTCACATCGGCCCATGTCGCTTTATCGGTGGTGTTGAACTGCATCTGTGAACAAATCAGACAGAAGGCGTCCCCGCTGTCTGAGGTTGACGGAGGCATCGCTGAATCGCACGTCAACGCTTTCATCATAGACCAATACCTCTCACTATAGGTATGTCTATCAGAACGGAGGCATCACTGAATCGCACGTTCCATCACATATTTCTCATTAGTTAATAACACATAAGCTATACACATAAGCTATACACATAAGCTATGCCACATGATTTTGGGGCGGACGGAGGCATCGCTGAATCGCACGTCCTGCACACAAAATCATTTTTCACGTTATACGTACCAATGCGGACGGAGGCATCACTGAATCGCACGTCCTGCACACAAAATCATTTTTCACGTTATACGTACCAATGCGGACGGAGGCATCACTGAATCGCACGTCCTGCACACAAAATCATTTTTCACGTTATACGTACCAATGCAGACGGAGGCATCACTGAATCGCACGTCCTGCACACAAAATCATTTTTCACGTTATACGTACCAATGCGGACGGAGGCATCACTGAATCGCACGTCCGGCCCAAACAATCACCTTGAGTGCATGTAAGTAAGCCGATCTGCCACCATTTCACAACTCATATTTGAGTATGTAAAAGGCCAAATTGAGAAACTGAAATGTACGTGGCAAAAAGGGACTAAAAATGATTAAGCTAAACATGATCATGGTAGAGCGACTTACTAAGACCGCACATGTGTAGGGCCATCATAACTCACCCTCAAAAAAACTTGCACACGACTCTGGACACCATTCACCGTTCCAGAGCACCATGTACTCTGCGGCTGCCTGAGTGGTCTTGCCGTATGAACCACTAATGAGTTTCAGCTGGTAACGGCCACTGGGTAGTGTTTTGATCACTCGATATGGTCCACGCATTCCAGGATCTAGTTTGCCTGTAGACTGGGAGTATTTGACTACAAAAACCAGATCGTTAACATTAAAAATGCGTGGTGCTCGCCTCTGTCGGTTGACATAAGCGTCTTGTTTAGCTTGGTTTTGGGTCAGCAGTTGGTGAGCTCTGGTTCTGTCCAGCTCCCGCCGGCTTTCACGATTCTGAGACATCTCAACCGCGACATCACGAACTAGTGTCCGAACGACAGGTATGGTGGCTTCCGTGCCAACCAAGAGCTTCAGAGCTGAAGTTTGCGTTGTCTTGTGCTTGGTAATGTTCAGAACAAGTTGGAGTTTCCACAGTTGTTCCGACCATTTTGAGTGCTTATGATTTGATTCAATACGAATCATGTTTAAAACAGTCCTAACGTATCTTTCCACCTGTCCGTTAGCATTGTGCATTTCGGGCGTTATGAAATGAATATTACAGCCAAACTCAGTTAAAAGTTTGGAGAATCCCGAGGATTCGAACATTCGTCCGCGGTCAGCCACTACAAGTTTGGGGGCACCAAAGAGTGAAATTACGTTGGTAAACGTGCGTTTAAGTTCACTCACATCTTGTTTATGAATGGGATATAACAAACAATACTTCGAAAAGGAATCAACCACCAATAAAACAAACTTATATCCTTCGGATTCGGGTAGTGGACCAAGTACGTCCGTATGTAATGTTTCGAAAGGGGTACTAGGCTTTTCCCAGGATGTAATTGGTTGGTGAGGGGCTCTAGGAACACGTTTACTTGATATACAGACAAGACAATGTTTTACGTATTTTGCTACAAATTGACGAAGACCGGGGAACCAGAAGTACTTAATGATTAAGTCAAGAGTTTTCTCCGCACAGACGTGCTCGTGTTCGTCATGGAAAATTCTTAGTAAACTTAACCTGTGTCCTTTGGGAATAAAACAAAGGAGTCTAGCTTCCTCGCCCACTGGCGTATATCGATAATAGAGGAGGTCGTTTTGTTGGACGTACCGTTGAGAGTCTAACTCTCCGTCCTGTAACTTCTGCAGAAGACTTTGCGTCTCATCGTCTGCAGATTGAGCGATTTGTGCCCAATTGCGTGGCCTAGATATTTGATGCACTATGGCATCTGGGACTGGGTTTCGGCTAAGGTAGTCTGCATGTGTCATCATAGTACCTTTTCTATAATCGATATCAAAATGAAAATCTTGTAAATAGATCCACCACCTGGCGACGCGCGGAAGCAGGTCACTCTTATTTTTGGTGGCTTTAAGGGCGTTGCAGTCTGTGACGACTTTGAAGTTTATGCCGACAAGATAATGGCGAAATTTTTGGATTGCCCTTACAACAGCCAAAGTTTCCAGCTCGTATGAGTGATACCTGCTCTCGGCGCCCTGGGTGGCTTTACTATAGTAAGCGACTACATGCTTCGTACCATCGACCTTTTTCTGTATTAGTACTGCACCATAACCAACACTGCTGGCGTCAGTATGTACTTCAGTAGGTAAGGACTGGTCGAAGACGGATAGTATTGGTGATTTAGTCAAGCAGTCTATCATCTCTTGCCTAGCCCCTTCTTGCTCTGGACCCCAGCAAAAGGCGACCTCCTTTTTCATTAAGCGTGTTATACAAGCGGTTTTAGTGGCGTAATCCTTAATGTATCGTCGGAAATACCCCGCCAAACCTAGAAACTGCCGGACTTGTTTTACGTTACGCGGTGTCGGCGCATCTACAAGTGCTTGAATCTTTTGGGGGCTCGGTCTAACCTGACCCTGACTTATTACGCGCCCCAAATACTCAACTTCAGTGGAAAGGAAAGAGCACTTTCGCAAGTTTATCGAAAAACCCGACCCAGTGAGTGTTTCCAGAACCTTTCTCAATAAGCTGATCCTCTCATTGACTGTGTTACTCATACAGAGTACGTCGTCGACGTATACCAACACGTTGCCAGCCTCAATATGCTCACGAAGGGTGTTATTAATGATTCTCTGATACACTATGGGAGAGTTCGTCAAACCGTAAGGCATTCGAAGGTACTCATAATGTCCTTCCGGCGTGACGAACGCAGTTTTACGAATTGAATCGTCTTCAATGGCTATTTGGTGGAACCCTGTAGCCATATCGAGGCTGCTGAAGTATTTAAAGTTGCCCAGCCTGTCTATGTGGTCGTCAATCAATGGTAATGGGTACCGGTCTCTAACAGTTAGTCGATTGAGTGCCCTATAGTCGACGCACATCCTGTCGCTACCATCCTTCTTCTTTACCAATATTATGGGGCTGGCGTACTCAGAGGTGGAGTCACGAATGATACCCTTATCCTTCAAATCGCTCACAATTTCTCGAACTTTGAGTTTTTCCGAGTGTGAAAGTTTGTAAGGTCGGTAAGCAACAGGTGTATCGTCTGTAACCTTTATAGTCATTTTACCGGTTGAGACGGTAGTCGAAGCAGTGCCAGATATGAGGTATTTCGAAAATTTATTTATTAAGTCTTTAAGACACTCGAGTTCAGCACCCTGAAGAGGTGTGTTAATCCGTAAGTCGTCATCGGACACTGCGTGGACGGCCCTCCCAACGGCTCGATTTAGACGCTGCCTATCCCTAGTACGCACGTACGTGATACCGTCACGGTTAAGGATATCGGTTCCTATTACAACGGGGGTAGACATACAAGAGCCTGGCACTACGACAAAGTCGGCTTCAATAGAGATTTCATCAAACTCAATAGTTAACGTAACGTAGGAGTCGGTTTGGATAGTAGAGTCGCTGATTCCTTTCAAAACACAGTGCCGAGGTTTCCGTTCGCAAGTAAAGTGTTTCAATGCATCAGACGAGACTAATGAGACATTTAAGGCTCCACTGTCGATAAGAACATCGACAGGGATGCCCTGAATAATTGCAGTCTTAAGGTCGCTGCTTTGCGAAGAACCTGCCACGGGGGTAGAACATAAATTTATGTTACGCTTATTACGTGAGCCTGATCTTTCTTTAGCAAAACAAACATCCTCACTATGTCCCGGTTTTTTACAGAAACCACAGGCTAATTTATTGGTACTATCCGGGGTGATATTAGACGCCTGATCAGCTTTGAGCTTCTTGGGGCAAGCGTTAGATTTGTGTCCCAGTCTTCCGCAGGCAAAACATTTTAAGTTTGATGAACGGATAATATTCGATGGCTTGGAAGGATGGTTCCGATTTTCTAATTTAGCGCGCGAAGGTTTGGTGTAAATAGATAAAAATGAAACTAGATCGGTTAACTTTAGATTAGCGTTGGCGGTCGCAGCCCTAACCTGAGCGTCTGTTATACCGCGTATGACTATCAAAGTCATCAGTTCGTCACTTAGTCCCTTAACTATCTTGAGGCGTAGTAACGTCCTTCTCGCATACTCAGCATATGTGCTGTACTTATCAGAAGTCGTATGCATCGTATCATAAAGAATATTTGCGTAATCGAGTTTCCGTGGGCACAAAGGCTTAAACTCGTTAATGAAATTGGTCCACGTTCGGTCACTGGTCACCCATTCATTTAACCAGGTGCGTGCGTCCCCTTTAAGGCATATCGATACACGCGATAGACACTCCGAATCTCCCCAGTTACTAGAAATTCTGGCTCTTTCAACTTCCTCACACCACACATCTATGTCATTGATAGTAGGATCGAAGTTAGATACGAAATATTTTTGAGTTTTGTCCGAATTTATCGATCGAATCGCTTCAGCTAATATCCGCGCTGAATCAGTCACAGATTGTTCGTTACGGGGGTGTGTATCGACACTCGGCGCCTCGGTCGTAATGCTCTCGGCCGTGGGTATATTTAACGTGGCCGTTGAACTAGGTAACAAAGTTTCAGGTATCGGGTTTCTGGCCTGAAGGGCCTGAGCGTTCTGTAATTCACTGATCGGGGGAGTGTGAGACCTTATGGGCGTGCTATGCTGAACTAGCTGGCTATGAAACTCGGTCGCATTACGTAAGGTGGAGCGTTCTGTTTCTAACGTATTTAAACGAGATAGAATCGATTGTAATGTTTGTTGCATTGTTACATTTTGATCGCCTAGACTAAATCGCGGGCGCACCCTACTGTTCGATCGAGATCTACTCGTGTGATAAATTCTACTCCTGGAGCGAGTGCGGTTTCGCGAACGAGATCTATCCCGAAGTCTATCCCGAGACCTATCCCGAGACCTATCCCGAGACCTATCCCGAGACCTATCTCGAGATCTATCCCGAGACCTATCCCGAGACCTGCGATACCTATCGTGTCGACGTGACCTGTCACGAGATTCATGCCGGCTATCGGCCATGTCAAATCAAAAAACAAGTACCAAGGTTTTAAAATAAAGTGTTTGTTTGGTGTCCCATTTTTTTTTTTTTTTTTTTTTTTTTAACCGATACTAAAAATCAATAGCAGAATTTAGTGGGCGTTTTCTTTCGGAAAAGAATCCCACTTCTGAAATAAGGTTTCAGAAGTAAATTCCCTTAAAAAAAAACAAACAATCTTGAACGCATTTAATTATTTTAATAACAAAAATTAAAGTACCCTACAAATCTGATTTATCGCTCATAACACCATTGATTAAAAGAAATAAGACACCAATCACACAGTAACAAAATAGCATGTACTTACAGAGCTTAATAACACCCTTATCAACTTGAATCGATTTGACTGACAATAACAAATCACGTCGACAACTACCGCACTCTACGAAGGCCAGCGAGCAAATGACCGATACAGCCGCGTTCGCTGCCTTTTATAGACATCATTATAAAAATAGAAAGTTATTCCCTAAATATACAATAATTAATTAATAATTAATTATAATGTGTGGGATGCAACATGTGTCGACACCCGAGTGCCATCCCATTTTCTTAGCACGGTGGGCTGTGTAGGGGCAGCTACTGCTGGTGCAGAAAACCTCAAACGGCGCAAATATGACAACCTTATTGGAAGCTATATATTTGAGCCGTTTGGGGTTGAAACATTAGGTCCATGGGGTCCGAGCGCACATCGATTATTTCGAGATATAAGCAAACGGTTAGTCGACTCTGGTGGCTGGGTTTTTCCTCGGCCAGAGAATCAGTATTGCCATCCAACGTGATGCTGCCAGCGTTCTGAGCACTTTTCACGTTGACCCTTTTTATACGCGTTCGTAAGTTTATTTTTTTATTTAAGTGTATATATAGATAGTTATTTTTAATTAAGTATTTTAAATGTGGATGGATGGAGAGGGAGGGGACGGCCAAAGAAAAGATGGATGGACTGTGTGAGGAGTGATATGAAAGAAAAGGGAGTCAGTGATAGCGTGACGGGGGACAGAACGGTATGGAAGAAGAAAACGTGTTGCGCCGACCCCAAGTAACATGGGACAAGGGGAGGAAGATGATGATACTATGTAAATTTATATATTAGTAATAAACTTATAAAATGGTTTTTATATAATTATTATATGAGATTATGAATAACATCATGTCTATGATTTTAGTGATAATTGATGACATTGTATATTTGAGTAACAGGTTATGAAGCTGTGTAATTTGAATGATATTTATGACATGGCATAATTTTATTATAATTTATGACATTCTATAATTTTTCTAATAATGTATGGCATTGTATATTTTTAATAATGATTTATGACATGGTACGATATTAATAATAATTTGTGACATTGTATAATTAAAACAATAACTTTGCATGCCTAAGCTAGCTGGTACAACACAGTGAACTGCGCATTTACCTAACATCTGGAAATGTATAATATACTGTGTTGAGCAATAAAGATTTGAATTTGAATTTGTGTTTACCGAAGTTTTGGGCAGAGTTCAGGAGGAAGGACTACTTATAAGGTATGTAGTAGGTACCTAATTGATGAAAATATCCGTACCGATCTAATCTAAATAAAAATACAACTGACTTCCAAATAAAAACACTACAAAGTGAAAAATTACTTCAATTTCGGAAGTCGGTGATTTTTTTTTCGTTTCTTTGTTTTTTGACACCGAAATTGAAATTATTTTTCACTGTGTAGTGTTTTTATGTGGAAGTCGGTAGTCTTTTTTGTAAAAAGTTTTTATTTTCACTTTTTAGTTGTTGTACATAATGGAAAAGTTCTATATGGTAGGTACCTATCATACCCACAGTGAAGCCAGAATAGATTAACCCAGTAACACGAAACATACACCAAACCGGTGGAGTATGAGTATACCTGCAGGGTTATCTGTTTACACCTGCGTACGTACCCCTTTAGAGCGTACCAGTGTAATGTTATGTTATGAAATGGTGTAAACAATAAACCGAAATATGATTGCAGCTATCCCGATTGATATGCCGTCATTTATTGTAGAGTTCTGATGTATATCTCCGAAGTTGTTCATCAGATCTTGATGAAAATTAAATGGGACTACATGACAAGCACCAGCTTTCAAATAAAAAAAAGAATCAACAAAATCGGTTCACCCAGTAAAAAGTTCTGAGGTAACACAAATAAAAAAAAAGCAGTCGAATTGATAACCTCCTCCTTTTTGGGAAGTCGGTTAAAATTAATCACAGAATAGTGCTATTAAATGGCAGGTATGACTAAAGCTTAACTTAGCATTATGTGATTATTACAATTGTTGACGGTTGAAAGGCCAAACCAAGTAAAGTTTTTGTTAATACGAGTATGATTTAATCCTAAAGTTTATGGGAGAATACATTCAATGCAAGTAAGATTATCAGTGACTCAACCACGCTGCAACGGAAGTGTATGCGGCTATGTGTGTAAAAACTTCTTATGCAGATCTATTGGTCATTCCAGTGCAATAGGGACAAAATTAGAAATTCTAAACCGTAGAAAAACACACGTAAAACTCCTAAAAAGTTAGCTAAGTCGTATGTTTTAATTAAATTTTTAATGTGAGTCTTATGTTAAAGTAAGGGCCGATTTCACCAATGTTCACTAATCGCGATTAGTTCAACTAAACTGCCAAGTCAAAGGCCTGTGGGGTTCCCAGTGGCGGCTTAATTAAGTCTGACACCAGAGGTGGCCACATCCTCACACGAAAATAAGATGAAGATTAGCGGCCCTCACACGCACAATTACGAGCGCGCTCCATGGAGTTTCGTTCCAAACCGTGCGCAAGAGCGCACTCTAAACCAGTGGTTTCACGTTGTGGATCACGCTCGCAACCTTTCGTTTAAATAGTAGATTGTTTACCTAGGGAGCAAATAACTATTTTAAAGGCGAGAGTGTTTTTTTTTTAAAATCCAGTGCGGAGCGAGGGGTTCTAAAGTAGAATCCTGAGTGCAGCGAGGGATTCAATCTAATTACGTCACTCGAGCTGAAAATAGTGTTGCTTCCGAGGTGGACCCTTTTTATCACTCTCTATGAGAAAATAAGTAGGTGCAAATTATGAACAAGAACGTTACGTTTATTTATTTACATAAAATTAAGAACTATAAGACAAAAAACAAAATAATTAGAGGCTATTGTTTATATTTGAACAATTATGGAAGTGCATCGTAACAATTTCATTAGTATCATCCGTTAGGCTTAACACGCATTGCGATTGTTATTCGCGCGAATTTTTCGACTATTTCCGCGCGATTTTTTTTTCGCAATGCGTGCAACTTGCAGAATGGGCGGAAAAAAAATCGCGCGAATAAAAATCGTAGTGCGTGCTAAGCCTTACAGTTGTAGTTTTATTTACAGCTTGGGAATTTGAAATAGTAGTCTAGTCTCAGAAAACGGTGTTTCAGGATGTAGTTTTTGAGAAACTTTATTATAATACTTTCACTTGAGGAAGATGCTCTCATTTTTTTTATAATTCTAAAATATGAATTAAAAACAACTACGAACGAAGGCAGGATGCATTTAATTTCGCGCCTTGTTTATTTTTCATCAACTTTTTTTTTTATTTGGCGCTCGCAGGTTTCCAGCCAGTTGCATATTTAATACATTGTTCCCGCATGGTTCATGATCCATCTCTTTACTGATTGGAAAATTTACTAACAATATCCACATTCCAAATTCAAATAAATTTTAGTCCCTAAGGGATTAATGAGCTATTTTGGTCCCTGTTTACGAGGAATAAACTAGCCCTTATCGAATAGATGTGATATAATATGTAGTTATTTATGCTACAAGTGCGGAGAGTAGGTGATTTCCGATTATTGGTATTTTGATTCACGAGCGAGCGAAGCGAGTGAGTGGATAAATACGAAACGCTCTTATCGAGTAAACTATTTTACAATGCATTTCCTCGAAAAGAGCGTTTTCCAAGCAGCCAAACTGTGCGGAAAGTGTCACTTTTTTTTACTAGTTATTTTTACTTTCCTGTACTTTTTAATTTTTAACTCCAACGTCAGCCCGCCGCATAGAGGTTTTATTATTTGAGAAAAGTTTTAAAAATTAATTTTAGGCGTTTTTAATTACTCTAGATTTAGATTTTGATCAATAAATTAATTTTAAATATTCATTAAATATGTTTGGCAGAATGAATATTTTGCTCGTGCCTTTTTGCGTTACGACGTGACAGCTATTTGCACATGCGAAGTAGATATGGCCGAGGAACTATGAACTATTAGTTAATCTGTGGATATGCTGATCGAGCGCCCTTGAATAAGCGCCATTTTATTAATTTCTTGCTTGGTTCAGAATTTTTTTGTATTTCCTCGCACAATGCATAGTAAAATGCTGTGACGTGCGTAAGATGATTTCTGACTCGTGTCGATTTATCCACTCATCGGAATTCACCTACTTGCCGCACTTGTAGCATAAATAACTATTTTATACCATTCCCCCTCTAAAAAGCTTATTTTATTCACTGAAAACAGTTAATAAAAAACACTTTTAATCACTGTTTTGGTGTTTGAATTTAGAACACATCAATATATATTATTCGACGTCCATCTCAATGCTATACAACCTCCTTGCGCATAAAATACTCAATACAAACTCCTTGTGCAAAGAATATTCGGCTTTCAAGCTCATTCATCGATTTAATTTTCATTTTGTTTATATTTAGGATTTTATAATAATTTTGATTTTAGTCTAGGATGTTTAGTGAATACTTTTTTTTTTTTTTTTTTTTTTATTTATCGATAGGCTCGCGTTTGACCACTATCTCGCCTGATGGTAAGCGATGATGTGGTCGACGGTGAAGCACGCTTGCCTAGAAGTAACCTATTCACTCTTGACTTGAAGACCCCAAGGTTGTAGCTATCAGGAAACAAAGACTCCGGCAGGGAATTCCACTCCTTAGCTGTGCGTACAATGAAAGTATTCGCAAAACGCTTTGGATTGTAATTCTAATATTAATTGCATTGGTGTTTAATTAATTATAATTATGTAACGTAACGGAGGTGTTCACTGGTCCCTGAAACAGTTCCTCAGATGCAGTTCCAAACACCTAGCTCAGCTTCAATTTACAAAAAATGTGAAACCTTGAGTTTTCACATTTTTTGTAATTTTTGAAGGTAATAAAACATTTATTTATTTCTTTTTCTCGTAGTCATGGTATAAAATATAGTATGCAGCACTTGAATAAAACAGTATAGTCTAGATATCATGAAAAAACTAAAAAAAAGTATATTTTCAAAATAAAATTATTTGCATTGCAATTTTCCTTCTTCTTATGGTATTTATTGCCGCCCAAAGATGCGTTAAAATTAGTGTTGAAATATGAAACTTTCGACGCTCATAACTTTTCAAATATTTTTTATTTTTCTTTTTTAGTTTTTTGTTTCCATACAGGGCTAGATAATGATAAGACAATTTGATATCGGGCGCACGGTTGACGCAGTGGTTGAGCGATTGACTGCTGCGCTGCGTGTCGCGGGATCGATTCCCGCACGGAACAAAAATTTGTATGATCTACAAATAGTTGTTCCAGCTCTGGGTGTGTTGTGTACGTGAGTATATATGTTTGTAAACGCACCCACGATACAGGAAGAAATTCCTAGTGTGTAAACGTTGCCCCGTTTTAAAAACAAAAAAAAAAATTGAACGTACATCGTCAAACAGTGGAGTAATCCCTAGACTACGTTTGTATGGAAGAATTATCGACTAGTGTAACCTTAAACATAGAATTGGGCATCCTGTTATAAAATGTGCAAGCTCTCTTTCACATTGACTGTAGTGACATTTTCGTCTTTCTTTTTCAATATAGGTATTTTTTTAAATAAACATATGATTCAAACTTCTGAAACAATCTTCAGTTGGATTTTCGGACTTATTGTTCCCTTTTAGAACAATAGTCCAACGGTAGATTTAGACATACATTAAATGTGGGGTCACAGTAATCATGCGCCAAAACAGCCTCCACCCATTCTTCCATAAACTATTCCTTCGTAAATGACTGTTAAGGTTACACTAGTCTAAAATTCTTCCATATAAACGTAGTCTAGGGATTATTCCACTGTTTGACGATGTACGTTCAAAAAAAAAAGTGATATCAACTTGTCTCATCATTATCTAGCCCTGTATGGAAGCAAAAAGTAAAAAAAGAAAATATTTGAAAGTTATGAGCGTCGAAAGTTCCACATTTCGACACAAATTTTAACGCATTTTTGGGCGCGAATAAATACCATAAGAAGACGGAAAATTGCAAAACGGCCTCCATACAGGGATAGATTAGTAGTTCAACAATGCAAATAATTTTATTTTGAACAGATAGATTTAGTCGTTTTTTCATGATATCTGAACTGCCAAAGGTCTGTTTATAAAATTTCGCGCGCTCGGTTTCGTCCTAAATCATTATCCATTTCGCTACATATTTGCAAAAGTGTGTATTCGTACGCGAACTAGCTTCCTACTGCTCATCACAGCATCTATCTCTTCCGCACGTGTTGTCGGTTGATATAAAATGCATTTTAACCCCGCGCACACAGTAGTTCGTGCCGTCGACTAGTGTACCCTTAATTACTTAAACACAAAAGGGGCGTGAGTATTTTCATTTTAGGCTGTAGGGAGGCGTGACTAAACATTTTGGGAACCCCTGCTGTAGACTTACCTCAATCTGACCAACTTGCATAATAGCCCTCAAATAAAAGTAGGAGTATCGCGCAAACTGCGATAATCTAATTAGTAAGTATTTAATTGATCATGCAATTCTTTGTTAGAACAGAACTGATGAAATCACTATCTACGTGAATCGTTTTGATTTCGGTAAATATGGGTATTTTTTAGGGTTCCGTACCCAAAGGGTAAAACGGGACCCTATTACTAAGACTCCGCGATCCGTCTATCTGTCTGTCTGTCCGTCTGTCACCAGGCTGTATCTCATGAACCGTGATAGCTAATCAGTTGAAATTTTCACAGATGATGTTATTCTGTAAAAACAGAATAAAATAATTATTTAACTGGGGCTCCCATACAACAAACGTGATATTTTTGCCGTTTTTTGCGATAATGGTACGGAACCCTTCGTGCGCGAGTCCGACTCGCACTTGGCCGGTTTTTTTTATAAGGTGAAAGAACTTTCCACCTTCACTATTAAGTTTTTAAGGAAAACTCAAAAGGATGTCTTTGAGTAGGGAGAAACGGAGAAACCTCCCAAACAGATGTTTTATTTAAAGTTATCTATGTATTGCTTGGAAAGCTCAAGCCCTATTTTTGGATCAAAAATTATAATTAGTGAGAAATTGTCAGATCCGCGTTAGCTGCTGCGATTTCAATTGCAATCGCATAAATTAACTTGCTAATTTTCTTTCGCTCTCCTTTTTACCCGACTGCCGAAGGAGAGACAAACAAAAATTATAGAAAAACTTCGTTTGTCACCGCTGGCTCACCTCATAATGTCTATTTTAATATATTTTTCATTATTTCCTTGAATAAATATGTCACAAAACAATATAATTATTATAGTGCATTCTGGATTACTTCACAGAATTTAATAAAAACAATTCATTAAACCACAACGAACCCTTGACCGCTTCAAAAAAAACAATCAACAAGACTCATTTTAATAATAATAATATGTTTACCTTATAATATGTTACTAAATAAATAAATGTATCATCACATCATCAGCCTATTAATGTTCCCACTGCTGGGACACAGGCCTCCTGTCTGTGGGAGGGAATGGGCCACAGCAATCCACTACGCGGGCCCGGTGCGGGTTGGTGGATGTCCCATGTCTTCGAATTTTTGGTTCTAGAACATGCCGGTTTCCTCACGATGTTTTCCTTCACCGTTTTGTTGAGAACAGTGGTGATGAAATAATTTACACAAAGTACCTGCGCCTGCCTGGGCTCGAACCACTGGGCCACCACTGCTCACCAAATAAATGTATACAGTTTATTAAAAAATAATTATAACTTTTAAATTCAATTCTGTATTAATAAAACAGTATTAACTAATTTAAGTAAAATAAAACTGAACTAATAATAAAATGTATTATATTAAACACCCAGTGCTCCTCCTCCTCTCTCCTACTAGATCTATGCTGTGCCCGACAGGTTCCATAATTGTGACTGATAAATGATAAGTGGATACTGAAGCTATCGTGTATTTCTATTTTCTATTCCAGGCCTTTGGCTTACTATAACTCAGTCTCTTGGTACAGGGTCTACGAGGGGCTACACTCAATACTCCGCACTAAGTGTCGTGGTACGCGGGCGGTCAGGAGTTATAAGGTGCACCGCGCCGGCGCAGGACTAGTGCTTGTCCAACCAACACATTGATAACATGAAGGCTGCTGTAAGTTACTTAAATTTCACTATTTTTAATAAATTTATATTAAGTAATTACTTTTAAGGTTCAAAAATTAACACTAAAGTGCACATGACATTGATATAGCAATTTGCAATTCGCATTTTTGGGCCTACTGCAGTAACTGCTAGTGTCTGCTAGCCTAATCAATGATCATACCATCTACTAACTGGGCTGTTGAATAGCGACGTATGCTTATAACCTCTGAGGTACCCAGATTATAATTAAGTAAGATATTAAGAAAAAAAAATAAAAGTGATTCTTCGAGAAACACAATTTTTATTTGTTCATTGATGTGAAACCAATACTATAAAATTCCTAATCTCTGGTTAAGAATACCCCAGGATCTGGTCATCACTTATTATTCAAGAGCAAATCCGAACTCTGATTAACGCCCTATTTATTGAATGTAATCACACCAATGATTAAAAGCCTGGCACAAATTAATTTAATTCAAGCCTGGCTTATGTATCACTTGTAATTACATAGTTGATCAAAATATAATTATATAGTTTACTCTCTAAGTAACATCATTACCTAGACCATCACGTGAAGTTCAAACTAAGCCTTTTCAATCAATCTGCCGGGCGCGCACGGCCTCTGTGATAGGCTTGAGTCACGCATTTTATCACGGTTTCTGTTCCCAAAATGTGATATAAATGTATGACTCAAGCCTGTCACAGTAGGCCGTGCTCGCCCGGCTGCGCCTTTTTCTTGTTTTTCCAACTATAAATAAATATTGGGATCGGTTTCCAATCTAAGCGGATTCAGCTGAGTACGGATATTTTTAACCCTGGCGGCCCCGACGGAAAAAGAAGGGTGTTATAAGTTTTTTATCTGTGTGTTTTTGTATTTGTGTATCTGTCTGTTGCATCATAGCTCCTAAACCGATGAATCGATTTTGTTCTTGGCTATGTTTGATGAAAATCGGTTCAGACGTTCAAAACTTAAGGTTTGAATAGGGGTGTTTCCGCAAGATATCGTGTCATAATTACGTGTTCAATAGATTGTCGAACGAAGCGACTAGATAAATTATGTAGCATGAAATAAAAACTGTGCCGGGACTTTTAAATTTTTACTTGTACGTAGAGCAACTGCTTAACCGACATCCACAACCCAGTAACTGGGTATCAGGATACTCTAGGCCCCTTGCCAAAACTGGAGTCTGATATTTATGGCTTCGGCCTACCGTAACGACTGTCAAATATCTTCAAATGACAGCCGGGACCAATGACTTAACGTGATTGCCGAGGCGTAGAGAAGTCTCGGTGTGTAAGGGAGGGTCACCCATCCATAGACCGATCTCGAAAAGCATTGCTTTATCTTGAATATTGACCCGTTCGGTTTTTATAGCCACGAGCTCCTCTAAAACTAAGGTTTAGGCCCAGTTTTTTGATCAGTACTTATCTCAACCAATGGTTAAAATTTTCGGTAAAACGCGTTTATTTATTAAGGGTACACTAGTCGAAAATTCATCCATACAAACGTAGTCTAGGGATTATTCCACTGTTTGACAATGTACGTTCAAAATAAAAAGTGATATCAATTTGTCTCATCATTATCTAGCCCTGTATGGAAGAAAAAAGAAAATATTTGAAAGTTATGAGCGTCCAAAGTTCCACATTTCGAATCTAATTCTAACGCATTTTTGGGCGCGAATAAATACCATAAGAAGACGGAAAATTGCATAACGGCCACCATACAGGAATAGATTAGTAGTTCAACAATGCAAATAATTTTATTTTGAACAGATAGATTTAGTCGTTTTTTCATGATATCTAGACTGCCAAAGGTCTGTTTATAAAATTTCGCGCGCTCGGTTTCGTCCTAAATCATTATCCATTTCGCTACAAATTTGCAAAAGTGTGTATTCGTGAGCGAACTAGCTTCCTATTGCTCATCACAGCATCTATCTCTGCCGCACGTGTTGTCGGTTGATATAAAATGCATTTTAACCTTGCGCAATAAATAGTTCGTGCCGTCGACTAGTGTACCCTTAATTGTTAATCCTAATGGTCAGACAATTAACTCTCCAACTTACTTGAACATCTGTGATTCTAACAATTGATGAAAACACGCATTTTATTGAAATTTTAAACCATTGGTTAGCATATGATTGGTTGAGATAACTACGGATAATAAAACTGGACCTAAGTTTATAAGTAAAAACTTAACCTTCAGAGCTTCCCAAGCTTTAATTAAGTCAGTTATCTAACCTATAGTTTAGACGCAATTGCTTGAGTTGACCAACTAAGCGATTGACGCCGTTTGATCCGAACCCGGGACACGAACGCTCTGCTCGGCTCACGAACAGTAAACACTGATCGTCACGAGCAGTCACGATACTATGCTAATGTGTAGTTGGCACCACGATTGGTTTGAAACCATACTGGTTCACACGATTGTCTCCATTGAGAAATGTCAGCCATTAATAGTGGACTCCGTATCAGTTGAATTGAAAACTATTATTAACCTGGCATCTAAAAGTGCCGTTTAGGCATTTGCCCTCACATAGGTGTCTTAGACCCACTTGCACGAAATATTTAACTCTGAATTAATTGCTAACACGAGGTAAAATTAACAATATGATTTTGATTTTTATTGTAATTTTTTATGTTTTTTAATTTGTTAATTTTATAAATCTGTTTTTGATTACTTGTAATGTATTTTTTTGTTGTTATTATTATTGTAAACTAACAATTTTTTTTGTATATATAACCATAAGGTGCATGTAGTGTTAGCCTGTAAGTAATTGTTGCACTTATAAATGTATTATTATGCAACTATAATTTTAAATGTTTTGTGTAAGCAATTGTTGCATAACCTAAATAAATAAACAAACCGTCAATATAAACGTGTTAGCAACTAATACTGAGTTTCGTTTTTCGTGCAAGTGGGCCTTAATATTGTTCTTGTATTTTAAAAGAAGCTACTTATACCAGAGATCGCTCGAGATACGGGGCTCGCAGAGGGCTATTTTTTTATGCACCAATTAACGTAAATGAATAACGTTGCCTATGTAGATTTTCCAAATTTTCTTGTACTGCGAAATGTTTATCAGAAAAATAATAGTGTTTACACCCTGTTCATGAGATTTGTGTAAAAATAAAAGAGGTTCAAAGTGACTTTGAAGCACAGGACAGGTCGATGTGACGACACCTGGGGGTGGCCTATATTCAACAGTAGACATCTTTCGGCTAACATGATGATGATGTAAGTGACTGTAATTATAAAGAGAACCGTAATAATGCCTTTTTTGTTCCAGCTGTGCGTCGTCCTCTTGGTCGTGGCCCTGGTGTCGGGCGTAGAAGAGAAGAAGAACGAGAAGAGAGGCTTGCTCGGCCTCGGCTACGGCGGCGGGTACGGTGGGTACGGCGGGTATGGCGGGTACAGCGGCTTGGGGCACGGCGGCTACTACGGCGGGCACGGGCTGGGGCTGTACTCGCACAGCGCGCCCCTCATCAGCCACAGCGCGCCCATCATCAGCCACAGTGCGCCTATCATCAGCAGCGGCTATGGCTTCGGCGGCTATGGCGGGCTCGGCCATGGGTACGGCCTCGGACTCGGCCATGGGGTTGTCGCGTCCGCCCCCATCGTGTCGCACGGGTACTCCAGCCCCCTGCTCGGCGGCCACTACGGCGGCCACTACAGCGCCCCGCTCCTTGGGCTCGGTCATGGCGGCTGGCATTGAGCCTAAATGATAATAAAAGTTCTGTGAATGTATTCGTTTAGTGCTAAATTACTAAGTTTGAAGTTGGTGTTTGTTTGGATGCAAAATTTTAATCATTAAACATTTTTTGTGCAATTTAATAGTTTCTTTCATGACCTATAATTATATCTGAACAGAAATAAATCAGCAAATTAATATGTTATCTAAAAATCTAGAAATAAACCCTGCGTAAAAATGTCGCAGTTAGGGAAACTCACTGGAACAAAATCAATCTCAACAGTATTTCATATCTCTACCACAGCAACTATAAGTCTTTGAAGTTATAGTGATAACCAAAGTGAATAGAGTAAACAAAACCCTTATTAGCCCAGAAATAATAACCCATATCAAGTGACATTTCGAAACACCTCACGCACCACTCACACTCGCAGTTTTTACTAGAAACATTTACTACACGAGGATATACGCTAACATTTCGCTGCACACCTAGCCTCGTTGACTCACACACTAATTGACCCCGCTGTCCCCAATACCACATGTCCACCAAATTATGCATTTCCCTCATCAGACAGAGTTGATAATGTATTCGCGGCTAGATGACGCGCGTGGCGCAACCGGAAGCTGCGCCGGCGCCGCCCGGAAATTGCGAAACGTGTGCAAGTGTCAACATTGGCTGAATCTAGTAGGAATAGTGGTTTTGTGAATCGATTGCAAATTGTGAATGGATTAAGTGCACTGGGGTCGTTTACACCGCGCCTGCGGATGTTATTCGCCGGCGTTATTAAAAGGTATCAAATACCGTACGTCTATGAGCCTGGTGCTTCTGATCATTTACTTAGTTGCAGTTACACATACATTTATTTTGCTCAAGCTTGGCCAACAAATACTGCGAAAATGTCTATGTCACTTTTTAATGGCTCTTTAAATAATCTGAAATCGGTCTTATTTATTTGTGTATGACTTTATGGCCATGCCAATTAAATACATACGGTGCATACAAAACCATGCGTGCCTCCTTTTTATCGCAATTATTGTTTTCATTTCTTTTGGCACCGTTTTCAGTTCAATACTTACCATATAATAAAATAAAAATCTGTCCAGTTAAAGCCTACATTTCCTGATTCCCACAGTCCACTTCGATCTAGTTCTGTGACACACATACACACAGTTTTCCTGCAGGGCGCGGTTTCCATACCGCACACATAATTAACCTGCATGTGTCAATATCTTGGTCAATACGGAGCCTTCTAGGGTAAAACCGCAAACTGAGTGATTCATGTACCCTTAAACATAGTGGTATAGATCCTAGGGTCCTAAATGTATGTTGTTATACCTTAGGCCAATAGATTAGAAAGGCGTAAACAAATAACATAATATTATTATGTTGATTGATGTACCTAATACTTAACGTGACCATTTATTCTTTGACTCAAAACGGGACATTGGCCACAACTCGGATGTGGACACTTCAAAAAAGTTTTTTAGCAACAGGGGACATTTTTTCTACATAAGTAGTTTTTAATGGCTGATACATTTTTAAATCCTTTCCAAGGTAGGCATAAGAGCAAGCCACCTGGTTTTGCTATAGCCGTGCATTTGTTGATATTCCGTTTCAGTTTCGGCGCAAAACTCCTTTAGAGCTTCAACTCGAATCGTGTAAATATTAAAAAAAAATATCTTCACAATAATGCTTTCGTAATCTAAGGGTAGCCCTCTCTGCAGCAGATTTTATTGCATTGTGAATTACATGGGCTCCAACATCCAATATCTATTAATTAATGACTTTTTCAGAGATGATTGTAATTTCGTTAACACATGCGGCGGCCGCCCGGCCGGCTCGACTAATCAAATTTTCGCGCGGTTTCTGAAAACGGGACAATTTTGCGTCCCAGAGTTCATTTCGGGGACACCGGGACTCGTAATTATAAAAAGGGACAGTCCCGTTCAAAACGGGACGTCTGGTCACATTACTAATACTCTATGTTTTTACATAGGATAAATTTGTATAGTATTAGCCCTTGTAAGTGTTATATTTAATTTCTGGCATTCTATTTCAAGTCCATTAGAAGTGTTTAAATTGCCTGAAGATAAATCCCATATATCAATGTTACTCACTCGCAATACCGAGCATATCTCTATAAATTATTGAGCTTAAGGCGCAGATTCCCTTGAGTAGCTGATTTTAAAATGCGAATCACGTCTAAACGGCTAGTCGTAGTTTTTTGGAAAAAATATATGCTGCACTAAACCATTTTCTTAATAATTTGATTTAAGAAAATTTTTAGTTTTATTCGTATAACATAGTGTAATTAATTTGTAAACTTATATCTAAAACGGACATAAACACGACAATCACACCAAAACCGCTGGGCGTATTTTAATGAAATCGACACCATCTCAAAGACAATTTAATTATCTACATTTTTATCTAAGGCTTTTTTTTAAAGTTATAGAATCATAAGGAAAGTACAAAAAACTACAAAATTTTGGGTCGCGCGGGTGTGAAACGAGTGCGCGTTTTGTTCCCTCAAGGTCGTTGGCGTTAGTCGTCGTCTTAACAGATTTAAGAAGCAAACTCTACACATTAACCGTCTTATTAATAAACGTGGACTAAGGTAAGAATAACTTTATTCCAAGCATTAGGTTGGTACTAAAAAAAATCCGTATTAATAAACACGGAATAAGGAGGGATTATACTAATCTGACACTAGTCTCGGACTAAAAGTTAAACCATGGTGCCAGCTAGTTTAAGGTCGGAATAAGAGTAGTGTAACTATGGCAACCACAATTTTTTTTTTTTTTGTATTACTCTATTCGGGCAGGCTAAGGTCTTAGACCATACCGCCTCGTGTTCAGTGCATAATATCCTTCTTGAATTCTTTAGTATGCATTAGAATGCGGATGCAACAGATTCTAATGTATTTTGGAGTATTTGGCAGCAAATTGTATCAAGTCAGCCTTCCCAGTAAGCCTTCCCAGTAAGTTTTGCGGGAGGTAGTCAATACTACAATAAAATTCTCCGCTCCACTATCCCGAGATCGCTTCTGTCAATGCTTTCACAGATTGACCAGTTGCGTAGACAGTTGAGACATAAAACTACACCAATTTCTTCTAGGAATCAATTTGCAAAAAATATTTACAGCCACTGAACTACACTCGAATAAATCCCGCCAAAAACTCTCGCAACCACAATTATTACATAGACTCTGATTTTTTATTTCGTAGATGTGAAACATTAAAAAAATAAGGTAATTGGCAGCTGTTTAGCTTTAGTCAACGAAATTACAAATTAATTAATTAATTAATCATCATTTTATGTAATTTTTAAGTTTAAAGGTAATATGATAATTTGCAAAGGAGGGATCCTTCACCTTTACTGTCAAATCTCTATGGCAGATGTCATTTTTAGTTTTTTTTTCTACATAATCTCTTCAACTTGCTTATTTTTCATTCACTAGTTCATTCTTTTTACTTTTAAATTCAACTGGGTTGCCAGAGCTTACGCGTAAATCCAAGACTAAGAAATGAATAGTTAGTCCGAGGTTATTCCATGTTTATTAATAACATTGCTAGATCTATGTTAATCCTTAGTTACTCCGGGATTAACTAGTCCAAGAGTTACTTCGGAGTAAGCTGGGAATACGCCATTTTTATTAATAAGACTGTAACAGTTTAATAACTTCTCAAAAATTACTGGAATTTTCTCTCAAATGTCATCGTTGCTATAATTTATTTCACTTTACAAATAAAGCCAAGACCTTAATTTAAAGTTGTAAACCTGTCGCAACGGCGATAATTCAATAAACACCAGCGACATAGCGAACAATTACATACATCTACAAAAACAGTGCGACACCAATATAATCGTTTCTCTATAAAGGGTTATGTCACATGACGTCACTTGTCACATATCTCGGCGGCAGTAATTTCAGATTGTTCGGAATGGGCACACCACACACAAAGCCCAGCAGTACAAAAACTCGGTTCTTTTCGATGCTGCTTGCGACATAGTACGTCATATACCATTTCATGTGTCACATACACTGTTATATGACACATGAAATGGTCTAGAATTACCAATATCAATCATTAAATGTAACTTGGACCTATCTGTAGATATTTGTACCACTTGCGGTTGCGATGCAGCGATGTTTAAATGCTAGAGCTAGATGGTGGTCGACTAGTTCGTATTAGTTCTCTTTGCTGTGTGTTATGGTCACTATAGCAACAATAGCAGTGTAGTTCCGCGACACTACTGATTTCTATGAGATATCTTGCGTCGCTAGCAACACGTCGCATATCTAGAAATATACGAAATCAGGTGGTGTCCCGGTGACACGTCGCCATCTACTGCCGCCTACACTAAATTACACCTGAAGTACCTCTTAAGATTCTTTAAGGACACCATAAGTGTAAGGTGTGAACGACACGCGAGTGGTTTACATTGATATGTCGTAATCTCGCAAGTAGGCCCACAGATAAAATCTAGTGCTCCATAATAAACCCGTACCTATTAAGTACGTGCACACTATAATAGTGCGTGCAGTCACTTATTAAAGTGTCACAGTGCTGACAAGTGACATAGACCCTAGACAGCTGCGAACTGTTTACTTTTTGAAAGTATCGCAATCAAAAAAGCAAGAGTGAACCTCGTTCACTCCGTCGTAGACCTCATCTATCGCTTACCGTCAGTTGAGATCGCAATCAAGAGCGGGCACATCACAAATAAAAACCGGCCAAGTGCGAGTCTGACTCGCGCACGAAGGGTTCCGTACCATTATTGCATAAAACGGCAAAAAAATCACGTTTGTTATACGAGAGACCCTCTTAAATATTTATTTTATTTTGTTTTTAGTATTTTTTTCAATTCTTTTTATTTATTTTTTTAAAACGTTGCCCCACACTAGGAACTTCTTCCTGTATCGTGGGTGCGTTTACAAACATATAAACTCACATACACCACACCCAAAGCCGGAACAACTAGGTCATACAAATATTTGTTCCGTGCGGGAAATGAACCCGCGACACACAGCGCAGCAGTCAATCGGTCAACCACTGTGCCAACAAAAATACATCATCTGTGAAAATTGCAACTGCCTAACTATCACAGTTCATGAGATACAGCCTGGTGACAGACGGAAAGTCAGACAGATAGACGGACTGCGGAGTCTTAGTAATCCCCTTTTTATCCTTTTGGTACGGAACCCTAAAACACTCATTTCTTCTTCATATTTTTTATTGCACATAAGAAAGTTAACCTAATCACTATCAATCACTGTATTAGTTTGAATAAACCTTTATGTATTGAGGGACGATCCACAGGCCAAAGGGATACATGTATTTACACACACTGCCTTGCCTTTTCAAGGCGTATTGCCAGACCTTCCACACGTGCAGCCTGTGGGTAAGACATACGCAGAAGGCTTACAACGTGCTCCGGGTCCAATATAATAACGCTTTTAGGATACTGTTGGGGCTCCCACGTTTCTGTAGTGCATCGGGGATGTTTGCAGAAGCAGAAACTGATAGTTTCAGGCGATAATGCGTATGAGGTCAGCATCCCTGATGCACAGGATGCAGGGGAGCGTAAACGGTATCCTAAAGGTTATTGCGGATAAACCGGACTGCCCTTGCCTGGGGTACTGGACCCGCTTGCACAGCGGCGGCTTCGGTGCAACGGGCAATAGGTACATGAACTGATTTGGATTATTTATATGTTATTTTTTTATTGTGTGTACCTATGGATTATTGTTTTTTTTTATTTGGTTAACATTATTAAGTTATGTAAATTTACTAACATAGTAATAAGTGTTTCAAATTCAAATAATTTATTGTGGATCATAGGTACATAAGATGTTGTATTGGTTACAGGTAGATATGCTATGTCCCGCTATTAAGGCATACAAAATGCATAACATCAGGCTATTTAAAATACAAATCATCAAATTGTCATGCAATACAAATGTTAATTGAATAAGTATAATATGAAATGTCAAATTATTAATGCTACAAAATAATAAATTCAATTAAATAGTGTCTCTTCAGTTTGTGAGTAATAGTTTACAAGTTCATGCATATGCACCCATTGGTTTGTTGTAATAAGCCGGCTATTTTAGTGTCTTGTCACTTAGAAATTCTATAATCGAGTAATAATAAGTGTTTACTAACAAATTATGAATCATGGTCCGAAATAAATGATTGAATTGAATTGTAGCAGCCGCGGCGTACCAATCGGAGAGGCGGGCGTAGTAAACAAAGTTATCTGTGTCAGACATAACAGTATTGTAGTAGTAACAACAATACTAATACGCAGTTAGTAATAAGATCGATATTAGGAACAGACACGATGAAAAATAACTTTAGTCAGCTGGCGTACTAAAGTAGTAACCGTGTAGCTAAGAAGCCAGCATGAAAGGATGTAGCAAAGCATAGGCTAGGAGCTAGGCTAAGCTCCTCATCCATCATTTTTACTTAACATAACTTTTTGTTTACAAGATCATAATAATACTTAATTGCATTACCATTAACCTAAATCATGATTCAAAGTGTAAGGTCGCGCTGACATTTGCTACAGCGAGCAGAAGGGCCGCTATACCCGCCATATCGTCCTCTGTGCTGCATGCTGACCGGGCGGCGCGAACTGGCATTCGAACAGCTCGATATAGTTCAACGTTCACGTTATTAATTATTTTTCTAGTGGAAAATTTATTAAGTCAACTACGCAGATGATATGTTTTCAAAGCCAATTAAATTAAATTAACAAATGAGGCAATGCCACAACGAGTGGACACTAGGGTCATTCAATATCCGAAGATTTGTGTAAGAAGGCCAGTTGAGAATGTTGAGTTCAGATCGTATGCCAAACTAATGTCAAAGTTTTACAGGTTTTTATGCAGCTTTTTTTTTTTTTTTCATATTTTCTTTTTTTTTTTTTGCTTCCGATTTTTTTTTTTCAGAAATCGGGATGTGTTTCTAAGTATTTATCTATCGGCTATGAGATATCAGTTTTAGACCAAGCCTGTTAACAAGCAATCTGAAAACGTCAATGTGTAATCCATCATATTTTGATGTCGGGACATGCAAAAATACTGCCTAGTTATTTATACTATAAAATGTAAATCTATATTAAACCAATATTATAAAGAGGAAATATTTTTTTGTTTGTTTGTTCCGAAATAGGCTCTGAAACTACTGGACCGATTTTAAAAATTATTTCGTCCATGGAAAGCTAACTTATTCTCAAGTAACAATATTTTCAAAAAATAGAGACCTTTATGAAAATTGCAATAATGTAACCCAAAGAAGCAAAATTTTGCCTATAATTTTCATTATTTGGCTTGCGCTGAGAAAACTATTGAGCAGTGGTGGCCCATTGGTATCGGCCGCGACTTACAAGATGTAGGTCGTAGGTTCGAGCCCAGGCAGGCGCTTTACTTTGTGTAAATTATTTGATCACCCCTGCTCTCTAAACGGTGAAGGAAAACATCGTGAGGAAACCGGCATGTCCTTAGAACCAAAAAATTCGAAGACATGTGATATCCACCAACCTGCACTGGGCCCGCGTGTAGGATTACGGCACATTCCCTCTCACAGAGAGGAGGCCTGTGTCCCAGCAGTGGAAACATTAATAGGCTGATGATGTGATGTGATGTGAGAAAACTATTGAGTAGGCAGGTAGGGTAGGTTTCGGAGGAGAAGGCGTCGTGGAGGCAACCGCCTCGACGCCGCCTAAAACGCCGAAACCCCGCCTGCATCATTGGCAGGTGGGACTCCAGGGTCACGGGTGGTCAGATTGGGGATTCTGTCCACCCACCAAGTGACTCTAGGAAAGACGGTGGCACAGTGATCACGTGCTGCCGTGCACAGCGAGGCTCAGGGGAGACGCTCCTCAGTCTCCCCAGGGATGTGCCCTAACAGGCGTTGCACAGAGGGGGTTCCGGAGTGGTCTTTTAAGAGGTAACGGGGCCCCTTCCAAGTACTGATGGTTATCACCGGGGTGGTTTTAGTGAGGTAAGAATCCCACACTCCCTGGTCTTTTCCCCAAAAGGGTAGGTTTGGTAATTAGGTAGGTAGCCAGTTGACGGGAGCGAAGCCGCGCGTAATGAAATAAAGTAACTCTGTCTATTTGTAATGTTTTCACGCCTAAACCACCAAACCAATTTTCATTTTTATAGATATTGTTTGGGCCTTGGAGAAGGACCTCAGAAATACCCTTGGTATTTATGACATTCACCCGGGCAAAGCTGCTGGGTAAACCTAGTGTTTAATAAATAAAACAGCCAACAGTCTAGGCGGTAAAAATTAATAAGCGCCTATCAATTTTGCTCTACACAAACATTAGCGTGTGTATTGCTATACCTTTGTATTTTAAATCACTCAATGCCGGCCGCGGGCCTTTCGTTGAACAGTGCTTTAGCCAGATGAAAAAGGTAGGCGCTGATCAAAACTATTTTAACTGTATAACTTTAATTTAAATAGTCAATAGCTCAATAAAAATCAATCAGCATCCAATACTGAGGGTCTTCCCCCTTTAGAGCTAGGCTTTCCCTGGTCTGTCCATCCAGGTCGTCGCCGCGATATTGGAAATAATAAAAGAAATCGGATCAGCTCATTGTGCAAATATCTTCTATACACACTACAAATAAATTAATAAAAACACGCAATTTTAAGATTTGTGTCTGTCTGTCTGTCTATCCGTCTGTCTGCCTGTCCGAAAAGGATCGACGGATTTTGACGGGACTTTCACTGTTATATAGCTGATGTTATAAGAAGTAACATGCTACTTTTATTCCGAAAAAATAAAATAAAACAATTACGAGTTTGACGCGGAGGAAGTCGCGGTAAACAGCTAGTTTGTTTAATATAATACACTGGTATTTAACCTACTAATGATGGGTTATGTAGGCCAGCCCTTCCGAGATCCCCAACTGAGTGTGACTCACATAACATTACAACATGTAATCTCGTGAGATAACGTCTATTCGGAAACGGAAGGCATCGGAATGGCTTTGTTGACACACTTGCATAAAGAAATCGGAACTGGGCGACACGTGCGCGAATATAAATCGCATTATTTACTTAGATAACAGTTACATCACTTGATTATCACGTTACCTACTGCCGCAGATCATTATGATGTATTCTATTATCTTGGGATGAATATTAAATGCAAAGTTCTTAATATGTTGTGAATTAGGTATTAATCCTAAATTTACCCATCTGATAAAGGGGTCGGCTCTCCTTGTTATTCTTTACCAGTTGTATCTGTACTGGGCCACCATCATCAAGACGTACTTCAGTTGCCTGCAGGTTCAGCTATTGTTGATGATGGACATCCAAGTTTAAAGGCCTTTCTTTGCTCCCTGCTCAGTTTTGGCTTACTTTAAGGGTAACTAAAGTCAAAGTCAAAGTCAAAACGTTTATTGCGAACTAAGTGTATAATGTTGTTGTGTTGTGTGTTGTTGTTGTTGTGTGTGTTTGTTGTAGTTTGTTGTGTTATAATGTTAACGTTGTTTGTGTTATAATGTGTGTGTTGTTAGTGTATGTTGTTAACTAACAAGTAATGTTAATGTGAAACCTTTGCTCGTAGGTACCAAACAGTAATGTCCCAATATGGAGTCATCTCAGCGGAGATCCGCCACGGCCACGCGCATAATAACCATACGTCCGGTATAATCAGCTCATCACGTATTCATAACTAAGTTTATTGCTATATACTAATGATAAATGTCGGTTTAAATGATAACTGTTACGTAATGATAGTACCTTAGGAGACGTTTCGTCAGGTCGGAGGGCACTGGGCTTCGGTGTAGTTTCGTAACATTCAAATTAATCGGAAATCGGTATATATTGTGTGAGACACCCACTGGTCGTCAAAACTGTGCCGGAACTGTGACCACACGCACTCACCATGAAACTGTTTGTGAGTAAACAAAAACATTTTTAATTATCTATTAGGAGATAAAGAAACCATTACCTATAAATTGTGACCACTGCATCTTAAGCTCACCGAACCATTTCAAGTTGCCAATATCAGAGATCTCATTTATTAATTTTCCAAGTCTTTAAAGCTAACCAAATAGCGTTGATGTGGTCGTTGAAATCATAGAAAATTTCCATACCAAACGTTTGCAACGCTTCAGCAATCCCTTTAGTATTTCAAGTGCTTGAAGGCGGCGATAAACATTTCCTATCGGATAGACATCCGGATCGTTTTCCTGTTTACAAAATTAAACCTTTAACTACCATTTAAGTATCTACAAGGTGTAACCAAAATAACAGAATTTTTGAAAAGGGGTCAGTATGAAAACTTATCAATATGAACAACTTTTACCGTAAGACCAACTCAACCCTGAGATCGCGAAAACAATAAGCTGTTGAGTACATTTTGTAGAGTTTACGACAGTTTATGTCTTTTTCGCGGTTCCCCAAAATATAAGAAGACGGAAGAATAGAATCGAAGAAAGAAAGAAAGAAAGACGAATCTTTCATGTTCATAATAATGAGTAACCAAGCTGGCTGACCGAAACCAGATGTATCCTCCGACTGCACAGCATGATTTACTTCTTGTTTACGTCTTTTTAGTTCTCTTCTTAAGCAGTCGGGATCTTTGTTTTTTTAATGTAACTTTATTTATTTCCTACTTTTTCAGTTTTTTTTTCGAATTAGGTAAATTTAAACATATAAGTGTATTATATTTTCGAAATCACCTCTTAAAACCCTTTATTTTGATACCCAACACGATGGGTTAAAAAGCAAAAAAAAATTGGGCCTCCACAATATTATTATGGCGCCCAAAATACGCCATTTTTCTTTTTTCCAATTTTAATGTAGCCAGTGATACTCGCGAGGTTAAGACGAATCGATTGACGTAAAGAATCATCAAAATCAGCCAACGCGTTTGGTCTCTAGAAAGCCACATAGGAACAAACATACATACATACATAGACTGTTAAACACATTACCCTCCTTCGGCAATCGGGTAAAAACATCTTTGACCCCTGTGTTTATTTATTTAAACTTCATGCACAAAGGTACAATGGCGGAGTCTATCATTTAATTTTTAGATTAGATTCTAAATGGGGAGATTAAATGATTGCTCTGCACAGTTAATCCGATTGGCCAACGCATATGAATATTATTGTGATTTATTAGTGAAGCAACATTAACTTCCAAATTGCTTTAATTTATGATAATACATGGCATCGTAAACGTATGATTCGCGGTTAACCTTGCCCCTACAAACCTGATTATTGCTATTATACTTTTATCTATATTTCCAAGATGCTTAAATTTCACCTTGGTTAGGTAAGCTCCCTACCTAAATACCGCTCACTTAAGTAGCGTGAGAAATAATGATATAACCAGAAACCAGAATGAAAATGATAACCAGGTGATTTATTTTTAAATTTCTGCGCACAGATCTGCACAGTGCTACTGATAGCCAGCTCCACAGCTTCCCGAGAGAAGCGTGGCATCTTCGGCGAGCCTGGTGGCCTGCTTAGTAGCCTCAACAGCTTGCTGTCCAGCAGCTCAAGCTCAGGGCACTCACACTCCAGCTCAGGACACTCGCACAGCTCGCACGGGTCTTCGCATCACTCACACAGCTCGCACGGACCCTCGCACTCGCACGGGTCGCATCACTCAGCGCCACATTCACACAGCTCGGTTCACTCAGCACCTCTGGAGACATATGGCCCCCCACCGGAACCATTACATTCGCACCACGTAGAACCGCTTTACGTCCACTCTGAGCCCCTGCACAGCTCCCATTCCCTCCATGAAGCTCCCCTGCTAAGCTCACATTCTTTACACGCCGAGCCACTACATCTGCACCACCCTGAACCTCTGCTTAGCTCTCATTCTCTCCACTCTGCCCCCTTATTGAGCTCACCCTCTCTCCACTCCGAGCCTCTATATACCCACGCCGAGCCCCTCCACTCCCACTCCAGTCTACATTCAGCTCCGCTCTTGACCCCGTACGAGCCCTCCCCGTCATTCGAAGAGTCCGCGCCTTTGTTACATGCCGCACCTTTACACGTGGAGCATTCAGCTCCCTTATACTCTGCTCCTCTCACTTTGAGCCACTCACCGTCTCTTGGTTTGAGCCACTCACCTTCTTTAAGCTCAAGCTCTTACGCTCCACATTATTCTAGTCATTCGATTCCCCTCAGTTTGAGCCACTCTGCTCCTCATTATTCTAGTCATTCTGCTCCGCTTAGTTTGAGCCACTCCCCGTCTCTTAGTTTGAGCCACTCACCTTCCTTAAGTTCGAGCTCGTACGCACCTCATTATTCTAGTCATTCTGCTCCCCTGAGTTTGAGCCACTCTTCTTCTCCGTGTTTGAGTCCCTCGTGTTCTTTAGGTGCAAGTCACTCTGCTCCCCATTATTCTAGTTATTCTGCCCCGCTTAGTTTGAGCCACTCACCATCTCTCAGTTTGAGCCATACATCATTAAGCTCCAACTCATATGCTCCCCTTTATTCCAGTCACTCTACCCCATTGAGTCTTAGCCAGTCGCCGTCTCTTAGTTTGAGCCACTCTCCTTCGTTAAGTTCGAGCTCATACGCTCCCCATTATTCCAGTCACTCTTCTCCCCTGAGTCTGAGTCACTCATCGTCTTTAAGTTTGAGCCATTCTGCTCCTCATTACTCGTCTCATTCTGCTCCGCTTAGTTTGAGCCATTCTTCCCCATGTTTAAGTCCATCGTGTTCCCTAGGTTCAAGTCACTCTGCTCCTCATTATTCTAGTCACACAGCTCCGTTGAGTTTGAGCCACTCATCGCTGCACTCGAGCCACTCGCCGTCCTTGTTGAGCCAGGCGCCGTCATCCCACAGTCACCACGGACACGCCAGCCACAGTTCGCACCATGGTCATGACAGTCATCACGGCCACGCGCCTGTCATCATCAAGGTGGTCGAGGCTCCCCCTCGTTACGCGTCTGGCTGGTGGTGAGCTGTTTGTTATATTTACTTCGCGTGAACGATGACCTGAGTGATAAATTATAATAAAATAATTAAAAAATGAATGTGTTTTATTTATATATACATATATTTCAGTAAACATTTACAAACAAACCTGGGCCATTACTAAAACTTTATTCCACTAAAGTTATGCAAGAACTAGACACGTGTTCGGCAATAGGCGTATGCCTTACTAGCCGAAAACGTACATTACATAAAGGACTTAAAAGTCTTGAGGGTAGTTGCGAGTCCATAGATTTCTCTACACCGAACAAGTTTCCACTAAAAAGGATCAGTCCTTACAAACAATACACATTATACTTTGCATACCGTTTCGTCGCCATCCTTATATGCTGGCTACTATTCACGTTACTTTGACAACACTCCATGTAGGGTCGATGACAGTTAGTAACCTTGTACGGGGGGCGGTTGCGAAGACGCTCGAGGCTTATTTACATCAACTTGTTACGCAAAGATGCTGGTGACTTGTTTATCTACTATCACTGCATCATTGCTTACTACTACTTTAAACTGGGAAATATCAATATCAAAATACATCGAGATACATTGGATCTTAGAGAAGTACATAGGATGGGTACTGTTTATCCCGGGGAAACTTTTTTTTGGGAAATTCTCTTGGGATAAAGAGATAAAAAGTTTCTGACTTACACTTGGGCAGAACAGAGCCGCTGGCAGAAGCTATTAAAGTTTATACTATCATCGTTTCAGTCGAAGGATGTCCACTATTGGACATAGGCCTCTCCCAAATGTTGCCACCTTGATCGGTCCTGTAGGTCTCGCATCCAGCGGATGCCCGCAGCCCTGTCATCGCTCCACCTAGAGGGAGATAATCAACACTGACATTATAAAAACAAGAGTAAACTCTCTCTGTCTGTCTGTTTGTTATTATGTTCCCTTGGGATAATGTTCACACAAGTGAAGTCGCTGACAGTAACTACTAGAATACACCCGAAAAAAATGGGAAAATACGATAGTGCTAATAATGTCGTCATTATACCGGAATGATTAATAAGTATTGGTGAATTTTATATATATCTCCGACTTTGATCTTTACGTAGCATATACGGGGGAATTATTTTACTGTTTCACACCAAAAAATAAGACATTTCTATCTAGACTGCTACAAAAATAGATATTACCGAAATAAATTAAAGTACGTATAGATATTATGAAGTTGTACTCTTCCACTGTTTTTTTTAACGACTTTATTCTGATTCTCATTTTTCTGTGGGATTCTAGACAGTAGAACCGTTTGTCCGGGGCCTGTCGGCGGTCATCGGGCTTCATTGCCTCGGCTTTTCTGGTGGTCGCCCCTCTTTATTCTGGATTTCAAGAGTTGCGTTTATGGGTAAAGCGGGTTTGTCTCTAAAACAAGAGCCACACCCATTCTGCGAACGTATGTTTGATGGCAGAATGCTCTTATTAGCGCACAAGATGATTAGACACAATTTCTCTCCTGTCGGATGATATGCTGAATGATGTCTTGTATTATCTAATCCATTATTCTCAGACAGGTATAACCGGCAAAGCCTATACTTTAAATATGTTGTGCAAACCATGATAACCATTATAAGAGACGATTAACCTTTTGCCAGAAACGTCGAGTAGGTGCAACTGCGTATAAATTATAATCAGAAGTTAATTTTATCAAATCCTTGTTCAAGAGCTTTAAGATATTATTCATGATATTTTATGAATTCATATTAGATCTGATTTTATTAACCGAATTACCGAAAAGGAGGACGTTCTATATTCGACTTTATGTATGTTTTTTTTATTTTTCTATTATAGGCTCGCGTTTGACCACCATATAACCTGATGGTAAGCGATCACCTTTTTTGTGAATTGTGTCTCCGTCAATTGTGGACCGATATTGAAAATTATTTTTTTGTTTGAAAGAGTATGTTCCGAAATTGGTCCCATTTTAATTTAATTAAGATCTGATGAAGAACTTCGGAGATATACAACAGAACTCTTCAATACAAATAAATAAAACAAAAAAATTACAAAAAAAAAAAAAAAAAAATATTATCTATCTAATAAATAACGGCAAATCTCTCGAGATTGCTGCAACCGCATGTCTGTTTTTTTATACCATTTCATAACATAACATCACGCCAATACGATCTAAAGGGGTACGCAGATGTGTACAGGGGGGTGACCATACGCTCTTAGAGCGAGCGGTATCAATTTGAAATCGAATAAGGGACAGATGTATCTGAGGTGTATACATCTGTCACTTACTCGATCTCAAATTGATACCGCTCTAAGAGCTTATGGTCACACCCCTGTTCACCTTGGTACACTCTCATTTCACCGGTTATGTTCAGTTTCATGATATTCGGGTAAATTCTGGCATTATAGGTACCTTACTAAACTACTTGCCTATTAGGTAAGTACAACAAAAAAGTAAAAAATATATATAAAAATATATATAAAAACCTTGCCCCACACTAGGAATTTCTTCCTGTATCGTGGGAGCGTTTACAAACATATAAACTCACATACACAACACCCAGAGCCGGAGCAACTATCTGTAGGTCACACAAATATTTGTTCCGTGCGGGAATCGAACCCGCGACACGCAGCGCAGCAGTCAATTGCTCAACCACTGCGCCAACCGTGCGCCCAAAAATAAAGTTATTACTTTATAGTTTTCATATTTGGAAGTCGGTAGTATAATATTGAAAAAAAAATATTTAACTTTTTTGACATTGTTTCATTTTATTAATTTAGTCTTTTTATGACATTTTACATTTAATTAAAATAAAGGCCAACTTATTGTGTTTTATAATTATATCTTACATCGCAATATTTTAGCAAGTTCATCAATTTGTAAAATACATATCCGTAAGCCTCGTAAGGCAAAACATGTTTGTAAGCGCTAAATAAGAAATGAACATCTTGCATGCTTATAATAAGGAAACACATGTTTTGGCAAATAAATCATTTTTATACAGGCAAAGCTAAATTAACGCATGTTTGTCAATTTCTAACTCATCGTAACTTCCTTGTATACTGCTCTACATCAATATCCAAATCGTTGTATCAAGAACCTCCCATACGCAAAGTTGTTTACCAAGTTTGACAACATTAAGTTAAATATAATCCTAGGTTGCATGTCACAACGAGGCACCGAACCCGTCAACAGGAAATCACAACCAGCATCCACACAGCCTTGATATTTACTGAGACGTGGCTATATCTACTTATGTACAACATTTGGCCATACAAGCCACAGGTCCCACAGATATAGGATAAATATCCACACAAGCCCGCGGCTCTGTCAGAACGTGAACATAAAACTCAATTAGAGTAGGATTACATCAATGAATTAATAAATCAATTTGTTCATTAACTACTGACAGATGACTGTGCAAGTTAATTAGTGACATCATGCCTTGCTTGGTACGAAGACCCACTGATGAGTGTAGACCTCCTTTTAGAATGTTTTGAGGGATTGTGTGAGAGATTAACTTAGCTCTTAAAGGTAGGTACCTCCTTTTGCTCTGCTATGAAAGGTTGTGAACATAAGATTTTCATAAACAACACAACTTCAGGCTGACGATCGAGTAGTTGTAATTTCGACACCTTAATTGACATCAATTAGTAAAAGCTACATACAAAAGCTTAGTTCATTAGAGTCTACTACAATTATTAACAAAGTCGAAGAAGGAATTAGCAAAAGGTCTACACTACTAGTCTGCAATTGATTGCTCGCAAGGATCATAGAATTAGACACAGATGTTAAACTGTGATGAAAGCAAACGTTAGCAATCACTCAGTAATTAGGTCAGCACTGATTGGATTGTTTGACCGCAGTTTATTCGTATAGGCTAGTTTGGAGCAAAGTTCCTCATAACAAAACTACCTTAAGAGCGTGTGCAATTAAGGATCAATCAATTTAATATTAAAGTGTTAGCAATCTAGAAATACCTATTATGCTTTTTTTTCAGAATAGAGCTTTCCAGTTAAAATATGTGAATATTAAGCTTTGCAAAAATAAGTTTATAGGTTCTTCTTAGCTGTATTCTGGAAACATTTCATCTTGCTTCCTGGTACAGAGCACCGCGTCCAGAATCTGAACAAAGATAACGATGACTTCAAATTAATTGATTCAACTTAAAAATCATAAACTATGTAACAGTTCTATATCGTTAAATAAATGTAATAGTAAGAATAAATCATTATGATAAAATCCGAAACCTTCCTACCGACCCATCAAAGTAAATTGCTATATTAAATAAGTACATACATAACCGGTACATAATTACTATGTAAGGCAGATTCGTAGGTAATCACATTTACCATCGCAAATGTGCAATAAGTAAACTGATACAGAAGGTCCACTCGTCTCAAAGCTTGAATACTCCAGTAACGTGGTTTCGTTTACAGACACCAATCGCATAAGCATATCAATCAATACCTGCGTACTACCTACCTGCCATGTCACCATTCTTGGTTGACTGGTGGTGAATGCCTAGGATATTAAGTCCGCCTTAGTATATTTTAGCATGAAGTCTTAAGGTTACACTAGTCGAAAATTCTTCCATACAAACGTAGTCTAGGGATTGTTCCACTGTTTGACAATGTACGTTCAAAATAAAAAGTGATATCAATTTGTCTCATCATTATCTAGCCCTGTATGGAAGCAAAAAAGTAAAAAAGGAAAATATTTGAAATTTATGAGCGTCGAAAGTTCCACATTTCGTCACTAATTTTAACGCATTTTTGAGCACAAATAAATACCATAAGAAGACGGAAAATTGCAAAACGGCCTCCATACAGGGATAGATTAGTAGTTCAACATTGGAAATAATTTTATTTTGAACAGATAGATTTAGTAGTTTTTTCATGATATCTAGACTGCCAAAGATCTGTTTATAAAATTTCGCGCGTTCGGTTTCGTCCTAAATCATTATCCATTTCGCTACAAATTTGCAAAAGTGTGTATTCGTACGCGAACTAGATTCCTACATTTTAACCCCGCCAACAATTGCCTTTATCCTAGGAAGATGATTGAATTTTCGCTGTAGCTAAGCGATTGGTTGCCCCAATTGTATCCAACTTGCGTCAGCTAGAAAAAACCGGGAACGGAATCTTGAGTGGTGACTGTCAAACTACTTGGAGAACAAACCCCCCCCCCCGGTGGGTTCCCGCATTGTCGATGCGGGGGGCTCAGTAACCGTGGCTTGGTCACCCACGGTGAAGCGAAGAGGAACCCGAGGAGGGGCTGCTCGTCAGGGCTTTTGCCGATTAAGCCGACGACGTAGCGGCGTAACAGGTGACATCGCAACTGAGGCGGGCTGCGATGTCTTATGGAGATTCCCAGGTCCCATACGATATCGCGGCTGAGGGTTGCAGGCCGCGGCGGGAGAGGAGTGCCGGTATTGCGGTGCGCGGCTCGCCCAACCTTCGACGGGGTCGCCACCGTCTGATGGCGGATGCGGTGGGCCGCAGGTGAAGAGGAGTGTCGGTATTGCGTTAGCCGCTCTCCCTATCCCCTGCGGCCGCAAAATGGTAGGTGGCGGGGCCATTGACCTTGACCCGTCACAGTGGGACCAAGGGTGCCATACACGGGGTCGTCTGGCACCCATGTGCTGATTTGGTCCCTGGGGTGGTCACGGCGTGCAGTGTGTTCTTGTGCGCCGGTGATGGGGGGTACTCCCCCGAGGAGGGTCTGGTGACGGACAGCCGCGGCGGGTTCGCGGTGAGTGGTAACGCGTGCCTGGAGGACACCGTGGAGTTTTAGTGGGTCCCACATAACTGCACTATCTCCCCGTGGTATTGCAATATGCATGGGCATTTCTCCACGCATAAAAAAAAAGGAGAACAGAAACATGAAGAAAATAAGTATGTTCGGGGATGGAATCATGTGTGGTAAAGACTCTCGAACTACTAGGAAATCAGAATCATGAAGAAGTCACAAAGAGAGTGGATCTTTTGCCTGTTGTTATATCTATCTATTAGTAGGTAGCCAACGCCTACGTTCTAATCAGTATGAGTGCATGGAGCTCTTCGGATGCGCCGGGTTTAACCGCAGACCACCAGTCGACCTTACTCGAGCACTTTTGGATGTAATTTATGATTATCCGATCGGTATGTTCCTTATGATCGATTCCGGCTTTTTTGCGAAGAGCTGACCGCGAGCTGTAATGTCAATATTGATATAATTGATTACACATGTAAAATTATTAATTTTAATTCGCTACCTCATTTTCTGTAAGAATTGCATCAGGAAGATGTTCGAAAACAGCAATTATGATCTACATTACAAGGTCTACATTGATGAATGGCTTTAAAAATCAAACGGTTAGGTAAATTTCGTAGCTTAACACCTTTATTTATAACTACCTTCTGCCAGCGGCTATGCCCGCGTGAATGGTGAAATTATGCCCGGGATAATAAGTATCCTATGTGTTATTCCAGACTATAATATATCTCAGTGGTAAATTTCATCCAGATCCGTCCAGCCGTTTGAGCGTGAAGAAGTAACAAACATACAAACACACTTACATTCATTCGCCTTTATAATATTAGTGTGATTAAACCAATAAGGCTATCACTCTACGTCTAGTTCTAACAGCTTCAATCCTAGTACCAACATGCTAATGTGTTGAACGCTAATGTTGTCCATGACCAGGCTCAGATGCACGCCCGTAGTCTACTCGGTGCAACACTAGCAGCCACTAATGCGATAACAACAAATGACCTGTCACGCGGCTCTATGTTGGGATACAGTGGTGTGGTACGAATAATTATCTATATTGCACTTCATTCGTTAGGATGTTATTCGATGCCGCTTCGTATGACTTGTAAATAGATGAGTCGGACTACTTGTCAAGTCTTTCTTAACCAATCAAATAATGTTTGTATCGGTTATAGATTGCATTGGCAAAGTGTAAAATAATCGCGTCTTTCAAGCTAATCTGGGTTTCAAAGGACTCCCAGGAAATGATGAAGTGGTGATTGTTAAAGCAATAATCTGATACGATCTTTTCTCCTGAAAATAATGTCATAATGTGTAAATTATTTCATCACCACTGCTCTCAAAACGGTGAAGGAAAACATCGTGAGGAAACCGGCATGTCCTAGAACCAATAATTCGAAGACATGTGACATCCACCAACCCGCACTGGGCCCGCGTGGTGGATAACGGCCCATTCCCTTTCACAGAGAGGAGGCCTGTGTCCCAGCAGTGGGAACATTAATAGGCTGATGATGTGATGATGTGAAGCAAAGCAACGTCTATTTATTCTATCTCCCAATTGAGAATCGAACTCAATACCTTAAGCTCGGCTGCCGAGCTTACAACCACTGAACTAAAGAATCGACCAAAAAACAAACGTTACTTAAATAATAGTAACGATCTTAATCTCGATTTCGCATAAATCCAAGGTTCTCTCAAAGTGAGGTGAGTACATAATTGGGCTCTAGATCAACGCAGCGACCGTGAGGGTTCCGTCGATCAAGGTCATCACAACTGTGTCGGCGTGTGGTTAGAAAGTGAATCATATCTGTTTACCGCTTAATTGTCACTCAGATGTTGAACAAATATGCTGCGGTTATTTCTGCCAACATATATGGCATCATCATGTCTACAAAAATTTAAATAAAATTAATAAAATTTTCAAAGCTCCAGAGCCTTGAACATCGTCGTCGAGTTGCCAGTTTGTCGGTTTTTTATCGGTTACACTTCGGCGAGTGTGCGATGGAATTGCATGATCTAATGCCACCTAGCCTGTTTCATCATCGGACTACCAGACGTACGGCGATGCGTCATCGGTACATGGTGGACATCCCACCCATACGCACCAAACGTTTTGGGAACACTTTTATTGTGCGTACAGCTAAGGAGTGGAATTCCCTGCCGGAGTCTGTGTTTCCCGTCAGCTACAATCTAGGGGTCTTTAAGTCCCCCCCCCGGTGGGTTCCCGCTTTGTCGAGGCGGGGGGGCTCAGTAACCGTGGCTTGGTCACCCACGGTGAAGCGAAGAGGAACCCGAGGAGGGGCCGCTCGTCAGGGCTTTTGCCGATTAAGCCGACGACGTAGCGGCCAACTAGTAGGTTGCGGTGCCGCTTGGTAACAGGCGACATCGCAACTGAGGCGGGCCGAGATGTCTTATGGAGATTTCCAGGTCCCATACGATATCGCGGCTGAGGGTTGGAGGCCGCGGCGGGGGAGGAGTGCCGGTATTGCGGTGCGCCGCTCTCCCTACCTTCCGCGGCCTAGACGGGGTCGCCACCGTCTGATGGCGGACGCGGTGGGGCCGCAGGGGAAGAGGAGTGTCGGTATTGCGTTAGCCGCTCTCCCTATCCCCTGCGGCCGCAAAATGGTAGGTGGCGGGGCCATTGACCTCGACCCGTCACAGTGGGACCAAGGGTGCCATACACGGGGTCGTCTGGCACCCATGTGCTGAATTGGTCCCTGGGGTGGTCACGGCGTACAGTGTGTTCTGGTGCGCCGGTGACAGCCGCGGCGGGTTCGCGGATAGTGCTAACGCGTGCCCGTGTTCCCGCCATAAGCGGCACTGGAGGACACCGTGGAGTTTTAGTGGGTTAGAGTCCCACATAACTGCACTATCTCCCCGTGGTAGTGCAGAATGCATGAGCATTTCTCCACGCAAAAAAAAAAAAAAAAAAGGGGTCTTTAAGTCAAGAGTGAATAGGTTTTTCTAGGCAAGCGTGATTCACCGTCGACCACATCATCGCTTACCATCAGGTGAGATAGAGGTCAAGCGCGAGCCTATAGGATATTAAAAAACAAAATATCAGGAAATCTAAAAAATAAGTTTAGCTTGGTGTTCTATTCAATGCACTTTTTGCACTACAACTCTGTAGTGAGGCGACAAAAAATGACCACGCGGAAGTTAAAGTACACCCCAGATCAGGGAGATTACAGGATTCACGGTAACCACGGCCCTGAGAAGAGCCGAAGACAAATTGGCTTGGCAGCAGCTCGTCAGTAAATCCATCAAAGCTTTTCAAGACGGGCACGACCTTCAGCAATATGAACAATGAATAAGAAGAGAAGACTATTCAATGTGCATCTGCTGAAATAAGCTTTATATTACATTGCAGAAAGAACATTTTACATTCTATGCAGTATGGATAGCCATTGTAAAAGTGAAACGGACAGGACATCACTTTGAACGAAAACCTTGATAAAACTTGTGTCACAATGACAGTCCAATCCTAACCCAAAGATGCTAGTATTATGTTATCTGTGCCCATAGTATCCTGCTACTATTATAAATGTGATAGTATGTCAGGATGGAATATCTACTTGAGTGCGATAGCCGTCATCATCATCATCATCAGCCTATTAATGTGCCCACTGCTGGGACACAGGCCTCTTCTCTGTGAGAGGGAATGGGCCGTAATCCACCACGCGAGCCCATTGAGGTTTGGTGGATGCCACATGTCTTCGAATTTTTGGTTCTAGGACATGCCGGTTTTCCCACGATGTTTTCCTTCACCGTTTTGAGAGCAGTGGTGATGAAATAATTTACACAAAGTAAAGCGCCTGCCTGGGTTCAAACCCACGACCTATAACTTGTAAGTCGCGGCCGATACCACTGGGCCACCACTACTCGCGATAGCCCTATCATCGAATTATTTTTCTTCTAAAACCTTTCAACGATATCTCTATACTGCGACGCCTTGTAAAATTGTCGTCTCGTTACTACGATATTTCGTTATATCGAAGAACTGTACTGCGAACGATTTTACTGCGTAAATATCATACTTCGAAGCCTAGTTCAATCGACGTCTGTTACTGCTATGTTTTTTTACTTAGGAAAACTTACTTCGGACGATCTTACGGCGATAACCAACATCGATTTTCTTTTTCAAAACAATACCAATTTTCTTCTTTTTTTTTTTAAAGCAGAATGATAGATGGATGTTTTTTTACTCATTCACGCAAAAACTACTGAACGGATTTTGATTAAACTTTACAGAAATATAGCTTATACATCATAATATCATCTATTATTTTTCTATGTATGCAATATTTGTAAGTATGTGAGAACCATGTTCCTATTTATCAAGTGAATGATTTTACCTGTTAGTACTTGTAATACTTTATACCTATAAACTCAATTTATAAAGATATTGGGCGAAGTACTAATAACACGCGGGCGGTGCCGCGGGTGGCAGCTAGAAAAAAGCGAAGCTGGAATCCTGAATGGTACAGATGCACAGGGGGGTAACCATAAGCTCTTAGAGCGGTATTAATTTGATATCGAAAAAGGGACAGATGTATCTGACTTGTATACATCTGTCACTTACTCGATATCAAATTGATACCGCTCTAAGAGCTTATGGTCACCCCCCAGTAACACACGACAAACTTATAACACCCCTCTGTTTCCGTCGGGGGTTAAAAATCTATATTAAAAAGAACCAAGCCGGGGCGGGCAGCTAGTAATATTATAAATGCGAAAGTAACTCTGTCTGTCTACCTGCTATGCTTAAACCGCTGATAAAAAACAGTTTATTAGTTGCCTGTTAGTTTTTATTCCGGTAGTGCGTTCCCTTGGGATGATAAAACAGCTTTTACGCGAGCGAAGCCGCGGGCAATATCCAGTTTTCTTTAATCTGTGTACTTGAAACTTTACTTACGCAAGCCATAGGAAAAGGATCGCTTATTCTTCGCAGGTGACCATTTAGTCAATTCAATTAAATAATCAAACAATACTGGGCATTCACAGATTTATATTATGATGGATCACTATTCATTCAATGCTTTACGACAATAAGAACTTTACGATGCATTCAAATAATAATTCGTACGACAGTAATTAAGTACTATGAATGGATGTAATTGCTATTGATCTACGTATGTTTTAATTACTCTGTTAATAACACATAATTACAATTGCAACAGAGCGTAGTCACAATGTGTCGCAAATATTGATGCGATCTCATGGAATAAGCCAATGAAATCTACCGTTCTAGCTAAGCATCTTACCGTAAAAATTTAAGTGGATTAAGCTTGAAGGAAACTCTCATTCTCCTTTGATTCGATAGATTGACAGCTTAATTCATGTTTACTTCACCAAAGTTTTCCGTGTGCTTTTGACAAAATACTCGTAGCACTAAACAGTTTATCAACTGAAAATAAACCTAAAATAACGCTGACATTATCTAAAACTTCGGGCTGCTCCTGAGAAACTCCAGATGATAAGATCCAATAAAATATTGGCTGACCTCGGAATAGAACCCCGAAGAAGCGCTTGCGACTACTTAAGGTTACACTAGTCGATAATTCCTCCATACAAACGTAGTCTAGGGATTAATCCACTGTTTGACGATGTACGTTCAAAATAAAAAATTATATCAATTTGTCTCATCATTATCTAGCCCTGTATGGAAACAAAAAAGTAAAAAAGAAAAATATTTGATAGTTATAAGCGTCGAAAGTTCCATATTTCAACACTAATTTTAACGCATCTTTGGGCGGCAATAAATACCATGAAAAGAAGGAAAATTGCAAAACGGCCACCATACAGGGCAAAACAACAATGCAAATATTGTTGTTTTGAAAATATACATTTAGTCGTTTTTTCATAATATCTAGACTCCCCAAGGTCTGTTTATAAAATTTCGCTCGTTTTCGTCCTAAATCATCATATATTTTGCTACAAACATGCAAAAGTGCTAATTCGTACGCAAACTGGCTTCTTCCTGCTCATCACAGCATCTATCTCTTTCACACGAGTTGTCGGATGAGATATCAGGGATTTTAACCCCGCGCACAAAATAGTTCGTGCCGTCGACTAGTGTAACCTTAAGCGCCGAGTTAAAGACTAGAACTGTGTTACAAATCTCAAACAATCATACCAACCAAGACTCGCAACCGACTGATTTACGAAACAATCTCTGAAAACAATAAAATTACCCAAAAATAAAACGTATTAAGGACATCAACTGGTGTCCTCTTGAGAACCGTTCTCATCAATAAAACATACATACAATAATATGTCATTAAGTATTTGTATGTATTCGTCCGCAGCTCCATTATGTATAAGGTTAACGGCGGTATTATGTATCGATCATAATTTTATTGTCGATCTATAATATTATATATTGTTGATACATAAATCTGTCGACACACTGGCGAATTCTGGTTGAACTTTTGTATAATGCACGCCTTTCCTTATAGGCCGTGATCGACGAAATTGAAGTAGGTCGATCGTCGGCATAGACAATATTCTTCCTGTATTTTTAGTAATTTGCAGATCACGGCAGCTGCTCTAGTAATGCAATCATCAAAACATATCATGGTAGGTTCCTAAAAAGCTAATGATGACTATGATAATAAAATTGTGTAGTTCATAGTTTTGTAAAATTTGCAATTAAAATTGTTGTGGCGGTTCAAATATATTTCAGTTGGTTTATTTGATATTACTTTTTTATACAAATTGATCTATTAGAAATACTTCAGCGAAAAAGATGTTGTATTTTTCGGAAATGCGCTTTTAGATATTGAATATAATTTGTTTTGACATTTTCTGTAACTACACTATATATAATAAATCTAAATGTATACAAGTGAAAAGTCATTCACCCACTAATCACGAAATATGGAAATCCGCTTGACGTATAAAGATGAAATTTGGCAGAAAATGTTAAACTATTTTGTGCGCGGGGTTAAAATGCATTTTATATCAACCGACAACAGGTGCGGAAGAGATAGATGCTGTGATGAGCTCTAGGAGGCTAGTTCGCGTACGAATACACACTTATGCAAATTTGTAGCGAAATGGATAATGATTTAGGACGAAACCGAGCGCGCGAAATTTTATAATCAGACCTTTGGGAGTCTGGATATCATGAAAAAACGACTAAACGTATCTGTTCAAAATTACATTATTGGCATTGTTGAACTACTAATCTATGCCTGTATGGTGGCCGTTTTTCAATATTCCGTCTTTTTATGGCATTATTTGCGCCCAAAAATGCGTTAAAATTAGTGTAGTTAAAATATTTTTAAACATCCAAGTCGTTTTGGAGGAGTATCCAAAAGTAGCGGAAAACTAGCGTGTTGTTAATTATTTTTTAAAGCAAAACTATTTGTTATACGAAAAACCCATGTGTTCAAAATTATGTACATGAATCAATAATAAATATATATTTTTTTCAAACCTTTTAACCTAGCCGTTAATAAGGAGTAAGCTTTAGAAAATTACCGTTTTACAGCACTGAAGCGTATGTAGGCCCTTAAGTGATTTTTCAAATGACTATGTCAAGCGCAAGGCAAGGCGCCACAGAGTAAATTTATTCCTTAATATTCTGATTAAACCGAGGATATCAAAAACTGGTTACACTGGTGTTGAGAACAATGTCAGCTAGTCTGTGATGTCTGCCTCAGTGATGAGATGGGTGTGTTCCGATATAAAAGGATGAAGATGCAATACCTGCTGCATACCGAGTCCAGTGTCGCAACACATACCACCAACAATCAACATGAAGCTTCTTGTAAGTCCAGTTTATATTTAACATTGTTAACCTACATCTAGGATTAAACTTTAGGTTTCATGGTATCCTAATTATACCTGAATATAATTTAGTATTAGTGGTGGCCCAGTGGTATCGGCCGCGACTTACAAGTTGTAGGTTGTGGGTTCGAGCCCAGACAGGCGCTTTACTTTGTGTAAATTATTTTATCACCACTGCTCTCAAAACGGTGAAGGAAAACATCGTGAGGAAACCGGCATGTCCTAGAACCAAAAATTCGAATATATGTGACATCCACCAACCCGCACTAGGCCCGCGTGGTGGATAATGGCCCATTCCCTCTCTCAGAGAGGAGGCCTGTGTCTCAGCAGTAGGACAATTAATAGGCTGATGATGTGTGATGTGATAATTTAGTGCAAGTGTAAAATCAATACAACCAAATTACAATCTAAAGGATTTTCAAGAAAAGTGCACTTTGTCTGTGCGTACTTAGTTACCGTGTGAATTTAAGTTGCTGTTGCCCTAAAAAGAAAGTGTTTTCCAAATTGACAAGTGTTTTTTTTATCTGTACTCGAATCATATAACTCGTATCTATAATAATAATAATAAAAGTTTTATTCACGGAAAATTACAGTTTGGTACAAGAACATAATATGAGGATATGTTACAACTAATAGGTAGAATATTATTATGACACAATATTGTATGTTGCAAAATCTGTACTTAATAGATTAACCCTGCCTCTTAAACTAGTATAACCTGTATCTTAAGAGACAGTGTTCGGCCATGAGGTTCATTTAAAACATAATTTATACAAATACAACAAAGTAAATAAATGAAACCAATTAAGAGTAAAATTGCTATTCCAATAAAAGAAGATACAAATACATAGTTATGAATTACTAGAACAAGAATAATAACTAATTATTAGAACAAGTAAAGGAGTTTAAGGATTAGCGCACTTTTACCAAATATTATTTTCATAAATAATTTATAGATCTGCCAGTACCTTCTTACTGCAAACTCAGAGACAAATATATAAATTCTTTATTGTTTCACAATTTAATCGCGAATCATAACATGCAAGATCATAAAAACGCCTCTCAAAGATTACAATAAAATAGTAATTGATGTGATGTATCACAATTGACCAACATTCGGTGGTCCAGTGACAATGCTCTCGTAAGCGTGGTGGTTGCAATCTCTGGGTTAAAGACTGGTGCACATAGTAGACATTCCGATATACATTTTAAAATTGCCTTATTGAAGCATCGCTGATGACTCGTGGCTAAATAACAACAGCCGCACGGGTCGATCATCAAGGTTAAGCAACGCTTGACGAGGTCGGTCCGTGGATGGGTGACCATTTCAACATACCGAGTTTCCTCCGTGCCTCGGAAAGCACGTTAAGCCGTTGGTCCCGGTTGGTATTTGAAGATCTTTGACAGTCGTTACGGGTAGTCAGAAGCTTGAGATCTGACACCAGTCTTGTGGAGGTCAGATAGGCAGTCGCTCCATGTAAAACACTGGTACTTAGCTGAATCCGGTAAGACTGGAAGCCGACCCCAATACAGTTGGGAAAAGGCTAGGCAGATGATGATGAAGCATCGCCCATGCAGCTTGTTAATATCCTTCCTTCATTAAACTATCGTAACGCGCCATGTCATGTACCGGGTATCTCTCTCTCTCTCTCTCCCATTATTTGGTGAGAAAAACGAGGAGCTCTCCTCGTTATTTTTCGGTTTACGTGTCTGGGTCGTCGAGAAATTGTCAGACGAATATCCAGGATTGCTCCCGATTTATTAAAACCGTCTTGCTACAATATGTACGTGTACACTTAGCATTTACAGCTGCCATGTGTGTGGTCTTTAAAAGTATGATGCACATGCGCAGGCGCAGGTGTCGTAAATTAAGGTGTTATTGTACATACTCGTACGGACAGACTCGCACGTTAAGCTTATTAGTGCTCATTAATGTTACTAAAGTGCGAGATTACGCCGCGATGTGACATACTTATAATACATCGCTGACTTGCTGATGCGTAGGCTTGCGTATTGCAATGCGGGTTTTTCGTATGTTTATCCTCGAAAAGACATTTCAATGTAATAAATAAGATATATCGTTTACAGTACACATTATTCAGTGTTTAAATAATGTTCAACAATGGTAGTTATTGAAAATGTCACATTAAAAAGTTTACATTCATTCAGAGGTGTACATTATTTACAAACTAATATTAGAACTAAAATAAGAATATTTTTTTATTTTTTATTTAATAAAAAGTTTTGTATTAATATGTCGCCACGGTTTAGACACTCCAATAAGAAATACCGTATCTAGTCAAGGGAATCTACTAGAACAACAACATGTGATAGCAATTTCAACATTAGGCATATAAACACGGTTCAGCACCAATTTCTCAATAAGGAAAAAATAAATAGCATTAACTGTCCTCTGTAAAAGGATTACTTAAGATAAAAGGTTTCCGAAAGCACTAGAACTGCTTAGTGCACGTCTTTTTATGTAATACTACTTGTGTGCCAAAAGTAACATTTAATATGATTCAGACTTTACGAGGAACATTTCGAAATAAATGATGTGATAGTGCGTCCGAGTAATTGTGCTAAAATACAGGTTTAAAGCGAAGTGCTCCCATTGCGAGGTGTGGCAACACTGCAGGCTGCACTGTTCTAATAACACGCGCTTATTACAAATACATGCTAATCATAATTTGTGGTAGTATACATCCGCGTTATGATTAGAACTTTATGGTTTCCAGCAATATTGGAAATGTGAGGGTTGTTTTGTTTCATCAGCCTTTCACTATAGTTTGTGAGCTATAATGATGAAATACAAAGCAGAATATATTATACATCTTTGATCGAAAAACTATCTAAGCCAATTATTATTAATTACATTAGAACCATGAATTTAATGCAAATAAGTTACGAAGATGCGCGCGCGTTGATGTCTTTTATATGGGTGTACAACATTTGATATTTTGCATTAATTTTATTTTTGTTTGATCACATATTATTTCATTGTTATTTTATTCTTCTAATAATAAAAAGTGAAGATATAACTGTCATGGGTGTGTTATAATGTAAACCGCTGTTTTCAGGTCTCTATCGTAGTCCTATCAGTGGCGCTGGCAGTAGCGTCAGCGGGCTACATCAAGAGAGGTTGGTCTGGTCCAGTAGTCATCTACTCAGGAGGCGGCGGTGGTGGATGGAGTGGATCCGGCTGGAAAGGCAAGAGCGGCTGGAGCGGGAGCCCAGGCTGGTCAGGCAGCTCGGGATGGTACGGCAGCCCCGGCTGGAGCGGTAGCTCTGGATGGTCCAGCTCTGGTTGGAAAGGAAAGTCTGGTTGGTCTGGTCGATCCAGTGGATGGACTGGAGGCTCTGGATGGACTGGAGGCTCCGGCTGGACTGGAGGGTCTGGCTGGAAGGGCAAGTCTGGATGGACCGGCGGCTACGGAGGATGGTGGTAAATTGATCACCTTGAAGAAGTAGAAGGAGAATTAATTGTTAATAGTTATAAGTTCCCACATACTCATTTACTTGTAAATATAATAACTATAAGATACTATGATTTGTGATTGGGAGTATTAAACCAAAAGTTTTAGATAAAACAAACGACCTTGTATTATTAGAACAATATAACCCTTCTTACACAAGCTATTTTCAACATCTTAGTAAGTGTTTTATTCAAAATAACACACTAAATAATCTAAATGTATCAGACGCGCATCTAGTGCCCACTTGGCTAATCAATTTCAATTACTTTCATAAAATGTAACAAATTTCGCAACAACTACTTCTGAGTTCGGACACAAAATTAAATGTATGAATATGTATGGTTAATTACTAAAAGCAATAATTAATGAGTGATGAAAGTGGTTCGTTTCACACAAATCTAGTCTACTTAGTATTAACAACTTTTACTAAGCGATTGGCGAAACAAGTAGCTGTACTAGTTTTAAAACAAGAATAGACGTAATATAAATTAAATGTCAAATAGCAACGCCCTCCCAGCAAGCGGCAAATACTAATATGTTTCAATATATTTGGTGCACTGCCTTTACACAACATTTTGCCAATTACGTTTGTATGCAAAGAGGCGAGCCTGTTGCCAAACCAAACACCGGACCGCAACGAAATTAATCAGAAAAGAATAACGGAGGAGTAGGAAAAAGTACAAATTTCCACTTCCCTCCATATCAAGCAGGAGACAGAACAAACAAGGCCAATAGGCACAAAGGGTCGTTTACAACTGGGATAAGCCCAGTTGCCTAGCACCACGGATAAAAATTTTCATTAATATTAATGGGTCCTACATTGTGAGCTGCTATATTTGTTTCCAATAATAGGTATGGCAAAAACGCTTGAACGCACGGAAATTTGTTCTAGTTTCCACAAGGTTCCGTATAGTAAACAACTTCTGATGCTGCCTGTACATTATTCAATATAATATTGCGTTCATTCTGCCAAAGAATACACTCCCATAAGATATGATGAGCAGATTGTACATATTCGCAGTCAGACATAGAACACTGACATAAAGGACCTGGATCAATTACAACCAGTTGCAGTGAAACAACGTGATAATCAATCAAATTATCTTATTACAAATAATAGAATGACCAACTTTCATATTTTGCCCGGAGGCTTCTCTCCTGTAGCTTATCGAAAAGAATCTTGCGATAGTGTATGTATCTACTTATCAGTGATAATATTGTGGTACCTAATAGGATCAGTACACCTTTTTTTTTTTGGATGGGATATCATCCTATGACTTCTCCCGCCCTGGGTGAGGCGGGAGGGCGTGTCAGACTTTTACTGACTAAAACCCACCCGTGTTCCTTCAGTTGCTTGAGCCAGGGCCGCGGTAACTCTTTTTCAAATTTATCCACCTAGAGATCACCTTTTACATACATATAAATAATCCATTTTACCTTCTTATTATATTGGTTTATAAGTTTAAATGATTCGCACATTCATCAGATAATCTAGCCATTTACTACTAAATGTGTCGATAGCGCAGACCGTAACATTATATAGAAGATAATATCTGTTAATGCCTATGAGTCACGTGACCGGCACACCGCGCCTCCTTCCGCCCCGTCGTTGTGAAGTAATGCTCTACGACGAAGAGTATACGAAGTTAGTAGCATCGATGCACGGTGTGGTCAGTGGGCTACTTCAGAGTCATAAGTCATTTATTTCGGAACAATGTACATTTTGTAGAAATTTTATAAAATAAACAAGTACCATTAAAACATTCATATCAATAAAGAAAGTAAAAAAAAGAAACTAATATAAAATGTAACAATTTCAAATCAATATTAATGTGTTCACACATGTCCAACCATCCAAAATAATCAATAATACAATAATAAAAACAGGTTAATATAAAAAAACAAATTAATTGTGATAAAAAGATCAATGATACAATATGTCATAAAATTTTTGAATGAAACAATAATAAAAAAAGAATGACATTGATAAAAAAAAAAACTAAATGTTCAATAAATACCCATTAATTATACAATAATAAAAATAGAAAGTCACTATAAAATATCAATATTATGTCAAATATACGACAAAAAATCATAATATATAATATACCATTTCAAATTTATTCAAATTTAGAAAAATACCTTATAATTACGGTTGTTGTCTATCATCTAGAAACTCATAGACGCCGTAATATCCCTTCCTCAATAAATATATCTTCAATTTGTTTTTAAATAAGTTTACGCTATTAGTGCTTTTAAATTCTATGGGTAGCCTGTTTTATAGAAAGACTGATTGGTATCTAGGACTGTGATGAACTACTTTTAATTTCGGCTGGATTGTGTGAGGCAAGTCTTTCTTACGCGTATTATCTCTAACTTGTCGTTGTTCATTAGTTTCCGATTTGTGTAAGTTCTTGACAAAATTTATTATTATTATTTATTTATTAACACGTACATTTATTTTTACAGGTAAGACCCAAGGTAACAAACGTAGTCAGAAATAGCCAGTTGGCCAATCCCATTAACGGATCTTGGTAGAGGCACAAGTTACACAGTGGACAACTCACTAAGTGTCACCCTCTGGAATTCCGCCAAAGAGCATGAAAATATGTCCAAACGCAGAGGGACGCTATTCAGTATTCTAACTGCTCGAGACACTGGTGCAAACTTTAACACGTTAGTGCGGGTTGACGGGACTTTAAACAGCCCCTCCCTCGGTCCTAACCGTAGCCTACTGTTTGGGACGAGCAATCCCAATGATTCTAATATTTGTGGATTATTTAGCATACCATGAAAAACCATGAAAACATATTTTACAAGGGCGAGGTTGCGCCTGACTTCTAACTTAAAGTACCCAACCATCCCTATAACAAAGAGGGTTGGATACATAAGCGGGTAGAAAGGGTAAATACCAAATTGCCTCATGTATAGCTACCGGGTAGATTTGTTTTGCATTTTTTCCACCATCGTAGAATACTTTGTTTCGGATTCCAGATGATAGCACTAGTTACCAAGTTGCTTCGTAATAACGCATTATAAAGCGATTTCACTGCTGCCATGTTGGTGAAGTCACGGGTTTCACGCATGACAAACCCAAGATTTTTGTAGGCTTTTCTACATACCTGCACCACATGAGTGCGAAACGACAGATCCTCGGAAAAGGTAACACCAAGATCTCGCACTAACCCCAATTGGTTAACAGCACCAGTTTAAAGAGGCATGGCACTGTCAAAATACCTGTCTAGTAAAATTATACCTGCACGAGTCCGTATGTTTCAAACGGAGCATTGTTCTTAAGGCTCTTTTTTGAATTACAAATGCCATGTGAATATTGTACTTATAACTGTCGCCCCAAAACTCAACACTATATCTAAGCTTAGACTCAACCAAGGCAAAGTATACCAACCTAAGCTGGGCCAACGACAGTTCTTCCCTCAGGCATCTGATTGCATAGCATGCCGAGCTAACAGACTTCGTAACAGACGATGTCTCAACCTTCCAATTTAGTAATGCATCAATGTGAATACCTTTTTTTTTTTTGGCGTGTAGAAATGCTCATGCATTCCGCATTACCATGGGGCGATAGTGCAGTTATGTGCCTCCTGTGCCGCTTGTGGCGGGAACACGGGCACGCGTTAGCCTTCACCGCGTCCCCGCCGCGGCTGTTCGTCACCGGACCCTCCTCGTGGTAGTACCCCCATCACCGGTGCACCAGAACACACTGTAGGCTGTGACTACCTCCCCTGCGGCCCCACCGCGTCCACCATCAGACGGTGGGCGAGCCCGTCCGGGCCGTGGAATGTAGGGAGAGCGGCGCACCGCAATACCGGCACTCCTCTCCCACCGCGGCCTGCAACCCTCAGCCGCAACATCTTATGGGACCTGGGACGCTCCATAAGACATCGCGACCCGCCTCAGTAGTAATGTCGCCTGTTACCAAGCGGCACCGCAACCTAATACTTGGCCGCTACATCGTCGGCTTAATCGGCAAAAGCCCTGACGAGCGGCCCCTCCTTGGGTTCCTCTTCGCTTCAACGTGGGTGACCAAGCCACGGTTACTGAGCCTCAACAATGCGGGAACCCACCGGGGGGCACAACGTGAATACCTAGGAGTACAACATGGTCAACCACTTCGACTTTGCTGCCACAAGATATGATCATAAGACTAGCATTGTTCCGGACGTTCGACTTGAATAATAGTACATATTTGGTTTTGTTTACATTTTTTATACTTTATTAGTAAGAACAAAATTCTTAATAATTAATTACGATCTAGCCTAAAAGACTAATAAGCAATTTAACTCTAACTTAATATGTTACGTGATAGATTATGTTAAAACTAAGAATAGTGTCCATTTGCACTTTTACACAAGTCCGCAGCACTTTCTTAGAGTCTGATATAATTTAAAAACACTATGTTCATGTGTTATATGTATAGCACAGCATTGTCACTATTATCCATTCACTTTACACTACACTAATTCAAAAGGTTTAGTTCTTTTTAGTCTACGCACTAAGTCTGTATTGTCTAGCAGCTGGATAGCCTCAACATTCACGTGTCGATGAAGTCTGTGTTCGTGGGCTTCAGCAAATTTTTGGATGATGGTGGTGACGAATTCCGTTTTAAGGTCACGGTGAAGATCGTCATTCCTTATGTACCAGGGTGCATTTACAGCGTCCCTGAGCACTTTATTTTGGAATTGTTGGATTAGTTTGACGTTGCTTTGTTTAGTACAGCCCCAAAGTTGGATACCATACGTCCAAATTGGCATCAGTAAATGCTTATATATGGTTATTTTATTATGTATTGATAGACAGGATTTCCTTCCGAGTAACCAATACATACTTTTATAACGTATGTCGAGTTCCTGTCTTTTCTTTTTGACATGAGCTTTCCAACGCAACTTGGCGTCGAGAGTTATGCCAAGGTATTTAGCTGTATTAGCATAAGGCACTTGCATGCCATTTATGTAGATTGGGTGATAGTCCAAGTGTTTGTTTGTGAAGTCAATGTGAATTGATTTTGACTCATTCAGTTTGATCTTCCATTTTTGTGTCCAATCATAAACTTTATTCACAGCTAGTTGAACTTTTTCTACTGCTTCTCTGTGGCTTGATCCAGTAGCCATAATTGCAGTATCATCTGCAAAGGTCGCAATGGTGTTATTTTCCAGTTCTGGGATGTCGCATGTGTATAACAAGTACAAAATTGGGCCTAGCACACTTCCTTGAGGTACGCCAGCTTTTATAGCTTTTAGCTCTGAATATGCGTCTTCTTGCCGTATTCTAAACATTCTATTAGTTATATACGACTCTAGAATATCTGCAAATTCTGGTAGCATGCGTCTGAGCTTGAATATTAGACCCTTATGCCAAACTTTGTCAAAAGCTTGCGCGACATCTAAAAACACGGTGGCGCAGACTTCCTTATTTTCAAGCGTTTTTTCAATAATGTTTGTTATTCTATGTACCTGGTCTATTGTTGAGTGTTTTTCCCTGAAGCCAAATTGATGATTTGGAATAAGGTCTTTATTTTCTATTATTGGTTTTAACCGTTTCAATAACAGTTTTTCGAAAAGCTTTGATAACACGGGCAACAGAGAAATAGGTCTATATGATGATGCTTCATTGGGTGGTTTCCCTGGCTTCGCAATCATAATGACTTCAGCAACCTTCCATGGCTCAGGTACATATTTTAGGATAAGTGCAGCATTGATAAGCTTGGTCAGCTTTACTATGGCTTTGCGTGGGAGATGTTTAAGAATTTCCCCTGTAATGAGGTCGTAACCCGGAGACTTTTTCGAACTAATGTTATTTTGAATTTCTCTCATTACTTCTTTAGGAGTCACAAGCTTAATTCTTTGGTTTTGTGACAATCTTTCACTCTCAAGTATTTCTATCGAGCTTTCATTGGGTTGAAAAGTTTCTTCTAAGTGTTGAGCAAACCTTAATGCTTTTTGGTCATTGCTTATGGCCCATTTTCCGTCGCTATCTCTGATGGGTGGTATTTGTTTCATTGGTTTTTTCAGATTTTTTGTAGCTTTCCAAAGGGAGTAATCCGTTGATTTGTCATTGGTTAGCTGCAAAAGTTTAGTATTCAGAGATTCCTCCTCAAACTGTAGAATTTTCCTCTTTAAACGTTTAGTTAGGTTATTTAGTGTTGTTTTATCTCGCGGGCACCTTGTTTGCTGCCACAGCGTCCTTTGTTTCCTTTTCTCAGATAGTAAATCTACAATTGCCTTAGGATAGTTAAATCCCTTATATTTACGTTTTAATTGCGGTGTGTTGTTCCACGCACATTGTTGGATATTAACAATATATTTGTTTACTTCTAAGTCAAGATGATCTTGCTTTTTTATCGGCGTTTTAAGGTCGATAATATTATCTAGATCAAGGGCAAAACTTTCCCAATCTGTAAACTTATTAACCAGGGTTAAGTGGCTTTCTTTGAGTAGGATTTTTTGACTAAGCATTAATATAATCGAGGAGTGGTCTGAGTTCATATGAAAACTTTCCTCCAAATGGATGTAGTTGGCGGATATATTTTTGCAAATGAAAAAATCTATAAGATCCGGTATTTTTTGGTGATCAGTGGGCCAGTACGTTGGTTTACCCGTGCTCATAACTTCTGAATTTATTTCTTTAACTGCACTTAAGAGCTGCCTTCCCTTAGTTGTAGTAAGTCTTGAACCCCAATGCGTGTTTTTAGCATTAAAATCACCGCCTAGGATAAATCTCTGGCCTAATAGTTCAAAGAGATGTAAATATCGTTCTTTTCTTATCATATGCCGTGGAGGACAGTATATGGCTGCAATAGACACGTGACAATATTTGGTTTTAACAGATACTGCCACAGCTTGAATGTCTTGTTCTTCATATTTACACTGCAAGTAGTGACTAATGTTGTCTTTAATTATAACCGCGCTACCTCCTCTGGCAGAGTTGTCAGGGTGCAGCGAATTATATACCATGTATCCTCTAAATTTTACAAAAGATTGTTTAGTAAAGTGCGTTTCGGAGACCAAACACACGTCTATGTTTTCTGTGTCTAGGACCACCTGCAACTCATTTTGATGTTTGATGAGTCCATTGGAGTTCCACGCCATTACTTTAAGAGTGTTATTCATTTTGGATGATTTAAAACAGCTGTTTTGGCGCTGGATTCTAGCTTCTCTAATCTCTTGTCAAATGAGGTAATATACTTTAAGATCTGATTAATCTTATCATCTAGATTCAAAGGCTGTGACCTTTGTTTTGCAGCTTCCGCGTAGGAAACAGTGTTTGTTACTTGCATGGGTTTTGCAGTTGACTGAACACTTGCTTTCTGTGCCTGTTTATCATGATTTTGTGGGGGAAGAGACTGCTGGGTAGTTGGTACCACAAGTTTCTTTTTAATATTTTTATTTTTCAGAATTTGTATCTGTTTAGCTACTTCACACCCTCTATAGTTGGCAGGGTGAGGAAGACCACAGTGAACACATTTTGGCTTCTCTTGCGGAGATTTGGTACAGTTGGCTGTAAGATGCTTGCCAGTACATTTTACACACCTTGGCTCTTTTCTGCAGTATTTATGAGTATGCCCATATGCCTGGCATCTCTTACATTGGGGAATGAGTTTAGGATTTTTGAGTGGGTGTATTTCAATTTTACACCCTAAAATGTACTTTATGCCATAGATTTTGTTGACATCTTCGTCATTATTGAATGATAAAACGAACATATTGAGTGGTTCTTTACTCTTCCAGCTCAATTTGTTGTCTACGTTTTCTATTTTCAGTCCTTGTGATGTTAGATCGTCTTTGATACGATCAGGTTGGCAAGAGGAATGTAATTTCTTCACAACAACTCTAATTGGTCTAGCCTGCTTATTTTCGTACGAATGCCAATGGTATTCTTTTTCTGTCAAAAGCCTGGAAATTACTCTATAAGAGTCTTCTGTTTTGGCGTTCACCTTCACACAATCCCCATTCATCATTTTAGCGGTAAATGATTCGGCGGGTATGGTTTCAGTTAGCGAGTCGTAGAATGATTGGTAGTTCTTAACTCCGTCTATTATGATTGGCGGTGGTGGGGGCACTTTTTTGACGGAAGTCTCTTTCGCATTTTTTTGTTTTTCTTCTTGTTGGGCACTTGATCCGGGTTGTTGTTTTGGAGAAAGGGAGGTGTTAAGCTTCCTCTTCTTCCTGCTCTTGGCCCTTATCCACTCAGTCTCTTTAGCGAGTTCATCCTCGTCTGTGCAATATTCAACGTCACTTTTAGTACGCTGGGAAAATATTGTTGTCTCGCTTTCCTGTTTTTTTAGGTTTTGTTTACATTGAGTTTAAGATTATTTGTACCAAACCAGTGTTTTGAACACAGCTTTTAATAAGTTATTAATTTTTATTTCTAAAGTATTTAAGTTATTTGCAGATACTATTGCACTAGTGCAATAGTATTATCCGCAAAAAATATAAGACTAGTGTCTGTAATACGCTTTTTTATGTACTCAATTAAATCATTCAGGAATAGTATGAAGAAAATTGGGTCCAAAACAGATCCCTGAGGGACACTCATTAGATTGGAATTCACTATTTTACTTCCCCATCCACTACCGACTTTATTTCTATAAATTGACGTCTATTTTGTAAATAAGATCTAAATAGCTTCACAACGTTCTCCCTTATGCCATAATGCTCCAACTTGGCCTAGAGTGCTCTCAGATATCTAATCTTACTTTCAAATCCATCCATTTCTCAACTTTAAAGGTTTCCACATAAAGGTGAAACCTGATCAGTTTTCTGTTATCTAACTGCAACGAGTCTCGTTGATATCGATTCTAGCATTAAGGTATACCTACTTCATTGTGAAATCATTGGAAAATACATTTTACGCCGAGACAAAGTAATATAGGACTCAAGCGAGATGTCTTCTGGGTAGTGTCGGCGCAGATTCCTTTGAGAAGCTGATTTTAAAATGAGAATCACGTCTAAACGGCTAGTCGTAATTTTTTGGAAAAATATATGTTACATTAGACCATTTTTTTAATAATTTGATCTAAAAAAAAATTGAGTTTTATTCGTATAACATAGTGTAATTAATTTGTAAAGTTTTGTCTAAAACGGACAAAAACACGACAATCGCACCAAAACCGCTGTATCTTAATGAAATTGACACCATCTCAAAGACAATTTAACTGTCTAAATTTTGATCTGAGGCTTTTGGTTTAAAGTCATAGAATAACAACGAAAGTACAAAAAACTACTAAATTTAGGGTCGCGCGGCTGTGAAACGAGTACGCGTTTTGTTCCCTCAAGGTCGTTGGCGTTAGTCGTCGTCTAGTTTTGATTGATGAATTCATCATTTGTTTGTTAACGCCCACTCCAGATTCAAAAGTTTGTTTTCATATATTTTACACTCATTATAGGCAGTCTGTATGGTGTCTGGTCACTTTTACTTAACTTTGCGTCTACCAGACGTTCGCTTCGCTCTGATCGACAGGAACATTAAGAACCAACGTTATGATTATGGTGGGACCTGGCTTCGCCCGCGACGCCGAACTATTGCATTAGATTACAGTCTGCTTTAATGAGGACTGAATCTTACCTATACCTATACTTAATATTATAAAGAGGAAAGATTTTTTTGTTTGTTTGTACCAAATAGGCTCCGAAACTACTAGACCTATTTAAAAAATTCTTGCACCAATAGAAAGCTACATTATTCCTGAGTGACATAGGATATTTTTTAATCCCGAAAACGGGTCCTGTGGGGTGGTCTACGGGAGCGAAGCCGCGGGCAACAGCTAGTTAGCAATAAACTCAAAAAAAGGCACTAACATAATAATGGTTAGTTTATATTTTTGCAAACAATCTAATATCCGATTTCAGCTATCATTGAAGATCATGTCGTCAAAATATACATATCTCGAACACATTAGCCATAATTTAAAAAATAATTGGTCTAATGTATAGTTGATATGCTCTGGTTATTTATTTTTAGATAACTACCACTTTTTTTTATAATTATTATGTTAGCAATTTACACAACATAAAATTTAACATTTTCGATAGAATTAACCTCAAGATAATTTTAGTATAATGACAATAATAAGTATTGAATAGAAGAAATACATATATTTACTTGCCTACACGAGTGTTTAAGTTGCCATTATTTCCTTTATTTATTTAAAAGAACGAAAAGGTCACATAACATGACACTATAGGAGCCACGAAATGGTTTCAAAACCCAATATCCGAGCTATTTTCGAGCTTTGAGTATAATAACCGCGAGTTTACCAGACGATTACTACTCGGTTACGGCTCGGCAGTTATTTACCAATACACGCCACATAAGGACATCCAGCCATTCTCAGAATTTTATTGAACGTTAGTCTTATCGATATATTCAAAGTTTTAACATTTCGGAATCGGACATCCTTGGAGTATTACTGTATTAACATATATTTGCAAACCAAAGGACGCAGTAATTTCCTAAACGTACTGAAACTATTCAACATTAATTATAGTGAGTTATTGTATAATTATACAGTGATTTAACGTTATTGTTTTAATTAATGGTCTGCTGTTAATAGAGTTGTTGTTTAGATTAATTGTTTTCTGCCGGTCTTAAGTATTCAATGTGCAGTTGCAAGGTAATTTGATCTCAGTTGAAAATATTTATGTAAGAAATTCAACTTTAAATTAGCACTGAAACTAGTCTTTAGGTAAAGAACTTTCTTTGGAGCTTTGGTACTGACGGCAACTTATTTCAATACTCACAGAATTAACTTAAATTGCTTTTGATAACTAGTGAGATTGTCGAAATAACTTGATTCAAATATAAAACGGCTCTTTTCTGTAATTAATAGTAAGACAAAATGAATTTCGTTACTTATTTATAACAAACTATTGTGTCGACAGAGATGATTTAGTTAAGAAGATTTTGCAAGGGGAATGTTATGAAAAATAATGTACAACGCCGTACCAATTTGGTTCAAATCATCTGCAACATAATCGAGGAGCTCGTGGCTAAATAATAACAGCCACACTGGTCGATCATCAAGGTTAAGCAACGCTTGACGAGGTGGGTCCGTGGATGGGTGAACATTTCAACATACCGAGTTTCCTCGGCGCCTCGGAAAGCACGTTAAGCCGTTGGTCCCGGCTGTCATTTGAAGATCTTTGACAGCCGTTACGGGTAGCCAGAAGCTTGAGATCTGACACCAGTCTAGCCAAGGGGTACCGTGTTACCAAGTTACTGGGTTGTGGAGGTCAGATAGGCAGTCGCTCCATGTAAAACACTAGTACTCAGCTGACTCCAGTAAGACTGGAAGCCGACCCCAATATAGTTGGGAAAAGGCTAGAAACATTGATTATCTGCAACATAATCATCTACGCAATTACATCAATAAGACATTCTATGCTGTTCTAAGATTGGCGTAGAGTAAGTAGTAATAGCGATTGGAAAAACGTCAAAAATGTATTTTTCAGTATAGTTGTTAAATATATGTGGCTTACTTTCAGAGGCTATAATTATGATTCGAAAATTAAATCTTTTGCATAGGCAAGTATCTCTAAGTCGCCTGTGGCATAGGTATATTTCTGTTTCGCGGCGCGGTCGAGACTTTTGTTTACGAGCTCGACCATTACTTTTGCAGTTGAGTTTAAATTTATAAGTCAATTTAAAAAAGTTTAGTATCAAGGAGTTTTCATACATAGAATAAAATGGGATAGATTTTATACGAGAAAAATGAATGATTCCGTACGTTTTAGCATTGAATTCTCAAAAGTCTTTTAAATGGTTGTTTAATATATGTAATTACCAGTTTTAATTTAATTATTTTCACATCATCCACAATGCCACAAACCAGACATGCGTTTATTAATCGGTTTTATGTGTTTTTAGGACCTTTTCTGTATAATAAACTCAACAGGTTACTCGATGTTTATAGCTTAACATAAAAAATGCTGCTTTACCTTAAAAGATTATTTAGGGACACTCAATTACAGTGACACAGAAAAACTTATAGAAATTGTTATTTGATTATGGTATACCCTCATATCTTCTTGTACCTACTTAAATTACTTAATTTTGTTTTTATTTTTTGTATCTTTTTTGTGTTTTGTACCAATGTATATATTTTTATGTTTGTTAATAGACTAATTTTATTTAATATTTTAACGAACTCAATATTTTTTTTTGTAAAGTGGTGGCCTGAAACACAGGTTTGAAAGAACCTAAATCGGGCAGGTCCCTACCAAAAATAGAAATTCTTGTCTAAAATTTTGCAGTTGTAGTAAAATATTTTAGTTATAATTTACATTTAAGCACTATTTATAAAATTGTTTTAAAAATAATACTACTGCACCTAATGGACATTTTTGTGAACGTACTTACTTTTTAATAAATTATTTTTATTCTTAGTCTATTCTTATTCTTATTACAATGACTTTTGACAAATAGTAAAAACAAGATTTTTTATCAAGATTTGTCAAAAGTCGAATAGGCTGGACTCTTTTCATGGTAAAAAAAATATTTCCAGTTGCAAAAACGCGCCATTTTCTGAAAAAATATTTATTTATTTGTGAATAAACAAATCTAATTCTTTGATTTGTTTTTACTATTTCCCACAACTCTGAAAAACGTTATGTGATTGATACACAGCCCGGATGTGTAGGTTATTGCAAACGAGCTGTCATTAACAAGCCTGAGCGAGGCGAGGGTTTTTAATGACACTTTCCACCCTTGTATCACAATGTACTATTGTGCGAATGCCTGTAGTGCTTTCGCAATTCCATGAGATCAATCCCTTATATTTTGGCATTTAGACCGTCGCCATCGCTGTTAGAATGGCATGTCAACTAGAGCCTCTGGCTGTATAAATGTTATCGTATTCGTATCGTAGTCCACCGTCTGCAGAATCAAAACTGAGTAATTACACCCCGCCCTACATTTCAGCCGCAGGTCGTAATGAGACTTACATTTGTAGAATAATCCCTGCCTCACCTCAGTGTCACAACAGTAACGACATGTGCTTACCGTCAGTTTGTCAGTCAGCGTCAAACGCACCTGTGCACGCGGAGTATTAGTTGTTACTCTGTGGCACCTGTAACTCAACGCTATGGAACATTTCGACAGACTGTGGTCATTATAATTAATCATCATGGCCGCTTTACTTTACCTGTTGCAATATTGTAACGGATCTAGAAATATTGGAAAACCTCAGATCCTGTTATTGGTTAGTAAGATCATAAACATTGCTTCACTGGTTTTTACCAACTATCTAAATCAGTAAAATCTGTTTTATAACTGATCTGCATTACCTTCTTTAAGGCTACACTATAAAATGAACCACTTCACTTTTTAATTGAGGTACATAATGGACCAGTTCTATAGTTAGGTACTTATAATCAAATGCCCAAAGTGATTCCAGAATAGATTAACCCAATAACATGAACTTTGAACAAAACTGGTGGAATGAGAGTATACCAGGGTGACCTGTATACCTGCGTACCCCTTTAGAGCGTACCAGTGTGATGTTATGTTATGAAATGGTGTAAACAATAAACAGACATGCGATTGTAGCAATCCCGAGTGATTCGCCGTCATTAATTGAAGAGTTCTGTTGTACATCTTCGAAGTTCTTTATCAAATCTTTATGAAATTAAAATGGAACGGCAAGACAAACACCAGCTTTCAAACCAAAAAAAACATCAAAACCGGTTCACTTAGTAAAAACATAAAGCTCACTCCATCTTCGACTCTGTCTCTGTAACCTTTGACCTAGACTAGAGTCAAGAGCAAACCCATCACAAATAAAAAAGAAACATAAAATAAAAATACAGTCGATTGAGTTTTTTTTAAGTCGGTTAAAAAATATGAGTACTCTAACATGTATTATTTTGGTGTACGAGTATGCTTTGTTGGTTGTCCTTAATTAAATAAATAAATAAACAAATGTAAAATGTAAAACTATCTCCAGTGTGCAATTCTTCGGCTTTTAATATTGCAATATGAGTTAGTTAAACTTACTTTAAAGACGAACAGACTACGTGCTAGTCTGCGATAATTGAGTAGATTTCATAATGTTAAAGCACTTTTAACCCCTTTTGCTAATACAGGCGTAGTATTCTGTGCTTTATCATTTTTTTGGGCGCACGGTTGGCGCAGTGGTTGAGCGATTGACTGCTGCGCTGCGTGTCGCGGGTTCGATTCCCGCACGGAATAAATATTTGTGTGACCTACAGATAGTTGTACCGGCTCTGGGTGTTTGTGTATGTGAATTTATATGTTTGTAAACGTTTCCACGATACAGGAAGAAATTCCTAGAGTGGGGAAACGTTTTTCTTTTTTTTTTAAATAAAAACTAAAAAAAAATTGGCAAAGTTCAACACCATTCAGACTGATTTTTTACCATTACTTACAATATAAATATGTAAGGCTTCTAATGATAAACATAAAGTTTGCATTGCATGACACAATCATGATGATAATTTTGGGAGGTCGCTGATTTATAATAATTTACTTAATACAACTAATAAATAAGTAGCCGAGGTCAACAGACCAATATCTATGAATATAATAACATATAGAGACATATTATTGAGTTATGGGGTGATGGAATGTCAGATATAAATTGTGTTTGATAGATTTATTTCTGCGATTGCTAAACACAAACTAGTGCTCTGTTCAAAACATTCTAAAATCAATTTGCTTCTTGTATCCTTTCGCAATCATACTTTGAAACTGAACATCACTGAAAGCTTACTTTTGACTGTTTATACCTAGCCAAGGACAATGGTATAAAGGTTGAGGTATAATGACTTACGCAAATTTGTAGCGATTCACTATTGAAAGTGAATGGTAACAAAATAGTTCCAAACCAAAACTTTTATGATCAATAAAATGCTCGTCTAACATCTCACGCATCCTTCAATCAGCTATAAACTGTGGAATGCATGCATAGTTAATTTGTTTTCATTCAATAATCTTCAGTAGTTAAAAACCGGCCAAGTGCGAGTCGGACTCGCGCACTAATGGTTCCGTACCATTATCACAAAAAAAACGACGTTTATTGTATGCGAGCCCCACTTAAATATTTATTTTATTCTGTTTTTATTGTATTTGTTGTTATAGCGGCAACAGAAATACATCATCTGTGAATATTTCAACTGTCTAGCTATCACGGTTCATGAGATACAGCCTGGTGACAGACAGGCTGACAGACGTACCGTGGAGTCTTAGTGATAGGGTCCCGTTTTTACCCTTTGGCTACGGAACCCTAAAAACTAGTAAATATTAAAATATGCAAGTTTAATCAGTGATATTAAACAAAACTTCGATCGTCAAACTAAACACATGATGAAAATAGTCCTTTTCACACCACTTGCTCGACAATGTCCAATTACATATCATACAATCTCAACGTAAAGTAAAGCATTACCTCCCAAGGGAGTAAAGTAATTTTATTTGAATTTGGAATGCCGAATTCGTGTGGAAACTTGTAGAAAACTCGAAGTAATAAAACGCCCCTATGGCAAATTGTAAAGAGTTAGTTTGAAAATCGAACGTACCACCATTAGCCGAACCTAAAAAAAAAGGCGGTGTTTGGTCATGTGATTTTCAGTGTATTTTATTGCAATATTGGTGTTCCTGGCTTTTTATTGTCTAGCAGAAGGCGGGAAAGGTAAAGTATGCTTATCTGGGATAATGCCGCCCGTGACGTAAGACACTGCTTTATCCCCTTACAGTCTTATTAATAAAAATGGCGTATTCCCAGCTTACTCCGAAGTTACTCTTGGACTAGCTAATCCCGGAGTAACTAAGGAGTAACATAGATCTAGCAATGCTATTAATAAACATGGAATAACCTCGGACTAACTATTCATTTCTTAGTCTTGGATTTACGCGTAAGCTCTGGCAACTCTGTTGAATTTAAAAGTAAAAAGAATGAACTAGTGAATGAAAATAAGCAAGTTAAGGACATTATGTAGAAAAAAAACTAAAAATGACATCTGCCATAGAGATATGACAGTAAAGGTGAAGGAGGGAATTTTAAATTATCTTAATAGCTTTAAACTTAAAAATTACATAAAATGATGATTAATTAATTATTATTAATTTGTAATTTCGTTGACTAAAGCTAAACAGCTGCCAATGACCACATTTTTTTTTAATGTTCCACACCTACGAAATAAAAAATCAGAGTCTATGTAATAATTGTGGTTGCGAGAGTTTTTGGCAGGATTTTTTTGAGTGTAGTTCATTGGCTGTTAATATTATTTGCAAATTGATTCCTAGTGGATATTGTGATATTAAATTGGTGTAGTTTTTTGCCTCAACTATCTATGCAACTAGACAATATGTGAAAGCATTGACAGAAGCAATCTCGGGATAGTGGAGCGGTGAATTTTATTGTAGTATTGACTACCTCCGCAAAGCGGGAAGGCTGACTCGATACAATTTGCTGCCAAATACTCCAAAAAACGTTAGAATGTGTTGCATCCGCATTCTAATGCATACTAAAGAATTCAAGAAGTATATTATGCACTGAAAACGAGGCTGTATGGTCTAAGACCTAAGCCTGCCCGAGTAGACGAAGCAAAAAAAAAATTGTGGTTACCATAGTTACACTACTCTTATTCCAACCTTAAACTAGCTGGCACCATGGTTTAACTTTTAGTCCGAGACTAGTGTCAGATTAGTATAATCCCTCCTTATTCCGTGTTTATTAATACGGAAATTTGTTATTACCAACCTAATGCTTGGAATAAAGATAATCTTACCTTAGTCCACGTTTATTAATAAGGCGGTTAGTGTATATAATCTTCTATTGTATGCCTATAACTACTGTAGTATTATATTATCTGTGCTATAACTAAGCTATTTGAACGCAACATTATCTCACACAACATTAAGCACGACATCGTTAAGTGCTAATATGTTAAATATATTGTATTATTTAATGATATGGTTAAAATTCAAGTGTATAGTATATAGGTATAATAATGTAAATAATGTAAATTGAAAATTTATGTAGGAATTTCTTATAATTGGAAATAGATTTTGCATACAGTTAAAACGGTTAGACATGTAGCACCATGCAATGTTATGAACACCTTTGTAAACACCATATTTATTTGGCAAATAAATATTATATTCTTTTCTATTCATAATTAATTAATCACTATGAAAGCTTACTAAGTGCTACTCTAAACAAAATAACACAACATTTGCATACGTAAACAATGTAAGCATTGTATAAGTCGTGCTGAGCGGAGCTCGCGAGCAAGGCGTCGCGGATGCGCGTGGGAGTCGCAAGCGACGCGCGCTCACTGTCAAGGTCATGGCTGCGATTTGCTACTGGTGGTGAAAGAGGGGAGATGAAAGCGAAAGGTGGACGATGCGCTGTAGTGCGACTATTTTCTTTCATCGTATAATTCATAGTAAAGTTTTGCATCAAATTATCAGATCAAAATTATTAAGATACGAGTATGTCTCAGTTTGGGAGTCGTTGTTTCAAATTAAAATCACTCTGTACATTCACCTCACTAACATAGATGAAAATGTTGTTTCTTGTAACGCTTTTGTACTTTTTGAAGAATAAATTAAGTATTTATAATTATTAATGATCTGAGAACAAATCATTTTCAGGCAAATTAGGTTCTACTTACAATTTGATTCAAACTTAATGGCGGCTCTGAACTATCCGCTAGTTGCTGCGCAGTAACAAATACACTTTTGACAGTGGATATGCGCAAGCTGCGAAAATATCTCTTTACAGCCTCCATTAAATTTAAATCTATTATACTTAATACTCTGCTCGATTAAATTTAATAAACTGTTTTATTAGGACTAACAGGAAAATTAATGAATCTTAGGAAGATTTGTAACGTAGGTTACTTTGAAACCATACAATGTTTTTATCGTAATTAAATCGACACATCAGTCACGCGAAACACATTATCAGCAGCGTTAGTAAAATTACTACTTCCGAAACGATCAATCAAATCAAATTAATTAACAATTTACAAAGTTTTTAGAATGTTGATGTTCTCGAACTAACTTCCATTTAACTACACAGCAAGTCGTTCACTTACGAGTTACATTAGTTGGAGGTTGTCGCGGGCGATGGTAAGGATGCAGCCAGTCGGAACCGAAACCGTGCCCTTGGGGTGATGTGCCAATTAGCGCATCTATTTATTAAAACGACGACTAACGCCAACGACCTTCAGGGAACAAAACGCGCACTCATTTCACACCCGCGCGACCCAAAATTTTGTAGTTTTTTGTACTTTCCTTATTATTCTGTGACTTTAAAAAAAGGCTCAGATCAAAATGTAGATAATTCAATTATCTTTGAGATGGTGTTGATTTCATTAAAATACGCCCAGCGGTTTTGGTGTGATTGTCGTGTTTTTGTCCGTTTTAGACATAAATTTACAAATAAATTACACTATGTTATACAAATAAAACTTAAAACTAGCTCAAATTATTAAGAAAATAGTCTAATGTAACATATATTTTTTTCAAAGAATTACGACTAGCCATTTAGACGTGATTCTCATTTTAAAATCAGCTACTCAAGGGAATCGGCACCTTAAATACCGACTGCCTCGTTGGTGTAGTGCCTGGCTGGAGGCTATAGTTTAGTCTCTACAGGATCGCCCGATTAAGCAGTAGCCAATAACTTGGACACAAAAAAAAAAAAAAAAACCCGTTGGTGTAGTGATTGCAAACGCTGCCGCTGGGCAGGAGGTCCTAAGTCCGATTCCCGAGTCGAGCAAAGTGCTATCGGGTTTTTCCATATGGAATTTATTCTTAGTACCTTAGTACCTTGGAGTGTTAGACTTGTGCCTGGTTGCTGGCAATAGGCTCGCCCCTATTCTTCTCTTTTTTCTTTTTCTTTTCTTTTTTTAAAAAAAAACGTTGCCCCACACTAGGAATTTCTCCTGTATCGTGGGTGCGTTTACAAACATATAAACTTACATACACAAACACCCAGAGCCGGAACAACTATTTGTAGATCATACAAATATTTGTTCCGTGCGGGAATCGAACCCGCGACACGCAGCGCAGCAGTCAATCGCTCAACCACTGCGCCAACCGTGCGCCACTATTACATGGGACTTAAAACATATCTGGCGAGAAGTGGGTACTTTAAGTGCACCTCTGATAGGATAGGATAGATGGACCCCTTGTCCGCACTTAGACTCGCAGTTGGTCCATTGTACGTGCAGGCCTCCTATCTGTGAGAGGGAATAGGCCGCAATCCACCTCGCGGGCCCAGTGCATGTTAGTGGATGTCACATGTCTTCTAATTTTTGGTTCCAAGACATGCCGGTTTCCTCACAATGTTTACCTTTTTTTTGAGAGCAGTGGTAGTGCTATAATTTACACAAAGTAAAGCGCGTAAGCGTAAGTCGCGGCCGTTACCACTAGGCCACGACTGCTGCGGGCACCGCTGTCTAACTCCTCGGGGAATGCAGGTGTGATGTTATGTCATCATCATCATCATTTCAGCCAAAAGACGTCCACTGCGGGACATAGGCCTACCCCAAGCGTTGCCACATTCACCGTTCCCGTGCGTACGCATCCAGCGGACTCCCGCCAAACTCCCAAAAAAAAAAAAAAAACAATGCCTAAGGCATTAAGTCCGCCTCTGTACATTTGTGTGCTTGAAGTATTAAATAATAATAATCTCACCAGGTCATCTGTCCACCTAATGGGAGGCCAACGCATCGTCTTCCTGTTCGCGGTTGTCATTCCAGAACTGTTCAGCCCCATTGACTATCAGTTCTGCAGGCAATGTGCCCTGTCCACAATTCTTCGGGCTATTTCGGTATAATACTCACAACGGATCTTTGTGTCTCTGAATTGGCTGCAAGACCCTGCGCACTATCTATTTTTGTGTCAATGTTGAAGATGAAGATAGCATTGTATAACTGTCTCTTTCACTCGCTTACGTTTGTCGCATCGTCCTATCTCGCTTACTCTATGCAGTATACTCGATGACAAACTGTTTCTTACGCAATGGTTGGCAGAGCCAACTTCAGAGACACATAGATCCGTTGTGACTGTTATAACTTTGGTTCTCCTGCGGATACCCATCGTGAGCGACACGCTGGCAAATCTTTTTACATCCCCTTCTTCTTTAATTTGCCTGGCTGGTCATAGACTTTCGTCTTGAGATACCGCAGTAAATTGGATGAGAAGTTACTCCGCAACTTCCCACTTCCCGAACGAGTCGGATTCGACGGTTGACGTCTTTCTCGAAGTTAGACCTACCCAACTAGATCGTTTGTCCCACTTTGAGTGTAGAGTTGCCGATCTTGATAAGAGTGGGTGTTACATGGGCATAAAACATGGATGTTATGTATGTGTAAGTATTTACTAAATATCAGTATTAGATGAAGCTCCCCCCTTCTTAAATAACGCTGATGTTTTAATCAGTTATTAATGAATCATTGAGATTCGCGTTGAGCAATTTTATGTTTTATTGGCATAAAACTGTAATTTTAATATGTATTTATGACCATAACAGTCACTCGAAATAGAAATATCAATTAATGAAACCTTGCTTCTAAGAATAGAACACAAATTAGAAGAGAATAGAATACTAAGTTAGTATTATTTTTAAGGGTTTCGTACCCAAAGGGTAAAAACGGGACCCTATTACTAAGACCCCACTGTCCATCTGTCTTCCATCTGTCTGTATCTCATGAGCGGTGATAGCTAGACAACTGATATTTTCACAGATGATGTATTTCTGTTGCCGCTATAACAACATATAAAAATAAAAACTGAATAAAATAAATATTTAAGTGGGGCACCCATACAACGAACGCGACCTTTTTGCCGTTTTTGCGGTAATGGTACAGAACCCTTCGTGCGCGAGTCCGACTCGCACTTATCACTATGATGAGTGGTTCACCATGATGACGTATAGCACTGGAAAACGAAAGTGAAGAGAGTCGATGGACTCAAACTCTCAATGAAGACAGCTTCATTCATGTTACGTTGATGAACGGTTCTGAGCCCCTCTGTCTGTCTCACTGGGTCACGCACGGTAGGTACGTAGTGATTATTACATTGCATAAACCTGTCGATGTATTTACCTTGCTCACACAGTAAGTAGGTAGGTACTCGAAAGGTCAAGTATTTGAACTTTAAACAAATTATACCACTTTATATAGGTAGGCTAACTTTGGCGGCGAAATCTTAATCTGTTTTACGTAAGTTTTTTATTAATTGATGATGATCATAAAATGTAATGAGAGGCTGTTGACTTGTAACAGTGTTGACATAAATACTGTCACCACGTGGTAAACTGTTTCCTTTCCTAAGACTGTTCAGAAAAATTGCATAAGTGTAAGTAGATAGATTAATTTTATTGATGTACTGTATTATTCAATCATCATCTTACTAAACCGGATCGTTGTACGAAACATTTAAATATTTGTTAGGATTTTAAGAATGTAACTACTGCTTACATTTGAAATGAAAAAGCTCAGATGGGCAGGAGAAGTAACCTGGCTAGACAAAGTACGAAACGAGTATGCTAGGGGATCGCTCAAAGCAGCACCGATTGGCGAAAAAGTCCAAGAAAGCAGACAGCGCTGCGCCGGTACGGCCACATCCTGAGACGTCAACCGAGAACAGAGCTCTCTGGTGTAGACATACAAAGAGGCTCGACCCAAGCTAAACTGAGAAGAGGATTGGACAAAGCAGAAAAAGGTAATTGAAGAGTGAAAAATTGTTCGAAAATTATTCGTTTCTTAATCATCGACAACGTGCTAATTAATTTAAATAATTTCTGCACATTATAAAATTCGCAACATAAATCAAACTCAAGAGAATCTTATGGACGATTAGCGTTAAGGTAATGTCTAGTCATAATTAATGATAATTTCATAGCCTTGCAGCACAACCACAACAGGTCAATGATGAGACCTCAGACAACTAAATCTAAATCGTGTCATTATTTCTAGATCTGTCATTGAATACAAAATGAATGAATCTTAGCAATAATACCTATGAATTAATTAAACAAAGCGCAATCATAATTATTATTCCTCGGTTTTGTTTCAGACTGGCACCAAGTACAAATAAGTGACAGCTGTGTATACTTTTAGCCTTAAAATATTCGAATTTAGATCACACACACAGGCATACAGATTTTATCTCAAAATGCCGCATGTCGTAAAGACAAATTAACATTTCGCAAACAAGCGTAAGGCCCTTTACACCCAGTTCGGAGGCGACGCAATTGGTATTCTCTTCGATTGACATATCGTTGATTAACGGTAAATATTGGCGGACCTAATGTGAGCCTGATGAATGCATAATTTGTTGACTATATCATATCGCAAGCTGCCGTGAGCGTGACCCCAGCCTTGAGATTCGCATCACTCTCTCATCTACGCCGAACCACTAATTAGATTATAAGACGCATTATAATATCTTTTGTGTCAAGTTCGGACAAAACATTAAGATTAAAAATATTTTGACATCATTTTAATATATTTCACGGCCATCGAAATAAATCAGAATAAGATGACATTGTAGGCACAACAGGGGCTTTAGACAAGAGACATTCTATGAACGAAAGAATCGCGACAGCGATTGGGAAAAAAGAATGACTCCAGTGGTTGAGAGTATGTCATGCCCATTCAAATGTCTCGCCGATGGTGGCGCGTGTGTCGGATCATTTAGCTCCCTTCAAAATGGTTGAGCTGAATGGTGCTGATACATGTGTCATGTTCGTGAACGGGCGCTGTCGGTTGGGACTGGTCATCTCTTAGCTGCCATGGTTTATTTTAATTGATTCTAATTTTATTTCTGAATTGTCTTTTTATATTTACTATGGACACTTTTAACTTTCTACATCGTTCTCACATAATGTGTAATCTCAACATGAATGATGTAACAAATGATTTGTAATAATTACCTAATTGAAAAAGAGTGTCCATGGAGTTTCTTGCCCGTTCTTCTCAATAGAGATCTACGCCTTGGAATGGGCTTCTACGGTACTTTCACAGTTATTATGTCTTGTGACTGGGACTGTAGCACCATAATTTTGTAATATTTTATTTTGTCTTTTGACAATTCAAAAGTGCCTGTAACTGGCCTACTTGAAATAAAGTGCTTTGACTTTGACTTTGACTTTGAGTCAAAAAAGTGCCATCGAAATATCACGAGATCAATCCCTTAGATTTTGGTATTTCGACAATCGCCTTCCCTGTTATAATGACACTTTGTCTAGAGCTCCAGTTCTCATTCATAGAAATGAAGGCCTATCCATGAATTGGAGCACCCTACCCATGACTGCGGATGAACAGCTGTGCTTTTAATTCAAAGGAGTGACACATAATACACTCTTACGACACTATGGACCCCTGGTACATATGGAGCGATGCGTTACGAAATGTAGGGCTGGGCTGGTCATTACTTCTCATAGTAAGTTCACGTGTTTTTACCTCCGTGATGTACTAGTTCTCTGACCTTCTCTAGAGGAAGCTGTTGTAAGACTTTCGTAATTACTCCATATCTTGAACGAGGACTTACTATTAAAATCTTACTAGAATAAATCTTGTTTGTGTGAGGAAACAAAGGTTACAACGTTACTGATTCACTTCAAAAGGGTATGACGTATAGCGAACTACAAAACACCGATTGTGTATTTAGATCTTTTGTCAGAAGCAATAACATGTGACAACATATTTGCCAAGGGTTATCGTGTTACCCAGTTATTGGGTTGTAGAGGTCCGATAGGCTATCGTTCCTTATAAAATACTGTGTTGGGCCGGCGATTATAGACTAGACTACCTACAGTACTGTCTTTCCTTTCATTTTTTAAATCAATCCAAAGGTTGTCTTGAAAAGATCGCTTTTAGCGATAACGCCGCCCGTTGTGTCACCCAGTGTAATGTTTTCTTCGTCTATACTTTCTGTAACTTATATGGTGTACATAATAAATAGTATTCTATTCTATTATGAACTACGACACAACTCGCCCGGACTTACAGTCTCGGCCCGGTCGTGGTACTGTATACGTGTATGTGTGTGTAAATATAAAGGAAATTAACAGTAAAGTAAATGTAAAGGAAATTAACAGACATTAAATCTCGATAGAAACTGTTTAATTTATTTAACCCACATTTAACCCAAAACCGACATTACGATAGAACTCAACATACTGGTACTAAGTACCACGCGGTTAGACTGAAACCTACTACGACTTAGGGTCGATTTCACCAATGAAACTAATCGCGATTAGTTCAACTAAACTCAGTTTATGAAACTACAGCGTTCTGATAGGTAGTTGATCAGCGGTCTCAACCAATGACAACGATGTATTTGTATAAACTGAGTTTAGTTGAACTAATCGACACTTAGTTGAGAAAATGCTTTAATCTGTAGATAAAGCATTTTCTCAACTAAGTGTCGATTTGATTATGTATAATTAATGGTCAAACGCTGTGTATGTAACAGTATGTTTTAGCTATAGTGCCTTCAGGAGCAACGCTTTTAGTCATCTAACTCATCGTCATTACTTTAGCCGAAAGACGTTCTCTACTGAATATTGGCCACCAACAAGCGTCGGTTCCACCTATCGCTTCTAGCGGATTCCCGCGACCTTCACCTGCCACAACACACAACTTACTTTGTTTGTAACAGTCTGCCTGGCCAATGTCACGTTTTGTTTCAATTTAATTTCTCTAATCAATCCTTCACACTAGTTAGTGTTAGTTGGCTGTAGCAGATTAACAAAGTAATCAGAGTAATTGAGTCGCAATCAATGTGCTCTACAATGTTATGACCTGAGATTCGGGTCACCTGCAGCGGCGCGTGCGCAGCACCGACCAACATGAAGTACCCACTTCGGTGTCACGTGTCTGGCAACGTATTTATATGTAGTTAACAAACAGGACATCCCGTCTGATGGGAAGTGGTTACATCCCCCTTTGTACACAACTATAACACTAAAGGAATTGATGATTTGTTGCTAGCCAACATTTGTTTCTTATCTCATGTATGTCATCGACCTGTCCTTGAAATTCCTTTTAAACTGGAAATCACCAATCTTCGTTATAAACAGGCATAAATAGACACAGTTACCAGAAAGAAAAAGCAAGTGCTTTTGCTGTGACCTAGGCTATAGCCACAACCGATTTATTTCAGGAAGATACTTTGTTCATCCTTTTTATTAGGGTTCCGTACCCAAAGGATAATAACGGGACCCTATTACTAAGACTCCGCGTTCCGTCTGTCTGTCTGTCTGTCCGTCTGTCACCAGGCTGTATCTCATGAACCGTGATAGCTAGGCAGTTAAATTTTTTACTGATGATGTATTTTTATTGCCGCTGTAGTGACACAATGTTGCAAGATTGTTGACGTGGCATTTTAGGCTTGCCAGCCGGGTTGCCGCACGGAACACCAAATACTAAAGCAGAATAAAATAAATATTTAAGTGGGGCAACAAACATGATTTTTTTGGCGTGTTTTGCGATGATGGTACGGAACCGTTCGAACGCGAGTGCGACTCACACTTGGCCGGTTTTTAACACGTTTTTATTAGCTTGGTATGTATGTATCTATGTATCAATGTAACGGAATCTTTGAACGTGATTTTCACCCACTTCAAAACGTTGGATTGATTTGAAACTTTGCACACTTACCAAGGACCGATGACAATGCAATAATTTGAACAGTTTGTCCCATTATCCTTACCATTAAAGCGTGTTTTTTAGTTTTTAGAACTGCAATTTATTTATATCTTCTATATTACCTTTGCAAAGACGGTAACGTAAGCGCAAATTTAAATATCTTAATCGTGACGGACTGCTCGGCATTTAGCAATAAAGCCGTGTCGCCTTTGGCAAACAGAAGTAACTCAGCTTTTACGAGCGGGCTATGTTGACCGACCGTTTGCGATCATCTCGCGGTATTTCCACATACACAGAGCAAATAGTACGACCCGCATTAATGAAGCACACTGTCTCGTGTAGACTAGTAATTCCCTAATTAGATTGTTGAACATACTTACCTAATTGTTTTTTTATGTGTGTTCGCGGATATCTTCGTCGTTTATGAACCGATTTTGATGATTCTTTTTTTTATTGGAAAGGAGATATCCCAAAGGTACTGGTATCATGATAAGGAAACCAGGATCTGATGATGGGATCCTAGAGAAATTGAGGGAACTCCTCAAATATTATACGCATACATATAGTGATTTTGGTATTTTCATCAATCATTTGCAATCAGAAAGTATCATTTGGTGAAGTGGAACTGATGAAGAAGACCACAATGGCCACTGGAACTCCGAAATTAAACAACGTATCCTAGTCGTGTTTGGGCTTATTGGTATCGTCATGAGATGTGCTTTGGCTGTAAATAATTTTTGTGTTAATTGGAGGTACCTACCAAAAAAAACTTTTTAACAAAAAATCATACCCACGTTTACGTACGAAGTTGGTTTGATTTTTCGATTGTCGTTTTAAAATTTCAAAATGGCTCTATGACCTAGTTAGTATTATCTCGAACGAAATCACACGCACAGCTGGTGAAACACACGTCCACGTCGTCCACTGAAGTTGCATGTCATCCTCTTCAGTCAACACGGTCAATAATTACTTATCGACATTAATACATCTGGCACCAGTCTTGCCAAGGGGTATCGTGTTACCCAATTACTGAGTTATGTAGATAAGATAGGCACTCACTTCATGTAAAATACTGGTACTCATCTTCTTTCGGTTTGAGTGGAGGCCGACCCTAACATATTTGGGAACAGGCTGGCTTATTGATCATCTAGCTTCTGCCACTGGCTCCACCCGCGTGAATGTTAAAAATTATCCTAAAGGAACATATTCACGGCATAAAAAGTATCCTATGTGCTAATCCAGACTATAATCTATCTCTGTGCCAAATTTCATCCAGATCCGTTCAACCGTTTGAGCGTGAAGAAGTAACAAACATACACACACACACACACATACTAACAAACTTTCGCCTTTATAACATAAGTGTGATGTGATATTAATTCATCAATCAAATCAAGCTACAGCGCATTCTGAAGTTTTAATACCATATTTAAAGACCGTATGGTTCACACAAGACGAGCTATTTAAAGACTGTATGGTTCACACAAGACCAGCTAATTACCGTCTCTGTTCACAAGTAATTTATTGAACCCAGACGATACTCATAAAGTGCAGTTAAACCTGCCATAACCATAACTCTGCTGTACGTCAAACTTTATAACCTACAATCCACAGGTCCTGCGCAACATTTGAATATCGAATCGGATTGGTATTTAAAAACAAATAAAACACCGGATGAAGCCCAATACTGTGCTTTATTGCAGTCTTAAACAGACTTAATTATAGGGTATTTAAAATAAAATTCACTACACAGATAAAGTTTCGGCGCCATACATTAGACTATAATTTAGTAGTTTAGATTTCAGTGTAAATAATTAATTACCTGTAAATAAACTTATAGGTGTTTAGTTACAATAATTAAGTATTTTATATGTATACAATTGTCAACTAATTTTATAAACACTAGCTGTCCCACGCGGCTTCGCTCCCGTCAACTGGATACCTACCTAACCTACCCTACCTACCCTACATACATGAATGTTGCGTAACTTCAACTTGCGTAGCTCACGCAACGGAAGCTCTCAAAAAGGAATATTTTTTCCTGTTTTTGCAACATTTTACATTTATTTTCCGCTCCTATTGGTCGTAGCGTGATGTTTATAGCCTATAACCTTCCTTAGATAAATGGACTATCCAACACAAAAATATTTTTTCAATTCCAACCAGTAGCTCCTGAGATTAGCGCGTTCAAACGAACAAACTCTTCAGCTTTATAATATTATAAAATATAGTATAGATAAGTATATCAGATCTTACCTATAGGTGGCTATCATATTATGTTACTTTTACTGTAATTCTCTGCTGAAAAACAAAAACCCTGCATTAAGGTGAATACTGAGCCAACGAGGATTACACGCTTGACAGGACAAGATTTTTTTTTTTTAATTCTGACCACGAATACAATAAAATAAAAGTCCGGCTAACAACAATACAAACTGCTTTCGGATGCAAACCGGTCTCGCTGCAGTCTGGATTCTACATAACAGTGTAGGAATTCAAGCGCATCTCAACGAAATCACGGGAAATATTGTGTCTACAGTGACTTTACATTGTACAATCTATGCTTAAGAAAGATATTTTTAATTAAAAACTAGTCATCGGTGCACGTGTCAGTGACTAAGAAGAATGAGGAGAGAAGAAAGAACGAGAACAAAGCTTTATAGAAGAGAAGACGTTAAAGAGTTAAGGAAGTATTGATAAGGAAGGTAAATCAATATTCTGCCAAGTTAAGGACTATGCAGGTTATTTTTTTACAAGCTACTGGAATAGTTCGTACTAAGGTCGCTCGAGAAGCGGTAGGCATCAACATAATAAACGCAGTATTTTCACAATTTAAACACAATTGGTAAACAGTGGGATGTACTAATTGCGAGAATATTTTGTAACCAGTTCGCCAAGGTGAACACAATAATATAGCTTAGTCGTACCCCGAGACTCTGCCAAATAACATGTACTTCTGCTGATGGAGAAGAAAACGTCTTTACACCAGAGAAAGAGAGGTATGTTCTCAATGATATACATACTAATAATATTATCCTGCCTATCGAATTTTTGTAACGTCAATAACTTAAGTGGATCCCCCACAATCATAATTTTGGTGTTAGATTATTGTTCGTCAAAATACCAGCATTTGTGACACAGCTAGACTTTACAAAAGTCAACAGTCAAGGAGGTTTTGTGTGAAACTGGTCACATTCGAGACGTGTCTTATATCGGCGCATCCGTCATATGATGCTCATCGGTTTTTACTTTGACAATTGATTGGTTTTGTTAATTGCTTCACTGTTTAGATTGTTCACTGTTTAGATTGGGGTGCGTAGGGCGGCGCCTGACGACGCTGTGACGTCACAACTCCACGCTATATATGTGGCTGCGACCTCGACCGCGCATCACTCAGCACGCGACACCATGAGAGCCTTTGTGAGTATTACTCATTACCCCTCATTACACTAGCGCCTAATTTCATCTCTTCACAAAATGTCACGCAGGTTCATAATAATAATCATCATTTAAGTATATTAATTCAGATAAATTCTAATGGGTTTTTGTGACTGCATGTCAAGGATTTACCGAATTAACTTAAATAGATAATTATTTTACTTAATGTATTCTATACATACATCATTAATTATGTATATTCGAATATATATTGTTTCATAACTTTCAATTGCAACTAAGCAAAAAATTCTCACATCTAAGTAACTTCTCTATAATTATGCATACGTCGTGACGCTAACGTTTTTGTAATATTCCAGCTACTACTGTGTGCCCTAGTGGCCCTGACTACTGCCACAGAGAAGCGCGTCAAGCGAAGCTTCTTCAAGGGTCTGGGGTTGGACTGGCTCGGCGGCGGCGGCGGCTACACGGGCTACGGCAGCGGCCACGGTAGCGGCTATGGCAGCGGCTATGGCAGCGGCTATGGCAGCGGTTACCGCAAGAACTACGGCTATGGAACCGGCCAGAGTGGCATCGCGAGCAGCAACGCTTACGGCAGCGGCGGCGCCTACTACAGCAACACCGCGCCCGTCGCCGTGGCGTACACGCCAACTAACGCGTACTCTACGCCGTACGCCTCTCCCGCCGAGTACCCCGCCTCCTCCTACGCCTCGTCGTCCAGCTACGCTGAGCCAACCACGCGCGTGGTCTCCGTCAGCAAGGTGGTGAACGTGCAGCGAGAGGTCACCGTGCCGCAGGTCGTCAACGTGCGCAAGGTCATCACCGAGCCCAAGGTCATCACTGTCAAGCAAGTAGTGCCATCTACCGGATACACGGGCTACGGCAGCGGGGGAGCCACCGGATACGGCACCGCGGGGGCGGGAGTGTACAGCAACGCAGGATCTACCGGATACTCCAACGGGTACGGCAGCGCTGGGTCCAACTCTAACACGTATGGATACGCCGGGTCTAACGCCGCGGCGTATTCGGGCGCATACGCCGGAGCGTACTCCGGGGAATACGCCGCAGACTACAGCGGCTCGAGCTCGACTAACAGCGAGGAACACAGCGGCTGGTGGTGAAGTGATCAAATAATGCTAGCTATACTTTGTTATAAGACTTCTGAACCTCAATGTTATTGTTTCTCGTCTAAACTACTTGAAGTGCGGTGTTATATGTAGCCACAGCCAGTGACGTACGAAGGAAAAGCTCCTGTATAATACTCCCCCTGTACATACTTCTTAACACAAGTGTTGTGTGAGCGTAATTAAAATAAAAGGAAATTATAACAGTTTCAGTTATTTTTATTCCTTGCGAAATCTATCATTTTACTCATAATGAACAAAATAATAATTAGTGCACCGATCTATTAATACAAAATTGACCTTTTAAGATAAATACATATTAATATTTCAGACGAAAAGTTCAAGTTCTTGCATAATCCTAAAATACTTATGTTTGTTTTGTCAATAGTCGTGAGTTGTAAGTCCTAATGTTTGACCAGAATCTATAATACAGATCCGGTATGTTTCACACACGTTAAGCATACTTATAACTCATTATGGTCCAAGGTCGTTATTTTCATTGTAATCTTAATTCTCTTCTTTGATGCCATGATCTAAATTCTAATTAGATGTTAAAGTTACACTAGTCGAAAATTCTTCCATACAAACGTAATCTAGGGATTACTCCACTACTACACACGATATACGTTCTAAATAAAAAATGATATCAATTTGTCTCATCATTATCTAGCCCTGTATGGAAACAAAAAAGTAAAAAAGAAAAGTATTTGAAAGTTATGAACGTCGAAAGTTCCATATTTCAACACTAATTTTAACGCATCTTTGGGTGGCAATAAATACCATAAGAAGAAAGAAAATTGCAAAACGGCCACCATAAAAGGATAGATTAGTAGTTCAACAATGCAAATAATTTTATTTTGAAAATATACATTTAGTAGTTTTTTCATAATATCTAGACTACCAAAGGTCTGTTTATAAAATTTCGCCTAAATCATCATCCATTTCGCTACAAACTTGCAAAAGTGCTAATTCGTACGCGAACTAGCTTCTTACTGCTCATCACAGCATCTATGTCTTTCGCACGAGTTGCCGGATGAGATAGCAGGCATTTTAACCCCGCCCACAAAATAGTGCCGTCGACTAGTGTACCCTTAACACCAGGATCCAATTATTTCAATCAATATCTTAATTTACTGTAGCAAATCGAATAGCTTGCATTTGTAATAGTCGCATACGAATCAGAAGACCAACACAGAAAAAAATAAGTCAGAATGTGATTTATTTTTAACCGACTTACCAAAAAGGAGGAGGCTCTATGTTCGACATTATGTATGTTTTGTGTATGTTCACCGATATCTCCGTCAATTGTGGACGGATTTTGAAAATTCTTTTTTTGTTTGAGAGACTATGTTCCGAAATTGGTCCCATTTTAATTTGGTGAAGATTTGATCAAGAACTTCGGAGATATACAACAGAACTCTTCAATAAATAACGGCAAATCTTTCGTGATTGCTGCAATCGCTTGTCTGTTCATTGTTTATACCATTTCATAACATAACATCACGCCAGTGAGCTCTTAAGGAGTCGGTATCTTTGAAAGACACCGACTTCCAAAAATAAAGTTATTTTTCACTTTCTAGTTTTTTATTTGGAAGTCGGTAGTATTTTTTTGCAAAAAAGTTTTTATTCAAGCAATTAGATGCTCGTCTACGAGCCCGTCACATTATTCCCAGATCTATGCGTAGAGATTACTTAAACGAAAGCACTGCAGCTGCAGCTAATGGAGCTGGTGAACACATGCTGCTTAATGAAAAAGCTAGTTTTGTCTTTAGTCTAGACTATGGCCCCGTTTTTTGATCCGCAGTTAACTAATGGTTAAATTTATTAACCAATGCTTTTAAATTTCGGTAAAACGCCACTTTTCATAATTTTTTTGCCTCACAAATGGTCAAAATAAGTTAAAGAATTAATTATTTGACCATTTGTTAGACAAAAATTAATGAATAAACGCTTTTCACCGAAATTTTAAACCATTGGTTAGTATATTTAACCACTGGTTAAGTTAACTACGGATCATAAACTGGGTCTAAGTGTCATTCCATGTCAGCGATGGCGATGGTCCAAACACTAAATATAAGGTAGAAGTATAGCTCACGTGACATTCCGATAGTGCTTGACAGTCCCATGTGTTTTTGACATTTTACTGATCACTATCGCCACGCTTTCGTTGACAGAATGCCACTTTTCTAGCCTCTTGACTGGAAACCATGAGAAACTGCATTGATGTGTGAAAATTTGACACAGAGAGGATCGAATCATTCCGTCATGTATGGCATTGGAATCGGCTAACATGTGGAGTTGGCGACGAAATTCTACGAAATAATCGATGTTAGCTCAGATTTGATGATGTGTGTTCTGTATATTCATTTAACTTAAGTAGGTATAATAGGAGCTCACTTATTCACTACAGCGATATTTCAGGAAATAGTTCACATGGTATTTATTTTCAGAAGTTTATTATTTATTATTATTATTTATTTATTTATTTAAAGAAACTTAGACATAATTTACAAACTATTTTAACAGGCTGATTTAGGTCGATATTATGTGGTGTAGTCATCTGTAGCCGAACTAGGCAGAACCTGTATTTCAGCTATCAGCGCCAAACCCCTCGAGTTTTATACATACATAGTAGCCATTGACATAATTTAATTTGTATCATGTACATAATCTATTTAACAAGATGATGTATATACTTTAATAAAAGAAAAAGGAAAATTTGTGTAGTGTTTGCATGCAGGACCTCTTATTTTTATAAGCATAGGTACTCCTTAGTAACGGCTAGGTTAAAAGGTTTGAAAAAAAAAACAAAAAAATTGATTCATGTACATAATTTTTAGCATAAGGTTTTTTCGTGTAACTAATAGTTTTGCTTTAAAAAATAATTAACAACACGATATTTTTTCGCAACTTTTGGCAACTCCTCCAAATCGACTTAGATGTTTAAAAAATTTTTACACAGAATAAATGATGGCTGGAATTTCTTCATAACTAACATAGCATATGTAAATCAAATAATATTTAGCAAACAAAACTGTTCAAAAGGAGGTTCACTTTTATTATTTTGGCATCGAGCGGGCGCACGACCAGTACTGCGTTAACATAGGGGCGTATATATCGCCTTAAGTAGCAGGTGGCGTTCAGAAGTTTCTCCCTAACCTCATGAAAAAGAAGTGCGTTTATTTATGTATAATAAGAAAGAAACAGCAAGTATGAAAAAAGTAAAGATCTTTATTAACGAAAACATAAATAGTTACAAATATTTTGACTAGAGATTGTGATCATCATCACCAGCCGCTAGCGTACCCAGCGCCGTATGACGAGGAGGCGGCGGTAGAGTACAGCGAGCCCAGCGAAGAGGAGGAGTACGAGCTCGCCACCGGCACCAGCTTCTTCTCGATGATGACCTTGGGCTCGCTGATGACCTTGCGCACGTTCACCACCTGCGGCACGGTGACCTCGCGCTGCACGTTCACCACCTTCTTCACCAAGATGACGCGAGTCGCGGGAGCCGAGTAGCGGACGGCTGGTGTCGAGTAGGAAATGGCGGGTGCTGAGTAGGACACGGAAGACGCTGCATACCTGCTAGAGGGCGCTAAATAGCTGATGGCGGGCGCCGAATAGCTGCTAATGGCTGGTGCCGAATTGCTGCGAATGGCTGGTGCTGAAAAGCTGATGGCGGGCGCCGAATAGCTGCTAATGGCGGGTGCCGAATAGCTGCTAATGGCTGGTGCCGAATAGCTGCTAATGGCTGGTGCTGAGTAGCTGATGGCTGGCGCTGCTGAGTAGCTGGTGATGGGCGCCGAGTAGGACACAGCAGGGGCGGAGTAGCTAATGGCTGGTGCGGAGTAGCTGACTGCCGGCGCGGAGTAGCTCACAGCCGGGGCCGCATAGCTGTAGGAGCTGCTGGGCGCTGCGTGCAAGCCGTGCAGGAAGCCGCGCTTTTCGCGGACGTTGCCGGCGCTGACTGCGCACACCAGCGCACACACGAGCATCTGGAACATGAACTGCACTGTCACACTCGCCTGCACACTCGCATGATACTGCACTGTGTCATACTTTGGGCGCACGGTTGGCGCAGTGGTTGAGCTATTGACTGCTGCGATGCGTGTCGCGGGTTCGATTCCCGCACGGAACAAATATTTGTATGATCTACACATAGTTGTTCCGGCTCTGGGTGTTTGTGTATGCGAGTTTATATGTTTGTAAACGCACCCACGATACAGGAGAAATTCCTAGTGTGGGGCAACTTTAAAAAAAAAAAAAAAAAAAATACACAGCCTGCTCACTCCACGTCGTCAACTACTCACCAAAGTCTTCATGTAACTGGTCATGTTGCTGCTGGATCACTGAGGTGATAACTGATGCCTGCTGTCTCCTCCACGCACGTTATATACTCATGATGTGACATCGCTGTGTCCTTCTTCTGCCCTACGATAGTGTTGAATTGGATCAATATTACAATATTCATCAAGTTTAAAATAGATGACATTAGTTGGCACTTAATGAATTAGTGAGCCAAACTGCCAAATCAAGGGTTAGGTACGTAATAAATGCTAATATAGCTGTTCTGTAGGACGAGTGAGTCAGCGAGTACAATACGTCGCCGTTCTGTCTGATATCTACGGTGTAACACCCAAGCCGTACACATACCTAGAGACCTTCATGTTTGGAGTCGTAACTTGTAATATGACAGAGATGATACCTATTTCTGGGTGGCTTTTAGGAATGACAGGACGAGATAAGACCACCTACACTAAAAAGTAAACTTTATAATATGTCCAATAGTGGACGGCTTTCGGCTGAAATGATGATGATGAGACTAAACTTAATATTCCCTAAACTATTCCAAATAAGCTTGTAGCTTTACAAATGTACAGCATTTATGTATTTGGTACATAATAGAGAACACATAATACAACATCACGCCTGTAATAATACAGGCGATCCAACAATCTTACGACATAGATACATATATGGCAAAAATACACGCGGCTTCCAAATACATAAATGCATTCCAAAAAGTGCAAAATAATTTTAATTTCGGAAGTCGAGCTACTGGATTTGTTACTTCGTTTAAGACTGAATTTAAAATTGTTTCGCACTTTGTGTTTGTAGTATTTTTATTTAAAGACTTTCCAAAAAAGAGAAGGTTCTGTTTGACTATATTTTTGCGTGTTTTTAGGGTTCCGTAGTCAACAAGGAACCCTTATAGTTTTGCCATGTCAGTCTGTCCGTCCGTCCTTCCGCAGCTTAGCTCAGATACTCTTAGTACTAGAAACTAATTTAGCATAGATATAGATAGAGCATATTTATCATGCCGACAAAGTGGTACAAGACAATTTAAGGTTACACTAGTCGATAATTCTTCCATACAAACGTAGTCTAGGGATTAATCCACTGTTTGACGAAGTCTGTCAGGTATGTGTACGGCTTGGGTGTTACACCGTAGATATCAGACAGAACGGTGACGTATTGTACTCGCTGACTCACTCGTCCTACAGAACAGCTATATTAGCATTTATTTCGTAACCCTTGATTTGGCAGTTTGGCTCACTAATTTATTAAGTTCCAACTAATGTCATCTATTTTAATCTTGATGAATATTGTAATATTGCTCCAATTCAACACTATCGTAGGGCAGAAGAAGGACACGGCGATGTCACATCGTGCGTATATAACGTGCGTGGAGGAGACAGCAGGCATCAGTTATCACCTCAGTGATCCAGCAGCAACATGACCAGTTACATGAAGACTTTGGTGAGTAGTTGACGACGTGGAGTGAGCAGACTGTGTATGACACAGTGCAGTATCATGTGAGTGTGCAGGCGAGTGTGACAGTGCAGTTCATGTTCCAGATGCTCGGGTGTGCGCTGGTGTGCGCAGTCGGCGCCGGCAACGTCCGCGAAAAGCGCGGCTTCCTGCACGGCCTGCACGCAGCGCCCAGCAGCTCCTACAGCTATGCGGCCCCGGCTGTGAGCTACTCCGCGCCGGCAGTCAGCTACTCCGCACCGGCCATTAGCTACTCCGCCCCTGCTGTGTCCTACTCGGCGCCCATCACCAGCTACTCAGCAGCGCCAGCCATCAGCTACTCATACTCAGCACCCGCCATCAGCTATTCAGCACCAGCCATAAGCAGCTACTCGGCCCCCGCAGTGTCCTATTCAGCCCCTGCCATTTCCTACTCAGCGCCCTCTAGCAGGTATGCAGCGTCCTCCGTGTCCTACTCAGCACCCGCCATTTCCTACTCGGCACCAGCCGTCAGCTACTCTGCTCCCGCGACTCGCGTCATCTTGGTGAAGAAGGTGGTGAACGTGCAGCGCGAGGTCACCGTGCCGCAGGTGGTGAACGTGCGCAAGGTCATCAGCGAGCCCAAGGTCATCATCGAGAAAAAGCTGGTACCGGTGGCGAGCTCGTACTCCTCCTCTTCGCTGGGCTCGCTGTACTCTACCGCCGCCTCCTCGTCATACGGCGCTGGGTACGCTAGCGGCTGGTGATGATGATCACAATCTCTATTAAAAATATTTGTAACTATTTATGTTTTCGTTAATAAAGATCTTTACTTTTTTCATACTTGCTGTTTCTTTCTTATTATACATAAATAAACGCACTACTTTTTCATGAGGTTAGGGAGAAACTTCTGAACGCCACCTGCTACTTAAGGCGATATATACGCCCCAATGTTAACGCAGTACTGGCAGTGCGCCCGCTCGGTGCCAAAATATAAATTTTGAACCTCCTTTTGAACAGATTTGTTTGCTAAATATTATTTGATTTACATATGCTATGTTAGTTATGAAGAAATTCCAGCCATCAATTTTTCTGTGTAAAAATATTTTTAAACATCCAAGTCGTTTTGGGGGAGTTTCCAAAAGTTGCGAAAAAATATCGTGTACTAATTATTTTTTAAAGCAAAACTATTAGTTACATGAAAAAACCTTGTGTTTAAAATTATGTACATGAATCAATAGTAAATATATATTATTTTCAAACCTTTTAGGTGGCTCTCGGGATTGCTGCTATCACATCTCTGTTTATTGTTTACACCATTTCATAACTTGCAATCACGCCGGTACGCTTTAAAGGTGATGTGAAAAGTTTTCCCTGGTACACTCTGGTACACTCTTATTGCACCGGTTGTGTTAAAGTTTCATGTTATTCGGGTAATCTAATCTGGCATAACCGTGGGCATTATAGATATGTACAACAACTAAAAAGAGAACAATGAAACTATTTTATTTGCAAAAAGTACCTACAACCGACTTCCAAATAAAAACACTACAAAGTGAAAAATAACTTCAATTTCGGAAGTCGGTATTAAAAAACGAAGAAATAAAAACCAAGAACACCGACTTCTGCACTTTGTAGTGTTTTTATTTGGAAGTCGGTTGTATTTTTTTATAAAAAAAAGATTTGTCTGTACGTTCACGGATATATCCGTCCAATTGTAGACAGAATTTAAATTTTTGTTAACCGCCGACGGAAAAAAGCTTCTACGAGCGTACGAGGCTTAGTTTGTTCATTTTGAAGTTTTTGAGTCGGGGGTTTATATTTAATTACCCGACTGCCGAAGGAGGGTAATGTGTTTATCAGTCTATGTATGTATGTATGTTTGTTCCTATGTGGCGTTCCAGAGACCAAACGCATTGTCCGATTTTCATGATTCTTACGTCAATCGATTCGTCTTAACCTTGCGAGTGTCATGAGCTACATTAAAATTGGAAAACAGAAAAATGGCAAAATGGATTTTGGGCGCCATATTGTGAAGGCCCAATAATTTTTTTCATCCGAACCCATCGTGTGGGGTATCTAAATAAACGGTTTTAAGGAGTGATTTTTAAAATATATAACAGTTATTTGTTTAAATGTACCTAATTCGAAAAAAATAATAACTAAAAAGTAATAAAAATTAAAGTTAATTAAAAAAAACAAAAACCCGACTGCTTCAGAAGCGAACTAAAAAGACATAAACAAGAAGAAAGTGAACTAAGTGACTTTGTCGAGAGTTTTGTTAGTTTTGAGTTTACTTAGCTTTAGCTATGTTTAAGGATAATCGGTTCAGCGGTTCAAAGTTATACGCAATTTAATTATTTTAATTGGGGTTTTTTTCACAAGATATCGTATCATAATTATTGTTGTTTAAAATTATGAATTAAAATAAAAAAAAACAAAAATCCCGACTGCTTAAGAAGCGAACTAAAACAGTCGGAGGATACATATTCGCGAGCTGGCTAACCAAAACCAGAAATATCCTCCGACTGCACAGCATGATTTTCTTCCTGTTTATGTCTTTTTAGTTCGCTTCTGAAGCAGTCGGGATCACATCTCTGTTTATTGTTTACATCATTTCATAACTTGCAATCACGTCGGTACGCTCTAAAGGGGTACGTACGAAGATGTGAAAAGTTTTCCCTGGTACACTCTTATTGCACCGGTTGTGTTAAAGTTTCATGTTATTCGGAACTTCCGAACTTTGTCGAGAGTGTAACACTCTCGACAAAGTCACTTTTCAAACAGAAACACAGACACCCCTCTTTTCCGTTTTTTGCCGTCGGGAGTTAAAAATAAGTAATTTGTATCGATGTATTTGTATGTCTGTCTGTGGCATCATCGCTCCTAAATGAACAAACCGTTTTTTTATATATCACTTTGCCGACAGTGGTTTTAGCTACGTTCGATGACAAACGATTCAGCCGTTCAAAAGTTATGCGCATTTTACTTATAAATTTAGTTTGGCGCCGCTCAAAATGTTTTATTTGCTTTAATGTGGAGCTTTGCTAGATTAAAAGGTATTTTTTTTTCTTATCATTTAGCTTTTTCCTAATTTATTAGTAAAAAAAAAAAATTCGCTTTTCAGTTTCCTATCTTGGCCTCGATGATAGTTATACCCCAGCTAGATCTAAAAAGTTCTCATAAAGATGAATTTAATGAGTCCTTGGAAATAACTTCAATCAACTTCAGATCTCTTTTATGTTGTAGTATCATCAGAAAATCAGAGAAAAAAATGTTTGCTTAATTTCAACAGAATAGGTTCACATTTGAAAATTCAGTAGGAAAATAATTATCAATAAATTCAATTTTTTTTTTCTTTATACAGTATGACAGCTTTATTATATTTTGATCTGTGAGCTCGAATGACAAGCTAAGGCGTAATTTCGTTGTACGTGCGTGCGTGTAATTGTGTATTTGTACGGCAAGGCGTAGTTTGAACCGGCTTCACCTTGTTGTTTGCAACGTCCCATCTTGACTTTTCATTTGATCTGAGATTATTACGCACTCGGCCAATTTCTTTTTTCGTCTGTTAAAGAACCCGCCACACCATCCCCAACCACTGCAACTCCTGAAAGGTCTGTATCAACGTAATTATGATCGTCTAAATAGACTTTTATAACGAAAGCACTGCAGTTGCTGCAGCGAATGGAGTTGGTGAATACATATGCTGCTTAATGGTATCTAAAATTGACCTTAAAATATGAGAAACTGTGTCGATGTGCAAAAATTCGACGCAGAGAGGATCGAATCTTTCTTTCACATATCGCTTTGGAATCAGTGTAGGGCACTAAGGTGGAGTTGGTGCCGAAAATCTACGAAATGTTTTGTTTGATCTGACGGTTTTTGTTCTGTGGACTTGAGTAGGTATAATAGGCACTTACTTGTTCACTAGTGATAGTTTAAGAAGTTTTTATAAGTTTGATTTAAGTAGCAGGTGACGTGATTTTGTGTATGTATGTATATTAAGAAAGGCCAACATAAACAGCAAATATTAAACATAAAGACCTTTATTAACCAAAACATAAATAGTAACAAATATTTTGACTAGAGATTGTGATCATCATCACCAGCCGCTGGCGTACCCACCGCCGTATGACGAGGAAGCGGCGGCGGAGTACAGCGAGCCCAGCGATGAGGAAGAGTACGAGCTCGCCACCGGCACCAGCTTCTTCTCGATGATGACCTTTGGCTCGCTGATGACCTTGCGCACGTTCACCACCTGCGGCACGGTGACCTCGCGCTGCACGTTCACCACCTTCTTCACCAAGATGACGCGAGTCGCGGGAGCAGAGTAGCTGACGGCTGGTGCCGAGTAGGAAATGGCGGGTGCTGAGTAGGACACGGAGGACGCTGCATACCTGCTAGCGGACGCTGAGTAGGAAATGGCAGGGGCTGAATAGGACACTGCGGGGGCCGAGTAGCTGCTTATGGCTGGTGCTGAATAGCTGATGGCGGGTGCTGAGTATGAGTAGCTGATGGCTGGCGCTGCTGAGTAGCTGGTAATGGGTGCCGAGTAGGAGACAGCAGGGGTGGAGTAGCTGATGGCTGGTGCAGAGTAACTGACTGCCGGTGCGGAGTAGCTAACAGCCGGGGCCACATAGCTGTAAGAGCTGCTGGGCGCTGCGTGTAGGCCGTGCAAGAAGCCGCGCTTCTCGCGAACGTTGCCGGCACTGACTGCGTACGCCAGCGCGCACACGAGCACCTGGAACATGAACTGCACTGTCACACTCGCTTGCACACTCGCATTATACTGCACTGTGTCATACACTGTCTGTTCACTCCACTTCGTCAACTACTCACCAAAGTCTTCATGTAGCTGGTCATATTGCTGCTGGATCACTGAGGTGATGACTGATGCCAGCTGTCTCCTCCACGCACGTTATATACGCACGATGTGACATCGCCGTGTCCTTCTTCTGCCCTACGATAGATGTGCGAACTGGAGCAATATTACAATATTCATCAACTTTAAAATTGATGCATTAGTTATAACTTAATGAATTATTGTGGCAAACTGGCAAATCATGCGTTACAAAATACATGCTAATGTAGTGTAATAGATCGCCGCTCTGTCTAGTATCTTCGGTGCAACACAACACTCATATATTACATAATTTATGTACATACTTGTATGGTAAGTTAAGATAAAACTGATCATAATCACATTTTTTTTTATTAAGTATCTCTCAACTTACGGAATTGTGTAAGTTTAATCAAAATCGGTTCACTAGTTTTCAAGATATAGAACATGGCATTCAAACAAAATCCTTAGCGACAAATAGCACGAAAGTGTAAATTGAGTTATTATTGGTGTTTTGTCAATCCTTTAGGTATCTTACTGTATAATCTGTTCACTTTTTAGTGACGATCTACTAAAACTAAGAAATAAAAACATTACCAAAAAAAAATTGTTCGTTTTTCGTCATCGTCTTCTGAAAAGAATATTATTTTGCACTTTTAGTGTTTTGTTTTGAAGTCGGTTATTTTTTTTTCTTAAACAGTTTTTTTGTTGTTAATGATAAGGGTTGTAATATGACAGTGATGATAGTTACCCCAAGCGGAAACGTAGGTACATCGTCTCGGTGGCAATGAAAGAATGAGCTGATGCAAGAGCTGTTACACAAAAACCGACCAAGTGCGAATCGGACTCGCACACGAAGGGTCCGTACCATCATCGCAAAAAAACGACAAAACAATCACTGGCTATCACGGTTCATGAGATACAGCCTGGTGACAAACAGTCAGGAAGACGGATCGTGGAGTCTTAGTAATAGGTTCCTGTTTTTACCCTTTGGGTACGGAACCCTAAAAAAGAAACGTTTTTATCATTATCCTTCTCTATAGTCTTCCTCGTGGCTTTACAAATACACAACCTTTATGAGTTAATATTATACAACACAACGTTTATAATATCACGTTTGCAAGCCTCAAAGGGTTCCTTCCATCCTTTCTAACATATACACTATATGACATAGACATTCACCAGGTAGTTTACTGTCCAGGCCGACATCAAATGGGTGTCAAACTTGTAGAATCTCGGAACGCGTGTGTTTAGACGGCTCACAAGTTCACAACACAAACGTTGATCATATCTTTGGATATTACAACTTATCAAACTGGTTAATAAACATGTTATTCCTAACTATACTAACTAACTCTACAATAGCCTAGGATGGCCATGTCTTTTATTATCCAATAGGTGTATCTTTAGGTATGGTATGTAGGTACTAATATACTATCAAATGAGGCGGCAAATGTATGCAGATGCGATTTTCGTAACACATAATTTAGAAAATCAATCGGAGATAATCTATGAATAATTATGAATATTGTAATATCAATCTAGTTCCGACGCATGTGCCGTAGGGCAGGACGCAGCCAAGGTCACGGTGACACATCGTGCGTATATAACGTGCGTGGAGGAGACAGCAGGCATCAGTCATCACCTCAGTGATCCAGCAGCAACATGACCAGCTACATAAAGACTTTGGTGAGTAGGTGACGAGGACGAGTGTGCAGACAGTGTGTGACACAGTGCAGTAGCATGAGTGTGCAGACGAGTGTGACAGTGCAGTTAATGTTCCAGGTGCTCGTGTGCGCGCTGGTGTGCGCAGTCAGCGCCGGCAACGTCCGCGAGAAGCGCGGTTTCCTGCACGGCCTACACGCAGCGCCCAGCAGCTCCTACAGCTATGTGGCCCCGGCTGTGAGCTACTCCGCGCCGGCAGTCAGCTACTCCTCGCCGGCTATCAGCTACTCCGCCCCTGCTGTGTCCTACTCGGCACCCATCACCAGCTACTCAGTAGCGCCAGCCATCAGCTACTCAGCACCAGCCATTAGCAGCTATTCGGCACCAGCCATTAGCAGCTATTCGGCACCAGCCATTAGCAGCTATTCGGCACCGGCCATTCGCAGCTACTCGGCCCCCGCAGTGTCCTATTCAGCACCCGCCATTTCCTACTCGGCACCAGCCGTCAGCTACTCGGCTCCTGCGACTCGCGTCATCTTGGTGAAGAAGGTGGTGAATGTGCAGCGCGAGGTCTCCGTGCCGCAGGTGGTGAACGTGCGCAAGGTCATCAGCGAGCCCAAGGTCATAATCGAGAAGAAGCTGGTGCCGGTGGCGAGTTCGTACTCCTCCTCCTCGCTGGGCTCGCTGTACTCTACCGCCGCCTCCTCGTCATACGGCGCTGGGTACGCCAGCGGCTGGTGATGATGATCACACTCTCTAGTCAAAATATTTATTAACAGTTTTAATTGAATAAACATTTTTATTTTTTCATGTTTGGATTTAATTTAAAAAATATTAATTTATTTAATGTACTTTGTCATAAGCTGATGCCTTTGATGGTTCTGTGTACGTAGATGCATGGTCATGCAGATGATTGACAGGTCAGTTTTTATGGTGATTATATTATTCTTATTTACTTTATTTGCTATTGAATTGAAGCCAAAGCAGAGACGCAGACCGTAGATACAAGCCAGCAAACCCATTTTTGATGAAGAGGTCCTTCACAGTTTTAGACCAGACGGTGGCGTAATCCATAGCTCTAAGTGTATGATGGTAGACAAAGTATTGACCAATTATTTACATTATTCGGCATACAGCTAAATAAATTATTACTTCTAAGTAAGCGTGTTCCGTCTTCAACATTATAACCGCGTACCATCAGGTGAAACAGTGGTAGAACAAAGCCTATCAATAGAAAAAAAACCATATCTACCATAATATGTACCGGAACTTTAATTATTCTCTTGAGTGCTAATTAGCAGTGACAATAGAAAAACAATTGTCTTGGGAACTAAAGTTCCCAAAAGGCACTTAAGGGGTTATATACCTTAAATTTATTAAACCTTCAAATAGCTATTTAAATTAATTGAAGTGCTGAAAAGAAATCCACTTTAAAACATTGCAAACTGCCTACTTAGCACATGGCGCGCCTATACCGCGCAGGGGTACGTCGGGCTAGGTCAAGATCGTGAACTCCAACTTAGTTTTAGTAGATCGTCACTAAAAAGTGAACAGATTATACAGTAAGATACCTAAAGGATTGACAAAACACCAATAATAACTCAATTTACACTTTCGTGCTATTTGTCGCTAAGGATTTTGTTTGAATGCCATGTTCTATATCTTGAAAACTAGTGAACCGATTTTGATTAAACTTACACAATTCCGTAAGTTGAGAGATACTTAATAAAAAAAAATGTGATTATGATCAGTTTTATCTTAACTTACCATACAAGTATGTACATAAATTATGTAATATATGAGTGTTGTGTTGCACCGAAGATACTAGACAGAGCGGCGATCTATTACACTACATTAGCATGTATTTTGTAACGCATGATTTGCCAGTTTGCCACAATAATTCATTAAGTTATAACTAATGCATCAATTTTAAAGTTGATGAATATTGTAATATTGCTCCAGTTCGCACATCTATCGTAGGGCAGAAGAAGGACACGGCGATGTCACATCGTGCGTATATAACGTGCGTGGAGGAGACAGCAGGCATCAGTCATCACCTCAGTGATCCAGCAGCAACATGACCAGCTACATAAAGACTTTGGTGAGTAGGTGACGAGGACGAGTGTGCAGACAGTGTGTGACACAGTGCAGTAGCATGAGTGTGCAGACGAGTGTGACAGTGCAGTTAATGTTCCAGGTGCTCGTGTGCGCGCTGGTGTGCGCAGTCAGCGCCGGCAACGTCCGCGAGAAGCGCGGTTTCCTGCACGGCCTACACGCAGCGCCCAGCAGCTCCTACAGCTATGTGGCCCCGGCTGTGAGCTACTCCGCGCCGGCAGTCAGCTACTCCTCGCCGGCTATCAGCTACTCCGCCCCTGCTGTGTCCTACTCGGCACCCATCACCAGCTACTCAGTAGCGCCAGCCATCAGCTACTCAGCACCAGCCATTAGCAGCTATTCGGCACCAGCCATTAGCAGCTATTCGGCACCAGCCATTAGCAGCTATTCGGCACCGGCCATTCGCAGCTACTCGGCCCCCGCAGTGTCCTATTCAGCACCCGCCATTTCCTACTCGGCACCAGCCGTCAGCTACTCGGCTCCTGCGACTCGCGTCATCTTGGTGAAGAAGGTGGTGAATGTGCAGCGCGAGGTCTCCGTGCCGCAGGTGGTGAACGTGCGCAAGGTCATCAGCGAGCCCAAGGTCATAATCGAGAAGAAGCTGGTGCCGGTGGCGAGTTCGTACTCCTCCTCCTCGCTGGGCTCGCTGTACTCTACCGCCGCCTCCTCGTCATACGGCGCTGGGTACGCCAGCGGCTGGTGATGATGATCACACTCTCTAGTCAAAATATTTATTAACAGTTTTAATTGAATAAACATTTTTATTTTTTCATGTTTGGATTTAATTTAAAAAATATTAATTTATTTAATGTACTTTGTCATAAGCTGATGCCTTTGATGGTTCTGTGTACGTAGATGCATGGTCATGCAGATGATTGACAGGTCAGTTTTTATGGTGATTATATTATTCTTATTTACTTTATTTGCTATTGAATTGAAGCCAAAGCAGAGACGCAGACCGTAGATACAAGCCAGCAAACCCATTTTTGATGAAGAGGTCCTTCACAGTTTTAGACCAGACGGTGGCGTAATCCATAGCTCTAAGTGTATGATGGTAGACAAAGTATTGACCAATTATTTACATTATTCGGCATACAGCTAAATAAATTATTACTTCTAAGTAAGCGTGTTCCGTCTTCAACATTATAACCGCGTACCATCAGGTGAAACAGTGGTAGAACAAAGCCTATCAATAGAAAAAAAACCATATCTACCATAATATGTACCGGAACTTTAATTATTCTCTTGAGTGCTAATTAGCAGTGACAATAGAAAAACAATTGTCTTGGGAACTAAAGTTCCCAAAAGGCACTTAAGGGGTTATATACCTTAAATTTATTAAACCTTCAAATAGCTATTTAAATTAATTGAAGTGCTGAAAAGAAATCCACTTTAAAACATTGCAAACTGCCTACTTAGCACATGGCGCGCCTATACCGCGCAGGGGTACGTCGGGCTAGGTCAAGATCGTGAACTCCAACTTGTGCGCAAAGCCGCGGGACTGCGGTCACTCAACCACCGCACTGCTGCGACATTGTGAGAGGTCGATTGATACGCGGGCGCATGGGGAGCTACATATTTAGTTTAGGTATGCAGAACAGGGTAAAAGTCGCGCAACATCCATTGCAAAGGGAGGATCCTCCAACCCGATGGGTGTTGTCGGACTATTGTGTAAGTTCAAATCGCGAATTTATGAAATTACAGCTCTGCCCTGCAATGCGGAACTTCCGCAAGAAATCGTACCTCCCCAACCGCATCCACCTCCGTCGGTCTTTAGCGGAACTATAATGTGCTTCTTTGAAACTGTGTGCGTCTTAGTATATTTGAAACTTCGAACCCAGTGATATCTAAAATATATGCTCGGAGCTTCAAATTGTTAGTCGCATGTCACTGTCACCGCTAGGTCCAACTGTTGAGTGGAGTTAGTTTATTTATGAACCATTAAGAAATCGCCATAAAAACTAAAAATAATAGATACAATCCTAAAATTCGAGAAAAAACAAATAAAAATAAATCTATAATTTATTCACTTTCAGACAAGGACAACACACATTCTAAACCTTTAGTTCTAGAAATATAAATGCACAAGAGTGCCTTATTTAGCGTAGGTGAGCACTAACGAATGGTTTTTATGAATGGAATTAAATAGGGGATGAAAGTTGGTTGGTATAGAATTTAGTGTTTTGGTTTTTAAGTCGGTTTACTTTTTTCTTATACTGTTTTTTTTGTTGTTAATGATAAGGGTTGTAATGAGACAGTGATGATAGTTACCACAAGCGGAGACGTAGGTACATCGTCTCGGTGGCAATGAAAGAACAAATCAAGAGCTGTCACACAAAAACCGGCCAAGTGCGAGAAGGACTCGCGCACGTAGGGTTCCGGACCATTATCCCAAAAAACGGCAAAAAAAAAACACGTTTGTTGTATGGGAGCCCCACTTAAACATTAATTTTATTCTGATTTTAGTATTTGTTGTTATAGCGGCAACAGAACAACATCATCTGTAAAAATTTCGACTGTCTAGCTATCACGGTTCATGAGATACAGCCTGGTGACTGACGGATAGACAGACAGACAGATGGATCGTGGAGTCTTAGTAATAGGGTCCCGTTTTTACCCTTTGGGTACGAAACGCTAAAAAAAAACGTTTGAACATTATCCTTGATCTGCCCTATAGTCAACCATACAACCTTTATGCTTTAAATAATGACAATACCACGTTTTAATAGATAATATCAAATTTGCAATCCTCGAAGGGTTTCGCAGAGGTCCTTCCATTCGTTCTAACATATACACTATATGACATAGACATTTCACCAGAGGTTATTGTCCAGGCTGACGTCAAATGGGTGTCAAACTTGTAGAATCTCGGTACGCGTGTGTTTAGACGGCTCACAATTGCTCATATACTTCCTTCCTCCGGAAACAAAACGTTGTTCGGTTCCCGGAGGGGGCGCAACACTGTCTCTGCCTTGTTAGGATTTCCAGATTATATTAATGATTGCTTAGATTCTGGTAAACAAATTATAGCACTATTCATTGACTATAAAAAAGAGTTCGATGCTTTAGACCATGTATTCCGCATTCGTCCATTGCCTGTAATAAGATCATTACAGGCAATGGACGAATGCGGCATACGCGGTGCCACAAATAATTGAACATTACTATACTAATAGAAAAATAAGCACAATTATCACCCGTGTGGCTGGGAAATAGGTGGATGTCGATTTTGGTGTTCTTACTGGATCGTTGCACTGACCTGTAGGATATATAATACATGTAAACAGTGTGTCAAATGTCGTAAGTAAATGTGAGGTGTTTATGTACGCTGACGATGTGTGTCTTGTTTATGTTTTCAAAGATATAGCTGAGGTACAAAACTAAATGTATGCATATACACTCGCCATATAATCGAAATGCTAAATCTGTAAATAATGAATACCTCACAGTGATAGGACATACATGTGAATGTTTGCATATAAAAAAAAGTAACCGTAACTGTGCAAAATTGGATTACGTACATAAATTTCAATATTAAGGTCTAACAATAGATAAGAACTTTGATTGGAGATTACATACTAAGTAAGTTTTACCACTTAAAAAATGTATCGATCAAACATACGTTAAGAATGGTGTATTTTGCACTTGTCGAATCGCTAATAAGCTATGGACTCCTTGTGTACGGGCGAACCTTTATTACATATTTAAGATATATTAAAGACATACAAATAAAACTGATAAAAATACCCTTAGATAAAAATCTTGAATATTTGGTAGGTCTGGAATATTCCCCCCCGGTGGGTTCCCGCATTGTCGAGGCGGGGGGCTCAGTAACCATGGCTTGGTCACCCATGGTGAAGCGAAGAGGAACGCTAGGAGGGGCCGCTCGTCAGGGCTACTGCCGATTAAGCCGACGACATACCGGCCAACTAGTAGGTTGCGGTGCCACTTGGTAACAGGCGACATCGCAACTGAGGTGGGCCGCGATGTCTTATGGAGCGTCCCAGTTCCCAAACGATATCGCGGCTGAGGGTTGCAGGCCGCGGCGGAAGAGGAGTGCCGGTATTGCGGTGCACCGCTCTCCCTACCTTCCGCGGCCTAGACGGGGTCGCCACCGTCCGATGGCGGACGCGGTGGGGGCGCAGGGGAAGAGGAGAGTCGGTATACCGTTAGCCGCTCTCCCTATCCCCTGCGGCCGCAAAATGGTAGGTGGCGGGGCCATTGACTTTGACCCGTCACAGGGGCATCAAGGGTGCCATACACGGGGTCATCTGGCACCCATGTGCTGATTTGGTCCCTGGGGTGGTCACGGCGTACAGTGTGTTCTGATGCGCCGGTGATAGGGGGGTCCTCCCCCGAGGACGGTCCGGTGACGGACAGCCGCGGCGGGTTCGCGGTGAGTGCTAACGCGTGCCCTTGTTCCCGCCATAAGCGGCACAGGAGGACACCGTGGAGTTTTAGTGGGTAGGAGTCCCACATAACTGCACCATCTCCCCGTGGTAGTGCAGTATGCATGAGCATTTCTCCAAAAAAAAAGGTCTGAAATGTCAGCATCCTCGTAATGATGATTGTAAAGTTAATGTTAAAAACAAGTATAACACACGTAGGGCTAGAGAGAATAAACTGGTTCAATCACAGATAACAAATTATTATGGTAAGAGAACATCTAAGTATTTGGTAGATACCTAATGTGTTTAACAAAATAGATTTGTTAAGAGAAAATGTAAAAATGTGTATAGGAGCAATTAAGACAAAATTAAAAAATACAGGATAGCAAACAGAACTAAATATGTACGTAAGATTAAACCATAACAGTATAATATATAAGTAGTAGATTTGTAAGTATGGTGGTGCATCGTGATGTAAAAGAGCGCCTCTCGCCATCAAACGTAAAGATTTGGCGAGTTTAGAATTAAGTAACACCTCTGTATTAAAGTTAATTGAATAAATAAATAAAAATCTGTGGATATTACTACTTATCAAACTGGATAATGAACATGTTATTCTTAATCTAACTAGTCTCGCGTGTCTCAGTAACTCTACAGATCACCAATAACAATAAAAATCTGGCTGAACACAATAGCCTAGGATGGCCATGTCTTTTATTATCCATTAGGTGTCTCTCTAGGTATGGTATGTATCTACTAAAATACTACCAAATGAGGCGGAAAATGTATGCAGATGCGATTTTCGTAACACTTAATTTAGCAAATCAATCTGCGATAATCTATGAATAATTATGAATATTGTTATATCAAACTAGTTCCGACGCATATGTCGTAGGGTAGGACGCAGTCAGGGTCACGGTGACACATCGTGCGTATATAACGTGCGTGGAGGAGACAGCAGGCATCAGTTATCACCTCAGTGATCCAGCAGCAACATGACCAGCTACATGAAGACTTTGGTGAGTAGGTGACGAGAACGAGTGTGCAGTGTGTGACACAGTGCAGTAGCATGAATGTGCAGGCGAGTTTGACAGTGCAGTTCATGTTCCAGGTGCTCGTGTGCGCGCTGGTGTGCGCAGTCAGCGCCGGCAACGTCCGCGAGAAGCGCGGCTTCCTGCACGGCCTACACGCAGCGCCCAGCAGCTCCTACAGCTATGTGGCCCCGGCTGTGCGCTACTCCGCGCCGGCAGTCAGCTACTCCACACCGGCCATCAGCTACTCCGCCCCTGCTGTGTCCTACTCGGCGCCCATCACCAGCTACTCAGTAGCGCCAGCCATCAGCTACTCAGCACCAGCCATTCGCAGCTACTCGGCCCCCGCAGTTTCCTATTCAGCACCCACCATTTCCTACTCGGCACCAGCCGTCAGCTACTCGGCTCCTGCGACTCGCGTCATCTTGGTAAAGAAGGTGGTGAATGTGCAGCGCGAGGTCTCCGTGCCGCAGGTGGTGAACGTGCGCAAGGTCATCAGCGAGCCCAAGGTCATCATCGAGAAGAAGCTGGTGCCGGTGGCGAGCTCGTACTCCTCCTCTTCGCTGGGCTCGCTGTACTCCACCGCCGCCTCCTCGTCATACGGCGCTGGGTACGCCAGCGGCTGGTGATGATGATCACACTCTCTAGTCAAAATATTTATTAACAGTTTTAGTTGAATAAACATTTTTATTTTTTAATTTTTGGATTTTAATTAAAATATACTATTTTGTTAATGTACTCTGCGATGAGTCATGACTCATGAACTGGTGCCTCTGATAGTTCTGTGTACGTGGTCATGCAGATGATTGACAGGTCAGTTTTTTATGGTGATTATATTCTTAGTTACTTTATTTGCTATTGAATCGAAGCCAAAGCAGAGACACAGACCGTCGATACAATTAAGCCAGCAAACCCATTTCAATTTTAGACCAGACGGTGGCGTGACCCATAGCACTAAGTGTATGATGGTAGACATAGTATTGACCAATTATTTACATTATTCAAGGATTTCTTAAGTTCAATTTTATTGCAATATTAATTTATGTAGGTTGTCTAACCTACATAAATTAATCGAAAGGACACGCCTAAAACCTGAAACTGTTGCAAAATAGAATTGTATGAAAAAGCTTGCAGTGACACAATCATCATCTGCCTAGCCTTTTTCCCAACTATATTGGGGTCGGCTTCCAGTCTTACCGGATTCAGCTAAGTACCAGTGTTTTACATGGAGCGACGGCCTATCTGATTATCTATTCTATCCTATCGCAGTGACACAATATATGCCATAATTCGACTAATCGATCCCGAAAGCTGGACAGTGAACAATAAGTTATGGCCCATCTGATTCGCCGTGAGTGTAGCTCTAGTATGTTGACAGAGCTGTTACATCGGTATAGCAATGATGTCCAACCCATATTCACTGAACATTTTGGGAATAGCTGCTTCATTGGGCATACAGCTAAAGAATTATTACTTCTAAGTAAGTGTGTTCAGTCTTCGACAATACAACCGCGTACCATCAGGTGAAACAGAGGTAAAACGCAACCCTATCTATTGAAAATAAACCGTATCTACCATGATATGTACCGGAACTTCAATTATTCTCTTGAGTGCTAATTAGCAGTGACAATAGAAAAACAATTGTCTTGGGAACCAAAGTTCCAAAAAGGCACTTTAGGGATTATAACTTAAATTTATTAATACCTTCAATTAGCTATTTAAATTAATTGAAGAACTGAAAATAAATCCACGTTAAAACATTGCAAACTGCCTACTTAGCACATGGCGCGGCCATACCGCGCAGGCGCACGGCGGGCTAGGTCAAGCGCGTGAACTTCAACTCGTGCGCAAAGCTGCGGGACTGCGGCCACACAACCACCGCACTGCTGCGACATTGTGAGAGGTCGAACGATGCGCGGGCGTGTGGGAGGCTTACTATACATATTTAGAGGTATGCAGAACAGGGTAAAAGTCGCGCACCCCCATTGCAAAGGGAGGATCCTCCAACCAGATGAATGTTGTCGGACTATTGTGTAAGCTCAAATCGCGAATATATGAAACTACAGCTCTGCCCTGCAATGCAGAACTTCCGTAAGAAATCGTACCTCCCCAACCGCATCCACCTCCGTCGGTCTTTAGCGGAGCTATAATGTGCTTCTTTGAAACTGTGTGCTTAGCTCAGCTGAAACTTCAAACTCAGTGATATCTGAAAATATATGCTCAGAGCTTCAAGTAGGTCCATATATATGCTCACCACTAGGTCCCACTGTTGAGCGTGGAGTTAGTTTATTTATGAACCATTAAATGAGTAATAAATGAGTAAGAAATTACCATAAAAACCAATCATATATACATATAATAAATCTGTAGAAAATTAATTTTTGTACAGCGATAATATTTCCAAAAAAATAGCCAGGGTGTTAAAGGATAACCAACAGAACCTATTGCCGGCATTTTTGGAATTTTTGTCTGTTTATTTGTGCACGCATCACGTGAAATGCACGAAACCAATGTAAATAACTTTTATACATAAAAATTGTGCGTAATTTGAAAAATTACTTAGTTTTTGTTTCATCGCAATCGGTTCACTCTATCAAAAGTTAGATGAATTTAAAGTGTTCATGAAGTAAAATGATCACAACATACACAGTTCAGATACTCGGACAGTTGAACTCGATATTCGATAGATGGCGTTGTGAATTTGAAGTCATTTTCTGAATGGCGATGTAAAAATTCTCGGCGAAAGATTGATGACTATAGAAAAAAAATTGATAGGTAGGTAAATAGGGTAGGCAGGAAGATAAGTAGGGTAGGGTTGGCAGAAAGATGACGGGAGCGAAGCCGCGGGCACAGCTAGTCAGCAATAAAGACTGAATTATAATAAAAGAAATCGTCTAGAAGGTGACAAACGTTGTTGATGAGAGCTATACCTAGAAATAAGGGTTATGCTTATCTTTCTCAGAATCAAACCTATTGAGAAATAGACCAGTTAATCAAGACATTATTTTAACTTAGGTCTGAGATTGTGATCGAAATTATAGATACAATCCTAAAATTCGAGATAAACAAACAAAATCCAATCTATAATTTATTCACTGTCTGACAAGGACAACACACATTCTACTAAAGGTTTATTAGTTTCAGAAATATAAATGCACAAGAGTGCTTAATTTAGCGGGGGTGAGCACTAACGAATGGTTTTTAAGAATGGAATCAAATAGGGGATGAAAGTAGGTCGGTATAGAATTTAATAATTAAAAAAAAGCCACAAAAAGTCTCATCGTGGTTAAATGTCGAGTCGCGCTTATCTGCAGGAACCGTACTTTTATTTAGAAGTAGGATGGCTGCCTTGTATAGTCGTATCTACTCTGAAGACGGTATCGTATTACCTGGGGGGTGACCATAAGCTCTTAGAGTAAGGTTATTTTGAGCGTGTAAGGGACAGATGAAAAGAAATTCACGTTAAAACATTGCTTTCCATAGGTGAAAGAATTTTTTAAATCGGTCCAGTAGTTTCGGAGCCTATTCGGTACAAACAAACAAATCGTTCCTCTTTATAATATTATATATATATATATAGTATAGATTAATACAGATTTGCATAGAATCTATTTCCCAGAAGATAAGGATTTAACTGTCTTGGAGGTAATCGTCTTTTAAAAAACGGGCCAAGTGCGAGTCGGACTCGCGCACGAAGGGTTCTGTACCATTACCACAAAAACGGAAAAAAAAAATACGTTTTTTGTATGGGACTTAAATATTAATTTTATTCTATTTTTTACATTTTTTTTTCTATTTTTATGCAACAGAAATACATCATCTGTGAATATTTCAACTGTCTAGCTATCACGGTTCTTAAGAATTTCATGTTCACGCCTGGTGACAAACGGACAGACAGACGGACCGCGGATTCTTAGTAATACCTAGAACCCTAAAAAACAACTACAATCATTAAACTAATTCAGCAATTCCCCATAAAAAAATCCCATAACAATTTCGTTAAATGCTACTACTTACTACACTTGCATTACTTATACAGTATTATCATCATCATCTGCCGAGCCTTTTCCGAACTATATTGGGGTCGGCTTCCAGTCTTACCGGATTCAGCTGAGTACCAGTGTTTTACATGGAGCGACTGCCTATCTGACCTCCACAACCCAGTAACTGGGTAACACGGTACCCCATGACAAGACTGGTGTCAGATCTCAAGCTTCTGACTACCCGTAACGACTGTCAAAGATCTTCAAATGACAGCCGGGACCAACGGCTTAACGTGCTTTCCGAGGCACGAAGGAAACTCGGTATGTTGAAATGGTCACCCATCCACGGACCGACCTCGTCAAGCATTGCTTAACCTTGATGATCGACCCGTGCGGCTGTTATTATTTAGCCACGAGATACTTTACTATAATTTAAACTTTACCTAAATGACTAACAAATGTATTTTTCTACACTTTTGATATACATCGAAATGCCATTATGAAGACCAATAATATTAATTTCAGATAAAATAAATTGCAGCCGTATAACCTGTTACCTGAAAAATTAAATGAAACACTGCCCTCGATTCCATTATCTTACACCGTAGTTAACTGAAAATTACAAAGTCAGTCAGAACTAACTCGCCGTTAAGGTCTGATTGAGATTATAACAAGTTAGTTATTCTGAAGGCCACTATGCTAAATTCTTGAATTTTTGATGTGCTGTTATCTGATACATCTCGGCTTACAGATAAGATCTACAGAATTAGCATGCGAACCTCTCGCCACAGTTTTAACAGACACATATCAAGGTCCAGTTTAGATGACCCTTTCGCATTTGTGTGCGAACTGTGGTACATACTTAACTACGATACCGTGTGAATGTTTACATTGGAAGAAACAAAAATGCAATATTTATGTACGCTATGCTTCAAGTCTAGGTCGACTGATGAGTATCTCAGCCAATTTATATGCGAAACTTAGAGTCCTAACCTCTTACTAATAAACGCGGAATAAAGTTATACCAAGTATAAACCTATGAAAATGTATGGTTATTCCTTTGTTAAACCTGGTATAACTTTATTCCGTGTTTATTAGTAAGAGGGATATAGTTTAGAGAGAAAAAGATGATGTTTACGAAAAGCAATCTCTTTCTTAGACGTGTGACTGTAACAAGTTGTACGTCTATTTGAAAGCATTGTGACAATTCAAAGAACGCAATCCAACGAACTAAGTAAACAATTCTATGATCAAAATAAAAATACCAATACGGATAATATTTAAATCGAAACAAATTAACATTGGACATTCGGAATTCGGAAACGGCTCACCTCCTTCCGCGTATAAATTTTCAGGATGCCGCAAAATTCGCTTCGAATTAATTATAAAGTATTTCACAATTGAATACAAAAGTAGTCGGCGGAACATTTCAAGCGATGCAATAGAGTGGTCTCACACACGAGTTGCAATAGAACCTGTAAGCCTGCTCGCCTGCTCCTATTGATCAACCGGCGGCGATGCATCCGCCGCGACGCGAGTGTTACAAATAAACAAATACTAACACTTGCGCACTAATTGAGACTAGTCTAGATTAGCAAATCGGTTTAATTGTATAATTACTACACTGTAGTCGCGACAGCGATGCAGATAATTGATATTCTGATAATTAATCAGCTTACATTATGTTGTTGCAGCGCTAGAGATTGTTTTAATTAAAAAACAAATTATGAAATAAATCAAACGAATTTATTGATGCCCAATATTGAGGATGATATAACGTTGGATCGGTTTCGGAATGAATAAAGCACAAGTTATCAGTTGACAATTGGTTTTAATTGTTAAAGTTGAACTTGAACCCAACTACGTACAAAATAAAATAAAATATAGGTAGGGTTGTTGGTAGCAGTTGGCTGGTCTGATATTGGATTAAAAAGAAAAAGTATAAAGTTACACTGATGATGAAATCAAAAGTCACACGAGAGCAGGTAGGTCGGGCTAATTATATTGGTTAAAGCTATGGTAAGTAAAAAAAAACAAAACGGGATGCCTGTCACTCGGTGAGGGTACAAGTCAGCCAGTCAACTCCATACCACCACTGCCATAGGCAGACAGCCCCAGCCAGACGCCTCCTGAAGTTAACAAAACAAAACAACTTAGAAAACAAGCTTTAGTCTATGGTACAACCGGGCCGAAACGGGTTTACTGCTTGATGTCGACCCCGAAGTCGTCAGATCGAAGTGTCTCCCGGGAGGTTCTCTAAAATATTAAATAACTGCAGAGACAAAATGCATGACCAAACCTGAATGCATTTTGCTGCATTGTGGAAATAATAATCTATACTATATATATAATATTATAAAGAGGAAAGATGTTTTGTTTGTTTGTACCGAATAGGCTCCGAAACTACTGGACCGATTTGAAAAATTCTCTCACCAATAGAAAGCTACATTATTCCTGAGTGACATAGGCTATTTCTTAATCCGGAAAATGGGTCCTGTGGGGTCCACGGAAGCGAAGCCGCGGGCAACAGCTAGTAAATAATAATAAAACATTTCTTTATTTATCTCGATACCTTTTGATTTTGATGCTTGTACACAATTATTTTAATAAGCTTGTATATACTTTTATTTTAGCGTATATCTAAAACCTTAGGCTGAAAATGATCTGTAAACTAGGAATATGTTCCAAAAGCTAACTATTGGACCTACTGTAATCACCTCTTTTGTGTAAACAATATCACTGACTAGTAGTAAGTGGCATAACATAAAGCGTCTTACAGAGATCTTCGTCCATACCAGATGTTATGAAGTAAGCTTTACTTGCTCCGTGATCATGACTCATAAGTAGACCGGAGGGCTGGTTAGTGTAACAAATGTTGTAATACTTTACTAAGTACTCACATTTGCTTCACACGCGGAGGCTAGCTAACATTGCATAACGCTTCTGACTAAAATTAACTAACTCATGTTGTCCCTTTTAAGGAAAGATGATGCGCAGCAGCTTTTCCCACTCATCTTGATTTACCATAGCAATGCTGCTCATATAGAGATCCTTTCAAAGTTTAACACCCTTGTAGCGCTTTATTCCATGACCAAAAATACATAAATATATATTTGACCTGCCATTATCGAATATACATTTAAATTGGTTCACGATCGATCTCTGTACAGTTGTTCTATCTCTAAGTATTATCTGTCTCTTCTATCGCGTATGCTCGGGAGCGCTCAGTATCGCCTGCTTACACAGAAACAATGTGCATGTACAACTACACACACGACTAAAAGCAACTCGGCTCAACCCGCCAGTCGTGAGATAGAACAACTGTAACTAACTGCCCATGAGGAAAATTTTAAAGCTTTAGAAAGAAAAACACAACGCAATTATCCATTGTTAAAGAATGATCTTTCGTGAATTGGTATCCCGTTTTGTTTCTCTGAGAGTTTCAGCATCTGAGAGACAGACGGACATGTCATTGCACCGCGACGAGCGGCGCACTCGAGATGACCTGCATCCCTCCTGCCGTCCTGCGTGACGCGTCGCGTCTGTGGAGGAATTGTTGCGTCAGCGACGGGCGATGTATATATACGCGGGAGCGCGCTACACGCAGCATACCACAATCACCCTCCACTACAACAACATGAAAGCCTTCGTGAGTTCTTCATTATATTTCAAACTAATAGCGTACATGAATTGTAACGACAAGCTCAGTAAAAGCTTCTGCTGCGGTAGTCGCAGTGTTTAGTTATCTAAGTGTACTGAACTGGTTACAGGATGAGTTGACGGGTGTCCAGTTTTAGTAACGTGTGTGTATTCCAGATCGTCCTGTGCGCGCTGGTGGCGCTGGCGGCGGGCGCCGCGGTGCGCGAGAAGCGCGGCTACAGCAGCGGCTGGAGCGGCGGCTACTCCGGTGGGTCGTCCGGCGGCTACTCCGGCGGCTACTCCGGTGGCTTGTCCGGCGGCTACTCCGGTGGCTTGTCCGGTGGCTATTCCAGCGGCTACTCCAGTGGCTTGTCCGCGCCCGCCACGCAGGTGGTCGCCGTCAAGAAGGTGGTGAACGTGCAGCGCGAGGTCACCGTGCCGCAGGTCGTCAACGTACGCAAGGTGGTCTCCGTGCCACAGGTCATCACAGTCAATCAAATCGTGCCCGCCTCCGGCGGATTCGGCGGCGGTCACGGCGGCGGATTCGGCGGCGGTCACGGCGGCGGCTACGGCGGCAGCTACGGCGGTGGCTCCTCGGGCGGATACTCCGGCGGTCACTCCAGCGGCGGTTGGTGGTGATCTCCCTAGTCAACAACAGTAAAAATGTGATTTATTTAAAGTTAATAAAAATATTTTTTATACAACACAATCGTATAATTTTTACTAATAGATACTTTTAGTAAATAATTAAGTTGTATGCAAATGTTTAATTATTATAAATAATTAAACATTTGCATACAACTTAATTATTTACCAGAGGATGCAAATTGGCAGCACCTCCATTTACTATAAATAATTAATTTTATCTGAGTGATGAGGCCTGTATGAGACGGAGAATTAATTCTTCTCTGCTGATAGGTACACGCTCACGGACCCGTTTTCGCCGCTTTTCTTCAAGTAGGTACATATTTATTTAATAAGCTCAAACATTTGTTTTATTGATAAACTACTGTCAAATCAACAAAGTCATATTATGTTTGTGGTACCCATAAAAACCCTGAAGAAAGAAAGCAGGTAAGTAGGTACCCATGACAAAAACGATCGCTACCTTAGTATATTCGATTGTGTTGCTTATTTTAATCTTAAAACTATCTCCAACCATTCTGTTTTTAGGGTTCCGAAGTAAACAAGGAACCCTTATAGTTTCGGTCTGTCCGTCTGTGAAAGCTATAATTTGGCATGGATATACATATTAATAATTCCAACAAAGTGATACAATAAAATCATGAAAAAAAAAAATTGGTTTCCTCCTATAGACGTAAAGTGGGGATGTTATTTTTTTTTCTCGTCTATCCCATGGTGTGGGGTATCGTTGGATAGGCCATTCAAAAATATTATGGGTTTGTTAGAACCATTTTTCGATTCAGAGATTCGTTTGCGTAAAAATAAGATTTAAATTGCAAATTTTTGTTAGAGTCAAGTGTGTCCCACCCCCCCTGCCAGCGAAATGGTTGCTCTTGGCTATGTGAAAAAATTCACGGCAGTAGTATATATAACGAAATTAAAAGGAAAACTATCACAGCTAAGTAGGCTTTACAAGTTTACGAGTAATAGTAGACCAACTTATAAAATGTACTTGAAACAGTAAAAAATTTGTACAAACGCCATTGAAAAATTACTTAAATAACGTTGTTAGCCGTGTAAAACAGATAGTAAATATATGCTTAAGAACCATATAAAAATATGTAAAAATAAAATCATAACATCTTTAATAATAATGTTTAAGCTCGAATAACGCATTGGAGTGGGCGGAGTCGTTGGCAGTGCCGGTCTGTAGTCCATACGGCGCATGCGCGCGGGGGTGTATATTTTGTGTTAGTGCAGAAGTATTTTCGACGTTTTGTAATCTAAAGTTAAATTAGATTCGATTGCCAAGCAAATTCCGCTACCCGACCATAGGTGGGCCCGTTTTTAAACGTTGTGATCCGCTGAAACCGTTTTAATGTTCATGTAACAACAAAAAACCCTCTTCTTAGTCCGCATTATTATGCAACTTCGGAACCCTATTACTGCGCGTGGCCCGACACGCACTTGGCCGGCTTTTATTATTACACCAAATGTATTACGTAAGCATCGTAGCAGGTGGTGTTCTGTAGTCTCTGTCCAGCCAGCCCCATGAAAACAGGCCCAGTTTAATAATCTTACTGATTAATAAAAAAAACTGGTTTATTCATTAAGATCTCAAAGCAATAAGACTGCTCTAAGCACATGCAGTTTGCACGTAATAATTTAAAGGGTGCACACTCTGGTGGACCACTTTTTATTGATTGAATTGCCGGATGGTAAGCTATGATGTAATTGACAATGGAGCACACTTATCTAGAAGTAACCTATTCACTCTTGACTTAAGAGCCCCTACAAGTTTCACGAGCTAAAAACAGAAAAAAGCTACTTTTTCAGGGTAAATTTCTCAATAACTACAAGATATATGTATAATAAATCTTTTAAAACAACTTTTTGCGTCACATAGCTATCTAGGAAATAGATATTACATATTTTTGATAACAGCTCAATTAAATTTAAAAAAATAAATTCCTAACACACGTTTTTACGTAATCCCGAAACACCAGGTTTTTCAATTGCTTTTTCAGCTTACTGATGGCGAATAACAATCTGCAAAAAAATGTGTGGACTGGGCATATAGTATACTAGTAAGCCACCAATTTTGTTTTTTAAAGTTTATTGTTTTTTTACTTTAAAAAAAATATTGTCCACGCGGAAAAAAGGCAATTTTATCATGTGCGAAAGCGTCGGCTACGTGTAAGAATATGTTGAATATAAAAATAACTGATAAATAATTTGAAATTTGAGGTGTTTATCAATCGAATCCAATTTTTATATTTTGTTTTTGAGTACTAATTTTATTTTAATAAATTGTCTGAATATTGCCTTATAAACCGTTACGCACACGCGATACATTCAATTTTGCTCATGGGCTTGTAGACGACGGACCTGTGTCGTTTTTTTTTGTCATTATATTTTTTTATCATATATCTTGTAGTTAATGAAAAATTTTCGCTGAAAAAGTAGCTGTTTTCTGTTTTTGGCTCGTGAAACTTGTAGGAACTCTTAAATAACCCCAAGTTATAGCTACCTCCAAACACACACTCCGGCAGGGAATGCCACTCGTTAGCTGTAGTTACGCAGAATAAAATTATTTCAAATACGTTTTGTTTTGGGTGAGATATACACAATGTGCCGATGGCGCATCGCCGTACGTCTTGTTTTCCGATGTAGAAACGAGCTTCGAAAACGGTATAACAGAAAACAGTTAAGACCGGCAGCTCACCACCGATGTTCAAGGCTCAAATTTAACCTTCTCAAAAATTACATACATATTTTATCAAAGGTTAACGTTAAATAAGTACCCGCCTTCATCTATACCTATTATTTGATGTACCTACTTTACTTCCTCAAAAACATATAACACCATGTAGATTTAGTTTGCTTATATTTTGCATCAATACATCCTATAGCCTATTACTTATTCACGCATCAACGACTATGAACAGAATTCGATTAAAGGAATACCGGCAGACCATGGCGTGGTCTAAGACGTGATACTTTGATCACTGTAATACGTATCGTAGGCTAATTTTCAAGTATCCGCAGGCAAAGCCGCAGCCAAGGCTAGTTGTACAAGCATAGTTGTATAAGTATAGAAAATTCCTGATTCACTCACTGACCTCGGCGACGCCCCTCCCACGACCTTGGACTTGAAATCGAAATGAATAAGGAAAGAGGCTGGATATTTTTAGGGTTTTTATTGTTATTACTAAGACTCCACGATCCGTCTGTCTGTCCGTATGTCACCAGGCTGTATCTCATGAAGCTAGATAGCTAGACAGTTGACATTTTCACAGATGATGTATTTCTGTCGCCGCTATAAAAACAAATACTAAAAACGGAATAAAATAAATATTTAAGTGTGGCTCCCATACAACAAACGTGCTTTTTTGCCGTTTTTGCGATAATGGTACTGAACCCTTCGTGCGCGAGTCCGACTCGCACTTGACCATTAATTATTTTTTTATTTTATTTAGCAAAATTTTAGTTGATTTAAATTTGCCATCAATAGATGTAATGTCAAATTAATCTAATAAATATAAGTTGCAAACTATTATGATGAACAATCATTCAAATATATAAAAAAAAAATAGAATTTAAAATTAATTAAGTATGTCACAAAGAATTAGAATAACAATTCAATACAATATGTGTCACATGCATTTATATGTCAAATTAATCTCAATTTTATCACAAACAGAATATCGATTAAATCCAATGTATCTCACAAGCAATTATAATGTCAAACAGACATCCAAAAAAAAAAACACTACAAAGTGAAAAATAACTTCAATTTCGGAAGTCAGTGTTCCTGTTTTCGTTTCTTAATTTTTTGACACCGACATCGGAAATTGAAGTTTTTTATTATTCACTTTTTAGGGGTACATAATGGACAAGTTCTATAGGAAGGTACCTATAATGTCCACAGTGATGCCAGAATAGGTTACCCGATATATAACTTGAACATATAACATGTAACTTGAACATAATTATATGGTGGAATGAGAGTGTAACAGGGTGAACTGTACACATCTGCGTACCCGTTTACAGCATACTGGCGTGATGGCATGTTATGAAATGGTGTAAACAATAAACAGACATGCGATTGCAGCAATACCGAGATATTGGCCTTTTTTTTTTAATCTTTGCCCCACACTAGGAATCGTAGGTGCGTTTACAAACATAAACTCACATACACAAACTTCCAGAGCCGGAACAACTATTTTTAGGTCATACAAATATTTGTTCCGAGCGGGAATCGAACCCGCGACACGCAGCACAGTAGTCAATCGCTCAACCACTGCGCCAACCGTGCGCCCGTGCGCTATTGAAGAGTTCTGTTGTATATCTCCGAAGTTCTTCATCAGAATGTTACCAAATTTAAATGGGACCATTTCGTAATAACAAAACGACACAGTAAACTTCTTTAGAACAAAAATAGAATTTTGAAAAACTGTTTTTTCTAAGAATTGTGATAAGACCCCTAGCTTGTTATACCTTGTTGGATAGCTAAGAACAAAGATATTATTTAGCATATCTGCAGCACAATTGCCATACATTTTTTGTTTTAATTTGTTAAAAGAAAAAAAAAATATATAAATTTATTTATTTTTTACACTTTCAGTCCTCTACTATGACTCCTATGGTTCAGATATTTGGACTTTTTGCATTTAGAATAATAAACGAACTTCTCTAGTACTCAAAAATCGGAATAAGAAAAAAAATAAGGCCATAGAAGACAAAAAAAATGCCAATTCTTAAGAAATTGGCATATTTTTTTAAAAAACCTTCTAAGTCCAATATCTCAAAAACGGTTAGGTTTAGGCTGGGGTGTTTCATAGTCAAATTAGTCAGAAATGATAGGAACTATAACCTCTTAATGGATCTAGGTCGACTTAACCAGTAACCCTGTATATGACGGAGTTATGCCCGAAAATACATTTAAAAAAATATATATAAACATCCGAATTGAAAACCGCCTCCTTTTTGGGAAGTCGGTTTGAATGTATTAACTCGGTACTGTTAATACTTCTAGTTTCTTAAAGTGCTCTTTACACTTATGGCACGCTTCTGTAAGATGATCTCTTTCTGACAGTTATAACTGTAGCTATTACCCCAAAACATATTACTGTATCTTAATCTACCAGTGAGTAATTACAGCATTTAATTGCTATACATCCAAAATATCTAATAATGAATCATCACAATGGAAAGCCAACTTATTCTTTGCCTTGGCTCTCCATCGTATAATTACTAACTTTATCAATCTTATGCAATCAAGTATTATACATCTCAATAGTTACTAAAATACATCAAGAGGAACATTTGGAACTAGCTTTAAAGTTAATATTTGGAACTACATTACTTACTTACTTGATAGGCAGATACTAATTGAATATATCTTATTATTTTTAAGATATCATGATGAGGTTTCTAGTAGGAAAATGTACAATACTGAACTATCACAATACCAAAACTTTCATACTGGCATACCAGTAACAGTTTTTCGAATCAGCGTGTTTGCGACAACGATATAGCGGTTTTCGAGAACTGGAGTACCACTAGTAAAGCTTTTCGAGATAGCGTGCGTCGCAATAACGTCATTCGAAACTTCATATTATAACTCCCCGTCTAAGGTCATAACGTAAATTCGGATCACGGTTAAAGTTCAAATCCTCTGTTTTACACACAATGCCTACTCCATGTTCAAAAAGTGATCCCATACGAAAGAAAGAACAAAACTTTACGCACGTTATTCTGAAATTGTAATAGTTATTAATTTCTACGTCAATGAGGAAGTGTTATTGAAACGTCTGAGATCTGCAGCGCGCGCTGTGGAGGACGTGTTGCGTCAGCGAGAGACAGACGTATATATACGCCACTGGGCGCCACACGCAGCACACGACAACCACCCTCCACAACAACAACATGAAAGCCTTCGTGAGTCCATCATCATCTTTTAAACTTTTTTTCTTCTTAATATCCGAAATAAAATAACGAAAAGCTCAGTGAAATAAGTTGGATAGTTATCTGAGTGATGAGTTGACAGAGTGTACAGGTGTCCAAGTATAGTAACGTGTGTTTATTCCAGATCGTTCTGTGCGCGCTGGTAGCACTGGCGGCCGGCGCCGCGGTGCGCGAGAAGCGCGGCTACAGCAGCGGCTGGAGCGGTGCAAGCTCGCTAGGCTCGGGTTGGAGCGGTGGCTACTCCGGTGGCTTGTCCGGCGGCTACTCCGGCGGCTACTCCAGTGGCTACTCCGGTGGCTACTCCGGTGGCTCGTCCGGCGGCTGGTCCGCGCCCGCCTCACAGGTGGTCGCAGTCAAGAAGGTAGTGAACGTGCAGCGCGAGGTCACCGTGCCGCAGGTCGTCAACGTGCGCAAGGTGGTCTCCGTGCCGCAGGTCATCACAGTCAAGCAAGTCGTGCCCGTCTCCGGTGGTTTCGGCGGCGGCTACGGTGGCGGCTATGGCGGTGGCTACTCGGGCGGATACTCCTCGGGCGGATACTCCGGCGGTCATTCCAGCGGTTACTCCGGCGGTCACTCCAGCGGTGGTTGGTGGTGAACACTCTAGTCAACGACAGCAGCAAATGTTATTTATTCAATAAATATTTTTTTATAAACAATTTACGTTATTATGATTTTATTCCCATTTATATGAAATTCAGAGCATTTACAAAAAAATAATTTATGACTGAATATACGTAAGTGACCTTGACTAGGGTTGCCAATCGTACTCTAAAATAGAGTCACATCACATCACATCATCAGCCTATTAATGTTCCCACTGCTGAGACACAGGCCTCCTCTCTGTGAGAGGGAATGGGCCATTATCCACCACGCGGGCCCAGTGCGGGTTGGTGGATGTCACATGTCTTCGAATTATTGGTTCTAGGACATGCCGGTTTCCTCACGATGTTTTCCTTCACCATTTTGAGAGCAGTGGTGATGAAATAATTTACACAAAGTAAAGTGCCTGCCTGGGATCGAACCCACGACCTACAACTTGTAAGTCGCGGCCGATACCACTGGGCCACCACTGCTCTCTAAATAGAGTATTGTACTTTATTTCACAAGGATGCTGTATTTTTTTTTATAACTGGCTTTTGACAACCGCCTCTCATCGCTAAATTATTATAAATAGTTTATACTTACTTACCTATTCTTTCTTTGTTAACTGATAATTGTTTTATGTTTTTGTAATTAACTATACGTTACGAGTAGTCAGAAGCTTGAGATCTGACACCAGTCTTGCCAAGGGGTACCGTGTCGCTTCATGTAAAACACTGGAACTCAGCTGAATCCGGTAAGACTCGAAGCCGACCCCAATATAGTTGGGAAAAGGCTAGGCAGATTTAGAGAGATTATTGTATATTTAAAAAGGAATTGGCTCAGTCTCTGTTCCAGCCACTTCAGAATTGACTGAGAGAGCTTTTTCCGTTGTTGTATGTGAAATGGCGGGCAGAGAGAAAAAAAACAGCTCTTGGACTTGGCTAAAGCCACATAGAATTAGAATGTTTCGAGTAGTACAATTATTTAAAAAACAACAAAATAAATCATGAACGGCAAAATGTCCAAAAATAATAACATTAAATAAATTATATCTTTCTTCTATCCCGTAATCTTATATATTATAGGTATGTATTTATTTTATAGTATAGGTATGTATTTTTTTTAATATGTAATAATGTTCAGGCACTTATTGTAATTTTATATATTATGTTTGTATTAGTTTAGTATTATTATCTTTCCTTGTACTTATACACACTGCGTCTATGTTTCTTATTTAATTCTCCTGTCGTAGGTCTGCTGGAAGAAATTTCTCTAGAAATAAGCAGCACCTTTGTGCCATTCATTTGTTTTATTCTATTTTAAGTGTTTAGTGTGTACATAAATAAATAAATAAATGATACTTTAAAAACTGCACCCTTTATTTATTATCTCTGAAATTAGATATAGGTACTGTAGTCTTTTTGAAAAATTTGGTAAACCTTTTTGTGAACTTTAGCTTAATATCAACGCTCGACTAAATAAACTGCAAATTTAGGTTTACACGTTTAATCATATCTACACTCACCAATCAACGTATAGATTGTTAGAAGGACGTTTCTTAGTCACAGTATGCTAGTATTATAATATTATCTGTGGTCACACGAATAAAGTTCTTTACTGTCGAGAGCTAATGTATTTTGACCTAAAAGCTCTCAAGGTTGTATTCGAAATAAGTTTATCATTCTTTAAATAGGTATGTAAAGCCGTTAAACGATACCTACACAAGTTGCACTGATGCACCTATAGGACAACAAATTCATAAAAAAACCTACCAATAAATAATCATAAATATTATTGACGCTATAACTCTGCAAATCAAGCTGAGCTGTAGCCTACCTATAGAGATAGACGATATTGTAAGGAGTCTGCGATCTCTTCATTTACTTTTTACTGGCTGAATATAGTTTTAAAGTTTCATTCGTGTTTAGAATGATCTGAATGTGCTCATTGGACCGGTGCCCGATGGTGTTAGCGCGCGTGTGTTTTGATAATTGATTGAAAATATATAAAATAAATACGAATACAGCCTTGATATAATATAAATATAGCGTATTATTTATCTGGTACTCTCAAGGCAACCACAAAATATATCTAGACGTTTAAATTTGAAATGTGATTTTCATCTAAATCGACGGATGCTACTTTTGTTTTGTTAAATCCAGTTACTAAGTTACCTTTAACTTAAAACCATTTAGGTTATGACAGCAACAAAGACTCTAGCATAAAATTCTGAAGATCAGAGGCACAAGAGTGCGATGGAAATGTACCGATTGGTGCTATACTCTTATATTACAAAAGAGGTAACCAGTAGTGGAATGGTTCTGCTATGATATCCAGTTATTACTTCGGTAACTGAATAATTGTCTAAAGTAATTCTCGTAATATTAAGAACGTTTACTTTCTAATCTTTAGTTATTCTGACAAAAAACATCTGATTTATGACATTGACTGTCGTTGAGATGAGATACCTACGACAAATGACCTTCAGAGCAAACTAGATGATTACTTATATTGTGACAGATACATGTATCTACTAAACTTTAATATCAATGTATGTGTCACGTTTAGTAGAACTAGCTTCTGCGAAGCATGATTTATCTATTTTACATCAATGAAATTATTACCTAAGAGTTACATCACACCTATTTTATAAAGGTATACGCATGCATCCTAGCAGTTTTTTTTTCAGGTTCAAAGGTGCAAGCAAGGAGCAAGTTTAAGAGTCGATTTCAATCTTCTAGTGTTTCAAATGTCTTAAGTAAGTAGTCGTAAGTATTGGTAACAACTTCGTCTAGAATTGCTGAGCAAGTCAACCTCAACTCCACAACTACTATTTCATCCGATTATAATATTACAATATGTAATGAAAGCTAAATCTGTAGTCCGACGAAACTCCAAAGAGAACAAAACCCGTAGCATACTACTGACTGCACCTCATAAGATGATAATACATTTCCGTAAATGTGGCTAATTATCTTAAACTAACATAACAATGTTACCCGAAACAATATACGTGACCCAAAAAGTTGCTCCAATAGGTAATACGTCACTCAAGACATTAAGTTGTAAAAGGACTTAAGAGATTTTCAATGTGGTTGAAGTCATCAATCAGTTTAAAGTGTTCAAGAAGTAAAATTATCACAACATACGCAATTCAGAATTTCAGATACTGCGTTGTGCATTTGAAGTCATTTTCTGAATGGCGGTGTTAAGATTCGCCGCGAAAGAATGATGACTCTAGAAAAAAAAATGGTAGGTAGATAAGGTTAGGGTTGCCAGACAGATGACGGGAGCGAAGCCGCGGGCACAGCTAGTTTGTAAATATTACAAGAAGCTGTTCTACACACGTGAAAGCCTTTGTACATTTTATACATAAAAAAATCTAAGTAAATAAAGCTCTTAATAAATAGATTTTAAAATGAAGACAACACAACAGGAAAAAGCTTATAAAATAAATTCCTCAAGGAGATTTATAAGTCCGAAAGGAAATTTCAATAAACTACTGAAATATTTTTATATTATATAATATATATTATTATATTATAGATTTATGACACACACTGAATTTAACCTTAGAAAGTCGCATCGGTGGCGGTGTGTACTTTAAAAATACCTTTCTTTGACGACGACACCAACAAGAAAGCGTCAATGAACCTCGACGCGCACTCATCGCTCTCCACAGCGCCACGCTGTGGAGGTCGCGTTGCGTCAGCGCATCTCGTATATATATGTCGCAGCGCGCCACACGCAGCATACAACAACCACCCACCACATCAACAACATGAAAGCCTTTGTGAGTTCAACATCATATTTTAAACTAATATCCTTACGAAATAAAATAATGAAATGCTCAGTGAAAAAGATTGTACAGTTATCTGAGTTTGCTGAACTGGTTACAGGATGAGTTGACGGGTGTCCAGGTGTAGTAACGTGTGTGTATTCCAGATCGTCCTGTGCGCGCTGGTGGCGCTGGCGGCGGGCGCCGCGGTGCGCGAGAAGCGCGGCTACAGCAGTGGCTGGAGCGGTGCAAGCTCGCTAGGCTCGGGTTGGAGCGGCGGCTACTCCGGTGGCTTGTCCGGCGGCTACTCCGGCGGCTACTCCAGTGGCTTGTCCGGCGGCTACTCCAGTGGCTGGTCCGCGCCCGCCACGCAGGTGGTCGCCATCAACAAGGTGGTGAACGTGCAGCGCGAGGTCAGCGTGCCGCAGGTCATCAACGTGCGCAAGGTGGTCTCCGTGCCGCAGGTCATCACAGTCAAGCAAGTCGTGCCCGTCTCCAGCGGATACGGCGGCAGCTACGGCGGTGGCTACAGCGGTGGCTCCTTGGGCGGATACTCCTCGGGCGGATACTCTTCAGGTGGATACTCCGGCGGTCACTCCAGCGGTGGTTGGTGGTGAACACTCTAGTCAACGTCAGAAGCAAATGTTATTTATTTAATAAATATTTTTATACTGTAATCAGACTTTAACATTTTATTCTATGACTTTCATCCTTACCATGTAAAATCCGTAAATTATTTCATCACCACTGCTCTCAAAAACGGTGAAGGAAAACATCGTGAGGAAACCGGCATGTCTAAGAACCAAAAATTAGAAGACATGTAACATCCACCAACCCGAACTGGGCCCGCGTGGTGGATTACGGCCCATTCCCTCTCTCAGGGCGGACGCCTGCACGCACAACGGACCAAATTGGAGTCTAAGTACGGAAAAGGGGTTTCAATCTATCCTATCCTATCCACATACTGAATTTAACGTTAGAAAGGAAGTTGCATCGGTGGTGGTGTGTACCTGTACTGTAAAAATACCTTTCTCTGAAGACGACATCAACAAGAAAGCGTCAATGAACCTCGACGCGCACTCATCGATCTCCACAGCGCCACGCTGTGGAGGACGCGTTGCGACACCGCATCTTGTATATATATGACGCAGCGCGCCACACGCAGCATACAACAATCACCCACCAAAACAACAACATGAAAGCCTTTGTGAGTTCAACATCGTATTTTAAGCTACTATCCTTCATCATCTGCCTAGCCTTTTCCCAACTATATTGTGGTCGGCTTCCAGTCTTACCGGATTCAGCTAAGTACCAGTGTTTTACATGGAGCGACTGCCTATCTGACCTCCACAACCCAGTAACTGGGTAACACGGTACCCCTTGGCAAGACTGGTGTCAGATCTCAAGCTTCTGACTACCCGTAACGACTGTCAAAGATCTACAAATACCAGCTGGGACCAACGGCTTTACGTGATTTCCGAGGCACGGAGGAAACTCGGTATGTTGAAATGGCCACCCATCCACGTACCGACCTCGTCAAGCGATGCTTAACCTTGATGATCGACTCGTGCGGCTGTTATCATTTAGCCACGAGCTCCTCAGAATACCCTCAATATACAAACTAATATCCTTACGAAATAAAATAATTAAAAGCTCAGTGAAAAAAAATGTACAGTTATCTGAGTGTACTAAACTGGTATCATTCTGTAGATGAGTTGACGGGTGTCCAGATGTCCAGGTGTAGACACTCCTTGGGCGGATACTCTTCAGGCGAATACTCCGTCGGTCACTCGAGCGGCGGTTGGTGGTGACCACTCTAGTCAACGACAACGGCAAATGTTATTTATTAAATAAATGTTTTTTTTTACAATTTACGTTACTATGATTTTATGACCATTTATATGAAATTAAGTGCATTAACAAAAAAAAAAAAAGGCCAAATATACGTAAGTGACCTTGTGAGTAGGGTTCCCACCGCACTATTCCCAAACCACTGCAACTCCTGAAAGCCAGAATCAACAGTGGCGACCACCAGAAAAGCGCCGAGGCAATGAAGCTCGACGAAGTCCCGGAGAAAGAATTTAACTGTCTTGGATCCCGCCGTTGCCAATGGTACTCTAAAATAGTGTATTGTACTCTATTCCACGAGGTGAAACATACAGTGTTTCTATAACTGGCTTTTGATAACTGCCTGTCACCACTAAATTATTATTTTTGGTTAGGTTATGTCCCGCTATGCTTGACTCAAAAAATACCTACTAAAAAGTGCCGCTTTGCACGAAATCACATTCGCGGGCAGTGATGACGACAACAGTTATAGTGTAATATTTTGTTTAACTATTTAAAAAGTATATTGTAAAAACCTAACCTAACTATGACTTATATTCAATAAAATCATTTCGAACACATTCTTAAAGGAAAACGAATTTTACAAAAACTAAAAATACACAAATTACACATGCACAGATTATATTCAGAAGTAATTATAATTTTAAAAGATCTGCAGGCGAATAATTAAACAACGCAGATATATAGACAAATTTGCAAAAAAAAAAATGGTTCAGTCTCTGTTCCAGACACCTCAGCACTCACTGAGATAGCTTTTTCCGTTGCTGTATGTGAAATGGCGGAAAGAGAGAAGAAGTACTACTCTGAAAATAAAAAAAACCGCTCTAGGTCTTGGCTAAAGTCACATAGAATTAGAATGTTTCGAGTAGTACAATTATTTTAAAAACAACAAAAATAAGTCATGAACGGGAAAATATCCAAAAATATTAACTTGAAATAAACGATACTTTAAAAAAAATGTACCCTTTATTAATTCTCTCTGAAATCAGTTAAACTGTATGTATATATGTAAAAAAGTCGTATTAGTTACACCACTTATAACCCAAGAACGGCTGGACCAATTTTTATGATATTTGTGTTTTTGATTAATTTCGTCCGGAATAGGATATCGAGTAATAAAACATCAATAAAATTAACGATAAATAAGAAACATTTTCCCATACATTTTCCGAACACAGCGCTATCTCTGATACATGATAGAAACAAAGCACACACAAAAATTAACATGGCGTTGCAACTAGCACTGTTTGACCACACCGCACAATTGTTGAAATTTCAAGTAAGAAATATATGTATGATTAAGTGCTGGAAAATCAGGCGAGGGGATTTTTGTATGGAAAATCAGGCAAAAGTCAAATACTATTTAGTCCATTCACAGACATGTACAATACTTGTGATCCAAACATAGCATACAACATTTTCTTTGATACATTTAAGTTACTTTATGACCTTTGTTTTCCCTATAGAATTATAACTACACACAGCCATGAAAAGCTCAAGTGGGTTTCACGGGATATTAAGAATTGTAGTGCTAAGAAGCGTGAATTACTGTGGAAATATAGAAAAAACCTAATTAAAGATAACAAATCAAAACTAAGGCAATACACCAAAAGACTAATAAAGATTGTGTATTTGACCCAATGAGCGCAAAACAGTTATAATATTATAAACTCGAATAATAAAGCAAAACCTGTATGGCAAACTATTAATGCTGCAAAGCATTAGAAGGAGAGAACAGGCCATTAGAAACTATCCCATGTATTAAATTGATTAATGAAATCGTGTTAAGGTCGACTGGTAGAAAATGCCTAAGGCATTAAGTCCGCCTTTGTACTTGTGCATAAAGTTTTTTATAAATAAATCCGTATGACATATCGAATGCATTTAATGATTATTTTGTAGATAGGATAACACCTTTTAATACTATACACAAAGATCAGCATAAGCAGTACCTAAAATCTAGAGTTAACTCAATCTTTATGAAGCCATGTCTGCCAGACGATATAAAACAAATCATAAAAGGTCTAAAAAACACCAATAGTGTAGGTTTTGACGGTATCTGCACTAAAGTCATCAAGCTAGTAACAGAGTGTATCTCGTGGCCTCTAAGTTACATTCTAAATATATCTATTGAGACTGGTGTATACCCTGAAAGATTAAAAGTAGAAATTATTAAACCAATACTTAAAAAAGAGAGTAAAGAAAGCATGAGTAGTTATAGACCAATTGCCCTAATATCAATATTCTCAAAAAAAAATGAAAAATATTTTTGTTATGAATTAGTTAAATATTTTGAAACCCATAACATTCTAGCTAAAGAACAATAAGGATTTAGGCAGAACAAAAGTATCAAAGTATAAAAGTAACAAAAGTATCTTGCCATAAATGAATTTTTGGAAATTATAACGTCCAATGTCGACAAGCGCATACCGACCTGCGCCATATTTATGGATATGACCCAGGCTTTTGATCACGTGGTACATGACATCGTATTACAAAAGCTTGAGACATATGACATAAGAGGTAACATCTTAAAATTAATTGAAACTTACCTCAGAAACTGCACTCAGTATACACAAATTAACAGACTTAATATTAGAACTAAGATGGAGGATACATACTTATCAAAGGGTCCTTAAATACAATATGATGTCCGCAAGGAAGTGTATTGGGACCACCATTATTTTTAATATACATTAATGACCTTCCAAATGCGAACTCAAACCCAATGACACTCTTTGCTGACGACAGCACCGTTGCAATTAAGTGCCCTAAATTAAATGACCTCACAGTGACATCAGGTTATAGAACAATTATGCATGTATCTTCAAATAATTTATATGTTAATTTATTGTAATAATACTAGGCATGACATTGAAATAATTTGATTATTATTATTTTTGAATGAATCAAATAAATGATTATTGATAAATCTATAGTAATTTAATTTAAAGGAGGACATTAAATTAATTTAATATCTTAAAATATGTTTATCTAGTTTTATGTTTCAATGTCAATCTTGATTTTAATAAACCATGATTGTACACATTTTGCATGCCTTTCGGTCGAATCACTTGAAACATGTACCATTTAATAACACCATTGTAACAGTGTTTTCTGCAAAAAAAAAAATTGGATTTGATTTGTTGTATCCTGGTTCCGGTATTACCAGTAGATGGCGTTGTCGATTTTCTGAAATGCATTCTATATTTTTAAAACACAAAAAATGTTCATAACTATGTCCGTTATAGACTTTGGAATTGGAACCATCCAACCGATATGCCCCAAACCGGTTTCATTGGAAATTTTAACACCAAAATAAAAGGGTATGGAGGTAGGCTAGGTAGGTATGTAGGTAGGTAGGTAGGGTCAACATACCTACCCTTGTAGGTAAGTCGAGCAGGGTAGGTTGGTAGGTAGGGTAGGTAGGTAGCTATGTACGGTAGGGTAGGGTCGGGTGGTGCCATTTTGCTCAAGATCGTTCTCACATACAGTTAATTAAATGATCTCATATGAATCAATAGTATTCAACACGTGTCACGGGTTCCCGCCAACAACAACCATTGTGTTACCTGCTGTATAAACCATTCCATTATTAAAAGACAATTAAAAATACTATTATACTCAGTGAGTGCAACATTTTTGGCCATCTTTGAAATAATTTATATGGCAAAACCACGTTTGCCGGATCAGCTAGTTCCTTCTAAAAATTTGGCAACACTTTTTGTGAACTTTAGCTTAATATCAACGCTCGACTAAATAAACTGCAAATTTAGGTTTACACGTTTAATCATATCTTCACTCACCAATCAACGTATAGATTGTTAGAAGGACGTTTCTTAGTCACACTATGCTAGTAGTATTATAATACTATCTGTGGTCACACGAATAAAGTTCTTTACTTTCGCGAGCTAATGAACTTTGACCTAAAAGCTCTCAAGGTTCTATTCGAAATAAGTTGATCATTCTCTAAATATGTAAAGCCGTTAAACGATACCTACACAAGTTGCACTGATAAACTTATATGTACACAAAGCATACTAGATAGGTTTGCAGGGCACACCAAGGTCCCGTGGCATGAGTGTATAAGCAATCAGCTAGTAAATCAAATGTCTTAGGATCGAATCTCAACAACGCGTCAACATTTTATATTATTAAAAACCATGTTTTTTATTTTCTTAATGTTTTATTTTTGTAATTTACCTGATAATAAGAATATTATTGGAGAATTCTGGTTTGCTGTGTGTACCTATATTACAACTAATTGATTACCTACCAATAAATAATCATAAAAATTATTGACGCTATAACTCTGCAAATCAAGCTGTTAAAATTATTACCTAAGAGTTACATAACACCTATTTTATAAAGGTATACGCATGCATTCTAGCAGCTTTTTTTTCAGGTTCAAAGGTGCAAGCAAGGAGTAAGTTTAAGAGTAAATTTCATTCTTCTAGTGTTTCAAATGTCTTAAGTAAGTAGTCGTAAGTATTGGTAACAACTTCGTCTAGAATTGCTGAGCAAGTCAACCTCAACTCCACAACTACTATTTCATACGATTATAATATTACAATATGTAATGAAACCTAAATCTGTAGTCCGACGAAACTCCAAAGAGAACAAAACCCGTAGCATACTACTGACTGCACCTCATAAGACGATAATACATTTTCGTAAATGTGGCTAATAATCTTAAACTAACATAACAATGTTACACGAAACAATATACGTGCTCCAAAAAGTTGCTCCAATAGGTATTAAGATAAATGATAAATTATTTTATTTCTGTAAGTTGGTTTGTACAAACTCTTTTACATGTCGATCATATTTTTAAAACTAGATGAGGTCGGCGTTTTCTATCTGACTACTCTGAGAAGAAAGGCCGAAACAAACTCAGAGGTCAGTCTCTTTTAAAGTCTAGACAAAAATCTTGGTTAGATCATGTGAAGACCATGCAGATTGATGTCTGAAATGGTCTTTTGAGCAAAGAACCAGCCAGATTGAGTGGACCTGTCCAGTCAGTGCACGCCTTTGTCAATAACCGAACAGCTCAACACAGAATTTAAGGAGCTCAACGATTCGACGAACAATACCAAAGAAAGGACATTCGGGTAGGCCGCATAAACTACTCAAACTGCCAGACCACGATTAAAAACTAAGATGAATTATAATAAAAACAAAAAAAATAAAGAATGGTCCACATAGTCTTCACATTCACAACAGTTAAAATAAAATAACATAATACTTTAAAAGGTAAATTTTCTTGTCATTGCAAGAAAACCAAAAAAAAAAACAAAATTCACGGTTGAAAATGTAAAAAATCTAAATTAATTTTTAATTGGAGCAGCTCAATCCCAATCCTTTTTGTCCTCAACGTAAAGAAAAGGACTTATGAGATTTTTCAATGTGGTTGAATACATTTGTAAAGAAGCTGTTCTACAGACATCAAAGCCTTTGTATATTTTGTACAAAAAATTTAAGTAAATAAAGCTCTTAATAAATAGCTTTTAAAATGAAGACAACACAACACGACAAAAGCTTATAAAATAAATTCCTCAAGATGATTCCTCAAGTCCAAAAAGAAATTTTAATAAACTACTGAAATATTTTCGTGATCACTGAATTGTGAGCAGTGGTGGCTCAGTGGTAACGGCTGCGACTTAAAAGTTGTAGGTCGTGGGTTCGAACCCAGACAGGCGCTATACTTTGTGTAAATTATTTCATCACCACTGCTCTCAAAACGGTGAAGTAAAACATCGTGAGGGAACCGGCTGTCTTAGAAACAAAAATTCGAAGACATGTGACATCCACCAACCCGAACTGGGCCCACGTGGTGGATTACGGCCCATTCCCTCTCACAGGGAGGAGGACTGCACCCACAACAGACCAAATGGGCGTCTAAGTGCGGAAAAGGGGTCAATATATCCAATCCTATCCATACACTAAATTAAACCTTAGAAAGGAAGTCGCACCGATGCGACTTGTGGTGGACTGTGGTGTGTACTGTAAAAATACCTTTCTTTGACGACGACATCAACAAGAAAGCGTCAATAAACCTCGACGCGCATTCATCGCTCTCCATGCTGTGGAGGACGCGTTGCGTCAGCGCATCTCGTATATATATGACGCAGCGCGCCACACGCAGCATACAACAATCATCCACCAAATCAACAACATGAAAGCCTTTGTGAGTTCAACATCGTATTTTAAACTAATATCCTTACGAAATAAAATAATTAAAAGATCAGTGAAAAAAAAATTACAGTTTTCTGAGTGTGCTAAACTGGTTACAGGATGAGTTGACGGGTGTCCAGATGTCCAGGTGTAGTAACGTGTGTGTATTCCAGATTGTCCTGTGCGCGCTGGTGGCGCTGGCGGCTGGCGCCGCGGTGCGCGAGAAGCGCGGCTACAGCAGCGGCTGGAGCGGTGCCAGCTCGCTAGGCTCGGGTTGGAGCGGCGGCTACTCCGGCGGCTACTCCGGTGGCTTGTCCGGCGGCTACTCCGGTGGCTTGTCCGGCGGCTATTCCAGTGGCTGGTCCGCGCCCGCCACGCAGGTGGTCGCTGTCAAGAAGGTGGTGAACGTGCAGCGCGAGGTCAGCGTGCCGCAGATCATCAACGTGCGCAAGGTGGTCTCCGAGCCGCAGGTCATCACAGTCAAGCAAGTCGTGCCCGTCTCCAGCGGTTTCGGCGGCGGCTACGGCGGCGGCTATGGCGGTGGCTCCTCGGGTGGATACTACTTGGGCGGACACTCCTTGGGCGGATACTCTTCAGGCGGATACTCCGGCGGTCACTCGAGCGGCGGTTGGTGGTGACCACTCTAGTCAACGACAACGGCAAATGTTATTTATTCAATAAAAGTTTTTTTTAAACAATTTTTGTTATTATGATTTTATGACCATTTATATGAAATTCAGAGAATTTACAAAAAAATAATTATGGCCCAATATACGTAAGTGACCTTGTGAGTCTAGGGTTGCCAATGGTACTCTAAAATAGTGTATTTTACTGTATTCCACGAGGTGCTGTATGTTTCTATAACTGGCTTTTGATAACTGCCTGTCACCACTAAATTAATACTTTTTGTTGTTCAAAAAATACCTACTAAAAAGTGCCGTTATGCACGAAATCCTGTAGAGTTATAGTGTAATATTTTGTTTAACCAGTTAAAAAGTAAATTATAAAAACCTCGTATGTAAATTCCGTTACTTCCGCAAAAAAAAGTGAATAAACGTTCCGTTTCATCATACTAACGCAAACTCCCCTCGCCGCCACTCAACACGTCGTCGCGTCATTACTTTAAAAGCATAGTGTCTATCTTTGTCATTCCATAGAATTGTGAAAAACGAAAAGTCTTGGTGAAAAAGAGAAACTGCCGAAATAGAGGAAGAGCCTAAAAATATTACGAAATAAGATTTCGATATTTTTAGTTTGATTTTAATATTTTTGAGCTTCCGGCTCTTTAACATTGAATTTAAACATTTCTTTCCAACTGTACCAAGAATCAAAGAATTGCGTGCGTAGCGGCACTTTTTAGTAGATATTTTTCGAGTCGAGCATTGCGGGACTAACCGATTATTTTTATACTTAGGTACTTATAATAATTTATTTATTTAAAGACAACAAAAAGGTCCACACTGACAAAATAAAAATACTTAAAGGGTGTTAGTAAAAATATAAAATCTTATAACCTATGCTTACATACTAGGAAGTTAGTGACAATTTATCTTATGACCTACGACCTACGTTTTGATAAGATGTCCCATTATAGGAAGAGTCCTATAATGGGACATCCCATCAAAACAACACTGTCTGTCGTAGTGTCGTATTTATTTATTATATACTTTATTGTACACCACTTAAATAATTACAGGACAAAAGATTTATAAAGATAAGTGTACAATGGGCGGTCTTGTTGTAGTGTCTGTTGTAGCCTTCTGAGAGTGATGAGAGCATCAAGCCTGTCAGCTATCACCCTCAGAAGGCTGTTGCCACTGCCACGCAATCTGGCGAGCAGAGACGCACTTTACTTCCACACAACAGCTGAGAAGCTGTCGACTCGGGCTTTTGCGAACATCTCTGACGCACTGCAGTAACGTGGCAGCCGCATCAGCGCCCTGAAGGCGTTATTATATTGGAAGCGCAGCGCATTGACGGCACGTTTGGTACAGCTGATCCATAGGGCGCTCGAGTACAGAGATGTGCAGTGTGCTTTAAGGCGCCGATTCCCTTGAGTAGCTGATTTTAAAATGAGAATCACGTCTAAATGGCTAGTCGTTTTTATTTTTAAATATGTTATATTAAACTATTTTCTTAATAATTTGATCTAAGCAAATTTTGAGTTTTATTCGTATAACATAGTGTAATTAATTTGTAAAGTTATGTCTAAAACGGAAAAAAAAACACGACAATCACACTAAAACCTCTGGGCGTATTTTAATGAAATCAACACCATGTCAAAGACAATTTAATTATCTACATTTTGATCTGAAGCTTTTTTTTTAAGTCATAGAATAATAGGAAAGTACAAAAAACTACAAAATTTTGGGTCGCGCGTGTGAAACGAGTGCATTTCATTAAAATACGCCCAGCGGTTTTGGTGCGATGGTCGTGTTTTTATCCGTTTTAGAAATAACTTTACAAATTAATTACACTTTGTTATACGAATAAAACTAAAAATTTTCTTAGATCAAATTATTAAGAAAATGGTCTAGTGCAACATTTATTTTTATTTTTACAAAAAAATACGACCAGCCGTTCAGACGTGATTCTCATTTTAAAATCAGCTACTCAAGGGTATCTACGCCTTAAAAAGCGTGTGTTTGACTGCTGCTGTACATCTAGCGAACCTACGGGCCCGAACATGTTGCCCGTACCGACAATGCCATGGGTTCCCGTTCAATATTACTATCGTCCTAAAGGGCGTCTGCAATGAAATGTCCCAAGTATTTAAACTGATGTACCCGACGAATCGGGACATCGTTAAGTTTTATTGGTGGCAAATTCACTGGAGATTTCTTGCCAACAGCCTTAAAGACCAGAGTTCGGACTTCTTCACATTATATAGCAACCCATGGCCGGCAGCATAATCCTCACATATATTGACAAGTTTTCTCAGAGCACTGACCGAGGGAGCCAACAGCACCATATCATCCGCGTAGCTGATGTTGTTAAAACACAACCCGTCAATATGCACACTGCTGAGTCCCTCGATCAATGTATACAGATACAAGTTAAAAAGATTTGGGGAGGTTAAGCCAGGTTGTGCCTCACGCCACACTCCATCCTAGAACAGTTATTCCCCCACCTTACTGTGTTAGTTTGGTTGCCGTACCAGTACCTTAAAACGTTCAGCAGCTCATTGGGTATCCCTGTTGCCTTGAATTTATCCCAAAGAATGTCGAATGAGACCAGATCGAAGGCTTTAAAGAGATCCAAAAACGCCGCATAAACTAGTGTACTCATGTCAGCGTAGTACCTGACAGTGTGCTTAAGGCACGCGATTGCACTTTCGGTGGATAAGCCAGGTCGGAAACCAAACTGCGCATCGTGTAAAGATATTTAATTTTCTAGCTGTACATTAAGCACACTGTCAAGCACCTTAGCGACTATCGTTGCCAGAGAAATAGGCCTATAGTTCGACCGATCTGATGAGTCTCCTGTTTTGTTTTTAATTACTGGCATGACCACCGTTCTCATCATACTGTCAGGCAAGTGGAAGTGTGCGATACAGAGATTAAACGCAAAACGCTGGGCAAGTGGCAACCCGCATGCTGCAAGTGCTCGATACTGAGTGCGTCTTTACCTCCTCATCATACTGTCAGGCAAGTGGGAGTGTGCGATAAAACAGTAATGCCAAAACTATGGGCAAGTGGCAACCCGCAAGCTGCAAGTGCTCGATACTGAGTGCGTCGTGACCTGGGGATTTCCCTCTTTTCATGTTTTTAATTACACTTGATTAAAAGTGGAAAATGGTCGGACCAATATATGTCATATTTAACGTGTACACTAGTAATTAGCGGTAAGGCTGCTTTTGTAACTGTACAACGGTCCAGCCATCTTCGACTTCCGTTTGCCTCACTTATAAATGTTTAGCTGTCCGAACTCATTTTATTTACATCTACACATAGCCATTCCTGATCACAAAAAAACTCTGTAACTCCGTAAAAAAACAATGTGCCTGGGTGTGAATTAAAATCTCCCAGGACACACACTGATTCCACGCCATTCTCCTCTATAATTGCACTTATAGTTCCTAAACAGTCCGAAAATTCGGTTAAATTGTTCGCATTGCACACACAAAATATCAACACTTGACGGTCACGTAACGATATTTTTATTGCCGCGATACGTGGATTATCGCACGGAATTACGTACACACAACTGAACATACTTTTTCTCCACAATACCGCAACACCACCGTAGGGCCGCCCCACTAGCATTACCGCCGATGTGTCTACTGCGGACGTTCCAGTGCTACCAAACTCCTCATCCACTTGTGACAAGCAAGACAGGTCATGTGGCAGCAGCCACCTCTCCTGGAGATCGAGTATGTCCACTCCCTTGCATAAAGATCTAACTCCTTTTAAGTGACTTGCAATTAAACGAGGCAAGGTCGGCGTTATGCATAATAGCGTCATTTGACATTGGCATTAGATTGAATTTTTATTAACTGCCTCAACCCGTACTGGAACGTCCTTGTTGTTCTTAACATGGACAAAACGACGGTAAATAACACCTTCAGGCCAAAAGCGGTCATCTAAGAACATCTTCAGCTTGTGTTTTGGCACAAACAGTTTGTACGCGTTATGTTTCTGATTCCTAATCTTTACTTTTATAATCGCAACATTTTCCTGTGATTTTCAAATAATAGAAGAGAAAGAATAACTTTCTTTGTTTAACTGCAAAATTGTTTAATGTTTTTGTAATTAACTATAACTACATACACTTAAATCAAAAACTTCTAACTATGACTTATATTCAATAAAATCATTTCGAACACATTTTAAAAAAACTAAACACACACACATTTTAAACAAATTTTACAAAAACTAAACATACACAAATTACACAGGAGCTCGTGGCTAAATAATAATAGCCGCACGGGTCGATCATCAAGGTTAAGCAACGCTTGACGAGGTCGGTCCATGGATGGGTGACCATTTCAACATACCGAGTTTCCTCCGTGCCTCGGAAAGCACGTAAAGCCGTTGGTCCCGGCTGTCATTTGATGATCTTTGACAGCCGTTACGGGTAGTCAGAAGCTTGAGATCTGACACCAGTCTTGCCAAGGGGTACCGTGTTACCCAGTTACTGGGTTGTGGAGGTCAGATAGGCAATCGCTCCATGTAAAACACTGGTACTTAGCTGAATCCGGTAAGACTGGAAGCCGACCCCAATATAGTTGGGAAAAGGCTAGGCAGATGATGATGATGAAACATACACAAATTACACATACACTGTTTATATTTAGAAGAAATTATAATTTTAAGAGATTTGCAGGCGAATATAATGATTCGCCTGCAATACTCTTACACTACTTAACAACGCAGATATATAGACAATTTATGCAGATTTAAAATAAATATGGCTCAGTCTCTGTTCCAGACACCTCAGCATTAACTGAGAGAGCTTTTTCCGTTGTTGTATGTGAAATGGCGGGAAGAGAGAAGGAGTACTACTCTGAAAATAAAAAAAAACAGCACTTGGCCTTGGCTAAAGCTACATAGAATTAGAATGTTTCGAGCAGTACAATTATTTTAAAAACAACAAAAATAAGTCATGAACGGGGAAATGTCCAAACATAATAACTTGAAATAAACAATACTCTAAAAAAAACTACCATTTATTTATTTTCTCTGAAATCAGATATACTGTATGTATCTATCTTCTATCTATATATATACAATAAAGTCGTGTTAGTTACACCACTTATAACTCAAAAACGGCTGGACCAATTTTTTTGATTTTTGTGGTTTTGGATTTATTTTCGTCCGGAATAGGATATCGAGTAATAAAACATCAATAAAATTAACGATAAAAAAAAACATTTTTCCATACATTTTGCCAACACAGCGCTATCTCTGATTCATGATATAAACAAAGCACACGCAAAAATGGCGTTGTCGATTTTTCTGAAATTCATTCTATATTTTTAAAGTATAAAACACATTTTTTTTTATAATTATGTCCATTTATAGACTTTGGAACCATCCAACCGATATGCCCCAAACCGGTTTCATTAGAAAGGCAATGCTAAGATGGTTTATGACCAAAAAAAGGGTATGGAGGTAGGATAGGTAGGTATGTAGGATATGGTAGAGTAGGGCAGGTAGGTTGGTAGGTAGGGTAGGTGGGTAGATAGGAATGGTAGGGTAGGTAGATAGGAATGGTAGGGTAGGTAGATGCCATTTTGCTTAGAAAAGTTCTCACGTACAGTTAATTAAGTGATCTCATATAAATCAATAGTATTCAACACGTGTCACGAGCTCCCGCCAACAACAACCATTGTGTTACCTGTATAAACCATACTATTATACTCAGTGCGTGCAATTTTTTTTCGGAATTATTGAAATAATTTATATGGCAAAACAATGTTTGCCGGGGCAGCTACTTCCTTCTAAAAAGTTGGCAAACATTTTTGTGAACTTTAGGTCAACATCAACGCTCGACTAAATTGTTACACTGCAAATTTAGGTTTACACGTTTAATCATATCTACACTCACCAATCAACGTATAGATTGTTAGAAGGACGTTTCTTAGTTACACTATGCTAGTATTATAATATTATCTGTGGTCACACGAATAAAGTTCTTTACTGTCGAGAGCTAATGTATTTTGACCTAAAAGCTCTCAAGGTTGTATTCGAAATAAGTTGATCATTCTCTAAATAGGTATGTAAAGCCTTTAAACGATACCTACACAAGTTGCACTGACAAACTTATATGTAAACAAAGCAAACTAGATAGGTTTGCAGGGAACACCAACATAGATGTTCGTGTGCGTAAAATCAACGGGTGGTATACTTCGCCTATTTATTAGTATTTCCTTCACAATATATATGAAGCATAAATTCAATCATATAACTAACTGGTCCCGTGGCATGAGTGTATAAGCAATCAGCTGGTAAATCAAATGTCTAAGGATCGAATCACACCAATGCGTCAACTTTTTGCGTTACAGTAACACATTTGTGTTTTTGCCTTGGGAAATGCTTCATGCATTCTGCATAACCACGGAGAGATAGTGCAGTTATGTGGGGATCTAACCCACTGAAACTGTACGGTGCCCTCCTGTGCCCCTTATGGCGGGAACAGGGGTACGCGTTAGCACTCACCGCAAACCCGCCGCAGCTGCTCGACACCGGACCCTCCTCTGGGGAGTACCCTCCATCACCGGCGTACCAGAACACACTGTACGCCGTGACCACCCCAGGGACCAAACCAGCACATGGGCGCCAGAAGACCACGTGTATGGCACCCTTGGTCCCCTTGTGACGGGTCAAGGTCAATGGCCCCGCCACCTACCATTTTTCGGCCGCAGGAGATAGGGAGAGCAGCTAACGCTATTCCGACACTCCTCTTTCCCTGCGGCCCCACCGCGTCCGCTATCAAACGGTGGCGACCCCGCCAGGCTGCGAAAGATAGGCAGTGCGGTCCACCGCAATACCGGCACTCCTCTCCCGCCGTGGCCTCCAACCCTCAGACGCGATATCGTATGGATATGGGAGGTCCCATACGACATCGCGACCCGCCTCAGTTGCGATATCACCCAGGTGGCACCGCAACCTACATGTTGGCCGCTACGTCGTCGGCTTATCAGCAAAAGCCCTGACGAGCGGCCCCTCCTTCCTCCTTCCTCTTCGCTTCACCGTGGGTGACAAAGCCATGGCTACTTTGCCCTTCCCCCCCCCCGCCTCGACAATGTGGGACCCACCATTATAATATACAGTCACACACGCAGCGTTCATTTTTTTTCCAGGAACAAAGATGCAAGCAAAGGAGCAATTTCTAGAGTCGATTTTAATCTTCTAGTGTTTCAAATGTCTGAGAAAATAGATTAATGATTGCGTCAACAGTTATGAATTTAACATTGCTCATTGAAAACGTACATGAAATAAATGATGTAAAACTGTACCTACATGCAATCATCCTTACATCAATCATTCTTACCTGGTAAGAGATCGGGTGAGCACTTCTTCGCTTTCAGCCATTCTCTGTTTAACAAATCAGATACTTGTACCACAGTATAAATATGGACAAACAGTACGAAAACTACATTCAAACGCTCGAAACGGCACACTCACACAAACATGTGATACGATGAGACCTCGAAGCGGCTCGAACTACTGAGAGTATCGCGGCAACTGCTTAGGGGTTCGTCGATGCTAATGTTTGTGTGAGCGTTTGTAGGTAGTTTCCGTGCTGTTCGTCCATATTTATACAGTGCTTGTACTCCAATGATAGTATAAATGTAAGAAGGCAACACATAGTAAGTATAAGACCTTTATCTAAAAGTGCTAGGCAAATCAACCATAAGTCCACAACTACTATTTCATCATCAATTGTACAATATGTAATGAAAGCTAAATCTGTAGTCCGACGAAACTCCAAAGAGAACAAAACCCGTAGCATACTACTGACTACACCTCATAAGATTATAATACATTTTCGTAAATGTGGCTAATTATCTTAAATCTAAATCTTAACATAACAATATTACACGAAACAATATACGTGACCCAAAAAGTTGCTCCAATAGGTATTATGTCACTCAGACATTGAGTTGTAAAAGGACTAATGAGATTTTTCAATGTAGTTGAAGTCATTTGTAAATATTTCAAGAAGCTGTTCTACAGACATGAAAGCCTTTGTACATTTTGTACATGAAATCTAAGTAAATAAAGCTCTTAATAAATAGCTTTTAAAATGAAAACAACAACAAAATAGGACAAAAGCTTATAAATTAAATGCCTCAAGATGATTTATAAGTCCGAAAGGAAATTTCAATAAACTCCTGAAATATTTTCGTGATAATAACACACTGAATTTAACCTTAGAAAGGAAGTCGCATCGTTGGCGATGTGTACTTTACAAATACCTTTCTTTGACGACGATATCAACAAGAAAGCGTCAATGAACCTCGACGCGCACTCATCGCTCACCACAGCGCCACGCTGTGGAGGTCGCGTTGCGTCAGCGCATCTCGTATATATATGTCGCAGCGCGCCACACGCAGCATACAACAACCACCCACCACAACAACAACATGAAAGCCTTTGTGAGTTCAACATCATATTTTAAACTATTATCGTTATTTGAGTGTGCTGAATCATAAATGATATGATGAATCAATAAATGTGATCGAATAAGGGGCAGATGTATACAAGTCAGATACATCTGTCCCTTATTCGATCTCAAATTGATACCGCTCTAAGAGCTTATGGTCACCCCCCTGGTTACAGGATGAGTTAACGGGTGGCCAGGTGTAGTAACGTGTGTGTATTCCAGATTGTCCTGTGCGCGCTGGTGGCGCTGGCGGCGGGCGCCGCGGTGCGCGAGAAGCGCGGCTACAGCAGCGGCTGGAGCGGTGCCAGCTCGCTAGGCTCGGGTTGGAGCGGTGGCTACTCCGGTGGCTTGTCCGGCGGCTACTCCGGTGGCTACTCCAGTGGCTTGTCCGGCGGCTACTCCGGCGGCTACTCCAGTGGCTGGTCCGCGCCCGCCACGCAGGTGGTCGCCGTCAAGAAGGTGGTGAACGTGCAGCGCGAAGTCAGCGTGCCGCAGGTCATCAACGTGCGCAAGGTGGTCTCCGTGCCGCAGGTCATCACAGTCAAGCAAGTCGTGCCCGTCTCCAGCGGATACGGCGGCAGCTACGGCGGTGGCTACAGCGGTGGCTCCTTGGGCGGATACTCCTCGGGCGGATACTCTTCAGGCGGATACTCTGGCGGTCACTCCAGCGGTGGTTGGTGGTGAACACTCTAGTCAACGACAGCAGCAAATGTTATTTATTTAATAAATATTTTTATACTTTAATCAGACTTTAACATTTTATTATATGACTTTCATCCTTACCATGTAAAATCCGTAAACGAAGCTTGTGAAAACTTTAGAAAACAGCACATTTTTTTATCAAAAACGCAATTACTGAAATATGAGATACCATTGCAGCTCATTAACTTTACGACACACTTGAAAAGTTTGATTGACATCAAATTTAAACGTGTTCTAACCTACTTACATGATACATGATACATGACATGTTGTGTCTATCGCATTGTATACTATGCTTGTATCATATTGCTTGTATTGTTAGAATAAACAGTGAAACAATTGTAGATAGGCCAATAAATAAAAAAATACAGTCAAACTAAACACTAAATAATAGTTATTTATGCTACAAGTGCGGAAAGTAGGTGACTCCCGATGAGTGAATTAATCGATACGAGTCGGGAATCATCTTACGTACGTGTATCATACAACATTTTACTATGCAATGTACGAGGAAATAAAAAAATATATCTGAACCAAGCAAGAAATTAATAAAGTGGCGGGCTTATTCAAGCGCGCTCAGCATATCCACAGATTAACTAATATATTATAGTTCCTCGGGCATATCTACTGCGTATGTGCAAATAGTTGTCAAGTCGTAACGCAAAAAGGCACGAGTAAAATATACGTTCTTCCAAGCATATTTAATGAATATTTAAAATTAATTTATTGATCAAATCTAAATCTAGAGTAATTAAAATCGCCTTTAATGAAGTATTAGTTATATTTTACCTTTATTATGAATTATAATCTGTACTTAACTAATTTGTAAAACTTTTCTCAAATAATAAAAACTATATGCGTCTGGCTGACGATGGCGTTCAAAATTAAAAAACATACAGAAAAGTAAAAAGCACTAGTGAAAAAAAGTGACACTTTCCGCACAGTTTCGCTGCTTGGAAAACGCTCTTTTCGAAGACATGCATTGTAATAGTATATTTCATTACGAGTGCGGAAAGCCTGTCATTGCAAAGAGTTCCGACAAATGTCTACCCGAGCCGAGGCGCAGCCGAACGTGAGGGTTGACAGTCGGAACAAGTTGCAATGACGGTTCCGCACGTGTACTGAACAACTAATTTTAATACAGTTGCGAAAAAATGAAGCAATTTAATAAAATAATAAAAACACAATAAACTCAACTAACTAATCATTTATTTCTTATAAAATTTATAATTCACATATACATTGAAATTGGTACAGTTTTTTTATACTAACTGGGGAAGTTTTAGGTTGCATATTTACTGTTTGAGACAAACTATTATTAATTTCGTATGATTGTTCATGTATATTTGTCAAAGGTGTTATACAATGGCGATTGCTAGTTGATGGAATTGGATCTGATGAATTATCATTATCAACGAAGGTAGATGGTCGAACGTTCTCTTCAGTAATGTCATGTGAAGGAGACGGACTGGACTTTAAAACAATGGATTGTGTGATTTTTTAGGTTTCTAGTTTGTTGTTTAATGAATCAGCAAAATAGCCTTCTGCAACTTTGTCTGACTTCCAACCTCCTAGTAGCTTTAAGGACGTTAAATTGGCTCCTGAATCTGCCAATAATGTAGCAGAGGTCCTCCTGAAGCTGTGCCCAGTATAATACTCAGCATCCGGCAGACAAAGAAACGTAGCTATTTCTTTTCGCATATTACCAAATTTGTTTATCCCGATTGCTTGAGCTGTACACTTCCCTTTTTGATAATTTTAGAAAAAACGGTCGGTTTTTGCTTTTTGGGACCGCTGATTCATATATTTTTGCACTATTCTAAGAAAATCTCCTTCAACAACAAAGCTTCTCGGTATCTTATTTGTTGTATTCGGAATCTTGATTAGTAGCATTTTTCCATGGGCTTCAATATCTTTTAAAGTAATATTGGCTAACTACTCTCTGCGGCAAGCTCCAACAACGCCAAAAATCAGCGCAACCTACAAAAAATGGGATTTGGTTAATATTTTTATAAATAATATACTGACTGTATTTTGCGATTTCGTAAACTGAATACTAAATAAAAATATAAGTTTTTATTAATAAATTACCTTTGTGGCTAAATAACGATCATTGGGAGGTTCGTTCAAAAACCTTTCCACTTCATTCGATGTTAATATTTTCATCATCGAAAACCTGGACCATAACGTAGAAGGTTTTAATTTTGCTGAGAGTTCGGCGAAGTATGCCAACATAACTTTTTCTGAAAAACTATTTGCTTTTTTCTCTTCTCTCCACGCAATAAATTTGTCGTATGTAGATATGTAGCGAATTTTAGACTTTGCCGGTAAAATGTTTTCTGAAGCATTTTGTGCAATTATACTGAGTTCCGGTGGTGTTAATTCAAATAAAATATCGTCGAAATTACTCGTTTTGTGCAACAAACAACTAAACTCTCAAAAAACATTTTTGGAAAATGGCGCCAACCGTAAAAGGATATAAGCAGATATTTGTTTTTGTTTTCTTCACCCATTCTGGGTAGGCAAAGGGAACTACGCCCATACAGCCAAGTCTTCAGTAGTTTTTTTTTTATTGATATGAAATGAAAATGAAATTTAATGAGATGAAATGAAATGTAACCTAACCTAACTCATTGAATCAAATCATTAAATCTGATATTGAAACAAATTAGTAGCTTTTTTTTGGAAATATTTGCATAAATCATAAAAACTTCTATGATTTTTTTTTTTGTAAAAACCTCGTGGTTGGTTTTTTCTTTTTAATAGACATTATTTTGACAGTTGGGAAAGAGAACGCACGAGTTCGGAAAAGGTAAAGAAAAAGCTCGAGTATGTAATTGCCCACATCCCGAACGCTATACGTCCCTACAATACGCCACTTTTTGAGCAACTGTATTAAAAAATAAGTATCTAAATACACTGGCGCTATTATCAATTCTGTAACACAACAGACACAGTCTGCATTATGCAAGGGGTAATAATAAATTATGGACCTTTTGTAATGTTTCAATAGTCATGCTGTCAATTTACTAATTTAATTAGTGCAAAAAGCTTAATTATTAATGTGCAGCCAAAATTATTGCTCAAATCATAACACAGTCGAGGTCAAGAAGAATATATTCGAACCAGTAGCATAATTATTATGGTGTGGGTAGAATAGTAGAGCAACATATAGCCAGGAAAAAATCTACTCGCGTTATGAGATGTACAGGATCACGATTGGACCAAATCCTGAAGGCCAATTCCCGTATTTTTAAGAAAGTTCACATTCTAATCTCGGTCTCAATCTGGTGCATATGAGCCACGGGCCGCGGCACATTACAAGCGAGCCACAGCGCATTTTTTGTACTGAAACGAGTTGCTCTTAAAGAAAGCAATAATATTTGTTTATTTGCACATTATAAACATATTTAATATCTGAAAAAAAAGAAATCATTACTTATACCAAAAGGGCCTTAGTTAGCTCAGCATAATTTTTGATGGCAACACTAGGTACTTATGGCCCATGGCATGCCGCTACTATCTTTAATGTGCCCTTATTTTATTTTACGCAAATTTCTGTCAAATTTTTGACATCGGTTACCATAGAGACGGGCTTGCGGCTAAAAGAGAATATGGTCTATGATATTTAAAAGATCAATAAATTAAATACTAAGCGTTGGTTAAACTTTCCTTTATGGGCCACTGAATTAAGGGGTGCGGGGGGGGGGGGAGGGGGGGATACCCCCCACTTCCACTCCCACTACGGAGCCCCATAGTTTTGGAGCCCTATGGTTAAAGTTTTGAGGTTAGAATAAAAATTTCCATTAAAATCCATCGATTTTCGGGGCGGAAAGGGGGGGTAGGGATGTAGGGGGTAGGGGGCTACCCCACTGTACCATCCCCATCCCACGGAACCCCATAGTTATGGAGATATCCATGGTTAAAGTTTTTACAATTACTATTTAACAACAATGTCGACGTAGCCCCGCGCAGCGGGGCTCCTATTTCTGTCTAAAGGGTCTAAAGTAACCTAACACGAAGAGGTGACGGGAGCTGAGTTCGCTCGCTTTGCTCGCTCACTTCAGCTCCCGTCACCTCTTCGAACCTAACCTGTCCGTGTCGGGGTGCCCTAAGTATTCACATAGTATTCACGTATCGGATATTCACATAGTAAATAAAACACAAGGAACACTGACAGCTAACACAAAGAAGCTTGGCTTCGCTTCACGTTCTGTTCCACAGTGTAAACAAATTTCGTTATTTTTTGTGTAAAAAAGTCAATGAAATTGCATAATACACGATGAATATTGTGCACATTAATTACACACCAAATTAAATATGTGAGTAAGTGAAAATAAAATTATATTTAAATAAAAAATATGACTTAAATTTTTATAAAATACACCTCAACGATAACGGAACGTGAAATGTGAACTTTGACGTTTACCATGACAATTTATCTAACCTAAAAATGTGCACAAAACAGATTTTTTTATTTTTTCTCGAAAACCGTGATGCTACGAGTTTTGAGACTTTGGAAATAGCTTTCTATTTATGAGTGCTATCTATATAAAAAAATGAACTTCCAAATCAGCGGCCCATAAAGGAAAGTTTATCCCTAAGCGTTTGCCTTATTAATACTTGCTCAAACGTACACTGATGCTTGAACCAGCATTTAGATATCAATGTGTATCAATAGTTTACCATAATCACGATGCGCGGGAAAGTTAAGCAAATATGACACTCTCATACACTCTGCACACACTCTACACACACGCACTTACAAACATGAATATGTTTAATTACTCCATAAGCTGTCCCTCATCAAAATTGTATTGATTTTTATTGCATATTTTTTTAGTATTTAATTAAATTTTACTGTGGATAGTTTTATGGTCTCAACATTATGATTATGACCCCCAAAACAAGTATAATTTATAACTTACTGGGGCTACCTCCGACTAAGTAATGCAAGCCATAATAAAAACAATTTGTTTTTTTTATTTCATTTCAGCGTTCCGGGCACTTTTCAAGTTGACAGCGATGTGGACGATGTTTTGACGCCCACTGCCCTATATTTATGCTTTTTTATTGTTTAAGTGTATATATAGGGAGTAATTGTTAATTAAGTATTTTATACGATGTAAACCTTGCCACTTATTTTGTGTCGGAATAAAATTTCATTTAATAAAGTATCTTAAAAAAAATCTTGGTGTGCGGATATGAATATTCCAATGATTTTTGCAGTATTCAGCTCGAAATATTCAACCTTCTAGACAAGCTTCGAAAAGTAAAAAGCTCCACTTTACCGAAATTGCTTCTATTTCAAATATTTCACATATGGTCCAGTTGCGTAGACAATTGTAAAATGAAACTACACCAATTTAACTTCACAATAACCACTAGGAATCAATTAGCGAATAATTTCGAAAACTAATAACGTTTCCCCACATAAGGAATTTCGCCTGTATCGTGGCTGCGTTTACAACCATTTGAAATATCGTACACCAGACCCAGAACAGCTATCTGTGGGCCATATCAAAAATCAAAAATATTTTATTTCAACTAAACCATTTAAAGGTACTTTTGAATTGTCAAACAAAAGATGGAACTAGTTGCACATTCGCAAGCGTCAGTAGGTCTCTTTAGAGAAGAATGTACAAGAAACTCCATGGACACTCTTTTCCATTAGTTTTAATTACAAGTATTTGGTTACCTCATTCTGGTTCATACATAAATATTTGTTCCGTGCGGGTATCAAACCCGCGAACGCTGCGGCTCATCTAATCTGTCGCCAACCGTGCCTTCAATAATTAAACAGCCGGTGAACTTGAACTGAAAAAAAAACAGCCGGTGAACTTCATTCGAAAAAATCCTACCAAAAACCTGTTGAACTTGATAAAAGAACGATATCAAAAAGTGAAACTGATTAAGAAAACTGAAAGTTAAAAATCCAAATCGAATAATATCGATATCGATACTGAAGGTACAAAAAAAATTTTTTTTTGAAAGTAATTTTAATTAAATAAATAAATACGAAAGAATAGTAATTATAATAAAAAAAATGTAATTTGATTGTGATTATTTGTGATTATATTGTGATTATTTGTGATTATATTTTCCAATGTATAATCAACTAGCTGTTGCCCGCGGCTTCGCTCCCGTGGACCCGCCATCCACAGGACCCGTTTTCGGGATAAAAAAATAGCCTATGTCACTCAGGAATATTGTAGCTTTATATTGGTGTATTTTTTTTTAAATCGGTCCAGTAGCTTCGGAGCCTATTCGGTACAAACAAACAAACAAAAAAATCTTTCCTCTTTATAATATTAGTATAGATATAGATTTGGGTTTTTTGACTTTCCAGTAGCAATAACTTCTACCAAGGGAAAAGAAGGCCTTTCCAAAGATCAAAAACTACTTCATTCAATGAAAAAAGTTACGTTATGTAGTTGAGAGCTACCTAGGTATTAAAATCGATTTAACATAATCGTGATATGAAGGTCAGGAGCTTCAACAAAAACATATATTCAGATACATTAGGAATGTTATGTGCAAAACAGCATCCAAAGTCAAGTTTGAGATGTTATTCAAGGTTCACTAATGAAAACACATAATTTATTATGCAACACTAACGGCAGTGGCCATAACATGATTGAAACATTAAACATATTCATAACATAGCTTTGTAAATAAAACCAAAATTGATCGCTATGTGAAGAATATCGTTCGACCATCCCTAATTAGCCCAATAGAAATGCTAGACTTATATAGGGCTGATTTCTTTTCGAGTCCATGGTGATTTCCCTTACATAGTTTGAGTCCACTTAGGATGCTGATGGTGTTATTCTGTCGATAATAAGATATTTGGAATTCGGCCAAAAAGTCCTCGACAAATTGGTGTAGGAAAAGCTGCAGGCAACATGATGCAAGCACTGGCTTCAGTGAGGCGAAAAAGGCTAAGAATGATGGCGATGTATAGGTGAATGTTTTCGAAATTTAATAAAAGGTGTCGAGTGGGTTTTGTGCGTCCTTGACTCTTCGCACTTGCGATAACAATAATTGTAAACTTATATAATTATTGTTATCGAAAGCCCTTATCGAGCCAATAAGATCTGTACTTTTCAACCAATATAGACGGCCCCTTTCCGTTTACTGGGTGACCTTTTAATTCATTACCGATCTTTCAAGGCGTGAAGGTACTTGCGCATGAACAACTTTTTCAATGCTGAAATAAGATAAGAAAATACAGTATTAAAATAAAATTGTTCACATCTATTAGCATTTCCACCCCCTGAAAAATTTACAAATAAATCAAAATTAGAACTGTATATTTTATATATCAACAAGGAAGCGTCATTGAACCGCGGCGCACTCGTCTCTCTCTTCTGCAGCGCGCGCTGTGGAGGACTTGTTGCGTCATCGAAAGATAGACGTATATATAAGCGGGAGTGCACCATACGCAGCATACCACAACCACCCTTCACATCAACAACATGAAAGTCTTCGTGAGTACATCATCATCTTTTAAACTAATATCCTACTTAACTGATAACAACAAGCTGCTCTTGCAGCAAGTCGCAGTGTTTTAGTTATTTGAGTATGCTGAACTGGCTACAGGATGAGTTGACGTGGTGTCCAGATATCCATGTGTAGTAACGTGTGTGTGTGTATTCCAGATTGTCCTGTGCGTGCTGGTAGCGCTGGCGGCGGGCGCCGCGGTGCGCGAGAAGCGTGGCTACAGCAGCGGCTGGAGCGGCGGCTACTCCGGTGGCTCGTCCGGTGGCTTGTCCGGCGGCTACTCCGGCGGCTACTCCAGTGGCTGGTCCGCGCCCGCCACGCAGGTGGTTTCCGTCAAGAAGGTGGTGAACGTGCAGCGCGAGGTCAGCGTGCCGCAAGTCATCAACGTGCGCAAGGTGGTCTCCGTGCCGCAGGTCATCACAGTCAAGCAAGTCGTGCCCGTCTCCAGCGGCTACGGTGGCAGCTACGGCGGTAGCTCCTTGGGCGGATACTCCTCGGGAGGATACTCTTCGGGTGGATACTCTTCAGGCGGATACTCCGGTGGTCACTCCAGCGGCGGTTGGTGGTGAACACTCTAGTCAACGACAGCGGCAAATGTTATTTATTTAATAAATATTTATATACTGTAATCAGACTTTAACATTTTATATTATGACTTTCCTCCTTACCCTGTAAGCTTTTCACTAATTAAGTTTGACATAACTTTCTATTTCACATTTATTAAAAACCGGCAAAGAGCGAAACAAAATTGCCGACCGAAAGTTTCATCCCTAGAAAGGAAAATCAATTTTTAGGGTTCCGTACCTCAAAAAGTAATAAAAGGAACACTTATAAGATCTGCACTCTATTGTCCGCCTGTCCGTGTGTCACCACCTATTTTCTCAGGAACGGGTGGACCTAGCAAGTTGAAATTTATACCAGATACTGAGTTCTATAGTCCCTATTTGGTGTATAAAAATCAAGGTCCTGGGGGGTGACCATAAGCTGTTAGAGCGGTATCAATTTGATATCGAGTAAGTGACAGATGTATACAAGTCAGATACATCTGTCCCTTATTCGATCTCAAATTGATACCGCTCTAAGAGCTTATGGTCACCCCTCTGAAGGCAACACGATAAAAAGATAGTACCAAAATTTACCTTTAATTTTCAACTTTTTTATTATTCGGAATTTTCCCTTTACTTGTGCTGTAAGACCTTGCTTTTAACCAAAATTGTCAATTCTAGGTCAACCGGAAGTAACCTTTAGATTTTGGGTCGAAAACCTATATGTAGTTCCCGTTGACCTAGAATAAAAAATGATACCAATTTTATTAAGGAAAGAAAGAAATAAAAAGTATTTAATAGGTAACATTACTGCCAATTCCTCCCGCCCGATGGCGCTTGACGGCTCGGAGTAAACAAAAACATAACAACATGGCATCTACTACTGTTTGTGGTTACCGAACTCTTTTTTACTGTTTTAAGATAACTTGTGTTCAAAAACCAAATAATAATATTGGGGAAGTTAGTTAGCTTCATTTTTCTTTCACTATTTGTTTTATATTTTGTATACATAAACTGCGAAATTTTGTCGCTCGACTTTGACAGTTTGGTTTTTTTAGGGATGTGTCCGATATATCTAAACGTAACTTATATCGGATATGTGTTAGATATCATATCATATCGATATCGATATCAAAATAACCGATATTACAAAAGCTGTATCTAATAAAAACCTTACTAGCGTGCGAGAACGAATAATTCAAAACTTAAAACCGTAACAATGCGAAAACGTACGAACTACGAACAAAACGTAAACTTCACAAACGTTAGGTACCATATGCGCTACCTATCTTTCTAAGTATTATTTTGCGTTCGTTGTTAGTTTGCTCTTCTAAATAAAATGTTAACTTTTGCAAACGGTACTACTGATATCGATATCTGAAAACCGTTTTCGATATCAATATGAAAACACATACATAACCGTTTGCGCAAAAAACCGAAAACGCCCTTCTCTAGTTTGTTTACGCTGAAACCTGTGGCGCCATCTGAGCGCAGCTTTGCGGATAGTTCCCTATTGTCACAAAACGACATACAATTTAAGAAATGCCTATGCTTAACCCTTAACAATAGTTATGGCGGTATAATGAGTACGGACGGTACGGAACCCTCGGAGCACGAGTTCGACTCGCACTTGACCCGTTTTATTCATTATCAAAGTTAGGTTATTTAATGCTTACTCAAAACCGCAGTAAGTAAAGTTTTTTTTAGATTAAAAATTGTGGTAGTTATAGACACCGCCATACTTTCTCTATGACATGAATTAAACATGTGAAACAAGCATCTAAGACAGATAGTCAAAGTCATACAATAAAATTATTTTTTTAACATTACATACATACATAGAACAGTGGTGGCCCAGTGGTAACGGCCGTGACTTACAATTTGTAGGTCGTGGATTCAAACTAAGGCAGGCACTTTACTTTGGGTAATTTATTTCATCACCATTGCTCTCAAAACGGTGAAGGATAACATCGTGAGGAAGCCGGCATGTCCTACAAACAAACATTCGATGACACGTGACATTCACCAACCCTGGGCTTGGGTATGCGTGGTGGATTACGGTTACGGCCTATTTCCTCTCTCGCGACAAATCGCGGCTCTGCGGACAGAGGTCTGGCAGGATCTTATTGCGACACGGAGAGAGAGACTGTCGCAACCCAGCTCTGGATACGGATAAGGCCCCATTTTGAGGAGTGGCTTGAGAGGCGCCACGGCGTCCTCACCTTCCGCCTGACCGGACACGGCTTCCGCAGGTCCTCACTGGACTCTGCTGTTTCGGGAGGTTCCTGTTCAGGATAAGGCGGGGGGAAACACCCGGGTGTCACCATTGTGTGGCTCGCCCGGAGTAAACGGTGGAGCATACGGTGGACGTCTGCCCCGCTTGGGCGGAGTACCACCATGTCCTCGTGGAGGCGATCGGCGATGGCGACCTCTCGCGTCGTCCGGCCCTGGTTCAGGCCATAGTACGAAGCGAGAGGGCATGGGAAGTTGTCACCTCCTTCTGCGAAACAGTAATGCTCGCGAAGGAGGAGACGGAACGCGTGAGGGAGACGCAAGCTGCGGGCTTGCAGACGGCGAGTAACGGATAGTTCGCCGTCCGATAAAGACCAGGCCCTAGCCGACGGTGCGTTATATTCACCGCGCGCCTCAAAGAGATGTCAATAAAACTGACTACGTCCGCTAGGGCCGACGCCTGTCTGGGTCGCAGATAAATTTGAAAAAGATTTACCGCGGCCCTGGCTCAAGCAACTGAAGGAACACAGGTGGGTTTTAGTCAGTAAAAGCCTGACACGCCCTCCCGCTTCCCGCTCCACCCAGAGCAGGAGAGGTCGTTGGATGATTCCGAACCAAAAAATAATAAAACAGGTTGTTAGTTCGCCAGGTACGCAGAACGCCTGAAGAACGAAGAAGAATAAGATCCATGTATGTCCTACTAGGGCGTCCCCTCAGTTGTTTTACCATTGCAATGTGTGGGTCTAAACTTAAAGTCAACAAACAATTCCCATTCAACAATTCGCAGTTCAACAACAACTATCTTGCAGCACAAGCGTCAACCCCGCAGCAGCGTGTGGGGATGTCACAAGGTGAGGTCGTCAACACTCTCGCTGTCGTGTGTGATGAGATTACCGCGGACTAATGAGATTGTATTTGTTACAGTTAAAACTTGTTTTTAGATAGAACGCGTTTTCCCTAGTTAGAACTAGTTTTTACTAAATGCCTTTGTTAAAACTAGAATTAACTAATGCTCAAAATTGAATATCAGTTAAATGCCCAATATTAGTAGACAATGTGATAAAAACTATTATAATGTTATATTTTAATGTTGACATTGGTTTTAATATAGAATAGTACGAGCAACAAAGTCGACGTAGCCCCGTTGCGCGGGGTATTCTGTCTGCAGGGTCTAAAGTAACCTAGTATCCATGTCGGGGTGCCAAACTCCCGAGATCACATCGCTCGCTCTAGGACTAATTCATTGACCATAATTATCAAATTTCCCAACCATTACGTAGCAATATTCATAATGACCAGACAATGTGATTAATATAGAAGTTTAGGCTTAGCACGCACTGTGATTTTTATTCGCGCGAATTTTTGTCGCACATTCTGCGACCTATAGAATTGTATGAAGCGGCACGCATTGCGGAAAAAAAAATCGCGCGGAAATAATATCGCAAGAAATCCGTGTTTTGCCACAGAATCCACCGCACCGCGGCGCGGATAAAATTCGCGCGAATATTTTGAACTCTATGAACAGGTAGAAGGAGACAGTTATCCGCAGTGCGTGTTAGTCAAATTCAGTACGCGGAAGAAAAAAAATCACGCGAATATAATTCGCGCGAATAAAAAACGCAGTGCGTGGTTAGCCTAAATCAGTATTACATTACATTGCCCGATTTGGCTTGACTTGATTCATAATACCTGGGCATTTATACATAGCGCCTATGATTAATCACTTGGTCCATGATTAGTTTATCTAGAGATAATTTTAGCTATAGCTCGGAGTGACAACTAGTTTTATCTGAAAATCAAATATATCAGTGGTGAATTCTAGTTTTGACTAGGTATTTCTAGTTTTAACAAAAGCTTTTAGTAAAAACTAGTTATATCTAGGGAAAACAAGTTCTAACAAAAACGGGTTATAACTGTGACATATTCATGAAATACTACACGATATTACTTCACTTGAGACGAAATTAATTGCGAGACTCGCATCACATACATTGCTACACATTACACAGTCACACACCAGTGTCAAATAACTAGAGGCACTAGTATATCTATTTCTGTCAGCGGCAGCGATGTCGAAATGCCAAAATGAAAGAGAAGGATCACGTTACATTTTGACGGGTCAACTATGCCAAATCGAATGCCAAATAATCGAATACCAATTGATCAACCACTATAAATCGAACGCCTAAATACTAGAACGTTCTTATTATCGAGACAGCGCCTGGCAATCACATAATATTTAGACATTTTACTAATATCTTTAGTTGATCGAATCTCACTTGGCCCTCTCTAGGCTCTACAGCGGTGATGGGCGTAGTATGGCCCGCGGGCCAGCGCCGGCCCACGAAAGCATTTAATCCGGCCCGCCGACGGTCCTTCGACATGAATGTCTCTATTCCTTAAATGTAATGAAGCAGCTAAATACCGCCCTATTTAGGTATTTAAAGGTTTTTTCCTCGCTCGCCATTTTAACACCAATCATGCTAAAACCGCAAGAAAAAAGGTCGCATCGTAATCATGATGAATGACGCAGGAAAAAAAGGTGAATGCGGAAAACCAAAAGCATTTTTCCTATAATTCTGGCCCTCCTCTGCAATTTCTTAAAATTTCTGGCCATTAAGAAAGTTTGCCCACCACTGCTCTAGAGCCTCATTAGCTGTTCTAATACGAACATAAGTTTGTTTACTCGATCGTGAGATGTAGCTGATAGTTGCACTAATTGTCGCCATGCCTCGTATTAGTGTTACCTGCCATCTAATCTAAACAGTGCGAGGTCAGTTGCGAAACATTCTCATAAAAAGCTATTGTTTCTTTTTTATTATCATGATGAAGTGGACAGGTTTTAAGATATTTGTTGTTTTGTCGTGGATGAGATCGATGTAATATCTCCGCGATATGACTCACTGGACTGACCTATTCATTGATCGCTGTAGATCGGTATCTACATGGTACCATGTTCGCTAAAATATATTTTACGTTTTTTTTAACAAACTAATTAAGCCTAGGTAGAACATTATGGTTGCATCAACACGTAAAACTATTGCAATGAATGCTAATTGAGCGACGTAACACCAAAAATGTTAATGCCTAAAGCAAAAAAGTTATATAAAAAGTTCATTCAAATTTTTTGGGAATAAAATTTATGATATAAAAAAATGTACTACTGGATTAATACCGATGAAACTTTTATTAGTTTACGTCAATTAAAGCCGAGTATTGCTGATTTAAACTGAGAAGTTACCTAACTAGTACGAATCTACGTCCTCCACTGAAATGAAGAGCATGGGACGCTTGAATGGTGAATTACTTGAACTAATAATTATCGACCGATACAGATGAGCTTGGACGTGAAGGAGATTGGCCCGATCCGTGCACGCGGCTGTTACTATCAATCTTTCATCATTACACTCCCGTTTATTTCTTCATCATAGTTGATCGCTAAATATGTTCAGCATTTTTATTTTACTTCACAACACCTTGATACACATTCACTACAGAGTGCAGACACATAGATTAGCTGTCTTGGATTGTCGGTCTGCCAGGAAATATGCAATACTTAACTAGATTCAAATCTTTGAATGATCTTCGCGGATCTCGCGATGTAAAAGACTGCAACAGTAGGTACAATGCTTTATGATATATAGGACCAAATCGGTTCATAAATGAAGGTGGAACTTAAAAACATAAGAAAGCCTACAAACGAATTGAACTTTTTGAAATCGGTTTAAAATAGTACTATTTTTATTTGTTATATATAGCTAAATGTTGGCGTCCAAGCAAAAAGTTTCCAGTAGTGGAGTATTGAGTTCAAACTAGATTCGGTATCTAGAATAGTCTATTGATAATAAAAAATTAAAAATATTCAATAACTGGCACATTTTTTTAACAGTCATTTCTTCTGTTTGTATGAGGGCAACTTTACAAAACTGCTTATAACTTGGCAACTAAGTGCCGAGAAACCCATGGTGCTTGGACGACTACAAATATTTATAATAACAACCATCGGCTTAGCCTTGTTGGCATCCAGTCGAGCTGCATCCAGCTGAATAGGTAGCTACAATTATATAATTACAAGGAGCGCTGATTTTTGGGATTATTTAATATGATAAGACACAGGGTGACTCATACTTCGCCCTGGATTTACACCACAAGACCTCATACATAAACGTGAATATGTCACAGATTAATCTTCTTGCAAGGTTTCAATCGCAACCTCGCTCGTGCGATCGTACCGCACCTCCAAATGTGTGCAAAACAAAAACATAAAGATTACCATTTTTAGGATATAAATCATAATAACCAGCAAGCATTGCACACGTGGTGTTTCATTAACGTCGGTATGATTACGATGTTGCTACACTTACTGCTAATCACCCTACTTGTTAATGGTTTAATGAAAATAATTATATACTCACAAATAGCAATAACACCTGCTTACATAATAATGGAAAATACTCGTATTTATGTACATCTACTTCTGAAATCTGAAGCTTGTCACCTTTAGACCAAGAGCTATTGAAGTTGAACTCTCCGGCTAACGGTCTTCCTATAAGACTAGAGCAATTTTAGTGATGTGTCTGATTACGGTAGCCACGACCTGGCAGACCTTAGCCCTGCTCGTCATCAGCTAAACATTTTATAATTTACGATGTAACACATTCAGAAATAAGTATAACCATAATATGTGTATATACATAGTATAGACACAGATAATATAATACTAGCATACATTCGATGCCTCATCCCATACAAAGAAACCTTGCCGACGTAACTAGGGTTTTTCGTCTGATTAAACCGATTATTTTTTATCCATCAATCGCGTTCGGTTCCGTTCCCCGGCGATAGATACATGGTGTTAGCAGCAACTTGCAAGTAAAAGGGTTTACTCGGTTCGTGAATATTTTTTTATTTAATTACAGTATTTTTTGCACGTTTTTACAGTTTCTTTGCACCAAAATGTGTTACAATGCAAAGGAGAATGACCAAAATCAGTATCGCTTTATAATAAAAGAGTATAGCCACAAAAATATACTCATAAATAATATTTTTTTTTTTAAGTTTTCTTATTTAACTTGATCGAAATCGTATGTGGGGTTAATTTATTTAGTGTTTAATTAGTTATTTATTCGATTTTATTTTAATGGCGTACTTTAGTGAAAACAGTGTTGCCATTTTATGAACCTCCCCATAATCGGTGTTACTAATAGTGTAAGGGCAGACGCGGAGTTTTAAAAATCATTTTAATTATGACATTTCCCGCTTCATTAATATTTTTATTTATATATAACATTATTAAAATGACATTACTTTACTAATTAAAAATCATTCTCTAATTAACAAATCACTTATGGTCAGGGTGATTTAGATTAATTGTTGGTGACACTACCACAGGCGATGTAAATGAAAGGTGAACTGTGTTGACAGTTCACCTTTGACAGTTGGTCAAAAATGTCATTGTCAAAAATGTCATTGTCAAATGTCAAGTCAAACTAGGTGCCAAACAAAGATTCGTGTCGGCGCGGCAGCGATTTTTTGTTTTTGCGTTGATATTTGTTGAGTTTGTTGTGCTAATTACTAACTTATCATTGCGTTGAGTTCGTGTTCAGTAGTTTTCGGATTACTGCACACTCAAGAAATCTTTTTGAAGACTATTGTACTGTTTCTGTGCTGGTGGTGTGGATTGTGTAGAACGAACAGAAAATCAAAGAAAAAACAAAAACCCCACAAAATAAATGGATACTTTTTATTTCCTTTGAAAGTATGACCTCTCCCTTCTTTTTTTATCCAATTTACGCTATCATACATTTTTTTTTATGCGCAACGGCGGTCCATAGAAGGATGGGCAATCTCCTTTAAACAATCGAGTGGAATGCATCAGAAATTTAAAAACGCGCCATCTATTGGCATTAATTTTAAATGATCCGTTCAAATAATCTATGATATGTTCATTATGGCCTCTAACACACATTCTGAATTCCTCTCTGAATCCTGATTCCGAATTCATATTATTAATTAAGAAAGCCCCGCAATGCATACAATTTCATTATGCCCCACGCACATTCAGATTTTTTCAGATTTGGGTTTACTCATTGCCGGCAATCAGAATTCCGACTCTGAATTCAGAGAGGAATTCAGAATGTGTGAGGCCAGCCTAAGAGCTCAATATTCCATAATTTTGTACTTAGCAGAGTTGATTAAACAAGTAAATATAATTTATATGTTCAATTCCAGAAAATGTTAATTTTACATACATTCAATAACAGGTAGGTGCATATCGCGCCATCTAGTGAGATTTATTTGAAACAAATTTTCTTTCTTAGCGCTGAGACCCCGTGGAATCCGTATAGGTAATCGTTCGGCGCCCAATAGCCATCAGATACAACATTAGAAGAAGCATTTCAAGAAGAACCTTTGCTACAACCGCAACTATTGCCAAATGTTAATCCGTTTGGAGTTAAACCTAAATATTTCCCATAGAACAGAAATGAGGAGTGGCAAAGTCGAACGAAGGCTTAAAAAGTTGGCGGCTACTTATATTACATGAAATTTGTAATTAGTTAAAAATCGGGAATACAAAGACATTCGCCCGACTTTTTATCGACTGTACATAAAATTTCTGAACTGGGCAGTCCTGGCATCCCGAGGTGGGGTGTTGACAGAGAATAGAAAAACTTCAAAGTGATTACAAATTGACAAGAGTTGTTTTAGTAGCTCCTTCTTTTTGATTAGTTCTTTCCATCGGTACGTACTATTTTTAACACGCTTTTATTAGCTTGGTATGTATGTATCAATGTAACGGAATCTTTGAACGTGATTTTCACCCACTTCAAAACGTTGGATTGATTTGAAACTTTGCACACTTATCAAGGACCGATGACAATGCAATAATTTAAACAGTTTGTCCCATTATCCTTACCATTAAAGCGTGTTTTTTAGTTTTTAGAACTACAATTTATTTACAACCTATAAGGTTGAACAAAGTTTATTTTAACTCTTATACTACACTTGTGCTTAGTGAATTCGCCTGTCAGTTTGTTTCATGTTTATTTATAAAGAAGGGGACATCCATTATTTACGTGAAGTGTTTAGGAGAGGGAGGGGATCGAGCCAAACCTCACCATAACTGTTTAAAGGTGTTAATAAAATCATGTATTATATGATTGAAATAGATTTAATTTGTACTTAGTTAACACTTAAGTCCTACGTCCTACATCTTTTATCTTGAGGTTCTAATTCTAACCACCCACCAATGTTGCCAACCCATATCCTAAAGGTTACCATAACATTCCTCTTCTTAGAACTAAACAGCTTAATTAAATGTATTTAACTATAAGTCTAATTTAACGGGAGGTTTTACAATACGTTGTGATCTTGTTACATAATAATCATTACTTAAACTAGGTTCTCCTTCTTCAACACCTTTATTATGAACTATGTTCTCTTCTTCAGCATGTAAAGGCTCATCAATTTGAGTGTTATTAGTACTAGGTTCAGACTCATCATCTACCTCACTGTTGCTTTTTATAGATATAGTGTCATAATCTAGGTTAATACATTGCCTGTTTCTTCTATACTCACTACCGTTTATACCTTCAATTATGTATGACCGAGGGAATGATGATGGTCTTTTAATTTTACCTTGTGCCCAAACCTTATCTTTGTCATTTTTCTTGAACCATATTTTTTGATTAGGAACACATTCCTTCAGAGCTTTTGCGTTTCTATTATAATATTTTTTAATTTTATTTTGGTTTTTAAGATCCTCTTCACTATCACGCTTGGTGAGTTTTGGTTGAAGATAAGATTCAGACACAGGACATTTTGAATTTAAATTTCTATTAAATAACAGGTTAGCTGGAGAAGAACTACCTTCTTTAGGGCTATTCCGGAGATTTAATATTGCAATATAAGGGTCAGTTTTATCTTGATCACATTTTTTTAACAGGTTTTTTATAATTTTAACAGATGCTTCTGCTAAACCATTAGATTTAGGATAATTTGGCGAAGATGTGGTATGTTTAAAACCATAATCTTGAGCAAAACATTTAAATTCGTTGCTTGCATACTGAGGACCATTATCAGATACAATCTCGAGTGGAATACCATGTCGAGCCATTATAGATTTTATATGCTTGATTATAGTATAAGAGTTTAAGTTCTCTAACTTTGCAATTTCAATGTACTTGCTATAATAATCAACTATTAACAAATAATAACTCTTATTATATTCAAACAAGTCTGTACCGAGTTTTAGCCAAGGCAATATAGGTATATCATGAAATATTATTGGTTCTTTCGGATTGTTGGTTCTAAACATAGCACATACTTGACAATTAATACACATTTCTTTTATTTGGGATGACATATTAGGCCAGAACATTACACTTCTAGCTCTTCTTTGACATGTACCAACTCCAAAGTGACCTTCATGAACAATTTGTAGCATCATTTTCTGTAGAGCATATGGAATAACAATAACATTATTTTTGAGAATCATTCCATCTATTACAGCCAAGTCATGGCGAAAGTTCCAGAATGGTTTTGCTAAATCATTGATTTGTGATTTATTACTAGGCCAGCCATGTTCAATATAAAAATATATTTGATTAAGAACCATATCTTGCTTTGTTTCAGACCTAATTAATTCTCTTTTAGCATTACTTATAGGAAGATAATCTAGTGTCAATTCAACATGACATATCAATTCTTTATTGATTTCATCATCAAACTTATCAGATTCTTTATTACTAATAGGCAAAAATGACCTACTCAAGAAGTCAGAAATAAACATCTTTTTACCCGAAACATATTTGACATTAATATCATAACCTTGGACTTTAAGCATCATACGCTGAATCCTTGATGGAACTTTATTGAGTGGTTTTTTAAAAAGAATTTCCAGTGCTGAGTGATCAGTTTCAACTACAATAGGCCGTCCTAATATATATTTGTGAAACCTAGTACAACCAAAAACAATAGCAAACATTTCGCGTTCAACCTGAGCATAACCCTTCTGACACTCTGTCAAAGCTTTGGACGCATAAGCCACAGGATGACCCTCTTGTAAGAGGCATGCCCCCACACCTTCAGAGCTGCAATCAACAGATACTACAACATCTAAATCATTATTAAATATATGCAAAGTTGGAGCCTTGGTTAAAGTGTCTTTTAATTTGTTAAATGCATTTTCATGTGTTAATTGCCACTGAAACATTATATCTTTTTTGAGTAATTCTCTTAATGGTGCTGTAATAGTAGAATAATTCTCAATAAACCTTGATAAGTAATTTGTCATTCCAAGAAAGCGTTCCAAATCTTTTTTATCCTTAATACCCTTAATATCAATTATAGCATTTATTTTAGATGGGTCAGGTTTAATGCCGTCACCAGTTATGATCAATCCTAAAAATTTAATTTCTTCCTGTAAAAATTTAGATTTTTCACTATTAAATTTGATATTATGTTTAGCAGCTAATTCTAAAACTTTTGATAATCGTTCATTATGTTCTTCAACAGATTTTGCACATATAATTAAATCATCGCAGTAAAATTCAACACCCTCAATTCCATTAAAGGTTTCTTCCATACGTTCCTGAAACGCCTCAGTAGAAATAGATAAACCAAATGGTAATCTTTTATAACGGTAATTACCAAAGGGTGTTGAGAATGTACATAGTTTGGAACTTTCTGGATCAAGCAGCACTGACCAAAATCCACTATTGCAATCCAATTTAGAGAAGCATGTGTTACCTGATAATCTGTCAATGATATCTTCAACAGTTGGAAGTTGCTTGTGTTGTCTTACAATAAATTTATTTAAGTACCTTGGGTCAATGCAAATGCGAATCTTGTTATTAGATTTTTTTGTGATAACCACAGAGTTGACCCACTCCACAGGATCATTTACTTTTTCAATTATATTTTGCTGAACCATGTTGTTCAATTCTTTTTTAAGTGTTTGTCTGAGAGCAATTGGAATCCGGCGAGGGGGATCTACTCTTGGACAAGCTGTTTCCTGTAATTTAATTTTATAAGGTTTGTTAAAACATCCTATCCCTTTGAACACACTCTCATATTTTTCCAATATCTTATTGATACATTGACTATTGATCATACACACATATTCTCTCTTTAATAATTTTAAATAAATACAAGATTTCAACCCTAGGATAGTGACACACTGTGAGTCGACAATAACAAAATCTATATTATAAGGCTTGCCATTCTTAAGGTAACATTTAATAGTACAAATACCCTTGACAGAAATATTTTTATCATCTAGAGTAACTAATTTAATTGGTTTCTTTTTTAAAAATTTCAAATCAAAGCCTAAAAGTTTAAATGTATCAATTGACATACAATTAACTTGAGCGCCACTATCTAATTTAACTTTAATCTCTCTATTGTTAATAATAAATTGTTCATACCACTCACTTTCGATATTTTCCATGCAACTGATATTGCCCACAAAGAATGACTCCTCTTGTTCTTCAATGTTAGCTATGCGTTGTGATTTTTGTTTATACTGATTATATTTATTACGGCATACTTTTGCATAATGATTTTTGCCTTTACATTTTTGGCATACAACTCCAAAAGCTGGACACTCATGTGAAGGAGTCCAATTATTATCACCACAACGAAAACAATTCTTAGATTTCTTTTCCTTACTTATTGCCAATATATTTATGTCCGGTTGTGTTTGAACTGTGTGAATTTCTGTTAATTGTTTATGTGATAATTCAGCTGCCTTGCAAATATTAATGGCTAAATCTAAATTTAAGTTTTCAGTTCGCAAAAGCTTTTCTTTGACAACATTGTTGTTAATTCCAATAATCATAATGTCTTTTACGAGTTCTCCTCTCAATTTGCCAAATTCACATAAGTTACTCTTGTTGATTAGATCTGTTATAAAATTATCATAACTTTCAGAGGGGCCTTGAACCCTGGTGAAAAATCGATGTCGTTCCATTGTTATATTAATTTTCGGAATAAAATGTTTCTCGAACTTTGATATGACTTTTGCATATGATTCTTCCTCTTCCTTCTCGGAGAAGTCAAAAGTATTATATATTTCAATGCCTTGGTCTCCAATGCAATTCAATAAGATGGCTACCTTTTTCTTGTCGGCCACATTTTCCAAGTCATTAGCCAATATGTAAAATTCGAATTTTTGAATCCACTTACGCCATGGTAAAGACAAATTTCCATTAACTATTAGAGGATTAATAGTTATCCTCCTACCAGCTGTTCCTTGTAGATGTTTATATTTTTGTTCTTCCATTTTTATTTGTTTCGTTATTTTAACAAAATAATTATTACTTCACAAATTTACGTAGATTCGTTTAACACCTGACACCATGTTTAAAGGTGTTAATAAAATCATGTATTATATGATTGAAATAGATTTAATTTGTACTTAGTTAACACTTAAGTCCTACGTCCTACATCTTTTATCTTGAGGTTCTAATTCTAACCACCCACCAATGTTGCCAACCCATATCCTAAAGGTTACCATAACAATAACCACCGTAAAAGTGAAAAAATTGCGAGAAAACACATTTGCACGTCTCCGAACGTTCGCGCTCGCGCTTTGTTATACCCTTGTACTTGCGTCCAAGGTCGCGAGCTAGAGCGGCGGCATAATTTATGATGGACGCTTGCGCGTTATAGATTCGCGTTTATCTGGCTATCTATTATAGCTAGATAAAAACAAAAATATGGACAGAAAGCTGATTTTGTAAAATAAAACGACCAAGAGCGAGTCGGACTCGCGCACGAAGGGTTCGATATTATTGCAAAAAAAAAACAGCAAAAAAATCACGTTTGTTGTATGGGAGCCCCACTTTAATATTTATTTTATTCTGTTTTTACTATTTGTTACAGCCTGGTGACAGACGGATCGCGGAGTCTTAGTAATAGGGTCCCGTTTTTACCCTTTGGGTAAGGAATCCTAAACAGCGGCGCCCGCGGCATCGCTCCCGTCAACTACCCTACTTACCTACCCTACTTACCTACCTATCTACTTGTAACCGATAAAATATCCCACTATGTATGTAAGCGACATCTGGTGTCCTTGAGACAAACCCAATATTGATTAGATATATCCCTAGTTGATTATTTGTTCATTTAGTACTACTACTACTAGATGGCGCTGACATATGTATGGCATTGATGAACGTATCACTAAAATATATCCTATTTGTGTGAAATAATTTAATTCAATAAACACACAAATTCAACATACAAAATAATAAATTATTATATTCTTTTCAATTTAGTTACATAAAGGATACTTTAGAAAATGCCTCTATGGTTTAAAATAAAACGTTCAAGGTCTGTGGTTAACATGACTGTCAATTCTTTTAGAAGGGTGCACTTGAGGTCACTGGCACCTGTGAACTTAACAACCTAAAATAAAACCGATAAATAAATATCCTTGATGATGGAAAGGACAAGGCTGGCTAGCGTCAAAATGAAAGGTCTAATTGTTCAGTAGGCGCTGTGAGTATTAGTTTGAATTTGTCTGAATTTCCATATTCGTGACACACGTGCGTTTGATTTTATCATGCAATTTTCTTTTCATTGGCAGGGCTCCAAATGTCTCCTTAGGAGTATTTTACCTATAAGTAATTAATATACAATAAATAATGGTCAACTAGCACAAATAGCTACAGCATGGTTTCGAACACTCCTGATGATATAATTTACAAAAGTTTGAAGACAGCTACACAGGATAACGGTACTGTTTGAGAAATCATATCTCCAGTATTAGGAATTGATGGTAAAATGTATTCCTTCTGAAAGTGAGTTGTTTATACCTATATTTTGGAACATCTACAAATTGTGATAACGGACTGTATGCTCGAAGAATTAAATTAGTTGACAAAACTGTGTGACTTTTACTTCAATCAACTACATGTGAAATTATCCCTGCTATAGTCTCATGCAGAATACCTAACCCTGTGCACGCTGGTGAGTAAGGGTGAAAATTCTACCTTACATACTTACCTTACTTACCTAGACCTACCTACGCTACTTGCCTTGTTAGGTAACAAGGCAAAACCAAATGTTAGGGACCTTTCTAGAACACATTAAATTACAGAACAATGGACTGTATAAATATAAACTGATATAATGTAGGTAGGTACTATAGAATAGGTAACAATAAAATAAGTTAAACGCGCGTGCGTCTTCGTCGGAGCTCGATAGTGTAACGTTCCACATAGTATTCTAATCATTTGTCACTAATCATAAAAACATATTATTAAATTATTATTAGTATTCTTCTCAGCAAACCCTCTCATTTGATAACCATATATGCTAGTATTATATTATCTGTGCACATATCATGGCAGTCAGAGACATTGTAATACCGGCAGTGCACAAAAAAAACTAGTCCGCCATCTTGAGCCGTCCGCCATATTGGATTTAGAATGACGTCACTAACCTTGCATTGTCATCCAAACTAAACATACATGCAAAATTTCATCTTAATCGGTGGAGGATAACTGCTTTAAAATTCAGTTGCAAGATTTGACCCGAACACACTTAAAGCTGTAATAAAATAGGAAACCCTACTTCGCTACCATTTTTTTTCTAGCGTCATTCTTCCGTGGAGAATCTTAACACCGCCATTCAGATAATGAGGTCAAATGCACAACGCCATCTATCGAATATGGAGTTCAACAGTCCTATATAAACTGCGTGTATTATGATATTTTACTTCTTGAACACTTTACATTCTTCTTACTTTTGATAGAGTGAACCGATTGCGATGAAACAAAAAAAAACGGACTGCTTAAAATGAATTAACTGAAAAGATAAAAACAAGTACTAGATACAATTTATACATTAAATATTATGAGGTGCTACAGGCTTTTTTTTCTAGCGTCATTCTTTCGTGGAGAATCTTAACACCGCCATTCAGATAATATATAAAAAAAACAAGTACTAGATGTAATTGATACATGCAATATTATGAGGTGCTGGCAGCGGTGACAAACGAAGATTTGGTAGGTTTTTCTATATTTTTTGTTTGTCCCCGCCTGTAGGACCTCATAATATTTAATTTATAAATCATATCTAGTACTTGTTTTTATCTTTTCAGTTAATAATTTTTTTAATAGCCGGGTTTTTTGTTGTTATAATCATTTGTTTTATTTCAGAATTTTTAGTTTTAGTAATGAACGAGTTCTCGAAATTAGTTATGTAGTAAAAGATTATTTATTTTGCTATCAAAGTTACGCTTATCTTGAATTTGTGCCAAAATAGGATCGAAAAAAAATCTTTTTTTCGGGTGTTTTTTTTCATGATTCTCGTATCCCATGGTGTGGAGTATCATTGGATTTGCCATTCAAAAATATAACGGGTCTGTTAATAAAATTATCCGATTGAATGAGAAAAATTTACAAAAAATAAATCTAACATGTATTACATATTCCGGTTCCACTTAACTTTAGAAGTCAAATTGTATACCGTAACTAGTATTTGCTTGGTGCGCGAGCTGCAAGCAGCTCGCGGCTTTATCGTGTTTTTGAGAAGTATTCCTGAACCTAACCTACACCTACCCTACACCTACCCTACACCTACCCTACACCTACCCTACACCTACCCTACACCTACCCTACACCTACCCTACACCTACCCTACACCTACCCTACACCTACCCTACACCTACCCTACACCTACCCTACACCTACCCTACACCTACCCTACACCTACCCTACACCTACCCTACACCTACCCTACACCTACCCTACACCTACCCTACACCTACCCTACACCTACCCTACACCTACCCTACACCTACCCTACACCTACCCTACACCTACCCTACACCTACCCTACACCTACCCTACACCTACCCTACACCTACCCTACACCTACCCTACACCTACCCTACACCTACCCTACACCTACCCTACACCTACCCTACACCTACCCTACACCTACCCTACACCTACCCTACACCTACCCTACACCTACCCTACACCTACCCTACACCTACCCTACACCTACCCTACACCTACCCTACACCTACCCTACACCTACCCTACACCTACCCTACACCTACCCTACACCTACCCTACACCTACCCTACACCTACCCTACACCTACCCTACACCTACCCTACACCTACCCTACACCTACCCTACACCTACCCTACACCTACCCTACACCTACCCTACACCTACCCTACACCTACCCTACACCTACCCTACACCTACCCTACACCTACCCTACACCTACCCTACACCTACCCTACACCTACCCTACACCTACCCTACACCTACCCTACACCTACCCTACACCTACCCTACACCTACCCTACACCTACCCTACACCTACCCTACACCTACCCTACACCTACCCTACACCTACCCTACACCTACCCTACACCTACCCTACACCTACCCTACACCTACCCTACACCTACCCTACACCTACCCTACACTTTGTTCCAAAAAACATAACCCTAATGTTTGCTTGTCGTCGCCAGGCACTGAGTTTCGCTTCACCCACTCAACCTTCGTTACGCTACGGAGGTCGCCGGCTCGCTTCGCTCGCCACCTCCCCCCTGCGCTGCACTCGGTCTCGTAGGTTCGCTCCACTCGGGATCCCTACGCAGAATCCGTAAAAAAAACAAAAAAAAAAGATTCGCCAAAACGGGGGGGGAAAGGGGGGCGAGGGGGTCAACTTTGAAAAATGGTTTGTTTGTGACTATAGCATTGCCCCTTTATATGAATCTGAAAAAAGAAATGTTCCAACTTTCGAGATCCGCTTATAGGGGAGGAGAAGGGGGGCGAGGGGTCAACTTTGAAAAATGGTTTTTACTTTTCCGAGCCTCCTCTAAACGAATCCGTAAAAAAAACTGAAAAAAAAAATTCGCCTAAACGGGAGGGGGGGGGGGGGAGGAGGGGGGCAAGGGGGTCAACTTTGAAAACTGGTTCGTTTGTGACTATAGCATTGCCCCTTTATATGAATCTGAAAAAAGAAATGTTCCAACTTTCGAGATCCGCTTAAAGGGGGGGAGAAGGGGGGCGAGGGGGTCAACTTTGAAAAATGCTTTTTACTTTTCCGAGCCTCCTCTAAACGAATCCGTAAAAAAAACTGAAAAAAAAAATTCGCCAAAACGGGGGGGGGGGGGAGAAGGGGGGCAAGGGGGTCAACTTTGAAAATTGGTTCGTTTGTGACTATAGCATTGCCCCTTTATATGAATCTGAAAAAAGAAATGTTCCAAATGTTCCAACTTTCGAGATCCGCTTAAAGGGGGGGAGAAGGGGGGCGAGGGGGTCAACTTTGAAAAATGGTTTTTACTTTTCCGAGCCTCCTCTAAACGAATCCGTAAAAAAAACTGAAAAAACAAATTCGCCAAAACGGGGGGGGGGGGGGGGAGAAGGGGGGCAAGGGGGTCAACTTTGAAAATTGGTTCGTTTGTGACTATAGCATTGCCCCTTTATATGAATCTGAAAAAAGAAATGTTCCAAATGTTCCAACTTTCGAGATCCGCTTAAAGGGGGGGAGAAGGGGGGCGAGGGGGTCAACTTTGAAAAATGCTTTTTACTTTTCCGAGCCTCCTCTAAACGAATCCGTAAAAAAAACATTCTACGGGTACCTTAGTTTCCGAGATACGATAGAGGGGGGGAGGAGGGGGGAGGAAAAGGGGAGGTTTGGGACTTTTCCCATACTCACGGGAGTTACTTGTTTACGAATCTGTCAAAATATACCCACCTCCCCATCCACCATCTGGGAGAACAATTATGTCAATGAGTGAGTCAGTGAGTGAGTGGTAATGCAGTTTTATATAGTATAACTAGTATTTGCTTGGTGCGCGAGCTGCAAGCAGCTCGCGGTTTTGTCGTGTTTTTGAGAAGTATTCCTTAACCTACCCTACACCTACCCTACACCTACCCTACACCTACCCTACACCTACCCTACACCTACCCTACACCTACCCTACACCTACCCTACACCTACCCTACACCTACCCTACACCTACCCTACACCTACCCTACACCTACCCTACACCTACCCTACACCTACCCTACACCTACCCTACACCTACCCTACACCTACCCTACACCTACCCTACACCTACCCTACACCTACCCTACACCTACCCTACACCTACCCTACACCTACCCTACACCTACCCTACACCTACCCTACACCTACCCTACACCTACCCTACACCTACCCTACACCTACCCTACACCTACCCTACACCTACCCTACACCTACCCTACACCTACCCTACACCTACCCTACACCTACCCTACACCTACCCTACACCTACCCTACACCTACCCTACACCTACCCTACACCTACCCTACACCTACCCTACACCTACCCTACACCTACCCTACACCTACCCTACACCTACCCTACACCTACCCTACACCTACCCTACACCTACCCTACACCTACCCTACACCTACCCTACACCTACCCTACACCTACCCTACACCTACCCTACACCTACCCTACACCTACCCTACACCTACCCTACACCTACCCTACACCTACCCTACACCTACCCTACACTTTGTTCCAAAAAACATAACCCTAATGTTTGCTTGTCGTCGCCAGGCACTGAGTTTCGCTTCACCCACTCAACCTTCGTTACGCTTCGGAGGTCGCCGGCTCGCTTCGCTCGCCACCTCCCCCCTGCGCTGCACTCGGTCTCGTAGGTTCGCTCCACTCGGGATCCCTACGCTGAATCCGTAAAAAAAACAAAAAAAAATACTCAAAAAGGTGGGGGGGGGGAGGGGGAGATGGGGGGCAAGGGGACAACTTTGAAAAATGGTTTGTTTGTGACTATAGCATTGCCCCTTTATATGAATCTGAAAAAAGAAATGTTCCAAGTCTCTCAACTTCCGAGATCCGCTTAAAGGGGGGGGAGAAGGGGGTGCGAGGGGGTCAACTTTGAAAAATGGTTTTTACTTTTCCGAGCCTCCTCTAAACGATTCCGTAAAAAAAACAAAAAAAAAAGATTAGCCAAAACGGGCGGGGAGGGGGGAGAAGGGGGGCAAGGGGGTCAACTTTGAAAACTGGTTCGTTTGTGACTATAGCATTGCCCCTTTATATGAATCTGAAAAAAGAAATGTTCCAAGTCTCTCAACTTTCGAGATCCGCTCAAAGGGGTGGAGAAGGGGGGCGAGGGAGTCAACTTTGAAAAATGGCTTTTACTTTTCCGAGCCTCCTCTAAACGAATCCGTAAAAAAAATATACTACGGGTACCTTAGTTTCCGAGATATGATAGAGGGGGGGAGGAGGGGGGAGGAAAAGGGGAGGTTTGGGACTTTTCCCATACTCACGGGCGTTACTTGTTTACGAATCTGTCAAAATATACCCACCTCCCCATCCACCATCTGGGAGAACAATTATGTCAATGAGTCAGTCAGTGAGTCAGTGAGTGGTAATGCAGTTTTATATAGTATAACTAGTATTTGCTTGGTGCGCGAGCTGCAAGCAGCTCGCGTGTTGTTGTCCCTACACCTACCCTACACCTACCCTACACCTACCCTACACCTACCCTACACCTACACTACACCTACCCTACACCTACCCTACACCTACCCTACACCTACCCTACACCTACCCTACACCTACCCTACACCTACCCTACACCTACCCTACACCTACCCTACACCTACCCTACACCTACCCTACACCTACCCTACACCTACCCTACACCTACCCTACACCTACCCTACACCTACCCTACACCTACCCTACACCTACCCTACACCTACCCTACACCTACCCTACACCTACCCTACACCTACCCTACACCTACCCTACACCTACCCTACACCTACCCTACACCTACCCTACACCTACCCTACACCTACCCTACACCTACCCTACACCTACCCTACACCTACCCTACACCTACCCTACACCTACCCTACACCTACCCTACACCTACCCTACACCTACCCTACACCTACCCTACACCTACCCTACACCTACCCTACACCTACCCTACACCTACCCTACACCTACCCTACACCTACCCTACACCTACCCTACACCTACCCTACACCTACCCTACACCTACCCTACACCTACCCTACACCTACCCTACACCTACCCTACACCTACCCTACACCTACCCTACACCTACCCTACACCTACCCTACACCTACCCTACACCTACCCTACACCTACCCTACACCTACCCTACACTTTGTTCCAAAAAACATAAACCCTAATGTTTGCTTGTCGTCGCCAGGCACTGAGTTTCGCTTCACCCACTCAACCTTCGTTACGCTACGGAGGTCGCCGGCTCGCTTCGCTCGCCACCTCCCCCCTGCGCTGCACTCGGTCACGTAGGTTCGCTCCACTCGGGATCCCTACGCTGAATCCGTAAAAAAAACAAATAAAAGATTCGCCAAAACGGGGGGGGGGGGAGGGGGGCGATGGGCGGCAAGGGGGTCAACTTTGATAAATGGTTTGTTTGTGACTATAGCATTGCCCCTTTATATGAATCTGAAAAAAGAAATGTTCCAAGTCTCTCAACTTCCGAGATCCGCTTAAAGGGGGGGAGAAGGGGGGCGAGGGGGTCAACTTTGAAAAATGGCTTTTACTTTTCCGAGGCTCCTCTAAACGAATCCGTAAAAAAACTAAAAAAAAAATTCGCCAAAACGGGGGGTGGGAGGGGGGAGAAGGGGGGCAAGGGGGTCAACTTTGAAAACTGGTTCGTTTGTGACTATAGCATTGCCCCTTTATATGAATCTGAAAAAAGAAATGTTCCAAATGTTCCAACTTTCGAGATCCGCTTAAAGGGGGGGAGTAGGGGGGCGAGGGGGTCAACTTTGAAAATTGGTTTTTACTTTTCCAAGCCTCCTCTAAACGAATCCGTAAAAAAACAGAATACCGGTACCTTAGTTTCCGAGATACGATAGAGGGGGGGAGGAGGGGGGAGGAAAAGGGGAGGTTTGGGACTTTTCCCATACTCGCGAGAGTGACTTGTTTACGAATCTGTCAAAATATACCCACCTCCCCCTTCACCATCTGGGAGAACAATTATGTCAATCAGTCAGTGAGTGGTAATGCAGTTTTATATAATATAATAACTAGTATTTGCTTGGTGCGCGAGCTGCAAGCAGCTCGCGGTTTCGTCGTGTTTTTGAGAAGTATTCCTTAACCTACCCTACACCTACCCTACACCTACCCTACACCTACCCTACACCTACCCTACACCTATCCTACACCTACCCTACACCTACCCTACACCTACCCTACACCTACCCTACACCTACCCTACCCTACACCTACCCTACACCTACCCTACACCTACCCTACACCTACCCTACACCTACCCTACACCTACCCTACACCTACCCTACACCTACCCTATACCTACCCTACACCTACCCTACACCTACCTTACACCTACCCTACACCTACCCTACACCTACCCTACACCTACCCTACACCTACCCTACACCTACCCTACACCTACCCTACACCTACCCTACACCTACCCTACACCTACCCTACACCTACCCTACACCTACCCTACACCTACCCTACACCTACCCTACACCTTCCCTACACCTACCCTACACCTACCCTACACCTACCCTACACCTACCCTACACCTACCCTACACCTATCCTACACCTATCCTACACCTACCCTACACCTACCCTACACCTACCCTACACCTACCCTACACCTACCCTACCCTACACCTACCCTACACCTACCCTACACCTACCCTACACCTACCCTACACCTACCCTACACCTACCCTACACCTACCCTACACCTACCCTATACCTACCCTACACCTACCCTACACCTACCTTACACCTACCCTACACCTACCCTACACCTACCCTACACCTACCCTACACCTACCCTACACCTACCCTACACCTACCCTACACCTACCCTACACCTACCCTACACCTACCCTACACCTACCCTTCACCTACCCTACACCTACCCTACACCTACCCTACACCTACCCTACACCTACCCTACACCTACCCTACACCTACTCTACACCTACCCTACACCTACCCTACACCTACCCTACACCTACCCTACACCTACCCTACACCTACCCTACACCTACCCTACACCTACCCTACACCTACCCTACACCTACCCTACACCTACCCTACACCTACCCTACACCTACCCTACACCTACCCTACACCTACCCTAAACTTTGTTCCAAAAAACATAACCCTAATGTTTGATTGTCGTCGCCAGGCACTGAGTTTCGCTTCACCCACTCAACCTTCGTTACGCTACGGAGGTCGCCGGCTCGCTTCGCTCGCCACCTCCCCCCTGCGCTGCACTCGGTCTCGTAGGTTCGCTCCACTCGGGATCCCTACGCTGAATCCGTAAAAAAAAAAAAAAATATTCGCCAAAACGGGGGGGGAAAGGGGGGCGAGGGGGTCAACTTTGAAAAATGGTTTGTTTGTGACTTTAGCATTGCCCCTTTATATGAATCTGAAAAAAGAAATGTTCCAAGTCTCTCAACTTCCGAGATCCGCTTAAAAGGGGGGGAAAGGGGGGCGAGGGGGTCAACTTTGAAAAATGGTTTTTACTTTTCCGAGCCTCCTCTAAATGATTCCGTAAAAAAAAACAAAAAAAAAAGATTTGACAAAACGGGGGGGAGGGGGGAGAAGGGGAGCAAGGGGGTCAACTTTGAAAAATGGTATGTTTGTGACTATAGCATTGCCCCTTTATATGAATCTGAAAAAAGAAATGTTCCAAGTCTCTCAACTTCCGAGATCCGCTTAAAGGGGGGGAGAAGGGGGGCGAGGGGGTCAAATTTGAAAAATGTTTTTTGCTTTTCCGAGCCTCCTCTAAACGAATCCGTAAAAAAAACATTCTACGGGTACCTTAGTTTCCGAGATACGATAGAGGGGGGGAGGAGGGGGGAGGAAAAGGGGAGGTTTGGGACTTTTCCCAAACTCGCGAGAGTCACTTGTTTACGAATCTGTCAAAATATACCCACCTCCCCATCCACCATCTGGGAGAACAATTATGTCAGTCAGTCAGTGGTAATGCAGTTTTATATAGTATAATATAATAATAATTTTTTATATTGTTGTGTTAATTTGTTTAGGCGTTAACGGTTTTTATCTATGGCTAATAATAACATTGTAATATATTATCAAAATTGTAGAGGAATTCGTACTTAAGTTGCATACGCTTTATATGAGCATCATGTCGTGTTCATATGATGTTATCATACTAACTGAAACCTGGCTCATTACTAGTATTCAGGATAGCGAGTTTATTGACGATCACTGCACTATCTACAGATATGATCGTGATCGATCAGGGACGAATAAACGTGAGGGTGGCATACTGCGTGGGCTACGAACTACCACGAAGGTGACACAATTTGCCCATGCTTGTGTCGAACAGCTTGTGGTTCAATTACCTGCATCTCACCCCCACAAACACCACATCATTAGCGTAGCATACATAACACCTCGTACAAGTGATGTAATATACAAGCAATACTTTGACATGCTACAATTGACTGCCAATAATTCTACAACCGATTCATTCTTCTTTGTTGGGGATTTCAACTTGCCCAATATAAAGTGGTTGGATCAGGGCAATTAGTGGCTGGGGGCGCCCTTATCGAGCAGTTCGAGGGAAACTTCGAGCCGCCGCCCCTCCGCTTACGGAGAGTCTCCAACCCGAGCTGCTGGAGGAGGTAGTCGCAGCCCTCTTCCCGGCGAGAGCGGAGCATATCCCGCCGCCGATGGCTTTGCCCACGACCGCAGAATCCACAGAAGACGACGCCATCAGCGTCCCAGAGGTGACACAGGTAGAGATGGGGGCGGCCGTGATGCGGCTCCGGGCCAAGAACGTGGCTCCGGGGCGGAGCGCCCTGCGGACTCGCCGTCCGCGTACCGGCCCATAGTACTGCTTGACGAGGTGGGTAAGCTGTTTGAGCGGATAATCGCGGTCCGCCACGTCAGCCACTTGTACAGAGAGGGGCCGGACCTGGACGAAAGCCAGTTCGGCTTTCGGCATGGGCGCTCCACCATCCACGCAATATCGCAGGAGAGAGTCCTGGCGGAGGAAGCTGTGTCCCGGGGTGGGGTGATGTTGGCAGTGTCTTTGGACATTTCCAACGCCTTCAACACCCTGCGCTGGAGTTGTGTTCGGGAGGCACTTCGGTATCATCGAGTGCCTCCCTATACCGCTTATTTGGCGGAGAAGTGTGTCACCTACGTGGGACGTCATGGCGTCGGAAACCAGCACCGCATGTCGTGCGGTGTTCCACAGGGCTCGGTCTTGGGCCCGCCCCTTTGGAACATCGGCTACGACTGGGTGCTGAGGGGCGAACTCCAACCGGGCGTAGACCTAACGTGTTACGCTGACGATACACTGGTCACCGCCCGGGGGAGTTCGTACAGGGAGGCAGCGTTGCTGTCTCACAGGTGGTGAGCCGCATACGGCGCCTTGGCTTGGAGGTGGCCCTCAACAAGTCGGAGGTCATGGTCTTTCATGGCCCCTTGCGGGCCGGCACTAGCCGGGGGTTGCAGAAGTATCGTTGTTCCCACGACCCCCAGCGTAGGTGTGAGATGGAACTCCGGGGTGGTGACATCCTATGAGGATTTTCCACACCGGGAAAAAAAAAAAACACTATTAGTGGCAGATAGATCAACCTAAAGCGGCCAGCTAATATTGAATTTCATATTAGTAATTAACGGTTCCCAATACAATAAGATTAGGAATAATCTTATTTGTAGACCTTAACATGCAATTTACTACTATGAAATGCCATTCTGTACCTAGGTATAACTATCATAAAGCCAAAATATCCTGACATTGGATATCTCTAACTATTCTCAATCTCATTTTTTTTCTCTTTTAATTAGACTTTTTACAATATTTTTCAATCATCATTATAGCCCTTTGCTAAGAATAGTTACAGCACTGATTACAGTATTTGTGCCACATGTTAAATTTAGTGTTGTGTTTTTTTTTTACCTTTGTATAGATTCTTTTACCTATTGTGAATGTGTGAACATTGTAGGCTTTCTAGATTTCTAGATGATTGTTAACATTTGTTAACTTTTTATTTCGTGCATTATTTTTTTTGTTTGTTTTTTTTTTCAATTTCGTACGACTTATTGTCGGGCCTACGTTGTCCCCCATATCCAAGTACTTCTTCTTCTTCTTTCGTGTCGATCAACTCAAACTATACAACCATTCAGATTTTGTCCGACCAGTATGCAGCCACTCGGACAGCTCGATCATTTGCCACGTTCAAATCCCGTAAGGTGCAGGTGGTTGGGCACGAAGGGCAGACAAGGAGGTGGCCCATATCTTGCGAAGGGGCCCCACATTGGCACTGTGTTTTGGATGGGTCTATGATATTCCATTTGGCCAGTACTAATGCTGTAACATGGAAATATTGTAAACAAAAAAATTTAAAAGAGTAACCATGGAGTTTCTTGCCGGTTCTTCTCCATAGGAAACGACTAACCCGAACCGTGCACCTTTTGTCGACGTTTTATAAGTGCCCATGTAGGCCTATGTAAAATAAAAATATTAGATTTTTTGATTTTTTTTTTCATTAACGCGGATCTTAGTTCTACAAATTGGGAAAACAATCTTGCCCATCTGTCCGCTGAACAGGCTGTCAGCACTTTTTACGATGTTCTTTACGAAATAATAAGACAACACATTCCACTAACTCGAATTAAAAATTCACAATTTCCTGTCTGACTTACACCTTCTTTAATACGCATCTTTAAAAATAAAGAACGTGCCTGGATTAAATGTAAAAAGTACCATAACTTGTACGAGTATAATCACTTCTCGGGTTAAATTATTCAACATGAATCTGTTATTTGTTTTAGAAATTATTAACCGACTTTCGAAAAAGGAGGAGGTTCTATGTTCGACTTCTTGTATGTTTTTTTTTTTTTTTTTTTTTTTGTGTATGTTCACCGATATCTCCGTCAATTGTGGACCGATTTTGAAAATTCTTTTTTTGTTTGAAAGAGTATGTTCCGAAATTGGTCCCATTTTAATTTGGTGAAGATCTGATGAAGAACTTCGAAGATATACAACAGAACTCTTCAATAAATAACGGCAAATCTCTCGGGACTGCTGAAATCGCATGTCTGTTTATTGTTTATACCATTTCATAACATAACATCACGCCAGTATGCTCTTAAGGGGTAAGCAGATCTCTCATTTGATCGGTTTTGTTCAAGTTTCATGATATTCGGGTAATCTATTCTGGCGTTATAGGAAACTTACTAAACAACTTGCCTATTAGGTAGGTAAAACTAAAAAGTGAAAAATAAAAAAACTTTTTTACAAAAAAATACTACCGACTTCCAAATAAGAAAACTACAAAGTGAAAAATAACTTTATTTTTGGAAGTCGGTGTCCATAACGAAAAAAAATGGTACCTACGAAAGACACCGACTTCCAAAAATAAAGTTATTTTTACTTTGTAGTTTTCTTATTTGGAAGTCGGTAGTATTTTTTTGTAATAAAGTTTTTTTATATTAACTCAGTCGAAGACAGTATACCTAAAAATATAAAGTACTTTTGGACATATGTATCTAACAGAAAGGGCAAGGCTAACCAGATAGTATGTATCTCAAAAATGCCTCGTCTGATAGCCCTACTGAGTTCTGATATATGTAATTTATTTTCTACTTTGCTTCTGTCTATGAAACGTCCACTTTCAATCCTGATAATTGGGAACCCTCAAATATATACCAGGATAGCTCAACATGTGACCATGACAGTTTAAAAACTTATATGTATATCAGATATTTACTTCACTAAAGAAGTTTTACAGGGTGCAGTCAAATTATTGGACCCATATAAGGGCGCTAGCCAGGATGGTATACCACCTACCTTTTTTATTAAAACAGCCGATAACATCAGTACTGTGTTGCACTTAATTTTCAATGTGTGAGATAAAAATAATGTAGAAAACTACCGCCCCATATCGATTCTTTCCACCTTGTCGAAGCTATTCGAGAGACTATACCCCCAAATTCATGGCCTTATTATACCGGAACAACATGGGTTCGTCAAACGGCGGTCGATTACGACCAATCTTATGCTTTTTACAAACTTTCTTGTTGAAAATATGGACAAGAGGGTCCAGGTAGACGCGGTGTACACTGATTTTCGGTAGGCTTTTGACAGGGTGGATCACACAATTCTTTTGGTAAAGCTCGCCTTCAATGGAATCCGAGGAAACTTACATCGTTGGTTTGCATCATACATTTATAACAGGACATATAAGGTTTTTAATGGGTTTAGATCTGATATTGTGGCTGTTAAGTCCGATGTTCCACAAGGGTCCATTTTTGGGCCCTTGCTTTTCACTTGGCTTATAAATGATATAAAACATTATTTTGTTAATGAGAATTTCTTACTGTACGCGGATGATAATGTTGTAATTATAATAATAATAATATATAAAAGAACCGAGAACCTCGTGAAGGCTGAGAGAGATAAGAAAAAAATCTTGATCTGGCTCGTGAGTTTTCGACATGTGGGATGTGAATACAGCAATCATTGTGCCGACAGTCGTTACGGCCAATGGCATAATAGCCAAGAGCCTCGACGAACATTTGAGGAGGCTCTCGTTGGGCAGCTGGATCAAGGGCTTGATCCAGAAAGCGGTACTCCTGGACACGGCGCGTATCGTTAGGAGGTTCCTCTCTCAGGAGCCCTGACCACCGGTAGCTTGGACCCTGTTCCCGATACCGGTGGGCTACTATTTTTTATATTTTTAATTGTTTTTCTTTTTTGTATGTATTTTGTAAAAATATTTAGAAATGTAAGAAATAAGAAAGATAATTAAATAAAGGACATAATAATAATAATATTTATAATTTATGTTCATCAAGATTGGCAAAAAATTGATGACTGCCTACTGCTTCAAGAAGTTCTCCACAGACTTAATACCTACTGTATAGACAACAAACTCTTTCTTAGTCTTCATAAATGTCACAGTAAATCATTTATTAAAAAAAAATACTTTGAATAGCTTACAATTAAATATAGTAGAATCCGTTCGCGACCATGGTGTAACTATTGATTCATGTCCGCACTTTGACTTGCATATTGAAAACATAATAAATAAAGCCTTTCAAATGTATGGTTTTGTCATGAGAGCCTCTGTAGACTTTGTGCGACCTTTTTATTATTAAACAAAACTTTAATGAGGTCTCAATTAGAATACGCCATTCCTATCTGGAAACCGTTTTACCTCAAATATAACATTAAATTAGAAGTCGTGCAAAAACAGTTTTCTACGCACAATGAACTATAGATGTTATCATTCGAGGATTCCATACACACAGTTTATACAGCGATATAATATTACTAAATATCTATACTTCTATACTAATATTAAAGAGGAAAGATTTATTTGCTTGTTTGTTTGTACCGAATAGGCTCCGAAACTACTGGACCGATTTCAAAATTTCTTTCACCAATAGATAGTTACATTATTCCCGAGTGACATAGGCTATTTTATAATTCCGAAAACGGGTCCTGTGGGGTGGCCCACGGGAGCGAAGCCGCGGGGAACAGCTAGTAATATTATAAGTTTAGAGTCTCGGCGCTTACTTTTGGTGGCCATGATGCTGCATGGTTTGTGTAACAATAGATTCGATTATATTGAAATCACAAGTAAGTTACGCTGTACAGTGCCCCGAAATGTTATCCGAAGGCCGGCCCACGTGCCCCGGTTGTTGCATTTGATTCATGTACAATGTAATTCATGTATAATGTAGGACTAACGCTGGGGCACGGGTGCCTCTTCGTCAGCTTGTGGAAACCTATAGCACACACTTCATAACATTAACATGACATAGTAAAAAGTTTAACTATCTGGCTATAAATATTTTATCTCCATAATCTATACCAATATTATAAAGAGGAAACATTTTTTTGTTTGTTTGTTTGTACCGAATAGGCTCCGAAACTACTATACCGATTTGAAAAATTATTTCACCAATAGAAAGCTACATTATTCCTGAGTGACATAAGCAATTTTTTTGCCCGAAAATGCGTCCTGTACACGGGAGCGAAGCCGCGGGGAACAGCTAGTCTAAGATAAATTAACGATACTATATATATAATACTACATGGGTCCGATGTAGACCAATCAGCGTCCGAAGCCTGGCTACGTTTCGGTGACCCCATTGGGGAAACCGAAGGTTTTGTCTGTGCAATTATGGACGAAGTTATCATGACGAATAACTACCGGAGACTTTTACGGGACGGCGGCTTTTTATTGTGAAGGATGGCACGGTTGACATCTGTCGGGCATGTCACCGTTGGGGGAATCGATTCGCCACATTATCTCTGGTTGTTCTCGGCTAGCTAACGAAGAGTACTTGCATAGGCAAAACCTTGTAGCCAGGATTATCTATCAGCACCTTGCTCTGAAATATACTCTTGTTGCATCGAAGGTACCGTACTACAGGTATGTGCCCGTCCCAGTTCTCTTTTCCGTTCAACTCCTTTTTACCCGACTATGTATGTATGTATGTTTGTTCCTATGTGGCGTTCTAGAGACCAAACGCGTTGGCCGATTTTGATCATTCATACGTCAATCGATTTGTCTTAACCCTGCGAGTTACCCTGGCTACATTAAAATTGGAAGATAGAAAAATGGCCGATTTTGAGCGCCATATTGTGGGATAGAAATTTTTCTTTCTTCCGAACCCATCGTGTGGGGTATCAAAATGAAGGGTTTTAAGAGGCGATTTTAAAAAGATAAAGCACTTATATGCTTAAATGTATCTAAATATTAAAATGAATTAACTAAAAAGAACTAAAATAAATAAAAAAACAAAAATCAAAAAACCCGACTGCTTAAGAAGCGAACTAAAAAGATGTAAACAAGAAGAAAATCATTCTGTGCAGTCGGAGGATACATCTGGTTTTTAGTTCGCTTTAAACAGTCGGGTTTTTTGATTTCTTGATTTTTTTATTTTATTGAGTTACCATCGTCCTATGTGGTACGGTTTTAGACGTTGTGAGCCGCTGAAACCGTTTTAATGTTCATGTAGCAACAAAAAACCTTCTTCTTAGTCCACATTATTATGAAACTACGGAACCCTATTACTGCGCGTAGCCCGACACGCACTTGGCCGGTTGTACTATTATATTTAGACACACTAGGTTTCATCTAGGAGTTGGCAGTATGTATGGTGAACCCGTACATTTCGTAATATTAAGTAGGTTAAACTACATCAAACGCATCGCTCGATCATTTAGTCCACAGGCTAAGTAAAAAAAAACAGTGATTTTACCACACTCAACACATGTGGTTTAATTCATTATCCCCGGATTTCCAACATCGCAAGTGTACAGAACAATCATCGTGCACTTGGACAAAGTGTATAGACCTTCGTCGTTGTTTTTTTACGTCGAAGTTCCGTAATACAGACTTGGATGACAAGCGTTCTACATTTTCAGTTTCATGAGAAATCAATATGTACTTACTATGTGAATAGTTCACGCTCACGGAGTAAGTAACAGGGAAGTAGTTTCTAAATTATTAAAAAAAACTCACTGGATAGTAAAACGAAAAAAATAACTGATATAACAAAAACGTGGAGTTGAGAACAGCTATTGTCGCGGAATGAGTTGATGTCATCGCCCGCAGTCCGCACAAGTGCACGGTGCATCGGTTTGAGAGATTTTGATTTATCGTTAGGGTTCCACATGAATACCCATCGCTAGGTTCTGAACCTGTTTCACGTAGGCGCTTGAAGTCTATAGGTAAAGAGCAAGTTCACTTTAGTGTTACAAGAAACTACATGTAATAGGTTTCTATTTTCTTGTATTTTTTGAGGAAACGAATTACCTACTAATAGAGAAATCTTTGAAGAAATGTAATTCTGTAGATATGTATTAGTTGCAATTGTTGCACATAACTTATAGATAAACTAGCTGTTGCCCGCGGCTTCGCTCCCGTGGACCACCCTACAGGACTCAATTTCGGGATTAAAAAAGCCTATGTCACTCAGGAATAATGTAGCTTTCAATTGATGATTTTTTTAAATCGGTCCAGTAGTTTCGGAGCCTATTCGGTACAAACAAACAAACAAAAAATTCTTTCCTCTTTATAATTTTAGTATAGAAATAAATGCGCACTGCGGATAAGGACATAAGAAATACGGGGTATCTACCCATAGTTTATTTAGATTACCGATGGCATCACGTCACGTATTCGCGTCTCGTTGCTTTTTAACGCTACGGAACCCAGAGCAGATGAGCTGATGTCACACTTCTTTTTGGGGTTTTAACATTTTGGAAATACCAAAATGAATTCTTACACAATCGAATCAGGTTTTGAATGTCACATAAACTCGAAATGTAGGTGCAAGCCAAAGGCACGCTTCACACTAAACCGCGTTGCATCGGATTGAAATGAGGGAAGCTGTTATATCTGTAATAGCTGTAATATCTGTTTTCTATTCTATCTTGTTTTAATTAGGTATTGTATTTCGATTTCAATTGTTTTAATGAAAGTAAAATCATGTATTATAATAGCTTTTGTCAGCGGCTACGTCCGTGTGGGTGGGATAAGTAGTAGCGTATGTGCTACTCCAGACTATAATCTATATCTGTGCCAAATTTAATCCAGATCCGTTCAGCCGTTCTGGCGTGATTGAGTAATAAACACCTATCCATCCAAACTTTTTCCACCTTATTAGAATGTATGTGGTGATCGGACCCATGCCTACTTTCAGGTTTCGGCGATGGGTATAGAGAAGTTTTCTGACCTGTCTCGGGACAGCGTAGCTCTAGCGCTGCGTGGTACTGCGACTAGGACTCCCTGCGACTGGTAAACAATGTGCAGGCTACTTAATAGCTCACTATGCATCAAGTTCATCTGGTTATTTAAACAATTATATTAATATAATATGTATGCCATTCTTCTCATCCAAAATTCTAAAATATATGAATATTTAATTCAAAAATCGCACTCTTCTGTAGTCAGCTGATGATGCATCTTAAAAGTTTTTTTTGAAGGTCGTAGTGTGTGGGTATGGTGTGTCGGTGTGAAGTGACAATGTGTATGTGTTCCATGTGTGTGACGAGGCTCTTGGCCTATATAACGTGTGTCAGCACAGATCAGATAATCAGTCAACCTCTATTCACCTCAACATGAAAACCTGCGTGAGTATCAAAATAATATAATAATAAGTATTTTTATAATTAATTGTACCGTCGACGGACGCTTTTTTCGGGCCGATGTAGACCAATAAGTGCCCGTAGCCTGGCTGCGTTTCAATTACCTCTCTGGGGAAACCGAAGGTTTTGTCTGTGCAATTATGAACGAAGTTATCATGACCTTGTGTGTGAAGGATGGCACGGTTGACATATGTCGGGCATGTCACCATCCGAGTGAATAAATCACAGACTACTTAGAGATACTAGGAATCAATCCACCACATTGTCTCTGATTGTTCTCATCTAGCTAACTAAGAGTATTTGCATAGGCACAACCATGTACCCAGGATTATTTATCAACAACTTGCTCTGAAATACACTCTTGTGGCATCGGAGGTGCCGCACTGCACTACAGGTGTGTGCCCAAACCAGTTCTCGAAAATGGCAATATCACATTGTACTGGGATCGGTCCTTATCATCACTGACAGGACTTTTGTTGCCAATAAGCCTGACATAGTGGTGGTGGACCGAATCGTGAGGCGTGCAATGATTATTGACATTTACGGCCGCATGACGGGAACCTCGTGAAAGCCGGGTACGCAAATCAAGTATCTTGACTTGGCTCGCGAGGTTGTCGACATGAGGGATGTGGACTAGGCGACCATTTTACCGATAGTTTTTTGCTTTGTTTTTGTTTTGTTGTTTGTTTTTGTTATTTGCTTAATAGCTACAAACCAGCACCTTAGGAGACTCTCGTTAGGCGGCTGGGTCAAGGGCTTGATTTAGAAAGCGGTACTTCTGGACACGGTGCGTATTGTTAAGAGGTTCCTCTCTCTGGATCCCTGACCACTTTGTTCCTTATAAGAAAAATCAGTCAAATAAAGGAAATAAAAAAAAATATAACAGATACCAGAATTACGTCTTGTTGAATACGAAGTTTCGATCAGGATTTGGTTAACACCACAGCTGCTTTGCGATATATGCATTTAAATCTTTAATATAAACTCATTCAGGTAATTAAGGTTGTCACATATCTCGTCTGGTTAGAAAAAACTGTTTTTTTTCCTTACATTTTCTTATACAACCTAATAACACACACACTTGCTGATCTGTTTTTAACCGACTTACCAAAAAGGAGGAGGTTCTATGTTTGACATTATGTATGTTTTTTTTTTTGTGTATGTTCACCGATATCTCCGTTAATTGTGGATCGATTTTGAAAATTCTTTTTTTGTTTGAAAGAGGATGTTTCGAAATTGGTCCCATTTTAATTTGGTGAAAATCTGATGAAGAACTTCGGAGATATACAACAGAACTCTTCAATAAATGTCATCAAATCTTTCGGGATTGCTGCAATCGCATGTCTGTTCATTGTTTATACCATTTCATAACATAACATCACGCCAGTACGCTCTTAAGGGGTACGCAGATCTCTCATTTCACCGTTTATGGTCAAGTTTCATGGTATTTGGGTAATCTATTCTGGCGTTATAGGTTACTAAACAACTTGCCTATTAGGTAGGTACAACTAAAAAGTGAAAAATAAAAAAACTTTTTTGCATAAAAATACTACCAACTTCCAAATAAAAAACTACAAAGTGAAAAATAACTATTTTTGGAAGTCGGTGTCCATAAAGCAAAAAATTGGTACCTACGAAAGACACCGACTTCCAAAGATAGTTGTTTTTCACTTTGTAGTTTTTTATTTGGAAGTCGGTAGTATTTTTTTGCAAAAAGTTTTTTTATGTCAATTTTGGTCCATTAAGGCTCAGTTGGCTGCAAAAAAGTTGGGGATCCTTGCAAAGGTGAGACGGTACTTCACGCCTGAACAGCTGCTCAATTTGTATACAGCGCAAGTTCGGTCATGCATGGAGTACTGCTCTCACGTCTGGGACGGATCTGCCAAATATCATCTTGATGCACTTGAGTCGATTGACAAACGGGCCAAGAGGCTTATCGGCCACGATGCACTGGTCGCCTCAAAGCTCCAGAGCCTTGAACATCGACGCCAAGTGGCCAGTCTGTCGGTTTTTTATCGGTTACATTTCGGGGAGTGTGCGATGGAACTGCACAATTTGATTCTGGCTAGCCCTTTCCATCACCGGACAACAAGACGCACGGCAATGCGCCACCGGTACATGGTGGACATTCCACCCATACGTACAATGCGTTTTGCGAATACTTTCATTGTAAGCACAGCTAAGGAGTGGAATTCCCTGCCGGAATCTTTGTTTCCTGATAGCTACAACCTCGGGGTCTTCAAGTCAAGAGTGAATAGGTTACTTCTAGGCAAGCGTGCTTCACCGTCGACCACATCATCGCTTACCATCAGGCAAGATAGTGGTCAAACGCGAGCCTATCAATAAAAATAAAAAAAAATGTCGACATACATTTTCATTCTGGAAGCCGACCCCAATATAGTTGGGAAAAAGTGAAAAATAAAAAAACTTTTTTGCATAAAAATACTACCAACTGCCTAATAAAAACTACAAAGTGAAAAATAACTAGTTTTGGAAGTCGGTGTCCATAACGCAAAAAATTGGTACCTACAAAAGACACCGACTTCCAAAAATAGTTATTTTTCACTTGGTAGTTTTTTATTTGGAAGTCGGTAGTATTTTTTTGCAACAAGTTTTTTTATGTCAATTTTGGTCCATTCATTGAGGCAAAGGCTCAGTTGGCTGCAAAAAATTTGGGGATCCTTGCAAAGGTGAGACGGTACTTCACGCCTGAACAGCTGCTCAATTTGTATACAGCGCAAGTTCGGTCATGCATGGAGTACTGCTCTCACGTCTGGGACGGATCTGCCAAATATCAACTTGATGCACTTGATTCGATTGACAAACGGGCCAAGAGGCTTATCGGCCACGATGCACTGGTCGCCTCAAAGCTCCAGAGCCTTGAACATCGACGCCAAGTGGCCAGTCTGTCGGTTTTTTATCGGTTACATTTCGGGGAGTGTGCGATGGAACTGCACAATTTGATTCTGGCTAGCCCTTTCCATCACCGGACAACAAGACGCACGGCAATGCGCCACCGGTACATGGTGGACATTCCACCCATACGTACAATGCGTTTTGCGAATACTTTCATTGTAAGCACAGCTAAGGAGTGGAATTCCCTGCCGGAATCTTTGTTTCCTGATAGCTACAACCTCGGGGTCTTCAAGTCAAGAGTGAATAGGTTACTTCTAGGCAAGCGTGCTTCACCGTCGACCACATCATCGCTTACCATCAGGCAAGATAGTGGTCAAACGCGAGCCTATCAATAAAAATAAAAAAAAATGTCGACATACATTTTCATTCTGGAAGCCGACCCCAATATAGTTGGGAAAAAGTGAAAAATAAAAAAACTTTTTTGCATAAAAATACTACCAACTGCCTAATAAAAACTACAAAGTGAAAAATAACTAGTTTTGGAAGTCGGTGTCCATAACGCAAAAAATTGGTACCTACAAAAGACACCGACTTCCAAAAATAGTTATTTTTCACTTGGTAGTTTTTTATTTGGAAGTCGGTAGTATTTTTTTGCAACAAGTTTTTTTATGTCAATTTTGGTCCATTCATTGAGGCAAAGGCTCAGTTGGCTGCAAAAAATTTGGGGATCCTTGCAAAGGTGAGACGGTACTTCACGCCTGAACAGCTGCTCAATTTGTATACAGCGCAAGTTCGGTCATGCATGGAGTACTGCTCTCACGTCTGGGACGGATCTGCCAAATATCAACTTGATGCACTTGATTCGATTGACAAACGGGCCAAGAGGCTTATCGGCCACGATGCACTGGTCGCCTCAAAGCTCCAGAGCCTTGAACATCGACGCCAAGTGGCCAGTCTGTCGGTTTTTTATCGGTTACATTTCAAAGTCAAAGTCAAAGTCAAAGCACTTTATTTCAAGTAGGCCAGTTACAGGCACTTTTGAATTGTCAAAAGACAAAATAAAATATTACATAATTATGGTGCTACAGTCCCAGTCACAAGACATAATAACTGTGAAAGTACCGTAGATGCCCATTCCAAGGCGTAGATCTCTATGGAGAAGAACGGGCAAGAAACTCCATGGACACTCTTTTTCAATTAGGTAATTATTACAAATCATTTGTTACATCATTCATGTTGAGATTACACATTATGTGAGAACGATGTAGAAAGTTAAAAGTGTCCATAGTAAATATAAAAAGACAATTCAGAAATATCTAAGAGCTAAGAATAGCTAAGAGATGACCAGTCCCAACCGACATTTCGGGGAGTGTGCGATGGAACTGCACAATTTGATTCCGGCTAGCCCTTTCCATCACCGGACAACAAGACGCACGGCAATACGCCACCGGTACATGGTGGACATTCCACCCATACGTAAAATGCGTTTTGCGAATACTTTCATTGTAAGCACAGCTAAGGAGTGGCATTCCCTGCCGGTATCTTTGTTTCCTGATAGCTACAACCTCGGGGTCTTCAAGTCAAGAGTGAATAGGTTACTTCTAGGCAAGCGTGCTTCACCGTCGACCACATCATCGCTTACCATCAGGCGAGATAGTGGTCAAACGCGAGCCTATCAATAAAAAAATTAAAAAATGTCAACATACATTTTGCATTCTGGAAGCCGACCCCAATATAGTTGGGAAAAGGCTAGGCAGATGATGATACATTTTGCATTCCTGTCTTCTGATAACCTCTCTCTCATGAATATTGAGCAGAGAACGACATTAGGACTTAGGACATTAGAATTAGGACAAAGTAATCCTTGTTTATAATAATGTTATATAGATTTTATTTAACGAGTCATAACATCAGTCCTGACCTCACCGCACCCTTCACTGCATCACCAACACAAACGCTCACTCTAGAACCTAGATCTAGTGTAACAAACGATCTTCAAAGTTCTATTTATGAAACAATTAGCTTCTGCAAGCGGCTTCGCCCGCGTGAAATAGTAGATTTTACAATGAGTGCACAAAACAAACCATTTTCATCCGAGACTTTTTTAGATAGTAATGTCGAGGATAATAGTACATTATGGTGCAAGTGTGTAATGTTGGTGATTACCGCTGAGGCGCTATTGAGACCCGAGCCGTTAGGTGAGGGTCTTAAGAGAGCCGAGGACGGTAATCATCAATACACACGTGTATCATACAACGTTTTTCAACATACTTGTGAAGAAAATAATACAAAAAAAACATTTTCAACAATGAAAACGAGTTGTGAATTTTTTTCGCAATGGCGGGCAAAATTAATCAGTTTTCCTATGCGCGCGCACCTAACTATGGCGATCGGCCATAGGCTGAAATAATGAGGTTTTTCTTTTGGCTTTTCGCGGATAGCGTTTTAGCCACGTACAAGATGGGGAATTTCAAGTTTTCTTTATTACAGAGAAAAAAAAAGTTATGTTTGAGTGAAAGTTTTATTTATTAAACACGTACAAGTTGCAATTATCTATATATATATATACATGAAGTTGCATGAAATGAGCAAGCAATAGGTACATTAATTTATTTGTACTATTGAGCACGATCTTTTTTGTATCGAAACTTTTTTAAGAACAAAGCAACTCTATAACTCACTTGTGAATAATAGCAATGAAAAAGACACAGTTTGATTACAGGTTTCATTATGTGCCTAATAGCGGTGAAATTAGAGCAACTTTATGAGCAAGTGTGTTGAAAAATGGTTTTGTGGACGAGTTATAAACTCTGCTTTTCATTTCGATTGCAAGGAAATAAAACAAATGGAGAAATTAATAAACGCACGAAAAAACAAGACCTGATTCCCGCCGCTTTTTTTTTAAATCTTACGACATTGATATTAGGCTTGGGCTGCAGTCCTATACAGCCTACTATTATATTTTGTATATATATATTTTTTTAATTAATTAAATAACCTACCGTATTTTAATTTAAATTTGAATATCTTTTATGTCTTAAAAAACACATAAAAGGCAAATAAATTAAAGTAAATGTTATAAAATAACAAATTCTATCTGTGAACTTTTTATTGTGTTTGGCTGTATGGCTCATTTTCTTTGCCTTAATATAGATACATTTATAAGTAGATACCACAGAACAAAAAAAACGCTGTGGTAGATACGTTAATGCACTTGTGCACAAAAATCGATTTTGTGCAGCCTATATCCTGCACAAATAAGCAATTTCAGAGCATGAGAAGTGAAAAGTGTTTTTTTTTATCCCAAGGGAACATTTTTCCAAGATAAAAAGTAGCATATGTGCTATTCGAGACTATAATCTATCTCTGTGCCAAATGTCATCCAGATCCGTTCACCCGTTCTGGCGTGATCGAGTAACAAACATACATCCATCCAAACTTTCGGATTTATAATATGAGTAAGATTTTTCAAGATTCTAACGACTTTGCTATTAATTCCAGATCGTCTTATTCGCGCTTGTGGCTATGGCGGCGAGCGCTACAGTGCGCGAGAAGCGTGGCTACGGCTGGGGCGAGCAGTCGCACGGCTGGGCTGGGCAGTCACACGGCTGGAGCGGCCCGTCACACGGCTGGAACTCCGGCTGGCAGTCCGGCTGGCACGGCCAGCCCAACACCAAGATCATCGCCGTGAAGAAAGTAGTGCACGTGCCGCGCGAGATCACCGTGCCGCAGGTGGTGCACGTGCGCAAGGTCATCAACGAGCCCAAGGTCATCATCCTGAAGAAGGAGGTGCCGGTGCAGCACGGCCACCACGGCTGGTGGTGAGGAAGACACGAGATGCCATGCTGTACATACTGTGATTGTTTTTATTTATTTTAAACCGACTTTTTTTTGTTAATAAATAGGTATCGACTCTTCTACAAAACATTTCTTTTTTACTAACCTATTACTAAGACACCGTCTGTCTGTCTGTCCGTCTGTCGCCAGGCTGTATCTCATGAACCGTGATAGCTAGACAGTTGAAATTTTCACAGATGATATATTTCTGCCGCTATAACAACAAATACTAAAAACAGAATATAATAAATATTTAAGTAAAAAAATCACGCTTGTTGTATGGGAGCCCACAACAAGCGTGTTTTTTTGCCGTTGTTTGCGAAAATGGTACGGAACCCTTCGTGCGCGAGTCCGACTCGCACTTGGCCGGTTTTTTATATTCTTCAGAACCCCTCACGTAAAATAAATCATAAAGTCTCGTCCCAATACGTACATTTTTCGTCAAAAGATTATTTATCATCGTCCTGAACGCTACGAGCTTGCTACTGTTTACGACTACTATTGCAGCGAGTGCTACGATTCTACTACGACGTAGCAGGATCTTTTTAACGTCAACATTATGCGTCTTTCATTGGCCTTCACAATCGGTATCCCGCTTTATGACTGGGTTGTCCCGAGCGCTACGAAATTACTCCAGCCTACGAGTGCTACGACTTTACTACGTCGTAGCCGAACATCATCGAAGTCGACTTGTACTATTCTTTGTTTCAAAATCGGTTTCTAGCAGTATTTTTTTTGTTATTATTTTGGTTACCAGTACTATTTATTTTTATTCTGTGGTTATTACTATACTATGCTGCCAGAAAGATACCAAAAGCAGCGCACCACTGGCATGTTCCAATTCTATATAACTCCTAAAAACGAACGAACCAAACGCATCAAAAATTTGTATAGGGTTCATTAAATGAAAGGGAATAATCCTAGAACTGGTTAACATTTCTCCAAGTATTTTCCTTCATTCGGGGCTGCAAGTTGGACTGCGGATATATCTGTGACGTAAGGCTACAGAGCGCCTGCTCATGTTGTGCACGTTTTCGTTTCATGGTGGAGTTTGCTAGCCAAATATAACAATCAGTGATGAAACATACTTAATTTTTTAAAGGTAAATTAAAACGCCATTGAAGAGCATACTAGTTTGTCACTATGTGTATGTTCGTTTACAGCATGCTCTCCGTGTGTGTAAAACAAATAATCATACTACACGAACACACGTCCTAATAAAGTGCTATTAGGTAGCATCTGCTTGTTACTCCAATACTGTGTGATGCCACATAGCATATATATTCCAGGCTACAAGCTGTCATCATCACCAGCCTTTTAAGTGTCGCAGTGCTGAGACACAGGCCTGCTCTCTGTTAGAGGGAATGGACCTTATTCCACCACGCGGGCCCAGTGCGGGTTGGTGGATGTCACATGTCTTCGAATTTTTGGTTCTAGGACATGCCGGTTTCCTCACGATGTTTCCCTTTACCGTTTTACAGCAGTGTTTTTACAAGCTGTCAGCTGTAAATATATTATGATAATAACCATAATCCATTGCTCATCATCTATGTAGCTCAGCGCCTTTTAGAATTATGACTGAACTCAGCTTTGCATCGACTTGTTGCTCGAACAACACCTTGTGTTGTAAGAAAATGTACGAATAGCTTATATTTCAAGGTTTTGAGAGCGATGATATCAATCCATCAATCCGAGAGTAGTGGTGGCCCAGTGGTAACGGCCCCGACTTACGTTTTGTAGGTTTCGGGTTCGAACCCAGGCAGGCACGTTACTTTGAGTAAATTATTTCATCACCACTGCTCTAAAAACGTTGAAGGAAAACATCGTGAGTGAGTGTCAAAAATTCGAAGACATGTGACATCCACCAAACCGCACTGGGCCCACGTGGTGGATTAAGGACCATTCCCTCTCACAGAGAGGATGCCTGTGTCCCAGCAGTGGGAACATTAAAAGGTTGATGATGATGACGATCAATCCATCGTTATAAGTATCTTTAACTGAGCAAAATACTGTATACGTATTTATTTATTTAGACTTCATGCACAAAGGTACAAAGGCGGACTTAATGCCTTAGGCATTCTCTGCCAACCTAGGTTGGTGAAGAGACAACATGGCAGGTGCATAGTTTAATAATAAAAAGCTAGTAGTTATTATACTAAAATAGGTGAAATACACGTACATATATATTGTATATAATATATATTTATATAAATATACATATTTTATACATTTATGAAGTAACAGAAAAGAAGAAAGTGAGATTGCTTAGCTTACTTGTGTTGAAAATAAATCCGCAATTGCCGCTTAAATGCGTACCGACTGGTGGCCGTCGTGATCTCGGAAGGAAGCATTCCAAAAAAGAATTGACTGGATATGAAAGGAAGAGTGAACAAAATCAGTAGTAAGAGAGGGACAGAGTAAGAGAAGATTATTGGCAGAACGCAGATTGCGAGCGTGTGAAGGAAGAACTTAGATACTAAAAGCTAGAGATAAGATAGGAAGGAGGGGTGGGCAAATTGAGTAGAGAGAATAGCGTGGTCAAAGCGCGTAATTTTCTTTTCTGGCGAATGGGCAACCATTTTAACTCATAATATTTGTTTTTTATAAAAATAAAAAACACAAACAAATACTACCGACTTCCAAATAAAAAACTACAAAGTGAAAAATAACTTTCGTTTTGGAAGTCGGTGTCCATAACGCAAAAAATTGGTACCTACGAAAGACACCGACTTCCAAAAAGAAAGTAATTTTACACTTTGTAGTTTTTTTTATTTGGAGGTCGGTAGTATTTTTTTGTGAAAAAGTTTTTTTTATTTTTCGCTTTTCGCCTAGGTACAAACATAAAGTCGAACATAGAACCTCCTCCTTTTTGGAAAGTCGGTTAAAATGGTGCCTTTCCCATACCCATAAATTACTAAGTTTCTGACTTTTTTAATGACGCTCAATAAATTACCCTTTTGAAAGAACTCACCACAAGTAACTAATAAATTTAAATCTATCTACAGGAGCATCCATGTTTGCTATGAGCATGAAAAACATTGCGTGGTTTTGGAGTTGGAGCCGTTCATGAGCCAAGCAGAGGTTACATCATTATTCAGATTGTTAGCACGTTTGTTTTTAATTATCTCTACTGCGTGTTTTCATGGTTTATTTAATTCTGTGTCTGCGGTTCACTACTCATACAACAGATGGCGCTATTGATGAAAGCAGCTTAATTCTTCGCGATTTATCATAGTTTGAGTGGCAATGCCGTAAAGGTACAAACTGACTGTACCGTGCTGGGTACATATGAATAATAGTGATACTTGTACCCTAATCGGCATGGTTGACGGTTGACGCAGCGTGTCGCGGGTTCGATTCTCGCATAGATCAAAGATTTGTATCTTTGGCCTACAAACATTTGTTCGGGTCTGGCTGATTGTTTATTCTTATTCTTTGTTATATACAAAACATATAAAAACAATAGGATAGCTAAGCGAGGCGAGACGAGTGAATTTAGTGTTTGTAAATGCACTCTCGTATACTCTCCACCTAAAGTTATCACAGTGAGATGTCTACATGTTCCTTGTGGGACAACTTTTATTTAAAAATAAATTACCAATATCGCTAGTAAACAGTCAGCATCTTAAGTCATTTAGAATTATGTCAATAATTAACATATACCTACTGTCGTAATGAAGAGTTCATAAACTCTCGGGGCTGACGAATCTGCTACTGTGCTTCTACACAATTATAGCCACCGTTTCAGAAAGCCTACTTAATTTGTAAATACATTCCAAGAAGATGCAAATCATCGAAGTAACTGACGTGTGACACCGATGACCGTAGCTTACACTAGAACTACAGTCGATGTAAACACTTAGTTAGACCATTCTAGACCACGCGGCTCTCGAGCAGCGCGGCAGCGGGGGCAGCCAGCTGACTGTCACGTAAACATGCGTTGCTACAGTCTGTCACCTGACTCGCATATTTTGATCACCTCACACACCCATTTACATACTTACACAATTGCTCATCAAATCATCACAATTCAGAATAGATAAAGGAGTGACTCGGCGGCTACAGCGGGTTTATCAGGATTAACAATAAAATAGTAGCCCATGGGACACGCAGGTTGTAGCTTTTTCTAGGGTCGGTACCTACTTCCATAGATTACCTCCCCAAAACAAAAAATACTTCTTTCAAATATTAATAAGGAGCTGAGCCTGCAGACCTTGACCTGTACAACTCAGCTCAATCAAAAATCCCGCAAAAAAAACCACTTCCAGAATATTTGCCTTTCATGAAATTTAAATTTTTCGGAACCTTTTCCGTCACCATTTTCGTAATAATTTGATCTAAGAAAATTTCGAGTTTTATTCGTATAACATAATGTAATTAATTTGTAATGTTATGTCTAAAACGGACAAAAACACGACAATCCCACCAAAACCGCTGGGCGTATTTTAATGAAATTGACACCATCTCAAAGACAATTGAAAAATCTACATTTTTATCTGAGGCTTTTTTTGTACAAATCTACTAAATTTTGGGTCGCGCGGGTCTGAAATGAGTGCGCGTTTTGTTGCCTCAAGGTCGTTGGCGTTAGCCTTCGTCTTAAATAACGATATCATTAAGATAAGACAGGTTCTTTTCTTGTTTTTAGGGTTCCGTACCCAAAGGGCAAAAACGAGACCCTATTACTAAGACTCCACGATCCACGTCTGTCTGTCTGTCTGTCTGTGAGTCTTTCACCAGGCTGTATCTTATGAACGGTGAAAGCTAGACAGTTGATTTGCACAGATTTTCACAGATGATGTATTTCTATTGCCGCTATAGCAAAAAATACTAAAAGCAGAATAAAATAAATATTTAAGTGGCTCCCATACAACAAACGTGACTTTTTTGCCGTTTTTTGCGATACTGGTACGGAACCCTTCGTGTGCGAGTCCGACTCGCACTTGGCTGGTTTTTTACGCAACATTTAATAAGCTTGGGTACACATAATTATTGATAACGTATAAAATCAGACTTGATTACCTCGATGGCATGCTCCACTGCTTGCAGCTATTTGGCAAATTTTAATGACTACAAACTAGTTCTTTTGATCATCCAAGAAGCTTAGTTAACTTAGGTAATTACTTCAAATAATTTTGCCCAAAGCCATCTCCAGATGCTCCGATCTTTGATGCGACCACCGTTTGGGGCTTCGGACTCTAGGCCATTCATTATACATGAATCAAACCAAGCTTAAAAGAAGGCATTTTTTTTGTAAATCAATTAAGACATGAACACGATAATCGCGGAACATACGGCTGCAAGAGTTCCGTACATGGAACATGAACAATTGAACGTGAGCTCGGCATCGACTCGCCTCCGACATGCCGCGCTGTCACGGACACTACGGCTCACGGAATCGCGGCGCAGGCAATCAACTGATTGCGGTACTTAATGGCTCATTACTGCACGATACATATCTACTGTAATAAATTCAACTGGCTCATACTTATCGAATGACTCCACTTTCTATTTACCTATATATAAGCTATCCTACTGTCTCGTTTCGTAGCCTACATAAAATGTGTGCCCATTACATTATTTGTTAGTACATAATATTACCTAAGTCAAGAAAACATCCCTCTCGCAGATCTGTGTTTGCGGAGTGACTTTCCCATAGGCTAATTATGCAAGAAAACAAAGAAAATTTCTGAAGAGCTTCACAGAGGCAGCTTCTGCCGCGATCTTAACCAGAACACCACCATCATTAATCAACATCACTGTCTTGTCTTCTCCAAGCTCCAGGTTAAATAGCCCAGTACGTGTAGAGTACACAAAGTATTTTAATAAAATTGGTGAAGCCATGTATCGGGATGGTAAGTTTGTTATGTGCCAAAGATATCTCCAAACCCACTGACTACATACCAAGGTGCCTCCCTGCACCTATTAACCTGCCTTTCTTTACTTGGAGAGTTGTGAAAGACTCAACAGCTGTCAATCCCAAGTCAGAAGATCAAAGATGCTAGTTTGGGATATCCGCAAAACATTCATAGGTACTGATTTACCATCCTGCTGCCCTTATGCCACTTATTTGGTGTAGGCAGAAACACTCATCCAAATAAATATAATTATGTATTATACAACAGCTGCGTTTAAAAAAGATAGACGACGTGAGCTTCCCGTTTAGTTTACACCTAACTAAAACGTAGACTGCTTGAGTGATTTAATCGCCGGCTCACTAATAAACAGCGATCATTCAGTATTGGTTTCCGCTGCCATTAATCCGTCTGTCAGACACTTACGCAGGATTTTTACCGCGAGCTGTCACTCTCATTGGCGCGAGCTGGTAACCAGTGCTGCTCTAATTAATGGCTCCCACGACGTTTCCTACTTCCACACAGTCCACATGCAAGCGTGGTGCTGCTCATTAATAATACTTTGATTGCTTCTAATTTCAGCCACTACACGAGTCAAGACCGCTACAATAAATGGTCTTACTTTTGAAACTACATATTGACATTATGACTATGCAATGTATTAGTAGCTGATGGTGTCACGAAGAAGATACCAGTCTTGAAACATCAAAAGCAACTAGAAAATTTGTTTCGTCGAACGGAACATCGGATATCGCGCGTTTTCAAATTTATAATCAAATCTAATGCTTATTGAAATAATAGTTACGATACGATAAATTTTTACGTCCTACACATTGCCTAGTATATGATGAGAAAGAAAAACAAGATAAATAAATTATGCAAATATTACAATCTGTATTCAGAGCTCTAGAATGGTCACTCAACGCACTATTATCATAAACTTGAAATCTAATGCAATTATGAATTTATTGTGAATGTCAACAAAATGCCGATTCCTAAAAGCATTGGCTCATCTTTGATTAAAATGGAAGAAACTGACTCAATTATAAATCAATCCAGGTGATCTCGAACAAACTAAATAAACAGAGTAATACTACAGATACAGACAGATTGACCTAGTGAAGTTCAGACAGATTTTTGAAATGGGCTGTTTGTCGATCTAACGATGGATGTATATCGATCGAGACTCACAGTTTTTATAATCCATACCACGGGGTCCCAGCGCTAAGAAAGAAAATTTGTAGATCATATCCTGGATAAGGAAATAATAGCATATTTTTATCCCGGGAGTATCTAAGTTCCCCTGAGATAATTGCCGACGTTCACGCGGGCGAAGGCGGTGGCAGAAGCTTCAAATTTTTATTTCAATCATTCTGTCCATCCCAAATCTCCGTCGAAATCGAAGATCGAGGCAAACGATGTCATCACTGGGTGGCTGAACTAACGCATGCTCCGGCAGATGCAGTGCGCGTATGTTCCACTGAACTAGTTCCACAGTGTAAGTGAAATAGTGAGATCCGCAGAAGCAAAGAAACAAAAAGCGAGAAGTGCGTGAGAGTGCGACTGCCGCGCGTTACTGTCTGACCGACGTTTGACGGCGAGAGCACCCGCTACACCCGCCACATGAGACACCCGCTGTAAGTTATTCCGCCTCATCGAGGGTGATGTCACTCACTAAACCGAATGGGTTCATTTAATTATAATAAAACATGAGTTTTCGCAACAATGGCGGCGTTTTGCGGCATTTTGTAACTTGTCGCAGTGCGTACGTATATAACGGCGCGGCGGCTGCTGCAGAGGTACCAGTGTTCTATGCTCTCTGCATACTCATCCACAAGCACAACCTATTCCATCATCATGAAGACTTTCGTAAGTATCAGCATTCGCCTCCATAGTCTACAGACTAAAATATCTATTCACCTATCTTAAATATTTCAGTCATAATCCTGAGAAGAAAACAGTAAATTATAATAGCTAAAATATTTTTTTGTCTACAATATCCAAATTTGCATATACCATCCAAGTCGATGTATCAAACAATTCTCAACGCGTACCAACTATATAAGTAGTTAAGTACAATTATATCTAAAACAATCAGAAGCTAGCTATAAATCCACACAATCTGAGCTGTTGTTTTTTTTCCACGATTTCAGGATTGACAGCTTACAGAACCTACCTAAAATTGTTCATAATCATGAGTACCTACAAAGACCTTTTAAGTAAACAGGTTTTCAGATAGTTCAATCATAGGTACCTACATAACTTGTACACCATAAAGTTAAGTTGCAGTGAGCTGTTAATGCCAATCATAATATATCTTCATATGTTTAATATAAATGACAAATTCAAAAAATTACAAAATTTACAAATTTTCGCTACAAGTACTGTTTAGTAAAATCGAGTTATTATCATCATCATCATTTCAGCCGAAATACGTCCACTACTGGACATAGGCCTCCCACAGGCGTCTCCACATTGACCGATCCCGTGCGTCTCGCATCGGTCGACCTAGTGGGAGGCCTTCCAACGTATCGTCTTCCGTTTCGCGGTCGCCATTCCAGAACTTTTCGGCCCCATCTGCCATCCGTTCTGCGAGCAATGTACCCTGCCCACTGCCACTTAAGTTTGGCAATTCTTCGGACTATGTTAAAATCGACTTATTATATGTCAATATAAAGCTACAGATAAATGATTCTTTACTCTAGAAAGATTCTTTACTACAGGTTATTGTGTAGCCTATCTAAGAGGACAGTACCCCAACCATTTTTGTAGCTTATCAGTGTTCATTTCTATAGTGTAGCTGATTTTATTGTATTTACTACAACACCTTATGTGCAATAAAGATTTTTCATTTTTCATTTCATTTTTCATTTTCAAATGTCCATCACTCGAAATGACAGTTCAGTTCATTCTGGTGAAGCTGGTGAGATTTGACAGAAAATAGAGAAGACAGAATAGACCGGCTATGTGTTCCAGGTTTGCATTGCTGTGTTGGTGGCGTGCGCACTGGCAGCACCTGCACCCGAAGACGGCAAGCGCGACAAGCGTTCGTACTTGCACGGCGGGCTCGGCGCGTACAGCGCATACAGCCTGGACGCGCCGCTGTTCAGCCACGCGCCACTGGCTTACTCCGCGCCCGCCGCCATCATCCACGAGCCCGCCATCGTCTCCGTCAAGAAGATCGTCAGTGTTCCCGAGGTAAGCCGACTTTGCTAGTGCTGCCCTTCATCATCATCTGTCTAAGGTCCGCTAGTTACTTTAAGGTCTGCTTCCGGTCTAACCCGAAACAACTAGTGTCTGACCTCCAAAGCCCTTTTACTTGGGCACAGGATTCACTTTTCGATGAGACTGGTTGCCAAACTTGCTGGCTATTATCCGTGGCGACTGTCAAAGATCTTCGAATTACAGCCAGAACCCTTGAAAAGTGACATTCTATCATCGAAAGCGTGGCGACAGCGATTGGAAAAATTACAAAAATATATGGAAATGTCAAACTCCTTTAAATTTTGGTGTTTCGAGCATCGCCATCGCTGACATCGAATGTCACTTGTGTAGGGCCTCAGGAACACCACCATAACGTGTTAGTTACTTGTGTCCAGTGCTGCCCATAAGTCCGATACTTTGTGTTCAATTGAAGAATGCTGCAGGTTGCCTTGTTAAAAAGTAAGAAACCTAAAAGTAGCGATGTTTATTTTATTTCGCAGGTGGTGTCGGTGAGGAAGATCGTCTCATACCCCCACGTGGCGCGCGTGGCACACTACGTGGCCGCCCCGCACGTGACGCGCGTGGCGCACTATTCGGCGCCGCGCGTCTCTTACTCCTACGCGCCCTCCTACTCCGCCGGCTGGTGGTGACCGGGGAGTGACCACCTAGGATATTTTGTTAACAATAAATAATCGAATGTTACCTATTCCAACCTTTTATTGAGAACAACCACTAACTTATAATTTAAATTATGACTCTACGGAATCGAGTCTCAAGATGTCTTAATCGTTCCGAGACCTGGTGCCACAAAAGAAACTGAAACATTTGGTTCTGATTTGATCTCACACGACCACGACCAATTTACTCGTACTTAATTCTTTCAATAGCGCAACTGGCTTATGATCTCACACGACCAATTTAAGGCGGAAACACATTTGCGTGGCGTATCGTGGCGCGACACGCCAGAAGCCTATCGGTTTCATACATTTAGTATGGTTAGAGGCTCATTTGAGTGTCGTGGCGCAGCGTGGCGCGCTCTGGCGTGGCGCGGACTGCCCGCGACCGATTGCGCCATAGCCCCCACCACCGCTCTGGCGCGACACGACACGCCAGGCAAATGTGTTTCCACACCGCGTGACTCGTGGCGCGCCATTCAACGACGCGAACTCGTAGCGAACACGTGTATGCTGCGTATTGAAAATGACGGACGAGGTTATTGAACTTGTACGTTAATGTACAGTTTTGTATGACACAAAGTCTAGGGAGTATAAAGATCATTTGATAAGTACCCTAATTGTATAAGTTCAAAGAATAGAGCAAGGTACGCACTCCTTGCATTCATTCAAAAATCCGTCTACTCGACTGTCAGCGACGAAACCCCGTCTACAAGCTGATTAGAAAGAAAGAAAAAATATTTAATTGCCACAAAACGACATACATTACATTTCATGAACAAGAACAGTGGTTACAGATTTAAAACAACGAATTTTAGGCAATACCTACTCGTGCAAGTACCTTAAGTACATATATAAAGTACATAAAACTGTATATAAAGTGTTAGTTAAGTACATCTGATAAGATTTTAACTATTAAGTAAGATAACTAAACAGATTGTAAGTAAATGACGAAGTACTTAGTAAGTGATAATTATTTCTTGTTAGACACTAATTAGAGTGTTGTATTTGTTTTGTTGTATGTCTAACTAGCATGTACAATCATATAGAATACTAATTTATATATTAAAAGTTGATATAGATAGTTTTTTAAAGAATTGATAAGAGATATCATACATGTTAATAATTACGCGAGTAACTTGAAAACGTGATTTTTAGTTTGTGGAGATTTTTTGATAAGGTTAGTATTAAATGAAAGGTCTTGGTCTAAAACCATTTGATCCGTTTGAATCATGTAAATCGGTCCACACTTTGCCGAGATAATCGCATATCATTATAATCAAAATGTAAATAAACCGATTTTTTATGTTTTTGTTCTAGAAACTTTTTAATTTGAAATAGCCATTCTTTCTTTTTTTGATTTTGCTCTAAAGGAGTTTCATTGCTAGGAGAAATTCATTAATTTATTAACATTTCATGCAACATAAAGGTACATAGGCAGACTTAAAGCCTAAGGTATTCTCTACCAGTCAACGTAGGTGGTGGAAGGGACATGGCAGGTGCATAGAAATAAATTGAAGGTCTTCATCGAAATCATCATCCGAATTCGAAGTTATTATTATATACGTCTACACGTTGCAAAGGTTCGATGTATACTAATTCAAAAATAGCGCCAGAGCGCGCCACGACACGCCAGCTTAGTGTGCACACTCAGCGCCACGCCAGTATGCGCCACGCCACGCCACGCCACGCAAATGTGTTTCCGCCTTTACTCGTACTTAATTCTTCCAATAGCGCAACTGGCTTATAATCTCACACGACCAATTTACTCGTACTTAATTCATCCAATAGCGCAACTGGCTTATGATCTCACACGACCAATTTACTCGTACTTAATTCTTCCAATAGCGCAACTGGCTTATGATCTCACACGACCAATTTACTCGTACTTTATTCATCCAATAGCGCAACTGGCTTATGATCTCACACGACCAATTTACTCGTACTTAATTCTTTCAATAGCGCAACTGGCTTATGATCTCACACGACCAATTTACTCGTACTTAATTCTTCCAATAGCGCAACAGGCTTATTATCTCACACGACCAATTTACTCGTACTTAATTCTTCCAATAGCGCAACTGGCTTATGATCTCACACGACCAATTTACTCGTACTTAATTCTTCCAATAGCGCAACTGGCTTATTATCTCACACGACCAATTTACTCGTACTTAATTCTGCCAATAGCGCAACTGGCTTATGGTGATAGTATATAAGTATTGCTTTGATTATTGATTTATTTATTGAGCTCAGTACAAAACGTATTTTTTTTGGACTCACAGAAACTTTCCAAATACAGTCCAAGCACGTGTTCGTTTTATGATAACGAAAGATTTAGGCAATAAATACAGTGATTAGATTCACGTCGCGTAGCCTGGGTAACTGTTACACATGCTGCTGATCTTACCTGCGTATGTAATGCGCGGCGACGGATGGCCTGCTGAGCGCGGTCAGTGTCCCACTGCTACGGGGAACTAGACCAAGAGCACGCTCTTACATCATCGAGCATACGACACATGCGCACTTTTTACCCGACTGCAAGGAAAGGGTTATGGTTTTCGCGCGTATCTTGTATGTTTGTTTGTTTGTATGTAATTTTCTTTATTACCTCATATCTTTCAAACCGCTGGATGGATTTATACAATTAAGACATCGTTAGATACGTCTAGACCGCCCAAGTGTTGTTAGAAAATTGAGGTTAAAAAAACAAACATGGCGGATTTTGGGTGCTTTATTGTGTGAGTCCCAATATATTTTTATTTCAAACCCATCGACTGGGGTATCAAAATGAATGGTTATGGTTAAGAGGTGATTACAAAAATATATACCACTTATATGTTTAAAAGTAATTCGAAAAAAAAAATATGACTATAAAGTTGTAAATAAAAAAGTTAATTTAAAAATCAAAATCAAAAAACCCGACTGCTTTAGAAGCGAACTAAAAAGCTGTAAACAAGAAAAATCATGCTGTCAAAAGACAAAAGACAAAGATATTTTATTTCAAGTAGGCCACCAAGCGGCACTTTTGAACGTTACATTTTACAAATAATAATAGTTGATTCTACCGTGATTCTACTGTGCAGTCGGAGGATACATATTCGCGAACTGGCTTATCCCCTGATCCTCCGACTGCACTGCATGTTTTTCTCTTGTTTACAGCTTTTTAGTTCGCTTCTAAAGCAGTCGGGTTTTTGATTTTTAAATTATCTTTTTTTTACATTATATGATTTGTAAGAGCTAAGAAGTGCCGGGGGCTATCGCTGGGGCTGCACGTTTTGGAAAGCATTCTGTCCACGGCTGGTAACAAAGACAGAATGCGTTATAAAATGTAGTAGAAGAAAGGAATCATTTGCTAAACTCGAGTTAGGTCAAATCACAGAGTACAAGCCTGCTTGAAGCGTGTCTACATGGTATACTTTTAGTGACAGATAGAGCTAATTCGTTACCGTTCGTTTATGATTAGAAGACGTATCTGCGATTAGACCAAAGCTGACTCTACAATGTACATCCAAACTTAGTAGGTAACTGGTGAACTAGCGATAGTATCTTGCTTTATCTAAGGCCACTCGCAGCAGTTGCAGTGGGTCTTATACAGGCACATTCAATATTTCTGCCAATCGGAATCATATTTTGGTTTAGGAAACGCAGTAAATTATTAATTTCATCGCATCGAGCAAAAAACGCAGTGGTTTTTATGACATCGCTGCTGTATAATTACACGTCTGCGGCGCACGCACTCCCGCCAATACACGGAAGGAAGCGCCGCCACCGCTCGCCGTTGTCGCCTGGCCGTGTATGGAGCTGCTACAACCACCGCCTTAAACGAATGAATAAATCTACATTTGAATATTATGAAGGTTTATTAATTCGTTCGATCGACTAAGCTAAGACAAGGAAGCAATCGAAGTCAACACATTTCAATCAAGATTTAGGTACTAATTCATTTCACTACACAAGACACAAGTAATGCTGCATCACCATCAGAGCCAAGTAGCAGCAATAACCTTGATTTAGTTACGAGTTAATTTGTATGTGCGTTTACTTTGACACACACCTGCTTTAACTCGACCGATGTTTTGCCTACAAATGAGATTTGATAGTGTTGAGAAAGACGATCAAACGATTCAGATCACTCTTAGTATTCATGACTACGGCCAGCAGCTGTCCCGAGTTTGTACACAATCTATACTTCAAACTGCAGCTTGTCACAGGAAGTGAGCGTGGAGTCACAGCGCGGCAGCTCGGTGCCGCACCGCTGCTGCTGAAGCTGAAGAGTGGAGCGGCACCCGGCCGGCCGCTGCAGTGTTCCAGTGTGCGCACACCTCGCCGCAGACATGGACGCCCTCGTGAGTCAACTCTATGTTACTGTATCTAGTGCACTGTGTCGATAAACCATCCATTTATAAACAACATATTTTATACAGTTATATAGATAGTTTTTTATACACCAGGAAGTGGATCAGTGCTACGGAGTTACAAACAATGAAGTGCTTTTTGGTGATCGAATGTCAGTTACCGGACCGCTCATACGGACCGTCATGTAGTACTCTTCGATTCAAATAATGAGAGGCCTATAGATCCAGCTGCCGAGTGTGTCGACTGTAGGATGAAAAGTTACACAAATAAGTGTGATATTGATGGTGTCGTTACTTTCAGACGCAATTGGTGGTGTTATGTGTGTGCGGGGCCGCGCTGGGCGAGCCGCTGGGTGAGGCGCTACGCCGCCACAGCCGCTACGGCGTGTACGCTGGCGACTACGCACAGTACGCGGCGTACGGGCGCGAGCGCAACCTGGAGCCCTACGTTTACGCCGCCATTCCGCTGCACGCGCCCGTTCCCGTACTGCGCGTGCTGTCATCGGCACCGCTCGGCCGCGAGGTCGCGCGGGCTCCCTCCGCACCCCACCCCGTGTACGCGCGTGCGCCGTCCGCTCCCCACGCCGTGTACGCGCGTGCGCCCTACGCTGACGAAAACACGGCGGGCGCGCACGACTACGTCTCGTCTTACGAGGTGCCGCAGTACGCGGCCACGTCGTACGCCAGCCACTACTCCAGTGCAGTAGACGAGCCCAGTATATTGTACGCGCGACCGACGCCCAGCGGCGGCTACACGTACCACAGCACGCCGCACAAGCCCGCCAAGCGCGCGCCCGCCGCCGCCGACGTGCCGCCCTATATCATACGAGTGCACAAGTACAAGATCACTAAGGAACGGTAGACAACCGTACCGTACCGTGGGACTCGATTCAATAAATTATGTATCCCAATATAATAACCGTGTAAATATATTATTAATTACTTAACTATTTATTTGTGATGGACCTACTGTATATAACTAATTGATTTAAGGCTACATTTAGTTTCGTTTGTAAAACTAATTCTTTGTAGAGTGTAAGTTTTGTTGATAGCAACAATAATGATGGTATTTTTCTGTGCTTTCTTAGACTGCAGTAATACTTGATTATGGTAGATTTTAATTAATTAATGAGAAAATATGCTTTGGTTAATTGGAATCTTTCAGCGCATATCGACAGGTCTTCTTTAGTCATTACCTATGCGTAAGTGTTGTACTAGTCTAACCACGAGTTTTTCAGCTGTAAATTATCGCAGAATTAATATGACAAATTGCCAAGCACGCGTTATCTGCTGTGATTGGCTGTTGAAAATTCATTCATCCAATTACAGCAGATAACGCGTGCTGAGAAACTGGGGGTTCGTGCTTTAATTGTTCTCTATTTAAAATTTTAAGCACGAGTGTAAAGTACTGAGTTCCTAGAAAGTGCAGTTTAAATTAAACAGATATTAATGACTAACTACTTCTTGTTTTTTATTTATTTGACTTTATCTAAACGTCTCATCATTATCTTCCTGACCTCGACTCATGTTACTTAGCGGCACTACACCCAGTGGCGTATTTACCCTTGGGACATGTTCCGAGCGCAAAAGCTGTCCTCGCACCACACTTTTTATATATTTTTTTTGTTTTTAGGGGTCCCAAAAGGAACCCGTTTATAGGATCACATCGATGTCTGTCCCTCTTTCAAGAACCTTTTTCTCAAGAACGCGTGGAGTTTTCAAAAATGGGTAGGTATACCCTATACTTGGGTTTTTGGTAAATGGGTACCTACTCTTCTCAATATTTATTGAATCAGTAGGTACTGTCATTTATTTATATTGTACATCACATACAACAAAAGGAAGGAGAAGAAACATTATAATTTAGTTGAGTAAACGGAAAGGTACTATTTTTTTATCGTTCAAAAGTAGGCCTAGTTGAAATAAATACATTTGACTTTGATTTATTTTCTCTTGCAATATTTGGTTACTGGTGAGGCGAGTCCGAGTGGGTCGTATAGCGACGCGACTATTTTGAGCGCCTCTCGCTTGGTGGGCGCCTCTCGGTCCAAGATACCCTCAGGCAGACGCGCGAGTGTGAGGTTGAAACCCAGCGTGTCTTCGCCTGGCCTCCATATGAGGCCGAGTATCTTTTCCGATGTATCTATATCTCCAATGGATACCATCTCAGTTTGTATATGCGATGGGTCCATTTTTTCTAGGAGCTGCGAGCTATTTGAAACCCATTTCTTGAGTTCAAACCTCGCCTGTAGGTGTATTTTTCGCACCATACTAGCAACTTCTGCCGCCTTCTCGATAGTTCTATAACTGTCTAGGTAGTCATCCATATAATGACTACGTAGTATAGCATCCACAGCTTCAGGGTGCTTTTCTATATATTTGTTTGCGTTCCAGTTCTTTGCAAAAATTGCTGTGCAAGGCGAACTGGCTGCGCCGAAAATGATGGACGTCATTCTATATTCTTCTGGCGCTCCTTCTCTGCGGTTTCCCCTCCACAGGTAGCGAAGCGCGTCTCGGTCTTGGCTCCGCACCTTCACTTGCATGAACATCTCCGCTATGTCACCGGTTATTGCGACGCAGTGACGGCGAAACCGCATCATTACGCCTGGCAGCGACTGTAATAGGTCGGGCCCAGTTAGCAGGAAGTCATTCAGTGACATTCCTCTCGATTTGGCGGCAGCGTCATGTACGATGCGAAGTTTGTCTGGCTTCATTGGATTGAAGACATCGAAGTGCGGGAGGTACCAAGTTTTGCCCGGCGTGCTAATTGCGGGTGCCCTTTCAGCGTACCCTTTCGCAATTAGCGAGTCCATCTGGTCTGAGTATCTTCTTAGAAGTTCCTGGTTCTTGTCCAGCTTCTTTTCTGTTGAGACGAGCCTCTTCAGAGCTGTCTCAAAACTATCTGGCATCTCAGCATGCTCATTACGCCAAAGCATGGCGGTCTCGATGTGTCCATTCTCTAATTGGACAGTTGATCGATTCAAAATGTCCTCTGCCCTTCTTGTTGGGTCAGAGGCGGGTCGCTGTGGGTTTATGCACAGCGATTCTATGGCGAAATATTCGCGCAACTGATGATCCAAATTGTCATCAGTTGTTATTCTATTGACATGATGTACTTGTTGTCGTAGTAAACTACTATGCGCGCCATGTAGTGTCCAACCCATCGCTGTAAGTGACGCAATTGGTTGGTGTCTTGGACCTCTGCGAATCTCGCTGGCCAATAACAAATGCCAGTTGTCTTGGCCGACGAGTATTTTTGGCACGCCATTGTTGTACATCAACTCTTTTCTCAAGTCGGTTAAATGCTTGCAGCGTGCGACAACTCTATCGCTCACTGTTTGTTTTGCCAAGCTGAGTTTAGGTATAGTACGTGCTTTAAATTGTACCCTTCTCTCTTGCGGGCTAACCAGTGTCACCTTGACTCTTCTTGAGCATGGGGTGGTGAGCATGGTGTTGCCTATCGCACCGATCTTGAGCGGGTCCACAGGGCCCTCTGCCCCGACTTGCCTCGCGATGTCTTCATCCATCAGCGAAACGGTGGACCCATCGTCTAGGAGAGCGTATGTTGCTACCTCTCCCGCCGGTCCGATGACCCGGACCGGCACTATCTTTAGGTACGCCTGGCTCGATGGTGACCCGAAACTGGCCACCGTTTCCTGAGGATCCTTGCGGGATTCAGGAACATCGGGCTTCTTGTTGGCTTCCCTCTGTTGTTGCTTCTTCTTATGAAGAAGCCGATGGTGCGTATCTCTGCACCCGTCTTGGCCACACTGTTTTCTCCTACAAGTGTGGTTGCCTCGTCGATGTTGAAGGCAGCGATAACATAGATCATGTTTTTTCGCTAGCTCCCATCTTTTCTCGACAGCTACGCCCCTGAATTGCGCACATCCAGTGGCGTAGTGATGTCCCACGTCGCAAACACGGCATTTTCCTACCGGTTGGTCCGTAGCTATATGCGTCCTTTGTGTGACGCGTCTGTTGGTGTTCGCCTCGGCCGAAGCGATGCCTTCGGGTGGGGCGAATGGACTACAGAAGTGTGCCTGTTCAGATATGAAATTACTGAACAATGAAATATCTGGCACCGATTGGTACTTCTCCGAATATGATCGGTACCATTGTGCTCGTAGCGAATTGGGTAACTTCTCTGTTAACAATCGCATAAGCTCCGCGTTCGTAATAAGGTAATGACCCTTTTTTAACGCGCGGAGCGTTACTACAGCACCTCTTACGCGACTTGCAAACGCGCAGATGTCTCTTGGTGACTCACTGCAGCGCGGCAGTCCGCGTAATCTATCTGTTTCAGCTTGCGCTATGGAGTCTGGACGGCCGAACTGCAGCTCGAGTTCCTTCATGATGTCATCGGGCCTGGCATGTCCGATGAGTTCTGAGCTGACGGTTTCCATTGCACGTCCATGTAAGCTTCTCCTCAGCCTCGCTGTATTCTCGATGTCCGTAAAGTACGCTCGAGTTGTCTCATATATGGCCCGAAATGATAGCCATTCAGTATGAGAACCATTGAAATTCGGCAATGTCATGACGAATTTCGACGCAGAGGGGTTCGGTTGGTCCCGCTGTTCTATTTTCCTGTCGGCTAGCGACGCTATAGCGGACGTCAACTCCGTCAAGAATGGACGGAGACTATCCCTCTGACCTCCTGCACACTCAGCTGACGCTGCAACTGGAGGCTTTTGTGCAAGCTCCAACTTAATTTTGAGTAAGTCTTCGCGAGCTTTGTCTATGTTTTTTCGTGACCGAGTCACTCTAGTTGACGGCGGACGGCTATGTTCGATACGGGCGTCACCCCGGGTAGTCATCGGCATCGCTGTACGTCTGTCTTCTTCGGAAATCTTCTCTTTCTGAGAAGGTTTCAATGTTGTGTCTGAAGCTCCTTCTAATCTGGTTACTCTGGTAGAAACCGCTTGATCAGTTTCTATTGGTTGATGCGTCGGAGTGCTTTCAGTTTGAGGCGCTAGATGGCGCTGCTCGTCCGACGGCTCGGTCCCTTCGGTTGTGGAAGGTGAACACGGCGGCAGCTCATGTCTGATGCCAACTGGTTGATCCAACTCCACGGTCCATGCCTCCGGCGCCTTGCCTTTGGATCTGGTGACCGGCATTGTTGTTCAAATATTTTCTTTTGAAAACTCGAAGTTTGTTTTCAAAGATAAGTCCCAGTTCCGGGCTTGTGTTCGAACCGACGATCTCCAGAAGTTAACCTCCACTTCGATTGACTATAATTCAATCTTCAAATAAAAAATCACTAAAAACTTACGGTCAGTGATAAGTCTTCAGGAAACTTCAGGCATTTGCTATACAAGTTTATTTTTCCCATAAACGTGTATGTTCTATTTGATTGACTATAATTCAATCAAATTCTAAATCACCGAAAAGTCAAGGTTACTTTTCGGTGGTGATGCTTCATGAACTGCTTGTCCAAAGCATCAGAGCCGTGCATCAATCTTCAGAGCACGTATCTTGCTTGATTGAAGAAAATTCAATCTTCAAATAAATCACCGAAACGTCAAAGTTATTTTCAGTGATAGTGCTTCAGGAACCGCATAGTCAGTACATCCGAAACGTATCTAAGTCTTCAGAGTACGTTTCTACCATTCACTGACGAAAATTCAGTCTTCAAAATTTCCTGAAAACATAGGGGTTGTTTTCAGTCATAAGGCTTCAGGAATTATTCTTCAATCGTCAAGGATGCACATCAGCCTTCTAAACGCACGTCTTGTATTTTTCTGACGGGCGCTCGTTTTTTAAACAAATTGCTAAAAACATAAGGGTAGTTTTCAGCGATAAGTCTTCAGGAACTATTCTTCCGCGTAAAAGACGCAATCCAGTCTTCTGAACGAGTATTCTTGGTTGAATAAACAAGCGTTCAGTTCTAGAACAAATCACTGACAACATAGGGTAGTTTTCAGCGATAAGTCTTCAGGAACTATTCTTGGGGCTTCAAGGATGCGCATCAGTCTTCATACGGCATTTTGCGGCTCACAGAAAATTTCTTCTATTTTCTTAAAATTATTGAAAAAATAGGGTATTTTCAATAACTGTCTCCAGAATTTTACCTCATAGATCCAGCGGCAAATAGGGCACGTAGGACTTGTTCCCTTCAGTGCACGTCGATTTTTGGTTTATTTGTGAAATTAATTTCCCCAAAATTCGAAAAATTAATTCCACCACTGTTTCTTCCTGACGTCCTGGGGCGCTCCAGACTTCGAATTTCGGCTCGAACGGGTCAACGTTGTGTTGCACGTAGCCGAATTAATATGCAGGCACCCAGTTGTTTTTTCTGGATCTGCTGTTCCCGACGTCCTGGGGCTCTCCAGGCTCCAAAATTCGGCTCGATAGGACCATAAGATGTGCTGGACGTAGGGTGTTCATTGGCCCCGAGAAAAGAAGGGCGTAAACCTTCTGGCCATTGCCGCTGAACGCCCCTATCACACCACGAAAACAAGGTTCTTGGATGCCTGGCTGCATCAGCGACGTAAGGTTGCAAATCGACTCTAACGATTCAACGATGTGTTGGCTGTACTCGAGTTATTTCCTGGGTTGCCTACTTCTGGATCAGCACTCCTGGTGTCCAGGTCCCGAGGTTCAGCTCGACAGGATCGAAAAGGGGTGTCTTCATAAGGGTTGAAGTTGATGAATTAAATGAAACACTAAGTTATTCAGTACACGGCACGATTCTAGGGCTCTCAACAATTACTGAGACTCGATTCTATATAAGAATTACTTCTTATTTACTAAGACAAGTACAAGCGACTAGCTTTGGATGACTACAAATTCTATTTGGGCCCGGGGGGTGTATATACCCTCGGACCGTGCCATTATTGAGAGCCCCGCAAATTCTCGCCGAAAATAATTTTTATTTCTGTAAAAAACCCTTATCAACATTTGGTAAATAGGGTTACCGCACCCCTTCCACGGTGCTATCAATAGCTGGATTTCTTTGTACTGTAACACAGTAACGCCCCCTATCTCTGTATCTAATCCATATACCTAATTTCCAGGTATTGATAGCTTCCCTAGACTAATTCCATGAAATAAAGGAACAATTTCCTTTATTTCTCGGTTAAAACCTTAATAGCTTTTAACCTAGCCTAAGGATATCTATAGGTTGGGTTGACCTGCTGGTGCCAATAGCAGGCTGTCTGTTGACGTCTAGAAAAAGCTTATTTTCGGGAATCTTCTATGGGATATCATCCCTTATGTAACGAATCTATAAATTCTTTCATGTATAATTCACTGTATAATTTTATGTATTATATGTATAATTCACTGTATAATGAATCTATAATTCATTATACAGTGGTGATCAGGAGACAACCAGGCTCACGGAACATCTGTGTGAGGCGGCTGATATGGCACAGCAGCGGTACCCTTCTGCCCAATTAGTGATACTGGGGGATTTCAATGCCCACCACCAGGAGTGGCTCTTCCCATACCAGTGCACTGATCATGCTGGGCGAGAGACGCGAAAGCTTGCGCTTGCGTTAAATCTCGCCCAGCTGGTCCAGGGAGCAACAAGGGTGCCGGATGTTCATTCGCACACTGCCAATTGCTTGGACCTTCTGCTGACAACAGATCCAGACCGCTACTCTGTGTTGGTATCTTCACCTTTGGGTAGCTCCGACCATTGTCTGGTGAAGTCTGTATCCGTCTACTCCCCGCCCGATCCCAGCCCAAGAGGCACTCGGCGGGTTTGGCGGTACAGGTCAGCAGATTGGGATGGGATGCGTTCTTTCTTCGCATCTTATCCTTGGCAGCCCATTTGCTTTTCTTCGGCTGATCCTTCGTCGTGCGCGGACGCCGTGACGGACGTGTTGCGTCGGGGAATGGAGTACTTCATTCCGTTCTCTGACGTAGCAATGTCTAGCGTTGACCAGCCATGGTTTGGCGCCGAGTGCAATCGTGCCAACACGCTGAAACACGAGGCGTACCTGGCTTGGGTCGACGCTCGGTCGCGCAAAGCTAGCGACGTCAGCCAGCGGAAGAGAGCCTTCAATAGGGCTGCCAAGTCCTGCAAGAGGGTATTGCGAAGGGCTCGGTTTGACCACATAAGCCGCATTGGGTCCAAACTTGCTTCCTATCCAGCCGGTAGTAAAGCGTTCTGGTCCCTGGCTAAGTCGGTCGAATCGAACTTCTGCCGGCCCTCACTACCACCACTGCTGAAACCCGACGGAACGCTGGCCCACTCCGCTGAGGAGAAAGCAAACTTGTTTGCCTCTCTTTTTGCGGAATCCTCACGCCTGGATTCTGGTGACGCGCGGCCCCCTCCTTCTCCTGATGGATGCGAGACGAGTATGTCGGACATTCGCATCCATCAAAATGACGTCCGTAGGGTGCTGCGGAATCTTGACGTGAACAAGGCTAGTGGCCCCGATGGGGTACCGGCAATTGTTCTAAGAACTTGTGCGCCTGAACTGTCTCCGATCCTGACTCGCCTGTTTCGCCTTTCATATGAGACTGGAAAAGTACCGAATGCTTGGAAGCAAGCTAACGTTCAGCCTGTGCCCAAGAAGGGCAGTCGGGCTGACCCGGCCAACTATAGACCCATCTCAGTTACGTCCATCCTCTGTAAAAGTATGGAACGGGTGCTCAACTCCAAGCTCCTGGCATACCTAGAAGCTAACGACATCCTCAGTGACCGCCAATATGGCTTCCGGCGAAATCGGTCAACTGGGGATCTTCTAGCGTATGCCATTCACATATGGAGTGAAGCCATCGAGAGGCACGGGGAAGCGCTTGCCGTCTCCCTTGACATCTCGAAGGCTTTTGACAGGGTCTGGCATGAGAGCCTTATTGGTAAGCTTCCGTCATTCGGTCTGCCCGGTGGTCTGTGCGATTGGATCGCAGACTTCCTGAGGGACCGGTCTATACGAGTGGTTATTGATGGCCGCTCGTCTGACCAACGGGATATCAACGCCGGGGTCCCTCAGGGGTCGGTACTCTCGGCAACATTGTTCTTGTTGCACATAAATGATCTGCTAAAACCCGGCACTTTTGGGTATGCAGACGACAGCACTGTTGCTGAGAGATACTTGTCCAACGCGCGTGCTACCGGGCCTCAGATCCAGTCTCTCCGGGAGGCCATGGTGGAGCGCTTGAACTTGTCCTTGCAAGCAGTCTCCGAATGGGGCGATGCCAATCTGGTCAAGTTTAATGCTGCTAAAACCCAGGCGTGTCTTTTTTCCGCTAAAAGGAGCCAATTTCACCCGGCTCCTACTTTCCGCGGTGTAACCGTGCCGATAACGGACCATCTCGAGCTTCTTGGCGTTACGTTGACATCGACCCTCAATTTTGGTCCATTCATTGAGGCAAAAGCTCAACTGGCTGCCAAAAAGTTGGGGATCCTTGCAAAGGTGAGACGATACTTCACGCCAGAACAGCTGCTCAACTTGTATCAGGCGCAAGTTCGGTCATGCATGGAGTACTGCTCTCACCTCTGGGACGGATCTGCCAAGTACCAGCTGGATGCACTGGAGTCGATCGAAAAGCGGGCCAAGAGGCTCATCGGCAATGAGATATTGGTCAAGTCTAGGCTTCAGAGCCTTGAACATCGGCGCCAAGTTGCCAGTCTGTCGGTTTTTTATCGGTTACATTTCGGGGAGTGTGCGTTGGAATTGCATGAATTAATTCCTCCTAGCCCTTTCCACTATCGGAATACAAGACGTACGGCGATGTGTCATCGGTACATGGTGGACATTCCACCCATACGCACCAAACGTTTTGGGAATACTTTCATTATGCGTACAGCTAGGGAGTGGAATTCCCTGCCGGGGTCTGTATTTCCTGAGAGCTACAACCTGGGAGTCTTTAAGTCAAGAGTGAATAGGTTTCTTCTAGGTAAGCGCGCTACATCGTCGACCACATCATCACTTACCATCAGGTGAGATAGTGGTCAAGCGCGAGCCTATCAATAATAAAAAAAAAAAAAAAAAAAAAAAAATCCTAAGTCATTTCACCGACTTTAGGACTTCCTACTTAGGCTAACCAGACAATCACCGCCTATTATGGGGATTCTGGTAGCCGATAGACCACACTTTACATTTCTAGTGTTCATATAAGTCTATCCAGGCTATATGCACATAAGGTGCCTCGATATGTACAAATTCGATAGCTGGTCACTTTCTTTGCGCCCAGCTATCAGAGAAACTATTTATAAAACCCTAACAAAATTGGGACGACACGATGGTGCGTTTATCGGGCCATCGGGAGGTCCCCAAAAATTCCTTATTTTCGGAATTCCCAGGGGTGTATAGTCCCGGGGAATGCCAAAAACTGACTAAAAATTACATTTCCAGAAACCTATTTTCTGGAATTGTACTTAAACTACTTGAGCGATTTTCGCTACAAAGTGATGGCTTGGTAGCTAGTCCAGCAAGCCATCCGAAAGTACTTACATCATGAGTACATCTATTCCCTTCATGGAGTTATTCCACCTGAAGGGTCTACAAATTTCAACGTTTTACGTTGTTTACATTTTTCACGACTGTTTATCTCGCTGACTATCCAAGCGATTCTTCCCATCTAGAAACCGCCTGGAAGCCCTTTTAGCAAGCTTTCCAATGGTAGTACTTTTACCAGTACACCTATATGTTTTCTAGGTACTTAGGGCACCTAAACCCGTAAGCATTTGCCGAAAACCAGATAAACAGCAGTTTTCTATTATATACCGACTTGATATCTCAAGTAAATGGGCTTTATATAAAAGACTACGCTAACTATGAGGTGTATATAGGTTTCCCGTCTCGGTCTAGGTCCCCTATATACCCTAAAATGACCTAAAACCATATATTTGGTGTTTGAGATATCAAGTCAATATTCACATTTATATAGCGGAAACTACGTGGTTTTCACATAGTTTCATCATTATGTACCGATTTCATGTCCAGTACATAGGATAAGCCCTTAAAAACATGATTTTAATTACTATAATTTTTCCAAAAAACTCCAAAACTATATATATCGGGTGGGGCCACCTCGCGGGCCATTCGGAACTAATCCGTCGTCGAGCAATGACGTATCGTACGACAGAAATTTATGTTTTTCGCTATGATAACTCTTATCAGTATGCTTTCTAATGCTTTTACTCCATTAAGGGTGAACTATTGAACCCTATAACATACTGACAAATACTAAAAACATTATATTACTATCTCAAAAAATGCAGGTAAAATTTTAGTATAAATACAGACGTGCCTCTAAAAATTATTTTAGTATTAGATGGCGCGCCGTGGTAAGCAGACATGTCTACACATACATACTTTAAACTTCTATGAACCATTTAGTATGGTTGATGACGCTTCGTCGCGAACAAATACGTTACATCCGCATTCTAATGCATACTAAAGAATTCAAGAAAAATACTGATGACTAGGCAGCATGGTCTCAGACCTTAGCCTGTTCCGTAAGGAACAAAAAAAAAAAAAAAAAAACAAGAGTTTTTGGCGGGATTTTTTCGAGGGAAGTTCAGCGGCTGTTAATATTATTTGCAAATTGATTCCTAGTGGATATTGTGATATAAAATTGGTGTAGTTTTGTGTCTCAACTGTCTACGCAACTGGACAATATGTGAAATCATTGACAGAAGCGATCTCAGGATAGTGGAGCGGAGAATTTTATTGTAGTATTGACTACCTCCGCTAAGCTTACTGGGAAGGCTGACTCAATACAATTTGCTGCCAAATACTCCATAAAACATTAGAATCTGTTACATCCGTCTTCTAATGCATACTAAAGAATGTTAAAATTTCACTGAAGACTAGGCAGCATGGTCTCAGACCTTAGCCTGTTCCGTCAGGAACAAATGCAAAAAAAAAAAAAAAAAAAAAAAAAAACAATCCATGTGTCACTGTCAAATGTGATCAAGAAGGCGGCAAGTCTGCAATACTGTTTTTCTATGAATCAAGCATAAGGCGATGCCTATAATAAAATGTTGCTTAAATACTAATATGAACTTATCTGTGACATAGCTTTAGACAAAACTAAAAAATGCCGCGAGCGAAAATAGATTACGTCGTTAGTTTTAGCAGCGAGGATCCTGTACGTACTTGTCTCGCTGACTTTGTTTGTTTACATCTCTAATTGTTATCAACCACACAATATTCACGTTATATGTTACTCAACCTAAAATATTTTAAGGACGTCGTAAAGTAGAATAATTACAATTGAACAGTTTTCATTTAACTACTATTAGGTTCTCCACCTTCTTCCATTGTTTACCAACCAACCCCAAGGGTTACTTACAACCCCATACCTTAGTAAGTTAACAAGATTATTTACTGCATAGTTGTCAATTGCTGCTTAGTTATTGTGTGACACTGGCTTGTGCAGGAGCACCCTGCCAGCAACCTGCTGCTCCGAGAGGTGAGCAAGAAGAAGTGGCTGTGTCGGAGAGGCGAGACCTCTTGCTCCGTGGTGCTGCAGCTGCCCAGGACTGTCAAAGTCGGTTGCTGAACTTTATTTTTTTACCAACAGCTTGCTGTTCATAGTATGGCTCTCAATGTTTTGATCGTTGTTCAGATAACCGGGGTGCACATCGGCGCCTACCACGCGGCCTTGGTAGAGGTGCTGGTGGGCAGGTCAGAGACTTCCAGTGAACAGTTCCAGGTTATATTTAAAGCATATTGTCTATTAACTAACATTAAATTTAATTTATATTGTGGTGGCCCAGCGGCTAAGACCTCCCCTCTCGTGCTTGAGGTTGTGGGTTTGATTCCAGGCAGGTACTAATGTGACTTTTTCAATTCATATGTAGTTTGTATGTTTATCTTAGATGTCGCTGATAATGTGTGTGAAGGATAACATAGCGAGGAAACTAGTAGCCTAATTGTCTAAGTGAATTCGGCAAGGCAAAGCGTTTTAATACAGTCAATTGACCAATCACATGCGAGATTGGTCATTGAGATGGAATTCACATATGCAATTAGGCTGCTAGACTTATAGTGAGTTTATTATAAGATTGTGCTCCATTGGTGTAATTGCTGCAAGGCATTTATCATATCATAAATCAAGCACTTCCAAACATCCTTTATAATACGCACAGCGAAAGATTGAAACTCACTACCTGCATCTGTGTTTCTGAACGCATTCAACCTGAATCGCAGGCTCCTTCTGGGTAAGCTCCATCGTCGTATTTGTCTCTGTCATCACTGACCTGAGTCAAGAGCAAACCCATATAAAAAGAAATATATATTGTCTGATCAGCAATTATTGTCAACTTGCGCCATATCAGATAAGATATCTTAGCATAAACATATCTAAGTACATGTTTATTAAAAAAAAAAAAAAAATGGTAGAACTTCCTCAGTTATCAACCATATCTTCTATCTATCTATCTATATCTATAAAAGTGAAAGGTGACTGACTGACTGATCAATCAACACACAGCCAAAACTGCTAAGCCTAGAAGCATGAAATTTGCCAGAAAGATTCCTCAAGTGTCGTAAGTGTGCACTAAGAAAGGATTTTTGGAAATTCCACCCCTAAGTGGGTAAAAAGGGGTTTGAAAGTTTGTATAAAAATCTAATTCTTTTGGCCAAAATTCTTGAAACTTAGCACAAATAGTATTCTAAGTAAATGATAAAGATTGACATTATTAGTTTTTCGAAACTACCCCCAAATGATGATTTAGGGGGTATTAAAGTGTTTTTGAAGAATCTTATTTCTTGGGTTAATACATTTGAAAGTTGACATAAATACCATCCTAAGTAAACAATAAATGTTGTCGTTATTAGTTTTTCGAAACTCCCCCAAATGATGATTTAGGGGGTGTTGAAGTTTGTATGGAAGATTCTGATTTCTTGGATGAATAAACCTGATACTTGACATAAATACCAAACTAAATCTATCTTCTATCTATCTTATCTATATTCTAAATCTTTATCTATCTATATATGTATCTTCTATATATCTATAAAAGTGAAAGGTGACTGACTGACTGACTGATCAATCAACGCACAGCCAAAACTGCTAAGCCTAGAAGCATGAAATTTGGCAGAAAGGTTCCTCAAGTGACGTAAGTGTGCACTAAGAAAGGATTTTTGGAAATTCCACCCCTAAGGGGGTAAAAAGGGGTTTGAAAGTTTGTATGAAAAATCTAATTCTTTCGGCCAAAATTCTTGAAACTTAGCACAAATAGTATTCTAAGTAAATGATAAAGATTGACATTATTAGTTTTTCGAAACTACCCCCAAATGATGATTTAGGGTGTATTGAATTTTGTATGGAAACATCTGATTTCTTGGGTCAATAAACTTGCCACAAATACTAAACTAAATGAATGATAAAGGTTGTTATTTTTTTTTTTTAAACTACCCCCAAAAGACAATTTAGGGATGTTAAAGTTTTTTTGAAGAATCTTATTACTTCAGTTAATAAACTTGAAACTTAAAATAAATACCAATCTAAATAAACAATAAAGGTTGTCATTATTAGTTTTTCGCAACTACCCCCAAAAGATGATTTCGGGGGTTTTAAAGTGTTTTTGAAGAATCTTGTTTCTTGGGTTAATACATTTGAAAGTTGACATAAATACCATCCTAAACAATAAAGGTTGTCATTATTAGTTTTTTGAAACTCCCCCAAATGATGATTTAGATTTTAGGGGGTGTTGAATTTTGTATGGAAGAATCTGATTTCTTGGGTGAATAAACATGAAACTTTACTTATATACCAACCTAAATAAACAATAAAAGTTTTAATTATTAGTTTTTCGAAACGACCCTTAAAATACGATTTCGGGGTGGTAAAGATTTTAGATTATGTTTACTGCACATAGCTTCTTTTTTATGATGTAAGGGAGCACTTAGGAGATTTTTGGAAATTCAACTTTTTAAGGGGTTAAAAGGGAGACATTTATTTGTATGAAAAATCTTATTCTTTTGGCATATTAATAAAGGATTGCATCATTAGTTCGGAATTATCCGTATTACCAGTAGACGATTTAGGGATGTCAAAGTTTTTATGAAGAATCAAATGGCTCTAAGACGAGGACATCTACATCGATTTGGAACTACCAAACTGGACCGTTTGTCTCAGGTAAACATAGTTGTGAGTGACGTTTTAGTGTCGCGTAATTTACGTTGTATTAGATTTTTGTGTTGTGTCGCGTAATTTACACAGCATTCGTTTTCATACTAAAGTAATTGGTCCACCCGAAATTATTCGTCTCAAAAATCCCGACCAGTCTTCTGCTCTTCGGGTCCAGCAGACTCGCGGACGAAGTCGCGGGCAAAAGCTAGTAGTATATAACTATAGTACATAACTATGTATGCAGAAAAATTTGTGTGTGTGGAAAGTGATGTCGGGATACCATTAAACCCTTGCGATATTTTCTTTTAGTGCTTACCCCTACTGACTTCCCTTATTTGGGGTACCTTAAAAGTAAAGGCTATGAAACAAACCTAGCGACCTTATCAGTACTAGAAAATATCGTTCGCAAGGAGGCAGCCTGACATCACATTTCCAGCGAGTTGCACGGAATATGGAGGCCAGATTCCAAGAGTGTGTCAGAAGTAAAAATCAAAGGAATAATTTAAAAAAAAAACGCTTTTGTCTTTTTTGTAACAGTTATTGAAATGAACTTATATCATTGGGAGTTATTTTTACCCGACTGTCAAAGGAGGGTAATGTGTTTATCAGTCTATGTATGTATGTTCCAATGTGGCGTTCTAGAGACCAAACACGTTGGCCGATTTTGATGGTTCTTACGTCAATCGATTGGTCTTAACCATGCAAGTGTCACAGGCTACATTAAAATTGGAAAATAGGGGCTTTTGGGCGCCATATTGTGGGGGCTCAATTTTTTTTGGTCCAACCCCGTCGTGTGGGGTATCAAAATAAAGGGTTTTAAGAGGTGATTTCAAAAATATATAACACTGATAAGTTTAAATGTACCTGACTCGAAAAAAAAATAACTAAAAGTTAATTTAAAAAACAAAAAACCCGACTGCTTTAAAATCGAACGGACGATACATCTCCGAGAACGGAGGGTTTTGGTCAGCCAGCTCGCGAACATGTATCCTCCGACTGCACAGCATGGTTTTCTTCTTGTTTACGTCTTTTTAGTTCGCTTTTTAAGCAGTCGGGTTTTTTGTTTTTTTTTAAGTAACTTTTTTTATTTAAAATAACTTTTAATTCCTAATTCTGCCACCGGATACCCTGTACTATATACAGGTGATAATGTCTCGTCATTGTGATGGTTCAACTGTTCCTCAGGTGCTGGTGCCGAGCAGCGTGTTCATCACGCGCGAGGAGTCTCGCCGCGACGAGCCGGTGCTGCGCGTGCGCTCCTTCGGTGCCGATGCACTCAGTGCGCCCGCGCGCGACCAGCGCTGGGACCGCGTGCGCATAGTGTGCTCGCAGCCACACAACAAGCACTGCCAGGTAGGTTTTCCCCAAAAGTCCAGGTGCCATTTGAAGGTTTCCCACCGAAAACAAAAAATGGAACTACGTGAACATGAGTCAAAACCGCGAGATCATTCCTTCGGTATACCTGCAGGCAAAAAGTAACACGGTATGCCTGGTGGGTCTGTCAGACCCGGATTTTTAACTTGTTATTTCTCAAATCATTTTTAGGGTTCCATACCCAAAGGGTAAAAACGGGACCCTATTACTAAGACTCCACTGTCCGTCTGTCTGTCTGTCACCAGGCTGTATCTCATGAACTGTAATAGCTAGACAGTTGAAATTTTCACAGATGATGTATTTCTGTTGCCACTATAACAACAAATACTAAAAACAGAATGAAATAAATTTTAAGTGGGTATCCCATACAATAAACGTGCTTTTTTTGCCCTTTTTTGCGATAATGGTAAGGAACCCTTCGTGCGCGAGGCCGACTCGCACTTGGCCGCATTTTATATGAATATTTTATAATCTACTTATGTTTTTATAAGCTATGGGGGAGACCTTTGCCCAGCAGTGGGAGGAAACAGTTTAAAAAAATTGTTTTTACTAAAATGGTAGGTGTATTTTAGAAAATATAATAAAAAAAATTACAAATCAACAACTTTTATTAATTATTTTCTAATTAAACTTAGGTAGTGATTTAAACAAAAAAAAAATACTTCGTTACTCTTATAAAATACACATTACTTATTAAAAACTAAAGACATCTCAATCAGAATATATAAAATATAAGGCACTTCCATGTACTTATAAATAACTAAAGAACATTCAGTCTATGTATACACCTGTGTGTATATATGTTATGGACCAAGTGATCAATCAGGACACTATGTATAATGCGCGCGAGAGCCCGCGAGGATTATTTATTTAAGTATACATGTATAACTTTACAGGTCATACCTAAGGCGTTATACAATGAGAGAAAAAAAAAATACACACAAACGAAACATAAAAGAATTAGAATTATGTACATTGTTCGCAGTACTGAGTTCAGTCATGAAGTATTTAACTCAATGTAAAGCATTTCCTCGGACTCTCGCGCGAGAGTGTACTTACAGCCGGCATAACGGTCAGCTACTAAATGCGGTTAGGCGCGAAATTTAAATTTGAATGAAAAACAGGGGATTTTTTTCTAATTGATAATTTTAATTGCTATTCTCTGGTCATGCTGAAACTTGTGGGCGTGCAGTTCGGGCTGTCGTTCGTGCACATCGACGAGGTGGCGTGCGTGCCGCAACAGGCGCGGCTGCTGCAGCTCGACACCTTCTCGTCCGACGAGGACGACTTCAAGCCGGGCGAGCTGTTCGCTAAACATCTGCAGAAGACCAGTGGGGAGCCCCCGTCTAGCGCTAGCACTAATACTGGTACGTAAAGCTCATTTTATAGATGGTTCAAATCTGAGAGGTATCAGAGAAATCTGAAAAAGCTCAGGATACAGCGGCCAAAAAAGTACTCCTTTTCACCGACTGTTGTCAAGAGTATTTTTGTGTCATTTTAACTCCGAACAAGTTGGTTCAGCACACTGATTTTTCTAGGTGCACAAATAAGACAAGCTACTTCACAAGCTCTGAAAAATATACCCGAGTCGTCGACAAAGCTTATAAAGACTCCGATCAGCAAGGCGGGCGCGTCGCGCGCGCACTCGCCGCTCGCCGAGCGCTCGGACCGCTCGCGCGCGCACTCGCCGGTCGCCGAGCGCTCGGACCGCTCGCGCGCGCACTCGCCGGTCGCCGAGCGCTCGGACCGCTCGCGCGCGCACTCGCCGGTCGCCGAGCGCTCGGACCGCTCGCGCGCCGGCCTGCTGTACACGCGGGACGACGCCGCGCCGCACGCCCGCATCGACCGCGTGCTCAGCCGCCACCAGCACGACACCGATAAAGACAAACTCAACAATACCAACCAGAAAACAAAAGATAACTCTAAAACAAAGGACGAGCCCAGTATAAAACATAAAACAAAAGATGAACTCAAAAGGACCCCTAAAAGAAACAAAAGTGAGTCGCCGCCGAGACCGCAGAGGAATCACGACAAGCCACCGAGTGCACAGAACAAAGACAAAGAAGAGAGAAAACGCCGGCGCTCCAACAGTCAGGAGCAGCGGGATACACACGGTGAGTGGTTGAGCTCCAAACATGTACTGTCGGCAAACTTTAAACTTTTTTGCTTAGTCATCATCATTAGCAGCCTAGCATAGCAGTCCTCTGCTGGACATAAGCTTCTCCAATTGGACGCCATTTGCTACGATTTTCTAAAACTCTCATCCAGCTGCGACCAGCCACCATGCGAAGATCGTCGATCAACCTTTCCTGAGATCCTACCTTTTGTTTACCAGTTCGCTGTCTCAACTCAAGAATACGTCTTCCCCAACGGTCATCGGTGCTACGACTTATATGACCGGCCCATTGCCACTTCAGCTTGCTTTGCTATGTCGAATGTTTGGATTCGATCCCTTAGTAGAGAGACAGCTCTTTCCATAGCATACTGAACGACCAGCCACATCGTGAGTGTCCACGTTTCGGCCTCATAGGTCATAACAGGTAGGACGCACTCTAAGACACACACATCTAAGATGGCGCCTACGAAAATTTGTCAACTTTTTGTCATGGGTATAATTTTCGTGGTTTTTGGTGTCGCCTATTACGAAAATGTAGTCAAAACAAAAATCCAAGATGGTGCCGACGAAAACTTGTTCACTTTTTGTCATGGGTGTCGCCATCTTGGATTTTCGTAGAATGAGCGTATTCAGTTAATAAGTGTGTGTACAGGGTTGACGCCGGGTCCACTGAGTGCAGAGCCGCACACGCTGCTGAGCGGCTGTGTGCTGGTGCTGAGCGGCTACGAAAACCCGCGCCGCGCCGCAGTGCGCGCGCTGGCGCTAGCGTTGGGCGCGCGCGTGGAGCGCGACTGGGGGCCCACCGCCACGCATCTTATGTGAGTACCTAGCAGACATGAGGTGTTGTGCGCACGTGTGCTGGTGTTGAGCGGCTACGAGAACCGCCGACGCAAATTTTCTTCGACGCCATCTTGGATTTTTGTTATGACACCATATTCGTCATAGGCGACCGACCCCAAAATTTCGAAAACGATCGAAAAGTTGGCAAATGGGGTACTTTCGGTAGTGAAAAATAAATTATGAAATGTGATAAAATTTAAATCGTATGTAGAAATATACTTAAAAATTCTGATTTTGAGTCATAAAACCACATTATTGTTTTAGTATATTGAAATTAAAAATCGATATTTTTAATCTATATATCACGTGACCTAAAAACACGAGCCGCTATGGCGTGTCGTCATAGAGGCAAATCTGTCAGTTCAGTCTAAAGAGCTATCAACAATCAAAAATGATGACGACTCGCCTCACTGCGCTGTCGTCTCTACATGACACTGGCAGAATAGTCGGCATCGGCTCAGTTGCCAAAGAAGAAAAAAAAAACAAAAATGATGTCCGTGACTACCGCCGAACCACCAACGCCAATCGCTTCCATATTTGATACCTTCCTAAAAACAAATTGGTACCTTAGTTAAGGTCTATCCACACATATCAGAGCCGTGCCCGGGACGTGGACGGACCGTGCCCCGTCAGGGGCTCAAAAAAATATCGGTGTGTACATTTTATATGAACTCGTTCACACACGTCCGTGCACGGGCCGTGCACGAGCCAGTGACGGAGCCTCAATGCCTGGGCCCGGCCCTGTCACGTCCCGGGCACGGCCCTGATATATGTGGATATAGTTATTTATGTTTTAGTTTTAAACCTTTAGTTTTCGAAAAAAACGACTTTGTATTTGACTTGAAAAAAGTTTTGGACCATAATAGACAAGATAAAATGAGTAACCTTTTTATCTACCTACTTACGTTAACGGTTTTTAATACTTAGGTACAGCTTGCAGCAACGGCAAATTAGTAGGAAGGAAATAGATAAGCAATACCTATCGCTCTTTAATGATATTCACATAACAATACAAAAGTTAGGTACTTACAGAAAAAGAATTATTCGAGTATCTACGTACCCACGTCAAACTTAATTTGGTCGGATTATACGCGAAGATTTAGTATGGAAAAGTAATGAAAGCTAATTTCTCTTTAAATAAGTACAACACTTGGGAATCTGAATTTTGGGTCACTATAACTTCTTTAGGAGTACTAATTTTTGTATATTTTTTTTAAGATTTATCTTGAAATGAAAATTTAACACCTTGACTACCGCCACCCTACCAATCGCATCGTATATCGCGTAAAGTACTGAAGTAGTCATTTTGAATTCTGTGCACTAATTGTATTTTGCAAGGTATTAATTTTCTATGTAGGTTTGAGGAAAGCGACAAGATCCTCGCGGCCGCGACTTACAAGTTGTACGTCGTGGGTTCGAACCCATGTAGGCTCTTTATTTTGTGTAAATTATATCATCACCACTACTCTCAAAACGGTGAAGGAAAACATCGTGGGGAAACCGGCATGTCCTAGAACCAAAAATCGAAGACATGTGACATCCAACAACCCGCAAGGGCCCGCGTGGTGGATTACGGCCCATTCCCTCTCACAGAGAGGAGGACTGTGTCCCAGCAGTGGGAACTTTAAAAAGGCTGATGATGATGATGATTATTTAACAAAATAATATGATGCGATTGACGTTGGTGGTCCGGCGGTAGCCATGGACATCAAAAATGTTGAATGAGTGCCGGTCCTCACGACATACCAGTATTACGTCACCAAAATGGCAGACACCGTTTTCGCGGGCATGAAAAAGGTTTAAATTTTAATGTTTTTTAAGAAAGCGTGTTTATTTTGCTGAAATATTTTAATGTTGTGGATTTTTATTATGATATAAACATTTTCAAGTACTTTTACAAACATAGTAGAATACCCTATTTTGTCGGGGCTTTCATGGATTTCCATTTCGAGACCTATCGTTTTTAGCAACCACGAAAACGACACCAATAACCAATAGTTACAAAATTTTCGTCGGCGCATCTTGTATTTTTGGTTTTGACCCCATGTTTATTATCGCGACCCCAAAAACAACGAAAACGAAACGAATGTCGGTGCCTATTGGTCCGTCGCATTGTGGTTGCATCATGGCATCAGTTAGGCTCAGGAGTACAGGAAGCGTTATAGTTTTTCTTCACTGCCAACTACACACAACACTTTTTTTTTTAAAGACTATGTGTGGCGTTTCTTGCCCGTTCTTCTCCATAACAAGCTACTTTACCGAATTGACGGTAGAATCAATTATTATTGCTTTTAAATATAATTTTTCGTCGTTCAAAATTACCGCTTGAAATAAAGAAATTTGACTTGACACAACGCGTGGTCAAATGTTATGAACGTGCCACAACACCAATTCCTCATCGTGGCACTTAAAAACCGCGAAAAGAGAAACCCGAAGCCATAGAAACTTCGACCTGGCGTTACAGGGCTGGAATTTGGCCATAAAAGGAATAAAATTATAGTAGTGTAGCGGCACCGCTACTTACGAACTAATGACATGACGTCACACAAATCCTGCATCGCGCAATCAGTTTTCGGCGCGATTTGAACACATACAACAGTCCGACAACACAACCGTTGGGCAGTTGCCCGGACCAAACACAACACCCGTCTGGTCGGAGGATCCTCCCTTTTCTATGGAGGTTTGTGGGACTTTACACCCTGTTCCACCTACGACGCTCATAACTTTCAAATATTTTTCTTTTTTACTATTTTGTTTCCATACAGGGCTAGATAATGATGAGACAAATTGATATAATTTTTTATTTTGAACGTTCATCGTCAAACCGTGGAGTAATCCCAAGACTAACTGACTGACTGTATGGAAGAATTATCGACTAGTGTAACCTTAAAAACTCACCCCTTTCCACTTCCTGACCTCAGATCGTCCGTAAATTTTCCTTTAACTTTTGTTATATTCTCTTCCTTTTCCAATGGGTTTCATCCTACAATATTTTTTTTCTTTTCAAAAATTATCGACCCTGGTTTAATAGATAGATAAAAAATAATCAGTATAATCAGATGAAAAACGCTAGTTACGTCGGCACGGTTTCTATGTGATGAGGCATCTGTATGCTAAAATTATATTATCTGTGCTACAGGCAAATAATACTAACTATTAAGCCTGGTTTATGGGTAGAGTACTCAGATAGTAAACACAGTACAGGACAGTTGAACTCCATATTCGATAGATGGCGTTGTGCATTTGACGTCATTTTCTGAATGGTGGTGTTGATTCTTCGCGGCCAAATGATACTAAAAAAAAAATTGGAAGGTAGAGTGCGCGCAAGATAAGTCTGTGCGTGGCCAAAATCGGAACTAATCATTTGTCATTTTTGTCAGGTGTCAAGAGATCAAGAGAGTGTGTTGTATTCCGTGTTTTTATTCGTTTTCGATGTAAATTATCGCCATAATTATGCCAAAAGTAATTTAAAGTGCGGGCAGAGATGTTTTCTTGAAGTGAACAAGTCAATAACAGGCCTACGGTACCGTTTTACAAAGATAGAGCCCGCGTTGCTTATATGACAGTAACATTTAGGGATACCATTATACTAAAATTTCCCTAAATTTTCGTACTACCGGTGCCGCTTCTTCAAAAATTATTGAAGAAGAAATAAAAAAAGTATTGTAATTGAAATGGACGGTACCTACTAGCCCCTGCAGGGCCATTGTTAGACCAAATTTAACAGTAGGTACTCGTACTACTAAGTATTCAATAAAAGATTTATAATAATTTCATCATATTTCATGCAACTAGAAAAGCTAGTAATTAATTATGCTTAACTTAAATTACTTTAAGTTTCGAGTAATGAAAATTGACTATTGATTAAATGAAGGAAAAAAGATGGGTTATGCTGGCAACATTAAGCACGCCACCCGTCGCACGCAGACTTATCTTGCGCGAGTTAAGGAACCCCAACCTACCAATATTAGCTTTGTCAGACAATAAGTATTTACTAGATTATTATTTCTCAATTTCCCCACTGCGCGATCAGCATTTATAATTATCTAGAACATGCGTCAATCTGATCACGCTGTGGATGTACTACGTTAGCAATTAAGTTAGTATATAAGATCAATATCTTGTTAGATGAGATAATTACCGTCTTGCTGTAACTGGGATCAAATAAAGTTTATTTTTAAACTCTTCCGTTGTCGCTTACTTAATTGGCGCAGCCGGTAGGATCTCTGTAGTCAGTCTGTCACGTATCCACATCTACGGGAAGCAGCCGACGTCCGTTTCAACGGTTCAGCAGAGATCACCGAACAAACAAATACATTAAGAAGCCACATCAAGCCAGGAGAGGACCAGGAGCCAAGCAGTAATTCAGGGAGCATGGAGCTAGCTGCGGAATTGTGAGTAAATCTTTTTCACCTTCCTCTCAGCTCTTCCATCTATATCCCAACCTTGTAATAGTCTATGTGTTTGTGTATTATTAGGGATTGGACAACGCCGTAATAATATTTGCATAGATTTTAAACGTACTAATATTTTAGAATAGTGATAGTTTAGTAGCACATTAGTGTGATTTTTTTTTCTCTCCGCGTTTGCTCCTTTCATAACATTTCACAATGGAAAACGTAACCCGTGTCCCACAGGAATTGGTTAACATCATACCAATATTCAGCGGCGACACTAGAATGTTGCCTTTATTTATAAAAAAATGTGAATACATTTTGTCTACGTTCTTAGGAACCGCAGCCCAAAATGAATATTTATTTCATGTAGTAACTAGTAGGTTATCAGGCGAAGCAGCCAGTTTGGTAGGCGAAAGAGAAGCTATAGGTACGTGGGACGAGCTGAAGAAGTTGTTAAACCAACACTTCGGTGATCCACGCACCGAGGATTGTTTAGCAATGGAATTAGAATCGTGTAGAATAAATAAGGGTGAAAGTTATTTAGATTTTTGCCATAGAATACAGCGGATGAGAAGTGTTTTATTTGCTAAAATATCAGAAACTATCATTGATGAATCTCTACGTAAGGCAAAGCAAATCATTTATAGTAACAGAGCGATGAATGCTTTCTTGTTTAATTTACCGCCATTTTTAGTTAGATTAGTTCGTTTGCGCGACGTCACAACGTTAGAGGATGCATTAAAAATAGTTTTAGAAGAACAAAACTTCCAGGCAGTCTATGAGTCGAAAACAAACGACAGACGTAATTTTAGCAGAAATAACAGACCCAATTTGCCTAATAACCAAAATGCAATTGAATCTAATAATCAAAAGAAAGATTCACATAGCATATCAAGTACACATGTACCGAATAGTGCGACAAACAGCACATCTACACCGAACAATCCGCATCAGCCCAGACATTATAAACAACATAATAATATTCAAAGAAATCAAGACAATTTTAATCGTACAAACAACAATAATGCGTCACCGCAGTCAAGTAGGTCATTTGTTCCGATTGCACAACCGAACCAACAGTTCGCGGCACATGCACCGAGCACGCCGTCTTTTGCAGCGCAAGCATCTACGTCGGGTGCGAATACTGATGTCACCATGCGTACTGCAAGGTCGCGACGTGTTAATTACATAAATAATTCTAATAATAATGAACAGAGTTCAAGTTATTCGTACAATGAGTGCCAAGAATTTTCTCCTGAAGAACCCGGGGCGGGAAATTTTTGCATAACGGCCTCTACCCTAGAGAACGAATAAAAATAAATTGTAATAAACGCTTAAATTTACCACATATAGTTATACCAGAATTAAAGGCAGTTTTTATGATAGATACGGGGAGTGTTAGATCGTTTATAAGCCCGTATATAGCGAATAAATATTTTAAAAATTATCTACAGTATGAACCCTTCGAAGTTGTTAGCACTCACGCATCGAGTGTTCATAGTGAAACGGCTATTATTCCATTACCGGTTACCTTTGGAAGTCAAGAGTTCCATAAGTTTTATGTCTATAGTGTCGACGATAGGTATGATGGGTTAATAGGTAGCAATTTGCTGAAGCAATTACAGGCAAAGATTAATATGGAAAATCAGATATTACATTTAAAAAATACTGATATTCCTATCATATATTCACCGCCTATGAGAGAGGTATATAATCTACCATCTCGTAGTGAACTTAGAGTAAGACTCCCAGTCAACTTACTGAACGGGGAAGCTGTGTTAGATTTTAAGCAATTTACGGAAGGGATTCGAATGCCCGCCGCATTAGTTACGTGTATTAAAGGTTACGCATCAACCGTTATTCAGAATTATACGGATGAAACCAGAACCTTAGTGGTAACAGGACCTTTTACGGTCGAACCTTACAGGCAGAACCCATCTGTTCACATTAATTTTACAGAAAATAACATAGAAATAGATAGGATGCTAACAGATAATTTAAAAAAATTACAGTTAGACCACATGAATTCTGAGGAACGTAAAACCATCGAAGGGCTATGTAATGATTATAAGGACATATTTTATTGTGAGAATATTCCATTAACGTTTACAAATCAAGTAAAACATAGAATTAGAACAAGGAATGAAGATCCTATAAATATTAAAGCACATAGGTTACCTCCCATTCAATCGAAAGAAATTAGGAATCAGGTAGATAAAATGTTAAGGGACAATATCATCCAGGAATCACACTCCCCCTGGAGTGCTCCCGTACATTTAGTGCCAAAAAAATTAGATTCATCAGGACAGCAAAAATGGAGGATGGTAGTTGATTATAGACGTCTCAATGAAATTACTACCGATGACAAATACCCCTTGCCCAACATAAATGATTTATTTGATATGCTAGGCAATAGTACCTATTTTACTACCTTAGATTTAGCTAGTGGGTACCATCAAATCGAGGTCCAGGAAGAAGATAGGGCGAAAACAGCTTTCAGTACACCTTCAGGACATTATGAATTTAACAGGATGCCGTTCGGGTTAAAAACAGCACCTGCAACATTCCAGAGGGCTATGGATAACGTTCTAAGAGGTCTCCAGGGCTTACATTGCCTGGTATACCTTGATGACGTCATAATTTTTTCTAAATCGCTGACTCAGCATGTAGAAAAACTTAGAGCAGTTTTTGATCGGTTTCGGGCGACAAATTTAAAAATACAACTCGACAAATCACATTTTCTTAGAAAGGAAGTTCTTTACTTAGGGCACACTATTACAAGTGAAGGATTGAAGCCAAATAATGATAAAATTGATGCAATCTTAAGATATCCCATTCCAGAAACAGTTACACAAATAAAAAGCTTTTTAGGACTTATTGGTTATTATAGGAAATTCATCAAAGATTTTGCAAAAATAACTAGACCTTTAACAGCTTGTTTAAAGAAAGGTCGTAAAATAATTATTAATGATGAGTATAGGGAATGTTTTGAAACATGTAAAAAACTTTTAACAAACGCACCTTTATTACAGTATCCCGATTTTAGTAAAAGTTTTATTTTAACTACCGACGCATCGAATTTTGCAATTGGGGCTGTATTGTCACAAGGATCAATAGGCTCAGACAAGCCAGTAGCATATGCTAGCAGGACTCTGAGTGACACAGAAGTAAAATATAGCACTATCGAGAAGGAACTTTTAGCCATAATATGGGCAGTTAAGCACTTTCGACCGTATTTGTATGGTAATAAGTTTACCATATTTACAGACCATAGACCATTAGCTTGGCTGTATTCATTGAAAGAGCCCAATAGTAAACTCACGCGATGGCGGTTAAGGTTAGAAGAGTACGATTTCGAAATAAAATATAAGAAAGGCCCTCAAAACACGAATGCAGATGCTTTATCTAGGATTAAGATTAATGCAATTGACGACGATTTAGATTCAATATTCGTAAATATAGGAGATAGGCAGGAACGTATACAAAAAATTATAGAAAGCGAATTACAAGACCCCGAAACTCCAATAGAAACGATAGAACTTTCGGATTCTGATGATGGGGTCACTGCCAACTCAGTTTCAAATAGAGAACACGAAGGCATTCCTAGTTTAAACGAAGCTGTCGATACTAAACCAAAACAGATTTTAATTCATTCATGGTTTAAAAATAAATTAGACGTAAAAGATATTTCAAATAATAAACAAAAAATTCTCGAAGTTCACTTACCGACAAATAACGATATATTAGTTAAAGACTTTTTGAAAGAGTATATTGATCCAAAACATAAGTACTTTATATACTTCGAACACCCATCTTTTAGAAAAACTTTTTCAAACATGGTAATTAAGTTATTTAAAAAGGATTCAGTTAAGTTAACCGAGTGTACAGAAAGAGTTATAAATTTGACAGGATCTGAAGAAGATCAAAAAGAAGTTATTTTAAAATACCACGACGGGAAAACATGTCATAGAGGTATTAAAGAAACTTTAACCAAACTTAAAAGACATTATTGGTGGGCAAACATGAAAGAGACAGTCACGGCAATCATAAATGCTTGCGAAACATGTAAACGCATGAAATATGATAGAAAGCCGATTAAACCCCACATTCAGTTAACACAAACCCAGGATGCCCCTTTTCAGGAAGCTTTTATGGATTTATTATATATTGAAGGGAAATATTATTTAACTATAGTGGATGCATTTAGTAAGATAGCACAAGCCATAGAGGTACCGAATAGGAGTACACCAGAGATAGTTAGAGCATTGATTAAATATTTCAGCAGGTATGGTCTGCCTAGAAAAATTAGTTGCGATTCCGGTACAGAATTCAACAATACTTTGATTAAAGAAATGTTAAGCTTTTACAAAATTGAACTTCATATTGGGACGCCAAATAATCCCAGTTCAATGGCAATAGTAGAAAGGTTTCATTCTACCATTATTGAGATTTATCGTATAGCAAAATACGATAAAAGCGATTTAGATGCAGCATCAGTTATGACTTATGCCATCATGGCTTATAACAACACCATACATTCAGCAACAGATTTTACGCCTTTTGAACTAGTATTTGGTCACACTTATTCCGAAAATGTATTTAACGTGGATAGAGAGAAGAACTTAACTCAGAAATTATTGTTAGATCATAGAAAACGCCTTAAAATACTCTATGAATTCATAACAGAAAAATTAGAATCCGATAAAATTAAAATAATTAAAAAAAAAGGTGGCGAAACGACACCGATACTCGAACCAGACGATAATATTTACATGAAAGACACTAGGATTAGAAAAGCCAAAGAAAAACCTCGATATGAAAAAGCGAAAGTAATAGGTGAAGTTGAAAGAAATATAGTCCCAGTAGAAGTAAAGAAAAGGAAAACTAGAGTAGCCTTAAAAAATGTAAAACGTCCTCCACAGATCGTGCCTGGTACTTCTGGTACTAGTGGTGCCAACACTCACGCTGGACCTCCAAAACCTCGGTCAGAATCCGGGGATAGCAGCGATAAAGCGGGGAGTAGCAGTGAAGAGGAATAGTTATTGGACAATATACAAAATTGTAGATTTAGAATCATTACACTTACAAATAGATAATAATATTCGGGATTTTATTAACTTGAAAATTAAAATTAAGGAAAATAGTCTTAGTAACGAAACTATAGGAATAGAAAGCCAAATAGAATATCTTATTAAACTAACTAAGGATAGATTTTTTCAAATCTTACCTTTCCATTATAGAAACAAAAGAGCTTTGTTTAATCCATTAGGCTCACTTGTAAAAGCTATCACAGGAAATTTGGATGAAGACGATGCAATTAAATATGATAGAGAAATCCAAATGATACAGAACAAAGAGCATGTGGTCGAACGTAAAGTATCATCAATGCAAAAAGCTTTTGATAAATTAGTAAATGACTCTGAAATAATAAATTCAAATATTAAAAACTTGGGTTTACATACCAATGAAATGGAAAAATTAGTTGAACATGAGTTCAGGTTTAACAAACTTTTCCAAATATTAAATACTATGTATCAAATTTTAAATAACTTTCGAACCTGTTACGAAAACATACAAGAGATTGAAACGGCAATAGCCTTTAGCAAACTGAATACATTGCACCAATCCATTATAAATAGTACAGAATTATATAATACGTTAGAAGTCATTGCTAAACATGCTAGAACAATATACCCAGTAAACAAACATAATTTAATAAAATTAGAACGTAATATCATACTTAAATCATATATAAATAACAACAAGTTAGTTTTTGTTTTAGAAGTTCCCCTAATAAATAACGAAACATATAATTATTACAAGGTTATACCCATCCCTATATTCCATTCTCCAAATACCTTTACAATAATACCCAAATATCCTTACCTGATGGTGAATAGATTGAAATACATGCCCGTGGTAAGCCCATGTACTGAGATTGAAAATGGAAAATTCCTTTGCGCTGAAACTAATTTAGCCCAGTTTCCAACCGAGACCTGCATTGAACAAATAATGCTGATGAAGAACAACTACAAAAACTGCATACAGAACCATATTGAAATAGAAAAAACTAAGATACAGAAAATAACCGACAACCAATGGTTGGTTTACTCAGAGGAAAATCTCATCATCACCGAGAATTGCAATACAGAAATCCTGAAGTACACTATCCTTGGGACCTACATCGTGACACCTGGCCAACAATGCGAGACACAAATAGGCGAAGTCATCATTGCCGCCACCACAAACACTACAGTTTCCAGTCTCCAGCTGCCATTGATCCAGATGCCAGACCTACAACAGGACATCCAGAGAAGATCAAAGAAAGTGGATCTAAGAAATGTGGACTTCAGTGATGTGAAAGAAGTGTTACAAAGTGCAAAATTTGGTGAAATAGACGATACGACACAAACAGTGACAATAGAAATTAGTATATGGACCATCTTAGAGTATGTGGTTATTGTAATAGCAATAGTTATCTTTATAATGTATAAATTTCAGTTCATAAACTTTTGTCGAAATTCTCCGAAACCGTCTGCGACACCTTCGGATAATTTCTCTCTTAGGGAGGGAGGAGTTAAGGAACCCCAACCTACCAATATTAGCTTTGTCAGACAATAAGTATTTACTAGATTATTATTTCTCAATTTCCCCACTGCGCGATCAGCATTTATAATTATCTAGAACATGCGTCAATCTGATCACGCTGTGGATGTACTACGTTAGCAATTAAGTTAGTATATAAGATCAATATCTTGTTAGATGAGATAATTACCGTCTTGCTGTAACTGGGATCAAATAAAGTTTATTTTTAAACTCTTCCGTTGTCGCTTACTTAATTCGCGCACTCTATACCTAGGTAGGGTAGGTAGCAAGGTAAGTAGGGTCAAGGGCGTCGCCAGCCGATTGACCAGGGGATAGGGGGGGGACAGTACGGAGGATGGGAAAATAAATCTCACTAGATGGCGCGACATGTACACACAATTCAATAGAATTGTTTGTAAAATTAACATTTTCTGGAATTGAATATAAAAATTGTATGTTCTTGTTAAATCAACTCTTCTAAGTACAAAATTATGGAATATTTGGCTCTTGGACTTCCCCTACCTGCCCCCCCCTCCTTGGCGACGCCCTTGAGTAGTATAAACAGGTAGGTAAGCAGGATAGGTAGTAGTAGTGTTCAAAGTTGCTATATGTCAATTACAATAACTAATGCTATAAGCTTTATATTATAAGCCAGTTATTTTCAACGCTTTTTTATAGCGTGCTTTTTTAAAACGTACGGGCGCGGGGCGGGCACGAATAAACCAAGCGCGGCGACTGTTAACTCGCAGCTCCTACCCTAGCGTTGGACTCGTTGGACAGACAGCATGCTTATAGTATATTATGCAACTAGTGAATAAAGGACGGTTTTAAAGCGAGGGCCATTGATGAATCACGAACAAGTAAAGGATTCTATCAACTGAATCACTAGAATCCTGAGCGACGCGAGTGATTCATGGCCCTCGACATAATTCCGTTTTATTCAAGAGTTGCATACTGTATTTTATACCATGACTACGAGAAAAAGAAAGATTTAAGCGGAAAGCACAAGGATTAATAATAAATAAATGTTTTATTACCTTCAAAATTTACAAAAAATTTGTAAACTCAGGGTTTCACATTTTTTGCAAATTGAAGCTGAGCTAGGTAACAGCATCTGTGTTCCAGGGGCCAGTGACCACCTCCGTTACGTTACATAATTATAATTAATTAAACACCAATGCAATTAATATTAGAATTACAATCCAAATAAGTATTCACTTCATAATCACGAGCATAGCGAGTGGTCAAGTGTTAGAATCCTGAGCGACGCGAGTGATTCATGGCCCTCGATATAAATCCGTTTTATTCAAGAGTTGCATACTATATTTTATACCATGACTACGAGAAAAAGAAAGATTTAAGCGAAAATCACTAGGAAAAATACTAAATAAAAGTTTTATTACCTTCAAAATTTTGAAAAAATTTGAAAACTCAGGGTTTCACATTTTTTCTAAATTAAAGCAGAGCTAGGTAACAGCAACTGTGTGTCAGGAGCCAGTGACCACCTCCGTTACGTTACATAATTATAATTAATTAACACCAATGCAATTAATATTACAATTAGAATCCAAATAAGTATTCACTAAACATCCCAGACTAAAATCAAAATCATTATTAAAACCCTAAACATTAACAAACTAAAAATCAAATCGATAATAGTACATTATGGTACAAGTGTGCAATGTTGGTGATTACCGCTGAGGCGCCATTGAGACCCGAGCCGTAGGTGAGGGTCTTAAGAGAGCCGAGGCTGTAATCATCAATACACACGTGTATCATACGACGTTTTTCAACACACTTGTGAAGAAAATAATACAATAAAATCATTTTCAACAGTAAAAACGAGTTGTGATTTTTTTTTTACAATGGCGGGCAAAATTAATCAGTTTTCCTATGCGCGCGCATCTAACAATGGCGATCGGCCATAGACTAAAAGAATGAGGTTTCTTTTTTTTTGGCTTTTCGTGGATAGTGTTTTAGCCACGTACAAAATAGGGAATTTCAATTTTTCTTAATTACAGATCAAATAAAATTTATATTTGAGTGAAAGTTTTATTTATTAAGCACGTACAAGTTTAAATTAATACGAAGTTGCATGAAATAGGTTCATTAATTTATTTATTTATTATTTATTTATTTATTTATTCTTCAACAAATTTACATTTGTGTCGAACTTTGGTTTTAACAATAGATATAACACAACAATCATCAAGCCAGGAAAAAAAACAAACACTACATTCTATATTGGTCCCAACATTACAAGTCTTAATGTAGCAATACAACAATACAACAATCCAACCTAATATCAATCCACAATCAATATAAATTCATTTCAAGAAATGTATGTCAATAAAATTAATTAATATGTAATGTCATAATAGGATACTAGATAGATTACTCCTAAGTCATTAAAATACAATCACATATCAGTTCGAGCTACTTTTATCTTTGAGAAACTCTTCTATGCTGTAATAACATTTCCTCAACAACAATGACTTTAGTTTTCTCTTGAATTCATTTGGATTCATAGAGTTTTTAAATTCTACAGGCAATTTATTGTACATATTCACTGATTGCACTCTTGAGGCATGTTTAACGACATTCAATTTAGGCTGTATGAAATTAGGTAGATCCCTTCTGCGCGTTTTTATTCTGATATGTCTCTGTTCTTCTGTTTCAAACTTATGGATATTTTTAATAAAATGACTGAGCAGGACCAGAATATAGAGGCATGGTACTGTGAGAATGTGCAGTTTCTTAAAATGATCTCTACAAGACTCCGTTTGTTCAATGCGAACCATAGTTCTCAAGGCTCTTTTCTGCATAACGAAAGCAGCATTAATATTGTATTGGTAGCTCTTGCCCCAGAACTTTATGCTATATCTAAGTCTAGACTCTACGAGTGCAAAATATACCATTCTGAGGTGAGCAATGGTTAATTCATCTCGAAGACTTCTGAGAGCATAGCAAGCACTACTCATAGTGTTAGTGACCACTTCCAATTCCTTCTTCCAATTTAAAACTGCATCTATTTGTACCCCTAAAAATTTTACATTGTCTACAGTATCTACTTTATTCCCTAATAAATGTACATTGACAGTATCTTTGTTCTTCATGGTTGATTTAAATAATAAACATTGCGTCTTTTTTAAATTTAGTTTGAGATCATTCATAGTGAACCACTTCTCAAGAGCACATAGGACAAAATTAATCTTCTTTTCAAAATTTTCTGTGTTGTCGCTAGCTATAATAGCGCTCGTGTCATCGGCAAAAACTATAAGTTTAGTATCTTCTGAAATACTTTTCATGTAAGCTATCAGATCATTTATAAATATTATAAAGAAGATAGGGCCTAGAACTGATCCTTGTGGTACGCCTTTATTTATTATAGCTGTGTCTGATTTGTGTATTTTTTCATGCCCATCTTCCTGAACTGTTTTAATTTCCACATACTGCGTTCTATTATGTAAATAGGATCTAAATAAACTCAACACATTTCCCCTAATGCCATAGAAATCCAACTTATTCAGAAGAATACTATGTTCCACTGTATCGAACGCGGAACTTAGGTCGAGGAAAAGTCCTGCTACTTTTAGTTTAGCATTCAACTTACCCACCACATCATCAATTAGCATGTCAATAGCATCTATTGTTCCTATATTATTTTGATAACCAAATTGATGGCCGGTTATAATTTTGTGTTTATTTAAATGACATACAAGCCTCACTTTCATAATTTTTTCAAATATTTTAGAACATACCGGCAACAAAGAGATAGGCCTATAATTCCCTGGTTCTGTTTTAGCGCCTTTCTTGTGTATAGGTAGTACTCTAGCTAATTTGAATTGCTCAGGAAAAACACTTTTATTTACATATTCGTTTATTGTATCAGGCAAAGGGCTAGCCAATACATCAATGTTTTCTTTTATGATAGTCATAGGAATTTCATCATGGCCGAAAGACTTTTTACTATCCATAAACTTAACTAGTTTGAAAACTTCGATAGGTGTAACAGGTTCAAAGACCATATCCTCTTCTACTCTCATCCCATGATTTCGTAGATATTCTTTTGCTGTATTAATGTCACTCAAGATAAAATTCGAACTACTACGGAACTTTTCCAATAGAATATTAGCTACTTCTGAGGGATTATGAACTATTTTATTATTATCCGTAAGTATCAAATCGTCATTACCAGATTTTTTAGGATTCCTTTTACTATTTACAGTTTTCCAAATAAATTTACTAGAATTCTGAGCTAGATTTATTTCCGTTCTTACTGCTAGTTGTTTCGCATATCGTACTATTTTTCTAAATACCCTAAAATAATTACTCCGATATTTTACTATTGAATCGTCACAATTATCTTTGTCAACAAAATTTAGAAACCGTTTCATTTTACTAGCGACTCTTATTCCCATAGTTAACCATTTTGATTTGTTGCTGTTTTTTGTATTTATTTTTATTTTCTTCTTATTAAATGTGTTAGAATGTATTTCACTGAGTTTTTCAATAAATGTACTTGCACACCAGTTTTCTTGTAACAACTTTTGCCTAAAACAAGACTTGTTTCCTTCATTATATAATCTTCTTTCAATGTACATATAACGTTGCTCTTTATTATAAGCCACTTTTTCCAGTGATAATGTACAAAAAAGGCCTGCATGTCCATCAGATAGACCATTGTGGTCTGTGTCTACACTTTTAATAATCGTCTCATCAATATTAGTCAATATATTATCTATACACGAACTTGAATTATTGCGTCGAAATGTATCTGTGTCAATTAAATGTCGAAAGTTGTAACATGTCAGGAGTGATAGAAAAGAATGTCGCTTTGAGTCATCTTTTGATAAATTAATATTAAAATCACCACAAATTATACACTGCTTATTGATGAAATGTTGTAACAGCTGTTCAAGTCTCTGCATAAAACCATCTATATTACTATTTTCAGGAATTCTGTAGCAACAAATAATATAAGTATTTGTCTCCAAATCCCTTACACCACAAACCTCAAAACAGTTAATTTTATAAAGTTGTTTACAAATTTGTAGGTCTTCAACTTTCTTGTCATTCAATGTTAAGATCAAAGTACCCCCACGTTTTTTATTCAATCTAGTGTTATAAGAACTCAAATTATAATTAATTAAACTAAACTGGGCCGCCAATGATTGATTTAAAAAATGTTCACTAATACAGACAAAATCTATTTCTTTGTTTAGTTCGCACAAATATATTTCAAGATCATCTTTCTTGCTGTTTACCCCACATAGATTTTGATGGTAAATAGTCAATGTTTTGTATATATTGCGAGATAATACAATTTGTTTATTATGTGATTGATGATTAACGAAAAAAATTTAATGAATTATCTTGTTTAGAAACATTCAATTTAATCAAGTCTGGTCGTTATTTGTACTATTGAGCACGATCTTTTTTGTATCGAAACTTTTTTAAGAACAAAGCAACTCAACCAATACATAAAACGGCCCACTTTACCTCCGATGCTGAAACCTGATGGGTCGCTGGCTCACTCTGCGAGAGACAAAGCAAATTTATTTGCATCCCTTTTTGCTGGCAATTCACGTCTGGACGCTGGCTCCAAGCAACCACCTACTGTACCTCACTGTGACTCTTCCATGCCGGAGATCGCTGTGCACGCTAAAGAGGTCCGGAGAGTATTGTGCAGTCTAGACGTGAACAAAGCCAGCGGGCCTGACGGCATCCCAGCGAGAGTGCTGAGGCAGTGTGCGCCAGAACTGTCTCCTGTGTTGACTCGTTTGTTCCGCCTCTCTCTTGTAAAAAGAACGGTACCGAAATCCTGGAAGCTTGCAAATGTGCAACCAGTGCCCAAAAAAGGCAACCGTGCAGACCCTGCCAATTACCGTCCGATCGCCATTACCTCCATTTTGTCCAAAGTTATGGAAAGGGTACTGAACAGTAAGTTGCTGACCTACCTTGAAGACAACAATCTCCTCAGTGACCGTCAATATGGCTTTCGCCGGGGACGGTCAACTGGCGATCTTCTTGTGTATGTCACGCACTGCTGGGGCGAAGCCATCGAGAGACACGGCGAAGCACTTGCTGTTTCGCTTGATATCTCGAAGGCCTTTGATAGGGTCTGGCACGCGAGTCTACTCAGTAAGCTTCCTGCTTATGGCATCCCCGCTGGTTTTTGTAGCTGGATATCAGACTTCCTCAATGAACGGTCGATCCGAGTGGTCATTGACGGCTGCTCCTCTGACTTCATGGCTATTGATGCCGGAGTACCTCAGGGGTCTGTTCTCTCTGCAACTCTTTTCCTGCTACACATCAATGACCTACTTCAGCCTGGTATTATTGGGTACGCAGATGACAGTACTGTTGCAGAGAGATACTTGTCCAGCGCAAGAACCAGCGTGGATGAAGTTCGTTCCTTGAGAGAGGCTATGGTGGAAAGGACAGATTTGACCTTAAGCCTTGTCTCCCAGTGGGGTGATGACAATCTGGTCTCCTTTAACGCCACCAAAACACAGGCGTGTCTTTTTACCGCAAAAAGGAGTATCTTCGATCAAACTCCTACTTTTCGGGGTGCGTCTGTTCCTGTGACTGATCGGCTCGAGCTCTTGGGCATGGAGTTGACATCCAGCCTCAACTTCGGCGCCTCCATTGAGTACAAAGCTCAAATTGCGGCCAAAAAGCTGGGCATCCTAAATAGAGTGAAGCGATACTTTACGCCTGGACAGCTTTTAACCCTTTACAAAGCGCAAGTCCGATCCTGCATGGAGTATTGCAGCCACCTTTGGGATGGCTCAGCTAAGTATCAGCTTGCCGCGCTTGACTCGGTGGAACGCAGAGCCAAGAGGCTCATTGGCGACGTTGAGCTGGCGGATGCCAAGCTACACAGCTTGGCTCATCGCCGCAAGGTTGCCTGCTTGTCGGTCTTTTACAGACTGTACTTCGGTGAGTGTGCTCAAGAACTCCACGACCTCATCCCACCAGCCCCCTTCTACCATCGGACATCTAGACGCACTGCAAGTTACCATCCTTACCTTGTTGCCATTCCACCAATACGCACCAAGCGCTTCCAATCATCCTTCATAATGCGCACAGCGAATGAGTGGAACTCACTACCTGCGTCTGTGTTTCCGAACGCATTCAACCCGAATCTCTTCAAAGTTAGAGTGAACAGGCTTCTTCTGGGTAAGCTCGCTCCATCGTCGACTCTGTCTCTGTCACCTTTGACCTAGACTAGAGTCAAGAGCAAACCCATCACAAAAAAAAAAAAAAAAAAATAAAAAAAAAAAAAAAAAAAAAACTATAAGTAACTCACTAGTGAATAATAGCAATGAAAAAGTCACAGTTTGATAACAGGTATCATTGTGTGCCTAATTGCGGTGAAATTAGAGTCACTTTATGAGCAAGTGTGTTGAAAAAATATTACATCGCGTTTATGAATTTATTACGATAAAATGGAGCAGTAAAAAATAACTTCTGCATACTTTCCAGGCTTAGGACTGTCTATAATTATTGATTAAGTGTTATTACGAAATAAACTATGTTGAGGAGCTCGTGGCTAAATAATAACAGCCGCATGGGTCGATCATCAAGGTTAAGCACCGCTTGACGAGTTCGGTCCGTGGATGGGTTACCATTTCAACATACCGAGTTTCCTCCGTGCCTCGGCAAGCACGTTAAGCCGTTGGTCCCGGCTGTCATTTGAAGATCTTTGACAGTTACGGGTAGTCAGAAGCTTGAGATCTGACACCAGTCTTGCCAAGGGGTACCGTGTTACCCAGTTACTGGGTTGTGAAGGTCAGATAGGCAGTCGCTCCATGTAAAACACTGGTACTTAGCTGAATCCGGTAAGACTGGAAGCCGACCCCAATATAGTTGGGAAAAGGCTATGATGATGAAATAAAGTATGTTAGTATGTAAAGCAGTTATAGGCGTATTTAAAAGTTTAAATTACGCGTGCAACCGATAGCAATCGCTAGCATGCGTCGACTGTCCTCTGCTTCTTGCTATTTTTACGATGTTGCGTTGCGCGCGAATCTGCGTTAAGTATAGCAAATTAAGCCAACAGCAAATAGCGCCAAGTGAGTGCCACGGTAGCTTTTGCTTTAGATTTGTATAATAAGCACGTTGCTTTAAGTTGCATCGGTTTATATATTCGGGTTTATATATTATATTAACCGGGAACCGACCAAAATTTCCGATATTTTTTGATCGAATTTCGTTTTACCGAAAACTATTGACCGACATCTTTTTTGCTATATGCATATTTTCAGACCATCGAAGTATCATGTGGCATATGTATTATTTTACCAAACTATGTTTCGCCGATTTACAAAATATTTTTTTGCTTTTGGCCGAAGCCTCTTTCGAACTTTTTTCATTTGCCATTATTTTCACCAAACCGAAACAACATTATAGAGAATATTATTTATTCACAATAATAGGTATATTAAATTAAGGGAATGTTATTTATTCAGAATATTATATATAGTCGGTTACTCGGTAGCATTTTCAATTTAAAAATGAAATAGTGTCATAAAAATTCAATATGTTGTGCTACAGAATTTGGTGACAGAAACGAATCGCTGCAAAATCGATTTCACACAGTCTTGTCTATGTTTACGTATTTATTTCGAATTTCCATGCAAATGATTTATTAATAGCTGTCATGCATTAGACATTTTTATTAATTAAATATTTTAAATAATTTGTCCAAGAGCGAGCGAAGCGAGCTCGGTAATTTAGGTCACCCCGACACGGATAGGTTAGGTTCGGTCGTTCTCCTTCGTGTTAGGTTACTTTAGACCCTGCAGACAGAAATAGGAGCCCAGTGGAACGGGGCTCCGTCGACAATTTTTTTTCAGGTCGCTGTTTTAAACATTTGTACTCGCCCACTGTTTCTCTCTCACTTAGTATTTTGATATGCGTTTAAAAATAAATATTTCGAACAAATGTTATTTCGGCTAAGTGTAACTTCGGTAAAAACTTAAAAAGTATTTCGACCAAGTGAAACGTCGGAGTAACGAAAAAATCGAATTGATAATAGGTCAACTGAGAAAGTGGCAGACGTGACTTCGATGAAGTAAAAAAAAACTAAACGATAATAGTTGAATAGTTTTAGGAGAAATAAAATTCGGTCAAATGTTTTTCGAATTTATGATAGGTAACCATATTAATAACCACTAATAGGTAGCTGACACAGTATAAATATGGGCAAACAGTATAGAAACTACCTACAAATGCTCGAAACGGAACCCTCACACAAACATGCGCATCGACGAGACCCCTAAGCAGCGTCCGCAGTGCTGTCAGTAGTGCGGGCCGCTTTGGGTCTCATATTTATACTGTGTAACGGGACGGTGACGGGAGCGAAGCCGCGGGCACAGCTAGTTATTGTAATAAACTAGCTGTCCCCCGCGGCTTCGCTCCCGTCAACTGGCTACCTAACTACCCGTGCTATGCCTAACGTTACGTGTGCTCAGCTGCGCGTTCCCGAACACGCCGAAGCTGCGCGCGGTGCGGGCTCGCGATGCCGCCGTGCCGGTTGTGCGCGCCGACTGGCTGGAGCACGTGAGCGCGCGCCGCCGCCTGCTGCCCTGGCAGTGGTACGCCACCGAGCCGCGCCACAAGGTGCAGCCTGCGCCGCACCTGCTGCACGACGAGCCGCCCGCGGCGCCCGCAGCGAGACACCCGCAACACGATCCTGACTCCGGCAAGTATTCTAATCCTCCTTGCCGAACTAATAATCGTAGGTAATATCCTTATTAAAATTAAATAAACACATTGCAGACGGCGACACGGACGACGAAATAGAAAAAGTGCTCCAAGCTCAAAAGAAACGACGGCTCAGTGAGTCAAAGACAAACGTTGACGCCCACAAACTTGTGGCCAGTCCCGCGGCCGGCACTAGCGCCGTGCAGCCAGCGCGCGACTCAGACGACGACGTGGCCACGGACGAGGAGGGCGGCCCGCCCGCCCGCAGCCCCGGCCCCCGGGGCGGCACGCTGCCGGACTTCTTCGACGGGCTGACGTTCGCGCTGGATGCGGCACCGTCGTACGCGCAACACATGGCGCGCTACGTGCTCGCGTACGGCGGCCTCGTGCTCACGGTAAAGACCACCATCGCTAGCTTCACAGACGGCTATTAAGACTGCGCAGAGCGAACGAGGCGCGCGGCAATTAGGTATTTTCTACAGCGCGCTAGTCGTGTGCGTCGTCACACACACAATCACAAGTTCGCTCGAGTCCGGCTTGCAGTTGCACGACAAAAGTTGGTAACTTAGGATTTTTAAAATTTGAGACGTTGTGTTGAGTGACTTGAAAAGGCGAATATTGATTATTGAGATGTTTATGTAGGTAAATAAAGCCCATAATTAAATCTAATAATCTATATTATATAGAAAATAATGTTTGTTTGTACTATAGTAATACATTATCCGTTCCGTTACTATTCATCCGATTGCGATGAAATTTTGGCGTTGTGGATTGTACGCCCGGGAATTTTACTGGATAAGTAGGTAGGCTAGGTGAGTTGATAAGTAAGTTAGATGGGTAGGTGTATTGTATAGTAAAACCAGTCTGTAATAAAAAAACTTTATTTACCTAATGTAACACCTTGCGTGTTTTTCCCATTTTACAAAATCATACACAAAACCCAGGGAAACGTGGTATATTTATTATACAGAGTGTAACAGAAACGTCATATTTTAAAAATTGCTTCTAATTCTGTAAATGAACAACTATCTCCAGGGAAGTCAAAGGCATTTCCTATAAACTAATGGAAATGGAAAAGAGACAAGAAGGGTAATATCAATCTCATTTAAAACATGATTGTTATTTTCAATCACTGGTGAACACATTATGGAAGAACGTGTTACGTGTTCATGCGATATAGAGGTATGCGAAATTCATTATTCTATTGCCATTTATTATGATCTCGGCTTTGTCTTTAGTTTATTCTTCTACCAAAATGTTTGAATATGAATCCGTATGTTTTGAAGAATCCTGAAATAAAATAAGATAATTGTAAGTAGTCCCTAAGCCACGGGCAGAAACTAGTACTAAGGCACATTTAAAAATGTATCTAAGAACAATTAACTTACATCGAGATTGTTGAATGGAATATCATCACTAACTAAAGGTTTTTCACCAACGTATGGGCAAGGATCTTTATTGGTCAGCATTTCCTAAAAACGTAATAAAATATAGTTATTGGAAGTTATTTAAGAAAATTGAGAGCAGCGGTGGCCCAGTGGTATCGGCCGCGACTTACAGGTTGTAGGTCGTGGGTTCGAACCAAAACAGGCGCTTTACTTTGTGTAAATTATTTCATCACCACTGCTCTCAAAACGGTGAAGGAAAACATCGTGAGGAAACCGGCATGTCCTAGAACCAAAAATTCGAAGACATGTGACATCCACCAATCCGCACTGGGCCCGCGTGGTGGATTACGGCCCATTCCCTCTCACAAAGAGGAGGCCTGTGTCCCAGCAGTGGGAACGCCGCTGATGATGATTTAATAAAATTATTAAATTGACGTAGTTATCAGATGTATTATCAACCTAACTCTTAAAATGTTGTGAACAGACTAAAAGAAATATAGTATACACAATAGGTACATAAACATTTCCCCATGTAAAAGACTTGCCAGCAAACACTAGCAACAAAATAAGTATAATGAATTTAAAATTTCGTGGTGACCCCTTGGCCTCACTTCTCGTGCTTGAGGTCCTGGGTTCAAATCCAGGCAATGCGTCTTTTTCAAATTAATTTTTACTTTCCAAATTTATATTGGACATCACTGACAATGGCGAAAAAAAAATCTTCCATCGTGTATTCTAAAATGAATGTCAGAATAGCAATCGGCACCCCCAAATACCCATTACACGATACCCATATCGAATGTTTGAGAAAAAGATGCATCCACCATCTTGGATTTTAAAAATAATGTCAGATTTGTAATCGGCATCCCCAAAAACCCATTACACGATACCCATATCGAATGTTTGCGAAAAAGTTGCATCCGCCATCTTGGATTTTAAAAATAATGTCAGATTTGCAATCGGCATCCCCAAAAACTCATTACACGATACCCATATCGAATGTTTGAGAAAAAGATGCATCCGCCATCTTGGATTTTAAAAATAATGTCAGATTTGTAATCGGCATCCCCAAAAACCCATTACACAATACCCATATCGAATGTTTGCGAAAAAGTTGCATCCGCCATCTTGGATTTTAAAAATAATGTCAGATTTGCAATCGGCATCCCCAAAAACCCATTACACGATACCCATATCGAATGTTTGAGAACCAATTGAAAAAAAAACGATTACATGCGCCATTATGTTAGATATTTTTTTTTTACAAAAAAATACAACCGACTTTCAAATAAAAATTGAAAATAAATTCAATTTCGGAAGTCGGTGTTCCTGTTTTTGATTCTTCGTTTTTTGTCACTGATTGGCGAAATTAAATTTATTTTACATAATATTGTAGTGTTTTGATTTGGAAGTTGGTTTTTTTATGGCAAAAAAGTTTTTATTTTACACGTTTTAGTTGTGTACACAATGGGCAAGTTCTATAGCCTGAATGAAATTAGAGTGTCCTAGGGTTTACTGTATTCATCTGCGTACCCCTTTAGAGCTTACCGGCGTGATGTAATGTTATGAAAATATGGTGTAAACAATAAACAGACATGCGATTCCAGCAATCCCGAGAGATCTGCCGTATTTTTTGAGGAGTTCTGTTGCATATCTCCAAAACTCTTCATCAGATCTTCACCAAATTTAAATGGAACGTAATCTTTCAAACAAAAAAATAATTTCTAAAATCTGTCCACAATTGATGTAATCGGTGAACATACACAAAAAATCCTTCTTTTTGGAAAGTCGGTTAATAAGGAAATAATGTCACAAAATAGAAATATGTACTTTTTATGAGAACAGATTCTTTTTCGGAAATGAGCGCCAACTTTCTTCTTATAATATGTTTCCTTACGCTTTCCTATTATAACTAAAACAAACATTTAAAAAAAATGTTACAGAAATATGCATTGAATAGTGCATAAAAAGTCATACTCAAAAAACAATAGTACATTGTGATACAAGGGTGGAAAGTAGGTTATTGCAAACGAGCTGTTATTAACAAGCCCGAGCCGAAGGCGAGGGTTTTTAATGACACGAGTTTGCAATATCCTACACACCCGTGTATCACACGACGTTTTTCAATACAGTTGTAAGAAACAGTAAAAACAAATCAAAGAATTAGATTTGTTTATTCACAAAAAATAAAATTTTCAAAATGGCGCGTTTTTGCAACTGGACATATTTTTTTACAAAGAAAACAGCCTATACAGCCTATTCGATTTTTGACAAACGTTGATGTGAAAATAATTAACTTAAAACTGGTAATTAAATATATTAAACAACATTTAAAAAAAAATGAGAATTCAATGCTAAAACGTACAAAATCATTAATTTTTCCTCGTATAAACTCGTATCCCATTTTATTCTATGTATGAAAACTCCTTGCTACTAAACTTTTTTAAATTGACTTATGCCGCGTTTTTGCAACTGGACATATTTTTCCAACGAAAACAGCCTATACAGCCTTTACAGCCTATTCGATTTTTGACAAATGTTGATGTGAAAATAATTAAATCAAAACTGGTAATTTAATATATTAAACAACCATTTAAAAGACTTTTGAGAATTCAATGATAAAACGTACGGAATCACTCATTTTTCCTCGTATAAAATCTATCCCATTTTATTCTATGTTTGAAAACTCCTTGCTACCTCCTAACTTTTTTAAGTTGACTTATAAATTTAAAACTAAACTGCAAACATAATGATCGAGCTCGTAAACAAAAGTCACGACCGCGTAACAGATAGATGCCTATGCGTAAGATTTAACTTTCGAATCATAATTATAGCCTCTGAAAGTACGCCATGTTTAACAACTGTATTGAAAAATATATAACTTACCTTATTCAACTATTTGCAGCAAGGTATACGTACACAATAGATCGCGAATTATCGTTATCGGCGCGTGGCTCCACAATGAGACGTGACCACTCTCCGAGCTCTCGTGGGCGACTGAATTGCCGACCGGTTTACGTTTCGCATGATCCAAAACAGCGCAACAATTAAGAAAAAAAATAAAACTAAAATAACCGAGTGTTTTTTCGAAAATGTTAAAACTATTGTCAGCTTTTACTTAAAAGACTAAAATCTTGTGTGGGTATTTTGGCGGGGATGGCGATGTAAATAAAAATGCTTAGAAAGGGTTTACTCACCCAGTGTATTCTCATATCAAATACACAGTCACACAGAACACAGTTTATGGAAAATGGTTTATAGAACATAGTTTATAGAACACAGTTTATAGAATACAGTTTATAAAGCACTTACCCTAATACTTATTAATGTAGCCTCGATCAAAAATAGACTGCCTTTGATGGCAAGAGCTACAATATTTATATTCTCGAAATTGGCGGGAAACGAGAAGTGCAAGCTTGTCGTTTACCAACCTGACAAAAAACAGTCCATCTTTGTTGCAAGCATAAAAATATCAAACAAATTATTGCCAACATAGAAAAATCACTTAGTGTGCTCAATTAAATATAAAGATCGCTAACAGTCGGCCATCCGTTTATTAAGTACGACCTCGTACGTGACAAATAACAACAAGAAAGAAGAACTAAATATAAGCTTATTAGTAATAACATGTAAACAACATTAAAATCTACACACATAGAACACATTTAACAAATCTTTATAGATTATACTTTAAAGGCTGAAACCTCTTTTGGCCTGACTATTCATTTCATTTATATATTTCCAAAAAATATTATATATTACAAAACAATCAAAATATATTGATTAATCAACCAAATTACTATCTCAACTATTTATTACTTTTATAATATTCAATTATCTCAATTAAAAATGTGAAGAAAGAGAAATACAAAATCAAATCAATTCAATATGGATTCCACCAACACAAATGTCAAGAGTAAAAATATAATTCAATTCAATGCAGATTCTACCAATACAAATTCTATTCAATTCAGATTCTACCAATACAAATTCAATTCAATTCAGATTCTACCAATACAAATTCAATTTAGATTTCATTAATACAAATGTCAAGATTAAACATATAATTCAATTCATATTCCACTAGGTAATACAAATGTCAAAGGTAATAATACAATGTCAATTCCAATTCAAATTCTACAAATACAAAATGTCAAGCGTTAATATCCAGTTTCGATCAATATATTGACTAGAACTAGACTGTCCTCTTTGTGAGGATTTTCAAGGTTTCATTTTGCATTTGCCACGACTGTGGATAACGGTCTCCCATTCTAAAATTTACTTAAGAGCTTAGATCCCAGCTCAGCAGTGTCTCAAGACTACTTCTGTCACTTATTAAAATTTAATGTTTTGAAACGGATAAATAAAAACCGGGCAGAGCTTTGTTCAGATCTTGTATTCACAATCGAAAGAGACAAATAAAAATGATGGGCAATCGCTTATATTAACACAATCCTCTTGCTGACATAGCTTGACTGGAGGGGAGGCTTCAATATGGCAGCTTAGCTTCGGCGGGCTCGGCGGGTATTGGTCGGTTGCACGTAGGCCGACGTCACATCCGTTACATTCGGCCATCCTGGAATCATTGCTCCCGCAATGGAAGCAAAACACATTCATTAGCTTTCATATAAATCAATTAGGTATTCAGTGTCACTACTATTGTTACTGTCTGATATAGGTGCTTTACTTCTATATGGCCTTAGCGCATTTACAGTCTAAGCACCCGTGAGCTTTTGGAACCACGTAAACCTTTTATGTCCTTATTCCTGTACATATAATTTGCCACTACTTTACATAATGCATTTTCAATTCAATATGGACTTGACGGATTCTTGCAAACCATTGTACCGCATTCAATGTAAATAAGTTATGGCCATAGTAAATACGTTATGGCAATGGCTCTGACATTGACTTTAGTTACTATAGTTTATATACTGAATAATAGTCATCCAGTTTGTATTGACTCTAGCTGCACTCATTGTAGTCATAAAAACAACCCTTTTGTACACATTATCACTTGCGTTATCTGAAGCTTTCTTTTTACATTCAATATTTGACATTCAAAGTGCCGCCTAGTGGCCCAATTGCAATAAAGGATCGGACTTTGGCTTTGCATGGCGTTCATGGCATTGCATGGCGTTCATGGCATTGCATGGCGTTCATGGCATTGCATGGCGTTCATGGCATTGCATGGCGTTCATGGCATTGCATGGCGTTCATGGCATTGCAAGGCGTTCATGGCATTGCAAGGCGTCACCAGGCGTCACTTTACTGAAAATCATTAAGTCACATGGCCTACCAGTACGAGCGAATATTAAATCATAGCGCTTCAAAGAAGTTGGTGTCATTAGTAGTGCTACTGATTCCCCAAATTACATCAGACAGGGCATTGGCCCAGTTATTTGTTAAGGTTTTTCTATAGTGATTATAGCCCGCAAAGCATTATAAATGGACTGATTTTTACGTTTAAACTAACCAGTAGCATTTGGACAAGCAATATCATTTAATGTGTACCCAACTGTTTACCAAACCATGTTTGCTCGTGAAGGCCTTAATATGGTACCTCACACCATGATTGAGAGAACCAAAAAGGCAAAATATATTTTTCAGTGTCCGAATCGTTACGATAGAATTGATAGTACGCAAGTGTCGACTCGGCAATAACAAATTTGGAAAACTTAGTCGCTACAATCATTACAAACTGTACACACCGAGTTTCTTGTGCGTTCTTCTCTATAAAAAGCTACTTTTCCGAATGCAATGTAGAATCAACTTGTAAATTTTAATTCATTTATGTATGACGTTCAAAAGTGCTGCTCACCGGCCTAATTGTAAGAAATATATTTGACTTTGACTTTACTGGATTCACCTGAGTACCCGTGTTTTACATGGAGCGACAGCCTATCTGACTTCCTCAACCCAGTAACTGGCAAACACGATACCCCTTAGACAAGACTGGCGTTAGATCTCAAGCTTCTGACTACCCGTAACGACTGTCAAAGATCTTCAAAAGACAGCCGGGACCAACGGCTTAGTGTGCTTTCCGAGGCACGGAAGAATCTCGGTATGCTGAAATGGTCACCCATCCACGGACCGACCTCGTCAAGCTTTGCTTAACCTTGAAGATCGACCCGTGCGGCTGTTATTATTTAGCCACGAGACAACTGTACAAATACCCCTTTTATGTAATGTTCGTTCTTTCATACACTAACTGCCCTTGCCATATGCACAATGAAGACGTGCGGTCATGTATTTTCTAATGAATCGAGTCATTTTTGGTAACCAATATACTAATTTATTGAAATCATGGTGACCAAAGTCATCGTGATGCATTTGCACTATCTTATCTATCTACCCAAGCTCCGAAGCTCCTACCAGTCTACTGCCATTTAGGGTTTTTCTATAAAGCTTCTCGTCAATAATCAAGTAATTGCTTATTATGTCCAGATCGACGGTGTTGGTTTTTAGTTGGTTAATTAGTGAACTAAATCTTGTCGTTCTGGCATTGTAACATATAGAACCAGTATCAGTGACTTAGAGACGGTTTTTTTCTATTCATTGTATAGACTGGATTTCTGCAGAGTGCACCTACATGTTTCATACGATGGGCAAGCCTATACTCAACACTAACGTTATAATATTTTATCAAAAACCACTATACTGCGTGACCGTACCTTGGACCGCTGCACAATCGGTAACAACCTTTACATGACATATTTACCTATAACATACACGCGAAATCTACGTAACGAGTCCAACAGCGAGAGTTTGAAGCTCATAATAATGGTCCATGCTATGCTCACCTGTAACACGACTGGTCGTAATGAATTTTATTTGCAGTTTGTTTTTGCATCAATATACCGGCGACACTTAACTTACTCGCATCCGTATGTACTTCTGTAGGAAGCGCGGGGTCATACAAAGCGAAAACAGGCTTAGAACCCGAAATATTTTGCAATCGTTCAAAACTAATCCATTAAGGGGTACACAATCAGCGCGAAATTTGGAATAAACTTCTTAAAATAACTGCACAATCCGATAAATTGACGTACCCACATGACACACATTACTAGGCAAATGAAACTTGAAACTGCCAACACGGCTGTCTGCCACTGGTGGCAATTTGACCTGACCATTAAAGCGATTTGTTTTTTTCAAAACTAGTGTTTTAACGAGTATTCATATTTAACTTTCGGTATTAAGTCCTTTTTTTGTTAGACATTTTATAAAATAATAACACCAGAATTTAAATCAGTTGAGGGTAGAAGTAAACCTTCTAAAAAATGCCAATACCTACTTCGTTTTGGGTATCGACAGATCTACCGACAGATTATGCTAGGTACTATTAATAAATCTCACACTGAAGGTCTCTTTTCTAAACTAAATGGAACCCCGGTATACTTATACTACCTACTACCTTTGCTAGTTCTAAAATCTGTTTTATGAGTATCATCTGGATTAATTGCTAACTTTGGACCATACTGATACGTAACAGTTGTAATCTTTGCCAGATAACTCGAGAAACTTTATCCTCTATATAAGGTAACGGAAATCTCTTTTACAGGGACATTTAAAGCGCGGTAATCAACACAGAGCCTAGTAAGCGGCGGCGTTCTATTTTGTGACAGAGCTTATTATCGACGTTCATTTTTTGACTTAGACTACAGGATAAGCGTAACTGGTCTAAGGATGTCTAATGTCTATATACCTACGGGTTGATCAGTGGCAAGCTTAATTTTGATCTGCGTAATTAGTACAATATCATGAGTGTGCACCCGAAGCTAAACAATGTTTGTATTTGGTTAATCTATTTATTCGCACTGCTAGACTAAGTGGCTATGGCCTGGCTAGAACAAGAGCTAATTATAAGCACCTCAGATCAGGGAACAGTAGATAAGCACATACATGAAGTCACGCCTTTTTTTCCTTGCGGGTAGACAAACTACAGAACGCCATCTGCTACTATCCTTATAACTCTCCTTTCAACTCTTGTTTCGTTTACGTAAAAACATAGTCATACACGCACATACACGGATGCTGGTTATGCGAACTAGTTTTATCCTCATTATTTAAAATATGGCGACGAATAGAACAAGTGGCTATGGCCTGGATAGAATTTGAGTTATCGATATTGCGAATATGGAAATGAGAAAGACAACGCACCTGACAAACTGGCTGTGGCTCCTGGTAGACTAGCTGTTGCTCCTGGCAGACTGGCAGTGGCTCCTGGCAGACTGTCGGTGGCTCCTGGCTCCTGGCAGCTCTCGGCCCTTGTTAGGACCTCTCCTTGCAGTCACCCGCAGCACAGGGCTTGATGCAGTCTTGCTCGGCGTGCAGTTGGGTCGATGGCAGAGTGCAGCTCACGCCGTGAAGCTTGTAGTGTCGTTCCGTTCGTGAATAACACAAACTTCTTCGATTTTTCTTCAGAGTCAGGTGATCTTGCGGTTGTGGCGTGGATGTGTTATTAAACGCAGATTAATTTTTGTTCATACCACTTCTGAGTGAAACGGATAAATAAAAACCGGGCAGAGCTTTGTTCAGATCTTGTATTCACAATCGAAAGAGACAAATAAAATGATGGGCAATCGCTTATATTAACACAATCCTCTTTGCTGACATAGCTTGACTGGAGGGGAGGCTTCAATATGGCAGCTTAGCTTCGGCGGGCTCGGCGGGTATTGGTCGGTTGCACGTAGGCCGACGTCACATCCGTTACAGTTTATAAAATGTAGCATCCAATTATAATCAGGTATATATACAATGCGACTTGCAAGACATCGTGGTCACCATCAGTCATTATCAAAATTATCTACCAGATTCTCTACAATTTCAGTCAAATTCATCAACTGCTGGTGAGATATCGGACACCAAATAAAATCTAGCTGCGCATGCTAATTTCATTGCGGTAAGATAAAACTAATCACACACGGCAAGTTACAGAATAATCAATTTTATATAATTCGATAGGCATATTTACACCTGCTAAGACAATAGTGCTACTTTTAAATAGACAATTCTTAGCCTCAAATTCAGGATCACTAGAATTTCAAGTTGCATCGTTATCAACTATTGCATTGTAACAAGTCTCATACAGAGTGCTGGATTTTTTTATCAAATTAACTTTTCTCTAATAAACTAAAATAATCTCAACGCTATGACCAAAGGTAAAATCATTTCTTGTATACCATTCTGATAGTAACTGACATTAAACACACAACAATACATAAACACCAAAGTGGTATTTATTAAACTGCTGTGTAAAAATAGTCTTGAGACTTAAACCAATATCTAGTAGCTGGTCATTAAAACCCTAACATCTGAAACCTGGTCATAATTCTAATTGATTCTAACATACACACATTTATTTATTATATGCTTTATTTTACATTTTTCATTCTCTTTATCCCTAAAATCTAACTCTGTATATCATAATCTGTATCAAACTATGTATAGGTAGGTATAATAAACTCTCTACATATTATCTATATAAATAAATCAAACCCCCTATCTCTATGTATCAAACCCCCTATCTCTATGTATCAAACCCCCTATCTCTATGTATCAAACCCCCTATCTCTATGTATCAAACCCCCTATCTCCATGTATCAAACCCCCTATCTCTATGTATCAAACCCCCTATCTCCATGTATCAAACCCCCTATCTCCATGTATCAAACCCCCTATCTCCATGTATCAAACCCCCTATCTCCATGTATCAAACCCCCTATCTCTATGTATCAAACCCCCTATCTCTATGTATCAATCTATCTCTATGTATCAATCTATCTCTATGTATCAATCTATCTCTATGTATCAATCTATCTCTATGTATCAATCTATCCCTATGTATCAAACCATCCCTATGTATCAAACCATCCCTATATATCAAACCATCCCTATATATCAAACCATCCCTATATATCAAACCATCCCTATATATCAAACCATCCCTATATATCAAACCATCCCTATATATCAAACCATCCCTATATATCAAACCATCCCTATATATCAAACCATCCCTATATATCAAACCATCCCTATATATCAAACCATCCCTATATATCAAACCATCCCTATATATCAAACCATCCCTATATATCAAACCATCCCTATATATCAAACCATCCCTATATATCAAACCATTCCTATATATCAAACCATCCCTATATATCAAACAATCCCTATGTATCAAACCATCCCTATGTATCAAACCATCCCTATATATCAAACCATCTCTATGTATCAAACCATCCCTATACATCAAACCATCCCTATATATCAAACCATCCCTATATATCAAACCATCCCTATATATCAAACCATCCCTATGTATCAAACCATCCCTATGTATCAAACCATCCCTATGTATCAAACCATCCCTATGTATCAAACCATCCCTATGTATCAAACCATCCCTATATATCAAACCATCTCTATGTATCAAACCATCTCTACGTATCAAACCATAACAATGTATCAACCATCTCAATGTATCAACCATCTCAATGTATCAACCATCTCAATGTATCAACCATCTCTATTTATCAACTATCTCTATATATCAAACTATCTCTCTATCTCTATCTATCAATCTCTCTATCTCTATCTATCAATCTCTCTATCTCTATCTATCAATCTCTCTATCTCTATCTATCAATCTCTCTATCTCTATCTATCAATCTCTCTGTCTATATATCAAACTCAATCAGTATCAAACTCAATCAATATCAAACTCAATCAATATCAAACTCAATCAATATCAAACTCAATCAATATCAAACTCAATCAATATCAAACTCAATCAATATCAAACTCAATCAATATCAAACTCAATCAATATCAAACTCAATCAATATCAAACTCAATCAATATCAAACTCAATCAACATCAAACTCAATCAACATCAAACTCAATCAACATCAAACTCAATCAATATCAAATTCAATCAATATCAAACTCAATCAATATCAAACTCAATCAATATCAAACTCAATCAATATCAAACTCAATCAATATCAAACTCAATCAATATCAAACTCAATCAATATCAAACTCAATCAATATCAAACTCAATCAATATTAAACTCAATCAATATTAAACTCAATCAATATCAAACTCAATCAATATCAAACTCAATCAGTATTTATCAGACTCAATCTGTGTTTATAAAACTCAATCTGTGTTTATCAAACTCAATCTGTGTTTATCAAACTCAATCTGTGTTTATCAAACTCAATCTGTGTTTATCAAACTCAATCTGTATTTATCAAACTCAATCTATATTTATCAAACTCAATCTATATTTATCAAACTCAATCTATATTTATCAAACTCAATCTATATTTATCAAACTCAATCTGTGTTTATCAAACTCAATCTGTATTTATCAAACACAATCCGTATGTATCAAACACAATCTGTATTTATCAACCCAATCTGTATTTATCAAACACAATCTGTATCTATCAAACACAATCTGTATCTATCAAACACAATCCTTATTTATCAAACACAATCCGTATTTATCAAACTCAATCTATATTTATCAAATTCACTATCTATATATATCAAACTCACTATCTATAATTATATCAAACAAACATTTTTCTTTTTTTTATACTTGTTCTATCTCTTCTAACTCTAATGCTGTTTCCAACTCGTTCTAACTCAACCTCAAATATCAAACTCTTTCAAGTCTGTTTCCAACTCTTCTAGCTCAACCTCAAATATCAAACTCTTTCAAGTCTGTTTCCAACTCTTCTAACTCAACCTCAAATATCAAACTCTTTCAACTCTGTTTCGAACTCTTCTAAGTCATCATCAAACTCATCATCAAACTCATCATCAAACTCATCATCAAACTCATCATCAAACTCATCATCAAACTCATCATCAAACTCATCATCAAACTCGTCATCAAACTCATCATCAAACTCATCATCAAACTCAACATCAAACTCAACATCAAACTCAACATCAAACTCAACATCAAACTCAACATCAAACTCAACATCAAACTCATCATCAAACTCAACATCAAACTTATCATCAAACTCAACATCAAACTAAACATCAAACTCAACATCAAACTCAACATCAAACTCAACATCAAACTCAACATCAAACTCAACATCAAACTCAACATCAAACTCAACATCAAACTCAACATCAAACTCAACATCAAACTCAACATCAAACTCAACATCAAACTCAACATCAAATTCAACATCAAACTCAACATCAAACTAAACATAAGAATCCAAATCCAAACGCAATAATCCATTCCAATCAGACCATCTAAAAGGTACCTACTTTTTGGCCTTATTTATTTAAACACCCCGTATTTAAATATTGAAATAAAACCAACAGTATCCAAGAAATGGCAAGGTTATAAAGTTTATGTTAATTGATATTTTAAACTAATAACCAAGATGAGAACCTTAGCAAATCGACATAATCTATACACATCCTCGAAAGTAGGGCTATAAACCTCTACGAACGAAATGTCAAGCAAGGATCGATAGGTACGGTTTGATTAATTTATGACCCACCATAAGCAAGCTTTTCCTACAGACATTCCTTTAGCAAAAAAAATCGATATAATAAATATCTTTTTTATTTTAATGTTTTCAATATCTAATTACTTAATAATAAGCTTCTGTAACCGACATTAGGTTCTGTACTTCCTTCCATAACTATACAACGTTGAACGACAATTAATTTGAATCTTCATTTCTTGTAAAATGAACTCTAATTTTTGATTTATGATAAACATTAATATTTCTAAGGTGTTCTTAAAATGTAGCATCACCCACATTCTTAAAATCGAATACCTAATCGAAGTGTGGGGATCAGCCGCTAAATCTAATCTAAACCCACTACGAAGAACACAAAACAAAATGATTAAAGTATTATTTCACTACCACTATCTATATCCAACAAAAAAAACTGTACGAAAAAACGAACCTGCTAAATCTCACAACTTTACACATATTACACCTATTCTCATTAAAAAAAATCAACAAGAAGTAAAAACAAATTCCAACTAGCTTAGTATCTCATCATACTTACTATGGCTGCTGGTGCAGCTTACAACTGCGAAGCGTAAAGCCCGGCCATAAAAAGAATTAATTCTCTAATTTTCTTTTTTTTTTTTAGTAAATACAAATCGCTATTTCGTTTATGAAACTAACAGGGCAAAGCTCTCTTTTTTTTTATTGTATACGAAACATAAAAACTAAAATACTTGGCTTGTTAAAATATAAACTTAAAAACAACGAATACCTTATTTCACACGAATATTTAGCAGTAGACGGTACCTACCAACAAGTTTTATTCTCTAATTTTATTGAGGTACCCTACTTCAATAAGTATTTTCTAACATGAGCCTAATAGTAAAGATGAGTACATGCCATCACCATACCCGCACAGATTCTTACTTTTTAATTTACTAGATAGTCAAAATTTTGCACCTTCAAATACCTTATAGAAGCTTATGAGTACGTAACCATACTTGTAGCAAAAATTAAAAAATTTAGATATGATTTCAAAGATACAATACGACCAAGACATATCCCGCGCCATTAGAGGGCAGCCCCGATCAAGCACACGATAAATCCAGTCGCAGTGTACATAATTTCGCGCTATGGTACTGCCAAAGAGTAGCCTCAGCCAAGCACTCACAAAAGGCTATACACCTGTGTATTTTACCGCACATCTTCAGGGAGTTACCCTGACTTAATATGCGGCACCCACATCAGTACCGAGAAATCATATTTATCGGCTGAGCTTGGCCAGACTAAAAATTCTGCGATATTGGAGGGTAGCCCCAATAAAGCACAGAATATATTCGCCTAGAATGTGCAATGATCTGCGTTATAGTACTACCCACACAGAATTACACACTATCTACACAAAACTACACACTATCAGGGAGTATCCTGAACCAATGTGCAATGTCATGCAGCGAACATAACAATATCAAACAAATTATCTCTATTCGTACTCATATTCCTCATTATAAAACTTTGAAAGTGAGCGTTTAGCAACCGTGTTATGTACAAAACACACAAAAAAAATAATTGGGCTCATCCAACTTCTGAAATGTCAGCTTTTACTTAAAAGACTAAAATCTTGTGTGGGTATTTTGGCGGGGATGGCGATGTAAATAAAAATGCTTAGAAAGGGTTTACTCACCCAGTGTATTCTCATATCAAATACACAGTCACACAGAACACAGTTTATGGAAAATGGTTTATAGAACATAGTTTATAGAACACAGTTTATAGAATACAGTTTATAAAGCACTTACCCTAATACTTATTAATGTAGCCTCGATCAAAAATAGACTGCCTTTGATGGCAAGAGCTACAATATTTATATTCTCGAAATTGGCGGGAAACGAGAAGTGCAAGCTTGTCGTTTACCAACCTGACAAAAAACAGTCCATCTTTGTTGCAAGCATAAAAATATCAAACAAATTATTGCCAACATAGAAAAATCACTTAGTGTGCTCAATTAAATATAAAGATCGCTAACACTATAAATTGTGGTATGACAATTAGAGATTAATATGAATTAAAGTTTGTGAAAAAGTTCAACAGTTTACTATAAATATTCAATAAAACACGAGCATGCTATTTTAATATTTTTGTCCAACTTTACGTATTTTTGTTATTTAAACTAAACAATATTTTTTGTTTTTGCCAACATAGAATCGTTAACACATTCATTGTGGTGTTCATTACATATTTTTTATGGTAATTATGGTAATAATATTGACTAAATCCCTATAACTGTGACGATCGTTTTGGATTATTTTGCTCGGCGCAGTCTTAATATTGACTGATCCCATCCTAAACACGACTAGTCGAACTACACACGACTAAAGGTCCGTTTATATTTACAGACACTGAGCGTGCCAGACACGTGCCGTGGCAGACAAAATAATATTCTTTTATACAGTGAGTCTGTTTGTGATACTGTATAAAATAATATTATTTTGTCAGCCACGGCACGTGTCTGGCACGCTCAGTGTATGTAGATATAAACGGACCTTAACTCATGTATCTGAAACTAGACAGGCGGTTTCAAACCGGAGCACTTGATTAATGGCAGAATAAACATGATAGGTAGTACTTCTCGCTGAATGATCTGTTTTATAGTGTACATCAGAATCGCGGGTGTACTTTTCAGATTTGCCTAAATTTATTGCAGTTATTTGGTACCTTCTGTGTACCTTAATGTACTTCTCCTGAAAATCTGTGTACCTACACCCGTAAAATATAACTTAAGTACCAGGAGATTACAATCATGAGGAAGTATTATAAAATAGTAACAACGTCAAAGAAAGAAAATCGGTTTTTTACTTTTCGCAGCAACCTTACAGTATTTTGTTTATTAAATACGTGTTTCTGCAGGTACACAAGAGGTACCAAATTTACTTATTCAGCGCACTTAGCTACTACATATACTGGTTAGCAGTACACCCGCGGTTCTGACATCAGGATGGCGGGTGTACCTAATTTTTAAAATATCATTTTACGGGTGTAGTTACACAGATTTTCAGGAGAGGTACGTTAAGGTACACAGAAGGTACCAAATAACTGCAGTAAATTTAGGCAAATCTGAAAAGTACACCCGCGATTCTGATGTACACGTTTTATAGAACGCTTACTGCGTGGAAGTAACTGAGAATGTACGTTGTTGTAGATGTCTGAGGTGGATGACGGCAGCGAGGTGGACTACATAGTGCGCGGCACCGGCGGTCGCAGCGCGCACGCATCGCACGTGTCGGACACGTCGCACGCACGGCACGTGACGGCCGCGTGGCTGGCCAGCTGCCACCAAGCCCAAGAGCTTCTGCCGCACACATGACGAACATTATATAAAATGTGTACATAATAAAAGGTTTTTTTTTTAATCAATCATACATCTTCACTGGAGTTGCTCCTTACTGTTATTTTATAACTAAAGCTAGGCTGAACAAATGGGAGTTCACAGAATAAAGTCCTGGTTGATGGTGTTAAGTTATTTATTGTATATGTAACATGTTGTGCGCGCTGACGCTCGTGCCGCAGGTCGGGCGGCTCACTGTGACGTCAGCAGTGTGAGCTTCTCGTTGAGCTGCAGCTGCGTCTTGATGAGCTGCGCTAGCGTCACCACCTGCGACAAACACACACATCACTCAATAACACCAATCATTTACAGCTAACAACAGTAGTCACGGCGGATCTGTGTCTCTGAAGTTAGGCTCTGTGAACCATTGCGTAAGAAACAGCTTGTCATCGAGTATACTGCACAGAGTAAGTGAGATAGGACATGCGATAAACGTAAGCGCGTGAAAGAGGCAGTTTAGAATGCTATCTTCAACTTCATGACGTTAAAATAGGTACTGCACAGGATCTTGGAGCCAACTTTAGATATACAAAGATCCGCTGTGATTAGTGTACTTTATCTTATGCAATCCCATAGAAATCAATGGATTGCATGTAAACAGATTGAGAAATAGACTATACGTAAGTGGAGTTTTCTGGCAGAAGTGCAGTCTACTGCAGGCCACTGTGCAAGACAGCATCGGTTCTTGATGCCTCGTACTGTAGGGAGGCTAGTTTCCATGGTCACTTGATCACCAGATCCTTGACGCTGAATGCGAATGCGGCGGAAAAGGTTTCAGCGGTCAGGTTGGGCACGTGCCGTACTGTGTAGGGATAGTTAATTACCATTAGCAGATCCTTGACGCTAGACGCAAAGGCGGCGGAGAAGGTTTCAGCGGACAGGTTGGGCACGGAGTTCACCAGCTCCAGCAGCTGGCGACCCGCCGCGTTGTGGCCCTCGGCGCGGTCCGCCAGCACCTCCTCCACGTAGCCCAGCACCTGTTCCAGCAGCACTGATAGCTTGGACGCCGCCTCCGCCACCTGCGCCAGGTCCGGCATGGGCTGCACCTGGCGTGAGCGCCCGCCGCCGCCCGTCGTCGTCTTCTGGCACAGGTTCATACCTACGATCTGCAATCATACGGAAGTCTCACGTTTTACGAACTAAATACAATAAAGGAACAAAATATGATACATCATGCCATCAGGAAGCTTTCTATTTATTTTATTCTCTGCTTCTCTCTACTACTTTTTACCCAAGCCACACCACTAAACAGATAGACACAAAACACTAGTCACACAGTGAAGGAAGCTTTTTCAAATGATATTTAGCCCCTTTGTAAGAATGGTATGTGGCATGAACAATGACCTCAGGCTCGTAGCAGGTGAGGCCGACGTCGATGGGTGTGAACATGCAGCCCTGCTTGCCGCGCGGCACGCCCAGCGCCACGCACACGTAGGCGCGCAGCCCCATGCGCGCGCCCTGCAGCGACGTGTCCAGCGTCACGTGCACGGGCTCGCGGCACTCGCGCGAGTAGTACTCGTGGATCACTGACGAGTGGTTCGTCACCTCGTTGCCCGTGGCCCACCAGCCTGGAAACAACATCAAGCAAGCTTATTTATACATCAAAAACATAATGAATATTTTTCTAAATTCAAGAATAATGTAGATAGATAGATAGATAAAACATTGGTAGCTCAAGTGGTAGCTCATGGATGTTTAAAAAAAACAGAATTGACACCTATTTTAAAACATTTTTCCTGGCTAGCCTGCACCCAACTATATTGGAGTTGGCTTGCAGTCTACCCAGATTCAACTGTGTACCAGTATTTTACATGAAGCAACAGCCTATTTAACCTGCACAACCCAGTATCTGGGTAATGTGTTGCCCCTTGGGAAGACTGGTCTCAAATTTTCAGGCTTCTAAATACCCTTAACAACTGTCAAAGATGTCCAAATACAGTTGGACCTAATAGCCATACTTGGAACTAATGAAATCACCCACCCACATCATCCTGGAATGTGAGGTCTGTATGATGAGAAACCACAGCCTTCATAACATGCAGAAATCTACGAAACAGTGAGGTTTCTCCGTGAAGAGCCTGTGAAACCCCCAGGAAGCTTCTGTCTATTTGGACGGAGCTAGGCTGGTTATGTTAACCAGAAACGGACCAAACGAGAGTCTAACTTAAGACTCTACTGTACTGGCCATGCTATGGTATGTAATGTATGGTCATCCATCCATGGACTGACCTTGGCAAGGCAAGCATTTCTTAAAAGATAAACCAACCGTTATTATTCACACTTTTGTTTTAAGAAAAAAGTGTTTGATACAGTTTGTTTGTAAAGATGGCCATAATTACGAATATGGAAACTATAAATTCCAAGACTCATCATCAGCCTTTTAATGTTCCCACTGGTGGGTCACAGGCCTCCCCTCTGTGAGGGAGATCATTCTAAGACTACAGGAGTGCTGTCTAATTTACAATCAATATCGACATTTACGAAGGGTCAAAGTAAACTAATGACAACGTACCAACAATGTTCTCTGACGCATTGACTCGTCTGTTCAGCTCATACACGTCCATAGCGTAGTTGAGCTCGGCCTCCACCTGGTCGGCATGCTCCTTGTGTGGCACACAGAAGCAGTTTGTCACTTCCACGACGCCCTTGTCGCAGTTGCCTATGCATCACAATAACATAACCTCAAAAATATGTTAAAAATAAGTTTTACCTGATCTAACGGTGTAAAGTAATCTTTCATATTAATTAAATTAATAAAATACAATGATCGAAATTGCAAGCTAGAAAACTACAACTCCTGAGAGGTCCTCGGTATGTATCACCAATGAACACATGATAGAAGACATCGGTAGAAAGTTGCTGGTGTCATGCAGAAATTATTGTGTCTAACCAACTAAACTGCTGAAAAAATAAATACTTACCCAACAAGGTACCAATAACTCTGTGTGAGTCTGCATTTCGGCGCTCATATGCGTCTACAATTTGAAATAATACTACGGGGTGAATCTTGACACTTAAGTTGAGCGCCATGTTGATTTTGTAAAGGTTTTTTTTTTACAGCGTTCCTTAGCTGATTGTGTCAATGTCAAACTGTCATCAAAATTGGAATGCGGAAAAAATACATCTTTAGCATGATCTTTAGGCTTAGCACGCACTGCGATTTTTATTCGCGCGATTTTTTTCCGCACGTTCTGTTTCCTTTGGAAATGTATGAAGCTGCACGCACTGCGGAATAAAAATCGCGCTCAAATAGTTCTAAAAAATTCGCGCGAATAAAAATCGCAGTGCGTGTTAAGCCTTATGTTTTGTAGACTTGATGAGGCGTCGGCAGTGTAGATGACTGCCGACGCCCCATCAAGTCTACAAAACAAAACAAGAGTAAAAATTCTGTGGCAGTCTCTGTGAGTCATCCTCATCCTACGTCCTCCACCCTAGAGTTGAATTCATATAACACATAACCTTTCCATGACCTATCCTCATTCGAGTGTATTACGCAATACTACCGAAATTCGTTATTTTAAAGGTGTCGTCGCCCTTATCTATACCTATGCGTTCTTTGCTGCAGGGCTTGTATAAATCGGGGCCTTCCATAAACTTTTAAAAGTGTTGATACCAATTCCTTTTTCTTCCAGATGTTATTTAAATGGGTCATAGCATCTATTGCCATACCGATTCATATTTTTATCACGGGGACACAGCTGCCGTCATTGCAGATCTGGGAACCCAGAAGGTACACGTAGTGGTCGACGATATCAATGCCAGTCATGCACTTGATGGCAGTAATGTTGCTGCAAGTGACATTTGGTAGCGATTTCTCGGCTCGATGGGATATCATCACTTCCGTTTTCGCTTTCACTGAGTCCGGTGCTGCCAGAAGAATGGTATCGTCGGCATATCGGCAATTTGCTTACTTTCCACCAGCGACCACACAGCCCAGTGGCTATGTGGTCGATGCTTTCCACTTATAGGCAAACCCATCTCCCAATTTTCAATAGTCTTCCGAATAATATAGGTCCTACACCTACTCTCCATATATGTTAAATAGTGCAGAGGACAAGATGCAACCCTGCCTCATACCCTTATTGGTTTGGAACTTAATGGAGCATTCGGTGCCTTTCCTGATGAAAGAATGGTTTCCAGTGTACATATCCAATTAATAATATCTTTAAACGATTCACAATTCTTGTATAAAGGTAGGTATATAAATATAATCTGAATGTTGAAAACGGCTCCAACAATTTTTTTAGTATGCAGGGGGTTTCGGGGGCGATAAATCGGTAATTAGGGTAGGGCGTGGTTGGGCGATCACCCAGGGCACCGTATAAAAGGGGCGCCTCAGGCGCCCCTTTGTAGCCTATAGTTCGAGGTCTACTTACTTGTAAATTCCCTAAATTAAGCGAAAAAACCTTTATATTTGTAACACTTAAATTAAATGCAGTGTTCAATCTGTTCGATTCAGAGCACCGCATGCAGTTAATTTTTTCGGAAATCCTCAATCTTAAAGAAACACATTGTCATTCAAGTTAAAAATAACGCTAACTCTTTTTAACTAAAATGTTAAAATTAGCGTTATTTTTAACTTGAATATTTCAACTGTCTTTTAGAATAAAATAGAATAGAATAGAATAGCATTTATTTGCAAATATGGGTAATACATAAGTAGATATAGTAGGTATAAATCAGAGTTCTGCCATATTTCACCATTCGGCATGCAAACATTTTCATTATATAAAATCGTTAAACATTAAATTCTCATAAAAATATTAAATTAATTCTTAAAATAAAATAAAATTTCTAAAATAATTACATTCAACAAATAAAATTATTAAAATTCATATTGTCATCAAAACATTAACTTATTAAAACAATATACATTAAATAAAGTGGTCAAAAAATTTAAATTGGCATTAACAGCATAATCATTTAAGAATAAAAATCCGAACAAAAATAAACAAACAAGGATTAAAATTACAGGTCATAAATAATATGTAACATTCCTTAAGTAAATCAATAATTAATTACTTAAACATTTTAGAGGTACTCAGAAAAAATGTTTGTCCGTTAAAAACTCTGTTATACTGTAGTACGTTTTATCTATTAATAATTTTCGAAGTCTACTCTTGAATTGCACCGTTTTCAAACCTTTCCAAACACTTGGCAATTTATTATAAATAATTGGGGCCATCTATTAAATACTTTATATTGGACACCACATTCATTTCAGTCAGTGAAAGGTTCGAACAGTTAAATGAGTACTCGGAATCTTGGTCTGTTTTGTTCAATATGAAACAGATTCCGGAAAAACCCGACCTTGTCAAACTATGTGGTGATCTCCAATTAAAATTAACTGTAGACTCTAAATCAGACATAGATGGTTGTTTGTCGTGTGATGAACTCGTAAGTCTGATATCCTTTTTGCCTGATCAGAATGTGGTTACTCCTATTTTTACACGCAACTTATAAGAACAACACAACACAAAATAGTTCGTGCCGTCGATTAGTGTACTCTTTAGGGTACACTAGTCGACGGCACGAACTATTTTGTGAAAGGGGGTTAAAATGCATTTTATATCAACCGACAACACGTGCGGAAGAGATAGATGCTGTGATGAGCAATAGGAAGCTAGTTCGCGTACGAATACACACTTTTGCAAATTTGTAGCGAAATGGTTAATGATTTAGGACGAAACCGAGCGTCCAATTTTATAAAAAGACCTTTGGCAGTCTGGATATCATGAAAAAACGACTAAATCTATCTGTTCAAAATAAAATTATTTGCATTGTTGAACTACTATTCTATCCCTGTATGGAGGCCGTTTTGCAATTTTCCGTCTTCTTATGGTATTTATTTGCGCCCAAAAATGCGTTAAAATTAGTGTCGAAATGTGGCACTTTCGACGCTCATAACTTTCAAATATTTTCTTTTTTTACTTTTTTGCTTCCATACAGGGCTAGTTAATGATGAGACAAATTGATATCACTTTTTATTTTGAACCTACATAGTCAAACAGTGGAATCCCTAGACTACGTTTTTATGGAAGAATTTTCGACTAGTGTAACCTTAAGTAGATTTTCAGTCTCCTCTTAAGTGCGACTTTGTAGGTACGTAGAGACTTGGGTTTTGCATTCTCGTAGCGGAAGAGGGTAAATATTTATTTCCTTATTTATTGAGCATTGAGCATAAATGGAGAAAATAGCCGCCTGCCAGTACAGTCCTCCGTGGTAATGATGACGCTTATTTTTGGTTAGTTGGACATCAAAAGACAGTTGCGCATGCTTCCTAAGAATAACCTGCCTCACAAAAAGTTGTCGGACCGTGAGCACATTGCTGAGTCTGTATAGCTCAAAAGTGGGATATCGGATAGGTTTAGATAGCATTATCTTTAAGACGGATCTCTGAGCTCTTTCTAGGCGTAGCAATATAATTTTCATTACTCATACTCTGAAAGTAGGTCTGAAGTTGCTTGAGGAGCGGGTTGAAAGTAATACTTTTCAGCCCTAGGGAGAATCGCTTTCAACTGACAGCTATCAAATTATTAAAAAAAAACTAGTTCCTTTTCACTTATCTATTGAACCATGTTCCAACTTTCTATACAACCACGAAGTAAAATTGAAATAACTTAAAGTTAAGTATTGATTAAAGAATATATATTTTTTAAATAACTTTATTATAATTTAGTTTCAACAATTTCTTTAAAATAACTTAGATTTGGGCAAAATATTTACCATTTTTTCAATGATGAAAATAAAGAATAATGGCTGAATAGCAGGCCGGCCACAAAAAAAAACAAACAAAATAGGCGGGAAAGCGGCAATCATTTTTTCTTTAGCTAATTCATGTTTTTATTTTTATTTCCTTGTATTTGTAATGAAAAGCACAGTGTTTACCTCGGGTTACAGACTTATTTAGTCCCTCGAACTATTGGCGCCCTCACTTCGTTCCGGGCGCCAAACCCCGTCTCGGGACTAAATAAGTTACTTTCACCCCTAGGATAACAATGTACTATTTTGCCACTCCACCCCAAGCCGGGCAACAATAACCTAGAATATACTGAACAAGAGCAAAGTAAACCGATTTCAGAGTGTCTAGGTTTGCAATACATCTTAAATATCTAAAAACATACAATATCTTTCGGACCCTACCAACTGTAGCCGCAACTTGCTCGTGCCAACTTAGGACTTCGTCGATTACTAGTGCGGAGAGGGGTTTTTTCAAAGCTGAAGCTGATAAAAACCTATCTTCGATCAACAATATCTCAATCTAGATTGACAAACTTAGCAACTTTGTCAATTGATAAATGAAATTGATGAAAACATCGACATCGATAACCTTATAAAAGAGTTCGCTTATAGAAAGGTCAGAAAAGTATTTTTTTTTAGTCTTTTTCTAATAAACGGTTATTTTTATAATAAATAATTATTTCTTTTAATAAATGCTTCAATATAGCCTTTAATTTTTTTAGTATGGGTTTGAATTACAGATGGGGGGGCGCCGTAGAAATCTTGCCCAGGGCGCTGGTAGTGTTAAAATCGGCACTGGTCCCAGGTACTTCTCGATTAAAGCAACGGGGTGTTGAGGAGTGCCCATATCGAGTAGCACATTCCAAAGTTTGCCCCATTCAAAAGCACGCAGTCAAAGGCTTTTGTGTAGTCGATAACCATAGGACCAAGGGGCTGTTGAAGTCTCTTCTCGAAGATTTAGCGGACATTAAGTATTTGCTCAAGAAGTTATGACGTCGATTTATAACATGGAGGAGGATCTTACTCGCCTGAGATATTAACTCTATAGTCCTGTGATTTCCACAATCTTTTGATAAATAAGTCGCATCAAGGCTGGCCGATAGATGTAAACCATCGGGAAGTCAGGATGTATTCCCTTAGGTTAAGACATCGTGTGTGGGCAGGTCGGTGGGTATAATCATGCAAATGAAATCACATAAGTTATTCGATACACTGGGTTTATTCAAATAGACACAAGTTACATTCTTGTTTACCAATATTACGGATCGACACTGATTTTAAAAATATGTTAGTATCAGTTGTCCCATGGGACTAGTGGGATATATCGTCCCACTTGTCCCACCATGGGACTACGCCAATGGGACTATTGGGACAGACCCGATTCTACGACGTCTTAGCTCTACGGCTGTCAGTACCCAACTGCCCTATTGCCTCCACGCAAGTGCTTATAAAAGCGCGCCAATGCGTATTTGCTCTTTATTGCCGCTAGGGGCGTGCTTGTGATTTGTTTTGACGTCCGTACTATTGACTAAACTCGACAAATATTTGAAGTCTTTCTTAGATGTAAAGGTACAGATAGATCGATTCTGTCCAGTCTTTAGGTCATCTTCCAGTATGCCAGATGGTATTACAGATTTCGGTGATAGCCTTTGTGTCCCGTTGATCTAAGTTTTTTAGAATTTCAGCTGTATCTTTATCCGGTGATTTCTTGCACATAATAACTTTGATGGCATGCTTAATTTCTGATGGTAGGATTTCATTTATTTCTAGATGTTTTTACTAGCGGTGCACGCGGCTTCGCACCCGTCAATTGGCTAACTACCTACCCTATCCACAGTATCCACCCTACCCTACCTACCTACCAAGTTTTTGTTTTTAGTTTGTTAAGGCGATATTATACGCCCCAATGTTAACGCAGTATACAAGCCGTGCGCCCGCTAGATGCCAAAATATCAATATTGAACTTTCTTTTGAACAGTTTTATTCGCAAAATATTATTTGATTTACATAAATATGCTATTATGATTATTAGTTATGAAGAAATTCCAGCCATAATTTTTTTTGTGTAAAAATATTTTTTAACATCCAAGTCGTTTCGGAGGCGTTTCCAAAAGTTGCGAAAAAATATCGTGTTGTTAATTATTTTTTTAAAGCATAACTGTTAGTTACATACACGAAAAAACCATGTGACAGTCGAGCTGACTCGGCCAACTACAGATTCATCTTTGTAACGTCCATACTCTGTAAGAGTATGGAGCGTGTACTTAACACTAATCGCCTGGCATAGGTACCTAGAAACTAACGATATCCTTGTCGACCGCCAATACGGCTTCCGCCGAAATCGGTCTACTGGAGATATCTATTAGCGTATGCCATTCACTTATGGAGTGACGGCATCGAGAGGCACGGGGAAGCGCTTGCCGTCTCTCTCGACATATCGAAGGCTTTCGATAGGGTTAAGCTCACTCCATCGTAGGCTCTGTCTCTGTCACCTATGACCTAGACTAGAGTCAAGAGCAAACCCATTACAAATTAAAAAAAAGGGTCTGGCACGAAAGCCTTATTGGTAAGCTTCCTCATTCGATCTGCCCGATGGTCGGTGTGATTGGTTTGCAGACATCCTGAGAGATCGGTCCATTCGAGTAGTTATCGATGGCTGCTCGTCGGACCAATTGGATATTAATGCCGAGGTCCCTCTGGAGTCGGTACTCTCAGCAACATTATTCTTGTTGCAAAATAACTATCTGCTAAAACCTTTCGGTATGCAGACGACAGCAATGTTGATGAGAGACGACAGCAATGTTGATGAGAGACGACAGCAATGTTGATGAGAGACGACAGCAATGTTGATGAGATACTTCTCCAACGCGCAGGCTATCGGGCCGCAGATCCGGTTTTGCCGTGAGGCCATCATGCAGCGGTTGAACTTGTCCTTGCAATCAGTCTCCGAATGGGGCAATGCCAATCTGGTCAAGTTTAATGCTGCTAAAACCCAGGCGTGTCTTTTTTCCGCTAAAAGAGCCAATTTCACCCGGCTCCAACTTTCCGTGATGTAACCGTGCCAATAACAGACCATCTTGAGCTTCTTGGCGTTACGTTGACATCGACTCTCACTTTTGGGCCATACATTAAGGCAATAAGGCTCAGCTGGCTGCCAAAAAATTGGGGATCCTTGTGAAGGTGAGAAGATACTTCACGACGGAACAGCTGCTCAACTTGTATCAAGCGCAAGTTCAATCGTGCATGATTAGCAATCTTCCACCAAGAAGTTATCCTAATTCTGGAAAAGTAGAAGTCTGTAGGCGCAAGGGCTGGTGAGTATGGCGGATGACGGAGAGCTTCCAACACAGACTACTTAGAGATACTACGTAGGTACTCTTCCAACCCTAGCTCTTGTAACTTGGAGACCGTCTGCTGTGCAGTATGACGTAGCGCGTTGTCCTAGTGCAGGAGCAGCGGAGACGAGCTATTGACTAAAGTTGGTTGGAGACGTGCGAGCTTTTCCATCATTGTCTTTAGTTCTTCACAGTACCCTTACATCTGCAGTAATGCTCATGCCGTTTGGTAAAAAGCTGTGATGAAACACACCGGCCGTAGACCACCAAACAATGAGTGACCATCACTTTTCTAGGGGTAAGTTTTCGTTTAGGGCATTGTTTAGGTGCTGAACCAGGATCCAACCAACTTGCTGAGCGCTTGCGATTGTCAAATAATAATCCATTTTTCGTCGCAGGTAAAAATGCGGTTCTAATTCCTTCCTTTTTTTGCCTGTTGAACAGTGCAAGGCACGTCTCGACGCGTAGATACTTCACGCTGACAGCACGGTTGCTGAGAGATACGTGTCCGGCGCACGGGCTACTGGGACTGAGATCCGGTCTCTCCGGGAGGCCATGGTTTAGCGCTTGAACCTGCCTTTGGAGGCAGTCTCCGAATGGGGCGATGCCAATCTAGTCAATTTCAATGCAGCTAAGACCCAGGCGTGTCTTTTTTCCGCAAAAAAGAGCCTATTCCATCCGGCTCCATCTTTCCGTGGTGTAACCGTGCCGATAACGGACCATCTCGACCTTCTTGGTGTTACTTTAACATCAACCCTCAATTTTGGTCCATTCATTGAGGCAAAGGCTTAGTTGGCTGCAAAAAAGTTGTGGATCCTTGCAAAGGTGAGACGGTACTTCACGCCTGAACAGCTGCTCAATTTGTATAAAGCGCAAGTTCGGTCATGCATGGAGTACTGCTCTCACCTCTGTGACGGATCTGCCAAATATCAACTTGATGCACTTGAGTCGATTGACAAACGGGCCAAGAGGCTTATCGGCCACGATGCACTGGCTGCCTCAAAGCTCCAGAGCCTTGAACATCGACGCCAAGTGGCCAGTCTGTCGGTTTTTATCGGTTACATTTCGGGGAGTGTGCGATGGAACTGCACAATTTGATTCCGCCTAGCCCTTTCCATCACCGGACAACAAGACACACGGCAATGCGCCACCGGTACATGGTGGACATCCCACCCATACGTACAAAGCGTTTTGCGAGTACTTTCATTGTACGCACAGCTAAGGAGTGGAATTCCCTGCCGGAGTCTTTGTTTCCTGATAGCTACAACCAAAGTCAAGAGTGAATAGGTTACTTCTGGCCAAGCGTGCTTCACCGTCGACCACATCATCGCTTACCATCAGGCGAGATAGTGGTCAAACGCGAGCCTATCAATAAATAATAAAAAAAAAAAAAAAACGCTGTCGATCATTGAGTTCGTGGGGCACCCATTTGTCAAGCTTTTTTACATTGCCAATTTGGCGCAAATGGATTAATGGACCAATATTGTTTTGATGTTAACGTCGAAAGCTGTTGCTAATTCAGCTGTAGATTGAGGTATTCCCATATAACAGCCCGTTCTCTACCCACCTACTTCATGTAGTATATATTTTTTTATGTATCATCAATAGTTTTCTCAGCGTACGCCAAAGAATGAATATTACCTATATGCATTATTTAGCTTCTTGGGTTACATTATTGCAATTTTCATAAGGATCTCTAATTTGTTTAAAAATATATTATAGCCTATGACACTCAGGAATAATGTAGCTTTCTACTGGTGAAAGAATTTTCAAAATCAGTTCAGCAGATCCAGAGATTACCTCCTACAACGTCACAAACTCACAATTCACAAACTTTACCTCTTTTTAATATTAGTATCACATCACATCACAATCATCAGCCTATAAATGTTCCTCTCTGTGAGAGGGAACGGGCCGTAATCCACCACGCGGGCCCGGTGCGGGTTGGTGGATGTCACATGTCTTTGAATTTTTGGTTCTAGGACATGCTGGTTTCCTCACGATGTTTTCCTTCACCGTTTTGAGAGCAGTGGTAATGAAATAATTTACACAAAGTAAAGCGCCTACCTGGGCTCGAACCCACGACCTACAACTTGTAAGTCGCGGCCGATACCACTGGGCCACCACTGCTCTATATTAGTATACCTAGATATTATTATTCTAAAAATTTTAAAATTCTTTGTAGGTACTAAAATACACACGTGATTTTAGGTGGGGGCAGAGGGGTTAGTCTTAAACATCACCACGTATCACCACGTTATCACGACTTAAAAAATGCAAAAAAACATCACGTGATTAATGGACGGGCCCCAAAGGTTGACACATTCAGAAGCTCAAAATTCAAATGTGGACCATGAATGGGAACGCAAATAAAATAAATACTGTGCAACCGTTGCTGTGGCCAGAAATTAAAGAAACTTCTGTCATACATAAAAAATCAGCACTTTAACTTTAAGAAAAGTGAGTTACGTTTTTGCATACCCTTAGCACCTGGTGCTGGTGGTGCTAAGGGTATGCAAAACCAACCTGTAAACCGACCGGTGGAACCAAGTTAGTAGGTATGCCTATGTTCAAAATACCTACATAATAACACTACTCACCCCAACACATTTTGTGCAGGAAATAAGTGACGTCTGGGGGCACTGGGATCTTGGACAAGAAAATTGCCATCTTTGTTAATAGTGGAGGTACCATAAACAACCTTTCGAATTCGTCACATGTACCCAAATAATCAGACCACAACTTTTGATCCCTGGGAACAATTTTTTTATTTTGATGCCCAGAAACATTTGAAAAATTAAACCAAATATTGCTCATGTCTGGGCAATAATTGGTCCAAACCCCGTCAATGTCCTTCGATCTAAATCAGTTCAGCAATTTAAATATGAAAAGGAAACAGACAAGAGTTACTTTCACATTTATAATATTAGTAACGATGTTCCATGGAACTGTCCCTTGACTGCCGTGAAAACTATGTGATGTGATACTAACCATGCCACAAACATTGAAATCAGTTTACGCATTTAGAAGTTATGGTGGAATAAAGAAACTCACAAACATACATTAACCCTGAACACAATACATTCCCTTTTTGGAGCAGTTGTGTAAAAAAAAGTTAGTATTGCTGCAATTTTCTATTATAATTCATATTTCTAGGGTGTACAAGCTACATGACAGAACTCATAAAATAGTAGAATTCAAATGAGACATCACAACATTAGTGTATAACTTGACACAATAGCACATTTTTAAAATGTACTTGTAACATAGTCAATATATTACGATCACAAAAGCTTTAGTTTCTATAGAATACCTATATTACTATAAAATTATTAACAACTTCCCATAATAGGGTCAACAAAACTAATAACACAAAAGTCCTTTAGTCAAACAGTTCAATCTGATAATAATGTTCAACAACTTATTATAGGTATTAAGTATCAACTCTTTAGAAGATTTGTGTCTTAAGGATTTACTATTTACAAATAAATATCATCTTTTGGTTATTTGTCAGTAGCGTCTGGTACTGTGGTGTGTATCCGGATGCCATGCATCTCGGCAATCTCACTCTTCAAGGTCTCAGTTACCAAGCGATGCTGTTTGACTCTGGATAAACCAATGAACTCCTTAGCCTCCACATTCACCTGAAAATTAAGAAAATTATTATTTGCAAAGGAGTTATGACAGGTTATAGTCCTCGCCAAACTTCTTGGCCGCCCTGAAGTTGGTTTACCGCATGCGCGAGACACGAAACAGTGCTGTTTTTGTATGAGATTTTCTATTGCGAGCCATTGTAGCCAACTTCAGGGCGGCCAAGAAGTTTGGCGAGAACTATATACAAATGTAGCACCATGTATTAAAAGAAGTAGTCTGGCTAGCATACTTGGGTCTAAAATAAGTGATTACGAAGACAGCTTTATTATGCTTCTTGGCATCACAAAAACTTAGTTACTAGCTCACATAAGTTACAATAGATAATTACCTCAAACATAGCGCCGCATCCTCCCGAGATGTCCTCGACGCTGACATACGTGATGCCGGGCATCGAGCGCTTCAGCGCCTCCGACAGCTGCTGCTCCTTGGACGCCCTGTTCCGCTCGAACGCGCTGCCGCCGCCGTCCGCCGCGCTGCCCACCCGCGCCTTTCGCGCCTGACCAGTAACAACATACACACATCAGCGGCAGACACAAGTTTCTCAATTCTATCAAAAGTAGAGTCGACACGGGATTTGTTACGAAGAATTACAACACCGCTTACCATCTGATTTCTGATAGGTTCCAAAATCTTAGCCAAGTTACGAAACATTATGTGGTCTAATAATATTTATTTCCAAATGATTTTTAGTGAAGAATAGGAATATTTTATTATGATTATGTTTTTTACATTCCGCTTATTATTTCATTTTATATATTAATTTCGTTCGACGTTCGTATCGTATTATGATTTCTTTTTCAATAATAAGCTTTTTTTCTTGCTAATTTCAGAAGTAACTTTACAAAACCATAACCTAGAAGAAAACTAAAAATAAATGATGCAACACGTTCCGTGTTCGGCAGCGACGGCAAATCAGCCATCAAAAAATAAATAAACAAAATTAAGTCATTGTCAAAAGATTTTTTATTTTATTTGTTTACTTTTAATTTTTGGCATGTTTAAAAGAGGCTGTTTGATTAAGATTAACACCCTGGCGAACGACCCCAAGTACCTAATAGTCCACCGGTGTGTTCAGCGGAACAGGCGAGGTGGACTACCTCGGGCCTCCGGTCTTGGGGGGCCTTCAAATCTTGTTAAACCAAATTCTAAGCAAGCCGTTGCCCTTGCTTAAGAGGAAGTAACTTCGTTCCAGCAGTTCAGACTAATGGTGTGGGTGAACAACAGACGGTAAGGCGTTGTCCTAAGTCATCTATACTAATACTATTAAACTAATACTAATATACTAATACTAATACTAATATACTAATACTAATTACTAATTTACTAATAATATTATAAAGAGGTAAAATTTGTAAGTTTGTAAGTAAGGGGTAATCTCTGGAACTAATCATCCAATTCTAAAAATTTTTTCACTGGTAGAAAGCTACATTATTCCTGAGTGCTATAGGCTATATATAACGTGACCAGACGTCCCGTTTTGAACGGGACTGTCCCTTTTTATAATTAAGAGTCCCGGTGTCCCCGAAATGAACTCTGGGACGCAAAATTGTCCCGTTTTCTGAAACACCGCGAAAATTTGAGTAGTCGAGCCGGCCGGACAGCCTCCGCACGTGTTAAAGAAATTACAATCATCTCTGAAAAATTTCCAATGCAATAAAATCTGCTGCAGATATTTTTTTTTTATATTCACACGATTCGAGTTGAAGCTCTAAAGGAGTTTTACGCCGAAACTGAAACGAAATATCAACAAATGCTCGGCTATAGAAAAACCAGATGGCTTGCTCTTATGCCTGCCTTGGAAAGGGGTTTAAAAATGTATCAGCCTTAAAAAAAACTACTTTTTGAGTATTGGAAAATGTCCCTTGTTACTAAAAAACTTTTTTGAAGACCCCACAACCGAATTGTGGCCAACGTCCCGTTTTGAGTCAAAGAATAAATGGTCACGTTAGCTATATACCATCATTACCATCACGCTACGACCAATAAAAGCGGAGCATAAACGAAAAATGTTGCAAAAACGGGCAAGAATATTTCTTTTTGAGGGCTTCCGTTGCGTGCGCTACGTAAACGGGTAGGTGTAGGGTAGGTGTAGGGTAGGTGTAGGGTGGGTGTTGGGTAGGTGTAGAGTAGGGTAGGTAGGATAGGGTAGGTACGTAGCCAGTTGACGGGAGCGAAGCCGCATGGGACAGCTAGTAACTAATACAATACAATGTCTCTGTAATACAAGACGAATATGCGAATAAGCGATGCGACTATCGTGTGGTCGCGCAAGCACAAAATCTGGGTGTCCTAATAGAACGCGAATACGCGACCATCAAAGCGAATTAATGACGCGAGTGACCGCGGATCCAGGTACGCAGGATGACGAAAACACTTAGTTTTAATTTTCGGGAAACATGTGGATGACCTATTTTGCGGGTCTCAATAGCAATGAAAAACAAGACGTGGGAAGGTAGCTAAGTGCTTTGTCGAAAATGAGACGTATTACGTGGCGATTTTCACAGTCAATATTTTAACTTATAGGATCGCCTCGTAGTCTGCATTTTATGATGATTGATTACCTATACCACAAGAATCATTTGACTACCTTACAGTAATATAATCAGAGACGATTACGTACAACAAAAGAGCCCCAGACGACGTGACGTAATTATCGCGAGAATTCAATTAGGCACTTCTAACTCCTACTCGACATCAATACAAATGTTTGATCACGCGTTCATACGAACTTAGTTCGCGCGAATACATTATCAAACATTTAAGTCGTGCGACCGCTTCGCGCTAATTCCAATTAAACTTCCTTTATGATAGCTTGATTTCTGCGACATATGTCAAACTGACATACACGTTATGTTAGCCTGTCAAGCGCTATTGTATAAGACAGCTGTCGCAGACATCAAGCTATCTTACAATGAAGTATAGAACACCTCTATTCGACAATATGTTTGATCGCGGATTCGTACGACTAAAATTCACGCAAACTTGCGATGATCGCGTATTCGCGTTATAGTAGGACAACGCCTACCACTTTATTTGAAATTTTGTCATTCTCTATCTACGAAACCCATAAGGCTTAACACAGGATTTTTATTCGCGTGATTTTTTGTAGTATTGCAGCTATGCGTGCAGCTTCATACAATTCCAGTCGCAGAATAGGTGGAAAAATCGCGCGAATAAAAATCACAGTGCGTGTGAAGCCAAAAATAACTCGGAAAGCTTAGCAACTTTCATTCATATACAATAACTAATGGAACGTTTTTCTTTCTGATTTTTGTTAATGGACATTTTAATAAATAATAATTACTTGTACAGTACGACATAAAAGAGTAGAAATTAAATATTTGGGAACTAAAAGTTTTCATTTTCTGGCAACATCTAAAATGAGTACTTGAGCTGTCAATTTTCCTCGATCGGTTTCGATTTTCGTAAGAATTTTGGTTTTTGTGTGATATTTCTGAGTGTGGACAGAAAAACAGTGGCATATCATGAATAAGGTAATTCGTGGAGGTGCCCGTGATATAGTTTACAAAATTTATATGTGATGTATAGCCGAATTCCAAGCTGGGAAGCTTCTATACAACTTAGAAGATGTTTACCATCGTACAGCAGATTTTACTGGTAAGTAACTATTGTAAGTTACGCTAAACGTTAATTACAAACGATTAATACATTCAGAGAGCTAAATTTTCGAACCATGAGGTTGAGGTTGTGCTAAGGTAAACAAATACCGTTGTAGTTATAGCGCGACTTAACAACGTTGATAATAAGGCAAAAACAATTAATGTAATTTATTGCGGGTACGAAAATTTTTTTTTGCTATGCCATATTTGTTGATGCAATCGACTAAATGGAAAGAAACAATTTTAAAATATATTCACGTGTATTTACCGCGGAACTTCTTTCGTCGGACTGACAGTGATTCTTTTATTTGCTTGTTTTAGGTGTTTCTGTAAGCACTGTGCGCAGAATCGTGCAACACTGCATTGAAAACGGTGGGAAATTCTCAACACCAGCTAAACACATGAAGGGTCGTCCCATGGTACAGACAGCAGTGACGATGAGAGTGGTTCAGAAATCAGTGACGAATCAATACCAGAGCTTAAAATAGACTACACGAACTTAAGTGGTCCCATGGAAGGTGTAGAGTATTTAGATTTTGATTGATTGAATTAGTTTATTTTATTAATTTTAGTTTACATCTGAGTTTATATGGAAAGCAATTGATTATTAAAAATACTATTTTTTTTGTGAAATTGTTGTTTTATTACTACTACATATTAAATATTTAATAAATATACTTATTTAATATTTTTACTAATTTTTTATACCCAATAAATAAATAATACTATTCAAGCATCAAGATCAGCTGGGTCATACTAACTGGGTTGCTATCTGAGCGATTGTGGCGCCCTCATTTAATTTCTACTCTTTTATGTCTCACTGTATAGTTTTGTTAAGTCTGATTATTAAATTCTAAGTTATTTTTTTTTTTTTTTCTTCTGTGTTTATATCTTTTGTAGCTACTTTAGGTAGATTAATCTAATGTAATTTTACTATCCTGTTAAATAATCTCATAGATGTAAATTGATAGTACTGTATGATTGTTGGGCTGATGGGATGTCAATGCCCGTAAAATAAAAAAACCGTCATGAATTCATAATGGCAAAATTATAACTTATAAGTCAAGTCACACTCACACCCATAGATTTAGAATTTTTTTTGCTACTATAACTATGCTCACACCACACTGTGAGTTTTTGGCGGGATTTTTTCGAGTGAAAGTTCAGCAGCTGTAAAAATTATTAGCAAATTGATTCCTAGTGGATATTGTGATATAAAATTGGTGTTGTTTTGTGTCTCAACTGTCTACGTAACTGGACAATATGTGAAATCATTGACAGAAGCGATCTCGGGATAGTGGAGCGGAGAATTTTATTGTAGTACTAGCTGTTGCCCGCGGCATCGATCCTGTGGACCACCCCACAGGACCCAATTTCGGGATTAAAAAATAGCCTATGTCACTCAGGAATAATGTAGCTTTCTATTGGTGAAAGAATTTTTCAAATCGGTCCAGTAGTTTCTGTCTGTCAGTGTCATTCTTTATAATATTAGTACAGATTTACTACCTCCGCAAAGCTTACTGGGAAGGCTGACTCGATACAATTGAATGTCAAATACTCCAAAAAACATTAGAATCTGTTACATCCGCATTCTAATATATATTAAACAATGTTAAAAACCCATCTATGTATCTGACTGAAAGACTTGTATCTATAGTCATGAAGAAAAAAAAAAAGTCACATGTCTGTGTGACATAATGACATTAACTGCTATGACAGTAGAGATGGGTCGTACTAGGTGAATTTTGGACTAGGTGCACCTAGTCCAAGTCCGTACAAATACTCGATCCAAATACCTGTTCCACCTAGTCCACCTAGTCCATGAAATACGCATACTTTATAGATGCTTAGTCTTTGCGTACCACCGATACGTGTAGATACGTACCTACGTACGCAGTAATGAAATGTAATCTTCCCTTCATACTTTACACAGACTTGACTGTTATCGTAAAGATTTATCTACGTTAAAGATTGTTGGCGTAATTAAAATATTTCTATAAATTTTTCAGAGTACTTAATTAGTTTTGTTATTAATTTTTTATACACTAATTCCTTTGGTAACGATTATTTAAACATTAAACACATGAATTAAAGTCGTAATAAAAATAGATATAATTATGTTCTTAAATGATTTATCAAAATTTCGTTACGAAAACCGATCACACTAAATAAGTCCGATAGTACGTGTTTGCGACGACTAGTAGGTAACAATACGTCAAGCGAGATCACATCCGCATGAGTCCGTACTTGATACTAGACTGCATCATAAAGTCTTCATTCGCATCGAGTATCGTCAAAGTACCTATTCTATAAAGTCTGCCTAGTCCCGACTAATCTCGAGTCTCGAGTATTGACAAAGTACCTATTCTATAAAGTCTGCCTAGTCCCGACTAGTCTCGAGTCTCGAGTATTGACAGACAAGGATGAAAGGATTGCGGAATAGTGTAGTTAAAAAAGGACAGAATATATTCTAGCACAACACAGTGCGCGTCGCGTGACTTTTATGCCATTGAAATATGGTTCAAATTAAAATGACTGACACACGTATGATTTTGGCAAACATGAATGAGCTATGACTATGCTGCTATCTCGCTTCGCCGCGTCGTCGGTACTTTGATCGAGTTCGCGCGGGCCGCGGGTGCCGTGCACTGCGTAGGCACAGTGAGACTAGGTGGATCGAGTATTTTAAAAGTTAGAATAGGTGCAGCCTAGTCTCGCTAAATATCTAATCCCTGGATCTGTTCTAGTATATACGCTTCATCTCTATATGACAGTGACAGTTGCCTGAGTTCCCGTGTGGCCGTGTGGATTGAATTGAATTGTTGTTAAAGTCAAAAACACGTGTGGTTTTGTTTTATGAAGAATGAACATAAATAATATAATTTAAAATGCCCCCATTCAGAAACGGACTTCTTAAAAGAAAAGCTGGCTCTGAAGATTCCAAACAAAATGTTCCTGCAAAAACACCTGACGAGGTAAGACTTGTTTATAATATTAAAGATTTCGTATTGTTGCACCACGCTTTTGCATCAAGTCATAGGCAAATCCTGTGAGTTGATGCAAAAGCGTGGTGCGGCCTATAATTTGTTTTCTTCCATAACACTTATGGTAGAAAAAGTTTCTTAAGGTATTAATTATGAAATGGGTTAGGTTTAGTTCTCTTACTCATTTTGAAGATTATTATTATAACCGCTCTAATATATACGATAGATGTTACTAATATTGAAAGTAATAAAATTTTATAATAGGTATCATGTCAATTTAAAGTAAAAAAAAAACTAAATTAATAAATGAGATAAAATAATTTTTAATGGATTTCAACAGACAGGTCATGGCATGTACGGTATTGTTTTACTTTCAGTCAGAGGATGAATCAGGCGATGAAGATTTATTGACTGGAGAGCTGGATACGACAGGCGATGTAACTGATTCCGAGCATGAAGATGAGGCTGGAGCTGATTCAGATCAGGAACAAGACGTAATTTTGCAATTGTTGTTAACTCAAAGTCAAATCGCTTATTTTAATTAGGCTATTAAGGTTTCAACAGTCATAATTAGTGAACAATTGCTTATCTATTGTTTCACACCTGATTCAGGTTTTACTGTTGAGAGGATCGAATTTAAATTTAAAAAAATAATAATATTCTACTGTCCATTCGCAAAAGTGGACTAGTTTATGGGGCTAATTTAAAAAGAAACTGCACACTTACTCTTAGTAATAGCACAGATTAGAGAAGTTACTGTATCAGATGTTTTTCTCTTGGAGAGTTAGGTGTTTGATCTAGGGATCAAGTACACAATTTTGAGCTCAATGTCCGTACTGTAAATAAATTAAATACGTGACGTGTCCCACCAAACACCCACTTCACCTAGCATGCGTGAGCGGTGACAACTGACTGGCGGAGTTGTGCCGGGCCCACGCGAAAGTGTAGGCATTAATTGCTGTAAGTACGGTCGAGTGAAGGAGGCCTAGTAATAGTAGTAAACAAAAACCGACCTAGTGCGAGTCGGAGTCTCGCACAAAGGTTTCCATACCATTATCGCAAAAACTGCAAACAAAACACGTTTGTTGTATGGGAGCCCCACTTAAATATCTATTTTATTCTGTTTTTAGTATTTGTTGTTATAGCGGCAACCGAAATACATACATCATCTGTGAAAATTTGAACTGTCTAGCTATCATGGTACTTAAGATACAGCCTGGTGACAGGCAGACGGATCGCGGAGTCTTAGTAATAGGGTCCCGTTTTTACCCTTTGGGTACGGAACCCTAAAAAGTATATGTAATAAAAGGACAATGCACCTAGTATAAACTTCGACACAACTCCGCATTCTATAAACATGTATGCTGTAACATAACATAATGTCACTTATATTTGTATACACAAGAACTTTTATAAGCTTGTCGAATAATAATGAGATATGTAAATTTCCACAGGAAGTCCTGTTTAATGACAGTGCAGACTCCACCTTCGGAGATGACGACCAGGCAGACATTGCTTCACAACAATCATCCGTAAGCGCTTACTTTTTTTACTTCTTGTCCTTATTGTTCTAGCTAATATGTGATCACTTGTTTAATTGTCACAACAAAAGTGAGCTAATGTTGTGGACCAGTCACACATAAATTAAAATTATTTGTTTTAGGAGCTTACAGATTCTGAAGCTGACGACGAATCAGAGGATGACAATGATGATGACGATGACAGTGACAAGCAAGATGATGATGAACAGAGTATAGACAGTGGAGCAGAGTCAGGAGCTACTCACACACACTCTGGTGCTAGTGACTCAGACACACAGAAATCAGTTAAGACAAAAAGAAAAACTGATGCCAGTATTGATAGACTAGCCAGTAGCATTCAGAAAGCAACTGTAAATATACAACCTGTAGGACAAAAAGGTAATTTTCGAGTTTTAGTTACTTTTATGTGCCCGCTGTCTCTGAGATTTAGGTGGGCAGGTTAGGTATTGTGTTACAGGCAAGTAATTGAGGTTCGATGTGTTACATGTTCCAGATGAGTATGAGTCGGGTGACACGTCGGACGAGGAGGACCGGCGCAACACGGTGGGCGACGTGCCCATGTGGTGGTACAACGAGTACCCGCACGTGGGCTACGACACGGACGCGCGCCGCATCGTCAAGCCTCCGCAGCGCGACCAGATCGACGACTTCCTCAAGCAGTGCGAGGACCCCGACTTCTGGCGCACCGTGCGCGACCCTAGCACCGGCCAGGATGTGGTGCTCAGCAAGCAGGATCTGCAACTCATCCAGCGCCTGCGCGAGGGCCACGTACCAAACGCTGCGCATGACGACTACCAGCCGTGGGTGGAGTGGTTCACCCGCACGGTGCTGGCCACGCCGCTGCGAGCCTTCCCCGAGCACAAGCGTTCGTTCCTACCGTCGCGCTCCGAGCAGGCGCAGGTGGCGCGCATCGTGCACGCGCTCAAGATGGGCTGGACCAAGACGCGCAAGCAGCTGGCCGATGAGCGGCGCAGGAAGAGGGAGAAGCACTTCTACAACCTGTGGGGCTCCGCCACCAGCGAGGAGGAGCAGCGCCAGCGCGGCATCCACAAGCACATCCCCGCGCCGCGCCGCGCGCTGCCCGGCCACGCCGAGAGCTACAACCCGCCGCCCGAGTACCTGCTGGACGCCAAGGAGCTGAAAGAGTGGAACAAGCTGAACGAGACGCCGTGGAAGCGCAAGTACACGTTCCTGCCGACGCGACACGCCAGCCTGCGCGAGGTGCCGGCCTACGAGCGCTTCACGCGCGAGCGCTTCCTGCGCTGCCTGGACCTGTACCTGGCGCCGCGGGCCATCAAGATGCGCCTGACCATCGGGCCCGACGACCTGGTGCCCAAGCTGCCGTCCCCGCGCGACCTGCAGCCCTTCCCTACGGGCCAAGCACTGTGCCTGCGCGGTCACACCGGCCTGGTTCGCAGCGCTGACTTCGACCCTTCGGGACAGTACATCGTGTCCGGGGGGGACGACGGTTCCGTGAAAGGTTTGTAAATTATACCCACCATACTTATAAACAATACATTTGTGGAATGAACGTAATTATTCCACAAAATGGTTTTTACAAAATAAATTATAGTTTACTGAGATATTGCTAAATAGGGCTAATAAGTAACTAACATAAAATTTACTGGGAGACCCAAAAACTTTACTATCACGGGTGACTTAAGATAATTCCCTAGCTCATCCTAGAACGGACCTACAAACTAGATAAAAACAAGCCAATAACAAAGTGGTCACCCATCCAAAGACTTTCCAAGACCGCTCAAGATCAAACACTGACCCATCCAAAAACTGACCTTGGTAAGTGTTGCTTATCTTGGTGACTTCACCACCCCGGCCGCTTAACATAAACCTAACCAAAGCTATAACGGTGCTAAAGCAGAAAAATATTTATAAGAAATTGGCTAACTATTATCTTCTATATCTTCTATATAAATAAAAATGAATTGTTGTTCGTTAGTCTGATTAAAACTCGAGAACGGCTGAACCGATTTGCATAATTCTTTTTTTGTTTTGGTCGACAGAATACAGGGAAGGTTTAAAAACAAAAAAAATGGGGAAAAAGGGTAGGGTAGGTGAATGTTTGGTGTTTTTATGGCAAAACAAAGTTTGCCGGGTCAGCTAGTGTCCAATAAAACACGAATTAGGTAATTCACTGTTTTTATTACTTGGATAGCATAAGCCCTAGGTAGTCTTACACTGAAGTAATATATACCACATGTGGGGTACTTGTACAAATAGTATTTGTCAATACGATTTCCAAGTACCTACATTTTAGATACACAACACTAACAAAAGAAAGCAGAAGGCATTTCGCTTTCTCTTCCTTGACCATATTATAACGAAAAGCCAAAAGTACCCGAACCGATTCACCTTTTTCACATTGCACTACTCAGCGGCATTTCTGAACCTTAACCTACGTGTAACGCGCCGTCACACGCGCGCTCGCTGCGTCTTTGCGCTTAATACGTTATTATACCTACAGACCAAACCATGCCCTTAGCGTACATTCGTTCGTATCATATGATGTGTTGTTGTGTGTCCTCAGTGTGGGAGACGTCGTCGGGGCGCTGCCTGCGCACCATCACGCTGGACGCGCCGGTGACGCGCGTGGCGTGGAGCCCGGCGCCCGGCCTGAGCCTGGTGGCGGCGGCCGTGGGCTCGCGCCTGCTGCTGCTGAACCCCGGCGCCGACATCGGCGCGCACCGCGTGGCACAGCGCACCGACGAGCTGCTGGAGGAGCCGCCGCCGCAGCACGACGTGCAGGGTATGTACCGCCGCGCTCTGACCGCTCTGCTGTTCCCCGCCGACATCTGGTTATAACCTGTCGCCTCCCCCCGCAGTGGACTCCCGCACGGCGTCGGTCGCCACATGGCAGCGCGTGTCGCCCGAGGAGTGGGCGCGCGGCGTGCGGCTGAGCGTGCAGCACTTCCGGCCCGTGACGCACGCGGCGTGGCACGCGCGCGGCGACTACGTGTGCTGCACGCTGGCGGACGCCGCGTCCCGCGCCGTGGTGGTGCACCAGCTGTCGCGGCGCCGCTCGCAGCTGCCGTTCTCGCGCAACAAGGGGCTGGTGCAGGTGGCGCTGTTCCACCCCACGCGGCCGCTGCTGTTCGTGGCCACCCAGCGCGCGGTGCGCGTGTACGACCTGGCGCGCCAGGAGCTGGTGCGCAAGCTGCTGACGGGCGCGCAGTGGGTCAGCCACATGGCCGTGCACCCCGCCGGCGACAACCTGCTCGTGGCGTCCTACGACCGCAAGCTCATCTGGTGAGTGCTGATCAGCTATATAACTCGACTAACTATCCCTGCTAATTTCATTTCGCCTAAATATTTTCACCCGACATACAACACAATACAATACAACACAAAATATCTTTGTAAATTAAAATATAGCGTGGTATTTGTTCGGTTTAGTTTTAACAATATCAAGCAACGAAATGTAAATATTTTCGAACGAATTAAATATCGCTCGCGACTGCTGCGTTAGGAGACGACCAGTCGACCACGCGTTTGAGCCTCGATTCATATTCCTATACTGAACTCCCCTCCCGCACTTCGGTGACGCGCACTACATGATGCTGGTGACGGCGTGGCTCTACCCGCGGCTCCGCCCTAGTGAAATGTGTACTTACATTTTATAAATAACGGCGTGCGCTGAGTAAACTATTGATGATACATAAAAAATATTAGGTATGTGGTTAGGTAGGGTACGGTAGGCAGGGTTGGCAGGACAGGTAGGGTAGGCTGGGAGGCAGGATAGCCAGTTGACGGGAGCGAAGCCGCACGGGGGTCAGCTAGTAATATACATAAATAAATAAATCATGCAAATGAAATTGGAAACTTTCACATTTATTACCTTACTAGCACTTTGCCCGCGACTTCGTTCGATTTATTCGTATTTTATCCTATAGATGACTTTTTAGTTTCACCCTCTTAAAGGTTGAATTGCCAAAAATCCCTTCTTAGTGCTCCCCTACATCATAAAAAGAAGCCCTGTACAGTAAAATTCTTCAGAAATCTTTAGCACCCCCTAAATCGTCTTTTAGGAGTAGTTTTGAAAAACTAACAATGAAAACCTTTACTATTTACTTAGGTTAGTATTTATGCCAAGTTTCAAATATGTAAGCCCAACAAATTGCCGACGTTTCACCTCCTTAGGGGTAGAATTTCCAAAAACCAATAAATACTTACATAATTTCTTTTTAGCAACCAAAAGCGTAAATCTTTTTCACGTGTCACACTCAGGGCCGTGCCTAGGACGTGGGCGGACCGTGCCCCGTCTAGGGCTCGATCTATCCACACACATCAGGGTCGTGCCCTGGACGTGGACGGAACGAACCCCGTCAGGGACTCAAAAATATATCGGTGTGTACATTTTATATGAACTCGTTCACACACGTCCGTGCACGGGTCAGTGACGGAGCTTCAATGCCTGGGCCCGGCCCTGATTTTTGTAGATATACCTTTAAAAGTGTAGAAGTTTCACACAAACTTTCAACCCCCTTACCTCCTTAGTGGTGGAATTTCCAAAAACCAATAAATACATGTTGCAAATGCGATTATATTCCCTTAAACCGGCCCTGTCGTAAAATCTGTTCCTTCCTGACGTGTCTTAACTATATTCTATCTCTTTACCAATTTTCAGGTACAAAAAGCCAAGGGTTTCATATAAACTTGCGATACCTCTTAGTTCAGGCATATCACAAAATTCTTTTTTAGCTCATGTCTCCTACTCGTAAATTCTAGAATTTCAGGACGGTAGTACAAATAAAATCCGAACTATCATACCAACTTGCGAAAGTGCTTAGACCTCTTTAATCCAGCCCTGTCGCAATATCCGTTCTTAGCGGACGTCTACCAACTATAAACTACTTCCCTGCCAAATTTCAAGTTTGTAGCACAAAAAATTAAGGACTTTTATACAAACTTGCGAGAGCCTTTAGACCTCCTTAATCCGGCCCTGTCGCAATATCCGTTCTTAGCGGACGTCTACCAACTATAAACTACTTCCCTGCCAAATTTCAAGTTTGTAGCACAAAAAATTAAGGACTTTTATACAAACTTGCGAGAGCCTTTAGACCTCCTTAATCCGGCCCTGTCGCAATATCCGTTCTTAGCGGACGTCTACCAACTATAAACTACTTCCCTGCCAAATTTCAAGTTTGTAGCACAAAAAATAAAGGACTTTCATATAAACTTGCGAGAGCCCTTAGGCCCCCTAAATCCGGCTCTGTCGCAAAATCCGTTCTTAGCGGACGTCTACTAACTATAAACTACCTCCCTGCCAAATTTTAAGTTTGTAGCTCAACAAATAAAGGACTTTCATTTAAACTTGCGAGAGCCCTTAGACTTCCTTAATCAGGCCCTGTCGCAAAATCCGTTCTTAGCGGACGTCTACCAACTATAAACTACTTCCCTGCCAAATTTCAAGTTTTTAGCACAAAAAATAAAGGACTTTCATACAAGTTTGCGAGAGCCCTTAGGCCCCCTAAATCTGGCCCTGTCGCAAAATCCGTTCTTAGCGGACGTCTACTAACTATAAAATACCTCCCTGCCAAATTTTAAGTTTATAGCTCAAAAAATAAAGGACTTTCATTTAAACTTGCGAGAGCCCTTAGACCTCCTTAATCAGGCCCTGTCGCAAAATCCGTTCTTAGCGGACGTCTCCTAACTATAAACTATCCCTGCCAAAATTTTAAGTTTGTAGCTCAAAAAATAAAGGACTTTCATTTATACTTGCGAAAGCCCTTAGACCTCCTTAATCAGGCCCTGTCGCAAAATCCGTTCTTAGCGGACGTCTAATAACTATAAACTACCTCCCTGCCAAATTTTAAGTTTGTAGCTCAAAAAATGAAGGACTTTCATACAAACTTGCGAGAGCCCTTAGATCCCTAAATCCGACCCTGACGCAATATCCGTTCTTAGCGGACATCTACCAACTGTAAACTACCTCCCTACCAAATTTTAAAATTGTAAAAAAAAAACCGGCCAAGTGCGAGTCGGACTCGCGTACGAAGGGTTCCGTATCATTATCGCAAAAAACGGACAAAAAAACACGATTGTTGTATGGGAGCCCTTCTTAAATATTTATTTTATTCTGTTTTTAGTATTTTTTGTTATAGCGGCAACAGAAATACATCTGTGAAAATTTCAACTGTCTAGCTATCACGGTTCATGAGATACAGCCTGGCGACAGACGGACAGACAGACAGACGGATCGCGGATTCGCAGTAATAGAGTCCCGTTTTTACCCTTTGGGTACGGAACCCTAAAAAGGACTTTCATATAAACCTGCGAGAGCCCTTAGACCCCCTAAATCCGGCCGTCGCAAAATCCGTACTATTTCATCATTATACGTCAAGCGAGTGACGTTTCGCTTTTATACATATAGATAAGTAGGATCGGATAATATGTAGGATTTATAATAAGGATTAGAATTTAGTGTAAGTTAAAAGTGACGTGGTGGTCTCCCCTCTCTCCGGCAGGTTCGACCTGGAGCTGTCGTCCAAGCCCTACCAGACGCTGCGCCTGCACGGCGGCGCGGTGCGCTCCGTGGCCTTCCACCGCCGCTACCCGCTGTTCGCGTCCGCCGGCGACGACGACAACATCGTGGTCAGCCACGGGATGGTCTACAAGTGAGTTTTCCTACACTACCAAAGAGTTCTACATATTAAATGTTACATAAAAAAAACCGTAGCATATCTTACTCGCTGCGCTACACAGCTAAGCAGAAACGGTTACATCGTTTCGTAGCTTAGCTTTCATCACAACCTCGCAGCAGCTAGCTGCATAGAACATCTCACAGTGGGTTTATCAGAATATCAGCGCAGCATTATTTTATTTTTGGATATCGCTGCACATGCTGAGATAGGAGCCTTTTTGGACTCGCACGGGGTTTAATCTCTGGTGAAAAAGTTAGGCGATGGGCTAGGATCTAGTTTTGCAGTATGTTGGAAATAATTATGTAAAATGGTATGTAACTCGTATCCGTTCTCTCCAGCGACCTACTGCAGAACCCACTGCTGGTGCCGCTGAAGCAGCTGCAGGCGGGCGGCCGCGCCGAGCAGCTGTGCGTGCTGGAGCTGCGCTGGCACCCCGCGCAGCCCTGGCTGCTGGCCGCCGGCGCCGACGCCACGCTGCGGCTCTACACATAACAACAATACAAACGACTAAAATAATCTACCAATGATTCTTTTATTTCAACCTTATTACATCTACATAATAATTACAGTATTACCTCCATATGCCCTCTTAGTGCATAATAAAAATAATACACAAAAAAAGAAAACATACAGTCAAACATAAAATTGCCTCCTTTTTTGAAAATCTGATAGAAATGAAAATAAAGCATCTAAATTCTTACATTAAGAGAGGGCCTTGGCCTCATCCGATGTTTTGCCACGGGCCTTTGATGGCACAGTTACATAGTTACGCCAATGTTCTCTGGTTATGTGATCTCTGGCCTTAGAGACTGGGGATATAGCTCATCTCTGCCGCGCATTACGCCTGGCAATGTGTTGTCATTTTAATAATGGCCATCCTATCAATGGGGTCTACCGCTGGAGGCGCTGGTGAAGCGTAAGGTCTCCGATATGTCAAACACCAGTGTGTTGTGAGTGAGCGGGTTTTTTCCTAATTATATTATTGTTGTGAATATTATGCGATCCTCAGATTAGTTATGGCAAATATGAGTTCAGGGTCAATGAATTTCAGTGCTATAAGGTATTTAAATGTAAACTCGGTTTTCCCATTCAATTTCGGTAACTTCAAAGGCGCGGCGCGAGCGCACTCGTGGGGCATGTCAGCAGGAGCGTGCGCGGGGCGGCGCGGGCTCGCGCTGTTGAACACATTAATTTTCAGGTGCTTTGCGTGCCTCGCTCTGTCTACTATAGGCGGCGCAGAAGCTTGAATACGCTCCGCGCCGCGTCCGTGTGAACGGGTTCGACCGTGGCCGGTGGCCCGTACGTACAAATCGACTCGGCGCCGCTTGACTCTCTCTCGAATACTCGTGATATTATGCAAAGAGTAATATATATATAAATAAAAAGCCAACTTTACAGTTCTTCAAACGCGGCATCAAACATTCGAATTTATTCAAAATTTTGCCATACCAAATAAACTTTAAATCAAATTAAATTCTAGGATTTTAATAAAAACTTACACACTCAATCCTTTCAAATCAAACTGCGCCGTTTCCCAACTACGTTGGGGTCGGCTCCCAGTCTTAATTTGCAATTAATGTACAAGAGTACATACCTAATAGTGTTAACACACGCTCGGATTTGGTACGGCCGGACCGACTCCACCCACAAATGCTTTCTCGCTTACACACGCTTGTTTGGACCGAGACGGAATCAATTTAATAATAATAATGTCCGCGGACCACTCTACACACGCTCGGATATGGTCGGGGCCGAACTAACCCCGCCCACAAATCCGTGGTCCGGCCGTACCAAATTCGAGCGTGTGGTAACACTATAAACTGGCAGCCCTAGCGGCTTTGACAGCAGCGTTGCCAGAACGTAACTTTTGTTACATTTTACGTAACTTTTGACCTTCTCATGTAACCTCCATGTAACACGACACAAAATGTAACTTTTACGTAACTTTTAGGACTTAATAAAAATATCGAAATATTTTCCAGTAAACAAAAAATAATCGTTAAACGGAACGCATTTAAGGAAGTTTTCGTTCGTCGTGTTGTCGCACCTGATTTTGTAACACACAAATTGACGTATTGCTTATTCACTCACTCACTCACGTATATTTTTAAATCTTCCATCCCGCTTACTCCGGCGAGCAAGTGAGCGTATTAGGCCTAGCCTAGCACACACTGCGTTTTTTATTCGCGCGAATTTTCCTGCCTTTTCTGCGACCTATGGAATTGTATGAAGCTGCACGCATTGCGGTAAAAATTCACGCGACAATAATACCGCAAGAAAGCCGTGTTTTGCCACCGAATCCACCGCACCGCAGCGCAGATTAAATTCGCGCGAACATTTTGAACTCTTTGAACAGGTAGAAAGATACAAAAATGGCGAGGAATTTTATCAGCAGTGCGTGTTAGTTAGATACGGTACGCGGACAAAAAAATTCGCGCGTACAAAAATCGCAATGCGTGTTATAAGCCTTAACCTTGTCATTTTCCACATAAAATAAGGTAATGTAACTTTTCTCATGAAAATGTAACTTTTTGTGATGTTTCATGTAACATTTGACTATCTGTCACTGGCAACACTATTTGACAGACTAAAATAAATTGTCAGTTGAGTTTCATTCAATCAAGTAAGTGTCAAATGGGTTTTTGGCGGGAACGTGATGGCGTATAAGTTGCTTCTCTGTTTTATTTGCCTAAAATTGTGTTAAATTATATAATAATAGTGTCAAAATGGTGGTTTTTTATTCTAATAATATTAGTGAACGTGCAAGAGTGTGGGCAAGTAAAACACAGCGGTAGAACATGAGTTTGTACATGTTTTCGACAAAACTCCGTAGAAGCTTCCAATGAAGTTACCGCCATTTTATTGGGGACTAACTAGGACATTGGACTAAAATCTAAAGAAACTAGAACTTCTATTCTCAACGTGACACTGGCTAAATGCACAAACCGTGCGAAGCTAAAACATTAAAAAAAAGTGTCAAATGGCGCCGAATATGTTTCTGCGGCGCATGCCGCATCGCCGGCGCCATTACTTACTATACTCTGCCGGCGCCGCTGTACTTTGTGAAGTTTGTGATTGTGACTGGGCCACTGAGGTGATGAGGTCCTTGTTAGTTGCAGAAGTTAAAAGTTACCAGTTGAAAAAAACCGGCAAAGTGCGAGTCAGACTCGCGCACGAAGGGTTCCGTACCGTTATCGTAAACAAAACACGTTTGTTGTATGGGAGCCCCCAATATATATTTTATTCTGTTTTTAGTATTTGTTGTTATAGCGGCAACAGAAATACATCAACTGTGAAAAAAAAAAAACTAGTTGTCACGGTTCATGAACCATACATTAGAGAAATACATCATCTGTCTGTCACAAGGTACAGCCTGGTGACAGACGGACAGACAGACAGACCGTGGAGTCCTAATAGGGTCCCGTTTTCTACTTTTAACCTTTGTGTACGGAACCCTAAAAGCACAAACGAAAGCTTGCTTTTCGTATGTTTCCTATTTTTAATTACATTGCGTCTGTTTATTTTCAAACATTTTTCTTTAGGTTTACTTTTAAATTTGCCTTAATTTTGAGTAAAAAGTGAAATTTAGGTGACATTTCATAGTCATGGATATGTCATTTATTCATTTGTTTAACCTATGTAAAATAATAATGGTATAAATACAGGTGGCCTTAATTTCTGTCAATCTTTTAGGCGCTGAAAGTTGATCTTGTATAAAAATAACTTGTTCCGGAAACTTGTCAAAATATGTTATAGAATATTTGCCGCGAGTTCAGGGTTATTTTCATAGTGTAAGTTCATACTTCTGATTTCTTTGGGAGCGTTTATAATTTTTATGTTCCTCTAATGTATGCTCATACAAAATTCCTTTATTATAAATCCTTTTATAAGTAAAAAAAATAATTAAATTCACTCCTCAAACTTCACCGCAAACCACCCATCCGAGTAAAGAGAAAAGTGGACAAAACGATAGCACAGCCAGCCATGACTTACGTAGCAGAGTGCTGGCCTCAAGAAAGCACATGGACATCAACTGCATACAAATGAGATGGAAATATTCAGATGGACAGGAGGAGTAACCCATTTAGACATAGTAAGAAACGAGTTTGCCAGCGGATCATTCAAGGCAGCACCGATTGATGAAAAGGTCAAAGAAAGCAGACTGCGCTGGTACGGCCACATCCTTAGACGTGGAGATGACAATCCTATTATAGAGGCCCTAAATATCCCCGACCGACCGCGAGACAGGGGACAACCGCCCGCCACCTAGTGGTCAAACATGCAAAAAGATGTCATGTCCTGACTTCCTGAGCACTCTGATTACTTGCAAACTTACAAGGAGTCCCGACCCCAGCTAAACTGGAACCAGCTGAAGAGGGTTGGAAAAAGAAGAAGACTCCTCAAATTTAATTTACTCTTAGATTCCTAAAAGCCTCAATAAAATAATCCTTGAAGTAAACTATCCCATTCCTGCTTAAGTTTCTGAAAACATACTCAATAACCTATATATACATTCGTGCATTCATTCATATGTTGATAAGTGTCTTTAAAGTGAGCAGTATGGTTTTAGAGCAAAAAGATAAGTAGGTCAAAATATCAAGCTATCTTTTATGAAGTTTATGAAAATTTTCGGTCGTCGTGTTGTCGCATCTGATTTTGTAACAAACAAATTGACGTATTGCTTTCACAAACTCACTCACGTGTATTTCTGAATCTTCCATCCCGCTTACTCCGGCGAGCAAGTGAGCGTATTAGGCTTAACAAGCATTGAGATTTTTATTCGCGCGGATTTTTGTAGTATTATTTCCGCGCGATTTTTTTACCGCAATGCGTGCAGCTTCATACAATTTCATAGGTCACAGAAAGGGCGGGAAAAAAAATTCGCGCGAATAAAAATCTCAGTGCGTGCTAAGCCTTAGTGTCATTTTCCACATAAGGTAATGTAAGATTTCCCCCAACCGGGACGCGTCGGGCATGCCGGAGCGCGAGCGCATTTCACACTGTGAGGCTTCTATACGATAGTTACGTTTCATGTTTGCATGGCATTTCCACTGCTTGGAACTAGGTTAGATCCGCGCGTATGCCGCGTCAGCCAGTCGCCTGCGCTCGGACGCCACGGCCGCCGATCGGCTTCTCGCGTACGTGGACGGCGGCGCTCGGCTATCGTCGCGTCCGGTCGGCTACCGCCGCGCGCGCTCCTGTTTTGACGCTGGCCGGCAAGTTGACTCATTCAAGTTGTGCGTTGAACTGTAGACTGACGTGATTTATTTATTTGTTTATTGTTTATCGTGCAAAATAAATATATAGAAATATAGAAAAGCTTATGTTTATTTTTTTAAAACTGACTGCGATACGAAAGCATCACTAGTCGCTGAGAGCATTCTAGCAGATACGCGAGCACGCGCGCGGTTGCACCCAGGTTCCAGCAAATTGCCGCTGTCGGGCGGCCGCGATCGGCTACTGGCGCGTGCTCGCGCATCCGCTGTAACGCGCTGTGCTGCGCTCCTGCGTCGCCCGGTTCGTGGAAATCGTACATAACTTTTCTCATGAAAATGTAACTTTTTGAGATGTCTCATGTAATATTTGACTATCTGTCACTGGCAACACTGACAACGACAGTAGTTTGTCATTTCAATCATTCTTTAATACATAATAAATCCCGTCGAAAATTGTAAATAAATTTCCATAATAATGTTCCAACAACATGATTCAAACAAAATAACGAAGTAAACAACACAAAAAGCAAGTTTCAAAGTGAAGTTGAAGCACAGAACCCTCAGTTGAAGTACATATAAAATTGACATTTAAATGAAGGTACGGCCAAACGGACTTGAATCCAGGCCGGTTAACATATAAAAAAAAAAACCGTGAGTACTGAAGTCTGTCTGTTCAGTTGAGTTTAGTTTACAGTTTAGTGTGCGTGAGCAGTCGAGTAACTGACGGAAAGTGGTTTATTTAATAATAATTACGAAATGACAATCTTCGTCCTTTGTCCGCCGTTTGCTTTGTTGGTTTCATAAACGAAGATAATTTTATCTCATTACTTGACTGTGATTTAAAAACATTGATCCAGAATGTAAATAATAGAAGTGAATCGGTGAACTCTCCATCTCTAAATCTCAAGCCGAGTGCGGTGAACGAACGTTATTTTTGTTTCGTTAGATCGTTGATGCCGGACGTAATCAAATACGGCTCTTGGCTGCTGAATTTTAACTGGATTCGAGCATTTGTTTATTAAACATATAATATTGCAACAAATTAAAAAAGAAAGTGTGAAAGCGTGAAGAGAAGTCCAATGGATATTGTAATGGTGTTTCCGAGGAGTGCGTGATTCAGCAGCAGCAATGTCGGGAGCGACGACACCGACGGCCACGGAGGCGCCAGCGGCGCTGGACGACCGCGACGTGGAGCCGCGCACGCCCATGAAACGCCTTGGCTCCACGAGGAAGCTGGCTGCCTTCAGCAGTGAGTACCACCCGCCACCCGCCACAGCCCTCCAACACTTGCATGCGCACCCGCACCTTGCTCGCCTGACGCCTTACGCTGCGGTTCCACAACGAGGACAATGCTCCTATAAATACAGACATGCAATTTATTTAAGCCAGACATTATAACTTATTAGTTTTCCTTGTACTTATCCCTTTTTAATTTTATTTACTTTATTTACAAATTGCATTTTTAAATGTAAAAGCATTTAAATACGGTAAGTATTTAAATGCTTTACCTATTTAGAAATAACAACTTTGTTGTTGAGTTATATTTAAGCTTTCACTTACAAAACAATTGAACCTCATGCAAAGGCTCCTGCAGTAAAAGCTCTGCTGTGCATGTATCTCACAAAAGTTGAATACCTATGTGTTAGTATTGTTTATCGATCAACATAATTATGTCAAAGTTATTTGTTAAACTTATTTGTAGTATCTTCACCATAAACACGATGACTACAGATAGGAGTAGATACCTAGTTCTGTCCCAGCATTCAACATGATCAGACAGCTGAAATATAACACAACAACATGCCCGTACAACGTGACACTGGCAGAATTGTCAAAACCAACTAAATAGGCATAAAAAAAAAAACATGCCTGTACTCCTCGAAGTGTTTTGGCAGACAGAGGTGTACTCCATATTTGACCAGTTATGTTCAAGTGCCATAACACCGAGAACAATGATCCAGTTTAAGATAAGATTGATACTAACAGTTGGTAGAGGCACAGATGACATACTGTAAAACCTTCCAGTTTTATTTGTGTACCCCTGATGAAAAAAAGGGGTATTATAATTTTGACATGTATATCTGTGTGTTTGTGTATCTGTTTATGGCATCAGAGCTACTAAACAGATTTAGACTTGGTTTTTTTTTTGTTTTAAATGTGACATTATCGTTTTTGTAGCTATGTTTGATGAAAATCCGTTTAGTAGTTCAAAAGATATGAGCATTTGTTTGTTTGAATCAGGGTATTTTCACAAAATTTTGTGTCAAACTTCTTCATTGTGTCGATTGTGATCGTGAACATGATCACTAATACAGAAGTATGCAAAAGAACAGCTGCTTTTTCAACCTTATATAAATTGGGATAAATAAATAAACATTTATTTCACTTACAACACATTCAAGAAACATTACACACAATCAAATATGACATTACAATCCAACTCAAACTACACACATTCAGTTTGAGTTTAAGGTGATGAAGGTATTATAAGACTTATCTCTTATCCATAATGTTTAGAGCTTTGATTGCTTAAAGTGGCCGCTGCTCAGACATGCTGTACCTAAAACCTCTTAATTTGAGCAGAAATTGTAGGATATTTATTACGTCTATTATGTATGGCAGAAAACAACATCAAGTGTTGTGTACAAGTTCTACAGTGATAGAACTCGCGCACGAAGGGTTTCGTACCATTATCGCAAAAAACGGCAAGAAAATCACGTTTGTTGTATGGGAGCCCCACTTAAATAAATATTTATTTTATTCTGTTTTTAGTATTTGTTGTTATAGCGGCAACAGAAAAACATCATCTGTGAAAATTTCAACTGTCTAGCTGTCACGGTTCATGAGATACAGCCTGGTGACAGACAGACAGACGGACTGCAAAGTCTAAGTAATAGGGTCTCGTTTTTACCCTTTGGGTACGGAGCCCTAAAACATACTATGAATTGTAATAATTGGTTCATGAATCAACGTGACTTATTTTTTACAATTTCTAATTTGTTCTGTGGTAAACAAGGAAATCCTTGTTTTATTAGTTATTACCTTTTAGCTTTGTAATATTTATGTACAAAAATAATAATATTTATGTGCGATGTGGCATGCTCTATTATCGACCACATCATTGCTTACCATCAGGTGAGATGGTGGTCATGCGCGAGCCTATGTAAGATAAAAAAAAAATGTTTTATTTAAAAAAAACCTATGCCTTAAGTGCATACATGTCTTATTATTTGCAAACAAGTCTTATTATGTAATAATTATTTTTTACTTAAGTATTTTAACTTTTTAATTTACTGATTTACTGGCTGTCTTTTCTCTGGCATAATTATTTGTTTTTAAAAATGAAAAACAAAAGGGCAGACTTTAGCTAGTAACAAGCCAAGTTATTAATATGTATTATAAATGCGAAAGAAACTCTGTCTGTCTGTTACCTTTTCACGTTAAACCACTGCATCGATATAGATGAAATTTGGTATGCAGATGGTTTGAGACCCTAAGAAGGGCATAGGATTTTTTGGGAGTTTTTGTCCCGGAAATCATTCTTAATGGGGGGAAGTTTAAACTGTCGACTTACACTAGGTAAATACTCTGAATGCATGTTAGCTGTTTGTCAGCGTCAGACGTTTAGATGTTGAAAAAATCAGATGTTTCGGTATGGAGCTCGCAATCGTTTGTTGTAATGTCGGCAATTTGTGCGTATAGAACGCGAAAAACAGCCGCCCGCCCGTCGGTAGAGCTCGCCGCTCGCCATCATACGCCTCGCAATGATATTTTGCAGCTGACCCGGTGTTTACGGCGAATGTTTGGCCAATCGATCATCAAAGATTAGTTAGTATAAGCGCCGACCACCTCTCCCTCTCCCCCTCCTCGCACACAAAATTTATTGAATTGATCGCTAAACTTTCCGCTCGCGAAGTTTTTTGGTAGATAATAATAAATTTCGTGACTCAGTAATAGGTATTAGCCAAACGGGTTGGTGGCAAGCACAGCTTAAGCTACACTTGCCGAGGTGGCAGTGTGGATGGGTGAGCAATCCATCACTCCTCCGTGTCTCGGCAAGCACGGGAACTGGTTGATACCGGCTGACATTCGTAAATCTTTGACAGCAATCTCGTTACGGTCTATCAGAAGCCTCCATAGAAATATAATAAAAAAACTTTTTTACAAAAAAGTTCTACCGACTTCCAAATAAGAAAACTACTAAGTAGAATACCTATTCATTAAAAATGTTTTTTTAAACAAGCTTTTTTCGTATTCTTCTCAGCAAACCCTTTCATTATTTCACTCATATCATGGCAGTGCACAAAAAATAAGTAGTCCGCCATCTTGGGCCGTCCACCATATTGGATTTAGAATGACGTCATTTAGCTAACCATGCATTGTCGTCCAAACTAAACGTGTATGCAAAATTTCATCTTAATCGGTGGAGGATAACTGCTTTAAAATTCAGTTGCAAGAATTGACCCGAACACACTTACATACATTATATTGCTAGTTAAATAAAAGCTTGTAAAATACAGTCAGATCCATAGAAATATATACACTTGTTTATTATATAGAATAGAATAGAATATCTTTATTTCGGACGCAAAAAACCATAGGGTGTTAGTAACATAGAAAAACTGATTGCCTAGTGTTAGTAACAATCAACCTTCGTACAAACTGCTGCATAATCGGAGAGCCGAAGCTCTCAGCTACAGTTTTCAGGATGCCGTTTTGACTGTCCCTTACTATCCTTACTAGCGATGCTGTTTTTTTACGAATAAGCGCGTAGAAACCGTCTGTACGGACTTGCGCAAACAACTCCGACGCGCTACAGTAACGGGGCAGTCTCAGCAACATCCTGAAAGCATATCTATGGAAGCCTCAGATAAGCAGCCTTACCAAATCTGCCTCGTAATAACAATTCTACACAGTAAATTCAATTAACAGGTAACTAAAGTTACTGTATTATTCAATTAAGGAGGCAAGAATGACTCTTGGGTTATGGATGTCTATTGATGATAGGCAGGCAGTCACTCCATTAAAAATTACTGCTTTGCATCTTCATCTTAGATTGATGAAGATGCAGCAGTACCTACTCAAATCCAGGTCAACATAATGTAGTTATGAAAAGGATAGACAGATGATTATTCCAACACACAGTAAGTAAATACAAGAGCGAGGGAGTGAATGAGTACGCGAGCGGCCATTGTCTCAAGAGCAGCCTTATGTGTCCGTCGTGAGGAGCATTTCCTCTGCAGCGGTTAGTGTAATGATGTAATGCGGCGCATTAGCGCTGGTCGTCATGCGAGCGACTCATTGGCGACTTCCTCCGCCCACGCAAGCAGTGCTGGCTTCGCCTCGCTCTCAAACAATAAGTTCTTAGAGGACTCAAAGCTGCTCAACGTTACTCATAAAGGCCATGTATTGGTGATTTTACCTGTGACCAAACACACTCTTACCACATCCTCTCTGCCCGCCTCGTCTGCGTCTGTGCTGGTATGTGCATGGAGAGCATCCACGGCACCACACGCGCGCCGCAGTCCACAACGTGGCTAAGCCTTCATAACATAATTATTTGGAACTAGCTTATACCCGCGGCGTTGCTACCGTAGAGTCCATTACATTTTGCGGGATAAACGTAGCCTATGTCATTCAGGAATAATGTAGCTTTTTACTGGTGGTAGCTTTTTATGTCGTGGTGGCCCAGCGGCTAAGACCTCGCCTCTCGTGTTTTTTTTTTAAATCCGGGCATGTACCAATGTGACTTTTTCAAATTCATATGTACTTTCTAAGTTTATCTTGGTCATCACAGGCAACGGTGAAGGAAAACATCGTGAGGAAACCAGGACGTACTACTCTGTCAAGAAATACCGGGAAAAGATCAATAATACATAAAATGTTAGTTATTCATCCAAATTTATTTTATCACCTTCAAAGTACGAGTATTCTCCTTCAGAAACGATACACTTTACGCCAACACATAATCCAATCATCAAAACATTTTTTTAACGCTTTTTCCGGAATCGAGTTCAGTTCTCGCTGCGAATTCTTCTTTATGTCTTCTACCGAATGAAAACAGGTGCCACGAAGTGGTAATTTGAGTTTAGGTAATAGAAAGAAGTCGGCTGGAGCCATATCTGGTGAATAAGGTGGTTGTTCGATGGTATTTGCTGATTTTTTGGTCAAAAGTTCGGCTGCTATCTCTCTCAAACTTGAATGAGGATTTTCAGTCACTATATACTTCACTTTTGCGATGTTAACTGCAGTTGCAGATGTTGATGACCTACCAGAGCGAGGAAAAACTTCCATCACATCTCGACCGCTTTTGAATGCTTTGTACCACTCATAAGCATGTGTTTTTAATAAAGTCGATTCACCGTAAGCCTTCTGTAACATTTTCAGTGACTCCGAACACGAAAATCCATTGGCGATGCAAAATTTAAGACTAACTCTTTGTTCGATGTTTTTGTCCATTATGAAATTCGCAATACGCACTAGATATGATATAATAAAAACATCACTGTATTTAATCTAAATAACAGATGTAACTCAAACGCCGCGCCAAAATAGAAAACAGTTGTGTTGTGCCAATCTAACAACAAAAAAATCCCGAAACTTTTTTGACTGAATGTATATATATATAGTTAATGTAAGTCTGAAAAAGCCAAGTCAGAGGCCTGTGAGATTCCCAGAGGCGGCTTAATTAACACTGACACCAGCCGGGCGAGCACGGCCTCTGTGATAGGCTTGAGTAACGCATTTTATCACGGATTTTTTTCCCATACTCTGATAAAAATGTGTGACTCAAGCCTGTCATAGTAGGCAGTGCTCGCCCGGCAGAGGTGGCCACATCCTCACACAAAAAGAAGAAGATTGGTGAAAACATTTCCAATATTGAAAAACAGTTTTTGAGTTTATCCATTACAAACAAACTTACAATCAATCAAATCTTTTTTACTCTTCACTACATATTATAAAACTAATTTCCCCCGCCGCGTCTGACTGCCTATTCGCGATAAACTCAAAAACCGAACATATTTTCATGCGGTTTTCACGAATAGACAGAGTGATTTATAAGGTAGGTTTAGGTGTATAATTTGTTAAGGTTTTATGTAAATTGGTTGAAATATGACTATAATTGTTGAACATTACGGAAAAAATCAAGCGCCTGGGAGCTTTCGTCGAAAACGCTACCTAATCCCTTTGAGATATAACAAAACAATGTATTGTAGAATTGTTCCTCTTTTATAGGTCTTCAGAAAAGTCCGCGATGCCATATATGGCTATCTTAATGATAGCTAACTATTCCCATATTAACTTTAAAAAAAAAATGTCAAAATAAAAAAAAAACAAATCAAAAACATACATATTCACAAACTGGCTGACCCCATGATCCTCCGGCTGCACAGAATGATTTTTTCTTGTTTACAGCTTTTTAGGTCCCTTCTTAAGCAGGCGGGTTTTTGATTTTCAATTTTTTTTTATTTACAAAATTTGTTATCATTTTTGTTAGAATGGCTTTCAAATATATAAGTGGGTTATATTTTTGTAATCACCTCTAAAACCCTTCATTTTGATAGCCCCCTCGATGGGTTTGGAAGAAAAAAGAAATTGCAACCCCCAACAATATAGCGCCCAAAATCCGCCATGTTCCTTTTTTTTAACGGCACTTATCTAAGTACACTTGGGCGGTCAAGACCTATCTAACGATGTCTTAATTATAAAAATACGTCAAGTAGTTTAAAAGATATGAGGTAATAAAGAATATTACATACAAGATACGCGCGAAAAACATAACCCTCTCCTTGCAGCCGGGTAAAAATGGTCACATGCAATGCGGAAGACGTCCATTGCTGGTTATTGGCCTCCCCCGCAAGCGTCTCCACATTGACCGGTCCCGTGCTTCTTGCAACCAGCGGACGCTACCCTCACCAGGTAATCTGTCCACCTGGTGGGAGACATTCCAACGTAGCGTCTTCCGGTTCGCGTTCGCCACTCCAGAACATTTCGGCCCCGTCGAACATTCATTCTGTGAGCAATTTGCCCTGCCCACGGCAATTCTTCGGGCTATGTCGGTAACCCTGGTCTTGCGGATCTCTACATTTCTGATTCGATCACGCAAGGAATCTCCGAGCATAGCCCTCTCCAGTGCCCTTTGGTGACTTTAAACCTTCTGATGACTACTGATGAGATGATCGAGAGTACAGTTGCCGACCTTGATATAAGTGGGTTACATGGGCATTCTAACTGATCCTAGTTAGATCGCTTTTTGGATTATAGTTTAATAGGCTGGCAATTTCATAGGTATATAAGACCCAATAATTTCATGCCATTATTCTACGGAAACATACAATATTTTTGTGGACTACGTCCGTAGAGAGTAAGAGACAAAGACCTTTGACACAATATTAGATCATAACTTGTTTCCGGTTGGTAACGCGTATCTGGGGTCACTGAACTGTTTAATTGACAGTTTGTTTTTGGTTAGGCATGCAATCACGTACTTACATGATTGGGAAGTAACAATTTTGATTAATTACTGCAATAAAAAATGTTATTGAAAAGTCGCACTTTCTCGCAGCTCGCAGCACAGACATAGCTCTCAGCCGCAGCATGGCAAGTCACAGTGCTCCCTGCCCAGTGCACCTGCACGTTTAGCAGTGATCGATCGCATGTACGACATAATCTTTGCCGCATGCTTTTAATAACCGGCCAAGTGCCAGTCGGACTTGCGCACGAAGGGTTCCGTACCATTATCACAAAAAACGGCACAAAAATCGCGTTTGTTGTATGGGAGCCCCACTTTAATATTTATTTTATTCTGTTTTTAGTATTTGTTGTTATAGCGGCAACAAAAATACATCATCTGTGAAATTTTCAACTGTCTAGCTATCACGGTTCATGAGATACAGCCTGCAGGTGACAGACACTCAGATGGACCGCAGAGTCTTAGTTAAAGCTCGTTTTTACCATTTGGGTACGGTATCCTAAAAATGACACTAGGCATAAGTCATCAGTGGTTGGCTGTGCGCGTGCGCACGATGTAAATACATGTTTATTCACTAACGAGGTGTGCCACCTTCTGGCTGTGTGGCGCCGCACAATAATGTCTGGCGCAGTACCGGCAGGCTTATTACGTATCTTTTGCAAGAGCAAAACAAACAAGAAGTCGAAAAGTTTTAGAGTTGTTGGTGGTTTCTTTTTAAATAAGTGCATTTGACAAACAGCGAGCGATTAGCAAACGATTGTGTAGGACCTACCATACCTACACTGCAGGTAATCCCGACTTTTATGACATAAAGCGTTTGATCGTTATAGTTTTGCTCTTGCAAAAGATACGTAATAAACCTGCGGGTTACTCTAGCAATAATATACGAGTATCTGAAGCGACCGCCCCGCGCTATCGCCGATGTCTAACACATTATTTACTGATAGTTGGATCGTTCTGGTTAAAGTGCATTGTTTTATCTATTTCCTTCACTAATTATAGAAGCAAAAGTGTTACAGTAATGATGTAAACAAAATGTTTGTTGTAACTCTACCATCACTCATCATCACTAGTTTGTGTACTAATAGTTTTATCTTATTTTATTTGATTTATCGATCTTCTATATTTAATGGACCAAGTGTATGAGTGTGTGTGTGTAAAATTTCCAATATGAGTAGACAATATTATGATAAAAACTATTGAACAAATTAAATTGACCGGGCTTTCTGAATAATGCCCATCACTAGTAAGTGATTGGCATTATTCAGAAAGCCTTTTTTATCAAATCTTTTTTTTTTTATAATTCAGAAAATTTTACTTTTATTTTATTTAAACAAAGAAATATCAAATAAAGTTGGGCAAAAAACGTGCATTATGGTTGGACCACCCTTTCCTTATAGCAGAAGTAAAGGAAAACTGTTTTTTTTTACCAAAAACACAAAAAAACGATTTTAAACTTTTTGCAGTTGGTAAACTGACGCGACCTATGTCGATGTATGGGGACAATAGTTTTCAACGGCGAAGTTAATTTTGTCAATCCATTTTATATTTTCGTTGGAATAATGATTGGCGCTTTCATTGTTTATGAACTTCAGTAAAACTACCTGATTGTTTTTGTGACCGTAGCTGTTTGTATGGAACCCTCGGTGCGCGAGTCCGACTCGTACTTGGGCGGTTTTGTTTAACACAAGTATGCCTATGCTTGCTTGCTGTTTGCATACTTCCTTATATTTGCTTGCATGCTTGCTTGCATTAGGTAATGCTTTTAACCAATACCATTATTATAATTGTTTGCTGCTTGCATTCTTGTTTGTTTTTTTTGTCATTAGAGCATAATATCACTATTTGAGCTGTTTTGTCAATCATCATCTGCCTAGCCTTTTTCCCAACTATATTGGGGTCGGCTTCCAGTCTTACCGGATTCAGCTAAGTACCAGTGTTTTACATGGAGCGACTGCCTATCTAACCTCCACAACCCAGTAACTGGGTAACACGATACCCCTTGGCAAGACTGGTGTCAGATCTCAAGCTTCTGACTACCCGTAACGACTGTCAAAGATCTTCAAATGACAGCCGGGACCAACGGCTTAACGTGCTTTCCGAGGCACGCGAGGAAACTCGGTATGTTGAAATGGTCACCCATCCACGGACCGACCTCGTCAAGCGTTGCTTAACCTTGATGGACCCGTGCGGCTGTTATTATTTAGCCACGAGCTCTTTGAGCTGTTTTGTCCATGTAGTACCTATATTATAACTAGCGGCAGGTCTGCTAGTTGTGTGTGTTAATCTGGTGCACAATCAATTTTATTATTATTGTAAACACCATTAAAATCCGTTCAGTAGTATTTATTAACTCTCTCGTTAATAAATAGGAGGTAGGATTATTTGGGCAGTTGAGTTAAATGTACAGATATTATAAGTACAGGTGGCTTGATTGGGCCATTTTTTTTGTCACTAGTCATGCCAATCCTCCAAAAAAGATACACATTCGAAAACAAATATTTTAGTACAAAATTATGCGTCTTTAACAGGACAGTGATACATGATAATTATTTATTTTTCGAATTGGTTAAAAACTTTTTAACAAAAAATCAACCCGACTTCCAAAACAATATTTTGGTAGGTATCTCCAATTAACATGAACATCATTTATAGCCAAAGTACATCTCATGACGATTGCGATAACTCCAAACAGGAATAGGATACATTGTTTTATTTCGGAGTTTCAGTGGCCATTGTGGTCTTCTTCATCAGTTCCACTTCACCAAATGATACTTTTGAGTGCAAATGATTGCATTATTGATGAAAATACCAAAATCGCTATATTATTATGTATGCCTATAATATTTGAGGAGTTCCCTCGATTTCTCTAGGATCCTTGGTGGTTGGTTTCCTTAGCATGGTACCAACTACCACAATTGGGGTATCTCCTTTCCAAGAAAAAAGGAATCATCAAAATCGGTTCATAAACGACGAAGTTATCCGCGAACACACGTAAACAAATATATATTATACGGTCGAATTGAGAAACCTCCTTTTTGGGCAGTCGGTTAAAAAAATACTTATGGAAGAGAGTACATTCAAGACCGAGAAGGCTGCACTTACCGTCGAATTTCGGGCACGGAATACATACAGCATATTATTATATAGTTCTCGCCAAACTTATTGGCCGCCCTGAAGTTAGCTTTCCGATAGGTACGCAAGGCACGGCGCGGTGCTGATTTTGTTTGAGATTTACTACTGCCACAGATAACTACTACTAGCATACAGATGCCTCATCCCATACAAATAAACCGTGCCGACGTAACTAGCGTTTTTCATCTGATTAATCTACTGCGCAGCCATTGTAGCCAACTTCAGGGGCGGACAAGAAGTTTGGCGAGAATTATACAGGTCAAGTAGCAGTGATTCTAGCTAGTTCTACTGGAAAGTCAACATCAAGTCATAGTGTTCACTTGAGCAGCATGCAGAAATTCATACATACTCGTACAATAACAATCAACATCAAAATGGAATTGTTCAAAGCTACGGCAGGTAGTAGTACATTAATTAGTATCATTTCACCCCTGTCAGTGCCGACCCGAAACTGTGACAGTTCCGCGGCGGGCGGGTCGGTGACACGCCGCTGGCGGCGGCGGGGCGGGCCGGTGGCGTTGACGGCTAGTGCGGCTACCCCTATGAGCTCGGATCTCGGATCGGCAGCTACATGCTTTCTCCATTAACAACAACCAGAACTGGAACAGTTGTTGTTGTTGGTTGGATTGGCCCGTGATCGCAATAGACCGGGAGGAGTGGAACGAGGGAAGGGAGGCCTTCCCTGCAGGCTAATAATAATAATGCTTGTCCACTGACGTATATAGTAAGTGACAAAATTGATAAAAATATTACTTTATAAAGAAATCATAATAAAAGGGCTTTTCCTCTTCTAGTCCGGTCAAGTTAGACCAAAAAATAGGAGTGAAGTAATAAAAATTGGCACCCAGCTGAAAATTGGTAGGATTGTTCAAAACACCATTATAAATGAAATCTAAAAAGTCCCATCCATTAATATCTGGAAAAAAAATACTCGCGGTCAAAGGTCACAAAAATGGTAAGTATTTATTAAATAATTATCCATAACAAATGTCAGACTTCTGACATTATCTATAGGTAATTATCTGATCTACAATTTTTGTCTGGGCTAATTTTATGATGAAACATTTTTTGTGACCTTTGACCCCGAGTAATTTTTTCCAGGTATCGGATCGATGAGGACATTTTAGATTTCATTTATGATGGTGTTTTGAACAATCCGCTGGGTGCAAATATTAGTATCCTCGGATGTCTAAATTGACTGCACTATTCAATCTGCACTAATAATATTACAAAACAAATTTTTGTTTTAGTTTGTGAAATATATGCTAAAGAATGTCCGTTAAACACTATACAAGGTATGGTGTCATGTATGGAGTTTAGTAATCAACACAACACCTTCAACAAACTTAGCTTTGCGGTCGCAAACAAATTATAATTTTAGGCGTAGATACCCCTCAGTAGCTGATTTTAAAATGACAATCATGTCTAAACGGCTTGATGTAATTTTCTGGTAAAATATATGTTACATTCGACAATTTTCTTAATAATTTCATCTATGGACATTTTGTGTTTTATTCGTATAACATATTTATTTATTTATTTATGTACACACAAAACACTTTACAGAGAAAAGAAAGAATACAGATAGAAGAGCACAAAGGTACATAGTGTATATAACATAGACAAAAAAACATCAATGGCACCAAAACCGCCGGGCGTAATTTAACGAAATTTTCACCATCTCAAAGACAATTTCATTATATACATTTTGATCTAAGGCTGTTTTTTAAATTCATAGAGTAATAAGGAAAGTACAAATTTTGGGTCGCGCTTTTGTGAAACGATTGTGAACCCTCAAGGTCGTGGACGACTGTCGTCGTCTTAACTTTAAAATGGCATAATATTATTCCTTACTACGCTGCTTGCGACTTCCTCCGCGTCAAACTCTTTACTTGTTTTTTTCCAGCGGTAAATTTATTTTGAACGCCTTTATATGAATGCCCTATGTTCTACAGAGCTCTATGACCTACTATTTCTATACAAAATTAGAAATAATAAAAAAAGTGATGGGGAGTATAATAGCAGGAGTGACATAGTCGTGTGGTGAGTGATGTCACAGTATAAATATGTACAAACAGTATGGAAACTACCTATAAACGCTCGAAACGGCACACTCACACAAACACATAAAAGAGACCTCTAAGCAGGATTTTTGGAAATACCACCCGTAAGAGGTTGAAAGTTTTTAAGTTATACATGTAAAATTTTGGATTTACGCTGTTGGTTGACAAAAAGAATTTATGTATTTATTGATTTTTGGCAATTCCACTCCTAAAGGGGTAAAAAGGGGTTGAAAGTTTGTATGTAATTTTTACTGCAGACCGCGTTACTTTCGATGATAGAATGTCACTTGCAGGTTTCGTGATGCTGTCAGTAAGTAGTGCGGGCCGCTTAGGGGTCTAGTCGTCGATGCGGATGATAGTGTGAGTGTGCCGTTTCGAGGGTTTGTAGGTTGTTTCCATACTGTTTTTATATGTTTACTGTGGTTGTGTCGTGCCGCTGATAGCAGCGCACCGTCACACACAGTCACACACAGCGCAGGCGCAGCCGTGAGCGCGCACACGTAGACATACGCCACATGTGGTGCACAACTGCTACTTCGTCGTTACTGATTCTAAATGAGCCACGAAACACTTCCTACTTAAACTAATCTGTGAACTCAACAAACTGCCGAACTTGTTGTTTTCACTTTATCTTTTCTTTTTCCCGTCCAATTGCAAAAAAAAAAGATGATAATGATATAGGTATGATTTTACGCACAGATCCGCGCGAAAAACTTATAATAATTATAGCCGAAACTTGCCGTAGCCGTAATGACAGAGTCACCAAGACTCGATGTGCCCTAAGGCCAGAGGCGATTCTGTGTTCAGCCGAATGTGAAGCTATGTGCCAATCTATATCTCACTCTTCTTGACCTTTCTGCTTCAATACCTACAATAAATATGTACTTACCATCGAAATGACACGAAGATGAAAAAAACTTTAAACACCGACTTCCAAAAATAAAGTTATTTTTCACTTTGTAGTGTTTTTATTTGGAAGTCGGTAGTATTTTTTTGTAAAAAGTTTTTTTGTAAAATAGTTTTTTAATTTTTCACTTTTTTGTTGTATCCACTTAATAGGCAAGTTGTTTAGCTATAACCCCAGACTAGATTACTCGAAAATCATGAAATTTGAACATAACCGGTGAAATGAGAGATCTGCGTACCCCGTACGCTCACTGGCGTGATGTTATGTTAGGAAATAGTATAAACAAAGAACAGACATGCTATTACAGCAATCCCGAGAGATTTGCCGTTATTTATTGAAGAGTTCTGTTGTATATTGTTGTCCTTCATCAGATCTTCACCAAATTAAAATGGGACCAATTTCGGAACACACATTTTCAAACAAAAAATATTTACAAAATCGGTCCAAAATTGACGGAGATATCGATGAAAATACAAAAAAACGAACAATGTCGAAAATATGCTAGTATTATATTATCTGTGGTCGAACATAGAACCTCCTCCTTTTTGGAAAAAGAATACCAGGATTACTGGCGACTGTCCGATATGATCATAATTTTTGTGATGTTTGATCGCAGTCGCAGCTTCCTACGACTTGATATTTTCAACAACTTCGTCGAGCTTATACAATCATAATTATGAACATAGGTATCTACAGAACTCATAAACATACGAGATTCATCGATTTAGAATAAGTATTGCGTTTTGTTATATGAATATTCTGTGTCTGTTCAGGGAAAACGATCGTCGTTCATGACGTCCATGACGCGCGTGACTTGACGATATTACTAACACAGCTCGCACCATCTTCGCTGATTGCTAGAGTGCTCAACTTCTAACAACCTCGAAGTGCTGCTCCACCTAATTAACTACTCGCTTGAAAATGAGTATTGTTACTTATAACACGTACCATATTATAATTGTGTTCAGCTATAAGTATGCTAATTACTTCGGTTAAAATGAATTGATAATAAGTAGCCTCATAACGTGGAGGACAGCCATTACAATACGATATAATGGACGCGCGTCAGCGTGCAGCATTTTAATAAATCGCACTGCTATTGTTTTTGAGCGAATTGTTAGCCTTTTGAGTAGCAGTAGTATGATTAAAAGCCTGGACTTCCTTATAGATAGCACTTAAGAAGACTGTCCGCGTTACTTTTTGGTGACGTTTTTCGAATAAGGATACAATTCATTTTAAAACTATTTATTAGTTTGTCTGCATTAGCCTGTTGACTGGAGGCTCGAAGTAACACCGGTTTCCCTGGTAGTTCTCTTCTTCAGCGACATTCTGAGAGATCAGACGAGTCAGATGAGTTTGCTTGGGCAGATCTGAGTTGAGAAGTAGAGCGTGATCTGGCGCTGGCTGTTGTCATGTTAGTCGATGTATCGCGTGGAGCTTACGCAAGCTTAACCATTTTTTTTTAGTTCAGGCTTGTGTCTGATAATCTGAACACAAATTTGATGATTTTGCGAATTAGATGAAGGCTTTTTAATCGTCCTGCTACAGGCCGACTCTTTTTTATTGTAATAAAAGCAGAATGCTTAAGATGCGCTACAGATCGTCTCTGGGCGCAGTCGGTGGTGTCGTGCTATGTGTGAATCAGAAACGGGCGGCGCCGGCGCTATATTTAGCTTCGTCCGCCTGCGCCTGCGCCGCCGTGGCGGAGCCGGCAGCCGTCTGCTGCCGCCCTCTGCCCGCAGCCACCGCACACTGCGCACCGGTACAGTGCCGGTCCTGCCGGTAACGCATCACAGAGGGCGTGATGCGAAAATTGTACACTATACTAAGCTCAGATACTTTATAAAAAACGTTAAGGAAGAAGAGCAGTGCAGGACTAAACAAATCGATGACAAAATTTAGGGCAGTAGAGTACGGTCGGTATACCAATGGCCGTCCGACTGTATTTGACAAAGACTACCCTTTTAGTTTGGCTGCAAACGATATGCAGTACGAGTATCTGTTCAGTCCTGAGTTCCCGTCACGCCGTGGTAACAATTGACCGGTGCCGAGTGTGGGTGGACGAGTCACCGAGTTCGCCGCACCCGCTCGGCACAGGGGACCCTGGCGGCACACCCTAGCCCGTCGCCCCTCACCTAATTAACAAGCCGCCAATCCGCCGGCTTATAGCACGCAACCGAACAATGATCACTTTTATTTAAACCACCACATTGACCGCATCATTGAAAAATCACTTCAACGAAAACACGAGTATCTTGTGATGATTTTACATCCTCTGATGGTTTTGATTTCTTTGTGCAGTCTGTCAATACCTCCTGTTTCTAATTCATGGCAATAAAAACTCTATACAAAGTTTACAATTACTTACATGACACTAATTGATACAATATAGGTTGTATTCTAGTGTCCATACCATATGCCGTAGGTAGGCGATTGTCTATGACTAATAAAATAAAATCGTTTTTAGGATTACCTCCTCATTGGAACATAGGTATTATGTATAACCACCATGTAGTATGTATTGGATAGGAGTACAGCGAATTAGTCACGCTTGCAACTGGAATCTGTTAACCGTATGGAATGTGCTCGTTTCTCCACTGAATGGTAAGCAAGCACAAAACAGTCTTTGGTCCCTTTATTCGTAGTAACAACAGGTTGATTTTTTATTGTGTTGGAGATTACCTGCTCAAAGTAAACCTTCCTTACAAGTTACAAGGTTTAAGGAAAAAAATGATAATACGATGATCGACCTTGTGTAGTTGTAAGTTTCACACTATATTTGCGTTCGTTGTGAATTAGTTCTTGGTAGTATGAAGTGTGTAATGAATACGATAGAGTTCGGTGTGTGGTGCTGGGCGGAGCGGCAAGTCGGCGGCGGCGACGCGACGCGGCCGGAGTAAACAATCGATGCGTGCGCGCGTCGCGGGCTTCCGGCGCGCGCGCCGCCACGCAAGCTAATGAGGCTATAAGCCGCACTCCCGCACAGCGCGCTTTAAACCGAACTGCTGCTGCGCTGATGCGCTCTTCTCTCGATGCTGTCCGTGCCAGTTTCACTGGCATGCACTTTGACTTTTGATTCTGTCTTAGGCCGAGTTTTATCACCTCTAATTATCGCAGAATTAATGTGACAAAGTGAGAAACTACATAATTTGAATATACAGATCGATCGATTAATATAATACAGATCGTGTAGAATAGTTATCAAAAAACTACACCCATCTACACCCCTAAACATCATCAAAGAAGAAATAGAGGCTACAGGAAATATAGTAACGGGTGAGATAATAAATGCAAGATTCGGCCCAGAAAAGAAGCCCACCTCAACCTTCTTCGTCAACCTGGAGGCAGGCCCTAACAACAAAGCAATTAAAGAGCTAAAATATATCTATCACCAGTCTATCCTCATAGAAGACCCAAAAAAAAGAAAGACAATAGTCCAATGTCAGAGGTGTCAGCAGTACGGACACACTAAAAACTACTGTATGCGACCATACAGATGTGTAAAATGCGGACAGTCCCACAAGACATCAGAATGCCAGAAGCAAGACCGTAAAGTCCCGGCAACATGCGCATTGTGTAATGGCCCACACCCAGCCAACTACAAAGGATGTCAAGTGTATACGGAGATCCTAACTAGAAGGAAAACAAAATTCGCAGACAAAAAACCATACCCAGATACACCTCGTCCTAATCATCCAGATAAAGAGCCCAAACACAACAATCTCAGAGACGAAAGATCCTACGCTGAAACCCTACAAGGAGAGACACGAGACAGCACCTCAACAGAAAAAAAAACAAAAATTCAAATCACAACACAACACCTGACAATAGAACAATAACTGTTAAAACAAAATGAAAAATTCGAAATTATCCTACAACAAATGGGTACTCTAATGAACCTCATAGCCAAACTTGTTGACAAGTTATCAAAATGAACACACTACGCATTGCAACTTGGAACGTAAATGGGCTAGCCCCAAATAAAGACGAAGTGGAATTGTTAATGGAGACACAGAATTTGGACATCTTGCTTATATCCGAAGCACACTGCTCTGCCAAAACATCTGTAAAGTTTGACAATTACCAATGTTACGCCACGCACCATCCTGACGGAACAGGCCATGCTGGTACTGCTGTGGTCATAAAGAAAACCATCAAATCATCAGATGCCAGATTACAAAACGGAATATATTCAGGCGACGTCGATTTCTGTGGAAGACAAATCTGGGAACTGCACCATGACTGCAGTTTACTGCCCACCCAAACATAAAATCTCAGAAGCTATGTTTTCCCACTTCTTGCAAACACTTGGCAATCGGTATGTTGCGGGAGGAGACTGGAATGCTAAGCATACCTACTGGGGATCAAGGCTCATTACAACCAGAGGCCGACAGTTAAAACTAAGCATTGATAAGAACAACCTTACCCACATAACCTCTTGTGAGCCAACATATTGGCCAAGTGACACCAACAAAATACCCGACCTCCTGGACTTCTTCATAATCAAGGGTATACCAAACAACTACCTAAAAACAGAATCCTGCTATGACGGCTCGTCTGATCACACGCCAGTTATACTTACTCTAAGCACAAATGTCATAGAAATAACAACTCCAGAAACCCTACATAATAAGAATACTGACTGGGACTACTTCAGAGAGTATATAGATAAAAATATAGAATTAAAAGTAGCTCTTAAAACTAGTGATGATGTGGAGGACTCAGCAAAATACATAACTACGCTTATACAGAAAGCTTGCTGGATTAGTACCCCGGAAAACAACCAGCGTAAAACCAAGACCACTAACTATCCGCTAGAAATAAAATCTGCACTGTTAGAAAAGAGACGACTACGCAGAGTGTGGCATCTAACCAGACTGGAAAGGGATAAAACGAACTTCAATAGGGCCGCCGAAGATTTGAAATGCAAATTAAAAGAATGGAGAGATAACACACTACAGATACAACTTGAATCATTGTCTGCTACAGAGGCAACGAATTACTCCCTGTGGAAGTTCACCAAATACTACAGAAGACCCCAGGTTGCAAAGCCTCCTTTGAAGTATGATTCTGGCTGGGCAAGAACCCCACAAGAGAAAGCAACTGTATTTGCAGAACATCTCTCCAAAGTTTTCGTCCCAAATGATACGGTTGACAAAGAATTTGATGAAAAGGTGGGACTAATCCTTAAACAAGATTATCAAATGACCTTACCACCTAGACCCGTAACTACACGAGAGGTCTGGAGAGTGTCAGTGGGACTCAAAGATAAAAAAGCGCCAGGATTTGATTTAATTACGAAGGAAATCATAAAACAACTACCTAAGAAAGCATTTATCTTCCTGACAATGCTCTATAATGGTATCCTGAGAGTGCAATACTTTCCAAAATTGTGGAAAGTATCGCAAATTACAATGGTATACAAAGATAGCAAACCACCCAATGAAGTCAGTTCGTACAGGCCTATAAGCTTACTCCCAATACTGTCAAAGATCTTCGAAAAGCTGTTACTACGCAGAATACTTCCCTTCCTGGAAGAAAATCACGTCATACCGGCTCATCAATTTGGATTTAGGCAGCAGCACTCCACAGTGGAGCAGGTCCATAGAGTATACGAAAGAGTTAGAAAAACTCTTGAAGAAAAAGAGTACTGCTCTGCTGTATTCTTGGATATCCAGCAAGCTTTTGACAGAGTCTGGCATGAAGGCCTCCTCTGCAAAATTAAAAATTACCTCCCACACAGCTATCATCAAATTCTAGCTTCATACCTAACTGAACGACTGTTCCAGGTTAAGGAAGGAGATAAAATGTCTAAGTTTGCAGAGATATGCGCTGGTGTTCCTCAGGGCTCTGTTCTGGGACCTCTGCTGTATACCATATACACAGCTGACCTACCTGAAGTAGATAAGACCACAATTGCAACATTCGCGGACGATACCGCCATCCTTGCTAGCGATAAAGATCCGAGCACGGCTTCAAAGTTCCTACAAATTGCACTAAATAAAACAACCAAGTGGCTACAGGACTGGCGTATCAAAGCAAATGCTTCAAAATCTGTCCATGTTACCTTCTCTCTTCGAAAAGGCAACTGCCCCCCTGTCCAACTGGAAGATACCACCCTACCACACCAGAACAGTGTCCGATATCTTGGACTGCATCTCGATCGGCGCCTGACATGGAACCAACATGTGAAAAAAAAGAGAGATGAACTTAACATTCGCTTCAAGCAACTACTTTGGCTTCTGGGTCGTAACAGCAAATTGTCGATGGATAACAAGCTACTCATCTATAAAGTAATCCTGAAACCGGTATGGATGTACGGCGTCCAACTCTGGGGTAGCGCCAGCAATTCAAACATCTCATGCTTGCAGAGAATGCAAAACATAATACTGCGAACAATTAGCAACGTACCATGGTACATCACAAACCAGGAAATTCATGAACATCTGAATATGCCCACAATAAAGGACGAAATCCAAAACGTCACCTTAAAATACCGGGAGAAGCTAGTGAAACACCCCAATACATTGGCAAAACAGCTTACGATACGTAGCTACGTAAAGCGCCTCAAGCGGAAGGACATCATATAGAACAAATTATCGAAGGATAGACGATGAGGAGACGCCCTCACTGGAGGACGCACTCTAACCGACATAACGCGCTCACCAAATTTGCTAATAGTGCCAAGCACTGATCGCAGATAATTCTCATATATAAAAAAAAAAAAAAAAAAAAATTTGAATACGAATGTAATTCCCATTTACTCAAAAATGATGGTCGACGGATGTGCATCGCTCACGTGGGGTGCTCTATTCACAGCTCAGTCATACCTTATATGGAAACGTCGAATACAAATCACCTTGTATATTGCATCGGGTATTCATATACTATGTCGATTTTACACTTCTCGTCAATCCTACATTTAAAACAAAGTTTTCCGTTTAAACGTCAACGTTGATGATTTGTCAATTAGGGCATGCAATATCGCAAGGTTCTCAATTCCGGAACTGAGTTCCAATACTGGAGATCTTATTCCGGAATTTCGGAACTGGTAACTTTTAAAGTTTGTTTCAAAGCAAACAAGATTTATAATTATAAATCAATCAATCAATCAAAACATTAATTTGCAATGAATGTAGGTTACATTAAAATACAGGTGGAGTAAATAGGAGTGAGCCATGTACATTCTGCCTAGAAATTGGCACACAAAAATTCATAAAATTGTTAAATAAGTATCTAAAAAATAAAATTACAAATTAAAATGTCACAAAATTATTACAGTACTACAATTATACAGTACTAAGAATTATTACAATTATGCATACATTAATTAATACTGAAAAATCAATCATCATCATCAATCAATCAATACATAATAATAAATCTGTAGAAAAATAATTTTTGTATGGTCACCAGGTGGACCGATGACCTGAGTGAAACTTGCGGGATTCCGCTGGATGCGGGACGCACGGGGCCGTTCAATATGGCGACACTTTTAGGAGGCCTATGGCCAGCAGTGGACGTCTTTCGGCTGATATGATGATGATGTATCACGTACATTTCATACCACATAGACTCCTTCCAGTCTTAACATTTTCATAAATGATAATCAAAATATCAAAAATGTATGGATATCGGCATTTCGGAATGACTCCTGTCAATTACAGAATTTAAATAAAAGAAAAATTGTTCCGGAATACCGAAATGCATGCCCTAATGTCAATCCACGTTTGGCCATATCATTAATGTTCCGAACTCCAAAATTTATTTACGTTGCGCTCGTTTTTAGTGAATTTCGTAAAATCCAAGTAGTTAAGAGTCGTAACCATATTTCACTTCACTTTTATCTTCATTTGGCGCATACTATTAGCTTTTTACCAGGATAATTCTGGACCTGAGATGCATAAGGTCGGATGTCAAGATTGTAGCAATTGAATTTCAATTGTCCGCCGCCATGTTGAATCACAAAAACAAAACGATATCAGCGATCCTAACGTTGGATAATGTAACTATTTTACGATATGATCAGTAATGTTTGACCGTATCATGAAGTAGCCGTGCGTTTAGCTGTTCATATCGTCAAACGCTGATTATTCATTGATCTGGTCAGACCATATCATGAGCGTTAATTTTCCATTTCATGAAATACAACCATTTCATGAATCAATTCTACTATCTGGCCACGACATATCGAATGCCTTGAATAGGTTTAAGCATGCTAGCAGCGTTCTGGCCAATTTAGTTCTTTTTTTTTTTTTTTTATTCCTTTTTAAGAAGGCTTACAGACTAATTACAAAAGTATATTAAAAAAAAATGATACTTAAAATTGCTAATAACAAGCCTCCACAAGTAAATATTATTCTAAAATTAGTTCATTCTGTCTATGTTTACTTATTATCACAATACTAGGTGCAGTATATAATTACTAGGTACTATCAATTGTATTCCTAGGTCTAAGTACATGTCACATATTCTTGGTACTAGTATGAAGAATAATGACACTACAGTTTGATCGCCTATAATTATAATTTTTATTTAAAAAATTGTTTGGCTAATTTCCGTCTCGTTGTGCTAGCGGAAGTACAAAAAAGATCAATGTTCAACTCACGCGGTAGGTCATTAAAACTTGACGCGCTCCTGGCAAAGAAAGCATTTTGCCTATAATTTGTAGCAGTAAAAGGTATGCTGATGAGTGGACGTTGACGTAAACAAAGTTGGTTCGTTCGTTTTTATTAATATTGTCTCGCTCTTGACCACCATCTCACCTGATAGTAAGCGATGATGTGGTCGACGGTGGAGCACGCTTGCCTAGAAGTAACCTATTCACTCCTGACTTATAGTAGACCAGGGTCGATAATTTTTAAAACCAAAAAAAATAATAGTAGGATGAAACCCATTAGAAAAGGAGGGGAATATTATAAAAATGAAAGGAAAAATAATTTACGGGCGATCTGAGGTCGGGAAGGGGATGGGGGTGAGTTTTTAAGGGTAAAAAACGGTTTTTCTCGATTTCCGGCAAAACTAAAAGTCGTATCGAAAAAAGTCCAATGGCAAAGTTGTAGGTAATAAAAAGGTCTAAAACTTTTGTATTAACACTTTTTTCACATAACCTCAAAATTTATGTGAAAAATCCAAAAAACCAAGTTTTTGGTTTTTTATTTTTATCTTTTACAAAAAAAATTTTTTTTTAACGAAATTTGGTGAAAACTTACCTTTTTATGTCCCAAATACGCTGTAATTTATTTGATTAAAAATATTTATTTTTTCACCTTATTTTGAATTAATATCAAAAAAACACCCTAATTTTCAATCGAAAATTCACCCGTCAAAATATCAGCTTTTTTCAAAAAGTTGGTATGGTTTCTGTTCGTTGAAATCTCTACTTTCCGATGGTGAAAAAAAAAATATATGTTACTACAGTAAATCTTCTCAGAAAATGCAAAAAATCAAAAAAAACATGAATTCGAAAATTTTTTTTTAATTATTATAAATAATTTTGAGCTATTTATTAAAATTTACACTTTAATTACTCGAAAAACGTTAGATTACATGTGACATTGATAACAAAAAAATTGCAAATAAAAATATACTACTATAATTAACAAACAAATAAGTTAATAAAATTAATATTTAATAAGACATCTACAATATTTGGAGAAAGTTGTCGAATCTTCTTTAAATTATATGCGTAGATGCCTATTTATAACTATTTTAAGATAAATTATATATACCTTAGTAGATATACCTGAGTGACCTACGAAAAATTGTAGCCCATCAAAAGGTATTTCGTGGAGAAGTGGGGAAGGGGCTAGGCGGGTCTGGGTCTTACTACATACATACCTACTATTATATACTATATATTTCGTAGCAGCTGTTACAACCGTTAGCCTAACCAGTATTCGAAATACAGTACAGTATACAACATCGTTTATAAAAATACACGTGCACGCTGAGTTTCTTGAAGATAATTGTGACAAGTTTACTTAAAAAACAAAAAAACTTTTCGAAAAGAAATGCCATCAAAAAGACAAAAACTAATGGATAAGTGATTAGAATTGAAGATAAGGTATTTATGAATGATAAGATTAATGTGTTTAAAAATATTGTAATGAATAACGTAATCAGAATAAAGCATCTACATTTAATAGTACGATTTACATTTATATTTATATATAATGAGATTTTCTATGACATAAATGTAATTAGCATTAAATAAATCAACTTTTTAATTGAAAGAAATTGCAGCAATCACATTTTTTATATGAAATTATTTATAATAATTAAAAAAAAATTTCGAATTCAAGTTTTTTTAGATTTTTTGCATTTTCTGAGAAGATTTACTGTAGCAACATATATTTTTTTTTCACCATCGGAAAGTAGAGATTTCAACGAACAGAAACCATACCAACTTTTTGAAAAAAGCTGATTTTTTGACGGGTGAATTTTCGATTGAAAATTAGGGTGTTTTTTTGATATTAATTCAAAATAAGGTGAAAAAATAAATATTTTTAATCAAATAAATTACAGCGTATTTGGGACATAAAAAGGTAAGTTTTCACCAAATTTCGTTAAAAAAAATTTTTTTTTGTAAAAGATAAAAATAAAAAACCAAAAACTTGGTTTTTTGGATTTTTCACATAAATTTTGAGGTTATGTGATAAAAGTGTTAATACAAAAGTTTTAGATCTTTTTATTACCTACAACTTTGCCATTTGACTTTTTTCGATACGACTTTTAGTTTTGCCGGAAATCGAGAAAAACCGTTTTTTACCCTTAAAAACTCACCCCCATCCCCTTCCCGACCTCAGATCGCCCGTAAATTATTTTTCCTTTCATTTTTATAATATTCCCCTCCTTTTGTAATGGGTTTCATCCTACTATTATTTTTTTTCACTTTTTATTATTTTTCAAGGCTTCTACCCTGGTCTATAGACCCTGTGGTGAACTTCTAAGTCGCCGCATTCAGACTCATTAGGAGTCTATGCTTTCTAGTGTTTGAAGTTGTCATTATATTATCCTAATGTCGCCATGCATTTTAACTTGGCTTCTAACACCCGGTCCTGTCCTACTCAAAAAGCACAACAGAACCAACAAATACTCTCCCATAGTCGAGGAAGTCGAGCTGTTGGAGTCTAACCCGGACTATTCTTTTGTGAGACTGAACAACGGCCGAGAAACGACCGTGTCTAACAGACATTTAGCCCCAACAGGGTTAGAGAGCGGGGAAGAAGGCGAACGTACTGAAACTGTAGAAACAGAAAGCGACTCCTCATTTGTCTCTACAGAGAGTGCTGCCCCAGATACTTCTCCAATTCTTCAGACTACCAGGAATAGAAGACCACCGGCCTATCTGCAGGACTACGACACCTCAAGCTAGAATGCAGCGGGGAAAATGTGGTGAACTTCTTAGTCGCCGCATTCAGACTCATTAGGAGTCTATGCTTTCTAGTGTTTGAAGTTGTCATTATATTATCCTAAGATAAGATAAGATATTTATTTTTGTAAAAACATGAGTATACAATAGAATTGCATGGTCTTAAAATAACATTTGGTAATTATCTAATGTCGCCTTATATTTTAAAGTTGAATAAAGCCAACATTTGGTCTTAACTCGTTATTGTTATTTCATAACAGACCCCTAGATTATAGCTATCGGGAAACACAGACTGCGGCAGGGAATGCCACTCCTTAGCTGTACGCATAATAAAAGTGTTCTCAAAAACGTTTAGTGCATAAGGGTGGGATGTCCACCATGTACCGATGTCGCATCGCCGTACGTCTGGTAGTCCGATGATGAAGCGGGCTGGGCGGAATTAGATCATGCAATTCCATCGCACACTCCCCGAAATATAACCTATAAAAAACCGACAAGCTGGCAACTCGGCGACGATGTTCAACGCTCTGGAGCTTTGACTCAACCAGTGCCTCGTGCCTGCAAGGTCAGGTTCAAGCGTTCCACCATGGCCTCCCGGAGAGACTGGATCTGAGGCCCGGTAGCACGAGCGTTGCGACAAGTATCTCTCAGCAACAGTGCTGTTGTCTGCATACCCAAAGGTGGGTATCCGGTTTTAGCAGATCGTTAATGTGCAGCAAGAATAAAGTTGCTGAGACCCAAAACCCTAACTTGTCTCGGTAGGCAAGTTAGGGTTTATCGAGGGTGCAATGATAGATAGGCGTAAAGGTATAAGCCTTCGATAGCACTTTCGCTACTGTTGTAAATCCATTTAGATGTTTTCAGTGACATATTAGCTGATATCGTCACTTAGTCCACTGCTAGCCTCTCCAATTGCACACCATTTGTCGCGATTTTCGTCAGCTCTCATGCAGCCTCATCGGCGCTCTACCTAGCCTGAAGACGTTTACCCATTCGTGATCACCACTTAAGGGTACACTAGTCGACGGCACGAACTATTTTGTGCGCGGGGTTAAAATGCATTTTATATCAACCGACAACACGTGCGGAAGAGATAGATGCTGTGATGAGCAGTAGGAAGCTAGTTCGCGTACGAATACACACTTTTGCAAATTTGTAGCAAATGTATAATGATTTAAGACGAAACCGAGCGCGCGAAATTTTATAAACAGACCTTTGGCAGTCTAGATATCATGAAAAAACTACTACATCTATCTGTTCAAAATAAAATTATTTGCATTGTTGAACTACTAATCTATCCCTGTATGGAGGCCGTTTTGAAATTTCCCGTCTTCTTATGGTATTTATTTGCGCCCGAACGACGCACATAACTTTCAAATATTTTCTTTTTTTACTTTTTTGCTTCCATACAGGGCTAGATAATGATGAGACAAATTGATATCACTTTTTATTTTGAACGTACATCGTCAAACAGTGGAATAATCCCTAGACTACGTTTGTATGGAAGAATTTTCGACTAGTGTAACCTTAACACGTCTACCCCAAACAAACAAAATTTAAACTCAATCGGTTTTGTAGATTCAGAGACAGATAGACACACACGCACACATCTAAGGCTTCCGTTTTTTTTTCTTTGGGACGTACCGAACTCTAGCAATGTGATCAATTATTTTCTTTATGGGGATAGCCTAATGAATGCACGTAAGCTAGTCAACCCAACAATTAGTTGCCAAGCCCCTGGAACTGGTATTGCATGTGATCAGCTGCGTTATAGTTCCACGCAGGCTGCGCGAGCGTCGTGTGATCGTGTCGAGGTAGGCTCGGGAGAGCGGCGCGGTTGGCGACCGGTTGGCGGCTTGGCGGCGCCCCGTGCCCCGCGTGCGTAGGGACACGGTATCGAATAGAAAGTATCGATACTATACTCATGAGTAAAATATAAAAATTATCGTACTCATAAAAGTATCGAAACAAAGTATCGATACTTCAAGTTATCGAGTACTTTTCTTAGAGCCCCTAATGCGCATAGAGCATAGCTCATCAGTCAGTAAATCAAGCAAAATAATGATCAACCGTATTAATATAGCAGAAAAACAAAGCGCGAAACGAATACGATAAAATTAAATGACATCGGTGAACGAGTGAGTGAATGAGAGATTGATTAGTGCAGAGACATTGTAATTAATTGCGTCTTAAATACGTTCCGTCTAGGTATTAACCTGGAAAGACGCAATTTCAATATCGGTATTCACTTTCGCACTAACAGATAACGTCATAAGCAAAAAGAGATAGATATACTTTTGCCTATGCCATCTTTTGTGCCAGTGTGGCAGAGTATGCTATAGATACTTATCTATAGACATATATCAGTACTAGATCTGTGCCACTGTCATATCGAGTTTAGTTTTGGAGCGATCTACAAATTTGGTCAAATATCTGTAAGAATCGTCCCTGACTGCGGCTAACTTTTTCTACGTTTTTTAGGGGTTTTATTATTATTATTTGAAGAGTGAACTTATCAGTAATTATAAGAGTACAATTCCACTTTTTCGTAATTTGTCTGCGCATTATACGCGTTGTATAATAATGTTTATTCAAACTTTGCGCAAAAACGAGGTACATCATGAGATCAAAGTGACAGTTTTTGTTACACTCGTACCACTGTACAAACAGATACTGATCAATATACTGATATATAGTATGCTAGTTCTTGTGCAAGACTGAAAACAAAGTTTGCAGACGAATACTCGTCTGCAAACTAATAAATATATATCGCAAATACGAGGGCTATCTTGGATAAACACTCGATCTTGTGGGCTTTCGTGGGTATATGCATGCTACAAAGCAGGTAACTTATGCCGATTTGGAGATAGTCCTTGTTCCAATCTTATCAAAGCAGCGAATTCGGCCACCTATTCGTTTCGCTTTCTCTCAACAAAACACACTTTCAAGTTTATAACGCCACACTTTAGGCTACTTCTCAATTATTTCTCTCACAACTCTGTTTTTCAACTGTTTGCAAACGCGCTCCCGCGCGTTCCTTCTTCTAACTCTTTTCCGACCAAATATGGCGGGCGACTTCGCTCAGGTCGCCATCTTGGCTACCCTGCTTTCATTGGTTTTAGAACACCTCGGGCAAAGTTCACAGCTTTTAACATCCAATCAAAATCGAGTATTTTGACATAAGCCAAATAAAGTGTTGTCAATCGAATAAAATCGAACTGAGATTGAATCGTAGGCTAAATGTTGCCAATTAAACAAAACTGAATTAATAAGTTTCATAGATAAGTTTAGATGCGTCATATACTTCTTTGTTCTAGATTGTTATTAGTAATATACCTTCTTCCTACACGGCCATTCTGACAGACAAACGGCCCCACGTTTGAGCGACGAGAGAAATCGTTACTCAATTTTAATAAAAAAAAAACAGACAGAGAGACAGAACAACAATAAAAAAATAAGTAATAGGTTAAGTTCGGCCGCTCCTGACCAAATAAAAAAAATAACGTGGTCGTGACATCTTCCTTCTACGTGAAACCTTCAATCAACACCCTATATTACCAGCCTATAACAAAAATCAAGTACTTCTTAACTCATGAAAACGGAATTCTCATAGCTTTCACACTGTTCATTTGTTTTCTCCTTGTAAATCTAGGTCTCCACACCGTACACCGTACACAACCATCTTCGTACTATCGAAACAGCCACCTCACCGTTTAGACAACCATATTACCACATTCTAAACGGTTACCGAAGCACCAGAGGTACCAGGTTCCCAACAGGCGTCCATTCGGTCTCGAAGCACTAAGTGTGCCAGAAACCATCCAAACGCCCAACACAACATACCATGCCACATACACCAAACAACAGGTCACCGAGGCCCCAGAGGGACCAGGCTCCCTCAGACACACAACAGGTCACCGAAGCCCCAGAGGGACTAGGTTTCCCCCAGACAACAGGTCACCGAAGCCCCAGAGGGACTAGGCTCCCCCAGACAACCGGTCCTCTCAAAGCAACAAGACTGCCAGATACCCATACCACAAACACTAAACAACAGGTCACCGAAGCCCCAGAGGGACCAGGCTTCCCCAGACATACAACAGGTCACCGAAGCCCCAGAGGGACCAGGCTTCCCCAGACATACAACAGGTCACCGAAGCCCCAGAGGGACCAGGCTCCCCCCCTCACATATCCAGCAATGTTTCTTGGTCCCACAGCAATCGCTGTGGCTCCCGATGGCCAACCCTGTGACCATCCTGCAACCATAGTCATCCTGACCAGGCCTCGTAACCCACCTCGGTTACAGCAGTCATCTTTGACCACTCACCACGTAACCCATCTCGGTTACAGCAGTCATCTTTGACCACTCACCTCGTAACCCTCCTCGGTTACAGCAGTCATCTTTGACCACTCACACCTCGTAACCCTCCTTGGTTACAGCAGTCACCGCAGTGACTACTCATCACCGTACAGTCAGTCCTTTGACCGTACACACCTCACCGTACAGTCAGTCCTTTGACCGTACACACCGACCTCACCATTGCCAGATTGATTTGAATCAGTCTTCAACATAGTACATTCAGTTACGCCAATGGGTACTTTTTCTTTCAGCTTTTCTCTAACTCATCATAAACCAAACAAGGCCTTTAATTCAACACATAGTTGCCACCATTCAGAACTCCAATAACCATAAACAGCACCTTTAAACCATAACAAAATTTGTTATTTCATACTTTATTCTCAGTACAAAATACAACAGCAACCTCACATTCAGGATTTCTTACCCAGCCAAAAGCATTTTCAAGAACTCCATTTTATGTTCATGATTTCATACCAAACCCTCAGTGCGATAGGTATAATCTACCAACTAACTACCATCATCAAACATTACCAATTTTGCAAAATAAAAAGAAAATGAAATCATGCACCTCATGTCAGCGACTTTACATCTGTGTTAACATTATCTTATCCACCTTGGTCAGATAGCAAATAACACAAAATTACGTTAGGTATGTTCAGAATGACCAGCACAGAACATTCAAAAAGTTAGAACACCACAACCATTACTGACACTTTAAATTCCACATTTATTATTCAAGTTAGGTAGGTACTAGACTTCCTACATGACACCACACAATCACACAATTCACAAATTCACACCTTTATTTTAAAGAGATGTTACAATTATTAAACCTTTTGAACAATGTTCAAGATTACCGAGGCCAAGCATCGTTGAACAACGCAGAACAAGAAAACCATTCCAAGTTTCCTCCAAAAAATGACTCCTGTACCAAGTAAATAAAATAAAACCCAAGTGTCCACAATCCACAATAACTTAGAATTAACTCACTACACAGAATGCACTTTCAACTTAATTGCCGAATCTACTCTTGACCCCGTCAGCTCTCTGACCCATGAAACTAAGAAACTGTTCTATGTAAATTAAAATGTTGCCAATTGAACATTTATCTCATCTTCAGCCACAACTTCAACAGTTATTGGCCCTCGGGCATCTCATAATACCTAAATACGTCTGCTAGACACCATCTAAATGTCTAGTTGCACTTTCATTCGCCGTAGTCAATTTAAATCATTATTTTTTGTAGGTATCGTTAGAATGACATGTTATTATTTGGTTAGTTCTCTACAATGCGGTATCTAACAACTACAGACATTAACTTTACCTTTATTCAACCGTTGGTAGCAACAAAACTAAACGCCAACTCTCTAGGCTATAGTCACGTTAATCCTCGTGATATTTTCGGGTTGTAAGGTTGCAAATCGAGTCTAACAACAAACTATTTCACTAAACTTAAACACCGGTTTGAAAATAATCTTGATCACAATATAACTCTTAACTGAAAGTTATCGCAAGTCTTTGGAACAAAGCAAAAGTTTAATCCTCACATTGACTCACACCTTGTATCGATTTATTAATAATCTAGTCTATAACTAGTAACTTATAAGTTAAAAATCATATCACAAGTTATTTGTTTTGTTTCGTCAAACTTTTTTCAATGTTGACACTTAATGTCACTCTCTGATAGAGATGGGCAAGGGATGGCGATCTGTTATCGATTAATCGACGAATCGATTTAAAGCACAAAAAAAATATAAACAACCGATATTTAGTACTGAATCGATTCAGCGAATCGATATTTCACCCTACAAAATCGAGATTAGATTTTGCTGTTATGATATGAACCAAAATATTATTTAAGAATAATTTAATGTATTACACAAACTTAAGTGAATTCAACGTAAACAAATATCTTTCCCTTTTAACTGATACTTTAATTTAGTTGTGAAAACAACCCTGATCCGCCAAAGATGTTTAAAGATCGGCTATTATTACGATTTTTCTTTTTGCGTTCCGTAACTGTATTCACACTTGCATTAAAAAATACCAACGCGAATAGTTAGAAAGTAAGTTAATTTCAAAGAAAAGCATATTCACAAATTCCCTTGGTGATCAAATCAACAACAACCTCAGTGGTAGTAATATTTACGGGAAATCTGAAGTGACACCTATTGATAACACAAAAATAATGCATGGCTGAAATTGCTAGTGTTCAAACAAGTAAAAGAAAAACGGATTGATCTTCACTTCTCGATTTTCAGCAAACTAACAACCTATTTAATAATCTGTATGTACGCTTGTGACAGCACTAGTGGTCACAAAACCGTATATTGTTCGAACATCATGCAACATAACATAATGAAATTTGATTTCTTTGCGTTTTGTACTCACGTTTCAATGCTCCGGGTACATTTTAAAGATAATATTGCGAAAATCGTTTCGTTGTTTGTTTTGTTGGTGAACATAACGATTAAAATATTTGTAGCAAAATATTTCAAAGCTCGAACACAACATAGATTTAAATAGATGGCGTGACATGCACCAACTTCTCATTCTGTTTATGTAAAAATAATATGTTCGTTTTTAAATTGATCATTAAAAAATACATGCACCTATTCAATAAGTTCCTCCAAGCAGCATATTACGGCAAAATGGGGTCCCGAAGCTAATTTCGATGATTATTGAAAGAAATACAGTATCAATACCATTACATAGATGGCGCTGTTTGAATTTTCTACTCTTTTCATGTAACTTACCTTACACATTTCCATGAAATAAAATAATGCAATAGTTATAAATTGCAATGAAAACAGCAATTAGTTATAAAACTTAGGTACTTCCAAACCACAATAGATCCCAATGGGTCGAAGTGTCCCGAGTTATTTCTCGGCCCCTCCATAAGATAAGATAGGTACTTCCAAACCCAATACATACTTCGGCTGCCACAAATGTATGCCGATGCACAGATAGTTGAATGCAGATCAAAGTCACATACCTTTAAGCCTGTACTCACGGGAAGGTCAGTTAGCAGCGCTTAGTACACCAGGCACAAAAGCAAAATTTTGTCACTGACCATGCACTTGTCCAGACTCCTAGCTGCTTTCAGAAAATATCAAATTGATTGATCACCGCAGCGGCATGTATAACACCACAAAATTTCCTTATTCATAGCGCTGTAGGTTGCAGTTTGTGTGTTGCCTCTTGAATTGGAACCCGAGCTCCGCACTTGTTTCACCACACGCAGCTGGTCACAACAGGTCTTGTGGTATCCACAGCCATGTTTAAGGGCTCAGACGTCCCTGTTATCTGTTGCATGTTGTGTGAATGGCTGAAAAATCATGTCTATGAATAAGTGTTCCACAAGCATAATCATAATGATGTTTTGCTAAATCAAGCTGTAGCTTAGGATGTTTGCTATCTTGCATTGTATTTGCACAAGTCGTCTTAATCTCTTGCGAACTCCGCTGACGGTATGAAACTGACTGAGTTTAATTTAGCATCATAACGAAAATAGAATTTTATTTTAAATTTTAGCCACTTTACACCAAGCTAAACTAACAATATTGCGGCTAAACTTCACAAGACATTAGGTAGGTACTTATTATTATCAGAATACTTAAGTTTATACTTCCCTGAACATCACCACCACAGTTGCGTTTCCTCAGTATCTAGTCAGGATTGGGCATCGATGTCATCATCAACATTATCTGCAGCCCGACTTCGCACATTGTCTAGTATAGGCCACACTATACGGTTGAATTCGGGCAACATGAATTCCTGTCGCCAGTAGCCGACGAGTTGCAAAACGTCTCTATAAGTAGGTAGCTCGAGCTACTTCCATGCCATTTTCTTGCGCCCCAAAGAGAGCGCGCCAGCCATTACTCGTCTCATTTGGTCCATTCTCCATCATCGCTTTGTATTTGCACTGATCCCGGACTTCTGATATCGCAAATACGAGGACTATCTTGGATAAACACTCGATCTTGTGGGCTTTCGTGGGTATATGCATGCTACAAAGCAGGTAACTTATGCCGATTTGGAGATAGTCCTTGTTCCAATCTTATCAAAGCAGCGAATTCGGCCACCTATTCGTTTCGCTTTCTCTCAACAAAACACACTTTCAAGTTTATAACGCCACACTTTAGGCTACTTCTCAATTATTTCTCTCACAACTCTGTTTTTCAACTGTTTGCAAACGCGCTCCCGCGCGTTCCTTCTTCTAACTCTTTTCCGACCAAATATGGCGGGCGACTTCGCTCAGGTCGCCATCTTGGCTACCCTGCTTTCATTGGTTTTAGAACACCTCGGGCAAAGTTCACAGCTTTTAACATCCAATCAAAATCGAGTATTTTGACATAAGCCAAATAAAGTGTTGTCAATCGAATAAAATCGAACTGAGATTGAATCGTAGGCTAAATGTTGCCAATAAAACAAAACTGAATTAATAAGTTTAGATGCGTGATGCGTCATACTTCTTTGTTCTAGATTGTTATTAGTAATATACCTTCTTCCTACATATATATATCGTATATAAAACTAATAAAATAAATAATAACAAAATGGTTTAAATATAATAATTTAATTTAAAAAACTTAATTGTGAAAATAACATGATTCATCAACCTATATCCATAGATGGGTCAAGGATAGCGATAGCATGGTTCAAGCGAATGCAGTGAACACAAGCGAGAATATGGTGAAGGTGTCCAGTTAGTTCGTTATATTTTCTCGACCCACTTATTTCTTAAATAAGTACTCTTAGGAAACCTGTGCACATTCAGTATTGATAAATAATAATAAATAGCAAATAAACTTTATGAAATAAATTAAAGTAAGTACAATAAAAATACAGTATCGATAAATCTTTCTTGTGACTTTTGTCACATCTCTAACATCGGAACGTAAGTACGTAAACTGTCATAGCTCTATCAGCGAACGCATAACAGTTAATTATTTCACTAAATAGAATGGTTTAAATGATAATAATCTATACGTCCTCGACGTATTTAGAACTAAGATTCCTTTATTCACAGCCTTTGTTTGAAATGTATTCCAGTATGCTAGTCGATAACTCACCTGTGGAAAGATATCCTTTAAATGTGTTCTGTTAATACACTCATTCTACTCTTGCAACCGATAGCCACACACGACATGGTTCATGCAGATAATTTGACAACAAATTTCTTCCTGATATAAACGAAACAAAGGCGTGAAAACAGCGAAAAACTATAATTAGAGCTGCTAACCGATGGGTTACAACAGTGACTAAAAGGTTATCTCTTTGACATTCAGGATGGTAGCGTTTGTCTGTGTTTGTGTCTTTTTTTCCAAAGTTTTTCTATAATTAAGAACGAAAGAATTGACAGTTTCTTTTTCGTCGTAAATACGTTTTGTCTAGTTATTACAATGACTCTGGATTAGTGTAGTAATTGAATGAAGGAAAGGTTAGGAATTTAACTGTGAATGGAAGGAACGATTTCGAGCAACGATCGGTGTAATGTTCTAGAAGGTTTAGAACGAGTGAACTAGATGGCGTTTCCATAACTAGAGTGCGCGCAAGATAAGTCTGCGCGCGGCCAAAATCGGAACTAATCGTTTGTCATTTATGTCAGATGTCAAGAGAGTGTGTTATATTCCGTGTTTTTATTCGTTTCCGAAGTAAATAGTCGCCATCATTATGCCAAAAGTAATTTAAAGTGCTGGCAGGGATCTTTTCATGAAGTGAACAAGACAATAACGGGCCTACGGTACCGTTTTACAAAGATAGAGCCCGCGTTGCTTATTTGACAGGTAACTTTTAGGGATACCATTATATTAAAATTTCCCTAAATTTTCGTACTACCGGTGCCTGACAGTACTGGTTTTTGGGTGGTACATAAATATACCAGCGAGACAGGACCGGCATCATGTAATATAATGCATAATTGAATTTTGTTTGAGGCATTTCTGAACGCACCGTCACCCGAATAACTCGACGAGGGTTTTGTGGCAGCAGATTCTTCAAAAATTGTTGAAGAAGAAATTAAAAAAGAATTGAAATAGACGGTATTAGCCACTGCAGGTCCATTGTTAGACCAAATTTAACAGTAGGTACTACTATGTATTCAGTAAAAGATTTACAATAATTTCATGATTTTTTAGTAGTAGAAAAAGCTAGTAATTAATTATGCTAAACTTAAATTACTTAAGTTTCGAGTACCTAATGGAAAATGACTATTGATTAAATGCAGGAAAAAAGAACAGTTATGCTGGCAACATTAAGCACGCCACCCGTCGCGCGCAGACTTATCTTGCGCAGACTCTATAAACATATTTTTTTATTCGATACGATATCTGCCAAAAAGTACTCATTGATTTAAAGCAAGTACAAGTATCGAGTGCAAAAGTATCGGTATCGAATGGAAATGTACTCGATACCACAAATTATCGATACTTTTTTAGTGTCCCTACGCGTGTGAGCTCTGATAGTGTGTGTGCAGCGTGTGGCCGCGGCTGCTGATCCCCTGGCAGATGTTATACGCACCGGTTCCTTATACAGATGTGCTATTTTGTTAGCGAAAATTCAAAAGATCTTTTATTATGTGATGATATTTTTTTAACTGTGGTAGAGGAAGTGGCTAAATAATAACAGCCACACAGGTCGATCTCCAAGGTTAAGCAACGATGGACGTAAATGGTCGCCCACAACCTTGAGGGAGCAAAACGCGCACTAGTTTCACACCCGCGCGACCCAAAATGTAGTAGATTTTTGTACTCTCCTTATTATTCTATGACTTAAAAAAAAAGCCTTAGATCAAAATGCAGATAATTATAATGTCTTTGTGATTGTGACCATATATTCTGGTCACAATTTCATTAAAATACGCCTTGCGGTTTTGGTGTGATTGTCGTTTATTTGTCTGTGTTTGACTTAACTTTACAAATTAATTACACTATGTTATTCGAATAAAACTCAAAAATCAATTTATTAAGAAAAAAAGAAAAACTACTATAACTTCATAAAATATAGCTTGATCTCTGCGACAGCTGTCAGTATCAATACAGTAAAAATAGCGCTTGACAGGCTAACATTAACGTATAGTAGGTATGCGTCAGTTTGACGTATGTCGCAGAGATCAAACTATCTTTTATGAAGTATAGTCGTTTAGACGTGATTCTCATTTTAAAATCAGCTTCTTAGGGGTATCTGCGCCTGTTGGTACCGTTTGTCATTTATATCTTTGACTGTTGATACGGACACAGAAGCCAGAAAATATGACACCAATACTGGTGACTGGTGTCTTTTGGCCATAGGGTATCGTATAAACCAGTTTCTGGATTGTGGAGATGCTACATGTACATTACTGGTACCCAGCTGCATCCGGTTAGAGTGGAAGCCGACCCCTTGGGAAAAGGGTCGGCAGAACAATTTATTTTTTTACCCGACTACCAATTTCCTTTTTTTCGTATTTTTCTCAGCAAACCCTTTCATGGCTTGATACCCATATTATGGCAGTGCACAAAACATAACTAGTCCACCATCTTGGGCCGTCCGCCATATTGAATTTAGAATGAGGTCACTTATCTAACCCATTGTCATCAAAACAAAACGTGTTTGCAATATTTCGTCTTTATCGGTGGGTGATAACTGCTTTAGCTTTCAGTTGCAAGATTTGACCCGAACACACTTACATCGAATCAGAAATGTTGAGAACCGTAAGAGAACCAGGGTTACCGACATAGCCCAAAGAATTGCCAAACTTAAGTGGCAGTGGGCAGGGCACATTGCTCGAAGAGCGGATGGCCGATGGGGCAGAATGGTTCTGGAGTGCCGACCGCCGGCAGGCCTCCCACCAGGTGAACCGATGACCTGGTGAAAGTTGCAGGGATCTGCTGGTTGCGAGACCCACGGGGCCGGTCAATGTGGCGACGCTTGGGGGAGGCCTATGTCCAGCAGTGGACGTCTTTCGGCTGATATCGCACGCTTAATAATAAACCGGAATATGTCAAAAATTAAGGATTCCCACTTTTGTTAATAAAACGAACTAACTCCGATTGAAGAATATATAGGTACGATCCCGCTATTCGAAACAAACCAAAATGGCTGATTGTTAGTTCACCCTTCTCTTTTCTACAAAAGCGCGCGAAAATGCATTTCATGCAATAAAGTATTATTCAGTGATGCGGCGACCGTGATGTGAGATAGGTGTCGTTGTTTTGCGACTACGGTGGAGTAAGGTGAAATAATTCAGTTTATTTTCAAACGCAGGTGAGACTATTCTCTTATTTTTATTTTCTAAACAAGCATGTTTCGATTTACTTCATTTTAGTTGAAAACAGTGTTATAATACAGCATGTACTATTTAGACTTGTTACAGTTTATCATTAAATTATAATTGTATAGATGAGAAAAATTGCGTATTAGTGCGTTTTAGTATATTTTTTTTATTTTTTTTCGAGAAGCAATTCATTTTAAATCAGTTTATTACCAACACTATCGGTACATTTAAATAATACTTGTGTTTATTTCAGTTTACGTTTTAAATGATCCTAAAGTCTAAAATTGCTCTAGCAATTGCTGCAGTTTATTACAAAACGTCCTTTCAATTTATTTTAAATACTCATTAATAAAAAGTATTAAATTTCTAATGCCATAGTTTTAAACCTGCAGATGACGTCTGCAAATAGGAAGCAGCGGTGCCTTAAACTTCTTATGATGAGTAATAATGCTGGATGTACTGATACGGATAATTGTAAGCTAGTCGAAATAAAAGTAAGTAAAAAACGTCGTGTTTACGTAGTTACAAGTGCAGTAAGCCAACTGTAAATTTGCAAGTGAGTAAACGTAACTATAGCGTTTGCGTTAAGATTATTATTCTCATCCTTATATTCTTATCATTATGATATAACAGTAAAATTTTAACGCAAACGAAATAGTTACGTTTACTCTCTTCCAAACTTACACTTGGGGTACAGTATCTATAATACATTTTACGTAATATTCTCTGAATTAATTGAGGGCTTTACCTTTTTATTTAATGTTGTGTATTATTTATTTTATAGTTTGTTCAATGAAACAGACGATGAAGTCCAGCACAGCATACAGGAAGACAAGGTCCCCAGCTCACCATGCAGGAAATCAAGGTCACCACGTAATACATCGTTCAGAATGTCCAGGGGGATGAAAATCCTCATTCAGGTTTGAGAGAGATAGCCACCGAACTTTCTGTGTCTCACGAGTCGGTCCGTACCATTTTAAATAATCACTTGGCTGAACTCGATTCCGGCGAAAAATGTTTTGATGATTGGATTATTGATTGGCGTAAGTAAAATATGACCAACATCATGAGGAAAAGATACAGAGTACAGATGAAAAAAGCTAGAGTGAAAAAATATTACTGAAAATAACAAAATCGTAATTTAAAACTTGCAAGCTGTTTTACAATGTCCAAGTGGTTTTTTTTATACTCTTGCTCGCGCTTGGCCACTATCTCACCTGATGGTAAGCGATGATGCGGTCGACTGTAAATCACGCTTGCCTAGATAAAACCTATTCACTCTTGACTTAAATACCCCTAGATTGTAGCTGTTGGGAAACACAGAATCCGGCAGGGAATTCCACTCCTTAGCTGTACGCACAACTAAAGTATTCCCAAAACCTTTTGTGCATATGGGTGGAATGTCCACCATGTACCGATGGCGCATCGCCGTACGTCTGGTACTCCGATGATGAAACGGGCTAGGTGGAATTAGATCATGCAATTCCATCGCACACTCGCCGAAATGTAAACGATAAAAAACCGACAAGCTGGCAACTCGGCGACGATGTTCAAGGAGGAGCTTTGTTGACCAGCGCTTCATCGCCGATTAGCATCTTAGCCCGCTTTTTGATCGGCTCTAGTGCATCAATCTGGTATTCGGCAGATTCGTCCCAGAGATGAGAACAATACTCCATGCATGATCGAACTTGCGCTTGATACAAGTTGAGCAGCTGTTCCGGCGTGAATTAATTTTTTTGCAAGGATCCCCAACTTTTTGGCAGCCAGCAGAGCCTTTGCCTCAATGTATGGCCCAAAATTGAGAGTCGATGTCAAAGTTCCGCCAAACGGCTCAAGATGGTCCGTTATTGGCACGGTCACATCTCGGAAAGTTAGAGCCGGGTGAAAATGCCTCTCGATAGCCTCACTCCTTAATGTGAATGGCATACGCTAGAAGATCCCCAGTAGACAGATTTTGGCCGCAACCGTTTTGACGGTCACTAAGGATATCGTTAGTTTCTAGGTATGCCAGGAGCTTTGTATAAGTACACGCTCCATACTCTTACGGAGTATGTACGTTACTGAAATGGGTCTGTAGTTGGCCGGGTCAGCTCGACTACCCTTCTTGGGCCCGGGCTGTGCGTTAGCTTGATTCCAAGCATTCGGCACTTTTCAAGTCTCATACGAAAGGTAGAATAGGCGTGTCAAGATCGGAGACAGTTCAGGCGCACAGGTTCTAAGAACTATTGCTGGTATTCCGTCAGGCCCGCTAGCCTTGTTTACGTCGAGGTAGCGCAGCACCTTATGGAGGTATTTTTGATGGATGCGAATATCCGACAATCTCTTCTCGCATCCATCAAGTGAAGGAGGGGGCCGCGTGTCACCAGGATTCATACGTGAAGATTTCGTAAAAAGAGAGGCAAATAAATTTGCCTTCCCCTCAGCGGAGTGGGCCAGCGACTCGTCGGGTTTCAGCAGTGGTGGTAGTGAGGGATGGCAGAAGTTCGACTCAACCGACTTAGCCAGGGACCAAACGATTTACTATCTGCTGGGTAAGAGCAAGTTTGTTCCCTATTCAGCCAATGTGGTCGAAACGAACCCTTCGCAAAACCATCTTGCAGGACTTGGCAGCCCTGTTGAAGTCCTTCTTCTTCTAATCCACGTCACTCGCTTTGCGCGATCGATCGTCGGCCCATGCCAGGTACGCCTCATGCTGAAGCGCATTGGCACGATGACATTCGGCGCTAAACCATGGCTGGTCAACGCTGGACAGTTTTTATTCTTTTGTATTACAATGTTTAATGTTCTTTAGCATAATTACGTAAAGCTAGATCTCTTAAGCATTTTGTAATGACTAACTTTAATTACCACTGTTGTTATTAGGGTAATAAAGTAGTTACGATAGAACTTAAAATATAAACTGTTATTTTACATTAACAAATATAAAGGTTTTTTGCGAAACATTTCAGTATTTTATTTCCTTTTTACTTTTAAAGTGTAATAAGTATTATATATTTAAATATATTATATTATTTATTAATACTAAACTGAATGATTAAATATTAGTTTGTATAAATTTAGAAAATGGATCATAAATTTTTATACTAAACTGACCTAAGTCAAAACTTTAGAAAATAAACTTCATTTATTCATTTGATATAAATAATATAATTAAACTATTATGCCAGCTATATTCGTTATACATCTCTCTACAATTTAAGACCAAGAAAATAAAAATAACACCATAAACACGTGAAGACCATCAAAATGTTTTCAACAAGTTAGAGACTCAAAACTTTGACCGCGATTTCCCAAAAAAGTTAAGTTTTGTCTTATTCCAGTTTATTATTAAGCGTGCGATATGATGATGACACTTACATACATACCTACATGCTAGGGAATTCAGTTTCGAAATTTCGAAACTAAATTGTCAGATGTCTGATGCTGCGGGACTTAAATCAACAGCCTGAAGCGGCAAATGGTTATTTGAATAGCATGTGGCTGGCTGAAAAGAGATGCACATTCAGGTACTTATTGGGCACGGTTGTTTCGGTGAGTATCTGAATAGGATTGGGTGAGAGCCCACGGTAAATTGCCATCATTGTAGAGGAAACTTGGATTCTGCACAGCACACGCTCGAGGAGTGCCTTCTGGAGCCTTTGAGCGGTGGGTCTTAGTCGCCAGGATCGTGCGAGACTAGTGACCTGTCTCTGCCAGTATTAGTGAGGGATATGCTGGTGGGGACAGAAAACTAGAGTGAAATAGACACCGAGTGGAATCGCGAGAAGGCCAATCCCACTCGGAGAAGAAGACATCGAGGAGGCAACCACCTCGATGTAGACACGCCGAAACCCCGCCTGTATCATTTAAAGCAGGTGGAACTACAGGGTTTCGGGCGCTCAGAGTGGGGACTCTGTCCGTCCACCGATTGACCTCAGGAAAGACAGTGGCACAGTGATCCGATCACGTGTTGCCGTGCACAGCTAGGCTCAAGGCTGACTCATTTAGTCTCCCCAAGGATATGGATTGAATTAAAAAGCAAAAAAATTTAGGCATTTCCAGCAAACGCTTGTAGACCTTGTCAAAGCATTCCTCCCACTGGCCACCATTATTATAAATCTTTTTCTTTAATTGCCGAGCTTCTTTCACTCTTCTTTATATATTTAAAACCATGCTTATTGTTTTATTGTAATGTTAGCACACATAGTCACAAGGTGGCCCAACGCACCGGTCTAATTGGCTTAAGATTCATATTCAGTCTCATTTTCAGATGATCTCCCTTTTGGTACAAGTAATAAATTTCATAATTGTATAAAAAATAACATATTATTTAAATTAAATCCAGTTTCGAAATTTAGAATTTTGCGGTGTCAATTTCGAAATTAATAAACATGCAAATATGGTCCGAAATTTCGATAATATGAAATTTCGAAATGCATGCCCTACTACATCCATAAAAACATACATACATACATTGCAAATTAATTAAAAGCTTGTAAAATAGAGTCGGTCGATTCACCAGAACGACATGGAATTACCAGAACCAGCATCAGAGCTACCAACACAAGGCGATAGTTCATATTCTTACTCAAGTCGTGCGATGGCGCGATGCAAGAAAGTGTATAAAGAGAGTTGTTAGCTAAACAGTGCAATATTTGCAGATTCAATATTGGCTCCACTCAGGCACTCGCCACCATTTGTTAGAGGTATTAGGTGTATGATTATATCTGCCATTTGGTATGCCTTGAGTCTTGATTAGCTGCTTATTATCCATCCCGCGGGTCTGCTCCCCTGCCCTCTGCCGCAGACCCCGCGCCCCGCGCCGGCGGCTGCAGCCCGCTGCAATGATTACCTAATCGGAATAAGATTGCGTCTCCACTGCAGCATCTCGTCTCGTTACGGAAAAAGCTTGAATAACAGAAAGCAGTTGATAGTACGAGTAGGTACTCGTACATTGTGAGGATGTTTGTTGTCGACGCGTGCACTATTGTGCATGCTTGTTGTTCGCTCGCTATGTTCGGTCTGAGCACTCAAGTAGATACAACATTTATTTAAACAGAAAACGTTTAACTCAATGGTTTCAGTAGTCAGTCTATGAGTTAGATAATATGATACTCGGTACCAACTCCGAGAGTAAGATGTCAAAGTTTTCAATTCGGTAGTTATTTATTTTGAAATGATGTAACGATATGTGGCCGGGTGTTATGGACCGCTGGGAGGTCCCGTCGCTGCGTGACGTAGGAGGGTGCAAGAGGCGCGCGGCGGCGGCGGGCTGCGGAGCGGGGCGGGGGCGCATCCCGCGGAGGCTGCGCGCCGGGGCTCCGGTCCGCCAGTCGACCGCCGGCGGGCGCGACGCTCTGCGATGTTCCACTGTATAGTGCAGCCGCGCCACGACTGGGGCCCGCCCGACCTCGCAAATGCCTTCCCCGGTACGAGCACCGCCGCCCGGCACCGCGCGCCGCCTCGCTCTCATCGTCCCATCGCTCCGTTATGATCTATTTAATGGTTGCAAAAAAGCTTCGTGTTAAATGCCAATAACTAATTATAACTGTGCTTACTAGAAATAAATAACTTGCGGTTGTTACGGAGACGAGCCGGTCGGCGCGCGGTGATCCGCGGCTCTACGGCTTGCGGCTCATGTGAAACTGTGTTATTGTTGTCGTAGCATTGTGTAGGCTCGTGAGAAGGCGGACCGTTCGGTTCGCTGTACGGTACGACGCCTCTAAGTATGAGACGCTCAGAGCTCCCCGTATGCGAGATCATTTGTTTTGTATTATTTTTTTGTGGTTCAACCGGAGCCCGTTACAATACAAAGCACAGAGCAGGCGTGATTACACGCTGGAGGAAGCTACACTAGCTACAGAATATAATGGTGTTTTATCATTGTGGACTTAAAAGATAAATCAGAAGCAGAACAATAGGATTTTGAAATTGACTTATGAGTAGCTTGATGTGTTGTTTGGATAAGAGTGCAACACAGAGGAGTGCAATCGAGTGCAGCACGCGGGGCGCTTGGGGCTCCCCTCGCGACCCTCGCCCTCGCATGCGTTTTGTTTTTGTTGGCCGCTCGGCTGTCGGCGGTCGACTAGCCCTTCCCAAGTAAAGTAATCGCTGCGAGTTGATTGTGACCTCGCACTCTCGCAGTCGCACATCAAACCCTTGTGCCGGCGGCAGTTCGATGTGATGTCTCACGACTGGGGTGCCCGCTCCCGCTACCGTTATACGAATCACCGTGCGCTAGCTACACAAAGAAATTTAGATTATTCGTTATGGAGATATTCAATCGATTGCTATATCTGTTTGCTTTTGAATAACAATTGAGATATTTACTGTTAATGTCCTTAGTAAACTCAAAAAGGTGCCCTTAAAAATATGTGTGAAGGCGCAAAGCAGCGTGTTTACTGTTTACTCGAAACTGTTATAAATAAACTGTTAGTGCACGTGTGCTGACGTCGCGTCGACCGCGCGCGCTCTGCTTGCTTGTCAATCATTACATCTGTTTGGATGTGTTACTACTCGCTCGTCTAGTTCTGCTGCACTAGCCCACTAACGGCCACCATGTCCCTGCAAGTGTTAGCTCTTCCATCCAAGGTTGCCTTCATTGTTTAGAACATCTTTAAGAGGAAATAGGGTCAGAGAGCGCCGACTGAATTTCCTTAGTAAAAAGTCATAATTCGAGGTTTGACTCTCGTCTCTTTCCTACTCCAATATTGGACCAATTTAAAAGATATTCCATAAATTGGTAAAGTAAGATATATACTTACTTCCTACTATAGACATATTTCCTTTTTTCATTTATATTTGTCAAATTTTTACACTAAGCCTCTGTTGACAGCGCAATTTTGAGCATTTTTTGAGGGCTCTAGTGCTTCTAAAGATAATGTATCATCAAAAAGGAAAACATAGGGACATAGTATATATCTTTAATTTTCAGTTTACGGTATATCTTTTAAATTGGTCCAATATTGGAGGAGGAAAGAGACGAGAGCCAAACCCCGAATTATGACTTTTTACTAAAGAAATATAGTTGGCGCTCTCTGTCCCCGTTTCCTCTTACACAACAACCAGTACCTTGTGAGCTGGTACTGGTACGGAGGTAAAGTAATGATAAGAGGCATTCCTTGCGCTACTATACCTAAGAAAAGATATATATGTATATTTAGATATATACTAAGAAAAGATAGTAACTATTATTTTGACTTGATGCAATTCTGGGAGCCAGAGTATCGAATAAGTTACCCCCCCCCCCCCCCCCCACCCTCAGAGGGCGCTATATTCAATTTAATGTGACTTCACATAGCCTATAACCAGCGGAGAAACAAGACGCTTCCAACGACACCTCATTTTTAAAATTATGACAAGTAGTTTAGCTCTACTTATGAGGGAACAGATACACACATACCGGTCAAAAACATAACCCTCCCGTTTGCTTCGCCGTAGTCGGGTATAAATGAGGAGGTTCTCGATTCGTCTGTATGTTTGTTACGCGATTACTCCGCCAATTATGAACTGATTTTGATGATTCTTTTTTTATTTGAAAGCTGGTGCTTCTCATTCCCATTTAAATGTGATCAAGATCTGACGAGTAGTATTGGGTTATTCCCAGTTGTCGCCACTGGTGACGCCACCACTGGCGACAAATGGGAATATTTTTCAAAAAAAATCCCAGTTGTCACCAGTGGTGGCGCCACCAGTGGCGACAACTGGGAATGGCCATTCTTCTAGTTCCCAGTTGTCACCAGTGGCGACAGATGGGAAATATAAAGTGATACGCCTCCGGTGGGGGCGATGCTAGAGCTGAATTATAGTGATGGGGTTTCATTATTGTATCACTAACGAAGTTTTAAATAGGTATATTTTATATTTTCTTAAATAAAACTTTTACACGTTACTTGGGAAGATATATATTTTTATAAATCACAATATTTGTATTCATTGAGATTAAAACTGCACAAGTACAGTTTCCAGTACTACAACTATTACAGATCATATAATTATTTTACTTAAAACTATATTATTAGGTTCTTATCACAGATTAATCAACGTATGGCATTATGTAGTTCTTAGGTTATTTTTATAAAACAGACTTGTATATATTAACCACAATAATTGACGTTTATAATTTTCTAAATCTACAGGTATATTATTATTACTCATTAATTTACTGCGATGTCTATCACAGATTAATCAATGCATTATTTACAATAATTGACTTTACTCTTTCGATTTAGCTAGATGTATTTAAATAGGAATATAATATAATTATGTTAATATACGGGTAGGTAGTCGTTTTCTTAAAAACTACTCGGATTTTATTTATCAAAAAATACTGTTTACCACAGTAATATATTTGTATAAGAGTATAATATTAAGTAATTCCTATTTAAATACATCTAGCTAAATCGAAAGAGTAAGGCTGGTTTTACAGTCACGCCGCTAGACGCGCCGTTGGACAGCGCGCTGTTGGACAGCGCGCGTTTGAACAGCGGTGCACCATAAAACGACATTAGTACGGCGCGTTTCGCTGCTGTGAGACAGTCGTGTACAAACAGATACAAAATGAACGGCAATGCGGTTAGAGTACTGGCTATTTACTTTTTATGGAAAAAAAGGCAACAAAAACGTCGAAGAACAGTAGGTGTTGATCCTTATAACGCTACAAGGTTACTGAGAGGCGAACACGTAACATCTTTCTCTGATTTACGAGAAAATAGTTATAAATTTTATAAATATTTTCGCCTATCAACCAGCAGTTTCGACGAATTACTGTGCAAGTTAGAGTTTTCTTTACGAAGATCCAGCATACGTCGCATCCCCATAGCTCCAGTGGAAAAATTGGCGATTACTCTAAGGTAAGTGAAATAAAAGAGTAGGTTTTGTAATAAATGATAATATTTGTTTGGCTTATTTTAATCACAGTCGTATTTTAATTACAACCTAACACACTTATTCATAAATGCTGATTAAACCTATTTTAGTTAAAATGGTCTTAAAATCGGAATCTTCTCTTTCATTTTGCAAATGTAGAAAAGAAACAAAACACTTGTAAAACCTATATTAATCTCACTCGTTTTTAATGAATAAGGGCATTATTTTAAATCACAGTGTTATTATAATCATTGACTTATTTTAAATCACAGTCTTATTTTAATCATAATCTTATTTTAAATCACAGTCTTATTTTAATCATAATCTTATTTTAAATCACAGTCTAATTTTAATCATAATCTTATTTTAAATCACAGTCTTATTTTAATCATAATCTTATTTTAAATCACAGTCTTATTTTAATCACAGTCTCATTTGAATCATAGTCTCATTTTAATCAGTCTTACTTTGTAGCTAAAAATTGACAAGTACTTGTGAGGTTCACTGGTGTGTGTAGTTAGAAGGAACACCGAATGATTTGTTGGTGTGTCTATGTCAAAGTATTGTGACAAGTTAGTGTGCCTGCTATCTTGACGTCAAGCTAGCAGGCACACGAAGCCTGGCAACCTGACAACTTTGCCCTTTCGGAGCGGCATTGCCTCCCAGGCAGTAGCATTTTGATTTTTGCGAAGTAGTAATAAACTTTTTAAAATAAATCTGTAAAAACTAACTAATATCCTTATTGATCCTCATTATCAGGATAATTTGAGTTATTATCGCCAGTCGGCGATACGACATTTGATAATTCTACTGCAGATTCATAAAGCTGCTGTTGAGGTGTAGAGGTGGTAGCATAGGCATAGGTATAATTATGAAGTGGCAATGTTTGAGTTGTGTAATTATAAGTAGAGTTTGCGTTCACACTAGAATTAACATTATTGTTCGCGACGAAGCGTCATCAACCATACTAAATGGTTCATAAAAAGTTAAAGTTTGTATGTGTAGACATGTCTGCTCACCACGGCGCGCCATCTGATACTAAAATGAATTTTAGAGGCCCGTCTATATTTATACTAAAATTTTACCTACATTTTTTGAGATAGTAGTATAATGTTTTTAGTGTTTGTCAGTATGTCATAGGGTTCAATAGTTCACCCTTAACAGAGTAAAATCATTAGAAAGCATACTGATAAGAGTTATCATAGTAAAAAACATAAATTTCTGTCATACGATACGTCTGTGCTCGGCGACGGATTAGTTCCGAATGGCCCGTCAGATGGAGCACCACGATATATATAGTTTTGGAGTTTTTTGAAAATATTATAGTAATTAAAATCATGTTTTTAAGGGCTTATCCTATGTACTGGACATGTAATCAGTACATAATGATGAAACTATGTGAAGACCACATAGTTTCTGCTATGTAAATAAGAATATTGACTTGATATCTCAAACACCAAATATATGGTTTCAGGTCATTTTAGGGTATATGGGGGACCTAGACCGAGACAGGAAGCCTATATACACCTCATAGTTAGCGAAGTCTTTTATATAAAGCCCATTTACTTGAGATATCAAGTCAGTATATAATAGAAAAACTGCTGTTTGTCTGGTTTTGGTAATCGCTTTCGGTTTTAGGTGCCCTAAGTACCTAGAAACATATAGGTGTACTGGTAAAAGTACTACCATTGGAAAGCTTGCTAAAAGGGCTTCCAGGCGGTTTCTAGATGGGAAGAATCGCTTGGATAGTCAACGAGATAGGCAGCCGTGAAAAATGTAAACAACGTAAAACGTTGAAATTTGTAGACCCTTCAGGTGGAATAACTCCATGAAGGGAATAGATGTACTCATGGTGTAAGTACTTTCGGATGGCTTGCTGGACTAGCTACCAAGCCATCACTTTGGAGCGAAAATCGCTCAAGTAGTTTAAGTACAATTCCAGAAAATAGGTTTCTGGAAATGTAATTTTTAGTCAGTTTTTGGCATTCCCTGGGACTATACACCCCTGGGAATTCCGAAAATAAGGAATTTTTGGGGACCTCCCGATGGCCCGTTAAATGCACCATCGTGTCGTCCCAATCTTATTAGTGTTATTATACCTAGTTTCTCTGGTAGCTGGGCGCAAAGAAAGTGACCAGCTGCCAAATTTGTACATAGCGAGGCACCTTATGTGCATATGACCTAGATAGACTTACATAAGCACTGGAAATGTAAAGTGTGGTCTATTGGCTACCAGAATCCCCATAATAGGCGGTGATTGTCTGGTAAGCCTAAGTAGGAGGTCCTAAAGTCGGTGAAATGACTTAGGAATTTATAGATTCATTACATAGGGGATGATATCCCATAGAAGATTCCCGAAAATAAGCTTTTTCTAGACGTCAACAGACAGCCTGCTATTGGCACCAGCAGGTCAACCCAACCTATAGATATCCTTAGGCTAGGTTAAAAGCTATTAAGGTTTTAACTGGGAAATAAAGGGAATTGTCCTTTAATTTCATGTAAATAGTCTAGGGAAGCTATCAATACCTGGAAATTAGGTATATTGATTAGATACATAGATAGGGGGCGTTACTGTGTTACAGTACGAAGAAATCCAGCTATTGATGGCACCATGGAAGGGGTGCGGTAACCCTATTTACCAAATATGTATAAGGGTTTTTACATAATTAAAAATTATTTTCGGCGAGAATTTGCGGGGCTCTCAATAATGGCACGATGCGAGGGTATAAAGAACCCCCGGGCCCAAATAGAATTTGTAGTCATCCAAAGCTAGTCGCTTGTACTTGTCTTAGTAAATAAGAAGTAATTCTTATATAGAATCACGTCTCAGAAATTGTTGAGAGCCCTAGAATCGTGCCGTGTACTGAATAACTTAGTGTTTCATTTAATTCATCAACTTCAACCCTTATGAAGACATCCCTTTTCGATCCTGTCGAGCTGAACCTCGGAACCTGGACACCAGGAGTGCTGATCCAGAAGTAGGCAACCCAGAATCTGGAAATAACTCAAGTACAGCCAACACATCGTTGAATCGTTAGAGTCGATTTGCAACCCTTCGTCACTGCTGCAGCCAGGCATCCAAGAACCTTTATTTTCGTTGATGTGGATGGGGCGTTCAGCGGCAATGGCCAGAAGGTTTACGCCCTTCTTTTCTCGGGGCCAATGAACACGCTACGTCCTGCACATTTAATGGTCCTTGCGAGCCGAATTTTGGAGCCTGGAGAGCCCCAGGACGTCGGGAACAGCAGATCCAGAAAAAACAACTGGGTGCCTGCATATTAAGTCGGCTACGTGCAACACAACGTTGACCCGTTTGAGCCGAAATTCGAAGTCTGGAGCGCCCCAGGACGTCAGGAAGAAATAGTGGTGGAATTAATTTTTCGAATTTTGGAGAAATTAATTTCACAAATAAACCAAAAATCGACGTGCACTGCAGGGAACAAGTCCTACGTGCCCTATTTGCCGCTGGATCCAAGAGGTAAAATTCTGGAGACAGTTATTGAAAATACCCTATTTTTTCAATAATTGTAAGAAGATAGAAAAAATTTTCTGTGAGCCGCAAAATGCTGTATGAAGACTGATGCGCATCCTTGAAGCCCCAAGAATAGTTCCTGAAGACTTATCGCTGAAAACTACCCTTATGTTTTTAGCGATTTGTTTAAAAAACGAGCGCCCGTCAGAAAAATACAAGACGTGCGTTTTAGAAGGCTGATGTGCATCCTTGATGATTGAAGAATAATTCCTGAAGCCTTATGACTGAAAACAACCCCTAGGTTTTCAGGAAAATTTTGAAGACTGAATTTTCGTCAGTGAATGGAAGAAACGTACTCTGAAGACTTAGATACGTTTCGGATGTACTGACTACGCGGTTCCTGAAGCACTATCACTGAAAATAACTTTGACGTTTCGGTGATTTATTTGAAGATTGAATTTTCTTCAATCGAGCAAGATACGTGCTCTGAAGATTGATGCACGGCTCTGATGCTTTGGACAAGCAGTTCATGAAGCATCACCACCGAAAAGTAACCTTGACTTTTCGGTGATTTAGAATTTGATTGAATCATAGTCAATCAAATAGAACATACACGTTTATGGGAAAAATAAACTTGTATAGCAAATGCCTGAAGTTTCCTGAAGACTTATCACTGACCGTAAGTTTTTAGTGATTTTTTATTTGAAGATTGAATTATAGTCAATCGAAGTGGAGGTTAACTTCTGGAGATCGTCGGTTTGAACGCTGAAGCCCGGAACTGGGACTTATCTTTGAAAACTAACTTCGAGTTTTCAAAAGAAAATATTTCAACAACAATGCCGATAACCAGAACCAAAGGCAAGAAGCCGGAGGCATGGACCGTGGAGTTGGATCAGCCAGCTGGCATCAGACATGAGCTGCCGCCGGGTTCACCTTCCACAACCGAAGGGACCGAGCCGGCGGACGAGCAGCGCCATCTAGCGCCTCAAACTGAAAGCACTCCGACGCATCAACCAATAGAAACTGATCAAGCGGTTTCTACCAGATTAACCAGATTAGAAGGAGCTTCAGACACAACATTGAAACCTTCTCAGAAAGAGAAGATTTCCGAAGAAGACAGACGTACAGCGATGCCGATGACTACCCGGGGTGACGCCCGTATCGAACATAGCCGTCCGCCGTCAACTAGAGTGACTCAGTCACGAAAAAATATAGATAAAGCTCGCGAAGACTTACTCAAAATTAAGTTGGAGCTTGCACAACTTGCACTTCAGAGAGCGGAGGAAGAGGGTTCCGAAGCTGAATACTTGGATGACAGAAACTCGAATGACGAGTACGTGCGTTCATGGCTAGAAGAGGCACCAGAACCTCAGCCTGAGAAGGAGGATAACGTCGTGGAAGGGGGAACCAGAAATTCTATGCATAGACCCCTGACTGCGACCGCCACCAAATCGCAAATAGAAGGTCAGCATCCTAAAGAAAAAGAAGTGCGAAAACCTCCAGTTGCAGCGTCAGCTGAGTGTACAGGAGGTCAGAGGGATAGTCTCCGTCCATTCCTGACGGAGTTGACGTCCGCTATAGCGTCGCTAGCCGACAGAAAAATAGAACAGCGGGACCAACCGAACCCCTCTGCGTCGAAATTCGTCATGACATTGCCGAATTTCAATGGTTCTCATACTGAATGGCTATCATTTCGGGCCATATATGAGACAACTCGAGCGTATTTTACGGACGTCGAGAATACAGCGAGGCTGAGGAGAAGCTTACATGGACGTGCAATGGAAACCGTCAGCTCAGAACTCATCGGACATGCCAGGCCCGATGACATCATGAAGGAACTCGAGCTGCAGTTCGGCCGTCCAGACTCCATAGCGCAAGCTGAAACAGATAGATTACGCGGACTGCCGCGCTGCAGTGAGTCACCAAGAGACATCTGCGCGTTTGCAAGTCGCGTAAGAGGTGCTGTAGTCACGCTCCGCGCGTTAAAAAAGGGTCATTACCTTATGAACGCGGAGCTTATGCGATTGTTAACAGAGAAGTTACCCAATTCGCTACGAGCACAATGGTACCGATCATATTCGGAGAAGTACCAATCGGTGCCAGATATTTCATTGTTCAGTGATTTTATATCTGAACAGGCACACTTCTGTAGTCCATTCGCCCCACCCGAAGGCATCGCTTCGGCCGAGGCGAACACCAACAGACGCGTCACACAAAGGACGCATATAGCTACGGACCAACCGGTAGGAAAATGCCGTGTTTGCGACGTGGGACATCACTACGCCACTGGATGTGCACAATTCAGGGGCGTAGCTGTCGAGAAACGATGGGAGCTAGCGAAAAAACACAATCTATGTTATCGCTGCCTTCAACTTCGACAAGGCAACCACACTTGTAAGAAAAAACAATGTGGCCAAGACGGGTGCAGAGATACGCACCATCGGCTTCTTCATAGGAAGAAGCAACAGCAGAGGGAAGCCAACAAGAAGCCCGATGTTCCTGAATCCCGGAAGGATCCTCAGGAAACGGTGGCCAGTTTCGGGTCACCATCGAGCCAGGCGTACCTCAAGATAGTGCCGGTCCGGGTAATCGGACCGGCGGGAGAGGTGGCAACATATGCTCTCCTAGACGATGGGTCCACCGTTTCGCTGATGGATGAAGACATCGCGAGGCAAGTCGGGGCAGAGGGCCCTGTGGACCCGCTCAAGATCGGTGCGATAGGCAACACCATGCTCACCACCCCATGCTCAAGAAGAGTCAAGGTGACGCTGGTTAGCCCGCAAGACAGAAGGGTACAGTTCAAAGCACGTACTATACCTAAACTCAGCTTGGCAAAACAAACAGTGAGCGATAGGGTTGTCGCACGCTGCAAGCATTTAACCGACTTGAGAAAAGAGTTGATGTACAACAATGGCGTGCCAAAAGTACTCGTCGGCCAAGACAACTGGCATTTGTTATTGGCCAGCGAGATTCGCAGAGGTCCAAGACACCAACCAATTGCGTCACTTACAGCGATGGGTTGGACACTACATGGCGCGCACAGTAGTTTACTACGACAACAAGTACATCATGTCAATAGAATAACAACTGATGATAATTTGGATCATCAGTTGCGCGAACATTTCGCGATAGAATCGTTGTGCATAAACCCACAGCGACCCGCCTCTGACCCAGCAAGAAGGGCAGAGGACATTTTGAATCGATCAACTGTCCAATTAGAGAATGGACACATCGAAACCGCCATGCTTTGGCGTAATGAGCATGCTGAGATGCCAGATAGCTTTGAGACAGCTCTGAAGAGGCTCGTCTCAACAGAAAAGAAGCTGGACAAGAACCAGGAACTTCGAAGAAGATACTCAGACCAGATGGACTCGCTAATTGCGAAAGGGTACGCTGAAAGGGCACCCGCAATTAGCACGCCGGGCAAAACTTGGTACCTCCCGCACTTCGATGTCTTCAACCCAATGAAGCCAGACAAACTTCGCATCGTACATGACGCTGCCGCCAAATCGAGAGGAATGTCACTGAATGACTTCCTGTTAACTGGGCCCGACCTATTACAGTCGCTGCCAGGCGTAATGATGCGGTTTCGCCGTCACTGCGTTGCAATAACCGGTGACATAGCGGAGATGTTCATGCAAGTGAAGGTGCGGAGCCAAGACCGAGACGCGCTTCGCTACCTGTGGAGGGGAAACCGCAGAGAAGGAGCGCCAGAAGAATATAGAATGACGTCCATCATTTTCGGCGCAGCCAGTTCGCCTTGCACAGCAATTTTTGCAAAGAACTGGAACGCAAACAAATATATAGAAAAGCACCCTGAAGCTGTGAATGCTATACTACGTAGTCATTATATGGATGACTACCTAGATAGTTATAGAACTATCGAGAAGGCGGCAGAAGTCGCTAGTATGGTGCGAAAAATACACCTACAGGCGAGGTTTGAACTCAAGAAATGGGTTTCAAATAGCTCGCAGCTCCTAGAAAAGATGGACCCATCGCATATACAAACTGAGATGGTATCCATTGGAGATATAGATACGTCGGAAAAGATACTCGGCCTCATATGGAGGCCAGGCGAAGACACGCTGGGTTTCAACCTCACACTCGCGCGTCTGCCTGAGGGTATCTTGGACCGAGAGGCGCCCACCAAGCGAGAGGCGCTCAGAATAGTAGCGTCGCTATACGACCCACTCGGACTCGCCTCACCAGTAACCATCAAGGCGAAGCAAATATTGCAAGAAGCATGGAGGCGAGGCGTCGACTGGGATCAGAGGCTAGATGTTGACCTAGCATTACAATGGAAAATTTGGGTACAACATTTACGCCAACTAAAAAACGTTAGCGTACCAAGATGCTATCCTGGATATAGCGACGCTATAGAAATGCAGGTGCATGTGTTCACTGATGCAAGCGAGATGGCATATGCTACCGCTGTATACTGGCGGGCCACGACCGTGGAAGGCAAGCACTTAATAAGCCTTGTTATAGCGAAAGCGCGGGTGGCCCCACTGAAACTGCTTTCGATACCGAGACTCGAACTTCAGGCCGCGGTATTGGGAACCCGCGTAGCCGCAGCAGTGATGAGTGAACACGACTGCAAGCCCACGTCAGTAACGTATTGGTCAGATAGCAAGACCGTACTGACCTGGATTAGAAGAGGAGCGAGAGTATACAAACCTTTCGTTGCTCACCGAATAGCTGCTATTGAAGACAATAGCAAAGTCGAAGATTGGCGGTGGATACCCACCAAGATGAACATCGCTGATGCAGCAACCCGTGACGTGCCACTGCGGTTCAACTCGGACCACGAGTGGTACTGCGGGCCGAGATTTTTGTCTCTTGGGCCCGAATTATGGCCCACAGAGAAACCTCCGACTATAGACGACACGGGAGAAGAAAAAACTTTCGTTGTCACAGAAGGGGACAAGAAGAGCTTCATAGAAGCCGTTCCAGAGCCAGGCAGATTCTCCAGATGGGAGCGACTGCTTCGTGCGACCGCCACAGTTCTGCGTTTTATATCTCTTTGCAAAAATAGAACAGAGATAACGTCCTATAAACGGACGAGAAAAAACGCTGAAAAGGACCCAGACTGGCGCCAGAAGCCTGCTGTACCTGCACAGAAGCAGAAGCAGGCATGCAGAGCACCAACCCAGGTCAACAGACAAATTATAGAAGCAGAATTTCTCCAAGAAGCTGAGAAAATACTTGTCCAGGTCGCACAACAACAATCGTTCGCTTCAGAGTTAGCGAACGTTGAAGAAATAAATAAAAATAGCTCGCTGCGACCTTTACAAATTCAGGTCGTTGACGGCGTGCTGCGACTAAGAAGTCGCATAGCAGCTACGCAAGAGGTAGCTGAAGAAGTGATGCGCCCGCCTATATTACATGGCGACCATCACATAACGCAGTTGTACATAGACTGGACACATCGCAGTCTACAACATAGTGGCACCGAACTCACAATTAATGAGGTACGGCAGCACTACTGGGTCGTGAAGATGCGACCAACAGCGAAGAAGGTGATAGCAAGATGCCTGCATTGCCGTATACGCAAGGCACAGCCACCAGTACCTGCGACCGGCGACCACCCGAAAACGCGCCTCGCTCACCATAAGAGGCCGTTTACATATACCGGGCTCGACTATTTCGGCCCGCTATCCGTCACCGTCGGTCGGCAGCATCAGAAGAGATACGTAGCACTATTTACGTGTCTCACATCAAGGGCGGTGCACCTTGAAATCGCCGCCAGCCTTAGCGCAGACTCCGCCATATTGGCGCTGCGCCGATTCGCCGCGCGCAGAGGATGCCCAGCTGAGATACACTCAGACAATGGCACCAACATGCACGGCGCCGACAGAGAGCTGCGAGACGCCTTCAAAACAGAGGCAAGTCGCAGAGGCATCGTATGGCGCTTCATAACGCCATCAGCGCCATTCATGGGAGGCGCCTGGGAGCGCCTAGTTCGTTGTGTTAAAAACACACTATGCAATGTACTTACAGAGAAACACCCCACCGAAGAGGTGTTGTCCACACTGATTTGTGAGGCAGAGTACATTGTAAATAGCCGACCATTGACACACGTGTCGGTAGATGGTGATGATGACGAATCCATCACACCGAATCACCTCTTGCTCGGTGGGTCAGCCAGACTACCTACACCTGGCACGTTCACTGAGCAAGATATAGACAGCAGGAAAATATGGCGACGATCACAGATCCTCGCTGATATGTTCTGGAGTCGCTGGGTCAGAGAGTACCTGCCGGAGCTCCAAAACCGGCGGGAGCCACATAGTAGTGGGCCCAGATTTAAAGTGGGTGACCCTGTCCTGATAGCCGACGGCCAGCTGCCCCGCAATACGTGGCCGCGAGGCCGCATTGTGGCCGTGTATCCAGGAATCGACGGAGAAATCCGGACTGCTGAGGTACGCACACTTGGCGGTACCTTGAAGCGTCCGGTGAAGAAACTCGTCCCACTGCCCCAGTAACCAGAGATGCCGGAGCGGCGACCGTCCTCTCGGTGGGCCTGGCCGGCAGCCGAGAAATGCCGTCCGTCGCTCACCGAAGGAATGCAGCGCCGCGCCGACAACACTTCGAGTCGACACAGCGAGTCGACACAGCACTGCACGGCGGGAGATATGTTCGCGACGAAGCGTCATCAACCATACTAAATGGTTCATAAAAAGTTAAAGTTTGTATGTGTAGACATGTCTGCTCACCACGGCGCGCCATCTGATACTAAAATGAATTTTAGAGGCCCGTCTATATTTATACTAAAATTTTACCTACATTTTTTGAGATAGTAGTATAATGTTTTTAGTGTTTGTCAGTATGTCATAGGGTTCAATAGTTCACCCTTAACAGAGTAAAATCATTAGAAAGCATACTGATAAGAGTTATCATAGTAAAAAACATAAATTTCTGTCATACGATACGTCTGTGCTCGGCGACGGATTAGTTCCGAATGGCCCGTCAGATGGAGCACCACGATATATATAGTTTTGGAGTTTTTTGAAAATATTATAGTAATTAAAATCATGTTTTTAAGGGCTTATCCTATGTACTGGACATGTAATCAGTACATAATGATGAAACTATGTGAAGACCACATAGTTTCTGCTATGTAAATAAGAATATTGACTTGATATCTCAAACACCAAATATATGGTTTCAGGTCATTTTAGGGTATATGGGGGACCTAGACCGAGACAGGAAGCCTATATACACCTCATAGTTAGCGAAGTCTTTTATATAAAGCCCATTTACTTGAGATATCAAGTCAGTATATAATAGAAAAACTGCTGTTTGTCTGGTTTTGGTAATCGCTTTCGGTTTTAGGTGCCCTAAGTACCTAGAAACATATAGGTGTACTGGTAAAAGTACTACCATTGGAAAGCTTGCTAAAAGGGCTTCCAGGCGGTTTCTAGATGGGAAGAATCGCTTGGATAGTCAACGAGATAGGCAGCCGTGAAAAATGTAAACAACGTAAAACGTTGAAATTTGTAGACCCTTCAGGTGGAATAACTCCATGAAGGGAATAGATGTACTCATGGTGTAAGTACTTTCGGATGGCTTGCTGGACTAGCTACCAAGCCATCACTTTGGAGCGAAAATCGCTCAAGTAGTTTAAGTACAATTCCAGAAAATAGGTTTCTGGAAATGTAATTTTTAGTCAGTTTTTGGCATTCCCTGGGACTATACACCCCTGGGAATTCCGAAAATAAGGAATTTTTGGGGACCTCCCGATGGCCCGTTAAATGCACCATCGTGTCGTCCCAATCTTATTAGTGTTATTATACCTAGTTTCTCTGGTAGCTGGGCGCAAAGAAAGTGACCAGCTGCCAAATTTGTACATAGCGAGGCACCTTATGTGCATATGACCTAGATAGACTTACATAAGCACTGGAAATGTAAAGTGTGGTCTATTGGCTACCAGAATCCCCATAATAGGCGGTGATTGTCTGGTAAGCCTAAGTAGGAGGTCCTAAAGTCGGTGAAATGACTTAGGAATTTATAGATTCATTACATAGGGGATGATATCCCATAGAAGATTCCCGAAAATAAGCTTTTTCTAGACGTCAACAGACAGCCTGCTATTGGCACCAGCAGGTCAACCCAACCTATAGATATCCTTAGGCTAGGTTAAAAGCTATTAAGGTTTTAACTGGGAAATAAAGGGAATTGTCCTTTAATTTCATGTAAATAGTCTAGGGAAGCTATCAATACCTGGAAATTAGGTATATTGATTAGATACATAGATAGGGGGCGTTACTGTGTTACAGTACGAAGAAATCCAGCTATTGATGGCACCATGGAAGGGGTGCGGTAACCCTATTTACCAAATATGTATAAGGGTTTTTACATAATTAAAAATTATTTTCGGCGAGAATTTGCGGGGCTCTCAATAATGGCACGATGCGAGGGTATAAAGAACCCCCGGGCCCAAATAGAATTTGTAGTCATCCAAAGCTAGTCGCTTGTACTTGTCTTAGTAAATAAGAAGTAATTCTTATATAGAATCACGTCTCAGAAATTGTTGAGAGCCCTAGAATCGTGCCGTGTACTGAATAACTTAGTGTTTCATTTAATTCATCAACTTCAACCCTTATGAAGACATCCCTTTTCGATCCTGTCGAGCTGAACCTCGGAACCTGGACACCAGGAGTGCTGATCCAGAAGTAGGCAACCCAGAATCTGGAAATAACTCAAGTACAGCCAACACATCGTTGAATCGTTAGAGTCGATTTGCAACCCTTCGTCACTGCTGCAGCCAGGCATCCAAGAACCTTTATTTTCGTTGATGTGGATGGGGCGTTCAGCGGCAATGGCCAGAAGGTTTACGCCCTTCTTTTCTCGGGGCCAATGAACACGCTACGTCCTGCACAATTATTTTCTGGTGATGAAAAGCTAGGTGTCGTAGTCGTTGGAGCTGAAATCCCAATAAGTAATTCTAGAACCTTTGCGCGAAACTGCAGCTTTTGATAAGCACTTAAATTACTTAGAATCGGACCAAGAGACTCAAAAAATGACAAATCATCAGGATTGAGGTTGGAAGGGGAAGTATTTTGGTTAAGCAACGTTATTAATTCGTTTTCAAAATTTGATTGTTCTGATTTACGTTTATTCATTCCACTACGTTTATTCCATTTGTTTTGACTATTTTCTGTGTTTTCCTGTGGTCTATGGAGCTGAGATGGAGTACTCAAGTTATTCGCTGATGTGGCTGTTTCAGTCAAATCTTCAGATACGATAGACTGATTATCGCTTAATGATTCTGTAACTTCATTTTCTGAAATACGATCAAGGAATGTCATTTGGTCGAAAAATAGATACTTCTTGTGTTTTGCAGCGCTTCCAGATGGCGTATTTCGCATATTCCCTTTTGTTCTGAAATAATTATCTCTGGCTGATTTCCATCGATGGCGTATTTGTTTATCTGCAATAAAAACGTATTTTTTTAGGTACTTACCTATATACTAAAATCAAATGAAAATACTTTTTGTTTTCAGGTTTTTGGCAACGGGCAGTACTTTCTCCGATTTATCTATCACATACAGAATGGGAATCACTACTGTAGCTAAGATAGTAGATGAAGTTTGTTCGACTATATGGGAAAAACTGCGTCATGAATGTCTACCTGAACCAACTACAGAAATGTGGCAGCGCATAAGTGAAGAATTTCAGTTATATGCAAATTTTCCAAATTGTTGCGGGGCGATAGATGGTAAACACATACGTATAGTAAATCCTGCAGGTGGAGGCTCAATGTTTTATAATTATAAACATTTCTATTCTATCGTCCTTTTGGCAATGTGCGATGCGAACTATTGTTTCACATATATTAACATAGGTTCTTGCGGGAAAAACTCAGACTCTACAATATTTCAAGAGAGTTCACTATTTCAAAAGTTACAGAACAATAGTTTGAGGTTGCCAGGTGTAAAGCATCTGCCGGGCACTAATATAACAGTACCACACATAATAGTTGGTGATGGTGCATTTGGTATATCCAACCATGTGATGAGACCTTATGTGCGATCCAACATGACTCATAAAAAGAAAATATTTAATTACCGCTTAAGTCGTGCTAGACGGTACATAGAGTCGACGTTTGGAATAATGTCCAACAAATTCAGAGTATTCCATACTCCTATGAGTGTCAGTTTTCCTATTGCAAAAAAGATAGTTCAAGCCTGTTGCATATTGCATAATTTTATTAGAGTACGGGATGGCTACAACATTAATCACACATTAACTATAACGGGATTGACTGATCTAATTAACGACCCAGATCATAGATCAGGAAACACATTACGCGATATATTCGCTAATTACTTCGTATCACCCACTGGTAGCGTGTCATGGCAAGATAGATCTGTGTTCTGATTTTATAGTTGACACCTACCGCGAAATTCAAAAATGGAACGAAACGAAACGCAGTAATATCGTCGTGGCTTATTTGATTTACCTACCCAATTAATATTTTTCACTGGGTGACCCGGCAGACGTTGTACTGCCTCAATCGATAAAATTTTCATATTTATTCACCTTTTAAACCTCCTCTGGACTTCCACAAATAAATCATAACCAAAATTAGCCAAATCGGTCCAGCCGTTCTCGATTTTAGCGAGACTAACGAACAGCAATTGATTTATATATTTAAATAGATTAGAATTTCTGAAATTCGCGGGCGGACAAAACGATTTCACTTAATTTTACACTAGGTAATAAGTAGCTAATGTGACTTAATTAAGGTACCAGACTCGTCGGTTACACTTGACAAACGATCTTTAAAGTTAATTTATATCTCTTATTGTGAACTGAACACTAAAAGTGATAGAATGTTTTAATGGAGGATGGAGGATTTCGTTTGTGCAACTAGCGGTAAACATGTATGTAACAAAAAAGATTTTATTAATAAATGTTTCTTACCTAAGTCTGTATTGAAATGTTCACCACACAATTCCTTTCCAATTTCTTCCCAGGCTTTATTTTTTGCGTCCTTATTCTTATAAAGATCATCGGCCGGGTCCCATAAACATCTTCTAATTCGCACTTCGTCAATTACTCGACCCGTATCGATGTGATTCATTTTGTACACAACAGTACCTAACGGGACGTCTCAACGGCGTGAGACTAAAACGCACAATGGCCGTAGAAGCGCACGAGCGGCGCGCGCTTCGACCGCGCCGCGCGAATAGGACGCGTTCAACGAACGGCGCTGCTCAAGCGCGCGAATTTGAAACGCTACTAATACCCCAATACATATCCGAGCGCGCGCGCTCCGACGGCGCTGCCGAAACGCGTGACTGTAAAACCAGCCTAAAGTCAATTATTGTAAATAGTATGTTGATCTGTGATAAAAAAGTAGAAGTATAAATTATTGTAAATAATGCATTGATTAATCTGTGATAGACATCGCAGTAAATTAATGAGTAATAATAATATACCTGTAGATTTAGAAAATTATAAACGTCAATTATTGTGGTTAATATATACAAGTCTGTTTTATAAAAATAACCTAAGAACTACATAATGCCATTGTTGAGGTTTATGAGGTGGACACCAAAGAAAAGAACGGTTTAAGGGTTTGAATAATAACAGTTTAATTACCCTTTGTTTTATATATATCGAAAGGTGTGTGTAGCACGTGAACTAAGGTAGACGGTATACAGTACAGTGCCAGCTAGCATTTCAGTTTCGAGTGTTGACAAGGGCTCACATAATTAACTTTGTTATTTATGGTTAGACAGAGAAGGCTATATAGTGTTGAATAGTATTGAATTATTTTTGATAAACTCCAACACGCCCCCTCAAAAATAAATCCCTTTCTCTTTAATAACATCATCGTAATAATACATAACTCAAACCATCTTTATACAATAATAAAACACACACCTTTCTTTCTGGGAAAACAATATCATCATGGTCCAACATTCATTGCGCAGGATTAGGAAAAACCCAGAAAACCTAATCAGACCAATCAATCATTTCATCTCTTGTAATTAATGAAATATTAAAGTTATTCATCTACTTATTACCAAGCTCTTATAATTAAATATCCGTATAATTATAACCAAGCTTTTATTAATAACACATTATGTAATCATCCTTGTAATTATAACCAATCGTTATATAATTAACTTATCCTTTTTATTATAAGTATAACCAAGCCTTTTAACTAACATATCCTTATCCCCACATTGCATATACATATTTGTAATACCACCCCGAACTTCATACTCATTCAGAGAAACACCGCGGGGATTTTGTCAGTATAACAGACAGCAGGTTAATAGAAATATAAAACACATTCACACACTTTTTCTCAACATGATTTTTACAGTTTCAATGTGTTTAGATCGTCTGTGACTGGTTGGATTGCTGGTGCTTTTGCATCCATTATTATCCCTATCAATTTAATTATAATCTAGTATCACAATGCCAAAATTCGACACCACTTACTTTAACCACAAAGTTTCCTTTACAACTTCATATTCAGCTATGTAAGTACCTGCTCGGCTATCAATGTTTACTGCCTATTTGTGGCATACAAATCACATTGTGCAATGATCAAATACTACAATTAACCCGTAGTAGGTACTTTTTCTATCAATTACGTCATAGCCTTTTGTCACAATGAACAAAGCCACTTCCAATAATTTAATTTGTTTATTAACTTGAACTTTATGGTTCGTTTTAAATTTCACAAGAGTCAAGACCCTTCGAAGTGTGACCATAATGAACTATTGTTTTTGCTTGTATACTGACTCAGAATGTTTATATTAAAACTTAGGTCAGATCAAGTGGCCAGCATGATAAGCTTCAAGCACACGACGAAAATTTCTACAAGGGGCACTTGTAATTTCACACGAGTCTAATACTTCGTAGTTCATAATATGGTTTATTTTCCACTTTGGGTACAAGTATTGACTTATTTACATTATTCATGTTTAAACTTCTCAGGTACTGTTTACATACCCTGGACAAAAATAACTTTGTTTTCTGATCTGGTTATTTTGCTTACCAGAAAACCTTTTCTCGCATTTCCGTCTATCATATTAAAAGTGTTCAATCTGTATGTTTTAGAACTATTCATAGTACATATTTAAATCACCGATCGTCACAAGATCATCCAAATGTAAAACTGAAATACAATTTGAAATATAACTTTATATACATAACATCACGCCTGTATTAACCAAATGGGTAGATATAAGCTAAGTACACTATATTATAATACATACACATTGTTTTCAGTTACAATAAAGTCTTTTCAAAACATAACTTTATATAATATCACGCCTGTGTTCCCCGAAGGGTTAGGCAGAAGAATATAGTACATTATAGTACATCAGCATGTCACCAGTTATATCTAGGTCCTAGTTATAGAGGCGAGTCTATTGCCGTCAACCGGGCACAATTCCAGACTCTGGGCTTTACTTGATCTACATTAAGTATATTAATGCACCGATTCACTGATGAGTAATGAAAATCCCTTTCTATAAAGCTTTTATGTTGTAATGTTCCAACATTTGGAACTAACAGCTTGCAAACTGCTTCAATTAATGTAATGACTTAATATGATATGATAATGAATATAATATGAATATGACTTCTTTCCTTTCGTATACACATATTCAGTCGGGATATGCTTGGAAATATTAATATAATTATGTACTTAGATTTCCTTGATAAATATCCCATTCAAAATGATTTAACAGCCGTATGGTGTACTAGTAAATTAAATTGACTCGCTAAAGATATTAATCTTAAACTTGCGATCTTTGTAACTAATGGAAAAGTTTCTGACTAAAATCACTAGCTATTTATTCACAAGTTTTCCAAACTCATCATCTTTAATCGTAAATGCCCACTTACAATCGATCATAATAGATTTATTATACATGATTTTAGTGTTATACATCAGGTATCATTTACAATAAGTGAATTATATGCCTCACTGATATTTTCCCATACATGTTTATTATACATAGATTTAATTTCTTAATTAATAAAGATCAGCACACAACAAGTCAATAGATATTATTTACCAAAAATACAGTCGTCATCATTTTCATTATTTGAAAGAGATGTTTCATTATTTTACGGTTAAATTAACTCATTTCCATTGTGATAATATGAAGCTCGGTTCAAACGCTTCACTGTTTCTTTAACAGATTTATTAGCAATTATAGCAGGAATTAAAATATATATATATATATTTATTCACATATATGTTCGGCTTTATTCTTTTTAGATCCACACCATTTCACCATGGTGTACCAACTCATGCCAATTGCATGTAGTTATGCCAGGAATTAAATCCTATTAATTCACATGTACATACAATCTGATATATTCTTATCAGATCCACACCGCTTCACCAGGGTGTACCAACTCATGCCAATTGCATGTAGTTATGCCAGGAATTAAATCCTATTAATTCACTTGTACATACATACAATCTGATATATTCTTATCAGATCCACACCGCTTTGCCAGGGTGTACCAAGTCAGAATTATCAACAGAGTTATTGCTACTTTTAGCCATAATCCGTTCGGGCTCAGATTTCACTGGCCATTTGATAAGATATTTATCTAATCCATTATCACATCACTGACTCTCACAAACCAATTATCTACCACAACCTACATCTCAGGTATACCATTTCGTTTATAACCAATGAATTATTTCTCTTTGACAATACATTGTCAAATTTCGTTTTCTTCTACTTATTACAAAGTAAACAGTAAAACCAAAACATTAAAATATTTTAGTTGTGGCTTCTTATTATGCCATAACACATAAGGTGTGTTATTTACCTCAGTGCTCTCCAGAACAATCTTATCCCTAAATGATTTGACACATTTAGACACTAATAGTAGAGTACAACTTATTACTAATTACATGTATGACTCTGTTCTATATTATTAATTGTTCTTATCATCCATTCGACAATTACATTGAATGCCGTTATACATAGCACTGTAATGGTAACTAATACCATTTCGAGTTCAGAACTCTTTCATTTAATTGGATTCAATTTCCTCTCCATTATCACAACATAAGTTAGGAATAATTCTCAGATCAAAATGAAATCCGAAAACATAACAAAAACACCTGGTCTATCACAAAAAACACAACTCAGTTTTTGTTTTCATCTCAAGTGTCGTAGTCGTAACTCAAATATGAGCACTTTAAATATCTATTTTTAACATAACTTTTGTTTTCAATTTGTCAATTGCCAAACAAGCTTGTTTTCCATAAATACAAGCTTCACACAATTTTTCGTAAGGCACAATATTATTAATTGCATCACTATTAGACAATAGTTTAATAATTTTAAAATGCAAAAATACAATTTGCCTTTATAGCCTCACATTTCGTTCCACATTAAATCATTATTATTATTTAGGAATTTATTTACAAACGTTTGGTAATTAAAGCTTTTATAAAATGCAGAAAATTAACGTCTATTACATTATTCAAAGACTTACCCTTTATTACCGGTTTAACATCTTTGAACACAATGACTGCGCCGTTTTATCAAAAATGAGTCATTCCTGCTTGCTGCATTTTGCTTATCGATATTATGGGATCTCGCAGAAAAATACATTCTGGAGCACACCTGGAACGCCCATCTTACAGGTAACCGGCAGATCTCCTTTTTTCGTCGCTTGTATAAACGCGCCATCATGACTGCCCGTCACGAAGTTAGAACCAGACGTATTTTAGTCTTCTGGTTTTGAACTAACCATCTGCATCGTTGTATTGTTCCTTCTGTTGTTTCCAATGGCTTTAACATCTCTCGGGTTCTTGAACGGTTTTTATTGACTTTTGCATTTGTTGATGATCTCTTGAATTGCTTCAGAGTGTGACTTATGGCCTCTAAATTGTGGCCTGAAGTACGACCTTCACTTTTAAGTTTGATTTCATGATGAAACAATCTCGTTTTCACAATCGCTAGTATTACATTGTCTTCAGTCAATTGTCATTCAGACTCGATTAAGGTGAGAATATTTCTTTTTCTATTCACTAAACTCATGAAAAAGATTCATAACTTTTTCGAAATCCTTTTGACTTTGCACCTGCAGCTTCCAGTTCAGCAACCTTTTTCAAGAAACAGGTATGTTGCACTTCAACACATATTTTCGTCGGAACTTCACTATCGACAATGTTCAGTACTTCAAGTTCACTTAATTATTTTCGATATTTGAAATGTCTACACACTTTACTTATTGCCATCAAAATGTTCATATTACTCATTTTGATTTTAAACAGTCTTATTCATTTTTATTTGTTTCACTAGATGCACATCTCGTTTTTATTATTTAGTGTCCAATAATTATTTTCACTTTGGCTTAGCGCTCTGGGCCCATAACCTGTTGAGGTTTATGAGGTGGACACCAAAGAAAAGAACGGTTTAAGGGTTTGAATAATAACAGTTTAATTACCCTTTGTTTTATATATATCGAAAGGTGTGTGTAGCACGTGAACTAAGGTAGACGGTATACAGTACAGTGCCAGCTAGCATTTCAGTTTCGAGTGTTGACAAGGGCTCACATAATTAACTTTGTTATTTATGGTTAGACAGAGAAGGCTATATAGTGTTGAATAGTATTGAATTATTTTTGATAAACTCCAACAGCCATACGTTGATTAATCTGTGATAAGAACCTAATAATATAGTTTTAAGTAAAATAATTATATGATCTGTAATAGTTGTAGTACTGGAAACTGTACTTGTGCAGTTTTAATCTCAATGAATACAAATATTGTGATTTATAAAAATATATATCTTCCCAAGTAACGTGTAAAAGTTTTATTTAAGAAAATATAAAATATACCTATTTAAAACTTCGTTAGTGATACAATAATGAAACCCCATCACTATAATTCAGCTCTAGCATCGCCCCCACCGGAGGAGTATCACTTTATATTTCCCATCTGTCGCCACTGGTGACAACTGGGAACTAGAAGAATGGCCATTCCCAGTTGTCGCCACTGGTGGCGCCACCACTGGTGACAACTGGGATTTTTTTTGAAAAATATTCCCATTTGTCGCCAGTGGTGGCGTCACCAGTGGCGACAACTGGGAATAACCCGTAGTATTTAAGTTAACTCTAATAATGCGTATTTTCATGGTAATATAAGGTACCAAAACTAAAAAGATAAAAATTAAAAACTGTTTAATGAAAAAATTAAACCGACTTACAAAATAAAACACTATAAATAAAGCACAAAATTACTTTGTTTTCGGAAGTCGGTGTCAAGGCACCAAAGACACCGACTCGACGACGATGACTGTAAAATAAATATTGTGTCAAGTTCCGTGGCTGGGTGTACTGTTTGCTCCACTGTTTGTCGGTGGTGGCTGTCGACTACGGAGCTCACGAGCTGTGTATAAGAACTTGTTTACCTTGTCACTTCGCCCATTTGGCTGCTTTCCACTTTAACACTAACGAGTTATTGCTTTGCTCATATTATGTCCTTGTGTTGTGTAAACTCGTGTGTGGTATCATGACGTGGTCAGGACTATTTCAAAACGTATCCTTCTAGTAGGCATTTGGCGCACAGTCAACAGCTAAATGCCAATGGTTTTCGCCCTGGTGCCATTGTTCTGTGACTGCACGGGGTACCTGTTTTATTTGAATTCTTTAGGCGCTGTTCACTCATTTCCGGGATCCCGTACCTGACGGAACACTACATACGATTTGTATGAACAATCCGGATCCCTCTGATACGGAGATGTGCGAACAAGTTCGTACAAATCGTATGTAACCTACTCTTGCCGTGTTCCGTCAGGGATGGGACACGGCAAGAATTGGTCGGCATTCGGTCGTCCGATCGAAACAACGATTTTTAGCTGAAAATGTAAAGAATATTCGGTTCCTTAAGAGCAGTGGTAGCCCAGTGGTAACGACCCCGAGTTACGTGTCGTAAGTCGTGGGTTCGAATCCAGGCAGGCGCTTTACTTTGCGTAAATTATTTCATCGCCACTGCTCTAAAAACGGCGAAGGAAAACATCGTGAGGAAACCGGCATGTCCTAGAACCATAAATTCGAAGACATGTGATATCCACCAACCCGCACTGGGTCCGCGTGGTGGATTAAGGCCCATTCCCTCTCTCACAGAGAGTAGGCCTGTATCCCAGCAGTGGGAACATTAATAGGCTGATGATGATGATTCGGTTCCTCATCCTATTTCGGCCGAAACCGAACCTTCGGTCGAGTACTGGCTATTCATACTCTAACACGTGTTGTGTGTCCTTGCAGACATCCGCATGCAGCTGTCGGAGCAGACGCGCGTGCTGGAGGCGCGCGCCGAGGCGACTGCGGGCGTGGCGGCCGAGCTGCACGACTACTGCCGCCGCCGCGCCGACCTGGAGCACGAGTACGCGCGAGCGCTCGACAAGCTAGCGCGCGCCGCCGCTACGCGCCACAAGGAGCAGCGCCACAAGCGCGAGCAGTGGTCGCTGTCCGGCGCCTATGGCTGCTGGCAGGCGGCGCTGGAGCACACACGCACACTGGCGCGCGATCACGGTGCGCTGGCCGAGCTGTACGGCGGGCCGCTGGCCGCACGCCTCACACGCGCGGCCGACGACGCGCTGCGCTTGCACCGCAAGTGCCGCGAGGTGCTGGCGGAGCGCCACGAGGAGCTGGGCGGCGCGCTGGCGGACGCTGCGGGCGCAGGAAAGGCGCACGCGGCGGCGGCGGCCGACTGGCGCGCGGCGGCACTTAAGCTACGCCACGCCTACGACCAGCACCAGCGCGTGGTGGCCGCCGACCCGCCGCGCCACAAGAAGCTCAAGGCGCTCGACAAGGAGCTAGATAAGGTACCAACCACATCACGAAACTTTTTCACTCAAACTACGAAACATTCATATAAACGCGCCATATATATTATTGCGCTGTTGGATATCATATCTATTAAATGTTGTTTTTTTTTTATTCAAATTTGATATTTATCGAGGGTCTGTTGTGTGTTGCAGAGGCGTACGCGGCACAGCGAAGCGCGCGTACGAGCGCTGCGGGCGCGTGCCGACTACGTTCTGAGCCTGGAGGCTGCTAACGCCACACTGCAGCGCTACTACCTCGACGATGTCGCCGACATCATCCTGGTATGTGCTACACCACACCACACCCACCACTCTCCATCAGTCTGAAATCGACTACGTGCTCAGCCTACTACCTCGACGACGTCGCCGACATCATCCTGGTATGTGATACACCACACCCACCACTCTCCATCAGTCTGACATCGACTACGTGCTCAGCCTACTACCTCGACGACGCCGACGTCGCTGACATCATCCTGGTATGTGCTACACCACACCACACCCATCACTCTCCATCAGTCTGACATCGACTACGTGCTCAGCCTACTACCTCGACGACGTCGCCGACATCATCCTGGTATGTGCCACACCACATAACCACTCTCCATCAGTCTGACATCGACTACTTGCTCAGCCTACTACCTCGACGACGCCGACGTCGCCGACATCATTCTGGTATGTGCTACACCACACCACACCCACCACTCTCCATCAGTCTGACATCGACTACGTGCTCAGCCTACTACCTCGACGACGTCGCCGACATCATCCTGGTATGTGCCACACCACACCACATCACCACTCTCCATCAGTCTGACATCGACTACTTGCTCAGCCTACTACCTCGACAACGTCGCCGACATCATCCTGGTATGTGCCACACCACACCTCATCACCACTCTCCATCACTCTGACATCGACTACGTGCTCAGCCTACTACCTCGACAACGTCGCCGACATCATCCTGGTATGTGCCACACCACACCACATCACCACTCTCCATCAGTCTGACATCGACTATGTGCTCAGCCTACTACCTCGACAACGTCGCCGACATCATCCTGGTATGTGCCACACCACACCACATCACCACTCTCCATCAGTCTGACATCGACTACGTGCTCAGCCTACTACCTCGACAACGTCGCCGACATCATCCTGGTATGTGCCACACCGTCCACACCACATCACCACTCTCCATCATAATACACATCATAATACCTTACACATAAAGTTCTGATCGCTTTGACTTTTCTCTTTGATGACTGCATAATTAGTGGCGAAGCGCTCGTGTTTGATAGTGTGACGTCCCCACAGTGCATGGAGGTGGGCTTCGAGGCAGTGGTGGGGCGCGCGCTGCGCACGGCGGGCGCGGCCGAGGCGGGCGCGGCCGGGGCCCGGGCCGCCGCCGCCGGGGCCCTGCGCGCCGCCGCCGACGCGCTGGACGCGCTGGCGGAGCGGCAGCGCCTGCTGGACGCGCACGCCGCCGCCTTCGCGCTGCCGCGGCCTCTGCCCTTCGTGGGCACGGCGCCTGCGGCCGCCGACGCCGAGTTGCGCGACCTGCTGGCGGACGCGGCGGACGAGCACGACGAGGCGGGCGCCCGCGTGCAGGCGGACCTGCAGGCGCGCCTGGCGCAGCTGGACGCTGGCGCGCGTGCACTGCGGGCCGAGTGCCGCGAGAACGCCAAGACGCTGGACGCCGCCGAGGCCGAGCTCATCAAACAGGTCATTCTTGTGTACTTCTACTCTCATATTGTAATGTTCCAATTGTTAAATCTAAAGTTATACAATGACGACAGAAAAGATCCATATCAAACTCAAATAAAATTTAAAAGTTTCCTTTAAAGCCTTCCCAATTTAAATAGTTATAAAATAAATAGTTTTTCTTGGCTCGACTCAGATAAGCTCTGTTTCTACATTATCTGTAACAACCTGCGTAAGATGGCGGTACATGGTCAACTCTCGACACCTGATCTGTTGACAAATGGTACCAAGATCCCAGAACCCCCGACACAGTTTTTTTACTTTCAAAGCAAAAACAGTATTGATACCGACGACCCGACAAAACTGCAGAAAATAGCACCTAAAGTGAATTTATCCATATTTTATTCTCATTCTTCTTGGTTTAAAATTTTAAGTGGGTAGTTCGCATTTTTTTCGCTGGTCAAATCCCTTAAAATCATAAACCCAAAAACTTTAAAAGTGACGAAAAGACCACTTTGATTGGGTGGGCAGGCAATAGTGCCGATGAGTGTATTATAAATCTCGCTTGCGGCTCGGCTGTGTTGTGTGTGTCTAGTGTAGTCTAGTGATATGTGTGACCGTGCTGTGGTGGTGTTACAGATGGAGGGCAGCGACTCGTGCTGGGACGTGAGTGCGCTGTTCGGGCCAAACGGCGCCGGCGCAGCGGGAGTGCCGCCGGGCGCACCGCCCGTCCCCGACGACCAGGAGGACTATTATCTCGCGGTCAGTACTACCACCCATACCCCCACCCGCTCCAATCACAGCGGCAGATAGGCGCGGGAGCTGCGGGCGTGCCGCCGTGAACATCGTGCAAGCCGAGAAAGATAAGCAAACCAAGTATTTTGACTTGGCTCGCGATCATTGTACCGATAGCCGTGTTAGCTAATGGCTTAATAGCCACGAGCCTCTACCCACACCTTAGGAGGCTCTCGTTAGGCGGCTGGATCTTTCTTGATTCAGAAACCAGTACTTCAAGATAGCTTAAGATAGCTTTAGTTGTAAGATAGCTTTAAGATAGTTGTTGTACACTGACAGTCCTATGTCTATCTAATCTCGTTCAGTCCATCCAAAGGTTGTCTGTAAGAGATTGTCCTGTGTGATAAGACCGCCCATTGTACACTTATCTTTATAAATGTTTTGTCCTGTAATTATTTAAGTGGTGTACAATAATAGTACATTATGGTACAAGTGTGCAATGTTGGTGATTATTTGTACTATTGAGCACGATCTTTTTTGTATCAATTTTTTTTAAGAACAAAGCAACTCAACCAATCAATTGAAAAAAAACTCTATAACTCACTTGTGAATAATAGCAATGAAAAAGTCACAGTTTGATAACAGGTATCATTATGTGCCTAATTGCGGTGAATTTAGAGCCACTTTATGAGCAAGTGTGTTGAAAAGTATATAATAAATAAATAAATAATACTTCTAGACACAGCTCTTTAGTCAGTTTGATCTTGATTTGCTTAAAAGCTTTTAATATTGTTATGGGGATTAAATTATGTTTAAAATAAAATATAGTCGGGCTGACTAAAAGGTTGCGCGTGTGAGCGTGATGGATAACGTGGTGGGTTTCGCGTTACAGAAGTTCCGGTCGTACGTGGCGTGCGCCGGCCGCCTGGCGCGCCTGGAGAGCAAGAGCGCCGCCGTGCGGGGCCGCCTGCTGCAGGGGGCGGACGGCCCGGGGGCGGGGGGCGGCCCGGGCGCGCCGCGCTCCCCGCCCACGCCGCCGCGGCGCGCCGCCGCCCGCCTGCGCCGCGGCCAGTTCGCGGCGCCGCTGGACCTGCGCCTGCCCGTGGTGCTGACGTCGTGCGTGCGCGTCATCGCCACGTACGGGCTGCGCCACCAGGGCGTGTTCCGCGTGTCGGGCTCGCAGGTGGAGATGCAGGCGCTGCGGGCGGCCTTCGAGCGCGGGGAGGACCCGCTGGCCGGAGTGCGCGACGCCTCCGACATCAACTCCGTGTGCGGCCTGCTCAAGCTGTACCTGCGCGAGGTGAGTGCTGCTGCTGCTGTTACCTGCCACCTTCGAGTGCGGGGAGGACCCGCTGGCCGGCGTGTGTCATTCTTTTTTTATTGGATTATTGGATATTAAGTATCTTCCAACTTAGGGAACAGTAAACAGTTTCATCAAAATCGGTTCAGCAGTTTTCAAGATATAGATATATATATACTACATATAACCGAACTCCTTAGCGACAAACAGCATGAATGTGTAAATTAAGTTAATGTTGCCCTATTCAATCATTCTTCCATATAATCGTAGTCTGGCGATTACTCCACTGTTTGACGATGTACGTTCAAAATAAAAAAATCAAACGATTTATACCATTATCTAGCCCTGTATGGAAACAAGTAAAAAAGTAAAAAAATATACACGTAAATATATTCGTTCCTTCCTTTGTTATTTTGTTGCAACACATGTCAGCTCGCTGTCATTTTGAATTGACAGTTCTCGACTGAGCTTGGAGTTGACAGTTGACATGATTTGTAAAAACGTGTTTGCCGGAGAAAGACGTGACGATTTGGCTTTGGGTTGGTTTTGTTTGTAAACTGATAAGTAACCAGTCAATCGTTCACCGGAATGGTGCTTCGCCCGGACATTGGTGTTTGTGTATATTTCGCGCGCAGCGAGGTACTTTCGTGTCGGAAACGTGTCTGCTGGCAGCCGGAGCCCGGCTCAGAACACGTTTGTTGTCCCTTCCACATTTATTATATATATTTTACCTCCAACACACCGACCACACACACGAGATTACCACCGCGGGCCGCGCGCCTATGTCCAGCAGTGGACGTCTTTCGGCTGATATGATGACCGCCGCGGGTACAAACGTTATTTGTAAGTTGTGCAGTTAGGTACCACTGTCCACCTGTCTGACTGGTATCAGTATCATAAAGAACAAACCCCTAGCCGACCGCTGCTGCGCATCGCAGTTTCGCGGGTATGGTCCTGGTTGGATCCAAGAGTAGCAGCGTTGTTAATGGGCCCAGCGTTACCTCTTGGCTGTGATCCGCAGGCCTGTATTAAACAGATTAAATAAAACTCCCAAAAGTAGGAATAAACGTGAAGGTGGCATGTGTGATGACGCAGGTGCGGCCGCCGCTGCTGCCACCGCAGCTGCAAGAGCGACTGCTGCGCGTGGCGGCGCTGCCGGACGACGCGGCCTTCGTGCGGCGCATGCGCGACACGCTAGCCGCGCTGCCCGTGCCGGCCGTGCTGGTGCTGCGCTACCTGTTCGCGTTCCTGGCGCACCTGGCGCAGCACGCGGAGCACACCATGATGGACGCCTGGAACCTGGCCATCTGCCTGGGGCCCACGCTGCTGGCGGCCTGGGGCGAGGGCGGCGCGCAGGTGACGGCGCAGAACCTGGTCAACGAGCTGGTGAAGCGCGTCATCCTGCACCATGCGCAGGTGTTCCCGCAGGACCTGGCGCCCTACGCACTCTATGAGCGCTTCAGGTGAGCTGGAACTGGCTACCTACCTACCTATTTTTTTTTGTTCCAACACCGCGACGCGACGAGTGGTCACCATGTTTGTGTGAGTGTGCCGTTTCGAGCGTTTGTAGGTAGTTTCCATACTGTTTGTATATTTTTACTGTGACACAGTCGTCAGGCGGGCGGCACTGTGGCATTGTGGGCTGTATTCATGCTAGGGTTGTTTACTGTGCAGCGAGGAGGACGGCGTGGCCGAGGCGGACGGCGGCGCGGACGGCGACGCTGGCGGGGAGCCGGCCAGCGGCGGCAGTGGCGGCAGTACGGGCGCGCCGCACGACGAGCTCGACGCGCCCGACGACCTGTCGCTGTACGACATCGATGATGACACCACCGGTACGCGCACCAGCTGTTTCTGAAATCGCAACAATTGATTGAATGAACTGTCATCGGCCCACCACAGTATTTACTTCATCTTCATAATTTGTCACATTCATTTTGCCTTGCTTTCAACCAAAATTGTCAATTCTAGGCCAACCGGAAGCACCCTATAGGTTTGGGTCGAAAACCGATATGGTATAGTTCCTGCTGACCTAGATCATGAAATTTGGCAAAAAGTAAGGTCTTACAGCACAAATAAAGGATAAATTCCAATAAATAAAAATGTTGAAAATTAAAGGGTGTCCCCATACATAAATAGTTGACGCCACCCTGGGTACGGAAATCTTCGTGCGCGAGTCCGACTCGCACTTGGCCGGTTTTTTTCGAGTTTTCAATCATTGTAGCAAAGAAGTTTTCTTTTTTTTTATAAAAATTAGCTAGATTCATTTAATTAGTACAAACATATCGGACGAGTCGGTATAGTATATGTTTCTTGTGCAGACGACATCAGCGACGACGACGCGGAGAGTGGCGACTGGGGCGGCCGCGACTCCGCCGACTGCCGCAGGTGAGTGCCGCGAGTGTGTGTGTGTGTGTGTGTTTGTGTCACACTGAGCCGCTCTAACGTACTGTGTGTTGCAGGTCGGGCAGCGCCGAGCGAGCCGCGCCGCAGGTACTGCATTCGCGCGTGTGACGTCACGCCGCTGTCTGCCGTCCGACACGAGCCGCACTAGCGCCGCTAAGTCGTACACACTTATTACGATATTCACTAAGAACGAACACGTTCGGACAGACAGACGGCCGTGGTTGAGCTCATGTTTTTGACGTTTATATAATCGCTTACAAAAAGACGAACATTAAATGCATGCTGATACTTGTCTTGTTGTAGATTATTATGATTTATTATTGTTTTGTGTGTGGTGTGCGGGGCCGACGCTTGCACCAGTTAGTGCCTGCCTGGCGCGGCGGTCCACTAGACGTGTGACGCACGTGCCGCAGTGACACGGCTCTCACTGTGTCACGCCGCGCCAGGTGGGATCTTGATTCAATAGGACAATATATTGCCGCATTAGTGTGACTGCATGATGCTTTGTCTTATTTTTATGTTGTCATATTGTCGATTGAAACCGTATATGACTGTTAGCACAGTATAAATATGGAAGAACTGTACGGAAACTACCTACAAACGCTCGAAAAGGCACAATCACACAAACTATGCGCATCGACGAGACCCCTAAGCGGTTGTCGCGATGCTGTCAGTAGTGCGGGCCGCTTAGAGGTCTTGTCGATGCGCATGTTTGTGTGAGTGTGCCATTTCGAGCGTTTGTAGGTAGTTTCCGTACTGTTCTTCCATATTTATACTGTGCTTACATTCATTCAAGTGCTGTTAGTCCACTCGGGACGCAGTTGTACTAATTTATTTGCTTATTTAGGTTGATGGCCCTCGGTGCCTCTAGTGCTCCGTTTTATGTTTAAGTAAAGTAAATAAATGGTGCACATAACAAATATGTATGTATTTGTTTAGCAGTAGTTATAGACGTACAATAAGTAACAGTCTCACAATAAGACATATATTTTCTCGTATATTTAAAAACCCATTTGAGAAATGTTTCGTGGTTTCAGCAAAGGAAACGAATCCACGTTTGTGTGCCATCATTATCCATAAATCAGAAGATCGTATGGAAATATTGAAATAACGTTTATGGTAATTCGTAAAATTCGGGACTTGTTCACAAACTTGTGGCCGCACAACTTGTTCCCATCGTTTAGAAGACTGAACCTAGCAGTAGAGTAGGCACGTGCCTCACTTGTAGCCCGCGTGTTACATGAGACTGCTCTTTACGGTAGCCTAGGTACTATAATTAGACAAGATAGTAGTATTTATATTTAGTTTTATATGAGTGTATGTAATATGCTATGCGGTGGGCGGAGCCTGTATGTAAATAAAGTTGATAATTTGCATGCTGTGTTTGATTTAGTTGTAACCGCGACAGCGCTGCGCCACAGAGTACAGTAGCACGTACGTACAGGCGGGTTAACTAATGATATTCATACAATATATTGCCTAATTTACATTGGCATAACGAAAATCAGGATAATGATCATTATTAACTAGCCGCGTACTGACTGAGCGAGCAGCCTCGCGAGGCAGCCGCGCGAGGCAAATTCTCGGTCGGTCACGACGTGCCTCGGCCGAGGCAAACGCACGCGCTGCTGCGACCGAGCGTGCCGCGGCCCGAGCCGAACGTTGTCGGTTTTTGTCGATGCTCAAAAGCGCCTCAGTAAGTTTGCCGCGCGCACTCAAGACATCGATAAACAACCGGCCGATTTCTGAATTGAGAATTTGGACAAACCCCACCATTATGACAAAGTTTGGCAGGATTTTCGACTAAATTAGAATGTGACAAAAACTCAAATTCGTTTTTCCTCGCTTGTTCGACGAACGACGGTATCGTTTGCGTCATGGATAAAGAACAGTGCCTTAAATTAATACAATTATATGGCGAATGTAGACTACTTTGGGACGAACAATGTTCTGAGTATACTAATAGAGCACTAAGAGAAGATGCGTGGAGAAACATAAACCGAGAAACAAGTCGAATTAATATAAAGACGTGTAAAAGAATTAATGTAAAGTGGTAGCGAAAGCTCTCCGAACGTACGGCGTCATGGCGGTCTGGAGCAAAACTCTGTTCGACTTTACGTGAAACTGAGCGCTCGATGCTAGCTCAGCCTCACCGTGGCTCAGCCTTAGCGTGCGAGGCAGCCTCATGCAATAAAATTATAGACCGAGGCGGCCTCGCGCGGTAAACGTTGCGCGGCAAACGTTCGAGGCTGCTCGCTCAGTCAGTACGCGGCTAATACGCATAATATTATTAGGTATTAATGTTTTGCCATAATGTATATTACCATAAATACTGTTGGCATAATAATAATAAAGCATAATTTTATAAAGCATCTTACTTCTTACTCTTACTAATATTATAAATGCGAAACTTTGGTCGGTTCGGTGCTCTCGGCAACTCGTTCTCGCTGCACATTAATGACCTGCTAAAACCCGGAACCTTTGGGTACGCAGACGACAGCACTGTTGCTGAGAGATACGTATCCGGCGCGCGGGCTTCTAAGCCTCAGATCCAGTCTCTTCGGGAGGCCATGGTTGAGCGTTTGAACCTGTCTTTGAAAGGCAGTCTCCGAATGTGGCAATGCCAATCTAGTCATCTTCAATGCTGCTAAGACCCTGGGGCTTTTTTTTCGGAAAACAGAGCCGATTCCACCCGGTTCCATCTTTCCGTGGTATAACCGTACCGATAACGGACCATCTCTAATAAATATTAAGCCTTAAATGCTATTCTATATTAGACCAAATTACAGTTATGCTAACCTTTCCAATATGCCAAAGTATTAGTATGCCACAGTATTATTATGCTAATAAAAGTTATGCGAAAACGCAACACGACAACGAAACGCAACGAAATATTTTATGCCAAGAGGGAGATTCCCGTACAGACGTGCTCTGTGGCGCAGTGTGCACTGAGCAGTGTGCAGGCTGTCGCGCCCCGACCCTCGCCAATGTTTTCTTTGCTATATTTTATACCAGAATGCTTCCTCTGTAAAGCTTTATTTTTAAAAAGCCTAAATGTATTTGTAAAAATTAAAATATCTGCTGTCAAAATGACAGTTACCAGTTGCGAGTAAGGCGATACACACTATAAGGGGTGGGATCACACATATAAATCTAACTAGTTGGCGCGATTGAACCTATCTTGTCGTGATTTATTTTCAATATTGCGCCTACCACTATTTGTCTCTGCATCACCCAAAGGTTGACTGGTAGAAAATGCCTATGGCATTAAGTCCGCCTCTGTACGTGTGTGCATGAAGTATTAAATAAATAAATAAATGTACTTCGCGTGTTAAAAACCCGGCCAAGTGCGAGTCGGACTCGCGCACGAAGGGTTCCGTACCATTATCGCGAAAAACGGCCAAAAAATCACGTTTTTTGTGGAGCCCTACTTAAATATTTATTTTATTCTGTTTCTATTATTTGTTGTTATAGAGGCAACAGAAATACATCATCTGTGAAAATTTCAACTGTCTAGCTATCACGGTTCATGAGAAACAGCCTGGTGACAGACGGACAGACAAACAGACAGACGGACAGAAAAACAGACAGACAGACGGATCGCGGTGTCTCAGTAATAGGGTCCCGTTTTTACCCTTTGGGTACGGAACCCTAATAAGGGAGTAAAAGTACGAGCAATGATCGTATTTAGCGGTTTCATTTAGCATTATCGGAACCAAACATCCACCGAAATCTAGAAAAATGCCTAATTATTTATGGCATATTGAGCTGTAAAAACTGTACAAAAAAAAAGTTGGCCGAGGCAATGGAAACATTTTCTTTCATCGTGAAGTAACTTACAGGTAGTCTTTCTACTATACATCATCATCATCAGCCTTTTAATGTTCCCACTGCTGGGACACAGGCATCCTCTCTGTGGGAGAGGTAATAGACCTTAATCCACCACGCGGGCCCAGTGCGGGTTGGTGGATGTCACATGTCTTCGAATTTCTGGTTCTAAGACATGCCGGTTTCCTCACGATGTTTTCCTTCACCGTTTTAAGAGCAGTGGTGATGAAATAATTTACACAAAGTAAAGCGCCTGCCTGCAGCTTAATTGCGTAAGTGAATTCTCCAAAGCAAACAAGTCGAATCTTTCCCAAAAACTACTTTACGTATTGCATATTACACTCTGAAACGGAAAGGTTATGCTCACAGACTACTTAGAGATACTACGTATGTTATGCTCCTTTCCATTACCAATATTTTGACGTAGAATTGATTGTAAAGAATGAACGAAAGCGGAAGAATCGTGATAAAACTTCACTATCGGTATTGTGTAATGTTCGAGTTTGATGAAATATAACGCAGTAGATGAACTTCAACTCAAAGGAGGATGTTTGTACTCTTTCCAAATTAGTTTTGCTATACCGAGAAAGTTTAAAGAAATGATTCTGATTCTTTGAAGGGATCGACTCGTTTGCTTTGGAGAATTCACTTACGCATTTAGGCTGCTGGACGCCTAACTATACATAAACTTTAATTATCAGGTTTTTAAATGTATGCGAAGTGGGCATTGTTCTTTGTTCGTAAATTGTGTGTGAAAAAGTGGCACGCTTGGTTTTCATACAGATGGAGTGGAGGGACTTGCAATATCTAGTTAGATTTGTCTGTGGGTTGGGTTATTGACTCATTATGTTCATTGCCCATGATTTTTATTTTATTTCATGCATGTTATACGTTTTAACATCGTATATCATATCGCAGAAGATTATTTCAAATAGAAATTGCCATATTATGAAACGGGAATGTACTGTGAGAACTTTGGTTTGGCTTGGAATTATAAGTTGAAAAATATAATTACACTAGCTTTTCACCGCGGCTTCGCTCCCGTGGCCCACCCCATAGGACCCGTTTTCGAAATAAAACTATGCCACTCCGGAATAATGTAGCTTTCCATAGGTGTAAGAATGTTTAAATTTGGTTTAGTAGTTTTTGAGTTTATCCATTACAATCTTACAGACCACAACTTACAGTTACAGGCAATTAACTTGGCAAGGTTTTGGCGGATTGAGCTGTGAGGGTATGTTCGCGCATTGTGCATTTAAGGTTACACTAGTCGACCGTTCTTCCATACAAACGTAGTCTGGCGATTACTCCACTGTTTAAAGATCTACGTTCAAAATAAAAACTGATATCAATTTATTTCATCATTATCTAGCCCTGTGGAAACAAAAAACTAAAAAATAAAAATATTTGAAAGTTATGTGCGTCGAAAGTTCCATATTTCAACACAAATTTTTACGCATCTTTGGGCGGAAATAAATACCATAAGAAGAAGGAAAATTGCAAAACGGCTACCATACTAAGGCACTGCACGACAAAGTAGACCACTTACCAAATCTGACGCGCCGTGGGGTGTCGCATAGTTCCGCTGCCGCAAACGGCGCGACACTGCAAGCTACAGCAAATCTTACGTGTTTGGTGCGTGAAAAGTTTTTACGCGCCCACTGGATGGGGTAGTAATATTTTTTTGGCGGCACTAGTTATTGTCTGAGAGCTGCCCATATCAGCAGCCTAATTGCGTAAATTTGGCTAAACTTCGTTGAATGAATAACTGGTTTTGATAAAGGCATAACATGGCTTAAATATAAAGTTTAATTTAACTTATATTTCCATGTCTACCCAAAGTTCTCACCATTCAAAGGTACCTGTTTAATAACACGAGAATTTTATAGTAATACTTATATTATTGTGTTGTATTATTGGTTAGAGATAATACTAATAAAGAAAATGATGTGTAACATGTAGAGTGGACACGGAGACGTGCAGGAGGAGCTCCCCGTGGCCGCGCAGCCGCCCGGCGCCGCGCCCTCCACGTCCGCGCCCCCCAGGTAACACGCGCCCCCGCGCCCGCGCTCTCTCGCCCCCCGCCCGCACGCTCATGCCTCCCCTCCGCAGACGCCTGGCCGAGAGCACGCCGGACCTGGTGCTGGACCTGCCCGCGCGCGCCGCGCCGCCCGCCGACACCGCCGACACTTTCCTGCACAACCGCGACACGCTCAAGAAGCGCCCGCGCCGCGCCGACGAGCCGGCGCCAGAGCCCGCGACCCCCGCGCCCGAGCCGGCGTCCCCCGCCCCGCCGTCGCCCGCGCGCGGCTCGCCCGTGCCTGCGCGCAACACGGCGCGCGTGGCCGCCAAGTTCGCGGAGCTGACGCTCACGGGCGGCTCGCTCAAGCCCGCGCTGGCCGCCAAGCCCGCGCTGCTACGCCGCCCCACGCCGCACCCGCAGCACGGCCCGCCGCCGCGCGCGCCGGCCGACCCCGACGCGCCCGCACCCGACGCCGCCTGCTAGCGCTGCGTGCCGTCACAACGAGCTCTAAGTCTGAATTCATCCCTTAGGACTCGGTCGGTTCCGCGCGCGTAGTGTACTATCCGCTAGCCGGGAGCCGGGCGGTACCATTGTAAGAACATAATCTTAAACTATGTCATTATTTTTTATACGCGCCGCGGAGGAACACGACAGCGGCCGCCATTGCTCTCGTTGAACCGCATTTATTGATGAGAATTAGCTATTAGGTAGTTTCGTATTTTTTGAAGTAATTTTAAGCCGTCAAATGAGGCTAATATTTTGTAGGCGCATCTAGTGCAGAGTGGTCGCACTTGTGGTGCTCGTGGTCACAGGTTCAATATCTGTAGCACTGGCGGCGGCCGCTGCGGCGTTCATCCGCGGCGCATTATACATTGTAATCTGTCGAATGTGTTGTATCTATACCTTATGATAACCTCGTACTCAATAAACCAGTATTACACACAGACGTGTTCTTTACTCACCTCCACCTAACGAAACCCTCTCGTCCTTAAAGCCTACTGTACTGTGCCAGTATCGTTGAGGTGGCGATGACCACTTACTAACTCACTATACTATTAAACGATTCGTGGTGTACAGTCCGTCCGAGGCAAGAAGGCGGACTGGCACGTGGACTGGATGCAGACTCAGTTTGAACAGGCAGATGATGAAAATGGATATTCGGTCGCAGTTACTTGGCTAGGGCAAATTGCAACATTGACAATGCCATTCACTTTAGAACGCAAAATTTAAGATTCATATAATGTTAACATTCACTGGTGTAGGTTAGTCTGCTTGAAGTAAACCTACGCCATTTAAATAGGTGGTAAAATTTCAGATTTCCACAGTAACGTGTTCCGTTTATCATGGCAACATAAGCCAACGCCAAGGAACTAAGCCAGGTTTCGGAACACCTTCCGCCTCAAGGTCCTTCACGCTGTTCGGCATACGGACCTAATCATTGGAGACACACCTGGTACTTGCGTGTGCTCTTTCCCAGGTTGCGTTTTCTTGTAAGCGTCAGGACCCCTGGACCAAGAGAGATATTTGATGTTTAGAAAATACCAAAATGTTCTACCTTTTTGCTACTATTTGATACCTAACTTCAAATATTTAGTACCTCAACTGATAGCGAAAAAACACAAAAAGAAAGTGGTCAGCCATTCTGACATCAGGATGTCTGGACCAATTTTTTTTTTCATAGGTTGAGACAACACACCTAATTTATCTCTTTGTAAATATTTACTACCTTTTTAGTACCTCAACATATATATTTTTCAAATTTTTTTGGCAGTCCAGAAAAATGCTACGCATGAAAGATTGCACCAATAGAGATATTTGATGTTTAGAAAATACCAAAATTTACTACCTTTTTGCTACTATTTGATACCTAACTTCAAATATTTAGTACCTCGACTGACAGCGAAAAAACACGTAAAGAAAGTGGTCAGCCATTCTGACATCAGGACGTCTGGACCATTTTTTTTTCATAGTTCGAGACAACATAACTAATTTATCTCTTTGTAAATATTTACTACCTTTTTAGTACCTCAACATATATTTTTTTCAAATATTTTTCGCATTCCAGAAAAATGCTATGCATGAAAGATTTTTATACATAATGGATTTTTTATAATGGACATTTAATTTGCCACATAAAGCTTATATTTTTAGGATATAGATACATTTATATTGTGGATTAGAAAATCATACACTCTAATATAGAAAATAATTTTAATAACTAGGATTGTAGGCTACATATCAAACTATAAATATCCAGTTTATGCTGACCTCTTATTGGAAGGAAATCCTATAGAATGCTAGATCAGCGTATACTGGAAACTTATAGTGTACATGATGTTATTGATGAAAGTTAAATAATTAATATTTCATGGCGTAACAATGAGCAGTCATGTTCTTACAACTTATAGTAACTCTACTAGACATATCTTCGTAACATTGCCATTTCGACTCTCGTCGGCAATGCGATTTATAATGTCCTACACCTTCGGGAGTCGCAGATGGCACAAATTCAATAACAGACAATAGATTGTATTCTATACCTTTTAAAGATATATTTTCTGGTAAATCATTGAAGCAAATTTCTACTTCAGGGTTGGGCTCAAAGGCAACAATATTCTTCAAATTATAATCTATGCTTCTTATACCGTCGCAGCTAGAATGTCTACAATTTGACATATTGCTGTCGCTGTTAATCATTGAATTTACAGATTCACTTAATGTGTCTTTGTTGAAGTCAAGTGGCAAAAAAGCACATTTCCTATGAACCTTGTTTACAAGACAGTTAAAATTTGTGCAAGATTCTCTTATATCTGCACTATATATTATATCTAACAATATCTTTTCAAATATGTATGCAACGTTGCATTCACAATTAACGTACATTTTATCGCCAATGGATTTGATTTGAAAATACTTTTTCAGTATCTCTGTACGGACTTTGTAAACATTTTGTGTATCGTTGGCTACAATCATTTTAATGAATTTACAATATTCATTATCTTCATTGGTATGTATGATCCTACCCAATGCATAGTCATCAGCAACTCCAATGGCAATCGCTTGTGCAACTGCGTCAAAAGCGCAAGTATTTAAAATAATATAATTTTTATCAGCCAAAGTTAAGGAGCCATTTCTCAATAAAATTATCTTTTTTTTAATGAATTTTATTTTCTTTTCCTTTTTTCCAATACCTAAGCCTCTCCAATTTTCTAACATTGAAGGCGTATCAGAAAAAACGTACTCATTGTTTATACCTTTTATAAAATTAGTTTTCTTATCATTTTTCTTTTCATTTGTTTTTTTTTTCTTTTTATTACCTTGATTTAATGAACTATTTGCCGTTTTCAGTTGTCCCGAAATAGACTCGGAGTGTTTAGCAATAAATTCATCTATACGATATCTCTCCAATTTCGTGTTTATTTGGCATAAATATCTTTTCAACATTTTAAAGTAAACTTCGACATTAGATGAAGTTGGGGCTGATATTTCTGATTGGAAAGTTCTTTTCATAACATTGGACCATAACGGGAGTTGTCCCATTAGTCGTGTTAAAGTTGTTAGAAATTGTGGGAAATAATACAAATTGTCGTGTGTTGCACAATAATCACCATCAGTGAGAGTAAGCAATAATTTTTCAGAATCAACAGCTTCAAAAAACCATTTAGGATTTTTTCCAGTAAATTGCTTATCATCAATGCCTTTTGATTCAGTGTCTGAAAATAGAGATTTGTTAGATGACGTTTGCGAAATTTTACTGGTTTCCTCTATAACGATTTCAGAATCAGAGGTGTTTTGGAAAGAAGTCAGTCGTTTTAACCTGATTTTAGCGTTTTCACATCTTGTTAAGGTTCCTTGTTTATCTTGCCCATCATATTTGTTCAGACACACTATGATCAGATTAATTACCATCTCCTTCAATTTATCATAATCTTCACATCGCTTCACTTCTTGCAGACATTTAAAATAAAAATAAAATACTCTTTGATCTACATGGTAAAAGCATGCCAGATTAAAAAGAATTTTAACAAAATGACTGGTGTCGATTCGAATGAAGCATTCATCTGGTGTTTGCTCTTTTGTTTCTAATTTTATGTAACAGGCATTAACATACTCTTTTGTCGATACAAATTTTGTAAAAGCTCTTATCAAGGCTGCACAGTCATCAACGACTACTTCACTCGGAGTTGCATTATTTTGAGTTTTACACCATGTGTCGAGCCATTTATATATTGTTTCTGAAGTATGATTGTCTGATAACATTTGTATTATTGGTACACTTTCACTATAAACTGATAATAGCACGCATGAATATAGAAATATCGGTTTACTCAGTACTAAATCTTAATTTGGTCCACATTGCTTGAAGATACTTCCTGTTGCGTCAAGACTTAATACAGTTCTCTCAGATTTTCTATAATCCCTGTAGAATTGTTCCTGTGCAATAGACCAATAATAAATGCAAATAGGAAATACTGAGATGGATCTAATCATTGTATCATAAGGAGATAGACGTGTCATAATCCACAAAGCCATTATTGGATTCGGATCGTAATATGTGCTTTTCCGCTGTTCATACTTTATTTGTCTTAAGCAGCCGACTGTAGGTAAGTGAGCCGGTTCAAAATCATCATTTTTATTCATTATAGAATCACTCAGTTTGTTTCTAACCGTCACAGCATGTTCAAACTTTAAATCACCACTAAGCTTACAGCGTTTTACAGGGGAAAGTTTTTTTTTTTTTGTGTAGTCATGTTTGAATGTTTCATCATAATTACTTATGGTACAAATACAACGCGCAATTTTTTCTGTTGGCCAATTAATCACTACTTCTACCTTTGCCTTGCACTGCTTACAGGAACCATAACACCTAATGTTGGCTTCCTTTTTAATTGAATAATTTTGGAATATCCAACTGCACGGCGAACGTACACGTTTCCATATTTCTTCTCTTAGAAGGTTCGCCCATTGGTGACTTGGTAGCAAAGTTTTACTGCGAAAATCAGATAAGGTTCTTGTACGTTTCACGCAACGATCAATGGGCTTAATTTTATTCCACTGATAAATATCAATAAAAAAATTATAAGTTTCACACTCAGATGTTTTGTTAGTTGCCATACTTGCTTCTGCAAATTCATCAGAACAAGTATCGGACTCGTCGTGACCAAAAAACAAATCGTAATTTTTTTTTATTGATAGGTATAGAGCTTTTGTTGACATTTTGTAAGACAATCTTTCGGTAATGTCTTGGTATATTGGGTCACAGGGTTTAGGTAAATCATTTTTACGTGAAAAGTATTTCTTGAACTAACTCAAAACACACTTTTGTTCTTCTAATGGAACTGCAGTTTTCCGACCTCTTTTCATAGTTTATTATAGAAAATATAGGTAATCACTGCTTAAGTATAACCACTGGCGAATTAATATTATTAGAAATCATTATTGGTGTAACTGTGTGACGCGACGTGACGAACTTTATTAACCAATATGAGGGTAGGTAGTTTTTAAGAAATAATTTATACGGTACCCACGAATATTGTTGGAAATAAAAAGTATACCGTCGTCAGATTAGTGTTCTGAATGTTTATGTTACGGGCAAAAACTTTGTTGCAGTATGAGAGACCAACTAACTATAGTGATAACAAGATTTGCGGCAGTCAAGCTTATTTATGATTAATTGATGTATGATGATATTTCTATTAATAAAGTGACAATTTATCTATTTACATGGCATAAGTATTAAGGGGGAACCTTCACGTTAGCCCGTGAAATTAAAATTTTCGTACGTTTTTTGCAATGTGCAGCTCAGTGTCCGGGTGTGCGTTGATTAAAGTATGATTCGCGACTGTAAAAATATGTACTTACATAATTATAATCAGTAATACAAATCCCTATGTTAGTATTGCTATCAAATGTCAGGATTTCATGACATCTTGCAAATTGCAAAAAACGTACGAAAATTTGAATTTCGCGGGCTACTGTGAAGGTCTCTTTGTACTTACGGTATATGGAGGGAGGTGATAAAAAACTTTAAATAATAACAAGAAGATTACAGAATGTAACAAGATTTAGAGAAACAAAACAAGCATACAAATTTTAGGAGGGGGCCTCACTTCACAGTGTAGGTTTACAGGACAGGTTTAGGATTTTACATATTTTTTTTTATAATAATAATTAATAATATTATTGCTTATTCTGTAATGTTTGTTTGTGTGTCTGTGTTGTTGTGTGTGTGTGTGAGGGAGAATATACATAACTAACAAAGTTTCTTGCGTAGCATTTTTCTGGAATGCGAAAAATATTTGAAAAAAATATATGTTCAGGTACTAAAAAGGTAGTAAATATTTACAAAGAGATAAATTAGTTATGTTGTCTAGAACTATGAAAAAAAAAATGGTCCAGACGTCCTGATGTCAGAATGGCTGACCACTTTCATTACGTGTTTTTTCGCTGACAGTCGAGGTACTATTTATTTGAAGTTAGGTATCAAATAGTAGCAAAAAGGTAGTAAATTTTGGTATTTTCTAAACATCAAATATCTCTATTGGTGCAATCTTTCATGCGTAGCATTTTTCTGGACTGCCAAAAAAATTTGAAAAAAATATATGTTGAGGTACTAAAAAGGTAGTAAATATTTACAAAGAGATAAATTAGGTGTGTAGTCTCAACATATGAAAAAAAAAATGGTCCAGACATCCTGATGTCAGAATGGCTGACCACTTTCTTTACGTGTTTTTTCGCTATCAGTTGAGGTACTAAATATTTAAAGTTAGGTATCAAATAGTAGCAAAAAGGTAGAACATTTTGGTATTTTCTAAACATCAAATATCTCTCTTGGTCCAGGGGTCCTGACGCTTACGTTTTCTTGACTCCTACAATAATCTATAATATCCTCTCCCTGTGATGTCCTTTCTCCCCTTTCTAATGTGAACGCCACAAAACCGTAGAACCTTCGCACTTCACACCCTTTCTTTTTACATTTCTAGTTCCTTCCGCTTCTTGTGCCATTTGTGAGCAAAAGCGCTCAGCCTCTCAAATCCTTCCTTACCCGACACTAGTTCCTCATGATATACCGGTCTGATTTCAATCCTGCACCAGTTGTCTAGCATCTCTTTCCTTTCCTCCTCATTCAAGTCGCACTCCCATAAGACATGGTCCCGCCAGTCCACAGTAACAAAGTGCAGTGTCGCATAGCGACATTGCATTTAGACGGCCTCAAAAACACTCATGCCCCGTCATAATCTGCGACAGAACATAATCCGTATTATAGGTTTCGGAACAGTGAGAATGATATAGACCAGCTACAGCGTTTTACAGTGGAGCTCCCACATATTAGTGCTGGTCTCAGTGGCGCCTGGGGCGGCTTGGTCAGCTCGCCAACAGAAAGTAAATAACAGATTCGTTTATCTCATCACAGTGACTCAACATTATAAAAAAACAGCTTTTCAGCTATCATTGAGAACCTAATGGGTAAAAATCATAAAGGATAGTAGGTAAATCATCATCATCATATCAGCCGAAAGACGTCCACTGCTAGACATAGGCCTCCCTCAAGCGTCGCCATATTGACCGATCCCGTGCGTCTCGCAACCAGCGGATCCCCGCAACCTTCACCAGGTCATCGGTCCATTGGTGGGAGGCCCTCCAACGCAATGTCTTTCGGTTCGCGGTCGCCACTCCAGAACTTTTTTGCCCCACCGGCCATTCGTTCTGCGAGCAATGTGCCTTGCCCACTGTCACTTAAGTTTGGCAATTCTTCAGGCTATGTCGGTAACCCTGGGGGATAGTAAATAAATCGTAATAATACGAATACGATATACCTATTTACTGTATACTAGTTTACTGTATAAGCCGGTAATGTGCCGGTTATCTTTACTTTAGTTTTGCATCTATTCGGACTTAGTTTAAAAATATTACATAGGTACTCGTTATTCTTCTTAGATAAAAAAGTAGGTAACGTTTGTTGCGGCCTGTAACATCTCTAATGATGTATCAGAATGAAGTAATCTGTGGGATTCGTAACTTTATTAATATTTTGTACATTATCATCGAACAAGCATAAATTTACATTTAACAGTTAGCTACGTTTAATTTGATCAAATACGCCAATTTCATCTCTATGGCTAACAAGTGTAGACGTAGCGGCAGCACACGGCGCGGGCGGCACACGGAGCGAAGCGGAGCTGAGCGAGCGGAGCGGCGCTGCGGGCGCGCCACCTGCGCGGCGCAACACTACTCGTAAGTAAAGCGTTATTGTCAATATTGTACATATACTTACTGTTAATCTAATACTATACCTTGGCAAATTCGTACTTGACACGCCCAAGGTCCGACTACCGGGGTCCGGGTGGTAAAACGTGCGCGCGGGACGGGGGCGTCGTCGCGTCATCACGTCATCGCGCCGTCACGTCATAGAGTAGTAACGTCCCGCCACCCGCACGGACCATGGGAGTGTCACGTACGAATTTGCCAAACTATAGCATAACATAGTTGTGTAGGTAGTGAGTACAGGAACATAAATGCAGTAAGTAAAGCACACTGAGACAGTTGTAGTATTCGCGTCAAGTTCTGTAAGACCACGTAAGAGGCCGGACATGCGCATTTCGCCCGTCTTGTAGCGTTGTAGTATGGTGGTACTTAGAGTTTACTTTTTGTTGCTTTGATACGCATAGATATGCTGGCGTTCGTGGGACTGCCGGCGCCAATCGGAGCTGTCTGCTCGCAGACGCTGTGTTTCCCGATAGCTACAATCTAGGGGTCTTTAAGTCAAGAGTGAATGGGTTTCTTCTAGGCAAGCGTGCTTCACCATCGACCACATCATCGCTTACCATCAGGTGAGATAGTGGTCAAGCGCAAGCCTATAGATAATAATAAAAATAAAAAAAAAGATGCGCGCATTCGATCGAACTGTGTTTATCTTGATAGGAAATGGGGCAATGTGCTATGTTTTTGCATAAGGTGCTTACACTCACCTAATATGTAATCGAGAGCCTAATTTAGGCTGTGAGAAGTCGCCTGAGCCAAGACTCGTCCTCCGCGGGGGTCGCGCCGGACACGCCGGACGCGCCGGGCGCCGCGTGCTAGTAGCGCAGGCAGTGCTCGTGCAGCGGCAGCGGCGCGTGCGACAGTGGCGCCGCGTTCTCCTTGTCGCGCGCGTAGTGCGGCGCGGCGGGCGCGGGCGCTGTGAACTGCAGCGCCGGCGCTTCGTACTCGTCGCCCGAGCCGTCCGACGCCTCTAGGTAGCCGAACAGCCGTGCCGCACCAGCCGCGCGCGATTCGCGCCGCCGCCCAGCGCCGCCCGCGCCCCCGGCCGGGCCCGGCTCGGGCGCGGGCGGCTGCGGCGCGCCCTGCACGAAGGCGGCCGCGCCGGCGGGGGCCGCGCGCGCGCCGCCCGCCGGCACCTTCAGGTTGCGGCTCTCGATGTGGTGCGCGTCGCGCAGGTGCGCCGCCAGCTGCAGCGCGTCGTCGGCCAAGAAGGGGCACTTAGCGCACGCCTTCTTGTTGTGCACCTTGTGCACGTGCGTGGCCAGACGCTCGGCGCGCGCCGCCTTGTACTCGCAAAGCGCGCACGCAAAGGGCTTAAGGTGCGTGTTCAGGTGGCGTTTGAGGCACCAGTTGTCCACGCCCGACCACGCGCAGTAACAGCACGCGTAGCGCCGCTCGCCCTGCAATAGTAAAAACCACAGTCACGTCTCCACTAGCGCACTAACCAATACTTCTTTTTTGCTTGCTGAAGCCCCTTTTCCACTTCTGCTCACATTTAAACATATCTCATACACCCGTAGATTAATAAATATTGATGCCGACTTCCAACAAGCGTTTTTAAATTTTTGAGGCATCCACACGTTTTTTTTTTTTTTTTTTAAACTTTGTTACAATGAAACTGTAACACCAGTCAAGCCAAGGGGATACCGTGTTACCCAGTTACTGGGTTGTGGAGGTCAGATAGGCAGTCACTCCATGTAAAACACTGATACTCAGCTGAATACGGTTAGACTGGAAGCCGACCCCAATATAGTTGGGAAAAGGCTCGGCAGATTGAAACTGTAAAAACGGGCAAAAAAATACTATAAAACCATTCGTCGTAGAAATACTAAAAAAAAAACAGTAGGTATTCACGAACCGAGTAAACGCTTTTACTTGCAAGTCGCTGCTAACACCATATATCTATATCTGTAGAACGGAACCGAATGCGATCGATGTTCTTAGAAAAATAATCAGTTTGGCTGTTGCGACAAAATGTATAGTCGATAACTGGATTCATTTTGTGCGGGGCCGGGAACGCACTAACGCAGTCCCTCCCTAACGAACAGCGGTAGTAATAACAAGTGTATAGATTGAGAGGTTACAACTTAAATGTGTCGGTTTTGAGTGAGAACAATAAACTACTGTGAGACTTCTATGTCCGTGACTTTCAATTACTTAGGTACCCGAGGCACACTACACACCATTGCAGCGATTCAACTAGCTTAATCAGACGAAAAACGCTAGTTACGTCGGCACGGTTTCTTTGTATGGGATGAGGCGTCTGTATGCTACGTATGTATTAGGTATTTTCAATGCTATGCAAATGTAAATACCTATAAGTTACAACAACAATACCAAAAGGTTAAAAACATACTATTAGTGTAACAATTGTAGATAGGCCAATAAATAAATAAATAAAGAATATTTAAAAAAAACACTGCATAATCTCCAAAAAAAATCAGACGCTTAACCATAGACGAAATAGAGGCCGTTGTTTTTTTAATTTTATAAAACAGTACGACACCTAGCAATAGCGGGTGAAATTGGCAGTAATGTTCCCTATTGCAGTGGCAATTAGGTGCTGTGAGGTACTACTACCTTGCGTCGGATGGCGGCGGCGGCTGCGGCGGCGGGCGACGCCACTGGCTTGTGCTGCACCGCCACCGGCGGCTCCGACTTCCCCAGCGGCACGCGCTCCAACTTCACCACGGTCGGTGCGCGGTATTCCGCTTGTGGCGCAGGTGCGGGCGGGAGGGGTGCGGGCGCAGGCGCGGGCGCGGGGGGCGGGGGCTCGCCCGCCGGCGCGCGATAGTAGTGCAGCGCGGGCGGCGCCGTGCTGGGCTTCACCACCGACGCCGAACGCCGAATGCGGTTCAAGTCGTAGGGCTGATCGCGGTGCATGCGCAAGAAGTGCTTCTTGACGTGGTCGGCGCGGTTAAACTGCTTCTGGCACAGGTAACAGTGGAAGGGCTTCTCGTCGCGGTGGATGTTCTCGTGGCGCGTGAACAGGTCGCGCCGGTCGGTGGCGTAAGGGCAGGCGCCGCACACGTAGCGCTTGCCGTCGCCACCCGCGCCTGCCGCTGCACTGCCCGCCGCCTCGCCTGGCGACTCGCCTGCGCTCGGCCGCCGCTCGCCGGCCGCGCGCATAGCCTCCACCTTGTGCTTGAGGCGCTGCAGGTAGCGCGTGAGGTCGTCCAGCGCCGGGTTGTCGCGCAGCAAGTGGTCGGCGGCGGCGGGGTCGGAGTGGTGGTCGCGCGCCAGGTGCGAGCGCACGCCGCGCGCCCAGCCCGACGCGAAGCCGCAGCCTGCTAGCGGGCACTGGAAGGCGCGCGCCTGCGAGTGCGTGCCCAGCCAGTGCTCGGCCACGCGCGCCAGGAAGCCCACGCACTCGCAATCGGCGCACTTGAATAGGCGCTGCGCCGGGTTGTAGGCGGCTATACGCGAGTGCGCCCACGCCAGCGGCTCCTCGGCCGCCGTCCAGCGGTCCTCGTGGCCGGGGTCCAGTCGCGGCGCGAAGTTGGCCTGCAGGATGCCGGGCGGTGGGAAGCCATTCTGCATGAGCGCCGCCAGCCCCCAGGCCGTGATGTGCTCCTCGGGCCGCAGCTCGTCGTCCAGCTCGCGCTCGGCCGCTGGGAACTCTACGCCCACCACGCCCACGCCGACGCCCACGCTCGTCTCCTCGCCGTACAGCTTCTTGGTGATCTCCTTGAACATGTCCTCGCAGTCCATTGTCAGCGATGCCACGCTGTTCACGCCTGCTCCACCTTCCATTGTCCTGTAAACCAATACTTTAATTTTCGAGTTTGGCAGCTACCGACGACTCATCTAACTTTAGTTAAGGCTTAGCTGCGAGCCTGTCTTGCACTTTTTAACCGACTTTCCAAAAAGAAGGAGGTTCTATGTTGGGGTGTATGTATAATTATGTAATGTTGACCGATTGCTCCGCCAATTATGGATCGATTTTGAAAATATTTTTTTGATTGAAAGGGTATACTTTTGAGGTGGTTCCACTGTCACCAAGTCAGGATCTGATAAGGGGATCACATGCAAATCGAAGGAAATCCTCAAATTTTATAGGTATATTTAATTATGCGATGTTGGTATTTTGATCAACATGGTAAGCAGTTGCATTCAGAAAGTATCATTTGGTGAAGTGGACTGATGAAGAAGACCACAGATGGCCACTGGAACTTCTTAATATTAAGTATGTTTTGTGTAAGAGATATCTAGAATTAAATGATTGTGATGAACCAAATTTAATTAAATGGTTCTAATGAAAATGGTATCATCGAACTGATCGGGTGATGAAGCCGGATGGTAGTCGGTGTCAAAAACTCAAAAAATGGGTAGGTACCAAAGATACCGACTGCCGAAAAGAAAGTGAGTTTCCGGTTTGTAGTGTTTTGAATTGGAAGTCGGTTTAAGTTTTTTGTTAAAAGTTTTTTAACTTTATTCTAAGTGACTCTATAAAAACTGAAAGCCGATTTTGGATGCAGAATTAAAGCATTAAATGGATGTAACTCTTCCAACTGTCAAACTATTGTGCTTTCTGCCAGTGAGTTTTTTTTTGTAATCGAATCTTTCCATTGATTCGCTTTTAGTAAAAACAATTTTACTTTTAATAATTTCATAATTAAGATTATTATCCCACGCTCATCATTACAGGTATCTTTGCTTATGGTACGTGTCGTAGTAAACTGACCTTTCACTTATAAAGTCCGCGATGGTTGACCCAGCACGTTAGAGATCTGAAACACAACGGAATCTATATATCATGGAACGGGAGGGAACAATACGTGCAGGGGATAGCCAAGTGTCCGGAGCTGAGGTATGGTTATTATTTTGAAGTCAGTTTTGTGGTAATGACTAGGCCACAATAGTGTCCCTTCGTGTAGGTACCTACACTGTAAGTCTCAGTCAGCAGTACTTAGATATTATTTTCGTACTGAGCAACATGTATTTCTTTAACAAGCTGACTCCAAAAAGTTTTGTACGTGTCAAGTGGGATTAAAAAAAATAGGAATAGCAACTGAAATAAGTTCTTATTTCAAATTAGGATAGAACAGTGTAATGAGTATAAAGACTGTTTGTTGCTTGGCAACATTGCAACTGCGGGAACTGGCGCCAACAGATCCAGCAGGCGCGCAGGCATGGGCGGGCGATCCTCATCGATAGCAATTTGTTCTGTTTCTTATATTAACTATTTTTCAGAGAAGTAAAGATTATTCATAGTTTAGAGTCTACAATGGCTTCTGGGTACGTACAGCGCTAAGGCGCACAAAGGAATTAAAATAGTGAGGCTACTTGCAAAGGTATGGGAGTATAGGGTGATATCTATCGCACAATTAATGGAATGCTATGATGTGCCACGGCCGCCCCCTCCCTGCAACTGCACCACTGCGCCCCGCATCTCCGCCCGGGACGGGAGGGGGGCGGCCCACGTACGAGCCCTCACACAACACACGCCACGAGAGCCGCCTGCCTCTCATTACTTCACAACACTCGCCTGCCAACTTCACATTTCTTAGTATGCTCCAAATAGTTGAGGAGTGAAACTACAGAGCTACAGAATCTAACTGAAAATCTAATACTCGATGTGCATACAAGCAGTACGTCGTGGGTGCGGGAGCGGGGGGGGGGGCGCTAACGAGGAGATGCAGTGGGGGTCGGAGGGGGGGCGGTCCCTGTGCCCTGCGGCCGGCGCCCGGCGCCACAGGTATACAAGGAAGCCGGGACTGCGAGCCTTTAGGATGCGCTGTGTCTGCCGCTGCTTTATGCAGCTCAACTATGGTTTCTTTTCATGAAAACTTGTTAACAAGATCTCTCCAGAACTGTGTGTCTAATCTTGGAACTTAATCGTATAAAAACTAGACAGCTGATTCGTTTTGTATTTGGAATTATTTGAGCCGGTACGTTCTGTCTGATAGAGCAACTGCATGCGTCTTCGGACTTATCGATCGCGTGTCCCAGTTGTCGATGTTCAGATAGGCGTACGGCGCGGCGGCGGCGGCCGGTCGCGCGCGGCGCGGGGCGGTATCGACCGGGGGGCCGGGGGGCGGGGGCGCGCTCACCTGCAGCCGGCGGCGGGCTGGCGGTCGGCGCGGGGTGACACCTCAGCACCGAGCGGCGCGCCGGCCGCGACTGAGCCACCCGCTACGGGCCACCCGCCGCCCGCCCATCGATCGGCCTCCCCCGGCGCCTGCCGCCCCCGCTCTCATTCACGGCCGGTATTGACCCGGCGGCGCGCGCTGTCTCGCGCCCTCGTCGATATTGTTCCGTTTTGTGTGACGACGCCTACGCGCCGGGCCGCGGGCCCCCGCACTCTCTGCTCACTGCCCAGCACCGCCCGGCTCCAGGCTCCAGGCCCGCGCCGTAGTGTCGCAGGGCGTGGCGCAGGGCTCCATGGACTCACCTCCATGAGTCCACCGCCAGGCTCGTGCGGCGCCGTGTGTCGGCACGACGTCACTCGCTCGCCGCACGACGAGCTACTAATCGATGAGTGTCGGCGACGCGCACTCTATTGTTTCTAAACTTAGGTATCTGCACGGACATGCTCTAACTCGGCTCGAAAGGATTATGAAGATAAACTAAGGTATTAACCCACTTAGGTGACTTTGAATTCGTCTTCTTCTTACCTTTTACAACCACCTACGATCCTATGATTCCGATTTATTAAATTAAGGTAAGATAGCTCCCATTTAGGTAATAATTGTACATAAAAAGAGTATTCTATCTAAATATGTATATAGAATTATATTCTTCTTAAAAGTAAGTTACAGAAAAGACATACGAACGAATCATTTCCTACTTAGGTAGGAAATTACGATTAGGTTATGTTATAATATTTCCTGAGTCCCTTCCGGAGCTGCTTTGTAATGCTTATCCTTATCAGCCGGCAGGTATCACAATATTCAAAATATATTTTATAGGTTTAAGACAGGTTTCTACCTACCTCAAAATTAAAACAAAAATAATATTTTGGGATTTATAGCTAGGTACTTAAATAACAATCCTTTTTAAATAGTACTTTGGTGTACCGAGTGTGCTTCTGCGTGCTTGCTGTAGCTCCATTCCGATGGCATCGAGGTGGAGCTCGCGGTGGATGCGTCGAGGCATTACTGTTATCGATTAATATGTGCCGGAAACAAAGAGAGAGGCTGCATCTTCATTAATCGTGTTACAGCGAGGTGACGCGCTGAGGGGCCGTGCGAGAGGCGCGGGCGGGCGGGGGGCGGCGTCGTAACATAACCCGCGCGTATACCGGACAGCGGCCGTGCCGACGCTTTCCATCACCAGCCGACCGGCCGGAAAGTGTTCGAGCTTAAGTTGCTACTGAAAAAGTCTTATGATTTTATATAAGCACAAAGCGCAAAGCGCAAAGCGCAAAACCGGGGTAGACCATTAGGTCTACCCCGGTTTTGCCTGGGTCATAAAAAAATATATTAACGTATTAAATAGCCTATAACAATATATATATAATAATCTGGAATAATGTAACTTTCAAATGGTGAAATATTTTCTCAAATAGGTGTAGCGGTTCTAGAGATTATCTTACACGTCTGAACAAACTGATCAAATTCGGATTCTCAAAGTCAAAGTCAAAGCACTTTATTTCAAGTAGGCCAGTTACAGGCACTTTTGAATTGTCAAAAGACAAAATAAAATATTACAAAATTATGGTGCTACAGTCCCAGTCACAAGACATAATAACTGTGAAAGTACCGTAGATGCCCATTCCAAGGCGTAGATCTCTATGGAGAAGAACGGGCAAGAAACTCCATGGACACTCTTTTTCAATTAGGTAATTATTACAAATCATTTGTTATTGTTGTTCTAGTTTATAATATAAGTTAAGTCTACATATTATTTAGATCTCGCGTATTCCTCAAAGGGTTGTCTTACCTAATACTAAGATACAGTTTACTACATCCTAGCGAAACGTGTGGTTTGCGCCGGGGCCGAGTTTAGCGACGCACGGCACCGGCAGTGCTGCCAACTCGTCCAAGCAAAAACGCGCTGTTAGCTCTCTAAAAAAGCGCTAGAAAGCGCTAAATGGTCCAAAAAACGCTGTATTCGGCACCAAATTGAAAAAAAAATGATAACGGCACATCCATTTTTATTATCGTCTCACTGCACATTTGGCAAAACTGACTCAGAATAACTGTGCAGTCTCAGAATACTGTGGCACAATAGAAAGGGAAACGAAGTACACATACATATTCACGTTATAACATTATTTTAAATATCTATTTTATTTACCCATGTCCGTGTGTCACTAGCGGGGTGCCAACTGAAAATCAGCGCTGGGTGCCTGGTGCCCAGCAAATGCTGAGTTGGTAACCCTTTCGGTGTGGGCACGATCGGCGCAATCATTCTTAAACCTTGTTTGTACTTTTTTTACTGTTCTTCTCTGTTACTTTGTGATTGTTGTTGTTGTGTTGTGTCTATGTCGAATAAATGTTTTCTATTCTATTCTATTCTATTCTTTAAGTTAGATACATATTACAAAATAGTTAGCGAGGAATCAGTGCTGCCAACTCGAGGAAACCCCAAGTCATTGATTAAGGGTACACTAGTCGACGGCACGAACTATTTTGTGCGCGGGGTTAAAATGCATTTTCTATCAACCGACAACACGTGTGGAAGAGATAGATGCTGTGATGAGCAGTAGGAAGCTAGTTCGCGTACGAATACACACTTTTGCAAATTTGTAGCGAAATGGATAATGATTTAGGACGAAACCGAGCGCGCGAAATTTTATAAACAGACCTTTCGCAGTCTAGATGTCATGAAAAATTACTAAATCTATCTGTACAAAATAAAATTGAATGCATTGTTGAACTACTAATCTATCCCTGTATGGAGGCCGTTTCGCAATTTTCATTAAAAATTCGTTAAAATTAATGTCGAAATGTGGAACTTTCAAATATTTTCTATTTTTACTTTTTCGCTTCCATACAGGGCTAGATAATGATGACCCAAATTGATATCACTTTTTATTTTGAACGTACATCGTCAAACTGTGGAATAATCCCTAGACTACGTTTGTATGGAAGAATATTCGACTAGTGTAACCTTAAGGGTACACTAGTCGACGGCACGAACTATTTTGTGCGCGGGGTTAAAATGCATATTATATCAACCGACTACACGTGCGGAAGAGATCGATGCTGTGATGAGCAGTAGGAAGCTAGTTCGCGTACCAATACACACTTTTGCAAATTTGAAGCGAAATGGAAAATTAAAATAACAAGTAAATAAAAAACGGTTAATTAAATGCTATTATATTATGTTAGTGAATATTTAAATAACAAATTTTCAATTTAACTAATTTTAATCTACTAAATACATATATACTTTGTCAAATAAAAGCCCTCTTCCTCTCTCCTACTTTTGCAGTACCCGACAGGGTCCACAATGGTCTAAATTTGTACCTACCATCTAAGTTCACATGTGGAAGCAATAAAGGTATTGAGTATTGAGTATTGGATAATGATTTAGGTCGAAACTGAGTGCGCGAAATTTTGTAAACAGACCTTTGGGAGTCTGGATATCATGAAAAAACGACTAAACGTATCTGTTCAAAATAAAATTATTTGCATTGTTGAACTACTAATCTACTTCTGTATGGAGGCCGTTTTGCAATTTTCAGTCTTCTTATGGTATTTATTTGCGCCCAAAAATGCGTTAAAATTAGTGTCGAAATGTGGAACTTTCGACGCTCATAACTTTCAAATATTTTCTTCCACCACTGCTAAAACCCGACGGGTCGCTGGCCCACTCCGCTGAGGATAAGGCAAATTTATTTGCCTCTCTTTTTGCGGAATCTTCACGTCTGAATCCTGGTGACGCGCGGCCCCTTCCTTTTCCTGATGGATGCGAGACGAGTATGTCGGACATTCGCATCCATCAAAAGGACGTCCGTAGGGTGCTGCGCAACCTCGACGTGAACAAGGCTAGCAGCCCTGACGGAATACCAGCAATTGTTCTTAGAACCTGTGCGCCTGAACTGTCTCCGATCTTGACACGCCTATTCCGCCTTTCGTATAAGGCTGGAAAAGTGCCGAATGCTTGGAAGCAGGCTTACGTACAGCCCGTGCCCAAGAAGGGCAGCCGAGCTGACCCGGCCAACTACAGACCCATATCTGAACGCGTACTCAATATTAAGCTCCTGGCATATCTAGAAACTAATGATATTCTGAGTGACCGCCAATACGGCTTCCGCCGAAATCGGTCTACTAGGGATCTTCTAGCGTATGCCATTCACATCTGGAGTGAGGCCATCGAGAGGCATGGGGAAGCGCTTGCCGTCTCCCTCGACATCTCGAAAGCTTTTGATAGGGTCTGGCACGAAAGCCTTATTGGTAAGCTTCCTTCATTCGGTTTGCCCGGTGGTCTGTGTGATTGGATTGCAGACTTCCTGAGAGATCGGTCCATTCGAGTGGTTATCGATGGCTGCTCGTCGGACCACTTGGATATTAATGCCGGTGTCCCTCAGGGGTCAGTACTCTCAGCAACTTTATTCTTGCTGCACATTAACGATCAGCTAAAACCCGGTACCTTTGGGTATGCAGACGACAGCACTGTTGCTGAGAGATACTTGTCCAACGCTCGTACTACCGGGCCTCAGGTCCAGTCTCTCCGAGAGGCCACGGTGGAGCGCTTAAACATGTCTTTGCAGGCAGTCTCCGAATGGGGCGATGCCAATCTGGTCAGGTTTAATGCTGCTAAAACCCAGGCGTGTCTTTTTTCCGCTAAAAAGAGTCAATTCCACCCGGCTCCAACTTTCCGAAGTGTGACCGTGCCAATAACTGACCATCTTGAGCTGCTTGGCGTTACGTTGACATCGACTCTCAATTTCGGCCCATACATTGAGGCAAAGGCTCAGCTGGCTGCCAAGAAGCTGAGGATCCTTGCAAAGGTGAGAAGGTACTTCACGCCAGAATAGCTGCTCAGCTTGTATCAAGCGCAAGTTCGATCATGCATGGAGTACTGTTCTCATCTCTGGGACGGCTCTGCCAAATACCAACTTGATGCACTAGAGTCGATCGAAAAGCGGGCCAAGAGGCTCATCGGCGATGAGGCAATGGTTAAGTCAAAGCTCCAGAGCCTTGAACATCGTCGCCGAGTTGCCAGCTTGTCGGTTTTTTATAGATTACATTTCGGGGAATGTGCGATGGAATTGCATAATCTAATTCCGCCCAGCCCGTTTCATCATCGGACTACCAGACGTACGGCGATGCGCCATCGGTACATGGTGGACATCCCACCCATACGCACTAAACGTTTTGAGAATACTTTTATTATGCGTACAACTAATGAGTGGAATTCCCTGCCGGAGTCTGTGTTTCCCGATAGCTACAACCTAGGGGTCTTTAAGTCAAGAGTGAATAGGTTACTTCTAAGCAAGCGTGCTCCATCATCGACCACATCATCGCTTACCATCAGGTGAGATGGTGGTCAAGCGCGAGCCTATATAAGATAAATAAAAAAAAAAAAAAAACTTTACGCCAGCCACGAAATTTTATTCTCGCTTTAAAGAGTTGGCGTTAAGAGTTCAATATGTTAAAAAACATTAATATAATCGTAAAATATGAGTGACAACAACAAGTTACCTGAGAAGTCTCGCAAGAAATATCTGAAAGCATACCATGTCTTCAATGATTAGAGACTTACAAAGGGCGCAAGGAGTTTTTCGGAGACGGTGTTGCTATCTTATTTTTTAGATTTATCACAGACGAGGCGATCATCTACAATGTGGAGTATTACTCAATGTTGAAAGCTACTTTAAAAACAAAACATAACGTGCATATTGAAAAATACGCGAAACATACGCAAAACTCGTATCTTTTCTAAAAATAATGTCAGTACAACCACTTTATACGGCTAAAAAGTCCAAAATTTTCACGGACCTTAACATAGAAAAAATTGTTAATGAAGCTCCGGACTGCAATTTTCTTGCCGCTAAAGTAAGTGGTACCTATGAATCTATGTTGTTAGTTATTAAAATGTGTGTGTAGACTGTTATGTATAAGGTACTTACTGCCTACTACTAATTTCTGGAGGTGCAATGAATCCTAGTCTGGCTTAGCAATACTGTTAAAATATATAATACGATATGTAAAAGATGCTGTAAATGTTAAATTATGCATATTAATTATGTAATATTTTCTTTACAGGTTGTACTGATCATAGGAATTAGTGGAGCGTGTCGCAATAACGAGATATTACAGCTAACAGTTAATAATATCGAAAAGCATTCATATAAATGACTGTTAGTAAAATTGAAAAATACGAAGACGAATCTTGACAGCTCTTTTGTGGTACGCGAAGAATAATATGTAACTATTGTAGAAAAATACCAAAATTTACGTCCAGCCAATACAAAAACCGACCGATTTTTCATACAATACCATACTCATATCTGCTAAAGGAAAAAAAAATTTTATAGTAAATAAAATAGGTGCTACACCGCGAGAAATTGCCACTTTTTTAAAACTGGGAGTGCCTCTGCTATACACGGGTCACTGCTTTCGGAGAACTTCGGCAACGCTCTTGGCTGATTCCGGAGCCGATCTCACCACTTTAAAACGTCACGGTGGGTGGAAGTCCAATACGGTTGCAGAAGGCTATATTGAAGACTTAATAGAAAATAAGTCGAAAATCTGTAAGCGTATAGTGGAAACAATAAGTCTGAATTCGACCTCGGATCGTTGGTCTCACCCACGCTCATCCACTTCCAACGACTCACAGTGTACTTATACAGAAAGCCGATCAGAGTCACCAACGTTCACCATTGTTCCTTCTCAATCCGCCACCGAAACATAAACCTTAACCCCAGATAATCAAACTCAACTCAATGCAACTATAACGTTGCCAAATAAATTTGTTACTTTTAATTTGCAGAATTTCAGTAATTTTACTACCTACGATGTTAATTATTTTGATTCACAATAAATAGTTATTTCAATCTATTCCTGTTTATTATTTTATCTCCTAAAGTGTTGTCGCTGCTGAAGTGAAAAGTTATGTGTGTTACACGAGAGCAAAGTTTTTTGCATCTCGTGCCTTTGAATCCCTCGCCACACTCAGGATTCAAAATCAGCACTCGCAGCAAAAAACGACTATGCTCTCTTGTTGCACAAATAACTATTGTTGTGGAAGTGCATGCGGCACCAGCACCGGGAGGTCGGCGCGCTAATGCCCGCTGCACGCCGCACACTGGCCGGCCCGACTCTCGCGAAGTGATCACCGTGAGAGGAGAAAGCGCCTCGCGTGTGCACGCCGCGCTGCTTCAATCTAATTGGTCTGGATAAACACTTTGAATTTTACTAACATTGATGGTGGTATTGTTTGATCATATTCACAATAAAAGTTTGGATACAAAGGGCAACACCTCATGCATAAGACACCATGAGAAAAGTATTCAAATCGTAATTACTGCCGCGTTGAATTACAATACTGATTCTTTGGCCGATTCCTAGTATTTTTAACAGCCTTCAAAAAAATATGTTTTCAATTCGATACGTATGTATTATATGCAGGTATGTAATACTGGCTTCTACCAGGGGCTTCCGCGTGAAAATATTTTCTTACCCCAAGGGAACATGATATCGAGATAAAAGTAGCCTATGTGCTATTCCAGACTATAATGTATCTCTGTGCCAGATCCAGATCCGTTCAGCCGTTCTGGCGTGATTGAGTAACAATCATACTAACATACATTCATCCAAACGTTCGTATTTATAATATTAGTGAGAAGTGAGATTGTTGGGATTGCAATTGTTAATCTATGAGCGCTTCTAAACATATGTGTGCCAAATTTCATAAGTGAATCTAAGTTTGTCCACGTATTTCTCAGAAACTAGAAATCGGATTACAGTAATTCTATTTCTAGTTTCTGAGAAATACGTGGACAAACTTAGATTCACTTATGAAATTTGGCACACATATGTTTAGAAGCGCTCATAGATTAACAATTGCAATCCCAACAATCTCACTTCTCACGCATTATCTTTTCAAATACCTTACTGAAAACCGGCAACACGGATACGGGTCTATAATTATTTGTGTCATTACTGTCCCCGGATTTAAAAAGTGGTATAACCTATAGATAAGAAAAGACTCCTTGATCTACACACAAATTTAAGCCAAATACGGCGCTATAGTCTGAATAATGGTGGCACAAACTTTGATGGACATTCCCCACAGATCTACGGTCAGTTTGATCTTGATTTGCTTAAAAGCTTTTACTACTGTTATTGGGTTATTACGAGTATGTGAAAAGTTAAACATTAGCGTTTAATAAATTAGAAGCAAGCGAGGGCGAAGAATTTAAGGTAACACACAACGGAACTCCTAAACGGCAACCAGCTAATGTGTAAATATCATCGTGGGTTTTCTGTTCATCTTTTTGGTATGCTCTTTAATATTATATGATACCAGTTTCTGCCAGCAGCTTCGCCCGCGTGAAGATCCAAGATTATCGAGGGCACATATTCCCAGGATATTTTATGTGCTATTCCTGACTGTAATCTATCTCTGTGCCAAATTTCATCCAGACCGTCCAGCCGTTTGAGCGTGAAGAAGTAACAAAATCAAAAGCATTTTTTTTTTTTAAATTTTACTTTGGCCTACATGGGCACTTATAAAACTTTGACAAAAGGTGCACGTTTCGGGTTAGTCGTTTCCTATGGAGAAGAACCGGCAAGAAACTCCATGGTTACCCTTTTAAAAATGGTTTGGTTTTACAATATTTCCATGTTACAGCATTAGTACTTGGATATGGGGGGACAACGTAGGCCCGACAATAAGTCGTAAGAAATTAAAAAGACAAAATAAAATGTAAAACGAAATAAAAAGTTAACAAATGCTAACAATCATCTAGAAATCTAGAAGGCCTACAATATTCACACATTCACAAACCAATCGGTTAAAGAACAAGGTGTTCGTAGAGACCCTCGTAGCCTCGTAGCCATGGAGCCTCGTAGCCTCGTAGCAGTTGTGCCACGTAGGCACCCTCGTAGCCAGGGGACGGTGGCGTAGCGCTCGTAGCGCGTAGCGCGGCACGGCGTAGCGGCACCTGCTACGGTGTCGCCGTAGCGCGTGCAGTATGCGAAATGTCACGCGACATTTATAGCCACTTCTAGGTATACTTGGTAACTTGTGTTCAGATTAAACTGTATTTTCAGGCAATCATTAAATTCATAAACAATTTCGTCCAGCCCACATCATCAACAGTTGGGCGACGCGGGTGCCTGCTAGTGTGAGGCGACGCGACGGCTCTCCTCGTACCTGCAGTCCCGTGCAATCAGTGGAACTATTGACCGTGATGATATAAGGCTTACGTCTCGAAACATTCATTCGTACCTAGTTATGACAGCGCACTGTCTCATCGTTTCAGTTTCTGAAATTTTAACTTAGTAATAGATAGCATTTATTTAATAACACACTTTATGTCACAAATATCAGTGCAGCCCTGGCTCTCGTAGTACGAGTAGGAAGTCCCTTGTCACAAGAGCCAACATGAATGTGTTCACTCGGCGACGTACGTGTAGCTACACTGCACCGCGCCTGTACCGACTGCCGGCTACACCCTTGTGTGTTGACAGAACACTCGAGCATCATAACTATCACTATTTCACTGTGAAATAAAGTCGCTATTTCGTAAAGGTGGTGTCGTAGATATCGCTGTCAGAGATAAGACCGCCATTATACCCGTACAGAACATTGTAGAAGGTAGGCAATTTAGGTATACATGCTAACATGGAACTTCAATAGTACGTACCTATACAGATTTCTAAATACAAAAGGGAAAAGCATTATGAAAATTTCAAAAAAAAAACTAAACTACCTAACATATTAAAGAGGTAATTGTTTGTTTATGTGTAAAATATACCTAATCTCTGGCAGTACTTACAGATTTGAGGTCCCGAACATACTTTTAGTGAAAGCTACATTACCGCTGAGTGTAGTAGGCTTCTTTTCACGCCAGGAAGTGCACGCGCGGGCGCCTACGGTGGGATCAGCAGCAGAGCAAAGCCGCGGGATCAGCTAGCCAGAAATAAAAATAACCGGGGCTCACTTGCCGGTACCATCGTCGAAAATTTTATTTAAATGTGAACATTGCCATATCGGAAGGCAGTACGAGAGAGTCACAAAACGAAAACTTTGCTTTGATTACATTAGTATAGTCCCTACGAAGCTAGAACATTTGAAAGATCACGTCTGTTAGTGTAATCCCACTCAATGAGCTCATGTATTTTTGTGTAATCAATTCAATTCATGCTTCCGCCATCGTCATTCATTCATACGCCAGAAGAGGAACAGCGGTGGCACGTCCTGTGAGCGTCCCGAGCGAGTGGAGCAAGCGAGCGGAGCAGAGGAGGTGCAGGGCGCGGGCGGGCCGTGACCGCATCAGTGCGGGGGCAGCGCGCAGGCGCGGGCTGCGGGTCGCGGGCGGGCGGGAGCGCGGCCGGCCGCGTCAGTCGCGCCCCGACCGCGGCCCGTCCCCGTGCAGCCCTGCCGCCGCCCCGCCTGTCGGCCGCGCGCTCGCCGCATGCCGCGCCCGCGCCCGCGCCGCTAGCGGCGTGGCCGGCGCGCCCCGGGCAGGTGAGCCTCCGGCCGGCACGGCCTGCCAGCCCGCCAGCGCCGCACGGCGCCGCCGCTCAACGCTCGCTGCGGCGCCGTGCCCGCGCGGCTCATCGATCGCCGCTCTGCGCATGTGTGGTGCTCACGTGCGGCGAGCCCGCCACCGCCGCGCCGCCGTATCTCAGCGATGCAGGCGTATTGACCGGCGCCCGCCGCGCGCCGTGCTGTGCTAGTGTGTCGTGTGCTCCTGGCGTGCATGTGTCATCGCAGGGCGTCGCGAGTGTCCCAGTGCTCCGAGTAGAAAGCGTCGCAGTACGATGATGATCGGTGTCGAGTGTTAGTGCCGTCAGTGTCGGTCGCTGTGCCGCGCAGGCCAGGCTCAGCGCTCAGCAGCTCGCGGTGCGGCGGCGGGCGGCGGTTGTTTACAATGTGGCGGCGCACCGATATAGCGTGGCGCAGTAAACACGCCGCGCGCGCCTCAATGAGGACGCGCTATAAATACTGCGCGCGCGCCGCCGCCGACCCTCACCTACTACCCTCCAAACGCTGTTTATTTTCGCGTCGGCGCGCTGGCCGCGTGTTCCGCGCGCGCTGCCTCGCCCATCACTGTCCACTGTCCACCAGTCCCATTACTCGCTGATAGCACCCGCCCCGCTCCCGCTGAACCACTCCACGCAGACTAGCATGACAAACTGAGAACAACTCTCTCTGGTTCATATTGTATGTGTGAATCCCATGTCAAGTCAATGTTCCATGTCGGTGTTCAATGTTCCATGTTGCTATAGTTCAGTACTAACAGATTAATGAGGGTTCGAAATTGAACTTTATAGAATCGTTATAACTGAACATCACTAGATGGTAGAGCAAGGAGCTGCACAGTACATTGGCGTGCACGACGCACAGCGCAGCGCGCTAACAGAAATGACAACACGGTAGAGCAGGGCGTGTCGCCGCCGCCTGTACGCTCTGTGTGTGGCGCTCGCGTGGCGCCTGGGTAGCGCGCGTGTGGCGGCAGTGTGGCGGCCGCTGCATAGCACACCCAGCTCTACATAGATCATTTACAGGGTTATTTGCAAACACTAACAATTTTCAGGGGGTGAACGTACTCAAGATTATAAACAACTTTGAGTATAAGACCAACCCTGAAGAATCGAAAAAAATATCAGCTGTTTCACAAATTTTCATCAGGTAAATATTGTATGAAACAGTTGATTTATTCTTCAGCGTTGGTCTCATAATGAAAGTTGTTTATAATCGCGAGGTTTTCACCCACTGAAAGGTTGTTATCATTTTCAAATAACCTTGTATACTGTATAAAAATCTGGTGTAGTCGGTAAAGTCGGATCCCGGCAGAACTGGATGAGTGACTTGAGTAGCGCGCTCCCTCGCGCCCTCGTCCGCGCTCAACAAGTGCGCCCCGCGCCGCACTAGCTAGTACTCGGTAGCCACAGACTGTACTCTCGATCACGCTGGGATGCATCGAAACCTTCCTGGTTCATTCTTCACTCACGCACATTCCTACGTAAGCTATAAGTCACTGTTACTAATTTCACTTAAATAAGATTATCAAGTCATTTTGTGAATACAATGTATTGAACACATTGATTTTCTTCACGTTTTCTGTGTCGTCCGATGTTGTTTATAATATTGAGTACAATGACCTCTCAGCGGCCTATGATAAGCGAAACCGAATAACTTGTGGAGTTGACACTGACACTAACCATAAGCCGATGCCCCAGCGCCCCCGCGCCTCTGTGCCGATGCGCTGTTCCGCACGCTCGCGGCGAAGTGTAAACACGAAAGCTCTCATCTTATGACCTAACACCCCCTTTCCCAATGTGTATAAGTCTTACAAAAGCTTATAGTATCAATTATTTGAAAGGATGATAGTAGGTACCTACCTAAACATATATTTTAATAACGTTGGAGCCAACTGAGGGAAGATCTCGAAAAAAGAACAGCCTGTCATGAGGTATTATTTAACTTCGCGTGGCTTGCAATAGCTTGCACACGGACCTCGTTAAATCGTCAAGCAGTATACAGCATAGACAGTTGATCAGGCTCCTAGCGGGGAAACACCCTAGTGGTTGCTGAAATCAATTTGCAGTCATAGGAATCATTAGAAATAGAATATGCTACAATTTAAGTAAAACTATTGGAACTGACTGAGAAGCGTGGTCATCGAACCCTTTTAAGCAGAGAATCTGCCTCCATCGCCTCCGGTCCAAGTTGGCATCACCACCTGCTGGATTGTGATTGAGGGCGTAGGTTCTTTCATTTGGTGAGACCATCGTGTTGGCGACCAGCCTCGTACTCTCTTTCCTGCGGTATTCGCTTTATGTGGTCGAAATAGGGCAAAATACGCTGTAAGAAAACTGTATCAGAATCAGAACTTTATTTGTAAAACATAGGTAGACAATCGGGTCCTGATATTGAGTTGGGAAAGGACAGACACCTTTGTGCATTTGGCTGAATCAAAACCAAAATCATTTTTTTCTATTTTACATAGGCATACATGGACACTTATGGAATAGATACACATATATACACGTCGACAAAAGGTGCACGGTTCGGGTTATTCGTTTCCTCTTTTACGGTTACTGTTTTAAAAAAATAGTTTGGTTTTACAACATTTCCATGTTACAGCATTAGTACTTACCTAGATATGGAGGGACAACGTAGGCCCGACAGTAAGTCATAAGAAATAAAAAAAAAGTAAAACGAGATAAAAAGTTAACAAATGTTAACAAGCATCTAGAAATCTAGAAGGGCTACAATGTTCACACAGACACAAAACAATCGATAAAAGAATCTATACAAAGGTAAAAAAACAAAATTAAAATAATAATAATAATGTATAACAACACTAAATTTAACATGTGGCACAAATGTTGTTATCAGTGCTGTAGCTATTCTTAGCAAAGGGCTATAAAGATGATTGAAAACCATTGTAAAAAGTCTAATTAAAAGAAGAGAAATAATGAGATTGAGAATAGTTCGAGATATCCACATATTTGTGCCGTTTATGAGTTACCAGGGAAGCCGCATGCGCAGAAGGAGCTAAAGCCAAAATTTTTATCTTCAACCTAGTCCTTGATTTAATAATATGCTTTTTTAATAACGACACATTTGATCTAGTTTTTGAACTTTCCATCGGTCAGTTCTATTACTGACTTTGGCAACTTGTTATGAAAGCGTATACTGTTTATAAGAAAAGACTTGCTAGTTTTCGTTAATCTGAATTTGGGTATTACAATTTCGTGCTTACTGCGTGTATTTAAATTATGGAAGTCGCTTCTAGTTTTGAAAAGCCCTCTCAGCCCTCGATTTTTGCGGACATAAAAAATACATTCCAAAATATAAAGTGAAGGTTGAGTCAGTATATCGTTCTCTTTAAATTTTTCTCTGAGGGACTCGCGTCGCGAGGACCCATTTTATAGATCGTGCAGATTGCCCTCTTTTGTAAGATGAAAATTGTGTCCATGGTACTCAGAGCATCCGCCTCCAGCACCACATTTCGAATGCGTCTATCCCTTGCTCGGATTATCCACGTCTCAACCCCATAGAGGAAAATCGGGCAAACCAGCGATATGACGAAACGGGCCTTTGTTTTGAAACTTATACCGGGACTTTCTGGAGACGCGTCAAAATATCTTTTAACATGGCTATCCATAGCTTTATTTCCGGGACGCAGTTGCCTGCATTATTAATAATAGAGCCCAGATAAATAATACTGTACACGGTATCGATGCCTTGGATAGCTTTCCGCACGATCTATCACCACAAGCTTGATTTTCTGTCTATTTATTTCAAGCACTAATTTGCTACTCTCCAATCTATGCATAGATTGGAGGTGGAGAGTATCTCCTTCATGACATCAAAAGTTGTAGCTAGAAGAACGGTGTCATCGGCGCGTCGTAAATTGGAAATGCGCTTTCCACCAACAGCAAACCCCTTTTCCCAGCCCTCAAGAGTTTTCCGAATTATATACTCTCCATATACATTAAAATGTAGAGGTTAAAGGATGCATTCCTGTCTAACGCCTTTCTTGTTGGAGAACACATTTGAACGTCTATATTTACGAAAGAACGGTTGTTGATGTAGAGGCATCGGAATAGGTCAATAAGATGTTGAGGCGTACCCACGTCTAAAACCACCCACAGCTTATCCTACTGCAGGCAGTCAAAGGCTTTGGTGTAATCAATGTAACACAATAAATGCCTTTTCACACGCACCGGTTGCCGGGTAGCCGCTACCGGTTAACCAGCGGCGAAGTGTATAGCCATGTATGTTAGCTTTCACACGTACCGGCGTACATTGCTATACACTCGCCGCCACGTACCCGGCACCGGCTACCCGGCAACCGGAGCGTGTGAAAAGGCATGCATTAACACAGGGCTGTTAAATTCCCAGTTTTTAACCGACTTTCCAAAAAACAGTACACAGACTAGCGGCAATCCCGGGAAATATGACATTTATGGAAGAATTCCGTAGAATATCTCCGAAGTTCTTTAACAGATCTTCAAATTTAAATGTGACCAATCCGGGAACATACTCGTACATTTTGAAACAAAAAATAATCATCAAAATTGGTTAACAATTGGCGAAGATATCGCTGAACAGATAAACCAAAAAAAAACATTCAGTCGAATTGAAAACCTCCTCCTTTTTTGAAGTCGGTTAAAAATATGTATTAAATAAATAGATATGCCCTAGGTACTTTATTTATTTATTTAGGTTAGCCAACAATTGCTTACATAACACATTTAAAATTATACTTGCATAATAATACGTTTCTAAGAGCAATAATTATTTACAGGCTAACATAATTATGGTTATACGTTACTACAAAGCCAAAAAGGATAATTACAATTTAAAGTTATTCAAGATTTTTTGGTAATTTACAATCATGACAACAAAAAAAAACACATTACAATTAAAAACACATTCATAACATTAACAAATTCAAATTATATAATAATAATAATAAAAATCTCATCAATTATTTCAAATACTTATCTTAAAATTATACAAGAAAAGGTACTTCGTTTAGATAGAGAGGTGGTATTATGCTCCGGTTGTTTATTGCTACCTCTATTGAGTAATGACCATACACACACTATTCTTCTCGTTGTACCTCAGACCGTAAGCCACAGCATATGAATCACAAATACCGGGCAGATATGTTAATCCACCCAGTTGACACATTTTTTAAAAATTATCAATAGGCTTGCGCTTGAGCACTATCTCACCTGATGGTAAGCGATGATGTGGTCGACGGTGAAGTACGCTTGCCTAGAAAAAACCCATTCACTCTTGACTTAAAGACCCCTAGATTGTACCTATCGGGAAACACAGACTCTGGCAGGGAATTCCACTCCTTAGCTGTACGCATAATAAAAGTGTCCCCAAAACGTTTTGTGCGTATGGGTGGGATGACCACCATGTACCGATGACGCATCGCCGTACGTCTGGTAGTCCGATGATGGAACGGGCTGGGTGGAATTAAATCATGCAATTCCATCGCACACTCCCCGAAATGTAACCGATAAAAAACCGACTAGCTAGCCATGGTCTTGCTGAGTCCATTCATCAAGACCATGTCGTCAGCGTAACTGATGTTATTAACACAGATGTTATCTATATGACAACTAACATGACAGTTACTGAGCCCATCGATCAGCTGTTCAACGTAAAAGTTAAAATAGTCTTGGAGAGGACAGGTCTCCCTGTCTCACACACAACACTCCAGTGCATACACTTTTGACAAAATGTCCCACTTTACGAAATTCTTCTGGATTTTGTACCAAAAATACAAGATGTTAATGAGTTCAGTGAGAACTTCTACCTCTCCAAGCTTGGCCCAGAGCCTGTTGTAGTCCACTAAGTCAAAGGCCTTTGATGAGTCGAGGAAGCATGCTTGGACAGGTGTTTTTCTTTACTTAATAGTTGACAGTATGTTTCAATGCCAAGATAGTATTTTTGGTCGACAGTGACTTACAGAAGCCAAAATGTGCTTGCTGAGTTGACCGTCAAGTAGACCACCGAAAATCTTCGCAATTACAGTCGCTAGTGAGATAGGCCTATGTGACCTCTATCTGTATCGTCCCCAGTAACATTTCGGTATCGGTATCGGTACAACAAATAGTTTCCAACAGTTTTGCCTGTAGGCAGAGGCGGATTAAAAGTCGAGAACGCCCTAGGCAAGCACCTCATCGGCGCCCTTCTAGCGGCCACATACATAATTATCTAATACATTTAAACGAGACAAATAAGAAAAACTCGGAAACGGCTCCAACGATTTTCATGAGATTTAGTATACAGAGGGTTCGGGGGCGATAAATCGATCTAGCTAGGTTTAATTTTTAGAAAACGTCGTTTTCTCTATTTTCACCCGAGCAGAGCTCGGTCACCCAGGTAAATAAATAAATTATAACTAGTACATAACCAAAATAAAACCGCAAACCACAATCATGAAAGCAATCTATTATACCTTTAGTCGTTCTAATTTCGATCTTAAGCTTTTAGCGACACTTACAACATAACGTTTTTGCTCAGTATTACTCTTGATAGCAATCAAAGCAAAGTGAATTTCTGGAAATGACTTGCATCTGCTTGAGCTGTATCTTACGAACTTCTATTATGAAATCAGGCGATGTAGAAATAATCAAGAAGGAGCACGCTTCGGAAGCTCTTCATCTCTATAGAATTAAAGAATCTTCTATATCGTATAAGTACTTTCTACTGAAACTCAAACTTACTTAGGGATTATTTATAGCAATTAATTTCATGTTTTTTTTTTTGTTTTTTTTTTTATACTACAGCGCGTGCTACCCTTGTAACTACACGCCCCTAGGCACGTGCCTAGTTTTCCTTAGGGATAATACGCCTCTGCCTGTAGGTAAGAATGTAATCAGCAAGGCCAGAAAAATATATGCCTGCCTGCAAACCGCAAGTGCTACTGAGACTGTTAATGCCCGAGGATTTAACCATGCTTTTAACAATCTTTTCCACGTCTTTGCTGGAAAAATCTAACAAGTTTCTTGGATCAATGACACCAGCAACAGGTACCTCAATGCACGAGGAATCATTTATAAATCATCCTTAAAAAAGTTGGCTATATCCTTAGGCTCGCTACATCCCTCTATTGTCACTGGTACGCCAACCTTACCCTTCATTTTCTTAGTACCCGTCCAAAAAGTCCGAAAGTTTTTACCGAAGACATGTTCAACCAAAATGTCCATTTCAAGCTAGTTTTTATGGTTTGACAGAACTTTAGCCATGACTTGAAAATGTTGCGTGTTGTATGCATGCCATCATAACAAAGGACCACTATCCGGCCTGCGCCTGCCACATGACACATGTCTACTAAAAGCCTGCCTAGCCTCATTGTGTGCTTCCATTACATGCTTGTTCCATCCTACTACACTCTTACCATTTCTATGCTTTCTGACAGTTTCTAATTTGTTTGCTCAGTACAGAGGCCTCACACAATATTTCTATCAACAAGTTTTCTTTGTTGTTGTTATGGTTGTTCACAATCTCAAAACCTTACGATATTTTCTCATCTTTTCGCAACACATACACATACACTGGTCTGTTCACATACTATGGCGTCCGAGTTCCAGCAAGTGTTCGCGACCGCGGCCGCGGTGACGCGGTGCCACATTCACTCTACCCCGCTTTTCTTTTCATTCGCGTAACACCAATAATTAAATCCTAATAGCATTCTCAAGTCAGCTGCGAGGCTGCCACATACCTATTTTATGTACCGCGACTTTATTATTTAAGTCAATAATTGATGAGATATGAACTTCGAGAGTCGCCTATGATGTCCACCTTTATTTGAGAAAAAATAAAGTTGGTACCTTGAAATACACATTCAACGAAATTAATAAAAATTTTGTAGAGTATTTACTAATGAAATACAAACTTATTCATAGTCTGATTTAATTTGACTTCAACTGCACTAGTGGAGTCAGACACGATTACACGATACGACACTCGATGACGTCACGACTGCTCTGCGATACACTGCACGCTCAACAGTGACGCCGCACCAACGATTCGATAGCGCGCGCTACGAGGCTCCGCCTGTCCCCCGCGAATCACAATAATTATGATCGACGTCATTCTGTCACTCTTATGCTAAGCACTGCTTTAGGCAATTTTGGCACTCACTCGTATTCGTTATTATTTGTATGGATAAATTCGGATCCGTTTTTATAATATTCGTATTATCACGAATACGTAAGAATACCAGAGTGTGCACAAACGGCCAGTCATAGCGCGGCGAGTAGTACATGCGGTGCGTGTGTGTTGCAGATGTGCAGCCTGGCAGCGCTGGCGCGCGGCTGCCGGCCCGCCGCCGCCGCCGCCAAGCCGTGCTGCCTGTGCTGGTGCTGCTGTTGTTCGTGCTCCTGGTCAGTAGCCCCCCTCCCCCCTCGCTGTGCCACTCCCGCACGCCTGCTCAGTCCCATCTCGCCGCAGCGCGAGCGCTATGTGTCAGGACCAGACAGGCGCGCAGCGGCCGCAGCTGTACAGCAGCCTAATTCCGTAAGTGAGTTCGGCAGGACAAAGGGAAAACATCATGAAAGAGTATCAGTTTCCCTTTATTTTTTTTCGGCATTGCGTAAATAATTAGAAAAAGTACGTCTTCCACCCTATAAGTTGAATTCACATAACCTTTCCGTGACCTTTCGAGTTTATTACGCAATACGAAAGTCGTTATTTTAAAGATGCCGTCACCCTTACCTATACCTCTTTGCCAAATTCACTTTCGCAATTAGGCTGCTGATCACAGTTGCTTACTACTGTGGGCTTGCTTACAAACAGCTGCATTCGATACTGCGCGTTAATACAACTAGTAAACATACAGGGGGGTAACCATAAGCTCTTAGAGTAAGGTTATTTTGAGTGTGTGTAAGGGACAGATGTATATGACTTGTATACATCTGTCACTTACGTGATATCAAAATAACCTTACTCTAAGAGCTTATGGTCACCCCCCAGATTGAATTGAAGATCTTATTTTTCCAGTGACTTGCCATTATTATAAGCTACGTATAATCTGTAAGTGTTTATATTAGAGGGGCGTAGAGCTTGGTACTTTTAGATAATTCTTACGTATTCTCCACGGACTACGAATGACCGTTCTTTCTTTGATTTTGTATCTGGCAAATTTACCAGCAACAAATCTGAATATTTTTCGATATCTTCGATTTTAGTGTTTATGAGTTCATGTCCACGACAAGCGCCATTCACTCCAAAAATCAATGCCACCTGTAACACAAATAGGTAGGTAGGTTAGTATTTAAGTAGGAAGGTAACTAACGTAATATACGAGTATACATTTTTATGTATAACATGTTATAAACTTTCTTAGATTTGACTGACACACTCATGTGTGTGTCAGTGAAATCTAAGAAAGTTTATTATTTTTAATAACCACACATAAACTTTACGAAGGTTTACAATAATAATTATTATTTAACTTACGAGTCGACACATCACATATCAGTAGATCGCACACAAGCGATCGATTCATGAGCAGGTAGCACCCGCTCATGAATCATAATGGTCATAATGAAATTCAGTACAATATTAATGCCCTGCTAGTCAAAATCGTGAAATGATGAATATTAAAATAAATCAGTTGGAAATACCGAAGACCCTTAGTCCACCTAGTTGGACATTATAGTTGGATCACGACCCCTAAACGGTCTTAAATGACTTACTTTAGGTTAGGTTTGCATGATATACAATTTGACATTGTCGAGCAGATAGTGTGAAAATATTATTTTCTTTGGTTCTCCGTTTGAAAGATACTATTATTACATACCGAAACATTGTGGTACTTAATAAAAAAAAACGAGTCAATCGCATAGTTTCGATCATCATTACCTATTTATTATCTACCTCACCAAATTAGTTTATTGTTGATAAGTTTTATGTTTGTTCTATTCCAGGGCTAAATGGTGAGTGCAGAGAAGTGGTACCCCCCTCACGTAGACGTAGCTCCCTCGCCGCCGCCGCACGCTCACGCGCCCCGCGCCGGCGACCACTCACACTCTGTTGTCGCTGCGAGGACGATGACACAGCTAATGACGATGACCAGAGACCCAGAGACTAGCCTCTCTAGATGGAATGACAACCGAGAGAGCCAGATCAGACAGATATGTCTGCAATTTGTCTAAACAGCTTGCCCGGCTTATATGATAGGAAAGATGGTGCAAGCCCATTACTCAGTAGTGAATGAAGATAATGGCAGCACAGTAGACTTTACCACTTCAATCAAAATTCTGCTGAGCATTAAATATTTTCAAGATTGTGATAGTAGTAACGCGCCGCGCGAGCAGGCTGCAGGCTCCTCGAGCAGGCTGCAGGCTCCTCGAGCAGGCTGCAGGCTCCTTGCGCAGCGCACAGCCCGCGGCCGGCCGCCATCTAGCTCGCACTAGCTCTGACCAAGGCAAGGATCAAGTTTAGTCGCATCTGGTCAACCGGCAGGCCGACCGGCATCGGCAAAAGGAGGGCTTATAAACAAACCCCTTTACTAACTCGGAGTAAAGTTATACCGAAAAAGATAAATACTCGTAGATAGATCCCAATGGGTCGAAGTGTCCGAGTTACTTCTCGGCCCCTCCACAAGATAAGATAAAGTTATACCGAAGTATACCTTAGAAAGTATGGTCAAGTCGATGTCGATACAGGGTGTAACTTCGCACCAAATTTATTAATAAGAGGGAAGGAGGTCAATAGCTGCATTTACGAATAGTTAGTAGGATGGCTTGGGTTTGGCAAACTCTATGACGTGTTCAGGAATCCAAACTGCCGCAAGTTCTGTAGTATCTGCAGCCGCAGCGGCCTGCACACTCTGACTCACACCACCGACACGTGCGCAAAAATTTTCGAAGTTTACAGGAGCACTGTAATTAAACGCCCGTGGTGGTAGACTGGTCGTGCGCATTGAGACACCGGCCCACAGTGCACGAGTCGAGGTGCGTGGAGCTTGGACGAGCTGCCTCTGTGTGATCTGTGAACAGTGGAACCACACTTGTATAGATATATTTTCTATTACGATAGGCAGACGTTGGTGATGGCAATTTTATTGATGCACCTACGTCAGCGTTGGCCTCATTACATGTTCACTTGCCAACGAATCAATTGAAGTCGGTGACAGTGGCGGCGCGGGCGGTGAGCGGTGACCGTAGACAAGTAGAGCTCCCACTAGTCCCAGTATGAGTGCGAGAGACCTTAGTAGATGTGTTAAGCGGTAGAATACAATGTAGTGTCCTGTGCAGCCTGGCGGTGCGCGGCTCGGAGGGCGGGCCGGGCAAGAAGCCGGGCGAGTTCGGCCCACAGGAGCCTCTGCTGAGCGACGGCGACGCGCCGTGAGTACCTCGCCTCCTGCTACCTCACACCACCACCCCGCACAGCGCACACCGCGCCACTGTGCTAAACATTCCACTGAACAAATATTACAACACTACCTTTCTTTATACCTCCGACTCGCCTTCACAATCCGCAGAGCTAATCACACGATCCCATAAACATTTTTAGTCTAAAAACAATTTATATTTAATGATGGAATTCGAACAAATGTGACATCCACCAACCCGTACTAGGCCCGGGTAGTGGATTCAGGCCCATCCCCTCTCTCGTCCCATCAGTGGGAAAATTAAAAGGCTGATGACGATGACAGTGAGTAGTTCCCCTGCTCGCTCGGTGTGCCAGTGATGCAGTAAGTCGTGTGTTATGTTGCAGGCCCACGCTGGACGAGATCCAGAGCTGGGGGCAGTCGTTCGACCGACTCATGCGCAGCGCTGGTACGTACCCTTCCCACCACACTCACGGTCAGACGCTCTGGTGCAGCACCAGCACTGGCCCTGCTGCACAGTATAGTGATGTAGCTTAGAGCATTATCACCATTCTAGCTTTATATTACGTTTTTACCGATAAAATTGCCGGTTTTTTAAGAAATAAATTAGCCTTTTTTTAATATTTTTTATTTCTATTAATCAAGGTAATCAACCATGCAATCGCTGCATTTTTGCCAACGCAGTGGCAGTTTATTGATTCCCTTCTTGATGAAATTACCTGCAAAACAAACAAATTCTTCCATGGCATTTTGTACCTACTGCCTCTCGGGTGTTGAATTTTTTCCCGCCAAGAAGTTATCTAAATTCTGGAAAAAAAGTAGAAGTCTGTAGGCGCAAGGTCTGGTGATCATGGCGGATGACGTTCCAACCCCAGCTCTTGTAACTTGGAGACCGTCTACTGTGCAGTATGAGGTCATGCGTTGTCGTACAGGAGCAGTGGAGACGAGCGATTGATCAAAGCTGGTTTGAGAAGTGCGAGCTTCTCCATATTTGGGTTCAGTTCTTGACAGTGCACATCTGCAGTAATGCTCATCCCGTTTGGTAAGAAGCTGTGATGAATCACACCGGCCCTAGACCACCAAACAGTGACCATCACTTTTCTAGGGATAAATTTTCGTTTAGGTTTAGGTGCTGAACCAGGATCCGTCAACTTGCTGAGCACTTGCGATTGTCAAACAGAATAAATTTTTCGTCGCAGGGAACAATGTGGTTCCAAATTCCTTCGTTTGTGTGCCTGTTGACCAGTGCAAGACACGTCTCAACGCGTACTTCGCGCTGGCGATCATTGAGTTCGTGGGGCACCCATGTTTTGTTATATATATATTGGTATATTACCAATATTGTTTTGATGCTAACGAAGCTGCTGCTAATAGGGAAATTTACTGCCAATTGCTCCCGCCAGATGGCGCTTGACGGCTCGGAGTAAACAAAAACATAACAACATGGCGTCTACTACTGTTTGTGGTTACCGAACAATTTTTTACTGTTTTTAAGATAACTTGTGTTCAAAAACCAAATAATAACATTGGGGAAGTTAGTTCGCTTCATTTTTCTTTCAGAATTAGTTTTATATTTTGTATGCATAAACTGCGTTTTTTTTTTATCCTCTTCGGAGGAGTTTACTGCGAAATTTTGTCGCTCGACTTTGACAGTTTGGTTTTTTTTAGGGATGTGTCCGATATATGAAAACGTAACTTATATCGGATATGTGTTAGATATCATATCATATCGATATCAAAATAACCGATATTACAAAAACTGTATCTATTAAAAACCTTACTAGCGTGCGAGAACGAATAAATCAAAACTTAAAACCGTATTGTTACGGTGAAAACGTACGAATTACGAACAAAACGCAAACTTCACAAATATATGCGCTATGCGCTACCTATCTTTCTAAGTATTATTTCGCGTTCGTTGTTAGTTTGTTTGCGCAAAAAACCGAAAAGGCCCTTCTCTAGTTTGTTTACTCCGATACCTGTGGCGCCATCTGAGCGCAGCTCTGCGGATAGTTCCCTATTCAGCCGTAGATTCAGTATCATCAGCTTCCATAATCGCCTTTAATTCGTCATTGTTGACCAAAGTTTTTGGATGACCACGGGGTTCATTTCATTCACCAATAACAGGTGGTGCGTTCGTTTGTAGTGTTCGCTCCGTAAACTTCGCTGATGTTGCGTTCCGCTTGTAATACGTTGCTGCCACGACAGTACTTATATTCCATAAATTCTAGTTTTTATTCGTATATTTACACGATGACGAAAAAGATTCAAACGCGATAATGCGATGTAAACATAACGATAATCAATAAACAAATTACTAATTTTATAAAAGAAATCCATGTTTTTAAAATAAAATTAATTTGAAATTAGAATTCTTAGCCAAACAAAATTTCAAATTCGGCAATTTCATAGGTCTATTATTAAGGAATAGGCAAATGATAAATAATTTCTTTTACGTGTTTCAGCCGGACGGAAAGTATTCCGAGACTTCCTCCGCGGCGAATACTCTGAGGAGAATATAATGTTCTGGCTCGCGTGCGAGGAGTTGAAGCGAGAGACCGACCCCGACGCCGTCGAGGAGAAGGCGCGCTTCATCTACGAAGACTACATCTCCATCCTGTCGCCCAAGGAGGTGAGCGCGCCCCCGCCAGCGCCCCCGCGCCCCGCACATACCAGCACGCACTGACCGTCCAACCTGCCGCTTGCAGGTTTCCCTGGACTCACGCGTGCGCGAGGTGGTGAACCGCAACATGGTGGAGCCCACGCCACACACCTTCGACGACGCGCAGCTGCAGATCTACACGCTAATGCACCGCGACTCGTACCCGCGCTTCGTCAACTCGCCTCTCTACAAGACGCTGGCGCGCCTGTCCAGCGCCGAGCCTCCCGGCGCTGCGCCCGCGCCAGGGCCCTCCGCACCCGCCGGGCCACCCGCACCGCCCGCGCCCCCTGCGCTTGCCGGGCCGCCGGCGCCCGCAGGGGACCCCGCGAACCCCGGGCCGCCCGCGCCGGATGCGCCGGTGCAGCTTGCGCCGGTGCAGCCCGCACAGTGACGTCATCCGCACCCTCCCCACGTGTAAATAGACTCGATATACATTCATTTAAACGGGTACTAATTTTGTACATAGCTAGGTTAAGTGTGAGAGTAGGAGCGGCGCGCACCGCCGCGGCCACTTCGCTGGTCCACCGACCGCGCGCCCCGCGCATGCGCCAAGCCCCGCGCTCCGCGGCGATCTGCGCGCATCTAGTTAGAAGCAATAAAGGTGGACCAATTAAGTTTGCCGAGGAGTCAACGAATAAATAAATCAGTTAATGTAGCATTTCGTTTTATTTCTTTCAATGTATGTAATGTAACTTTTTTATTCTAACTTTAACTAATATTATAAATGTGAAAGTTTGGATGGATGGATGTATGTTTGTTACTAAATTAAGCAAGAAAGGCTGAACGGATCTGGATGAAATTTGGCACAGAGATATATATAAAATATAGGTACTTTTCATCTGGTGTAATGATTCCCTGGGAAAAATTCATGGATAAATTTCGACATTCATTCGGCTTCGCCCGCGTGAAAGTCGAAATTTATCCCGAAGGATTATATTCCCGGGTGTAAAGTACCCAATGTGCTATTCCTGACTATAATCTATCCCTGTGCCAAATTTCATCCAGATCCGTCCAGCCGTTTGAGCGTGAAGAAGTAACAAACATACACAGTCACAGACTTTCGCCTTTACAATATTAGTGTGATGTAATATATTAATTGTAGTAATTCCTAGATGATCCCAAGGGAACACATTTTTTTCGGAATTAAAAGTAGTATTTTGTGTTAATCCGGCCTGTTAGGTATTTCCATACCAAATTTCATCCAGATCCGTGAAAGCCGAAAATTATCCCGAGGGAACATATTCTCGCGATAAAAAGTATCCTATGTGCTATTTCCCCTATTCACAAGAAAAGACGGAAAGGAAGGCCATTCAAAAGATGGAGTGATGACATAGTTGCCATGGTGGGAAATACCTGGAGCAGACTGGCAAGAGACAGAGCGAAATGGAAGGAATATAAATATCTCTGTGCCAAATTTCATCCAGTTCCGTCCAGCCGTTTGAGCGTGAAGAAGTAGCAAACATACACACTCACAGACTTTCGCCGTTATAATATTAGTGTAATAAAAAATCCGACTGCTAAAAAATAATTAACTGAAAAGAGAAAATCAAGTACTATGTTATAATCCATACATTAAATATTATGAGCTGCTGGCAGCGGTGACAAACGAAATTTTTGGTAGGTTTTTCAATTATTTTTGTTTGTCCCCGTATGCAGCACCTCATAAATTTAATGTATGAATTATAACTAGTACTTGTTTTTCTCTTATCGGTATTTGTTTTTAGCAGTCGGGTTTTTTGTTTTTATAATCATCATCATTTCAGCCGAATCACGTCCACTGCTGGACATAGACCTCCCCCAGCCACATTGACCGATCCCGTGCGTCTCGCTTCCAGCGGATGTCGGCAACCTTAACCGGGTCATCGGTCCGCCTAGTGGGAGGCCTTCCAACGCATCGTTTTCTGGTTCGCGGTCGCCACTCCAGAACTTTTCAGCCTCATCGGACTTCCATTCTGCGAGCAATGTGCCCTGCCCACTGCTACTTAAGTTTCAGTATTTTTCGGTTTATGTCGGTAACTTTGCAGATATCCTCATTTCTAATGCAATCACGCAAGGGAACTCCGAGCATAGCCCTCTCCATTGCCCTTTGGGTGACTTTAAGCTTTCTGATGAGGCCCAATGTGAGCGAACACGTCTCGATCCCATAGGTATCCCATACTGGCAACACACACTGGTCATTGACTTTCGTCTCGAGACTGCGGTAAATTGGATGAGAAGCTACCGCGCAACGTCCCAAACACCGCCACCGCCTAGCCGAGTCGGATTCGACGGTTGAACTCTTTCTCGAAGTTAGACCTACCCAACTGGACCGTTTGTCGACGTCCATGTTTATTTAAAGACCCACTCTTTCGGAAGCTCCACTGAGGTCATTAAGGATTGTACTGACGTCCTCCATGGTCTCAGCCATGACTACTATGTCGTCGGCAAACCGAAGGTGAGTGATGTACTCGCCATTAACATTGATGCCTAGTCCATTCCAGTCCACAACCTTGAAGACATCCTCCAATGCAGCAGTGAACAGTTTCGGAGAAATGGCATTTCTCTGTCACCGCGCTGGAGAAGGATAGGTTCCCAGGTCTCGTCCTGAATACGGACTGACACGGTGGCGTTTTTGTACAAACACTTCAACACCTCGATGTACCGGTAGTCGATCTGGCACCGTACAGAGACTGCAGTACAGCCCAAGTCTTGATCGAATCGAAGGCTTTCTCGTAGTCCACAAACGCTAAGCAGAGAGGCAGGTCATATTCTTCATTCTTCTGTTTAACCTGCCACAGCGTATATATGTTGTCATGTTGTCTACGGTAAGCCTTTTCGGAATCCGGCTTGTTCGGGAGCCTGAAATTCTTAAAACCTGCGCGCGAGACGATTTGTTTTTTATTAAAAGTTTGTTTTATTACAGACTTTTTAGTTTTATTAATGAATGAGATCTCCAAATAAGTAATTTTTTTTTTTTAGTACATGGACAAAAACACATTACACTCCTTCGGCAGTCGGGTAAAAAAGGAAACCATTAGTCACGTATCATCGACATCATCATCATGATATCAGCTGAAATATGTCCACTGCTGGACATTGTCACGTATAGACTAATTATGATAATAATTTATGGTGTGAGCACAAAAACAAAAAAAACACACCGCTTTCATTAAAGTAAGAAGCAATATAAATACTTGGTGTACTATAAATACTTTCTTTCTTTCTTGGTTTGTAATTATATCACTGATGAGAAAGAAAATAGATAGATAAGATTTTTTTGTTTGATGAACTCCTTCTTCAGAAAGCGTGAACACAGGTAGTGGACCTGGCAGAGCCACGATAGTGCAAACGAAAAATAAGATCGACTGCATCATGTCAACAAAGAAGCAAATGTTCAATGATGTCTCTATGATCAATTCGGTGAATACCGAATTTTGTTGTATGGTAGGAGGCACATTGAACATTAATATTAAGCTTAAAAGGTCTCGACTGATGAATTCCACGCTCCGTCCAGCATAGATCCAGGCCCAAAATCCCGAGAGCTTTCAGCTCGAACTCCAGAATCTTTTCGATTGTCTAGGGAGTGACGATGACAGCAAACCCGTTGCGAATCTAGCAAACGACCCAAGAGCTAGAATGACCCGATACTATACCGAAGAAATCACGGTCGTCAGCCTGTACGAGATTGGGATGGCTTTGAAACCGCTTAGAAACAACAAGGCACCTGGTGATGACATCGAATCACGGTCGAACTCCTGAAGGCGGGTGGGAAACCGGTCCTTAAGGCCCTTCAGAATCTGTTGATTCTGTCATACTCGAGGACAAAACGAAACAAGCATGGTGCAGAGGTGTGGTGGTACTCTTCTTCAAGAAGGTCGACAATGCCCGGCTGAAGAACTAAGGCCCATCTCACTTCTTAGCCACGTCTACAAATTGTTTTCAAGAGTCATCAGAAATTGATGGCATGAAGACATTCCAGCGTAGTGTCATGCATCCGCTTACTCTGTTGTAAAGATTGTTGTTGAAGGTTGGGCAGGCCCAGTAGAATGTTCATATGAGCCGAGAATATTATTATTTGTTGTCATACCGATGGGTGAGAATATCCCAGCACCCCAAATAGTTATCAGTACTTATCGACAGATGTTGGATTCGTTTCTCGGCTTCTCCTCGAACCTTACCCTTTAGATACTGCATCTTTTGACCGCGATAACGAAGGATTGTTATGAATTACCTCTGTAAATAGGTCTCTAAAGGACACCCATTGGTTGTAGTTCCCGTTAAAGTTCGGTATCTCCAGTTGAGGTGTTGACTTTTCCATGTGTGCATTTTCTCATAATTATCGTACGTGTTGTTTTGATCGTTGTCTCCTTCTAGTTCGGTCACGATCTCCCAATCTAGCTGGTCGATAGCTGACCATCTAGCCTGTAGTGACCTCAATGCGTCCTCAAATGCCCACTTACCGGAGATAGAGTTCACGTCCATGTTTGCGGTGGTACGCACAAATGCTTTAAAATTAGCATACTGTTTTTTTCAATAAATCGTCTAGTTTACTGTTAGGCTCCCTCTTCGATACCTGAGATGGTCGGTCGCTCAGCTGCTATGAGACAGTTGCTCCCGCCTCCTCACATGTTTCCTGCTCTGCGCGCATACTCGGCGTCGCCGGAGATCTTTCTCGAGCTGTTGTTTGTTCACCTGTTGAAAGGCTTCCTGTCTTCATGAACCGAAGCTGATACTGTTGGTTGATCAGGGCTTTGGTTGACTCATACACCGTCCTTGTTTTCTCATATTCTCGGTCGGTAAAATAAGGATCAGTCTTACTTACCTCCATGTTAATTCGCTCATTATTTACTTGGTAATTATTCCAGCACTGCCAGTGACGAGGTAATTGAAAGATTTTACTCCGAACTGGAAACCACCATAGCCAAAATCTCCAACAGAGAACTTCTTGTCATCCTGGGTGATTTCAATGCAAAAATTCGAGCAAATGCTCAACAGCTTGGCAGGTGCGTCGGAGGTTTTGGACTCGGTGTTCGGAACGACAGAGGTGACAGGCTTATTCAATTTGCGTCCGAAAATGATCTAGTTATTACAAACAGCTTCTACCAACACCATCCTCGAAGGCTATACACTTGGACATCACCCGATGGAAAATACCGCAACCAGATATACTATATTCTGGTTCGATCGCGGTGGAGGTCATCTGTCACGAATGCCCATACACTACCTGGCGCTGACTGCGGATCAGATCACCAACTTCTGATCTCAAAGTTCAAACTCAAATTAATGGCTGCCAGAGCCCTCGAAAATCAGAGAAGAAGGCTAGACGTGACAGATATACCGAAATTCAAGTCTTTAGTGGAACACAACTGGGCTTAATGGTCGAACACGGATTTTGATAGCGAACCACCGGAAGAACTTTGGAACAGAGCAAAGTCCCTTATAGTGCTGGCGGTCTCAGGATCTAAAACACCAACTATGACACACAAACGGCAACACTGGATGACGGATGGAACCTTTGCGCTTGTTGAGGAACGTCGAAAAATGAAAGCAGCCGGTGCAAGTGTTCAAGCCTGTAGTGAAAAGTCTGCCCAGATCCAAAGGAAATGCAGACAGGACCACAACGCCTACCTGAGCCATATATGTGAGGAAATTAAAACCCATGCAGGTAGATACGAGTCGAGAGACCTGCATCACAAAATCCAGCTTATAACTAAAGCGCTCCCATCTAAAACTTGGGCCATTGAAGACGATAATGGTCAAGAGGTCAGCGAACTGGTACAGATATCTGAAGCTTGGAGATGTTACTGTAGGTCGCTGTTTGAGGATCCGCAGTCGGAAGCCTTTCCACCTACAGAACCTGAGAGTGATACAATGGAGCCAGACATTCTTAGATCTGAAGTCAGAGCTGCCATTAAGCATTTAAAGAATAGAAAGGCTACAGGTTCTAATACCATCCCAATTGAGACCATTCGAGCATTGGGGGAGCGGGGCGTTCAGATCTTTAGCGTCATCTGCAATAAGATATGGTTGGCAGGAAAATGGCCGTCGGAATGGGCTCACACTGTTTTCATTCCTCTCCACAAAAAGGGTTCCAGCAAAAAGTGTGGTAATTACCGTCTGATTGCACTGATCAGTCATGCAAGCAAAATATTGCTGCACATTCTTAACGAACGCCTGAAGGTACACCTGTCGAAAGAAATCGCACAAGAACAAGCTGGATTTGTGAAGGGAAAAGGAACTCGGGAGCAAATTTTCATCGTCCGTCAGGTTATCGAGAAGGCACGAGAATTCAACAAGCCGACCTACATATGCTTTGTTGATTTCTCAAAAGCGTTTGACTCCGTGAAATGGCCAACCTTATGGAAAACGCTACTGGAAATGGGCACACCAAAACATCTTGTGCACCTTCTTAGAGAACTCTACGAAGGAGGAACTGCATCAGTGCGAACAGATAGCCACACTTCGAATAGCTTCCATCCCAGTGCAGGTGTCCACCAGGGATGTATCGTATCGCCACTTTTATTTAACATCTACACGGAGCTCATTTTGCGAATCACCCTCGAAGACTGGACTGATGGTGTTGCGATTGGCGGCTACAAAATTGTGAACCTTCGCTACGCTGATGACACAACATTGTTTGCGACTAGTGCTGACCAAATGGAGGAACTTCTCCTTAAGATGGAGCGCGTGAGTCTTGCATTTGGATTGAAAATCAACCGGAGCAAGACCAAAATAATGATTGTGGGACCGTAGCAACAACAACTCGTCGGCTGTGACACAAATTGTCAACTGTGACGTAGTTCAGTCCTACATATATCTTGGCGCTATGATTGTAGGAATGGCAGTTGCGTGGATGAGGTGAAGCGGCGAATGGCGATGTCTAGAGGGGCAATGGATAAGTTAAGGAAGATATGGAGGAATCGCAGTATAACGAAAGCCACTAAGATCAGGCTCGTCCGTGCCCTTGTTTTCCCCATATTTCTGTACGCAGCTGAGACATGGACACTACGAGAACTGGAACGGAAAAAAATAGATGCTCTAGAAATGTGGTGCTGGAGAAGAATGCTTGGCATTTCTTGGACAGAATTACGAACTAACGTCTCCATACTCCAAGAACTCGGCATCAAGCTGCGTCTATCAGCAATAGTACAGTCTCGCATACTGAAATTCTTTGGCCATGTCTCAAGGCGGAATAACGACTCCATTAAGCGCCTGGTGGTGCAGGGCAGAGTGGACGGTAACAGGCCACGCGGGAGGTCACCGATGAGGTGGACCGACCAAATTAAATCTGCGATAGGAGGTCCAGTAAATTAATGCGCTAAACTTTCATCTAACAGAGCCAAATGGAGAGAGATCGTGAGGCGAGTGACAAGAAAACCAGCGATCGGACAAAATTCATCGTGACCACGACCGCTCTGTCAAGAGCGAAACGAATAAGAAGAAGAATCATTCCAATAGTTATCGAAAGTGCTTACGCTTAAAATACTCTACTGTTTTTCTATAAGCACTATCCTTTTTCAAGTTAATATCAAGTTTTATGATGTTATCATAGATCATTGATTGCGTTTCAATGAGGTCCGACATTGTTAAATGATGTTGAATACAGTCCTTTACTGACTATAAATAAATGTATTACTTGTATATCTCCGCTGTTGGTACGCAGCCATTGCTGCTGCTCCACTGTTCTGCTCCAATGTTCTCTCCAACCGCCTCACAACGTACACTGTTATTTGTTACGATAGTTCAGGCCACGCACGCCGAAATTCCGAATAGCCGAAATTACGCGACGCGTGATATGGCTCGAAGGACCAAAATTATATCGGGGTACTTAGCGAGGTGTCGATGTTTTTGAGCTGAAACAAGGTTTACATGAAACATTATTTATTTCTAAACTCAAATGTTCTTAATGACTAAAATGTTACAAAATGTTAATGAATGTTTGAATACACCCGGCTAACGCGGTAGACAAAAGCGCTCTGATTATAATATAATGAAATTAGGTTAACGCGTCAGGCCGATATTGCAAGGTTCGTTCGGTGAAAACACCGAACAGCCTCTATCAAGAAACGAACGCTGGACAAGTATCTTTCTGAAGCAGTACTGTCATCTGACTACCCAACTATATGAGGCTGAAGTAGGTCGTTGATGTGCAGCAGCAAAAGAATTGCAGAGAGAACAGAACTCTGAGGAACTCCAGCATCAATCGCCTTAAGGTCAGACAGCTACTCCAGCTGTCAACGACTACTCGGATCGACCGTTCACTAAGGAAGTCTGATATCCACCTTAGGGCATGCAGTTTCTTACATTTTCAATTGAAAAAAAAAATGAAATTGGGCTGCTCGGTTTCGAAATTTCGAAACTGAGGAGCTAAATATAATGGGAAATCGGAATAATACTTTAACTTAACTGAAAATGTAAGTGCCTAAGTGGCAATTTTTTTTTATATCCAAACAAAGTGAATCTCATTTTCCAAAACTACATTATATCACCTCCATTTCTACTACAAATACTCCACTGTTGGCGACGCTTTCGATACCAAGAGTCTTTCGTTCGTCGTTGATCCACGAGCTGACCAGCTGGGGTTACAGACAGCGCCTCATACAATTGAAGAGACACCCAGCTCGTTAGTGACAATTGGAGTTGCGCAAGTCCAGTATCTTGGTTTAACCCTGGATGGTGGGGTTTCCAAGAGCATTTCGAAGTGCCTGTTCTCCCGCATTGGTAGGCCAGTGGATGATTTGCAAAGACTTCTGCCCAATCTCGGAGGACCCCGTGAAGAAGTTCGCCGCCTCTACGCGGGTGTAGTGCGTTCGATGGTACTTTATGGAGCACCTGTTTGGTCAATGAAGAATATCAGGTGTCCGACGCTACAGGAATAAAATCAACAGCCTGCAGCGTGAAATGGTTATTCGATGATCACTTTTCTTGCGCGAAGCGCATCTCTTATGAGGCCTATTACCATCGCTGGCCACCATTCTTATGAAGCGTGGGTTTTTTAATGGCTAAGTTTCGTTCACTATTCAAAATAAAAGGTTCAAAATCGTCTAACTTTTAGTGGGTCAGCTAACGGTAGGGTGGCTCAGGTAACAGCTATTACCTAATGTAAATCAGTAGTAGAGGCGTTTTTAGCTGCCATCCGTAACTACGTTCAAGAAAATAGAATCCATAATGGACGAGAATGCTATATAGGGGCTTACGCTGTTACTGGTTGGCGAAGCATCTGTCTGGTGGCAGCAATGGTCAAGCGCACATAGATTCCGGGGAAAAGATGGCTTACGGCGAAAACTACAGATACAGTTAGCCAAAAATTTATCGTGTTCACACGATAACCACACGCTCTTAGGAGTAGATTTTATTCAGGATACAAACATGTCCCTGAACATACCGCAATTATAATTTAATTTCTTGGATGAGCATAACCCGAAGTAGTTCAAAGATCCGAAAAAGAAGTTGATGCATCTGTGTCCACGGTGCATATGGAGGGTGTGAGAGCCAAATCCGTTATTTCAAGAAGTTGTTTTGGTGCAGGGGGAGAGCAGCCAAAAGCAAGGTTGCATAGAAGATTCTTCGGTAAATATGTGTGGGAAATCATCCAATGACTTCAAATGAAATCATTTCATTTCATTTATTTATTCACAAACAATTAACATTGTGTCGAATATTGGGTACATAATTACTAGAATTGGTAGGTAGGTATAATTGCAGTAAAATTATCAAATCAAATCAAAATGTTTATTTGCCAGAAATACAAAGTTTTGAAGGGAAGATGTTAAAGCCTAAAAGTGACTGTATTCTGCCTGCAAGCAAGCGTGCAAATCTTCTATATATATATATATATATATAAAAGAGAAAGTATGTATGTGTGTATGATCCTTATAGACTCCGAAACGGCTGGACCGATTTTATTGACATTTTCAGAAAATCTTTAGATTGACCCAGCGATCAAACCTATAAAACTTTATAGGATTGACCGGTGGTGCTGGTGGCGATCGGAGCTTTTTTTTTTAAATTTAGAACGCGGGCGAAGCTGCGGGCAGAAGCTAGCTATTTATAAAAAAAATATCATTAAATTAAATTAAAAGAAAATAAACCATAACATTCATGCATTACATTCAATAAAATTACAATTAGCCATATAAGCACAGTTACCAAAAAATTTAATAATATTTAAGAAATAATATTATAAAACCAAGATCAACAATTAAAAAAAAACATATAAAACATTAAAATGTAAAAAATAAAATTTAAATATTTGTATAAAATACTGACATTATTATTTATTCATTAAACCATTATTTCCATGTTCTATAAATTCCCTAACACTATAAAAACAACACTTTAGTACAAGTTTGTTGCCACTCTGTCAATTTTGTTTTAAATAAATTACCCTGTAACAATTTAACTTAATTAGGTTACTTATTATAGATTAATAAACATATAATAATAGTACATTACTGCAGAATCCAGTAAGTAAGCCTTCCTGTTCGAGTATGAGTTAACCGACCGAACCGCTGGTGAGGTCCGGTTATACGAGTATACGAGGCCAGGATGGTTTTCATACTGGTTGAGGCTTGTATAATGCTTTTCTCAAAAATGAAAGAAAGTTTAACAACAAATTCGTTTAATTAATATTGAAGGTTACATTCATATTAGGGCAATTACTGATAGATATTGTGATCGATTTACTGGGGCCATTTATATTTGTTTGTTGTACAAAAAGAGAGAAGGTTTTTTTATGTATTCACTGATACTATTTTATTAAATTATTTGACAATATACCGTGTATAAAATACTTAATTAACTAAGACTACAAATATATACATTTAAATCAAAAACTACTCACTACTTAAACCTAAAAATATACTTAACTAAAATATGGCGTCAAAAAACTCCTCCTAAAAGAGAGATAGATATATATTTGGAGCCTCCCTCCTATAACCATGTTATAATGACTTTAATCTGTGACTGGCTAGTACTATGTTTTTTTTTCTAAGCAGATCTAAAGAGGATGACGTACCTACTGTCCAGAGATGGGCGTTATCGGTTTTTTGCACAAACGGTTATGTAACCGATATACAGTTTTCAAATCGATATCGAAAACGATTTTCAGATATCGATATCATTTAGTACAGTTTGCAAAAGTTAAAATATTATTTAGATGAGCAAACTAACAACGAACGCGAATTAATACTTAGAAAGAGAGTTAACGCTTATGGTTCCTATCGTTTGTGAAGTTTGCGTTTTGTTCGTAGTTCGTACGTTTTCGCATTTTACGGTTTTAAGTTTTGACTAATTCGTTCTCGCACGCTAGTAAGGTTTTTATTAGATACAGTTTTTGTAATTTTTTTTTTTTTTTATTATCTATAGGCTTGCGCTTGACCACTATCTCACCTGATGGTAAGCGATGATGTGGTCGACGGTGAAGCACGCTTGCCTAGAAAAAAACCATTCACTCTTGACTTAAAGACCCCTAGATTGTAGCTATCGGGAAACACAGATTCCGGCAGGGAATTCCACTCCTTAGCTGTACGCATAATAAAAGTGTCCCCAAAACGTTTTGTGCGTATGGGTGGGATGTCCACCATGTACCGATGACGCATCGCCGTACGTCTGGTAGTCCGATGATGGAACGGGCTGGGCGGAATCAAGTCATGCAATTCCATCGCACACTCCCCGAAATGTAATCGATAAAAAACCGACAAACTGGCAACTCGGCGACGATGTTCAAGGCTCTGGAGCTTTGACTTGACCAGTGTCTCATTGCCGATGAGTCTCTTGGCCCGCTTTTCAATCGACTCTAGTGCATCTAGCTGGTATTTGGCAGATCCGTCCCAGAGATGAGAACAGTACTCCATGCATGATCGAACTTGCGCTTGATACAAGTTGAGCAGCTGTTCCGGCGTGAAGTACCTTCTCACCTTCGCAAGGATCCCCAACTTTTTGGCAGCCAGCTGAGCCTTAGCCTCAATGTATGACCTAAAATTGAGAGTCGATGTCAACGTAACGCCAGGAAGCTCTAGATGGTCCGTTATTGGCACGGTTACATCACGGAAAGTTGGAGCCGGGTGAAATTGGCTCCTTTTAGCGGAAAAAAGACACGCCTGGGTTTTAGCAGCATTAAACCTGACCAGATTGGCATCGCCCCATTCGGAGACTGCCTGCAAGGACAGGATCAAACGCTCCACCATGGCCTCACGAAGAGACCGGATCTGCGGCCCGGTGGCCCGTGCGTTGGACAAGTATCTCTCAGCAACAGTGCTGTCGTCTGCATACCCAAAGGTGCCGGGTTTTAGCAGATCGTTAAGTTGCAACAAGAATAATGTTGCTGAGAGTACCGACCCCTGAGGGACCCCGGCATTAATATCCAATTGGTCCGAAGAGCAGCCATCGATAACCACTCGAATGGACCGATCTTTCAGGAAGTCTGCAATCCAATCACACAGACCACCGGGCAGACCGAATGAAGGAAGCTTACCGATAAGGCTTTCGTGCCAGACCCTATCGAAAGCCTTCGAGATGTCAAGGGAGACGGCAAGCGCTTCCCCGTGCCTCTCGATGGCCTCACTCCATATGTGAATGGCATACGCTAGAAGATCCCCAGTAGACCGATTTCGGCGGAAGCCGTATTGGCAGTCGCTAAGGATATCGTTAGATTCTAGGTATGCCAGGAGCTTAGTGTTGAGTACACGCTCCATACTCTTACAGAGTATGGACGTTACAGAGATGGGTCTGTAGTTGGCCGGGTCAGCTCGACTTCCCTTCTTGGGCACGGGCTGTACGTTGGCTTGCTTTTTTTTTTTTTTTTTTTTTTTTATTTGTAATGGGTTTGCTCTTGACTCTAGTCTAGGTCATAGGTGACAGAGACAGAGTCTACGATGCTTCCAAGCATTCGGCACTTTGCCAGTCTCATATGAAAGGCGGAATAGGCGTGTCAAGATCGGAGACAGTTCAGGCGCACAGGTTCTAAGAACTATAGCTGGTATGCCGTCAGGGCCTCTAGCCACCTCGTTGTTGTGTTCACCTCGAGGTTGCGCAGCACCCTACGGACGTCATTTTGTAATATCGGTTATTTTGATATAGATATCGATATGATATGATATCTAACACTTAACCGATATAAATTACGTTTTGATGTTTCGGTCCAATCCCTACTACTGTCCAGTAAGTAAATTACATACTTACTTACTGGACAGTAGGAGATTCCAAATTTAAAATCTCACTTCTTACTAGACAGTTGTGAATAAGACTCCGGTAGAGTTCACTTTCTGGATACTTTTTAGAGATGATATGACAACATTACATACCATTTTTGAGAAAACACATTTTTCTTAGAAATATCTTTATAACAAGGTGGATGAGTAGGTTGCGCAACTTTGCCCCTTTCTGTCTTGTTATAAGGTTATAACAAGACAGAAAGGGGCAAATGCATCACTTTAAGCAATATACAGAGGTCTGTATATTGCTTAAAGTGATGCATGTGCTTCTTTGTAAACATAGAGATATAATAAAGAGGAAAGATTTTTTTGTTTGTTTGTTTCTTTGTACCGAATAGGCGCCGAAAATACTGGACCGATTTAAAAAATTCTTTCACCAATAGAAAGCTACATTATTCCTGAGTGACATAGGCTATTTTTTAATCCTGAAACCGGGTCCTGTGGGGTGCTCCACGGGAGCGAAGCCGCGGGCAACAGCAAGTCTCTTATATAAATACAAGGCAGTGGAAGAATTTTACATTTTTGAAAGACAGGTTTGCAACTATCCAAGAACCATGACTTGTTCATAACTCTGAGGGAACGTTTCTGGACCTTGAAAACTCTGTCGGTGTTGATCGAGTTGTTCCACATGATTAGTCCATAGCTTAGGACAGATGACGCGTAAGAATGCTACCCTGAGGCACACCACACATTTATTACAGCACCAGATTTAAATTTTTCCTTGGAGTATATTTTGTCACTTTTTTTATAACTTTAGATATCTGTCTGTTTCCTGTTTCTTAAATAGCAAGATATCCATTCATAAGCTTTCCCCCTTATGCCGTAGAATTCTAATTTGTGAAGCAGCTTAGAATGATTTACAAAGTCAAAGGCCTTACTCATGTCTAAAAATAGAGATATCGCTGGATTGCCATTGTTTATGTTTTCTGTTGCCAGTTTAATGAAGTTAAAGATTGAAAGAGCAGTTGAATTAATTACCTTTACAAAAGACAAACTGCTCTTTGCATAATATGTTATGTGTATCGAGAAAACTATTTAACCTACAAAATATTGCCTTCTCAAAAATTTCGATAAAATAGGTACTATCGTGATAGGCTGATAGTTATTAGGGTCCGTCTTATTTCCCTTCTTAAAAAGTGGTTTCACGATAGACATTTTAATCTGGTCAGGAAAAACACCTTCCAAAAAAGATAAGTTTATTATATGCGCTAGTGTATGACATATCCAACTAGCACAAGCTTTCAAAACTTGCGTGGCGATGCCGTCATATCCACTAGTTTTGCTTTTATTTAGTTATTTTAGACATTATAATTTTATACTCTTCCATTGCATCTACAGGATTCAAGAATATAGTATTTAGATTTTTTGGTTTTATGATTTTTGGTTTTAAGAGTTATTATGTTACCACTAACCTACTCGGGCAACCGGGCGGAAGAGGCTACAGCGGCCTTGGGATTTAAATAATCTCTAAAATGGCTGACGCAGCAGGCAAGGGGAAACCACTGCGGTTACGTTCCCAAGGTACGATCTCCGTGCGAACCGATTAGCGACCGGCGCTGCGCTGCGTCCTGGGCGCGCGGTGTGAAGTTGGCTACCGGCCATGGCGAGGTAGGAAACCAGGCCCTTCATGGAAATTCTACTGCTGGAAACTTCATCAAACTACGGCGTCTCCAGATGATAGGAACTTAGAATGTACGCGGCCTAAACTAACATGGAAAACTTACCGTTTTGGAATGAGAAGTAATTAGAACTGGTATGAACATCTGTGGTCTAAGCGAAACACATTGGAAGGGCAGCGGACACTTATTGACAGATCACCACGTCATTTTCTTTTCTGGCAACGACATCAGCAGCTTGGTGCTGCGGTGTGGCCTTTTTAATACCTATTCATGGATATTCATGGATAAATTTGAAGGAGAGTTACCGCGGCCCTGGCACAAGCAATTGAAGGAACACGGGTGGGTTTTAGTCAGTAAAAGTCTGACACGCCCTTCCGCTTCACCCAGAGTGGGAGAATCTTAATTCCAATAATTCTAATAATCATAATAACTCTTCTCTTCTCTTCTCTGTAATTTTGCACTTGGCAGAGCGGTCGTGGTCACGTCGAGGCGTCCACGTCGGTGGTAGATGCGGACACAGCTCTTCGCACGATCTCCCGCCATCTCTGCCTGTTGGCGGACGGTTTGGCGCAGTCAGTTAAGCGGCCTCCCACTGCGGATTTCACATGGTCAGTCCAGCGCATAGGTGACTTGCCACGCGATCTGGTGCCCTCCACTTTTCCCTGTACGACCAGCCGCTCTATGGAGTTGCCATCCCGCCTTGAGACGTTTCCAAAGAATTGCAGTATGCACGACTGTACTACGTTCGCCAAACGTGATGCCGAGTGCCTGGAGTATGGACACGTTAGTGCGGAAATCCGTCCACGATATACCAAGCATCTTTCTCCTGCACCACATCTCCAGAGCATTTAACCTCAAACGGCGCAAATACAACAACCTTATTGGAAGTTATATATTTGAGCCGTTTGGGGTTGAAACATTAGGTCCATGGGTTCCGAGTGCTTTTCGAGTATTTTGGTGATCTAAGCAAACGGTTAGTCGACTCTTCACGTGACCAGAGGGCTGGGCACTTTTCACGTTGACAGCGATGTGGACGAATTTTTTGACGCCCTATGACCCCTGCCCTTATATACGCGTTCGTAGTTTTTATTTAATTTTTATTTAAGTGTTTATAGGTAGTTATTGTTAATTAAGTATTTTATACTATGTACATTTTAATTGAGATAGTTGAATAAAGAAACTATTTGAAATTAAGTACCAATTTCATTATGTTCATTGAGGCGGGCGGGCATCTTTATAATATTATGTTATAGAATATTAAATTAGAAATATTAAATTACTTATTTTCTTTTGTCGATAGCCATCTATCGACAACATCACCAATTGAGTAGCGAAGAACTTTCGAGAACGAAACAGTGAATACATTAATTTTTTTCAAATTCCGAAAGAGAAAGTAACTAGGAGCGTGCGTGCGGGAATCCAGGAACAAATCATACCATTTCCCGTGGCTCTAACGCGCGCTCGTATCGGGTCCTTTCGCAATTGATGTCCTTCATATAGATCATTTATTGCAGCTTATTTACGTTGGTTGTTTGTTCCTATCATTGAATATTTTGATTTTACTTTTTGGTAGTTGAGTATGTTGTTTGAAAATACTCATACTAAAATATTTGTTGTCGGCTTGTAAATATTTGTTATTTTAACGAAGACTATCTCCGTAACGGCAATACTGTAGTATTCAAATTATTAAGTGACGCTGGTTATAAATCTTTATTATAAACGCTTGGCTCTACCCGCGGTGGTACTCAAATAGATAGGTAATATTTTTACTAACTTCACTTGTGAAGTTGGACTTTATAACTCCTTCTTCAGTTACCATCGTCCTATGTGCGCCCGTTTTTAGATGTTGTGAGCCGCTGAAACCGTTTTAATGTTCATTTAACAACAAAAACCCTCTTTTTAGTCCGCATTATTATGCAGCTACGGAATTCTATTACTGCGCGTGGCCCGACACGCATTTGTCTGGTTTTTTTATTTGTAGGAACACAATCATCACCTTATAACCATTGTTAGTAACACACGACAATACAAATAATCAAACAGACAAAGTTTTATCTTTAAGAAAGGCAAAATTTTCGTGCATGTGCAGAACCTTTTAAGGAGTCAGTTTCATCAAAAAAGCTACCGTTAAACAAATCAAGGTTACCAATCCAAACTGAAGGCAAACACTGCATTTTTTCGAAAATAACGTTACCTATTGATCGGTACACTATCACCCAAATTTTACAGACATATAAACTCACAATCACAAACACCCAGAGCCGGAACAACTATTTGTAGGTCATACAAATATTTGTTCCGTGCGGGAATCGAACCCGCGACACGCAGCGCAGCAGTCAATCACTCAACCACTGCGCCAACCGTGCGCTCGTTCATTTATGTCGCTCCTAACCGCTACGTTACTCCCAGAGTTGCGCTCTGCGCTGTAGTTTGCAGAGTGCAAAACTTAAACTCAAAATCATTTATTTTAGTTATATAATTAACCCTCTATCACTCATGAACTGAGCTTTTTTTAGAATTTTTGGATTCTGGATGTTTACAATAAAATAAAATACACGCTGTTTTTTATTATTTGGCAAGAAAATCACAAAAAAAATAGGGAGTGTTACTTGTAGGTATTTTTTTATTACTGGCCAAAATACTGACTGTTTAAATCCATATCTCAATTCGTACAATAAGTAGCGCCAACTAGTCGTATTTTTTGGTACTTGTTCGAGTTTGGAGTATAGACTACGATTTACAATGCGTGATTACGTTATGAAATCAATTCTATTAAATTTCGAGGCGTTTGTACGGTATGCTACCTGCAGTCTACACTACGATACAGAGGGTTGGTACTTTTGAATTTTCAAGCAAAAGATGAAGCTAGTTGGACATTCACAAACGTCAATAGATCTCTATGGAGAAGAATGTGCAATAAACTCCACAGACACTATTTTCAAACAGTAAAATTTAATTACAAAGTATTTAGTTACATCATTCTTGTTGGCAAATTAAATATGTGTGAGAACGATGTACCTAAATAGATGTGCACGTAAAAGCGCCTAGACTCTAGAGTAAAAACAAACAGCTCAAAAATACAATACGTAATTTATAATGCAGTGAGAATACTGGGCATACGAGTATATTATTGTAATCAAATAGGAGATTTGATATCTATAGGTAGCTAGGTAACAAACGTTCGAGAAATTTTGATTCAATACTATATTATAATCGCCATTTGCGCTGCCGATGCGATGTATAAGAAGTTTAAATTACATACCAAAAAGCTTTTATTAAGCTATTGAAGAGCTTTAAATGCCGACTTCAAGTACCGTCGAGCTAACATTTTCCAGCTTCTCATAGTCGAGATAAAGTCATTCGATATCGAGTAGGGAACCCCGGCTTTACCTAAGGGACCACTTGAGTAAGAACCACTCACACTTGGCCGATTTACTATCGTTTGGAAATGGATTTGTTTGCAGTTTAATAAATTATAAATACTTCTAATTCATATCTTGTAATCCGGATTCCCTTCACAATAAGCTGTGATTAAACATTATCGATCGATGTTTTGTCTAGATTACCGCGAGGTGCACGTACCTACCGCACAATCTGTACATATATCTGAATGACTTGTGTTTGTCCGACTCGATAGACTCGGATTATAAACCGATTACAGTCTGTTTATATCATAACACCAACCTTATCTTCAAAACCCGCGCCTTCTTGACGAAATTGAAAATAAGAAAAACCCACAATTTAAGTACCACTTATTAGGTCCTGCTGGAACTACCTACCGCTAGTAGTATTGTTATATATTTACAAGGTCCGAGGTTCCCGACCACGCAGACACGGAAGCCAGTGACGGCCAAACAGAGCAGGGCCATGAGTTGTGCTAGAACTTACGGAGCACGTGCTAGTGATGAACACGTAGCTTTGAACGTAACGCTTTTCCTTCAAGCGACTCTGACAGATAACTTGGTCGTTGTAAACTAGCAGGCTGGTATCTTGCTGGTTTTGGCGCGGAACGCTAAAACAGATTTACATTTAATCCGTCGCGAACGTTGATAAGATATTGGTGTGCGTGGCCTGCGGTGTATCGTATAAAAAGCGGAGTGCACCTCTCGCAGCACCCTGAAGCTACCAGTCATAACCATGAAGTACTTGTTGATGCTGTGCGCGCTGGCGGTGTCGGCGCTGGCCGAGGAGCCAATCATGCTGCACTATCACGAGAGCGTGGGCATCGCGGAGGCGGCGCGCATCAAGCAGGCCGAGCTCGCTACCGACTTCGACGGCTCGCGCATCGTGGGCGGTTCGTCCACCGGCGCCGGCACGCACCCACACCTTGTCAGTCTCTTTGGCACCCTACTGTACTTGTGCTATTACTGTGCAGGCAGGCACCGCGATTCGCCTGTGCATATGTATCTGTCTGATGTTTGTCTCGGCGTTGCGTGTTTCAGATCGGGCTGGTGATCACGCTGACCACGGGCGCCACCTCTGTGTGCGGCTCCACTATGCTCACCAACACCCGCTCGGTGACCGCAGCTCACTGCTGGTGGGACGGCCGCAACCAGGCGCGTCAGTTCCAGCTGGTGTTCGGCTCCGGGTTCCTGTTCAGCGGCGGCACGCGCGTCAACACCAACAACGTGGCGATGCACGCCAACTGGAACACCAACAACCTTAACAACGACGTCGCCATCATCACCTTCAACTGGGTCGGCTACACCAGTGAGTACCGTCCTCATCGCGCTCCCGCCGCACATTGACCTGTAGTGGGCAAGTCTTTAATAGACGCATGTTTCAGACACCATCCAGCGCGCCATCATTCCCAGCGGCACTCTGCTCAACAATAACTTCGCGGGCACCTGGGCGCACGCAGCTGGCTATGGTAGAACCAGTGACAGTAAGTTCCTTTCGCTTTGGATTATTCACCATCATTCACATTACTATTAACTGAGGATGACTACTGAACATCTGATATTAGTTTACCATGTATACACTCGATGCACTGACGCCGGCGCCAAAGCGTGGCGGGGCCGGCGCGCATGCGCAGTGATTGACGGCGTGTGTGTTCGCAGGCGCCGGCATCGGCAACAACCAGGCCAAGAGCCACGTGTGGCTGCAGGTCATCACCAACGTCGTGTGTGCGAGCTCGTACGGCAGCGCGTCCGTGATCGCGTCCACGCTGTGCACCAGCGGCGCCGGCGGCGTTGGCACGTGCGGCGGAGACTCCGGCGGACCACTTGTGATCACCAGCGGCGGCCAGCGCGTGCTCGTGAGTACTATCCGCTAGTGCTAGCTGCTAGAGCTGGCCTGCGCCTGCCATCGGTCTGTTACACGATGCTGCCTCTAGTGGTATACCTTCGTTGTTCAGCAACGAGCTTTTTCAACTGATTGAGAAATCGTTTCCATTGTTCGACTTCAAATCTGAAAATTTCACAATGATCAAATGACATGTCTAATTTTTACCTATGATGCAACAAACTGTAGAAAAGTGTTTTGATTATTGGAGTATTTCTTACACCTGCAACTTATGTATAGCCCTTTATTCCACATTTTAACCAATGAATTGTTTTTTTGTACATGATTACCAAATATCCTAAAATTCCTCAGAGCGATTATATAAGTTGATTATTAATCTGCTTATCTAAACGTAAAATATTTTTGTGCACATTGATTTTACACTAAGGCAATCCTTCTTATTTCCATGGGTCGTGTCATTTGTAAGTATGTATTATAGGTAGGTAATGTGAACGTATATTTAGTTGAGTGGTGTGACGCTTGCAGATCGGAGTCACGTCGTTCGGATCGGCACGGGGCTGTCAGGTCGGCCTGCCCGCTGCCTTCGCCAGGGTGACCTCGTTCGCGTCCTGGATCAACGCCAGGATCTGAGCGTCCTCATCGCCGCGCACTTCTGCTGCTGCACTATTATAAATTCCATACGCATTAATACTGATTGTTTCATTTATATTGCCCAAAATCTCGTTTCAACTTAAGGCCTATGTAAGGTAATAGTTTATCGAAACGGCTATAGGTACTAACAATCCATATTATTATTTTTATTAAACCCGTTGCCAAAAATTAAAATGCCTCTCAAAGGCCTCTTCTAGAAAACGGTTGATTATGTCGTCGTCACCAGCGCTTTCTTTGTCTTCCTCGATTTCGTTTCATTTGGTATCTAGGGGTCCATTCTGTTATGTTCTTTGTCTATTATGTTTTTAGTTTCTTTGCGCAATTGAATTTCGAAACTGTGTCTTCTTTTGTTGTGTGTCGTATGTCTGTGGCCCTTTTTAACGGACTTCAAAAAAGAAAGAGTTTCACAATTCGTCAGCATGTTTTTTATGTTTGTTCCCCGATTACTTAAAGATGCCTGGATTGATTTGGAAAATTTGCTTGAAAGGGTATACTTCCCAGGTAGTTCCATGGTCATCAGGTCAGGATCTAATGAAGGGCTCCTGGAGAAATCGAGGGAACTCATCAAATATTGACTTCACATCATCAGCCTATTAATGTTCCCACTGCTGGGACACAGGCCTCCTCTCTGTGAGAGGGAATGGGCCATTATCCACCACGCGGGCCCGGTGCAGGTTGGTGAATGTCACATGTCTTCTAATTTTTGGTTCTAGGACATGCCGGTTTCCTCACGATGTTTTCCTTCACCGTTTTGAGAGCAGTGGTGATGAAATAATTTACACAAAGTAAAGCGCCTGCCTGGGCTCGAACCCACCACCTACAACTTGTAAGTCGCGACCGATACCACTGGGCCACCACCGCCCTCATATTGACTTACTTTTACTTAATGTCCTATAACCCCTAGATGGGGCAGAGGGCGTCCACAGATGTCCTCCAAGGCGATTGGTTTTGAGCTTCACGCTTCACCTCGCTCCATGTCATTCCGATGCTCGTCGCTTCTGCCAACACGGTGCAACGCCAGGTTTGACGGGGTCGGCCACGCTTTCTTTTCCCTTGGGGATTCCAGTCCAAAGCTTGTTGCTTGGGTATGTGGTCGGGACCCCTTCGGAGCGTGTGGCCAGTCCATCTCCACTTGCGACGCTTGATCTGGCGGTCGATCGGGCTCTCGTGGCATTTCTCCAACATTGACCATCTCCAATGTAGAGCACATTGGAGATGGTCTCGGGCCATTAAATTCCGAGAATGCGACGAAGACAGCGGTTGACGAAGACTCGTATTTGGCGTGAGATGTCCTTTGTGACCTTCCACGTTTCGCACCCGTAGAGCAGCACGGATTTGACATTGGACCCGAAGATTTTGAGTTTAATCCTTCGGGTCAGTTGCCGCGATTGCCAAACAGGTCTCAGCTGCGCGAAGGTTGCTTGGGCTTTCGCGATCCGTGAAGCGATGTCCTCTTCACTACCCCCAGTCTCTGACACTCCCGAGGTAAGTAAATTTGTGGACGCGTTCCACTGCCTTTGTGCCAATCAGCAACGGTGAGTGGTTCTTCACACCAGTTCTCATTTCCTGGGTCATTACCGGATGTTTATTTTGAGCCCAGTTTTTGCCGCTTCCTGACGTAGATCGTTTAGCTTTGCTTGCATATCGGAGTGGGTATGACTCAGCAGGCATAGGACATCGGCGTAATCCAAGTCTTCCAAGACGTTGGATAATCCCCACTCTATGCCGCGGCGCCTGTTATCATAGATGCGAAGCATAATTCCATCAAGAACGACTAGGAAGAGGAGCGGCGACAGGAGGCAGCCTTGGCGGACACCCGCATGCTCTGTTACGTCATCCGATATGAGGCCGTTATAGTAACCTTACAGGAGTATTTCTTGTAAATACTCTGCTACAGACGGACTATTTTCGGCGGCACTCCAATGTCCAGTAGGCGGGACCAGATACTAGACCACTTCAGCGTATCAAAGGCCTTTTCGAAGTCTACAAAGGTTAGACAAACCTCCCTCTGCCATTCTGATGCCTGTTCCAGTATGATACGGAGAGTGTTGATCTGGTCCGTACAGCAGCGGTTCCAGCGGAAACCAGCCTGCTCCTTGCGTAGAAGAGGATCCACGGCCATCGACAATCTATCCAGTATGATCTTGCAAAAAACCTTAGAAGGAATCGAGAGCAACGTTATACCTCTCCAGTTACCGCACTGGCTAAGATCACCTTTCTTAGGAACAGTTAAAAGAAGACCTTTGTACCATTCGTCCGGGAGTTCTCCGGCGATCCAGATCTTTTCAATGAGCGGTGTCAGGACGTCGACTGCGGTGGGTAAGTCGGCTTGTAGCATTTCCGCAGTTATCAGGTCGAGTCCTGGTGCTTTGCCTGTCTTCAAAGAGCGGACTGCCTCCGCAACTTCAGAGGATGACGGGGTTCCGTGTTAATTTTGAGGAGCTGGGATGGTGGGGAACTGACTTGCAGCGCGTCAGGCGTCGATGTAGCTGACAAAAGGAACACCTCTTCAAACTTCTGATGTCACAATGAGCTGACCATTTTTGGACTTTAGCGGCTTCTTCTTCGACTTGCTGTTACATGCCAAGGTTTTGGTAGCATTGTAAAACTCTTTCAAGTTGCCGGAGTTTGTAGCTTGTTGAGAACGATCAGCAATACCATCAGCCCACCGTCTCCTATATTTGCGGGTACTGCGATAGATATCCTTGTGTTTCTAACGGTACTGCGTGTTAATGTTTTATGTTCTTGTAAATAAATTTCAGGATACAGAGCTTGGCACCCATTTAGATCTCAATTCTTTTGTCGGCGTAGACAACAACCGCGCAAATTCTTAGTATTGAACTTGGCTGCCTTTTTCATATTTATGTTTTTGATGGGATTACTACTACAAATATAATGCAATAGGTAGCCCCCGGGCGCGCTGGTGCCGCCAGTGCCGCTGACAGCTCGGTGAAATCACCTGAGTCAAGTACCTGTCCCTAATCTTGTGTATAATCAATCAGTTATTAAAGCGATTTACTTGATACCGCCTCGCCGATAATCTCATAGATATCATTATTAATTGATGTCGACACGGCTGCATATCAGCGACCTCGCGCGTGCCCTTCGCCCCACGTCCTACCTTATTATAAATTAAATTAATATAACATAGAAAAATATCATCATTACATTATTAGAAAAAATTCAATAAAAATTATCTAATACAAATGGCAATGTCAATAAAATAATAGTACATTATGGTACAAGTGCGTAATGTTGGTGATTACCGCTGAGGCGCCATTGAGACCCGAGCCTTTAGGTGAGGGTCTTAAGAGAGCCGAGGACCGTAATCATCAATACACACGTGTATCATACGACGTTTTTCAACACACTTGTGAAGAAAATAACACTAAAAATCATTTTCAACAGTGAAAACGAGTTGTGACTTTTTTTTTCGCAATCGCCATTGCGAAAAAAAAAAACACAACTCGTGGCTAAATTAATCAGTTTTCATATGCGCGCGCATCTAACCATGGCGATCGGCCATAGACTAAAACAATGAGGTTACTTTTTCCTTAGCTTTTCGCGGATAGCGTTTAGCCACGTACAAAATGGGGAATTTCCAGTTTTCTTTATTGCAGAGAAACAAAAGTTATATTTGAGGGCAAGTTTTATTTATTAAACACGTATAAGTTGAAATTATCTAGTTGAATACGAAGTTGCATGAAATAAGCAAGCAATATGTTAGGTTCTAGCATTTTGCTGAATTGTTTGACTAGAAGCTATGCCACATTTTATGAATTCAATGGATATCATGGAAATAGTAATTACTACCCATATCATGTTATGGATATAGTAAGTACTACTTCCATGACAGGAATAGAAAGGGATTAATGTCAAATGGGACACTTTTAATTGATTAACAGTGTTACATTTTATTATATTGAAAATACTTAAATTTTAACTTGATTATTATTAATGATTTATTTTATTAATTTTCATTGGATTGATTCGTGACAATTTTAAAATAAGTTTAATTTAAAAGTATTTAAAATGAAGGCAGGAAACTGTTAAAAAAAAAAACAATAACACACTTGTGAATAATAGCAAAGAAAAGTCACAGTTTGATTACAGGTATCATTATATGCCTAATTGCGGTGAAATTAGAGCCACTTTATGAGCAAGTGTGTTGAAAAATATAATACAATATGTCAATTGCTGTCGATTCCCGCGAAAAGGCGTTTGATATAATGAAGTGGTCCAACATCTGGTCCACATTGGGGTGCCGGCAAAAATAGTCCACCTATTGGAAATAATCTACAAGAAATATTCTTGCAAGGTGACTCACGACGCCCTCATCTTGGGAGACATCCCAGTACACGCAGGTGTCCGACAGGGCTGTGTTCTTTCGCCCCTCCTCTTTATAGTCGTTTTCGACGGAACCACGAGGTATCTTCGCGCAGCTAACAGTATTTGTACAGTATTTGGCAATCTCTTAAACTGACCCGAAGGGTTAAACTCTAACGTAGAGCTAATGGAGAGATGCCATGAGAACCCGATCGACAGCCAGATCAAGCGTCGTAAATGGAGATGGATTGGTCACACGCTCCGGAGGGATTCCGATCAAATTCCTAAATAGGCCATGGATTGGTATCCTCAAGGCAAAAGGAAGTATGGCCGTCCCCGTCAAACCTGGCGACGCACGTATTGGTGAAGCGACGGAATGACTTGACGAGGAGAAGCAAGACGCTCAAGACCGATCACGATAGACGTTAGACGCCCTCTACTCCAGCCAATATGTCAGGCACACCAATTTAGTTTATTAATAAATACTAATACATAGCTTATTATAAGTTTAATTCGGCGACAATACTAAAAATGGTCATATAACTGTCAGGCAACAAGCAGCGCTTCGAGATCTAGCTAGGTAAACATGGCTAATCTTTTGAGGCATAACTCACCGTTACTGGGGAAGTTCCGCAGGACCTAGTACTGGGCCCCATGATCTCTTTTTTTATTAATTTCGGCACACGAACACTCGTGGCCAAGTCGGTGCGTAACTGCTTCAACCGGAGGAGCTCCCTCCAGAACAGATTTCTCCGTAAAGCCATGGTAGACCTCATAATGCCCACCATTCAGCAGTTCATTAAACGCCTCACAAAGAAAGAAAACGTTTATAATTGTCACAAAACGACATGCATATATGTATATATACATGCTTAAGCTAAACCCTTAACAATCTTATCTTATCTTATGGAGGGGCCGAGAAATAATTCGGACACTTCGACCCATTGGGATCTTTTGTGGTCCCCTAGATAACTTACTCCTCCTCATTCTCGTTGAAAACCGTTTTCATGAGTTTTACAACGAGACTAGGAGATATGAGCCTATAATCTTCTGGTTTTGGGTATCCAACCCCTAGGAGATTCATTCGCTTACCAGCCAGTGCATCGCATGTGCACAGTAGGTGCTCCATGCGTTCCGTATGTTCCCCACACAACCTGCACATGCGTGTCGCGGTTAGACCCATCTTCATGAGCATGTCGTTGGTTCCAAAGTGCCCAGTAAAGGCCCCAAGCAGGTAGCGGATTTGGCCCCTGCTCATGTTCCAAATGCAATCCCGGGCTATGAAAGTAGAGCCCAGGAATCTCTTGGAGTGTTGTAGACCGGTATAAGACAGCCAACAAGTTCGTTGTCTGTGATCTGCAAACTCCCTAAATGCGGCTTTTACGAGACACGTCGAGATGCCTACACATGGTTCTGGACCCACAAAATCATTCGCTGAGCCCTCCCTTGCCAGTTCATCAGCCACTTCGTTACCATGGAATCCTTTGTGCCCAGGGACCCACATCAGTCTTACCCTGTTGTGCTTCCCAAGCCTGTTTAGGGTTTGGATAGCATCCAGAATAAGTCCGGAGTCCACTTTGTAGGATGCCATGGCTTTGATTGCAGCCTGACTGTCACTAAGAATATATATGGATTTACCTCTGGTCCCTCTCCCTTCGTCCAGTCCTCTATTGTAGGGATTTGGACCTTGAAAGACCTCTCAAACACAAACATAGTTTGCATTTTATCGGATAACATGCTTGTTACCCGATCCAGGTCTTCATTCTCATCGAACTTTGTATGCTCACCCGTTTGTGCCACAAGCTCACAAGCGAAGCGTATAGCGGGCAACTGATGGTCCAAACTGAATTTTTGAGGTGAATATTGTTTATTATATATTTTTTTCGCTCACTCACATTTTATACCTATCTCTGTCGAGATCCAAAATGTCCGTCCCAAAATCACCTTTAAAGAGTGGTAGCCAAAAATCTACCCCAGTACATCGCGGGTCGACCTCGGCTTTACATACCCAAGAGAAAACTGAACAGTCTGATTTGAACCAAAATAAAAGACTTAAACGGAAACAGGCCGACTCACCAGAATGTCCTAAAATTAATATGACGATGTCTGACATTATGTGCATCCTAGATGACTGGGAAAGTAAACAGGATGCTAAGTTTGATGCTATTAAATGGACCATGGACGCCATTGCTAAACAGAATAATGAAATAAAAACTTCTATGGATCTTCTCTCCACGAAGTATGATGGTATTTTGTTGGACATGAAGAAACTTCGACAGGAAAACACTAATAATAAAAACCACATAAAAACCCTAGAGGCGCAGTTGGAACAAAATGAGAGAAAATCGCGAGCTTCATCAATTGAGTTGCGTAATATACCCAAAATTGAATCTGAATCAAAGTAGAGTTTACTTGAATTAACTAAAAATATAGGCGCAATTATAAATACACCTGTGCGTGACTCTGATATTCGCGATGTGTACCGCATGACATTAAAAGATAAGACGCACGGTCCCATAATAGTTGATTTCAACTCAATATTCACCAAAGAAAATATAATAAAATCAGTCATTGCATTTAATAAGGAGAAACCCATTGATCAGAGACTGAATACTGTTAGTCTTAAAATTGAAGGTCCGGCTAAACCTATCTATGTATCTGAGTCACTGACAAAAAAAGTCAAACGGCTTCATTATTTGGCCAGGGTATTTGCAAGGAATATAGCTATGATAGCTGCTGGACTTCCTACGGAAAAGTATATCTAAGGCGCAGCAAATTGGATCAGCGGGTATGCGTCGACAGTGAAGATACTCTGAATAAACTGAAAAGTACTTTGTGACTAAATCGTTTTTCTTGGATAACATTAAATTTATTATTTTTTTATAATTATATTGCATGCATTATTTATTATTCGTGCTATTACTTTAATATCAAATTTAAAATATTATTATGTAATATTAAGAAATCAATTTATTTATTTTTTTGTATTGCACGCACAAACACAAATTTTCAAAAATATGTCGTACTCATCACGCACAGAAACACGTTCACAATTTATACACCTAGCTTTACCGTGAGCCTGCTGCTAATAATTATATCAAATACAAAATATGATCTGTTTTTTCAATATAGCTTCATCATCCTTTTAGCTTCTAGATTATCCCAGTTAGTAAATCCTACTGATAATTTCATCACTAAAATTCAATGAGTTAAATCAAATACAAAAAGAAATTGACTCTTTTAATGTAGCAGAATCCGCTGTTTGTGATGCAGAGGAGTGTCGAACACTCATGTCAAACTCACATAAAGGCCTAAAATTTATTCAACAGAACATCAGGAGTTTAAAGCGTAACATGGCTGGGCTACTTCCATTAATTGTTCGAAGTGGCGTGAGCTGGGATTGTATAGTTTTGACGGAGTGTTGGTTGCCATCAAATCCAAATATACCAAGTCTTGATGGTTATCATTATTCTGCCACAACAAAAAATATTACACAAAATGAAGGCGTTGTTGTTTACTACAGGAATGACTTGTTTATGTCGATCGATGAACTTCAAATAGAGGAGGCTAATTGCCTTGCCCCTCTAACCTGACAAAAACACAGTAGCACTGGCCATTTATCGTCCCCCTGGATAAAAAAATGTAAATAAATTCATACAGTCCCTAAATGATCTATTATTGGGTTACACAAGTCTACAGAATGTTATAGTATTGGGCGATATTAATATTGATATTTGTGATAATAACTCTGACCCAAATTCCGCCCCGTACTTGAACATGTTGGCATTCCATGGAATCCTACCAGCACACACACTCCCAACTCGCAGCAAAACGTGTCTAGACCATGTTATGCTCAAGACAAAGTCACCAGCTCGTAGTCTGGTGCTACAAACATCACTAACAGACCATAATAGTGTTACTCTCTGCATATCAGCTAGACAGTGTCTTAAACCTGCGAAAAAAATTGATCGATTGAACCATTCAAGTTTCACAAGTGACCTAAAAACCGTGGACTTTGATCAGTTATACACGATGGCAGACGCGAATGCTGCTACAAATTATTTTTTACAAACACTCCAATCTTTAATTACCCGTAATACCAAAACAACCAAAAACTCCACACGGAAAAGATTGTTAAAGCCTTGGATAACTACAGGGATTCTAAAATGCCTAAGAAATCGAGATAATCTACACAAAAAAATTAAAAAAGATCCTAACAACGACACTTTACAAATGATCTACAAGAGGTATAGGAATTTTTGTTCCACTCTTTTGAAAAGATTAAAAAGAGATTATGAAAAACAACAGCTACAGAATGCAAACAAAAACAACAAAAAACTATGGAAAGCTATAAAAGAGATCACTTATACCACAAAACCAAAAGATACTTCTTCTGAACTGGTTAACACAAAAGACCCAGTGAAATCGATTAACAATGTAAATAACTTTTTTGCAAATGTAGGAAAAGCGTTGGCAGAAAAAGTGAAAAATACAAATATTCATACCCAACCAAGTATCCCTAAGTCATGCCCTGGTTCATTTGTATTGTTACCAACCGATGAGGATGAGGTTGAGGCTTTGATAAACAATCTTAACAGTGACAGTGCAACTGGACTCGACATGATACCCGCATCAGTTATAAAGGAAAACAGAGGTGTTCTAATAAAACCCATAACTTTCTTCTGCAACTTGGCACTTTCGACTGGAGTGTTTCCCAAAGAACTTAAAAAGTCGAGAATTCGCCCGATTCACAAGAGTGGGGATAGAGACTGTGTCAATAATTACAGACCTATTTCAATACTACCTACCATCTCAAAAATTCTCGAGCGCGTAATAAATAAGAGACTGGTGAATTATCTTTTTTTTTTTATATATATATTTATTTTACATAGGTCTACATGGGCACTTATAAAACGTCAACAAAAGGTGCACGGTTCGGGTTAGTCGTTTCCTATGGAGAAGAACCGGCAAGAAACTCCATGGTTACTCTTTTAAATTGTTTTGTTTACAATATTTCCATGTTACAGCATTAGTACTTGGATATGGGGGGACAACGTAGGCCCGACAATAAGTCGTACGAAATTGAAAAAAAAAAATAATGCACGAAATAAAAAGTTAATAAATGTTAACAATCATCTAGAAAACTAGAAAGCCTACAATGTTCACACATTCACAATAGGTAAAAGAATCTATACAAAGGTAAAAAAAAAAAAAAAAAAAAAAATCTCTTGAGAATAACAATCTCCTATCTCCAGCACAGTTCGGCTTTAGGTAAAAAAAGTCAACATCAGATGCAGTTCATGAATTACTCAATTACGTAGTCACTAATCTTGACAGTAAAAAGAAAACTGTGGCAATATTCCTGGACCTTGCTAAAGCATTTGACACAGTCTCTATTCCTATCCTGCTAAAAAAACTTGAGTGTCTAGGAATCAGGGACCTTCAGTTGAAATTGTTGGAAAGTTACCTCACGGAAAGAACTCAATGTGTGAAACTCGATAACCTGACAAGTAATGATGCCACAGTTCTTTTCGGGGTTCCTCAAGGTAGCATATTGGGCCCGACATTGTTCCTTGTCTACATCAACGATCTCTGCCAGTTAAATCTTCCAAAAGCTAAAATTGTCACATTTGCTGACGATACGGCGTTACTTTTTAATGGAGAAACATGGGGCGATGTTTTTTCGAACGCACAAGCGGGTTTTAATTTGGTAACAGAGTGGTTACACAACAATGTCCTGACTCTAAATGTGGCTAAGACTAAATATTTGACATTTTCGCTCAAAAATCCGGTAGCAGATATTATCAATTATAAAATAATATGTCATGAATGTACCGACTACACTGACGCTGACTGTGTGTGTCCTAGTATTGAAAGGGCAAATACAGTTAAGTATCTGGGTATAGTGCTGGATAGTAGATTAAGCTTCCATGAACATATTGACATGATGGCAGCGAGAATACGGAAATTAATCTATATCTTCAAAAACTTACGGCACTTAGGGAATAAAGACTTAATAAGAACGGTATACCTTGCACTTGCTCAGTCACAGATCAGTTATTGTATCTCTGCATGGGGTGGTTCAGCGAAGACCCACTTGATAAAAATCGAAAGGGCTCAAAGAGCTGTCCTAAAGGTAAGTTTGTTTCTACCGTTCTTTCACCCAACCGTTGATGTTTATAGACAGAGTAAGTTTCTCACAGTTCGTCAGCTTTATGTTCTGCACACAGTCACAAAACAACATTCTCTGCTGACATATGACGCTAAGTTGACTGAGAACCGGCGGAGAAAGGACATTGTCTGCACAAAATCATCCTTTAAAACCTGTTTTGCAAATCGCTTCTTCTGCTATCAGGGCTGTAATCAATATAACAAAATAAATAGGCTCTTGTCAATTTACTCTTTTTCTAAAAACAAATGTAGCGCTGTAGTAAGGGACTGGTTGCAGACGCAGGACTACATGTCCACAGAGAAACTTTTACAGTAGTCATTATCGTCTCATAGCTAGGTATAATCGCACACTCATTTCTTCATCACCACACACACTCACATAAACACACATACCCAACAGTCATACATACATTTACATACACACACAACACACACCCATTCCACGCAAACTCACACTCATATTGTGCTTTGTGGCATTAGGATATTTATTTGCTGAATCTGTCTCCTTGATTTTATAAGTTCCATCAAACGCTTGTCTATTTAATTAAATAAAATGTATGTTATACCTGTTGTTCATGGGGTCCTGGGGACCTGGTGATCTGTAATACAGGTTAACACCTATAACAGACACCAGCTCCGCACACTCACTTGACTGCAAAATGTTTATTTCTAAATTGAATTTATAAGTTGTTCCTTAAGGTCATGTTTTTGTGAGGAGAAATAAAGATTATGATTATGATATGATTATGATTAAGTTTGGTTAGTAGCGAGTCTACTACCAAGCACCACAATAATGGTGACAGCACTCCGCCTTGCGGACAACCTCTTGTTGTTTTTGCACTAAGTCTGTCTCCCATTAGTTCCGATCTGACTGTTCTGCTTCTCAGCATATAGTCAATCCAGTTGCACGTGGTAAAATTGATGCCATGTTCCTTTGCAGCAGTGCGTATGGACTCAAATGTTGTCTTGTCAAAGGCTCCCTCTATGTCGAGGAAAGCCCCGACACAGATTTCTTGTCCCTCTAGCGCAGCCTCGGCTCGACTCGCAACATAGTGCAATGCCGTTTCCGTAGATTTGCCGGGGCTGTAGGCGCATTGTAGTTTATATAGAGGGAATACTTTCAGTGGACCCTCTCTTAAGTACCTGTCTACCAGTTTCTCCAGAGTTTTCAAGAGAAAGGATGATAGACTAATGGGCCTGTAAGCTTTAGCTTCTTCATAAGTCGGTCTACCCACCTTCGGTATAAAGGTGACTTTGACCTCCCTCCATGCCTTGGGTACGTACCCAAAGGTTATGCAGGCTCTGTAGAGCTTACTCAAATGGGGTATCAAAACAGATGCCCCTTCTTGCAATAGTATTGGGTAGATGCCATCTGGACCAGGGGATTTGAGTGGCTGGAAGCCCGCTATGGCCAGCTTCAGTTTATTTTCATCTACCACTTTCTTTGCCGTGAGCCAGTTATTTTTGGACGTGTGCCTTGTGAGCTCGTCCCTTGTGACTGGTTCCTCTTCATCGCTATCGCGCAGTATACATTCTGGGAAGTGGGTCCTAAACATCACGCCCAGAGTGTCCTGTCCAGTTTCCGTGAGTTGCCCATTCTCATCCCTTACAGATGCTAGTGGGTTTGTCTTGGTCATGGACATTGCTTTGCACAACCTCATCCCATTTGGCAGAGTTTCGATGGAAGTGCAATGCTGCCGCCAATTAGTTCTTCTGGCCTTGCGTACCGCCGTGTTATACCTTGTTAGCATGCTATGATAGCCAGAAAAATCCTTCCTGGCTTTTGCATCATTAAAGGCCTGTCGTGTTTCCTGACGTATTTTGGCTATTTCAGGAGTCCACCATGGTACCTTTTTGCCAAAGGCCTTCTTCTCTGGGCAGTTATCTTCCCATGCACCGATGGTGCCTGCCTTGATTCTGTCCGCTTCAAATTCTATATCCAGTATGGAATTGAGCTTACCTTTAGGGCTCCCCAAATTTACTTTGAGGTCCCTCCTGTATGAGTCCCAATTTGTATGCCTTGGGTTTCTCCTTCGTCTAGTTTCGGCTTCTCCCGCCGTCCTAAACCTAAAGCATATATAATTATGGTCAGACAGAGAAATTTCGTCCGATACATGCCAATTTTCAATATGAGCGCTGGCCCTGTTTGAAGCCAGCGTAAGGTCAATAACTTCAGTCCTCGCAGAAGTCCTAAAAGTAGGTTTATTGCCTACGTTAAGGATTTGTAAAGAAGAGCTTACCACAAAGTTCAACAAATCCTTCCCTCGTTTGTTGACATCTGAGCTGCCCCAAACGACGTGGTGTGCGTTCGCATCGCAACCAAGTATCAGGCCAAGGTTCTTTTGGTTGCCATAATCAACCAGTCTTCTGATTAGTGGTGTTACTGGTTCTTTTTGTTCATATGGGAGATAGGCAGAGGCGAGGATAATTTTCCTTTTCTCTGTTCCCGTCCCCACTTGGATCAAGGTTGTTGTGAGATCCCTGTAACAGAAAGTACGTAAGGGCATTGCCTCTATACCGCCCCTGATATAGATGCAAGTCCTCGCCCCATTAGTTGGACAGTCATAGAGCACCATGCCTCCTGTCCCACCTAAGCCTTTTATAGTCCCCTTATACAGATAAGGTTCCTGTATCAAGGCAACGTCGTATGTGTTAAGCTTCAGTTGCCGAGCCAGAACCCTTAACAATAGTATTAGTAGTACTTAAATTATGTTAGTAAAGACAAAAAAAATCGGCCAAGTGCGAGTCGGACTCGCGCACGAAGGGTTCCGTACCATTATCGCGAAAACGGCAAAAAAATCACGTCTGCTGTATGGCCCACTTAAATATTTATTTTATTTTGTTTTTAGTATTTGTTGCTATAACGGCAATAGAAATACATCATCGTGACAGACAGACAGATGGACGACGGAGTCTTGGTAATAGGGTCTCGTTTTTACCCTTTGGGTACGGAACACTATTAAATAAAAGAATTCATACTAATATTATAAATGCGAAAGTAATTCTGTCTGTCTGTTACCTTTTCACGATTACACCGCTGAACCGATTTATATGAAATTTGGTTTTGAGATAGTTTGATACCCTGGGAAGGACATAGAGTAGTTTTTTATCCCGGCAATCATTCTTTAGGGGGTGGACAAGGGGTTAGAAGTTTGTATGGTGAACAATCTCAAGTAGGCATATCTACATTTTGTATTAAACAAAAAAGAAATAATCCGACTTCCTTTGAAACAACCTAACTTTCAAAAACGTTTTAATATATTCTGATAGTAAAAGAATATTAACAAAAATATTAAACCGACTTCAAAAGCAAAACACTACAAAGCAAAAAATAACTTTAGCGAAGTCGGTGTCGTAAGACGAAACACAAAAGGTACCAAAGACGCCGATTTCAGAAAACAAAGTTATTTTTTTTGTATCTCATATTACCACGAAAATAATTTATAGCCAGAGTACATCTCATTTCAATTCCAATAAGCCCAAACACGACTAGGATACAATGTTTTATTACTGAGTTCCCGTGCCTACCATCCGGCGTCATCAAAATCAAAATCAAAATCAAAATCAAATATTTTTATTTTACATAGGCCTACATGGGCACTTATAAAACGTCGACAAAAGGTGCACGGTTCGGGTTAGTCGTTTCCTATGGAGAAGAACCGGCAAGAAACTCCATGGTTACTCTTTTAAATTGTTTTGTTTACAATATTTCCATGTTACAGCATTAGTACTTGGATATGGGGGGACAACGTAGGCCCGACAATAAGTCGTACGAAATTGAAAAAAATAAATAATGCACGAAATAAAAAGTTAACAAATGTTAACAATCATCTAGAAAACTAGAAAGCCTACAATGTTCACACATTCACAATAGGTAAAAGAATCTATACAAAGGTAAAAAAAAAAAAAAAAAAAAAAAAAAAACCACAACACTAAATTTAACATGTGGCACAAATACTGTAATCAGTGCTGTAACTATTCTTAGCTAAGGGCTATAATGATGATTGAAAAATATTGTAAAAAGTCTAATTAAAAGAGAAAAAATAAATGAGATTGAGAATAGTTAGAGATATCCATATATTTGTGCCGTTTATGAGTTACCAGGGAAGCCGCATGCGCAGAGGGTGTCAAAGCCAAATTTTTTATCTTCAACGTAGTCCTTGATTTTATAATATGCTTTTTTAACAAGGACACGTTTGATGTAGTTTTTGAACTTTCCATCGGTCAGTTCTATAACTGACTTAGGCAACTTGTTATAAAAGCGTATACTGTTTATAAGAAAAGACTTGCTAGTTTTCGTTAATCTTCATCATCAGATCAGTTCGGTAGTACCGTTCATCGTCCAGAGGCCATCTGCGTGGTGGATTATGGCCCATCCCCTCTCACAGAGAGGAGGCCTGTGTCCCAGCATTGGGAACATTAATAGGTTGATTAAGATGATGATGTGACCATCTGTGGTCTTCTTCATCAGTTCCACTTCACCAAATGTTACTTTCTGAGTGCAAATGAAAATACCAATAAAGCTATATGTCTGCCTATAATATTTGATCAGTTCTCTCAATTTCCACAGGATCTCATCATCAGATACTGGTTTGCTGACAATGGGACCACTTCGAGAGTATCAAACAAACCCCTAAAACCCCTGCCCTTTCAAACAAAAAAGTTATTTGCAAACCCGTCTATATAGGTATGACGGAGATATCGAACATACATTGTGTGTCTAGAGCGTGCCGCACTAAATTTTCTCAGAGATTCTTCCCTTTTCTTGGTGTCCATCTTTACAACAAAATTAATCTTATCCTCAACACGTATCCCCTTACCAAACATAAATGTAAAACAACCGCTACACACTGGCTCATTGAACTTGACTATGCTAATACCGAAATGTTACTACTTGTCCAGAAATAACTAAATCGTTACATATTCAATATACACTACTCTACACTATACTACACTACACTACTCTACACTTAACTACACTTCACAACACTCGTACATCTCACAACACAACACTTATCATATCTCTCAAAATCGTCAAGCTCAAGTTTACTGGTGGTAGGTTTCGGCCGAAGGCTTGACCCACCGAGCAAAGACGTACCGCCAAGCGGCCTAGCCGTGTTCCGGCTCGATGCTCGGTGTAGCCACAAGAGGAGTTGGGTCGAGATAGTTGTTCCACTGCAGGCTGACCAGCCTGACTCGCGTTGTTATGGGCCTATCGGGTGACTAGTCGCGGAGGGTAGCGGGATCCGAGGCACGGTGCGCCGCTGGCCGACCGCAGGTAGTTGGGGGCCCAAGTAGTGTGCCAGCCACACACGAAAGGCTGCCCCGCCAACTGTCGAAAAATCCCGGGATGTGCCATCGTGCTGGTTGGCGACCAGACGAGAGTGCCCGATGGACATTCCCGGGGGGGCTCGGGCGTCCCCCAATGATGGCGTCCGGACTCCGCGTGTCTGAAGGTTGCCAGCGTGGAACCTCATCTCACTTCCTTCTCCTCACCTTCCTTCACTCACAGCAATAATGCCAAGGAACAAAAAGAGAAAAGCTGAACAGCGGCAGCACTCACTCTCACATAAAGTGCACCTCAGTAACATCCGAGGTCTGCACTCGAACCTTGTCGCAGTCCATCACCACCTTGAGACTGAGAAACCAGCACTTTTGTTCCTTACGGAGACGCAGATCGGATGTCCGTCAGACGTGGCATACCTATCTTACCCAGGATTTACCCTGGAGCACAAATTCAAGCCACGTGCGGGTGTATGTATGTACGCCCGCGACGACATCTGCTATCGGCGTCTCCGTGACCTTGAAGACTCTAACTACTCAGTGCTATGGGCCCTGGTGGACACAGGTCTGGATAAGATTATCTATGCCTGTGTCTACCGATCGCATAGCGGTGATCTGGAGACAACCAGGATCACACAGTACCTGAGTGAGGCGGCTGATGTGGCCCAGCAACGGTACCCTTCCACCCAATTAGTGTTACTGGGGGACTTTAATGCTCACCATCAGGAGTGGCTCTTCCCATACCAGTGCACTGACCATGCTGGACGAGAGATGCGAAATCTTTCGCTGGCGCTTAATCTCACCCAGCTGGTGCAGGGGGCTACGAGGGTGCCGGATGTTGATTCGCATACGGCCAATTGCTTGGACCTTCTGCTGACAACAGATCGGTCTGGATCTGTTGTCGCGGATTAAACCGCGAGGCGTCCGCTAGTAATATTATAAAGATCTTTTATTTTTTTAATTTTCCACGCACTAGGAATTTCTTCCTGTATCGTGGTAGGGTAGGAAGGTTGATTTAGTGCCGGTGGGTAGGTAGGCAGGTAGGTAGGGAGGTAGCCAGTTAACGGAAGCGAAGCCGCGGGGGACAGCTATTATACCATGACAAAGTGTAAATAAGCTGAAGAAGTGTTAAGATTTTTTTATATTTTTTTTTTCTTATTTATTTATTAACACTTCTTCTGCTTCACTTAAAATTCTTCGTGTAATTACACAGAGTTTGCGTCATCATCATCATACAAAATTATAGAAAAATATGGGCGGCGGCGAGGAGATCTTAGCCCTCATACCTGGCGTGTTCTGGCACTGGTGCTGCTCTCTACATGATTCGATCAAATTCCTCCATTTTTCGTCTGGCGAGCCAATTCCCACTAATATTTGTTTTCTATTGATTGCTTCTTGGCAAGTGTGTTGTCGTTTGAATGTTGTTCAAGACGTCAAGCTTTTCTATTCTGCTAGCACTCTCCACTCGTCTCACTTGTATTGAAATGTACTATTCTACTAAGTATTCTTTATTTATTTATAACTAGCTTCTGCCAGCGGCTTCGCCCGCGTGAAAAGAGTTTCATCATCCCGGGAACATTATACCGGGATAAAAAGTAGCCTAACACACACACACTCACAAACTTCCGTAGTATTATATTATATTAGTGTGATTGTTTGTTTCTAGCTAGAAGTAGATTATACTGATCCGATTTCGAAAATACTTAAACTGACAGATGGCTACTTTGTATACCGACAAACCACCCGGTTCCTGCAGGTAGCCGCGGGTGCCAAGCAGCGGGAAAAAGATGGTAGGTATCTACATAAAGGTAGACCCAAGTACACTTAAACCTTCGTGGTTAGATCACTCATGGAAAACATGGGTTGAGGGCCTTATGCGGTGCGCTATGTTTGTTTTTACAGGTGGAGAGCGATCCTTCGCTGACCTCACCAGGCTGCTGCTGGCTGAGAACTTGACGCTGACCACGTCTCCATCGGCGAGCGAGTGTGAGTCTTCCGTATTATTATATACTCTTTGTACTTACTGTGCATTCGGAGCCGGTCGCGGTCGCAGTCGCAGGCGGCACGGAGTTGCGGGCCTCTCGCGGGTCTGCCACGTGCTGTACAAGAGTAACGACCACAGCCGGACGAGTCCGGACACAGCACCCGCTGATACTACTTATCGTGCTGAGCTAACCGCCGCAGCCCTGTGCCGACCTTCTGCGGAGTTTGTGGACTTCGCCCACTCGGTATACTTACAATAGTCAAGGGAATATTACGAAATTGTAAGTTATAATACTTTGCGATTAGATAATGTTATGTCGTGCCGTGAATATAAAAGGCTCAAGAGCGATGCACAGGCATAACAGTAGCAACACGAGCCCTATCCTCACCATGAAGTACTTTTTGATGCTGTGCGCGCTGGCGGCGGCGGCCCTGGCCGAGGAGCCCATCATGCTGCACTACCACGAGAGCGTGGGCATCGCGGAGGCGACGCGCATCAAGCAGGCCGAGCTCGCCACCGACTTCGATGGCTCGCGCATCATCGGAGGTGCGGCGGCCGCTGTCGGCTCCTACCCGTTCTTGGTACAGTTCGATGAAACTAAGTAGCGGCTCTGAATACGAAGCGAATAGAATTAGTGCAGCGTAGCGATTAGTGCACTTCTCACCCGCGTTGAAGTTTGACATAGGCACTTGGTACATATACTTAGTGTGTTCTGTCTGCGCAGGTGGGGCTGGTGATCACGCTCAGCTCAGGCGGCACGTCGGTGTGCGGCTCGTCCATGCTCAGCAATACGCGCGCGCTCACGGCAGCGCACTGCTGGTGGGACGGCCGCAACCAGGCGCGTAGCTTCACGCTGGTGTTCGGCTCGGCGCGCCTGTTCTCAGGCGGCACGCGCGTGCCCACCTCCAGCGTGACGGTGCACTCCGCCTACAACCCCAGCAACCTCAACAACGACGTGGCCATGATCTCTTTTAGCGCGGTGCCGTACTCCAGTAAGTGCCGCGCGTCACCCGCCTACGTCCCCCCTGCTCGCGGCTGACTCCCTGCACTCTGTTACAGACGCGGTGCGTGCGGTGGCGCTGCCCGGCGGCGCGTTGCTCAGCAGCAACTTCGTGGGCTCATGGGTGCAAGCCGCCGGCTACGGCAAGACTAGCGACGGTGAGTGCAATGGTCGACTGCTTCCTTTGTAATATATGATAAATATACTTGTATAATATGGTACTTGAGCGTGATGGATACGGGTTTGTTGTCAATTATGTAATGATCGTATTCCACTGCGACAGCTGCCGGCATCTCGCAGAGTCAGTTCCAGAGCCACGTGTCGCTGCAGGTAATGACGAACGCGGCGTGCGCGCAGTTCTTCGGCAGCACCATCATGTCGTCCACGCTGTGCACCAGCGGCGCCAGTGGCTCCCGGCCCGTGGGCGTGTGTGGCGGCGACTCCGGTGGCCCGCTCGCGCTCTCCAGCGGCGGCCAGCACGTGCTGGTAAGTGAGCCTGTCCACTCCGACCTACTTCAGCACTCTCATATATCACACTGTCTAAACGATTTTATTTCGTTAATAGGTTGGCGTGACGTCATTCGGCTCGGCGCGCGGCTGTCAGCTTGGACTCCCGTCCGGCTTCGCTCGGGTAACCTCCTTCTTGTCTTGGATACAAGCAAGACTCTGAACGTGATCGACCATTTTTTGACGAATTTCGTACCTAATTTTATGATAATAAATGAAACTTAATTATTATCAAAAGCGTTCATTGTATGATCAGGACTATTCCCGTACAGAAGACTTAGTTACGTATCCACTGTAGTCACGCAGTTGTACTTACATAGTCACATAGTCATTTCACTCCAAAAACATATTTTATCCTATCATTTTCGTTTATTGTAAGTACTTACATTAAATTACCAAACACACACACACACACATAAGTGCGCACATTCTCGCACACATACACACACACATTTCCTCACATACGGGATGTATTCTATCACACTTTCACATCCATGCATACACTCACACCCTACACACACGCACACAATAAAAATAATAATAATTGAATTGAATAAAACACAAAATACTCACAAATCCCACTCTGCATAACCTTAGGTATCTCACATTGAAAGCTTTTTAGGGTTCCGTACCCAAAGGGTAAAAACGGGACCCTATTACTAAGACGCCGCGATCCATCTGTCTGTCTGTCTATCTGTCTGTCTGTCCGTTTGTCACCAGGCTGTATCTCTGGAACCGTGATAGCTAGACACCTGAAATTTTCACAGATTATGTATTTCTGTTGCCGCTTTAACAAAAAATATTAAAATCCGAATAACATAAATATTTAAGTGGGGATCCCATAATACAAACGTGATTTTTTTGCCGTTTTTTGGCGATAATGGTACGGAACCCTTCGTGCGCGAGTCCGACTCGCACTTGGCCGGTTTTTGTTGATAATTGTTATTACCCCCATTATTTAATTGGTTCTTCATCATAAACAACACACACAGAAAGGTTTATTGGGACATTCGAAGCAACAGTAGAACACTGACTCCTAAGTCACAGGTTTCCCCTAGTTTAGGAGGCAGGGTTTCCATTATTTAAGCTACCTTTATTTATTCTGTAATTGTAACCTAATCGCTTAGTACTTTTGTAACAAAGGTTATCTACAGATAACCATTGATACATCAATAAAGTTATAGATTATATTATCTATGCCCAGCTGTGGGCAAATTCAGGCTACGGATGATGATGATTTAAGTAACTTTACTTTAACCTGAAAAACTGCCAATCTTTGGCATTAATGTAGGTTTTGACACATTCTTTAAAGTTTTCTTAAATTCAATCCAGAAATGGGCCTTGTATTATCTTCTGCTGCTCTTTGTTTTGTAATAGTTTAGGCCACTACAATGAACGGTATTTCTCGTAAAGTTCCCACGCTCTAATTGATACCTAATTTCGGCGAATAACTCTTATTGTTTACCCAAATGAGTCCCGTTGAAAACCCTGGGTTTGTTTTGAAGCTGATAATACAAGCTTCCGAATCGTTATCGTTGTTTACAGCAATAGCAATGAGATCACAGATGAGTCGTCATCCAACGATAATGTATACCTACCTATTTACTGATAAGAGCGTTTCTATAGATAAAATGTTGTCTATTCTTTTTTCCTGTCACTCATTCAGTTATGGGGTTATGGCAAAGAGAAAAATAATAATATGGGTTATGGGTTTCTCCTCAAAATATTAGCAGTTATTTTTGTTTTTTTAAAGCGTAACCTAGTTTTGTTACAGGTTCTGTTATAAAAGATCTTCTTAGTATAGTTTAAGAACCAGCATCATTGAAGTAAAAGAATATACCCGCAATTAGGTTTTATTTAACAAAATTCAACATATTTTTACAATGACACAATCAATACTGACATTCCAGTTTCTTCTTTATTTTAAGACTATCAATGTCGACCAAGGAGTTTATAATATATTACTACATTCTCCTGGGCTTATTTATTTTGCCACGTAGTCAGTAAGATGAGCAGGCGGTCGTCGTGCTGTTTCAGAACGACGCAGAGTCGTCTCCGGCGTAATGTTCTGTGGCTGGACCATTTCATTCTGGCCATCTGTGTTACGATCGACTGCATCGATGAATTCGTCGTCATCATTGGAATCGGCTTCATCCATTTCTAATGATTCCCCAGCAGGAGCTAGGTGTCTATTAGATACGACAACTTCTCTACCACTGCTCAAACGCACTCGAGAATGTTGAGGGTTACTTTCGAGAGTCTGACTTCTTCAACCAGTGGATCATATTTGCTGGTTCGATTATGGTTTCGCATTAATACTTTCCCTGGGACGTTTAGCCATGTAGGCATCGACTGTCCACTTGAGCATCTCCTGGCGTGAGAGAACATCCGCTCATGGGGCGTACTGTTTGTAGCCGTGCAACGAAGTGATTTTGATAGAATGCAGAGCCTGAGTTAAAACTGACTCCCATTTGGTTATAGGCAGATCATGGCTTTTCAAAGCCAATTGTACTGTTCGCCAATTAATTCCATTGTATCTCTCCGTTTGTCCATTACCCTGAGGATTGTACGGTGTAGTGTAGCTCGTAGCAATGCATTTCTGGTGAAGAAAGTCTTTCATCTCTTTTGAAAGAACTGAAGTACCACGATCTGAGTGTACGTAAGTTGGCATTCCAAATAGAGAGAAAATAGATCAGTCAGTTTAATGATTACCGTGTTTGTGCTCAAACCTGAGCAGGGATATGCAAATGGGAATCGGGAATATTCGTCCACAATCGTTAGGATATATCGATTGTTCCCAGTGCCATCTGAGGCAAGTGGACCTTTAAAGTCTATCGATATTCTTTCGAACGGGGTCATCGCTTTTATTAGTTTGCCCGTGTTTTGTTGAAAACGAGGTTTCACTTCTGCACATATAGGACAATTCGCCGTAATACGTTTTATCTCTTCAGTGGAATAAGCTAAATTTTTGCTTCGAACCCAGTGAAGCATTCTTGTTACTCCAGGATGACACAAGCAGTTTTATGCAGTTCTTTGAGTGCATTTTCTATACTGTGTACAGAGGCTACTAATGGTGCATTGGCTCTTGATAAAGCATCAGCCGCTATATTTTCCTTTCCGGGGTTGTATTCAGAAAGTTCTAATCACCAACGTTGTATTTTGTCATTTTTAATTCTTGACGAATGCTGCTGATTGAACATGCGACCGATTTTTGGTCAGTTATCAGTTTAAACTCTCGTCCGATCAGGAATTGTCTCCATTTTCGAAGACATTTGACTATAGCTGCGGCCTCCATCTCTATAGCTGGGTGACTCCACTCGCTATTGTGAAGGCTTCTCGAAAAAAATGCAACAGGTCTGCCTTCTTGTGACAGAATTCCCGCTATAGCATAGTCTGATGCGTCTGTTTCAACAACAAATTGTATGTTGTCATCAATCGCGTTTACTGCTGATCTAGCTATCTCTTGCTTTAGAGCGTTAAAAGCATTTACTGCATCAGAATCGAGAGGGAATATGCCTTGCGAAACGAGGGACTGAATTTTATGAGAGAATCTTGGCACATATTTAGAATAGTGAGCAAATAGTCCCAATGCTCGCCGGAGCGATGCCGAGTCTGAAGGCAGAGGCAGCTCTAATAGTGGACGTAGACGATCCGGGTCGGGTTTAATTACTCCATTGCTTATAATACATCCTAGAATTCTTATCTCCTTCAATGAAAATTCACTCTTTTCAAGGTTCAGGGTAAGGTTATACCGTTTAGCAATATCCAGAAAACGCTGCAATTTTTGATCTTGGTCAGCTTGAGTTGTTCCACAGATTGTTATGTCATCCAAATATGCGTATAATCCTTTAAGTTCTTCTTTTGCAATTATATTATTGACAGTTCTTTGAAAAACCGCTACTCCGCTGGTAACGCCGAAAGGTATTCTACGAAATTGGTAAAATTACCTACTGCTTCAAATGCTGTATAAGGTTTTTCTGTTTCAAGAATCGGAATCTGATAGTACGCACTTTTCAAGTAAATTTTGCTATAAACGCTATGTTTGGCTACCTTAGAAACTATGTGTTCAATACTTGGTAAAGGGTAAGCATCTAGTTGCGTGTATCTATTTTCTGTCTGAGAGTAGTCAATACACATCCTTTTTTTATGGTTTTCATTTGTAGTTACAAGCACTTCTGCTCTCCATGGTGACGTGCTAGGTTCTATAATCCCTTCAGCTAGTAATCTCCTTATTTCAATACGAATAAACTGCATGTCACTATCTGAGTATCGTGACTTAACAGCTATTGGCTTGCAGTTTGGTAGAAGATTCGGGAATAAGCAGATTGGATCGATATTGGCTTGAGATAGTGCACATAATTTCAATGGAGCTCCAGATCCGCCGAAATTTATTTCTAATATATTCTATCTCTTAAGAATATCGTGACCGATTATGACATCCGTACATAAGTTCTTCATTATTAATAGGTTCACTTGAAAACAAAGACCTTGTAGATCAATATTGACGGAGCACAGTGCATCTACCTTTGTTTTCATATTTGAATCTGCCATGCTGACATTTTGGTAGCATGAGCTCTTTTTATATTATTTTGGCAAACTAGTCGGCTGTCTATAAAACTAGCTTTACTTCCTGTATCAATCAATGCTCTGGCTACAAATAATCCGTTAATTTTTATCGGTATCATAGCTTTAACGAGATCAGTTGTAGCGGCCACGATACATGATAACAATTTCTGCGACTCATCATTTTCCATGTGTTTGTTCGGTTCATCTGTAGCACTAGTGAAAGCACTCCGTTGTGATGGTGACGTTACTGCACTTTTGCATACTTTTGCAAAATGCCCCCTTTTTCCACATTTGAAGCAGGTTGTACCAGCAGCCGGACAGTTTTGCCGTGCATGTCTCTTGTTTTCACAGAAATAGCATAGTTCTTGGATGTTTGTTTTCTGATTGTTAATAGGGACCGCATTGACAAAGGTACTAGTATTAGGTTGCTGGTAATCATCATTGTGTATTCGCGCCAACTCTAGAGCGCGGGCCTGCTTGAATGCGGCGTCTAATGTGAGAGTGCTGTTTTCCAAAAGTCTTTGACGGACTAAGGACGACGAAAGTCCGGATATGAAAGCATCTCTAATAAAATCAGCGGTTACTTGTTTAAAGTTGCATTCTTTTGAGAGCAGTTTCAATGCTTGTAGATACTGGTCGATGGACTCACCTGGTTGTTGCGCTCGTTTTGTTAATCTGTGTCTGGCATATATTTCGTTAGGTGGCTTCAGAAATAATGCATCAAGTCTCTTTAAAGCAGTATCGTAATCAGTGCAATCCTGTATGCACACAAAAGTCGTAGGGGACAGATGATTAGTTAGTAATTGGAATTTAGTTTCTTTTACAACAGTTTTCTCATTCGTAGTTATAGCTGTCAGAAAATTTTCAAATGTGTTTTTCCAGTGTGTCCATTGAGGGGACAGATCTTGGTTGGAGGACGGGTCTCCTTCAAAACGATCTGGTCGTAGATATTTTTCCATTTAGTTAAATAAATTGAAGTAAAAAAATATACACGCAATTAGGTTTTATTTAACAAAATTCAACATATTTTTACAATGACACAATCAATACTGACATTCCAGTTTCTTCTTTTTTTTTAAGACTATCTATGTTGACCAAGGAGTTTATAATATATTACTACAATCCTCGTGTAGGTAACCGGATTACCAAACAATTTAGGGAAGAACGAAAACCAAAGACCATATTTGCCAGGAATTCGATAGGACCATGTAGAAGATAAAACACAAGTAAGTACATTATCTAAATAGCTTTTCCTGTTATATGAACACTCACAATTTGTATTTGTTTATAGTAATGTGATGATAACGACGACCTGCGATAACAAGGGTCTGGCCATCACTTACTTATTCATTGAGATCAGTCACATCACTTAACATTTAATTGTCATGTTTTCTTTATGTTAACAAAGCAAAGACAAATCTGGGAGATCTTGGTATTCCTAATCACTAATCAACGCTTAGGACTTTAAGTCAAGTCAATCAAGATCAACACCTGCTGAGGTCAGTCCGTGGATGGGTGAACATCCATTACATATCGGTGTTTCTCCGTGCCTCGTTGTACCACTGTCATTTGGAGATCTTTAACAGTCGTTACGGTAGTTGGATGTCATGTAATCTGTCACAATCAATAGGTATCGTGCTATCCCGTTACTGGGTTGTGGAGGTTAGATAGGCAGTCGCTTCTACTTATACTGGTACTAAGCTTATACTGGTATTCAGCTGAAGCCGGTTAGAGTAGAAGCTATTTTTTTGTTCCGTGTTGAAAAATCCTCATGGGATGTCCTCCGGCATGGGGCCTTACGTGGGAGATTGACCGGAGAAGGCAAAACACCGAGAAGAATGGAAGGCATAGGAGACTATTTAAGGTAAAGGAATGTGAATGCAGGGAATAAAGTGAACGGCTATACATACAGCAGCATGCGGTTGAGACCATCAAGTCGATGTCTCCGGAGGCTCTGCTCGCCGTTCACAACAGCGTGCTGGTTCCTACACTTATGTATGGAAGTGAAGGTTGGGTATGGCAGAAATACATGAAAGTAGGATTAATGCAGTAGAAATGCGTTCCTTGCGAAGTATGTGTGGTGTAACTTTAAATGATAGATTGATAAAAAAAGATGTAGTGATTAAAATTGAAAAGAGTATTTTAAGATGGTTTGGCCATGTTGAGAGGATGAATGAAAGGCGACTATCGAAAGGTATTTACAAGGCAGACGTGAATGGAAATGCCGGGAGGTGATGCGGTCGCCCTAGAAATAGATACATAGACGATTACTGCTTAAATTATATTAATAATATTATTATTATTTAATAATCAAGCCAAGGGAGTTGGCAGAAATGACAGAACACCAATTCTGAGGCACTCCTTACGTATCTTTTCCTTTAGATATAATAGTACTGGAATTGTAGTAGTAATGGAATAATATTAGAGCACTATTTCCATTAATTTAATTTTAGCATAGGGCGTAAATAAAACAACAAAACTTACGTAAACATAGATAAAAAACTTTATTGAATAATCTTAATTTTCAAATAAAGAAATACTCCACGACAACAACAATAACTATAAAGACTCCCTTCCGAATACCGAAATTCGCGGAAAAAAGGTCCTAAACGCCGTGGTCAAACATTCGCGGCCGCTGCGATCGAAGTGGTTTGATTAGAACTCATATTACGTGGCGCTCAAGAACTTCTTTCAATTTATTCCCATTTTTGGCGTGACTGTCGCCGGAGCCCCTCTGCTTGGAAGTGAAGCTTAAAACATTATTAGGTAACAATAGTCTTATTCTGTCAGTTCTGATCCTTTTTCTTTTGACAAGTTCCATTAATTTGACAGATATTCACGCACAAATTTTCTCTCTCACTCGTTCCCTTCTCACAAACATCTTCCATTCCTTTCTCCTTATTGACAAGTCCTTGTTTGTGCTGCATGGTACATTCTGCTTCAGCCGCATTGTTCACGAATCTAAACTCGCAGTTGCCTCTTAACTTGATGATCTCGCTTCTCAATAGCAGGAGGAAGTAGCAATCCACTACTGTGAAAGTAAAGAAAACAATGTGACTTTAAGATCTATCGTCTCAGTTCTGAAACAGGGCTGCCCAGAACTCCAGACTGTCAGGTAAATGTTTTTGGAGGCATGCGGAACATGGCGGCATGCGCCGCAACCTTTAATCGAAAAGGTACGCTTTTCCGACCAGATGGTTGTTGTGTCTGGTCCGAGCAGTACACCGCTATATGTTTGTTGAACACTGAGGGCCCGGATAGCCCAATCTGGGGCCCTACCTCTTACCAACCTCCTACCTAGCTCTTAGACTTAGAGCTAGGTTATTTCCAAAATGCGTACGGGACAAACACAGGTAAGTATAGTGCGTTAGGTATACATGTCATACATCTGTCCCTTACGCACAATGGATATAGCTTGGTGGTGTGAAAAAGTTTATACAAATAAGTAGGTACCTAATTCATCATCAGCTTTTCATTAACAGGCTTGATTAGTCTTGTCCAGTTGTCTCTCTCTTAAAAGGGCTTGTCTCGCTAAATACCTGCTACCACGACCATCGTACCAATTTCTACCACTTCATAGCAAAACTTCGTTTCGAATTAAAGGGCACATGAGATAGATGGCCATAAACGGCACAGCGGCGGTAAAACTTGCCAACAGCTTGTCAGGCCGGGCCCGGAGGCGAGAAAACTATTCGTTAAAACACTTACTAATATTAACAAAAGAGCTCGCAAAGTCGATCAGCAGTAGCCAGCCGGCCCGGTATGAGATGTGGCGCTCTGACACCGTGAGGAATCCCATGACCAGCACTACCGCGATGGTCAGAGCCAACAGCACTATGTTGTATATATAGTACACGCGGAGGAGCCTGACGTTTTTCTAGAACAAGAAATCAAAGTAAAATTGAGAGCCAAACAGGCAAACATGGAGCGATTCATCTAATCAGAATCTGATCCATTCCGTTAATTTGGCAACAACGACCCTGTTTCATCATCATCATTTCAGTCGAAAAATGTCCACTGCTGGAAATATGCCTCCCAAAGTGTTGCTACCTCGATCGGTCCTGTGCGTCTGTGGTCGTGTGTGAATTGCGTAAGTATATTATCCAAAGCAAAAGAATCGATTCCTTCCCAAAAACGACTTTACGTATCAATATGCAATACGTAAAGACGGTTTTGGGAAAGAATCAATTCTTTTGCTTTGGATAATATACTTACGCAATTCGGCTGCTGGTCATCGTCTTCTAACGTTACGTTTTCCGGTACGCGGTCGTCACTCCAGAACTTTTCGACCCTATCGACCATCCGTTCTTCGAGCAATGTGCCCTGCCCACTGCTCCTGACCCTATGTTTAACTATGTTTGACTTAAACATAGGCCTTTTCCCATCAACCGGGTACAAACTCAGACTCCGGGTGGCTACTCAGAAATCCCAGATGGAAAAACCCAATAATACTTTGCACTTGCGACCACAACACCAACGAAGTGGATACTCATTTTTTTTTTTCGTACGACTTTTTGTCGGGCCTACGTTGTCCCCCCATACCCAAGTACTAATGCTGTAACATGGAAATATTGTAAAACCAAACAAATTTTTAAAAGAGTAACCATGGAGTTTCTTGCCGGTTCTTCTCCATAGGAAACGACTAACCCGAACCGTGCACCTTTTGTCGACGTTTTATAAGTGCCCATGTAGGCCAATGTAAAATAAAAATAAATTGATTTTGATTATGTTCCACGACTAAACCCAATGTATGCTACTCTCTATACGCACTAAAATCGACTTTGTTTGCTTTGTATTGAGACCAACACACAGTGTCTATACTGCGGTCGTATTCACACCAGAAGACGACCACTGCAGTGATCGAGCAAACTATGTCTAGTACTTATGGGTATATCCTGATATACCCGGCTACAATGGGAGTGACCACTTGGCCTGACAAATGATCACTCCCATTGTAGCCTTTTTATTTCTTCCTCTTTTGCATACCGCTCCCGAGCGAAGGCATCCTTAATCTCTTTTCACTTGTCTCTGTCCACTGTCATCTAATACCAGTGCTTTCGTTTATTGTACATGGCGAGATGAACAGTGGGCTTATTCAAAGTTTTTACACGTGCTATCGCGTGTCAATTTGTATTGAAATTGGTTAAGCCGCGTCTGGAGACAGTAAGGTGAAAGAAAAATCTATTTTTTTGTATACTACGTTTACACGATAAAGTACGTTAAAAAACTCGGCCTCACGAGCTTCAGTTTTTACTCGTGCTCGACCGCGTTATCTATCACTAGACACTTAATTAAAATCTATCAGGTAAGTATATGATCTTACCGTATGTCCGCCGACCACAAACACCGTATTCAGAGCGACATCAATTAACACTATGACCAGCACAATGCTGACGACCACCATTCGGTGTATATCATAGGGGTGGTTGAAGCGGGCCACCTCCACTATGAGGCTGATCAATGTTACTGTCAGCGCTATCGATATTATGGCAGCTGCAGCCTGAAAAGAAAATAAATAAATTTAATAAGTGCAGTGAAGGCAAACATCGCGTGAGGAAACCTGCAACCTTATTGCGTAAGTAAATTCGACAAGATAAAGGGCAAAGTATGAACAATCAATGTGGATTTCCGTCTATGTGATTGGTCGATTGTTCATATTCTTTGCCTTTTGCCTTGCCGAATCACTTACGCAATAAGGCTGTTAAGGGTACACTAGTCGAAAATTCTTCCATATAAACGTAGTCTAGGGATTATTCCACTGTTTGACGATGTACGTTCAAAATAAAAAGTTATATCAATTTGTCTCATCATTATCTAGCCCTGCATGGAAGCAAAAAAGTAAAAAAAGAAAATATTTGAAAGTTATGAGCGTCGAAAGTTCCACATTTCGACACTAATTTTAACGCATTCTTGGGCGCAAATAAATGCCATAAGAAGACGGAAAATTGAAAAACGGCAACGACAGGGAAGGATAGTAGTTCAACAATGCAAATAATTTAATTTTGAACAGATACGTTTAGTCGTTTTTTCATGATATCACACATACACAAAATAGTTCGTGCCGTCGACTAGTGTAACCTTAAGTTTGAAATCGCCAACCCATTTTGAGCAAGCGTGGTCCTTAAGGCGCCGTTTCCCTTGAGTAGCTGACTTTAAAATGAGAATAAAGTCTAAATCTATACTAGCTGTCCCACGCGGCTTCGCTCCCGTCAACTGGCTACGTACCTACCCTACACCTACCCTACACCTACCCTACACCTACCCTACACCTACCCTACACCTACCCTACACCTACCCTACACCTACCCTACACCTACCCTACACCTACCCTACACCTACCTTACACCTACCCTACACCTACCCTACACCTACCCTACACCTACCCTACACCTACCCTACACCTACCCTACACCTACCCTACACCTACCCTACACCTACCCTACACCTACCCTACACCTACCTACACCTACCCTACACCTACACCTACCCTACACCTACCCTACACCTACCCTACACCTACCCTACACCTACCCTACACCTACCCTACACCTACCCTACACCTACCTACACCTACCCTACACCTACCCTACACCTACCCTACACCTACCCTACACCTACCCTACACCTACCCTACACCTACCCTACACCTACCCTACACCTACCCTACACCTACCCTACACCTACGGAACAAAAGCTCTCAAAAAGTTATATTTTTGCCCGTTTTTGCAACATTTTTCATTTATGCTCGGCTCCTATTGGTTGTAGCGTGATGTTATATAGCCTATAACCTTCCTCGATAAATGGACTATCCAACACAAAAAGAATTTTTCAATTCCAACCAGTAGTTCCTGAGATTAGCGCGTTCAAACAAACAAACAAACAAACAAACAAACAAACTCTTCAGCTTTATAATATTAAGTATAGATTAGACTATTTTCTTCATAATTTGATCTGAGCAAATTTTGAGTTTTATTTGTGTAACATAGTGTAATTAATTTGTAAAGTTATGGCGTATTTTAATTAAATCAACACCATCTCAAAGATAATTTAATTATCTACATTTTGATCAGTCATAGAATAATAAGGAAAGTACAAAAAACTACTAAATTTTGGGTCGCGCGGGTGTGAAACGAGTGCGCGTTTTGTTCCCTCAAGGTCGTTGGCGTTAGTCGTCGTCTTAATGCTCGTGCCTTCTCTGTATAAGAATATGCATTTGCCCTGAAGTCGGACAATGAACGGCTGGTATTATTATTATTTATTAATCAGTGCCAGTCCGTTCTGTTAAAATCGCACCATGAAAACTTATGCTGTCAGTCCTCCTGATGCTACGGATTGACAAATCATTTCAAGTGTTCTCGTTTGGTTTTTATAGAATAGTACCTACTAATAGTCGGATCAGTCTGCCGCTTTGCTTAAAACCAGACTTGCTGAATAAGGGTCAGCGCTGACGGAGCAGCAATATTCTCTGAACATATTCACTGTTTTCAAGTTCCTCTGTATCATCCTATTCTATCCTTCAGTTCTAGCTTTGTCCCGCGGCTTAGCGCCAGAGGTCTACCCCACAGGAATCGTGCATTTTTCCAGGATAAATAAAAGCCTATATTACTATTAGAAAATAGAGATATATAAAAGGAGACTCCTGCACCGACCTCAAATAGATTGTAACTACTTATAGTTTTTTTTTTGTTACACACTAGGAATTTCTCCTATATCGTGGGTGTCTTTACAAACATATAAACTCACAAACACAAACAACCAGACCGTAACAACTATCGGTATACCATACAAATATTAGTTCCGTGTGGGGTTCGAACCAGCGACACGCAACGCAGTAGCCGATTGCTCAACCACTGCGCCAACTGTGTCGTCAATTAGAAATAATAAATGAAGATATTATTTTATTCCTAATATTATAAATGTGATAGTTTGGATGGATGTGTCTGTTTGTTACTCAATCACGCCAAAATGACGGAAAGGATCTGGATGACAGCATATAGGCTAGTTTTTATGCAGGTATAATGTTCCCTTGGGATGATAAAATACTTTTTACACGGGCGAAGTCACTGGCAGAAGCTAGTTTTGAGATATATTTGTCTATGAGAAACTGCTCGAGAATTTTGTTGCTCTGACCAGAATTTACTTTAAATATCTGCGGCTTTGTTTGTGGGGGGCAGCAACGTTTTTTGCTTGCGAATTAAAAGTATGTGATAGGTACTCACCAGTTTTAAATATCCCCATGTGATCAAACCATATCTTAGAGGGATACAGAAACAACATCTTTTGAAAACTGGGAGCTCCGTACGCATTTTAAATAATCCTGGATCTTTGAATTCCAATGTTTTCTTTTCAATTTACTAATTAAGTATTAGTGCATTTAATTGGTATTATTCAAATATGTGTTAGGTACACAGCTATTCCCACCAACTGTGGGCTTTGTACTGTCAGTTCTTGTTATTGTTGAACATTTGGTGTACATATGTCATTATGTAGATATTAATTAACCTTTTCAACTTACTAAGAGATAATAAACTTGCGAAGATGATAAATAAGTAGGTATCTAGTGGTCTAAGTAAAGATTTATTTCTCAGTAGGAATGTATTTTACCTTTTTTTATATCAGTCTACCTACATTGTCCCACTTGTGGGCAAAGGCCTTCCTGAACTATTATACTTATAAATTATTCTTTTTTTTTAAACTAGGTTTTTTCGTATTCTTCTCAACAAACCCTTTTATTTGATACCCATATCATGGCAGTGCATAAAAAATAATTAGTCCGCCATCTTGGGCTGTTCGCCATGTTGGATTTAGAATTTCGACACTTAGCTAACCATGCATTGTCATCCAAACTAAACGTGTATGCAAAATTTCATCTTAATCGGTGGAGGATAACTGCTTTAAAATTCAGTTGCAAGATTTGACCCGAACACACTTACATACATACATACCTACATTGCAAGTTAAATAAAAGGATGTAAAATAGCTTTTTTGGCAGCTTTGATCCCGTGACCTTCCCAGAGGTATATTTCAATGGCTTTTAGTGAAAGAATTATTGTAATCGGGTCACCACACCACTTGCAGAAATTAGCTTTCATGTGAACAAACAACTCTACATTGTAATAACTTACGATTCAAACTTTAGAGGTACGCGGCACGAGGTGTAGGGTGCCGCAACCTCTATTAGAAAGGGATAGGATCTTCCGACCAGACGGGTGTTGTGTTGTGTCTGGTCTGGGCAATTGCCTAACGGTCGTTGTCGGATTGCTATATGAGTTCAAATGGAGCAAAAAACTCTGCTTGCGTGATGCAGGATTTTGTGCGACGTCATAGATGTTGCTACAAAACAGTAACTAGTAAAAAAAATTGGTTGTCTGTAAAGTCGGTTTACGGACTATAGTTTAACGTGACAACGTCACATAACGATACAATTAACGTCATTGTAACGTTACGATTATAATGTTACAATGAGCGTAACGTTACATTGAGCGTAACTTTACATTGAGTCATCCTTTTTCGTACGTGCAGTCAGCGTTAATCGATTTATTAGACGTTGTCACGTCAAATAACATAATTTCTAATAATGAAAATAAGAATGAAATAAAACTACAATTTAGTACTTAAAACATAACACAGTTTATTGAAGACGTAAATTGTGATCTCTTAACATTTATTTAATATGTTTTTTTTGACGTGACAACGTCTAATAAATCGATGAACGCCGGCCGTACGCACGAAAAAGGATGACTCATTGTACCGTCACGCTCATTGTAACGTTAAGATCGGAGTGCGAGAGCGCTACACGAGCGAGCGAAAGGCACGATCGGCTTGCGCCGCATCATGACGTTGTCACGTTAAACTATCGTACGTAAACCGACTTTACAGACAATCAATTTTTTTACCGACTTACCAAAAAGGAGGTGGTTCTATGTTCGACATTATGTATGTCTTTTTTTTTTGTGTATGTTCACCGATATCTCCGTCAATTGTGAACCGACTTTGAAAATTCTTTTTTTGTTTGAGAGAGTTTTTTTCTAAATTTTTCCCATTTTATTTTGGTGAAGATTTGATGAAGAACTTCGGAGATATACAACAGAACTCTTCATTCAACAAATAACGGCAAATCTCTCGGGATTGCTGCAATCGCATGTCTATTCATTGTTTATACCATTTCATAACATAACATCACGCCAGTACGCTCTTAAGGGGTACGCAAATCTCTCATTTTACCGGTTATGTTCAAGTTTCATGATATTCGGGTAATCTATTCTGGCGTTATAGGTACCTTACTAAAAACTTGCCTATTAGGTATAAACAACTAAAAGTGAAAAATAATTGCAAAAAAATACTACCGACTTCCAAATAAAAAAATAACTTTATTTTTGGAAGTAAAAAATAACGCAAAAAATTGGTACCTACCTACGAAAGACACCGACTTTATGGGTTGTCAAGCTTAGTAGGTAAACTAACGCCTCACAGATTGCGGCTAACTGAGAGCTGGCAAGCTTATTTTTACGCGACTGCCGGAGGAGGGTAATATGTTCATCAGTTTACGTATGTATATATGTATGTTTGTTCCTATGTGGTTTTCCAGAGACCAAACGCGTTGGCCGATTTTGATTATTCGTACGTCAATCGATTCGTCTTAACCTTGCGAATGTCACTGGCTAAAGGGATTCAAGCGGTGATTTTAAAAATATGAAACACTTATATGTTTAAATATACCTAATTCGAAGAAAAAAAAATAACTAAAAAGTTATAAATAAAAAAAATAAAATAAAAACTAAATCAAATCAAATCATGTTTTATTTGTGTAACATAGGTAGTACATACAGTTCTTAAATTAAAGTTCGTAGGTCGCTATGTTATGCCAAGAAGCGTACAAATATTATGGTTACATGCGAAATACGAAGTAAATAAAATATTAATCATGCGAGAGGTAAACACAAATTATTTGGTAGGTATGTCAAAATTAATAGAATGTGATAAATAAATAACAACAAAATCATAAATGTCACAATATGGAGTAATTTCTACAGTCAATAAAATAAAATATTAATCATGCGATAGGTAAACACAAATCATTTGGTAGGTATGTCAAAATTAATAGAATATGATATATAAATAACAACAAAATTATGAATTTCACATTATAGAGTAATTTCTACAGTCAATGCATAAATAATAATCATAAATTACAATTAGTCACAATATTCAATTAAAGATTGTTCCTCCAGTCAAATAAATAGATAGGTCTACATTAATTTATCATTCAGAAAATCATCAGTTGTATAATAACATTTTTCAATTAATAACAGTTTTTTTTTTTTTTTGAAAAGTGTGACATTCATATTTTTTATGGCATCTGGTAATTTATTATAAATGCGCGGTGCCATTCCCAAAACACTCTTACTCACTAAGGCAGTCTTACAACGCTGATTGCTTAAAGAGTTTGCGTATTGGCTACGAATCGGAATATCTCGTAACGTAGACACTTTTTCGAATAACCTCATGTTTGTTTTGACGAAAATACTAATTTCAAAAATATATAATGAAGGTAAGGTAAGTATTTTCAGCGATTTAAAGAATGGCACACAGCTATCATCTATTTTAAGACCACACATTGATCTTATGCATCTTTTTTGTGCCCTAAAGACGATGACTTTATCAGTAGAATTGCCCCAAAAAATAATACCATATCGCAAAATTGAAGCTACTAAGCCGTGATATGCTACAAGTAGCGAATCCATATTTATTTTTCTCGCAATTTGGAAAAGTGCATAAGCTGATTTATTTATTTTCTTACTCAGGTCATCTATGTGAGCCTTCCAGTTAAGCTGGTTATCAAGAAATAAACCTAAGAATTTAGCTTCTTTAACTTCTTCAATGTCACAGTTGCTATGTCTGATATTTACTTTTGGTACTTCAGTTCTTTGGTGAAAGTGCATTATTTTGGTTTTCTTTAAGTTTATAACTAAATTATTTTTGTTAAGCCAATCAATTATGTCCGATAGTGTATTATTTATGTCATCTTGATAAATATTGCGATCAATACATTTTACTATTGCAGTACTGTCGTCTGCAAACATCACCATTTGATGTCGCGTCACTTTTGGCAGATCATTTATATAGATCAAGAAAAGTGGTGGCCCAAGGACGCTACCCTGTGGGACACCAAACTTTATTAATCTAGAATGAGATAAAAAACTCTTTTCAAATTTTGTTTTTTCGCATATTCTTGCAATCTCTGTACATTGCATTCTGTTCGAGAGATAAGATTCGAGTAGTTTTAAAATGTTTCCTCTGATACCGTAGCTACACAGTTTGCTTAATAAGACGTCGTGATTTACATAATCGATGGCTTTGGTCATATCCGTGTAAATAGCACAAATAGGAGCCTTTTGGTCTACTGCTAACATAATGCCACGCAAAAAATCAAAAATAGCCATGTTGATCGTGGTATTCTTTCTAAAGCCATTTTGTTCCTTGCACAATAAGTCAAATTTATTTAGATAGCAATACAGCGACTTATAAATAATCTTTTCGAAAATTTTGGAAAATACAGAAATTTTTGCTATTGGCCTATAATTCTTAATATCACTTTTGTTATCTTTTTTATGAAGTGGTTTAATAATAACTTTCTTCAAGTCTTCAGGATAAATTCCATCAACAATGCTAAGGTTCATAATATGCGCTAATACGGGTGCTATAAGTTCATTTACAAATTTTATCACCTTTGTTGACATTCCGTCAAATCCTACAGTACTTGTATTTTTAAGTGATCTTATAGCCGAAACAATGTCGGTTGTTAGAACAGGCTGCATAAACATTGATTGCCTTGTTAAATTGTCCAATTTACTGTCGATTTCTACATCAGTTTTAATATTATTCTCAATTTCATCTATAAAATAATTATTAAATGCATTTGCAATGTCAAAAGGTTTTGAAAAGGTCAGGTCACAATTATTAATGGTCATTATTTGTTCTCTAGGAGAGTTATTTTTTGGTCTATTGACTATTTGCCATGTAGCTTTTGACTTATTCTGCGAGGTTTTTATAAAGTAATCATTTTGAGCTTTTTGTGTTAGTCTTATTATTTTCTTGTATTGTAAAGAGTATTTTTTAAAGTTAGTTTTATTTTTCAATACAGGATTTAGTCTGTACGCCCACAGTAAATTTCTTTGTTTTTTACTACAGCTTTTTATGCCGCGCGATACCCATTTTACGTTTTTATTTGTATGAATAGTTATTATTTTATCAGGGAAGCAAAGTTTGTAGAATAGGGAGAACGTTTCATAAAATCTTTTGTAAGCTATATTGACATCGTTACTTTCGTGTACATCCTTAAACGTTAAACTCCGAATGCATTCTCGGAATTTTTTGAGGTTATCTGTGGAGTAGTCTTTTCTTACAATTTTCCAGAATTTTAAGCGGCATCTTCTATTTATGGGAACTCTGAGTATTTGTGACGTGTGATCAGAAAGGATGAGATCTATAATTTCAGCTTTACATCCTCTTCGAATGTTATGCGCGAAATGATCGATACATGTGTTACTACTAAGCCTCGTAGGTTGTTTTATTTCTAATGTCAAGTTATAACGTAGTAAAAAATGCTCTAGTTCCAAAGTAATCCTATTCCTTTTTAACGTATCAATATCAAACACAAAAAAACCCGACTACTTAAAAAGCGAACTAAAAACACGTAAATAAGAAGAAAATCATGCTGTGCAGTCGGAGGATACATCTGATTTTGGTCAACCAGCTCGCGAATAATAATATGTATCCTCCGACTGCACAGCGGGATTTTCTTCTTGTTTAGGTACGTGTTTTTAGTTCGCTTTTTAAGCAGTCGGGTTTTTTTGTGTTTCAAATGACATTGGATTCACTTGAAAAACTAAGTTGCGGGTTAACTATCAATCATACATTTTATTTTAATTAATTAGGATATCTAATTGCGGCTACATATTTCCATATAGCCCTGTAGGTTTATTCTGTGCCTGCAGCAATGTATTATTCTATCAAATATCATTCATGCAAATTAAGTTCAATCAAAAACAAAAACAACTGCAGATTTTTGCAGTGGGATCTTAGGCTACCTGTGATTATAGCAAATAAGAGAGTCTAAAATAAATTTACTGTAGCGGCTTCTATGTTTAACTGGAAGTCACACAATCCTACTTCGCACCATCAATTTTTTTGGCGCGATTTGAACATAGTACGAGTATACAACTTCCTGACAACAACCATCCGGCAGTTTTGCTCACAAGAGTTCCTAAACTGTTGGTGGTCACTCAAATGGTGCAATCTTACGTTATTATCTATTTGAAAGTTTTCCTGTTGTTATCTCAGTTAATCAAGTCTCTCAATACAAATAAGTTTCTACCTACATATATTATACTAGCTGTTCCCCGCGGCTTCCTTTTTGTAATATGATTATAAGATTATTAGTATAATTATATTAGTATATTAATATAAACTTGTAAACTTTTATAATACTTATATTTGGACTAGGTAATTATAAATGATCGATTTAGGAAAAGCACCCGATCCAATGAAAATGAACGACCCTGCACGTTCAGTGTCTTTTTAACACGCTTTTATTAGCTTGGTATGTATGTATCTATGTATCAATGTAACAATGTATCAATGTAACGGAATCTTTGAACGTGATTTTCACCCACTTCAAAACGTTGGATTGATTTGAAACTTTGCACACTTATCAAGGACCGATGACAATGCAATAATTTAAACAGTTTGTCCCATTATCCTTACCAATAAAGCGTGTTTTTTAGTTTTTAGAACTACAATTTATTTAGGAATCTGAACCTTTTCAGAAATATTCTCGGTGTTATCTCAGCAAACCGCGCTTACTTGGTTAACAACTTATATAATCCTGAATATCATCATAATCATCAGCGTTTTAATTTCCCCACAGCTAGGATACAGGATACACTCTCCTCTCTGTGAGAGTGGGAATGAGCTTTAATCCACCACACGGGTCCTGTGCGGGACCCTGAATATGCTTGCTTGATAAACCCTGCCAATTTGTACAGTGTAGATCATCGGAGTATTTTCCGGAACTCAACTGTAATCTCGGAAATGTGTAATCTAAGCAAGTTTAGTTCTTAATACATAGTTATCAACGGTTAGGTTTACATGCTAAAGGCCTGCTAGGTTATCTGAGTTTACAAAGTCCGGATTCACATGCGTTCTCTTACCCTCAATTTCTGAATAAGGAATTTTAAGTTGGGTATTTAGGAAACTCTTTTTTGTGCCAATCCTCACTCCTGTGCCACCCTTATCCAGGTTTTAGCCGAGGCGACAGTTTTGCCATCGTGGGTAGAACCTGGATAAGGGTGGCACAGGAGCGTGGAGATTGGTATAAGAAATGGGAGATCTATTCCCAGCCGTAGGCAAAGTCAAGCTACGGTTGATGATGATTTAAAGTAACTTTATTTTATCTTGAAAGACTGTCAAACTTTGGTATTAGAGTAGGATTTGACACATTCTTTAAACTTTTCCAAAATTCAATCCAGAAACGGGCCCTTTATTATCTTCTGCTGAACATAAATAGTTTAGCCCGCTACAATAACCGCTATGTACCGACGCTGTAATTGATACCTAATTTCGGCGAATAACTCTTACATATTGTTTACCCAATAGAGTTCCGTTGAAAACTCTGGGTTTGTTTTGAAGCTGATAATACAAGCTTCCGACTCGTTAGCGTTGTTTACAGCCATAGCAATGAGATCACAGATGAGTCGTCATCCAACGATAATGTATACCTACCTATTTACTGATAAGAGCGTTTCGTTTCTATAGATAAATGTTGTCTATTCGGCTTTGCTGTCACTCATTTAGTTTATGGGTTTCTTCACAAAATATTACCAGTTATTTTTGTTTTTTTTAAAGCGTAGCCTAGTTTTGTTACGGGTTCTATTATAAAAGATCTTCTTAAGCATAGTTTAAAAACCAGCATCCTCGTGTAGGTACCCGGCTTTCCAGAGAATTTAGGGCAGAACAAAATATTATCTTTTTCCAGATAATCCGGTATTGGGTAATAGGATCATGGAGAAGGCAAAGCACAAGTTAGTACAAATCTAAATAACTTTTCCTGTTATAGAACACTCACAATTTGTATTTGTTTATAGTAATGTGATGATAATGATGACCTGCGATAGCAAGGGTCAATCAAAGCAAAGACAAGTCTGGGAGATCTTGGTATTCCTAATCTAATCAACGCTTAAGGTTACACTAGTCAACGGCACGAACTATTTTGTGCCCGGGGTTAAAATGCATATCAACCGACAACACGTGCGGAAGGTATTGATGCTGTGATAACCAGTAGGAAGCTAGTTCGCGTACGAATACACACTTTTGCAAATTTGTAGCGAAATGGATTATGATTTCGGACGAAAACGAGCGCGCGAAATTTTATAAACAGACCTTTGGCAGTCTAGATATCATAAAAAAACTACTAAATCTATCTGTCCAAAATAAAATTATTTGCATTGTTGAACTACTAATCTATCCCTGTATGGAGGCCGTTTTGCAATTTTCCGTCTTCTTATGGCATTTATTTGCGCCCAAAAATACGTTAAAATTAGTGTCGAAATGTGGAACTTTCGACGCTCATAACTTTCAAATATTTCCTTTTTTTACTTTTTTGCTTCCATACAGGGTTATATAATGATGAGCCAAATAGATATCACTTTTTATTTTGAACGTACATTGACAAACAGTGGAATAATCCCTAGACTACGTTTGTATGCAAGGATTTTTGACTAGTGTACCCTTAAGGCTTGCTTGTTCCGGCGAAGTAGATATTTAACTCGCTACTGTTACCGCGAAGCGTGCGGCGCGCTCGCTTGTGCGTAATGCCGACTTTAGTGTCACAGTAAAGGTGTGTAGAGAAGGCTTATTTTACTATTGATTTTAAAAGTTAATAAAATAAGAGAGTTCATGCCAAACCGTTTCTTGCATTACAATGCGTAGTAATAACGAAATTTTTAAGTGTTTTGTTTTAGAGAAATCTGCGTATATTAGTTTGAAAAAACGCCCTAAATCGTATTTTATTCAATTATTTGACTATCTATCCATATTTTTGAAAACATAAACGGACGGACTAAATCGAAAACCCAGTTGATTTTTTTTTTGATGAATCCAAATACACACATCAACACGGTCTAGGGATATTTTTAAAAAAGCGAATTACTATCAGTGTGTTAATTATTTATATGACATGTATATATTTAAAAGATACGCTATTTAATATTCTACCATTTTTTAATAATGGTTAAGGTACTTCGATTAAAATGTCAGGATTTTATGGAAAAAAATGAAGCATAGACGGAAACTGTATATGAATTAACTTTTAATTTATGAGTAAAAACTGAAAAAAATAGAAAAATCATTTAATTTGTGTTTATAAACTTGAAGTTAGTAGTCTGAGAAAGCACCCATGATGTTCATAACACATCAGCAACGATTCGGCATGCTCAGAACAAGGTTGTCAATGTCTTGCTACGGAATATTGTCCCATGTCCTTCTAAGGTGCGCAAAAAGTTGAACTTCTGTAGCCAGATTTTCAGGAACTGCCTTCAGAGCTCTTCTTTGCAGCATATCCCACGCATGCTCAATGGGATTTAGATCTGGCGATTGAGCAGGCCAGTCTAAGGCCCTAACATTGTGTGTATGTAACCAAGCTGCTACCGTTCTTGCCGTGTGTGCCCGGGCATTGTCATGCATGAGCAGGAAATCTTGCCCCATTTGTGTTCTGTGGGGCAAGATTACGGGCCCCAGCACCTGTTGGACGTATCGTTTTGCCGTCATATTGCCCCGCACCCAAACGAGATTCGTCCGTCCTCCAAGACGAATTCCTGCCCAAACCATAATTGTTCCTCCTTGGTATGGGTGAACTTCCTGAGGGTTCTGAAGACGGCTCCATCGTCCAGGAACTCGCAAAACACGCGTCCTTCGTGAATCTGGATGGAAGCCGAACCTGGATTCATCCGTGAACAGCACAATGGACCATTGCTCACGGCCCCAGTCCACGTGGTTCCGAACCCATTCTAATCGTCGTCCACGATTGCCTCTCCGTAAAGGTGGGACCCGGAGTGGTCTACGAGAGCGTAGATTGCTTTCACGCAGTCGCCTTCTTACAGTTTGGTCACTCACAAGCACTTGGTGTTCCACTCGCAGCCTTTAGACCAATTGAGTCGCCGTTGCATTTGGTTGAGGTCGCGCAGTAATTTGCAAAAATCGGTCTTGTCTGGGGATAGTGATGCGACTTGGCCCCCGGTCCCTCTCCGCTACTTCACCTGTGGCACGATAGCGTGTCCACAATCTTGAAATTACATTTTGGTGGGTCCCTATGGCCTCAGCAACATTACGCTGAACAGACCCAGCTTCCAGCATTCCCACAGCTCGTAACATCTCCGCCCTCGTCAAATGTTGGCGTTGCATGGCTACAATACCTCAATTTTAACTTTATCTTTCGTTTAAAAATGAAAAAAAATCTGTAACCTAACGTAATTCGTATTGTTTTCTAAATTTCGCACAAATGAAAATTCCCTCTCCTACACATCAAGACATTTTTATGCCACCGAAACAAAAGAATTTTCATAAATTTGAATTTTGAATTAGTCTGAGATAAATTACAAACAAATCGGTGTATAAAAGATTCCAATGCGGCCAGTACTTTTCGAGTTATTTAATTGAGTATGAAATATCCCTAGACCGTGTTGATGTGTTTAGTTATTTCTACTGGGGTTTACAAACATTCGATTGTTTTAGGTTGTTTTTTTTTAAATAAAATCAAAATTCAAGATCGAAATTGCCGAAATTTTCGTCATGGGTGTCATTTTCATGGTTTTTGTGTAGCTTTTTTACAAATATGAAGACAAAATGAAAATCAAAGATGGCGCCGACCGAAAATATTGAAATATTCCTCATAGGTGTAATTTTCATGATTTTTGGGGTAGCTTTTTACAAATATATATAAGTTCTATAAGTTGTTAACTGTTTTAGATATATTTTTTGGGAGTAAATATTTCATAATCTTCAAGAAAAATTAAAAAAATCATCAATAAAATGTCGTTTTAGCCTCCTCTTCCGATTTTTTTTTGATCGAGTGAAGTTTTTAATATCATGTTTTGAGTCTGAGAAATGAAAAGAACATATACAACTACAATATATATTTTTTGCATTAAAAAAAACACTATTTGTTTGTTTAATAATGGATCAAAGAGATGTAAAAGTCAGGCTACCTGCCCGGGAATGGTGAATGGTGGTCGGTCCGGGAATGGGTCCATTACATATCGGTGCTTCTCCGTGCCTCGTTGGTCCACTGTCATTTGAAGATCTTTGACAGTCGTTACGGTAGTAGGACGTCATGAAATATGACAAAATTCTTGCTAAAGAGTAACATGTTACCCAGTTACTGGGTTGTGGAGGTCAGATAGGCAGTCGCTTCAAGTAAAATACTGGTATTCAACTTAATTCGGTTTTTTTTGTTCCGGTTTGGAAAATCCTCATTGGATGTCCTCCGTCCTGGGGGAGGCGGAGGGTTCTGTCAGATTCTTACTCTCTACGCTGGAGGTCGCGGGAACGTACGATTCTTCCGCAACCCTGGCTGATCGCCGGCCCGCGCGACGTCAGAGAGGCACGCGTGGTACACTACGCGCTATTGTCCGGCGTTGATGTCGAGGCAGGCCTAGGAAACGCTGGCATCACAATTTAGAAACATTTACGTGGGATATTGACCGGAGAAGGCAAAACACCGAGAAGAATGGAAGGATATGGGAGACTATTTAAGGTCCAGCAGTAGGACGATTACTGTATACATACATACATAAACTAATGCCTTATCCCATGGGGGTAGGCAGAAACTACAGAACGCCACCTGCTTCGATCCTTACATACTTCTTTTGCTTCACTCACATTCATACATCTAGCCATACACACACGCAGGTTATGAGTACTGCGCACCTGGCCTGTCTCAAGAACATCACCAATGACAACTAAATAAACTAGACATACATAGACCTTCAATGTATGTCTAGTTTATTTAGTTGTCAGGATAGTGTGCAAGTAGTGGGTAACTGGGTAGAAGCCAGTTGTCAAGACCCAAACTTCGACGAAGAGCAAAAGCATGAGAATGAAATAGAAATGGATGAGATTATAAAAGCACTGAGTGGGATGAAGATGGGTAAAGCTGCAGGGTATGACCGAGTATCTGTTGAAATGCTGATGGGCGGTGACGGAGTGGTAGCAAGCCTATTGTGCCGGATCTTTAAAATGTGTTGGAGACATGGCCGCGATCCGGATGACTGGTGCAAGGCTGTAATCGTACCACTATATAAGGGAAAAGGCTCACAGCAGGAGTGCAATAACTACCGCGGCGTGCAAGCAGGATTTAGAGAGGGAATGGGCTGTATGGATATAAAAGATCTAGATTTTTTGATCTTCTCCTTGAGGACGATAATCGAAAAACATCTGGCAGAGCATAAAATAGACTACTGTGCTTTCGTTGACTTGGAGAAGGCCTATGACAGTGTGTGGAGAGATTAACTGTAGTCGACGCTATCCGGGTATGGTGTGGACTAGCGCTTGGTACGGGCACTGAAACCTCTATATAGGGATTCTAGTGCTTGTATTAGGATTAATGAGGCGTATACGGACTGGTTTTCCATCTCAAGGTTGTTAGACAGGGCTGTGTAGCGTCACCGTGGCTGTTCAACTTGTACATCGTTAGTTATCTGATAGGTTTGAAAGAGCATGAGTGCGGATTGAGGATGAATGGGTTGCCTGACAAATGCCTTCTCTATGCAGATGATCAAGTTCTACTTGCATCGTCAGCAGAACAGTTGCAAGAGATGGTGACTGTGATGAATGAAGCTTTTAAGTTAAAAGGGATGAGTATAAATGTGAACAAGACTAAGGTCTAGTGGTCAGGACTAGTGTTTGAATTATATCTATGGAGAAGACGATGTATCGGAGTGTGAAGTGAAAATAAATGATAAGAGTGTGGAGCAAGTGAACGAGTTTCTATATATCTGAGAAGTATGTTCACAAGCGATGGAAGGATTGAAGAGGATGTGGAAAGGAGAGTGAATGCAGGGACTAAAGTGAATGGAGCTATACATGCGGTTGAGACCAGCAAGTCGATGTCTCCGGAGGCTCGACTCGCCGTTCACAACAGCGTGCTGGTGCCTACACTTATGTATGGAAGTGAAGGTTGGGTATGGCAAAAAGGGGTGTGTAATGTTTGATATAATAACAAAAGATCTAGTGAACATATGACCTAATTTCATTTAATATACTTTTTTGAATATAACGATCAAATGATATAATAAATTATTGATATAATTTCATTTTACCTAATTTTATATGGTTTTATATAATGCATATTATTTTAGTATAAGATTAAGTTACTATAATATCCAACATATCTAAGTAACGTGAACATAATTTAGAAACTTCTACTTCGTTTTCTATATATGGTTGGGGAAAAAGTTTTCTTCGCATTTTTTAAGAAAATTCAAAACATTTTTTAATATATTTTATTTACATTTAACTAAAGTATGTAGGTACCATTTTGTTCGATAACTTCTTGCCATCTTGTAGGTAGGGACATGATCCCATTGCTATAGAAATTTTGGGACTTCTGATCAAAATACCGCGACAAGTGGTTTTGGCAGTCCTCTCGTGATGTTAACCTGACACTGCCTAAAGAATTCTGAAGAGACCGAAACAGGTGGAAATCTGAAGGTGCAAGGTCAGGACTATACGGCGGATGCATTAACACCTCCCAGCCAAACTCTCTTAATTTTTGCAGAGTGGCTAAAGATGTGTGAGGTCTAGCGGTATCATGATGAAAAACCACACCCCTTCTATTGATTAATTCCGGCCGCTTTCTCTCAACTTCTTGCTTTAATCTCATCAGTTGTTTGCAGTAGAGTTCAAAATTGATGGTCCTGCCTGGTGGTAACAGCTCACATTGAATAATGCCCTTCCAATCCCACCACACACACAGCATCACCTAGTTGCGAGTTAACCCTGGTTAACCCGGGTTTCGCCACAGTCTGTGAAGCCTGACCGGCCTTTGACCACGACCTTTTTCGCACTTTCTTGTCGTACGTGATCCACTTTTCATCACCAGTTATCAGCTTCTTCAAAAATGGTTCGGTTTCATTACGTCGTAATAAAGAATCACAAATGAGTACACGGTTCATTAGGTTTCTTTCAGTGAGCTCGTGGTACCCAAACATCGAGCTTTTTTGTGTACCCAGTTTTTTTCAAATGCGCCAAAACTGTTTTGTGGTCAATTACCAGTTCTTCAGCTACGTCGTAACTACTGATATGCCGATCTTGCTCCACTTTTTCAAAAATGGCATCCATTTTATCCGTAATAGGGCGACCAGAGCGACGTGCATCTTTGACATCAAAATTTCCGGATTGAAAACGCTTAAACCAAATTTGTGCTACTCTCATAGACCAGCACTAGGTCCATAAACATCGCAATTTTTTTTTGCGGCTTGCGTTTTACCTTTTTTGTAGTAAAATTTTAAAATGTATCGAATTTCTTCATTAGATTCACTCATCTTGACGGTACGAAAAACAAATGAAAATCACACATTTTCCTAATTTGAATTTGGAATTATGTTCTTTAAAATTTAAACTTTCAATGATACCAAAACCAGCCAGATACAAATAGTATAGCCAAAGAGATTTTATTAAAAGTTCATACATACTATAATGCGAAAAGACTTTGTCCCCAAACTATTATTTTTGTAAAAAGTGATTAAATTTTAAACTCCAGCCATTTCCGTGCTAGAAAAGACAAGCACCACATAAATTTTGCTTGTTATTAGTTTGCTTTTATGCGGGTGGATGGATATTTTTTAATTTTCCTACAGGCTCACTCAGGTACTCACCGGGCACGGTTGCTTCGGTGAGTACATGAATAGGATTGGGCGAGAGACCACGGCAAATTGCCACCACTGCGGAGGCGACCTTGACTCTGCACAGCACACGCTCGAGGAGTGCCCTGCTTGGGCCTCTGAGCGGCAGGTCTTGGTAGCCAGGAGCGGTCGAGACCTGTCTCTGCCAGCAGTTGTGAGGGCCATGCTGGCAGAGACAGAAAACTGGACGGAAATAGCCTCCTTCTGTGAGACCGTGATGGTACAGAAGGAGGCAGCCGAGCGGGATCGTGAGAGGGCCGATCCCACTCGGAGAAGAAGGCGTCGTTGAGGCAACCGCCTCGATGACTAAAACGCCGAAACCCCGCCTACTCCATAGACAGGCGGGACTCCGGGGTCATGGGCGGTCAGATTGGGGACTCTGTTCGCCCACCAAGTGACTCCAGGAAAGACGGTGGCACAGTGGTCACTTGCTGCTGTGCACAGCGAGGCTCAGGGGAGGTGTATTATTAATCTCCCCAGGGACGTGCCCTAACAGGCGTTGCACGAGGGGGTTCCGGGGTGGTCTTTTGAGAGGTCACGGGGTCCCTTCTACGTGCTGATGGTGATGACCGGGGTGGTTTTAGTTAGGTAAAAAGCCCAGGTTTCCCACCGCAACAAAAAAAAATAATGGTACAGATCAACCGAACGAACTAACAAATGTTGTTGAAAAGAAATCGCAGTCTGACACATCGAGTTGTATGCCCTGCTAGCTCTTATTATGTATGAGTTTTATCGATAAGTGCACCGCGCAGAGGGAACCTAAAGAGGTTGATGATTCCTTAAGGTGAAGAGTAGTGTATAATTGGGGATTCTGGATCAGTGCTCTCGCTTCGCTCGAGCGCATGATCCAGAACTCCCCAATTATACACTACTATCGTGATCTGTAATATGTCTCTTAATATAGATTGAGTATTGAGAGGTTTTGATAAATTTGTGCTCGATTTATAATTTGTGTTGAGTATTAAATATATACTCTCTTCCCTTCACAGCATTTAAATAAAAACATTGAGGAAAATGTACAGCATGTTGCATCCAAGGATCGTCATATATCTCCCAATCTTCTATAACACCCCCACATGAGAAACATGCTGCTTTATCATTTATACTGTTTCCACAATAAAAGAATCCAGAGTCAGCGATTTCCATCACTAATCTTTTCTTTGAATCTGCCGTTGCCCAGTAATAATTAAATGAAAATTCACGCATTTTATAAGTATTATACATATCATAACGAGGTTTGTAGTTATTTTGAGACATGTTCCGTTTTGACAGATAAACAGATAATGACACCGTCTAGCTATAGACAACAGCTTTTAATAATTTGACGACCTTGCCGAGATTGGGGGAGGATAGGAAACTTTTTATAATTGGGGAGTTCTGGATCATGCGCTCGAGCGAAGCGAGAGCATGTGATCCAGAACCCATCACAATAGTAGCGTATAATTGGGGAGTTCTGGATCATGCGCTCGAGCGAAGCGAGAGCAAGTAGTAGGTATTCGTATAAGTATTTCAAACACTTTTTTGTAACATAGTTTGTTCCCTTTACCTCGTTTAAATAAAACACATTTAGGAAAATGTGTGGCATGTTGCAACTAAGGATCATCGTGTAAGTGATCCAGAACCCCCAATACGATAGTAGTGTATAATTGGGGAGTTCTCCCTGAATCCCCAATTAGGGATCTGAATCCCCTATACACTTAATTCTAAATTAATTTCTAAGTTGTTCATTCTCGATCTCTGCTCAGTTTCACGATGTGGATCTTTAATTTTGGAGCATCGATCATGCAACGCCGCCATCTCCTCCTTAGTCTTCTTAAGGCAGTCCACTTCACTCTCTAATCCCGACACCTTGCTGGTTAATGCCTCCACCGAATGGTTCATAAACTCGACATCTGTTCTAAGACTCGAATACTCCGATCTAATCGACTTGAGCTCCGCCAGTTCCGATTGGATAGCTTTCACGTTCTCCATTAAAGCATGTAAGTTATCCATCTGGGCTGAGAGGGCCTTCAATTCTGACATAATAGATTCCATGTCAGCTGTTACGGGCGTAGCTGGGTGGGGCGAGGGCTGGATGCTGCCGAGGATTTGCAATTACTACACCTCCATGTGTTCTTGCGATCTCCCAATTTACTCCATCCTCCTTCGGTTATGCCAGCGCAGGGAAAGTCAAACTGTCCCAGGCATCCCACGCATTTAGCGCCGTCCCTACTCTCAACTTTGCAACTCTTGCATTTAAACATTTTGTGTAGGTGTTGGAAACTTTGAGAATCGTAACTTCAAGTAATTAGTCGTTCACCGAGTCGCGAAGCGTATGCCTGCGGTCGATTTGCCCACACTCGTGCACGTTCACTAATATTATTAGAATAAAAATCCACAATTTTTCCACAATTAATATTCAATTTAAGGAAAATAAAACAGAGAAACAACATAGACGCCATGACGTTCCCGCCAAAACTCTGCTTACTCCCATAGTATCTTGTTTACATCAAAGCGTCTCAGTTTTTGTGATTTCTGCTTTTCAGCATGTTTCTATGGTGTTTTATAACCTTTTTCTTTATGTAGTAAATCTGGCATATGCTACCTCAAGCCTTAAACATGGTCCAAAATAAACCTTTCTAAGGTAAGGTACATAGGGTTTAAGCAAATATTACACGATAACAATAATTGCACACACTTGGAGGTGTCAGAGGAGAGTGATATCACTGTGACGTTCAATCAACTCTCACTATTAACTCACTAGGCGAATGCGGGGCGCCGCGCGGGTAGGCGGAAGTGGGGTCATTTGGCGTACGAAGTGCACAGTTATTTTAACCGTGTAGTACTTAATGTCGTGCTCGTGTGGTGGCAAAGTGAGACCTCGCTTCCCGTTCATGTCGTGTGTTCAAATCTGGATAAGTACCTACTAGTGTGACTTTTCAAATAAATATTTTACTTTCTAAGTTACTGTTTATCTTGGACTTCACTGACGTGAATGAATAACATCCTGAGGAAACCTGGACTTACAGTTAAGTAATATAAGTCTAAAATCGCCAATCTGCCTTGAGTAAGCGTCAATCAATGCTCGTGCAGTCGTGCCTTCTCTGTATGAGAAGAGGCTTTTGCCCTGCAGTGGGGCAGTTATAGGCTGGTATTTTTTTAACGTAGGCATAGTACATTTTAAGGTTACAAAAGTTTTTGTTTAGTTTAGTAGGTTTTCCTATCCCTCTGTTCGCAAGAGTCCAACTTTTACAACATCAATACAAGTCTTCTTCATTCTCCAATGTTTCCTGCGGATATTCATTATGTCGTCATTCGTAGCTTTCAGTTTTCTACTCCTAAGGCTCTGTCCAACTGTAGGTATATAGAATAAATGCCATCTATTAGGAAACCGGGCTGTTGGGCCAGTTTTTAACCGACTGCCCAAAAAGGTGAAGATTGTTCGACTGTATGTATTTATTTTTATTTGGATGAAAAGAAGAGATAAATAAAACTACATTTCAGTATTTAAACGTACCATCAAGAGTTTATTGATTACATAAATAGTAATATAGTAACATTAATCATACCTAAACCAAATACGAAATTTGTAAAAGTAGTCAAACTTAACAAATTAGCAACTTTGTATGTTTACTAAATGGTACTTACAAATGTAAGTACTATATATTAAAATATCAAAATTGATGCAAGCGGGCAAACTTTGTCATTGCAGCTGGGGCGGCAGAGACGTCCAAGCCGAAGGTGAGACCGTTATGGAGCCGAGAGATTGATGTCAAATGCCCAAATGTATCAAACGACGTTTTTTAAAGCAGTTGCCTACTTGAAAAAAAAAATTAAAAAAAATATTTTTAACGCAGTTACTTGAAAAAAAAAATTGTTACTAATTATTGTGAGAAACAGCTTGTGGATTTTCCTAGCTCGATTTTCGTGGGGCAGAGCTCACAGTGTGGGTATGCGCAGAAATTGTGGTGGGGACTGGCCACCGCACCACAGTATTTTAGTGGTCAAAATTGAGTTTTTTTTTATTTACTGGTTTTTTTTTATAAAACATCGATAGTTTTAGATGTTTTCGATGCAGCAATGTATATCGAATATCCTTCTGTCAGCATCGCGAAAACTGCTTAGAGGTCTCGTAGATGCACATGTTTGTGTGTGTGCCGTTTCGAGCGTTTGTAGCTAGTTTCCGTACTGTTTGTCCATATTTATACTGGCGTATGAGTAAGTTTTCAAGTAAGTTTGTTAAAAATATTTTTTGCGTCTTATCTATTTTAGTATAACAGTGTCTTTTCGACATAATTAGCGAAACGTCTGTGAAGTTTAACAAATTATTTTAAAAAGGCCCTGTATGTTAGATATTATTTAACTATATATCATGGCACTATTATGGCACTTTAACAATAAATAACGTACAAATTTTGCGCAACTAACAACACAGTGGTAACAACTTTTTTAAAAGGCACGCTTGAATTCGACAGTAAGTACATTGCGATATAGATTTGACGTTCTGTCAAAATTTTCATACAAAATCGCTTAGAAAAGAGCACTCCCGGCTTCTACTTTTTCTTTAAAAACCTTATTCAGACGACATCAAACAAAGCAGTGCGACAAGAATATAGCATGTCGAATAAAAAAATACTTTACGGTCAAACCTGAGCACTTTGAGTTGTCAATGTCACTCTGACGTACACCTCTTAGCTATTAGTACTATTATTTATTCTGTGGCTATTGTCTCACGAGGCGAACGAGGGGCGCCGCGCGGGTAGACGGGAGTGGGGCCTAGTTATCGTTCTCTCATCTCTTATCCGTCTGTACCTACTTTGTAACGTCTTCTTACTAAATAAACGCGTTTTATTTTCTCATAAAATGCGTACTGTTCCATTGTATACCGACATTTCTTCCTCAGCCTTCACCGAATTGATAGTGCCTTCCGGGTCATTCTCGTCCTTCACAAATCTGTATGGACAGTTGCTTCTAAGCTTGATAATCTCACTCCTGATGGAGAGTATGAGGAATGTTTGCACGACTGGAAATATAAAGAACAGTGTTATAACATCCTTTTTTATGTTGCCCCACACTAGGAACTTCTCCTGAATCGTGGGTGCGTTTGCAAACATTTAAATTCACATAACTACACACAGCGAGATCCAAAACTTCTGTATGCCAAAATATTTATTCTGTTCGGGAATCGAACCCACGTCAAGCAGCGCAGCAGCCAATCGCTTAACCACTGCGCCAGCCATGCCGAGAACTCTCCTCCAAAATAAAGGGAGCGGGTAGTTTTCTTTTTCTAGCAGCCTAATTGGGTCACGTGATAGGCTTGTAAGGGCGCTAACTGAGTGATGTTCCATAAACACCCACGATACAGAAAAAAAATCTAGTCTAGGGCAAAGTAAAAAACTGGCCAAGTGCGAGTCGGACTCGCGCACGAAGGGTTCCGTACCATTATCGCAAAAAACGGCAAAAAAATCACGTTTGTTGTATGGGAGCCCCCTTAAATATTAATTTTATTCTGTTTTTAGTATTTGTTGTTATAGCGGCAATAGAAATACATCATCTGTGAAAATTTCAACTGTCTAGCTATCACGGTTCATGAGATACAGCCTGGTGACAGACGGACAGACAGACAGACAGACGGATCGTGAAGTCTTAGTAATAGGGTCCTGTTTTTACTCTTTGGGTACGGAACCCTAAAAATGCTGTTTGCGGACAGAGGCGGCCAGGCAAACCTGCAGAGATCTATTCTACTATCAAATATCATAATGAAAATTAAGTATAATCAAAAACAAAATACATGCAGATTATCGCATTGGGATGAGAATGGGATAAGTTTTCCATCTGAAATTATTCAGAAGCCCGGAGACTGGACTTGATTCTGGTTGATGGGCCCATAGCATCAATCGTCCCCTATTGCTTACCTTAACCGGTTGAATGGTTAATTACCGAAACAATTAAAAAGCAATTGTGTCTCGCGTGGATCCACGTTTCGAGGTGTTAAACCTTTCCTAAAGAATTTTGGATGTACTATACACAGATGTGATGTTATGATTATTATATTTTATGAATATGTAAACTTACCAATAGCGAAGATAAAGCACACGACAATTACGATGAGAAGGGCATTTTCTCGTAAACCATGATATATCTGTATAAGACTGAATATCAAAAACCCTGTGCTCACCAAAAACATTATTATGGTCATTAAAAACATGAACACGGCGTAATAATAATAAGCTTTTAGCAGCCTCACATTTTTCTGAAAAAGAAAATACAAATTTGTCTAAAATTTAATAGGCCGCTTCGAATGGCAAAGTAAAATCAACTACATTCAAACAAAGCTACAGTTGATATTTGTTTAACAGAAATATTATTGTTTAAGCAAACCATGAGATGACAGTTACTACCATGCAGATATAAAGAGCCTTACCTGATGTGCTCCAATTATGAATATAAGGTGTAGAATAATTTCCGATACCAGTAACACTGCAACCAGGCTGATAATTGTGATTAAAGTAACATCCCTTACTATAAAACGATATAATGCAGCCACAATGAGTATATAGAAACTCAGTACTAACAGCGCTGTACCCTGCAAAGATGGGAAACAAGAAACATTAATTAATTATTATTTTCAGCCTGAAATTGACACCAGTCTTGCCAAGGGGTATTTCGTTACCCAGTTAATGGGTTGTAGAGTCACTGAATCCAGTTATACTAGAAGCCGACTTCAATAAAGTTAGGAAATGACTAGACCCACTGTAAGACAAAAGCCTCTCTTTCTTCCTTCCGTTCCTCCTGATTTTCGGCAATGTGGACCAATCCTGTTGTTTAAAGTAAAAGCTTTTTTGTTGCACATTTTCTAGAGTCGATGGACAAGTCTTTATATATTTTGGCTTATATAAACACATGATTGTACTGCTTTCAATTGTACTGTTTTCAATTTTTTATGTGACCGATATAACATTAACATTGATGCCAGGTAATTAAAAATGTATCATTGAAGAAAACAGCTGAAATCATTTTAATGAAACTTATCTATTCCCTGAGCTGTAGGAAACTTAATCCAATAAAAGAAAAAATATCACAATCAGATTTCTAATTTCTGAGAAAAGCAGACATAATTATGTGAAAGTTGGGTTGAATTGATTATCTCTTTTTTTTGGAGTCAGTTATAAATAGATGAAAAGATTGTGTTTGCATCATACCCAATCTAGCAATTTTTTAATTCAGGTGTCTCAAACTGTGTGCATATAAAATTCTACAGTAGCACTGATATTTATTAAAGTTGGATGGGCCTTTGGCTTGTCATTTTAATGTAAAAGTACCCACTTGACTAATAACGAGCATTGTGATAAGCATTACGTAAACAAACTTTGAGACCCTAAACATAGGTGCATGGTTATTTGTGCCTGTTTTGCCTGCAAGTGTAGCAATCCTAACCTTTAAACTAGGTTACCTGGATGACAGAATGGATTTATTTTTTCTTTGATAAGGAGATGTGATGATTATTGAATATTCAAATAACTTACATACCAATTTCAGATATCCCCATATAAGTAGGCCATATCGCAGAGGCACACAGAAACAACACTTCTTAAAAACTGGCAGATCATCCATTTGCATTTTTTAAACTGTAGTTCTTCAGTCACTAAAATGTCTCCTGATTACCTACTTAGAAAGTATCCAAGTCTTCGTCAATATGACGATCTGCGTTTTAAAAATAGGTTTTAATATCTTAATGGTTTCATACGCAGCTATTTGCGGCAAATGGTGACTATACTAACACACTTGAGTATCATTTCTAAATATAGAAACAGATAAACAAGCGAAACGACTCCCGGAGCGCATCTGTTTCTTCTGTTAATCCCATACTTTTCCTTATAGTTTAAATCAAAATAATTATTTGGAACCACCGGTTTTTAGATGGCCGTGAAGATGAGTCATCAATTTCAAAATCCATTTGAATATGCATCTGTAGAATAATATGTTATGTATAATATCAAGAAGTTGCGAGATTGTTTTTTATGAATGGACTTCCCACATATTATTGCTGCTTCTTTGGCCATATTCCAGCCTTCCTGGGGTTCCATTATTTCAATTGAAAGAGATTTTGATAAGGGAAATATTGAATAATTATGCAGTGTTATTGTTTCTATCTCGCAGGAATGCAATCAAATCAAATTCAAAACAAATAGACTAGACTTGACTTTATTCGATTTGTCATTGTCAATGTCATTGTCAGACACTTGTCAGCAATGAGGTAGGAAAACTATGGAGACGGCATATTCTACTATATGAAGAATAGTTATACAAATATCTATAATATCGACACACGCATGTCAAAAAGCGTTTTGTCTCTTTTTAACTAACCAAGAGCTGCATATGAAAAGAGAGACATCTAAATGTTTGTCAAGGACTAAACTTGGTAACACTTTTGAGTGACGTCAAAATCATGTCTATGCCTGACCGGTCGCCATGTTAATTGCCGAGTAAAATTGGTAGTTGTGTGCCGTATATGTACGTTTATCTGTGTAGTTGTGCTGTCAAACAGTTGCAAATGGCCTACCTCATTGGCAAATGGGCAGCCATCTTAATTGCCCGATTTATGTAGGTAAGCACGCTAATTTCGTAGGTATGGCAAGTCCATAGGTTTATAAGTCAGTGCTTGTCAGACATCTTGTTAGCGTCAAAGTGAGCGTTTCAGTTCATGAAGTTATAGGTAAAGATGGAGGCCACACTTAGAACAAAATCTTGAGGCAAATACCTACGTATCTCCATCTCGCTTTCTGTGGGCCGACCTCTCTTTCTAGTGTGGACTATAGTATTGCTATCTTCTTATTTAAATCTCCTAGAAAATTCTTAGAAATAGTCACCACACTAGCCCAACCAGCAGTTAAACATTGTCAAATAATTTACCTATAAAAAAATACTTGAACTAAGATTAGTTCCATAATTGAACATCCCAAAATTGTAGGTCACATCATATCTGGGTTGGCAAATCAACGAAATATAATCCCATTTCTTAAGGATTCGGTAATGTGGCAACATTGGCCCTGTATGCCAAAATAAATCAGGCCAATATGGCGGTTGTTTTTTTCAATTCAATTCAGTTTATTCAGTAACAATTCACATTGCGTTCGAAAATAATCCAGCATTAAACATTAACATAATCAGCATTAATAAGATGACGGTACAAATATACAAGAATACATGCAATTTTATTTCAATTTGAAAATATTATTATAATGTATTTAAAAAAAAAAATGTAAATAACATGAAAACAAAAAAAATAAAATCCATATGTCAATAAATTAATTAATAGTAATAACGAAAATAATAATCAAAAAGTAAATGTCATATGAACACGGAACACAATATAACACCATAAACAAATAACCACATGTCAGTTTAAGGGCAACAAGACTACTACAAATCATCTAATGAGTAGAGACATCTTTCCAACAGGAATGCCTTGAGTCTTGCTTTAAATGAGCCTGTGTACAATATGCTTTTCAACTCAAGCGGTAACTTATTAAATATCTTAACTGCCTGATACTGTGGACTATGTTTAACTATACCAAAACGCGGAACGATTTTGTTGCCAAGGTCCTTCCTACGCGTTTTTTCCCTTACCAATCTGTCCTCGTCTGTTTCGTATTCAAATACATATTTTTTTAAATTGTTTAAAAGCACCACTATGTAAAGGCTAGGTACTGTGAGAATACCAAGTTCCTTGAAATATGGTCGACAGGTGTCTCGTTGAGAAATGCGGACCATGGTTCGTATCGCTCTTTTTTGGAGAACGAAAGCCCTATGCCAGTTATAATGGTAGCTGTTTCCCCAAAACTGTATGCTATACCTCAGTTTGGACTCTATCAGCGCATAGTATACCAGTTTTAAATGTGCAATGCTCACTTCATCCCTCACAGTCCTCAAGGCATAACAAGCAGACGATATAGACGAATCCAATGCGGCTAATTCTTTCTTCCAATTTAACAATTCATCAATGTACATACCCAAAAACTTGACTTCCCTGACAAGCTTAAATTTAACGTTGTTAAGTTCAATGTCCATATTGTCAGTGTTACGCGCAGTAGTTCTAAACAACATAATGTTGGTTTTATTCGCGTTTATTATAAGCTTATTAGCATTAAACCACGTTTGAAAGGCCTCTAGCGCTGCATTCACCTTAACAGTAAGGTCTTGAATGTCCTTAGCTGCAACTATCGCATTTGTGTCGTCCGCAAAAACTACAAGTTTTATGTCCGGTAAAAGTTCGTGTATGAAACTGATTAGGTCATTAGTGAACAATATGTATAATAAAGGCCCCAAAATTGATCCTTGAGGCACACCGGCTGTAATATTTAACATAGACGACCTATACTTTCCTTTATACCCGTTTGGTTGTGTAGAATCAAGTTCGACAAACATTTTTCTATTCTTGAGATATGACGAGAAGAGTTGTAAGGCTTTACCTCTTACGCCATAGTGCTCCATTTTTGTAATTAGTAATTTATGGTCAATAGTGTCGAAAGCTGCGCTTAAATCCAGATAAATACCCGCTACCCTCATTTTACAATTTAATTTATTCACTACATCATTTATTAACGTATAAATGGCATCGCCTGTACCAACATTCTTCTGGTATCCAAATTGTCTTAAGTTTATTACTTTATTCAAGGCAAGATGTCTATTTAAGCGGTTTTTTAAAACTTTTTCAAAGATTTTTGCTAAAGTGGGCAATAAAGAAATAGGCCTATAGTTTATTCGATCAGTTTTTGCGCCCTTTTTATAAATTGGGGTGATCTTAGCAATTTTTAGTTGATCTGGGAAAATGCCTTCAGCAATGCACTTATTATAAAAAGTCGAGAGCGGCTCCGATAAAATTTGTAATTTATCTTTAATTACTGTGATTGGAATTTCATCATAGCCACAAGACTTCTTATTTTGCATACTATTTACGATTTTTGATATTTCATCCGGAGTAGTAAGCGTGATATCCATATCGTTTGCCACTCTATCCGTGCTTTGTTGAAGAAAAAAGACAGCTTCTTGACCATTATTACCATGCATCATGTTCTTGTGATCGAAATGCTTTACTAGAATGTCAGCCACTTCCTCTGGGTTACTTATTATATGGTTATTTATTTTAAGTTTGATTTCCTCACGAATTGCCTTAACCCTATTTGTACTTTTATTTATAACTTTCCAAATTTCCCTACTTGAATTTTTTGCTTGATTAAGTTTTTCACTCACCGTAAGTCTTTTTGCATGCGAAATTACCCTCCTATAAATTCTAATATAGTTACTTTTATAGTTAAGGACACTAGCGTCAAGTTTATTTCCGCAAGAGTATAAGACCCGTTTCATTTTACTCGATGTTTTCACACCTCTTGTGATCCACTTTAATTGAAAATTGCGTCTTAGTCTAATTTTTTGTTCACGTTTTCTAAAACTGTAATGGAATACCTTGCCAAAAGTTTTCAAAAATGTATTGATTCCCATAGCACTCCAGTTATGATCAAGTATTCGTTGTCCAAATTGTACCCCATTATTATAATTGAAAACTCTCCTATTTATAGTTATGTGATTGTTATAATTAAAGGTATTAGTAACATTTTCCAAAGTAAACTCACCCAGTAGAGCCCCATGTCCATCTGCCAAGCCATTGTGGTCTACTATGCATCCCTCTACACAGTCATCAGGCAAGTTAGTTATGATGTTATCTATGCAAGAACAAGAGTTATTGCGCATAAACGTAGGTGTATTAATGAGATATCTAAAGTTAAAACATGTCAACAGGCTCATAAACTCAGTGCGTTTTCTACTCTCTTTGAGCATATCAATATTAAAATCTCCACAAATTACACACTTCCTATTAAACAAATGCTCCAGCAGCTTTTCCAAACTTTTCATAAAATTATCAAAATTCTTATCATTAGGATTACGATAACAACAACACAGATAAAGACCTGAATTAATGTCCTTTATACAACAAATTTCAAAGCTCTCTACCCTATACAGTTTATTTATCACATCTACAACTTCAACTTTTCTGTCTTTGTATGCTAAGATTAAGGTGCCCCCCCTTATCTTTTTATTTCTAGTATTATAAGATACAAGATTATAATTTTCTATATTTAATAAATGTATAGATTTATCATTCAAGAAATGTTCACTTAAGCATACATAATCTACTTTTCTTTCTAGCGTTTCTAAATAGATGGATAATTCATTTTTCTTATTGCTTATTCCACATACGTTCTGATGACATATACACATTTTAAATGGAACATTTGATGAGACTGCATTTACACTTTTACATGAAGCCACATCAGTATCTTTATCACTCACGAAAAAAATCTAACTGTTGTACGTCTTCATCAGTTTGTGACGCGAAGTTTACAAATTTACTTAGTGTGGGTTTATTGCTATCAATAGATATGTCATTACAATTAGTTTGGGTAGAAGCATTTTTAAAATACTTTACTCCATTATGATTTTCATAATTGAAAACCATTTTATTTATGTAATTTTGGTAATTAATTTTGTAATTTGTATGTAAAATTTCCCTATGAATTAGTCTACATGCTTGCAATTTGTTTACATTTTTCGGTTGTCTGTCATAACAATTTATATCCAAAGAAACGAATATTGAATTTTCACAATTATTACATACGAGTCTTACTAAATTGTTTAAAGCATTCGTGTTAACAAAGTCATTATTATAAATTTTACCCACTAGTATATTTGTGAACTTCAATTGATACAGGTTGTAGTGTAAGTTTGTCTGAAATAACATAGGATTCCTATCATTAGAGCCAGCCAGTATCAGTACAAAATCTGATTTAGTGTAATCTATGCACATGGATACACAAGACTTCAGTACTTCATCCACCGTAGCATACGGTTTTATAAAAGAAGTAACGGAAAAGGAGTCTCCTAAGTAGTACTGAAGTATTTTTCTAACACCATATCCGGATTGGTCTGCAAAAATCATAACTCTGTGTTTTATTTTTCCGCTGCTCGTAATGTCTTTCTGTAAGCTCCTGACATCATCATGTGGAATAACTTGCTGCTGGGTTATTTGTATAGAAGGCTCATTACAGGCCCCATCCTTCGAGATGTCAGCAATGTTTCCAGTTTCATCACCTCGTTTAGGGCTTATAGTTGTTATGACAAAATCATCGCTATGAGTATTTTTGCTCATTGTTGTAGTGCAGGCGTTGGGTGATATTATTTCATCTTTACCGGTCTTTTTGTCGAGTAATGTAGATTCTTCTGATAATATTAAAGTATCAGACTTTTCTTCTACCGTCAGTGTCATCTGGGATTTATTGATTGGTGGTATGAGAGGAGAATCTTTTGATCCTGTTGGTGTAGAGAAACTGTTATTTTGTAAGATATTTCGGAAACGTCTGGGTGTCGTGCACTTTCTCTCAGATAAGGTTACTTTTTTATATGCATCAATGGTTGTTTGATAGTTCCCTAGATCCATCTTTAATCTGAAATTTTCGCTATTTAAGTTCTCAATCTCTAAGTGTGCACTATGTAATTCAGCTGTTAGTTTTTTAATGGTATCATTAAGGTTCATAATCATGTCACTATCATTTAATGACGTATTTGGCACGCTCATCATTGTGGCATCAAGTAATGCTGAATTATTATAATAAAGATTGTCAAGCGAACTAGACCTATGTGGTTTTCTAAAAGTTACGTTTTCAGACTCCATATTATATCATCAGTTGTACTCGTACCACCGATAAAAGCAGTTAATATGCTAATAAAAATATGACAAAGTTGTAGCAATAGCAAAGCAAAACAAAAAATGGTCAGCAATCATGTAACAGGCAGAGAAAAATAATAACAAGGAAAAGCAAAAAGCAGCAAAAAGAAATACTTCCTTAGATTCGAACTTGCTCTACTCTGTGCAATTCGTATGGTGCATATCTTAACCTCTGCGCCACACTGACATATATAATTCGTGATGAATTATTGCTCCGCTCAGTCGTATCCCAATCAGCCGCTATTGAGTATTGCTTGCTTTATGACCATTTAAGGTAATCCACCCGATCCGCGCGCACAGGAGAATGAGTCACTTTTTTTTTACAATACTGTTCTTTGTTCACAACACAGTTCTTTGTTCGATTTATACACCAGGTTTTTTGTTAATTGTTCACACACTGCTTAATAATTGTTAATTTTGTTGTGTAGGTTTTAACACTTGTACTATTACGTCTTGTTTGATATAAAATAAGTGCACAATAGTTAACTTTTCGAATTTGTATAATTAATTAACACGGAGCTGCCATTAGCTGCTTGCGCTCGTAGCGGTCGCGCGCGAATGAATATTGTATAATAATGTTTACTTTGCGGTTTACAGTTTCGTTTGAGATTTTTCGATATTTTACATTGTTATAATTCAAAAACTGGTGCAAAATTGTGTTGTGAATGGTTGCCATAGTATGTGGTGTCCAAAAGGTGATATAAGATTTCAAGCGTAAGTGTTTAAATCGTGATTTCTGACATTGAATCATTGTAAACATATTTCTTTGTATTTTCACATAATTTCCTCTTAAATCGATTAACCAGTCTTTTCAAAATAATTGTAAATGATAACTATGTAAAGATCAAATACATCTACATTGAATTTCATTGATTTTGTGCAATTTAATTTATTTTGTTTACATGAAGTCGTACTGCAGTAGTGTGACCATATTGAGGATATATCTGGGACAAAATTTTTCAACGAGCTTAATTGATGGGCCAACTTAGAGAAAATAACACAGAAAAAAATGTCGTATCACAATATTTTACTTCTCTGTTGCAGGTAATGGTTAACCATCCCATCACGGACTCCATTGATTGTGATGATTTGCATGAAACTAAGATAGTTAAGCAAATAGCTAATTGGTTATTTTTCATGCGTATACGTGCTCACTTAAAGAGTCATAAAGAAAATATTTTCAGTGATTTACGTGGGAAAAGACAGAAACTACACAGAAATAATATTTAGTTATGTATAATAAATAGAAAAGTTATAAAATATATAATATATGATACGGCAAGTGTTTTTGTTTCCTTTTTGTTTTTTTTAAATATCTTACAGTTCCTATTATAGTCCCGTATAATATATATACGTAATATTAAAAATAGAGCACTTGAACACTCCCCTTACCACCCTTGCTCCTTAACACTGACTAACCCAGGCATCTGAAACAAAAAACAGCTGTTCATTATGTTTCACTATCAGCAAAATTAATGAAATGATTTATTTTTCGCAAGATCTGGGTTGGTCCCTTAGTACCAGTTGTTGTAAAATGATGTGTACAATGACGCCTCTTTCTCGTGCCCGCACAGATCTCAGTCATTCATTTCGTATTGCCACTGTAACTAAACCTATGTTCTGGGTCATGATCTATTTTTCGAAAAATTCTGTCCATGTGGACCCTACACTTTCTGCGTGATTAGATAAATGACAAAGAGCCAAATTTACAAACTCGGAAACATCCAAACTTTCACACTTAAACAAACAGCTTCTTTCGTAATTTATTATCATCATCATATCAGCCGGAAGACGTCCACTGCTGGACATAGGCCTCCCCCAAGCGTCGCCACATATTAATTATTAATTTATTATACGCATGCATAATTATCATGAGGAGGAGGTCGTGGCTAAACAATAACAGCCGCACGGGTCGATCATCAAGGTTAAGCAACGCTTGACGAGGTCGGTCCGTGGATGGGTGACCATTTCAATATACCGAGTTTCCTCCGTGCCTCGGAAAGCACGTTAAGCCGTTGGTCCCGGATGTTATTTGAAGATCTTTGACAGTCGTGACGGATAGTCAGAAGCTTGAGATCTGGCACCAGTCTTGCCAAGGGGTACCGTGTTACCCAGTTACAGGGTTGTGGAGGTCAGATAGGCAGTCGCTCCATGTAAAACACTGGTACTTAGCTGAATCCGGTAAGACTGGAAGCCGACCCCAATATAGTTGGGAAAAGGCTAGGCAGATGATGATGATGATGATGATGCATAATTATCATGATCTATAAACTTTAGGGGCTCGGAGATGTAGATAATTGTATAAATATTATTGTAAACCACTCAATGGACAGCAACGATTATAGCGATGTCCTGGGACAAATAAAATGAAGGTTACCCTGCTTAGACAGAGAGGGTCTGCCCACAGAGAGCGAGATAGTGATACATAGGTTTTGCTTCAAGTAGGTATTCGAAGTGTGTTCTCCATATTTATCTATATCTTCATGGTTTCAGTTGCAGTTCAAATGATCATTCAATTTTTAAGCATGTCTATGATGTATTTTTTTTGCCATTTAAAAGCAAATCTGGCACCTGCCATGCCAAGCTTAGCTATCCCTAAATAGACAGAGCATTTTAATAGAGGTCAGTGGACAGAGCCCATGCTTGAATCACAAAACTTTTTGTTTGGTTTGGTAGGTAGGTTTTTGTTTGGTGTTACTCAGACTGTCGCATCTTACTTGCCAGTCGGCTTAATGTGGAGACATGAAGAATCACGTTCTTTCGTATTTTTAAGTTCTTCACGGTTTTTCTTCAATCAAGCAAGAATGAAATAAAGCAAGAAATGAAGCAAGGTAACTGTGCACATGGAGCTGTCAATGTCACTCCGACGTTCGACTCTCGATATTGGCGCAAAAGGCGAACGCGGGGCGCCGCGCGGGTAGGCGGGCGTACTGGACGTACAGTCGTTTCGTTTCACACTTGATGTGCACAGTTATTTTGATTGTGTAGTACTTACTTCCTATCGTGCTCTCTGTGCATCAACACCTGCACCAAAGACTTTTGTGTGGCAAATGAAAACGCTATTGCCGTGGCTGAATTCTGGTCAAAACGTAGGTATATAATTGAGGAATCATCGATACGACGAAGAAGAAGTACCTACTTTGACATTATATTTCATACTTATAAAAATTTTGTTTCAGAAGCTCGCAACAACCGTTCTAACTTCCATGTTCACCTAATGCCGCAACAGAGATTGTAATAATAGTTATAATGGCTGGGATGAACAGAAACGGATTTTTAAATCACTATGACTATGATCCAGAAAGTATTGCATCAAAACTGGTCATTGCTCTCTTTATAATGGACGTAATATTGGGTTTACTGATTTATATTGCTGGAGGTCTTAAGGTTAGTCTGGCATGAAAGTATTTACTTATGGCGCCTCCCCGAGCAAAACGCCGCGCTAGTCGTTTTTGTGCAATTTTTAAGAGCTATCTACTCTTTATTTAAAAAGAAATATCAATAATAAAAATACATTAAGGCTAAGTTCAGATGAACGCGCGACGACGCGCGGTTGGCTCGGCGCGCGGTTTAATATTGTAACAAATCAATGTTGTTGTGTACATGACCGCGCGTCACCGCGCGTGCTCGCGCGCACCGCTATGCACCGCGCGCTAGATGTTGACCCGCGTGCCACCGCGCGGTGACGCGCGGTTTAAGATCTACACTCCTGTATCGACCTGTTCAGTTGAATCGCGTGGTTTGAGGCGGACGGACGCAAGGAGCCACGAAAAAAATGGAGGACGACATATCATTGGATTTACTAATAGACGAAATTGAAAAAAGAGATGCGATTTGGAATCTTAACTCGAAGGACTATACAAATAGAATAATAAAAAAAACCGGCCAAGTGCGAGTCGGACTCGCGCACTAAGGGTTCCGTACCATTATCGCAAAAAACGGCAAAAAAATCACGTTTGTTGTATGGGAGCACCCCTTAAATATGTATTTTCTTCTGTTTTTAGTATTTGTTGTTATAGCGGCAACAGAAATACATCATCTCTGAAAATTTCAACTGTCTAGCTATCACGGTTCACGAGATACAGCCTGGTGACAGACGGACAGACAGACAGCCAGACGGATCGCGGAGTCTTAGTAATAGGGTCCCGTTTTTACCCTTTGGGTACGGAACCCTAAAAAGAAGGTCACACAGGCTTTGACTTAAAATAGGGTGCACCCAGTATCGTCTTTGCTTTCGACGGCGACGTTGCAGTTTGCGGTATAAAACCCACAAGCAAATTGCCTCCTCCACGTCCATTCTCACTGAATGTTCACGCTAGACTGTCGCGCGCAAGCCGCCGCCATCTGAACAGGTGAATCGCGCGGCAGCGCGCGTCGTCGCGCGTTCATCCGAACTTACCCTTAATTTCTACATAATGTTGATTCTAAAATGGTAGTACACTTTTTTTTTAAAGAGTTTTATGTTTCACTAATCTCCTTCCAACAACACCATAAAAATGTAAAATAATTATTGGTAGCATGCATCTCCTCGTAAAGTGTTCATTAATTATTTTTTATAATAACACTAATGGATAGACAATTTGATAACGAACATTTTGTAAGTTTTATTTTTTTCAAAAGACCAATATTCGATTTTATAAAGATATTATTCTAAAATCTGGGCGTATTCACTACTCACACTAATTCATGCGCCACCAGTGCCGCTAGGCCAATAGGAATGCTCATATCTCACGCTGATTTTTTGGTCAGGGTACGGCCTTAACTCCGCGGCTTCGCTTTCACGTAACGTAGATACAAAAAGTGTCTAATTTTTAAGGCTTGGAATGAATACCGGAATACGTCAGTTTTTAGGTACCTGCCTAAACTGCACCGGTACCTATCCTGTCGGCCAGAAGAGGAGAAAAGTCTTTTTCGATAGCTGTGTTTTTGTACTTTTTCAGTCGACTTTCGCGCCCTTCCCATTTCACGGATATTTTGTAGGGAAAAAGACAAGGATGGCATACAGTCACTCAGAAAGTCTCTGAGCTAAATCATTGTTGGTGTAAAATTAATCAAAGTGACATTAGTTGGCTTAGCACGCACTGTGATTTTTATTCGCGCGATTTTTTCCCGCCGATTCTGCGGCGCGGATTATATTCGCGCGAATATTTTGAACTCTATGAATATGTAGAAGGAGACAAAAATCGCGCGGAATTTTATCCGCAGTGCGTGTTAGTTAAATTCAGTACGCGGACAAAAAATCGCGGCAATTTTATTCGCGCGAATAAAAATCGCAATGCGTGCTAAGCCCTATGTGGCTGAGATGGCCCTCCCGCCCCGGATCCGCCTATGGATTTATGCAGTTGTGGTCATATAATTAGTAGTGTTGCAACAGAACTCTGCTTCCGCTTCCGCAACTGCAGAAGTTCCGCATGTTTTTTCACTTCCGTTTCTGCTTCTGGTTCCGCAAACTTTATAACAGAACTCTGAACGGAAGCGGGGAGAAAGCGATGAGGAGCGGTGCAGCAGACGCGACGGCGGCACGGCACGGGCAGTTGCGGGGGCCGCGCGTGGACGAATGATACGAGCGTCGAGCGTCCAGGCGCGCGTGCTGCCGATAATTGCCGAATACCTTCCGCGTATTTTGGGAGGGAGGGGCGCGCGGTAAACAAACGACAAACGTGTCACAACGAGTTCGTTCGTTTATTTAATTATTGTTTTTAGTTCACTATGCGCATCTCCGCGCCCCGTGACTTTGAGTAGTGTAATATATGAAGAACATCGAAATAGGCTGAAAGGTGAAAAAGCGGCCAAGTTACTATTTATTAAATATAACTTGCCGCTGTTTAATTTTGACTACTAAAATACAAATTTAATAAAAAAAGTTTTAAATGTACAATTGTGCTTTTTTTTCATAGTGTTAACGCTTCCGTTTCCGCTTCCGTTTCCGTTTCCGCTTCCGTTAAGATTTACTTTTGACATCTGTTTCCGTTTCTGCTTCCGTTATGCCAGTTCCGTTGCATCACTAATAATTAGGAACGACTGATACCGAAGTCATTTTTGGATAAACAAGTTACTTTTACGTTTGTATGAACTTAATGATAGAAACTTTGAACCATATAAAATAATAGCTATATTTGAGCCGTTTGGGGTTGAAACATTAGGTCCATGGGGTCCGAGTGCTCTTCGAGTGTTTCGAAAAGTAAGACAAAGACAAAGATAGAATAGAATAGAATAGAATAGAAAACATTTATTCGACATAGACACAACACAACAACAACAATCACAAAGTAACAGAGAAGAACAGTAAAAAAAGTACAAACAAGGTTATAGAATGATTGCGCCGAGCGTGCCCACACCGAAAGGGTTACCAACTCAGCATTTGCTGGGCGTCAGACACCCAGCGCTGATTTTCAGTTGGCACCCCGCTAGTGACACACGGACGTGGGTAAATAAAATAGATATTTAAAATAATGTCATAACGTGAATATGTAGGTGCTTAACTTATAAACTTAAAAATATGTAAAATAGATAATATAAAGTAATAGAAAAATGTATAATGTATTATAATATAAAGTATAATAAGTGCTACAATATGGTGGTTACATTTTTCCTCAAAAAACCCCAAATGATAGTGTTGCATAGACAACCCGCCTATCACATCCAGCCAACCTCTTCCCGACTCATTTCCTAGAAATATAGGCACACCACTTGATGGATTAAACAATTTTTAAATTATCGTGGAAATTATTCATATTAAATAATATATATTGGATTGAATTAAATTAAAATAAGAGAAAATAAGAATTAGATAAATGATTTGTCAATATTAATTTCATTAAATATTATATTTCAAGGAGGCCACCAAGCGGCACTTTTGAACGTTACATTAAAGTTTACAAATAATAATAGTTGATTCTACCGTGCATTCGGAAAGTAGCTTGTAATGGAGAAGAATGCACAAGAAACTCCATACTTACTCTTTAAAAAAAAAAAAACTTTTTACAATATTTAGGTACATAAGTACATACCTTGATGAATGAAATTGAGTTTATACAATACAAATATTTATATAGACAGTCTTCAGAAGGTCCAACAATAATTCAAAACAATAATGTTCTGCTTAACACTTGTTTTTGCGCCCTAGTGGCTGTGGAGCAGGACTAGCATTTAGCCAAGCATTTTTATCATTGATGTAATCCCCCAACTTATAATATGCCAGCCTGCATAGTGTGCGTTTTATACAAGTTTTAAATTTCGTCTCATTCAGTTCAAGAATGTGGGGAGGAATTTTATTGTAACATTTTGTACAGTACCCCATGAAAGATGAGGCTACTTTAGCCAGTCTGAAACCTGGTTGAACTAATTGGTCCCTATTTCTAGTAACATAATTATGTCTGTCGCCGTTTTTACTAAAAAGATGTAAATTCTTTCTTACGTACATGATGTTTTCATAAATATATTGACAAGGAACCGTCATGATGTTAATGTCCTTAAACAGTTCCCTTAGAGAATCGCGCCGGCGAAGATTGTATATCGCTCTGATGGCTCGTTTTTGCAGAATAAAAATTGACTCAATGTCTGCAGCCCTTCCCCATAGTAAGATACCGTAAGACATTATACTATGAAAATAACTAAAATAGACTAGTCTGGCGGTATCCACAGTAAACGGTTAGTCGACTCTTCACGTGACCAGAGGGCTGGGCTTTTCCTTGGTCAGAGAATCAGCAATTGCCATTCGACGTGGCAATGCTGCCAGCGTTCTGGGCACTTTTCACGTTGACAGCGATGTGGACGAATTTTTTGACGCCCTATGACCCCTGCCCTTTTAGACGCGTTCGTAGTTTAATTTTATTTTTATTTAAGTGTAAATAATAGCTTTATTAGTAGGCTTTAATGATTGATACTCATTAAGCAAAACAATTGCACTTCCCTATAAAAACATATTTAACGTAAATTGACATTGTATTTCAAATGTAAACGTCCTAGCTGTGGATAGAAAATCCACAGCTAGGACGTTTCAAATAGGTAGTTCAAATGGACTATAGTTAAATTACTAATTGAAGTTCAACTATTTTGTATATCGTGTATTTGGTATTAAAGCCGATTAAAATAGCTGTCTATGTATATCGCAGATAAAATACTATTGAAACTTACTCAGTAAAGTTGCTCAGTGAAGTTACTCAGTAAAGTTACTCAGTGAAGTTACTCAGTAAAGTGACTCAGTGAAGATACTCAGTAAAGTAACTCAGTGAAGTTACTCAATAAAGTTACTTACTAAAGAAAGATACATATGTAGTTAATTATTATTTAATATTTTTGCAGAGCAATCGGCGACTTTTTAATTTTTATTACTGCTACAGCATAGGTCTATGCTTACTGATGATTCTCCTAGCTGGGGTACCTATAGCTCTGACTACCCTGGGATGGTTCACTCTCGACACGTCAGTGCAGATCTTGGTCATGCCGTCTTTGAGCTACTTTTTTGTGATCATGGGTGAGTTTTTACCTGTATGCATTGTTCAGCTAGTGAGAGAGCTAGAGAGAATGAGAGACTTGAACATCAGTTTTCTGAATCTCAATAGCCAAAGTAATTAAACGTCATGGACGGCACTAATTTGTTAACGGACTGCTTTAACACTGCTTATTCTTGCTTCCCAACGTGTCTCACTGAGCTTTTTATGTCCGACCCTGTGGGCAGTCGCGCAACCGTGCCCTTTTTTTAGCGTGGATCTCATGCATACTGCGCTACCAGTACAACGGGGAGATAGCGCAGTTACCTTTGGCGCTCTAACCAAAGTGTCCTCCTGTGCCGCTTATGGCGGGAACACGGGCACGCGTTAGCACTCACCGCGAACCCGCTGCGGCTGTCAGTCACCGGACCCTCCTCGGGGGAGCATCCCCCATCACCGGTGCACCAGAACACACTGTACGCCGTGTCCACCCCAGGGACCAAATCAGCACATGGGTGCAGACGACCCCGTGTATGGCACCCTTGGTCCCCCTGTGACGGGTCAAGGCCAATGGCCCCGCCACCTACCATTTTGCGGCCGCAGGGGATAGGGAGAGCGGCTAACGCTTTACCGACACTCCTCTTCCCCTGCGGCCCCACCGCGTCCGCCATCAGACGGTGGCGATCCCGTCTAGGCCACGGAAGGTAGGGAGAGCGGCGCACCGCAATACCGGCTCTCCTCTCCCGCCGCGGCCTCCAACCCTCAGCCGCGACATCGTATGGGACCTGGGAATCTCCATAAGACATCGCGGCCCGCCTCAGTTGCGATGTCGCCTGTTACCAAGCGGCACCGCAACCTACTAGTTGTCCGCTACATCGTCGGCCCTGAAGCCCTGACGACCGGCTCCTCCTCGGGTTCCTCTTCGCTTCACCGTGGATGACCAAGCCACGGTTACCTAGCCCCCCCGCCTCGGCAATGAATAATTTAATTTCTATATAGAGAGATGACTTGGCTTGTTAACAATTTCTTTACTAGACTGGAAATAAACAGTTAATTCGATCGGCTCTTGCCTTTTTACTGTGCCTTAATTATGGCTTAGTTTTATACGAATAAACTTTTTTTTAAGGGCTTCAAGTATATTTCGTGCACCTACTAAGAAAAGAGATGCTGTACCGTAAAGAATTAACGGACAAGAGCCCCCTTGTTCGTGAAATTGAAATCGTAACAGAAGCAGAATACCCGATTATATTCAATGATGAAGCAGAACAGAAAGGGAAGGGATATATTTATTAAAGTGGAAAAAATAATACTTTAATCATTTGCAAGAAGGTTTTTTGAAAAAAGAAGACTTCACTTCTGTTAAATAAATATATTATTTTGAATGTATTGTTAAATGAAATTCTGGCCCTGCTTCAAAAACGGATCCTAACGGGAGGGCCTTAACTTAATTCTTATCCAACTTTTAATTTTTTTATACAGAAATGCTCGTGCATACTGCGCTTCTACGGGGAGATACCGCAGTTATGTGGGACTTCAATCCACTAAAATTCCACGGTAAGACACGTGGTAAGACACGTGGAATTATTTATTTTATTTTATTTATTTGGGAAAACAAACGACTGCACACTGCAGCAATACATAAAGTTTGGGCACAAAGAAAAACAAATATGCAATCAGCGACATTTTCCACATAATATAAAAACATTGTACAAAATTAATGCGACGTGCGCTTACAATATTTAAATTAAAAATAAACAAAATCAAGTGACAAAGATAGAACCAAACAGGCATGCAAGAAAGAATAAAACGAAATTATATAAAAATAAATCAAATAATGATTATAGAATAAATAAAAAAAAATATATAATTAAACTATTACAAAAAATAAAAAAAAAAACGGAAGAAGTACGGATTAAAATGTCAGCAGAATCAATTATAATTATCTTACAAACAAGGCGTCTACAAAACAAAATAAATTATAACTGTACAAATTATTAAAATTATTATATTTCATTACTATTGTAAAAAAAAAGCAAAGGGAAAATACAAATCTACGAATTACAAATTGAAATGTCGGCAGAATTAATTGTCTCACAGACGAGGCGTCTAAATTGCCCTGCTGAGACAGCGAAGATGAAAATATTTATGAAGTTCTTATTAAATTGATCAGCAAGGCGGCGTAAGGGTGCCCGCAAACCTGCGTTCGTACGACTCGAAGATATGGAGAACAGGGGTCGCACGCGCACCCCACGGCTTATGATTTTTCTTGGTACTATTATAACTAATCTTACTTACAATATCAGTACAGTCGAATGCGTTATTACAGAGGTGAAATAAAAACATTATCTCCAAAACAAGACGTCTGGTTTTCAAATCTTGTAGCCTGTATTTGTTCAAAAGATCACTATATGATGCGTAAGCACGAAAACTACGGTACTGCATGGCCTTTAAAAACTTTTTTTGAACTTTTTCAACTTCGTCTGAATATTTACTGTAGAAGGGACTCCACACCGCGACAGCATACTTTAACTGAGACCTGATTAACGATTTGTAAAGATGTAAATATGTATATGGACGGGAAAATTCTTTGGCTGATCTCATTACAAAACCGTACATACGGAATGCATTATTGACAATTTTACTAATGTGAGCATCCAAGTGCAGTTTGTCATCCAACAAAACTCCAAGATCGCGCACCAATGTTTGTCTTGTAAGGATTATATCGTTTAAAGCGTAAGGATGTTTTACAATATTTTTGTTTTTAGTAAAACTGATGCAGCAACATTTGGATATGCTAAGTTGGAGCTTATTGTCAGAACAGTATGCAGTGAACCTGTCTAGGTCCTCTTGTAAGAGAAGACAATCATGCAAATCTCGGACAGGCCTAAAGATTTTAAGATCATCTGCATACAGTAGCAATTTTGAATTTCAGAAACATGTGTTTATATCATTAATAAAATGTCAACATGTTTGGAAAAAAAATGGTTGTCAGCCGTTGCACGTTTTGAACATTCGCAAACCCATTGGCTCTAAATAGAAAATTATTACTGCAATCCTTAATTGTTTAAGTAATTGAAGTGTGTGTATAATTAAAGTAGTGAGCAGTCATCGCTACAGTGTATTCTTTGAAACGTTTCCCCGAAGTTTAACGCCCACTATGAATTCTCATGCTGACGAGGTTACGAATCAGCAGCCAGATGCAACAGCCCGGTCTCCCAATTTCCCGTTATATAGATTCAGTTGAGGACGGTATTCGGCATAATGTCAAGCATTTTTGGACTTTTATATCTAATAGAAAGAAATCTGCTGGCATTCCATCCACTATGACGTTTAACAATAAGACCACTAACAACCCAAAAAATATTTGCAATCTCTTTTCTGACTATTTTAATTCGGTTTATGAACCAACAACTTCTGAATCTAATATCCCATCCACGTATGACAACTGCTCTGAAAGCTGCACTCTGGTTAATAACATAGAGTTTACTATAGATGAAGTACTAAGTGCGCTCAAGGCATTGGATCCCTCTAAAGGGCCGGGGTCAGATGGTCTACCGGTGTCTTTCATTAAACAGACAGCTGTTAATCTCAGTATACCGCTACAAACAATATTCAATAAGTCCATTTCCCAAGGATGCTTTCCTCAGGCATGGAAAGTTGACACTCTCCCTATCCTCCACGGCTTCCACAAGATTTCATTTCACGGTGTGCAAAGTGTTCTGGTGCGCCGGTGATGGGGGTTATTCTCCAAAGAAGGGTCCGGTGACGGACAACCGCAGCGGGTTCGCGTATGTATGCTTACGCGTGCCCGTGTTCCCGCCATAAGCGGCACAGGAATACACCGCGGAGTTTTAGTGGATTGAAGTCCCACATAACTGCGCTATCTCCCCGTAGTGGCGCAATATGCATGAGCATTACTATATAAAAAAAAGCTTCTCTCCCGCCGCGGCCCCCAACCCTCAGCCGCGATGCTTCAGATTATACCGGGGTGAAAAGTAGACTATGTGGTATTCCAGACTATAATCTATCTCTAAGCCAAGTTTCATTCAGATCCGTTTAGCCGTTTAAGCGTGATTGAGTAACAAACATACACACATCCGTCCAAACTTTCGCATTTACATTAAAAGTAAGAAGTATGGGTTGAAAATCCATTTACCAAGTGAGTTGGTATCATGCCAGACGTCTATTGGTTGCGAAAAAATTAATACAACGGTATAATTACGAGCTTTATTATTTTCCTTAAAAAGTCTATCACATCATCACAAGGCACTTCCATCACTCTTTCTTTAAGTTTTCAATTAATTCGCACGTCGTCGTGTGTAAGTAACAATTTCATTGTTCTTTCTTTTTCTTTTCGATTTTCATTCTTCTTCTGTGTCATCCGTATCATCTCCTTTATTTTCTTCACATTTCATGGTACATTTCGCTTCAGTTGTATTGTTTATAAATCTGAACTCACCTTTGTTTTTCATTTTGATGATTTCTCCTCTTTGTAGCAGAAGGAAGTAAGTTTGATCAACTGAAAAATGTAAAATATTTTTAGTATCAAGAGTGACTGGACCAGTAATAAAATATTACCAGATGGAATGAATAAGATGCTCGATATGAAAACAGGAGAAGACGCAAGTAACACAGTGACATGAATAAGTGGACTATAGAAGTAACCTTCTCGATGTGGTAAGTTAGAGTCTGGCAAACGAAAGTAGAGATTGAAAAAGCGCGGCAAATTTAAAAAATATCACCATAGCAACCCCAAAACTTGTATGACATATGTGGAATAACCTAATTTGATACTTTAGAATTATTTATTTTATTTCGTCTGAATCAAAATACTATAGGTAATTGAGTTAGGTAATATTTTAGATATTATGTATCAATCTCAATAAAAAAAAACAACAGTATTCTATAATAATTTTGGTTTATTCAAATTATTAGCGTCATTCTAAGTTATGAAATCTAACACCACATGTAAGCAATCTTGTTTTTGTTTGTGTATGGTCTCTTGTTAGGCCATAGTTACATGGTTTTAAGGATAAAATGAGCTTAATGAACTGATGTGTGAAGAATGAAGTGAGTGACGCGGCCCTTGTTGGCTGTTATGAGAACGCCTGGCTGTCTTGATAGCCCAACGCGAACTAACTTATTCTTATGAATTGTAATGAATGAGAGGCGTAAACTGCTGAATTGCAGTATGTGCGGTTGCACCGTACAGTTTGAATTCGACGTCTTTCACCTGATGTTTTTCTTGATATTTAGACATCATGCGAAACGACATCTCCCGTAATCCACTTTTAATTGTTTTATTAATTTTTCACTTAATAAATGCTCAACAAACCACCAAAAAATGATGTTGACATAAGTACAGCATTGCCATCTAAAAATAATTCGAGTGTCTACTTTCGTTTGCCAGACTCTAGAGGGCGAAATAATAGAGAAGTAGATCGATAGAACGCAGTAGGCGTAGCGATCAGAAGATGGAGCATAGACCGTTTTAATAAGAAATAATAATATTATAATAACATCGTTTATTTCTGCTCACAAAACAGACATTAAAAGTTACTTAGGTTTAAAGAAAGCAAGCAAGAAAGAAAGAAAAGCGTTTATCAGCGCCAAATATGACGCATACCAAGAACATAAAAAAGTTAATTTAGAAGAACATAAAAAAGTTAATTTAGTTTAGTTAGTGCCCCAATCCCCCTTGCCCTCCCTCTCCCCGCCCCTTAAAACGATGGACATTTACGGAAATTTTTAGTCTAATCTGAAAACTTTAACCATGGATATCTCCATAACCATGAGGCTCCGAGTGGTGGCAAACCTCCCAACCTACCCCCGCACCCTCCCCGCGCAATTTAATACCAACTAATTATTGTTTTCTAAAGTCCAAGTACTCACTTATAATCACAAAATAAGCTGTGAAGTTCAGCAAATTGACAACTAAAGAACGCGGCGACATGTATCGCGATAGCCAGGTCTCTATCGACAAACTGACAGCAGCAGCAGTCAACAGGATCGTCACGGCCCACATTACTACGCTATAGATATAGAATGCTCTTAACAGCTTCACGTTCTTCTGGAAAGAGAAAGCTTTATTGTAAAAAAACTTTTTAACACAAAAAAATTACTGACTTTCAAAACTAAACAATACAAAGCGAAAATTAAATTATTTTTCGGAAGTCGGTGTCTTTGGAACCTATCTTTTATTTTGTTTTTGACACCAACTTCCACTTTGTAGGGTTTTGTTTTGGAAGTCAGTTAATTTTTGTTGTTAAAAAGATTTTTAATTTTCTCTTTTTAATTTTGGTGATCATAACTTTTTACTTGTTAAAACTACAAGGTGGACATTGAAAGACGTGAGGGTAGCAATCAGGTACTAATTAGTCAAGTGAAAACACGATTTTATTTATTTATTTATTATTAAAATCGCCCTTACAACTATCATTACAGGTAGGTATACCTTATGCGATAGCGCGGTCTCACAATTAACTTATATACAATATAAAACTATGAAAAACCTAAAAATCTAGTAGGCCTAACATCTAATAATAATAACTTATAAACTAAGCTTCCTAAATATAAAAACAATATTTAAAATACATATCTTCACTATAACATAAAATAAACAACAGTATTTTTGCAAATTCGCCAATCGAATCACCCTCCAGTGGATCAGGGGGCATAAGAGTAGTGGATCCCTAGGCAATGATGCCGTAGACGAGCTTGCGTAAAGGGGCTCCGAGATGGTAGTGCTAGGCCCGTACCCGCTTATCCCCTTGCCCTTCTCGTAATTTCGTGCGTGGATTCGCCAAAGATCAACAGAGTTACACAATATTACACATAATAGATGGTCACGGGCAACAGACAGTCGAAAATGACTTTGCCAAATGTACACCCGCGTCTAACTAAAAATCTCCTCAGCCTGAGTAGAAATAACCTCAATATAATTATAGGAACAATAACCGGCCGCACCCTTCTTAACAAACATTTATTCAACATAGGCGCCACGGACAGCCCACTTTGCAGGGGCTGTTTTAACGCCGAAGTATCAGCTGCCCACGTAATCCTGGAATGCGAGGCCGTGGCATCTCAACGCAAAGAAACCCTCGGAACAGTGAGGTCGCTCCGAGAAGCTCCCAGGAAGCTTCTGTGCTTTTGGACGGAGCTAGGCTGGCTATGTTAGCCAGTACAGCCCCCACGCACAACGGACCAAATGGGAGTCTAAGTTCTGAAAAGGGAGTCCCTACCACTACCACTACTACCGGCATGGCCAGCAGCGGCGAGCGTCGCCGCCTTCACACATAGCGGTCCAGTACACATAAACTCAGGTGCTGCAGCACTCCTGGGTTATGCTCAATGCCACGAAGTAACCTAATAGTTTACACAAACGGAAAGTTGACCAGCTATCCTGATATCAGAACCGCTGGCCAATTTGAAGTCCCTTTTTTATTTCAAAGTTAGGTAGCAATTAATTCACTATAGGTAGTAAAAAGTAGCAAATAGGTAGCAATTTTCGGTCACCAGCCTGACGCGATCCGTTACAGACAACCAGCCATTCAGACGCACACTTATTTAACCTTGAAAATACGCATTATTAAGGATAACTTAAAATCTACTCGTTAGATCTTGATCAAATTTAAGTGCAACCACATGAGAAGTATCAGCTTTCAAATAAAAAATAATCATCAAGATCAGTTCATAATCGCCGAATGTACTGTGTCGTCGGCAGAAAAAGACTACGAGCCTGGGGCTGAATTCTGTGACGTCGTCAGTAAAAGACTCCGTTCCCACGCTTTCGTTTAGACGGTTATTTTCTGTGGGGTGCGTCCCTAGTCGCTCGGACTCGTTTTTCCGTGGCGTGGCGATATTCCATACTTCTCATCTCGTCATATATTTGCCGTCATCCCAATAGTTACCACCTTTCTAAAGTCGTGACAATCTATGAAGTCTGCTTTGACAGGTAAAAAATACGCTACGTATGTTAAACTAATGACTTACGAATTATACTCGTTGTTATAGTGTATGGGTAACATGGTAATTAATTAGGATTCTGAATTTGACTTATGTAGGCGTAGGCGTTCATACAAAGTTATCGCGGCATGTAAAATGAGAAACGTCATCGGACTTCTTAGATTGTCACGATAGTCATCTTCTTTCTCGAAATCCATGTATAGTTTTTTTGGTCTTTCATTCTAAGCTCAGTAAGAAAGGCTTTTGATCATTGTATATTCAATATTCCTTCTCAAAACTATCCTTGTGATACGTTCCTTATTCGATCATTCCTCCTCTTTCATCGTCATTATGGTTTAGTCCATGTTAAACCACCAAAATCTTTACCCCCGACCATGTCGAATATGTTCGACAAAGTTCACGGACGTCGTCGCCAAGGCTTGCAACACCAACTCTGCCGGAACACAACGGTCCTGTGATGTTTGCATCCGGGTATGTAATTGAAACGCCCATAACTTCTACTTATGCTCAAATCTCTTGTATGTATCTATATATATAATCTGAATCTCGGAAACGGCTCCAATTTAACGATTTTCATGAAATTTGTATTCAGGGGGTTTCGGGGGCGATAAATAGATCTAGCTTTTTTTTTTTTTTTGTCTGGAGATATGCTCATGCATACTGCACTACCACGGTGAGATAGTGCGGTTATGTGGGACTCTAACCCACTAAAACTCCACGGTGTCCTCCAGTGCCGCTTATGGCGGGAACACGGGCACGCGTTAACACTCACCGCGAACCCGCCGCGGCTGTCCGTCACCGGACCCTCCTCGGGGGAGTAACCCCCATCACCGGCGCACCAGAACACAATGTACGCCGTGGCCACCCCAGGGACCAATTCAGCACATGGGTGCCAGACGACCCCGTGTATGGCACCCTTGGTCCCACTGTGACGGGTCGAGATCAATGGCCCCGCCACCTACCATTTTGCGGCCGCAGGGGATAGGGAGAGCGGCTAACGCTATACCAACACTCCTCTTCCCCTGCGGCCCCACCGCGTCCGCCATCAGACGGTGGCGACCCCGCCTTGGCCGCGGAAGGTAGGGAGAGCGGCGCACCGCAACACCGGCACTCCTCTCCCGCCGCGGCCTCCAACCCTCAGCCGCGACATCGTATGGGACCTGGGAATCCCCATAAGACATCGCGGCTCGCCTCAGTTGCGATGTCGCATGTTACCAAGCGGCACCGCAACCTACTAGTTGGCCACTAAGTCGTCGGCTTAATCGGCAAAAGCCGTGACGAGAGGCCCCTCCTCGGGTTCCTCTTCGCTTCACCGTGGGTGAGCAAGCCACGGTTACTGAGCCCCCCCGTCTCGACAAAGCGGGAACCCATCGGGGGGGAAATAGATCTAGCTAGGTTTCATTAAAAAAAAAAACTTCGTTTTCTCTATTTTCAACCGAGCAGAGCTCGGTCACCCAGGTACTGGGTTTAATCTGGTAAATCCCTCTCATCTCTAAAATTAAAATATATTTGATTTTCTTCAGTGGCAATCATCTGATTAGTATCTGTACTTATATGTTGTACATAATAAAGAGTATTCTATTCTATTATATTCTATTCTATTCCCAGCTATGTTTGGGTTGGCTTCTAGTATAACCAGAATATCAGTGTTCAGCGACTGCCTATCTACCTCCATGAACAAGTTACTGGGTGATCCTCTCGATCTAGACTCTCCTCAATTTTAATTTAATTTATTTGGAACAACAAACCTTTAAATAAGAGAAAATATAGCCAATAAAATTTAAAATTACAATAAGGTAACCAACAGTATTATTCACGGTAAACAGGCAAAATATTAACTACTTACTTAAGATTTAAAAGCTCACCTGATGAGCTCCAACAATATACAACATGGTCAGTAGGAGATCTGCCAGGAAGAAAGTAATTGCAATGCTTGTGATAACAATATCTGCATAGATCCGCATCCAGCGTTTTTCGTCTCCGTTATACGTTATCATCATACAAGTATGTAACAACGCATACGACATGACTATTAAGAAAAATGCTGATACTATCTGAAACATAATAAAAATTGAAATCATTATCTTCATCAGCCTGTATGATTGTACCAACTTTTAGGTATATTGGCCTCTCCAAATGCACTATTTTAACGCGATCATCGGTACCTCTCATCGAATTCAAATTACTACTAGCTCTATGATAACCATCGCTCCACGTAACGTAAGGATGGCCTACTTTTTTATGTAGCTATTCATTAATAATGAAAATATTACACGCATCTTCGTTAATTAGTAGCAAAAAGGTACATTCTTACCATTTTTAAGTAACCCCACGTAATCAATCCATACCTTAGAGGAAAACAGAAGCAACATCTTTTATCCTCTGGAATTTCTTCCTTTGTTTTATTTTCTTCACTCATGTTCTCACTTTTAGTCTTTTCAATTCAAATATAAAAGCAACTTTTATTTTCACAAATGCTGCATTAAAAGGAACTAGAAATTTAGGAATGGGACTATTCAAATCACATTAAATTAAATTCCAAAACTATACACAACTAATAATGATAATCGTGCCGTCGGAACTGTTAAAATTACAATAATTGATGATATCGCTACGATGTTTACAGTAACCTAACCTTTATATCGAGCATATTTTGAGATATTATACTATTTGTGGCAAATGGGAACGAATTGCACAGATAATGAAGCGGCAGTTTTGGTTGAGAATTCGCTTTCTTCATGTCATAATCTATCTATCTATATAAAAGAGAAAGAATGTTTGTATGATTCTTATAGACTCCGAAACGGCTGGACCGATTTTAGTGAAATTTTCGGACAATCTTTATATTGACCCAGCGGATAATCCTGTAAAGTTTAGTGGCTTTTTGAACTTTGAACGCGGTCGAAGTCGCAGGCAGAAGCTAGTAAATTATATAAGAACTTGGGTATAAACATCTGGAACGGTACGATACCAACTAAAGGCTTGATCATGTCACATTTCGATAGCGTTAGACATTTTCCAATAGCTATCGCCACGCTTTCTTTGATTAAATATAACTAGTCTTGGGCCTGGGTTGCGGATACATTTGAAAAAGAGTTACCGCGGCCCTGGCTCAAGCAACTGAAAGAACACGGAACACGCCTCCTGCCTCACCCAGATCGGGAGAAGTCATTGGATGATTTCCCAACCAAAAAAAAAGGGCCTCAGTTATCCCCAGATTTCGTTTGTCGATTTATAGCGACCACTGATGGCTTGTAACTATTATTTCCAGTTGTTGTAGTTTACCTTTGTGCTTGATTCTCACCTACACAATGCCATTCATCATCACATTCTCACCTGTCACTCCGTGATGTTGTTACGAGTATGTTACTCTCGCAATATTTATGAGCATATTTTTTTTGAGTACGTATCTGAATAGATTGTGTGGCTGAGGAATAATATGAAAGAATACAAGAGAATTATAGTAAAAGAAAACGTGTTGGTCTTCTGTCTGTTATCAGTAAACCGGCTACGGAAACACATGTATAAAATAATGTCAAGATCCACTTTTCAGAAACTGTTGGTAAATAACACAGTTTCCAAACTATTTAAGCGATAAATCGTTTTGATCAAAGCACTATAAATTCAAGGTGACATGAATTACGAGTTAATCTTTTGTCTTCGTAGTTTGGTAATCCGCGATTCGCAGGATTGAAGAGTCTTGTCACTTTGTGTGGACAGTGAAACACATAGTGAATTTAGGTGAAGAAAATTAAGTAAAACTTTGGGTAAGGAGGATAAAACAAAAGTGTACTTTACTGTAGACAGACTACATGTTTTTGGAAACATCCATTTCTTACCAGGGGGGTGACCATAAGCTCTTAGAGCGGTATCAATTTGAGATCGAATAAGGGACAGATGTATCTGACTTGTATACATCTGTCACTTACTCGATATCAAATTGATACCGCTCTAAGAGCTTATGGTCACCCCCCAGAACACAAAATCCGCCATTTTTCTATTTTCCAATTTTAATGTAGCCAGTGACACTCGCAAGGTTAAGACGAATCGATTGACGTAAGAATTCTTTCTTTCTTTCTTTTCTTCTTCCATACCGTCATGTCCCCCGTCACGCCCTTTTCTGTCATATCACTCCTCACACAGTCCATCCATCTTTTCTTTGGCCGTCCCCTCCCTCTCCATCCATCCACATTTATATGCATAATTCTTTTAGTAACATGCGTTTCATCCCTCCTCATCAGATGACCATACCAGGACAGACCCTAGGTACCTGAAGTCGGAGCACATCGGTATGGGTGTTCCAGCGAGAGCTAAAGGCACGGAACTGGAGAGACCGCCAAAATCGCAGAACAAGTATTCGGCTTTAGTTCTGCTCAATTTCAAGCCAACACTCTCCAGTCTGTGCCCCCACATCTCCAATATGCTCTGGACCTCTAGGCCACTTTCAGCAACCAGCACAATGTCATCGGCAAACAGAAACAGCATACACCAGGGTGCCTCTGCCTATATGTCCGACGTCAACGCGTCCATTATCATCAGGAAGAGGTAATGACTGAGAGCCGACCCTTGGTGCAAGCCAACATAGACTGATAAACACATTACCCTCCTTCGGCAGTCGGGTAAACATTATGCAAGTGAATAGTAGTTTCGCCAACCACGTGAGGTTAGTGTGTACTTAGTGAACCTACAAAAGCTAGCAAGGTAGTCTAGAAATATATCCCCTACGTTTTAAATTATCAAGCTAGCTATTAATTATCATTCTAACCCCGAAATTAGGTTAGGGACCCCCTACTTATATGAATGTGTTAACAATAGTCCCGTGACTAACAGTAGAATCTTTTACATTCAATTGCTATAAAAACTTTATTTAAAACTAGCTTTGCCAGCGGCTTCACCCGCGTGAAAAGTGTTTGCTTATCCCAAGGGAACATGACGGGAAAAAAAGTATTCCAGACTATAATCTATAACTCTGTGCTAAACTGCATCCAGATCTCTTCAGCCGTTCTGACGTAATTGAGTAACATATATCCACCCATCCAATGTTTCGCATTTATAATATTATAGCTTGCTGCCAGCGGCTTCCTGCCTACCCTGGCTTCCCTGCCTACCCTGCCTACCCAGCCTATCCTGCCTACCCTGCCTACCCTGCCTTCCCTGCCTACCATGCCTACCCTGCCTACCCTACCTACTCTACCTATCCTACCTACCCTACCCTACCTATCTACCTAATAATTTTTATCTATCATCATTAGTTCTCTCAGCGCACGCAATTAATGAATTTTATAGGCAACATTTTGCTACCTTGGCTTACATTATTGCAATTTACATAAGGATCTCTATTTTTGTTGAAAATATATTATAGCCTACAATCAGGAATAATGTAGCTTTCTACTGGTGAAAGAATTTTCAAAATCGGTTCGGTAGATCCAGAGATTACCCCTTACAACGTCACAAACTCACAAACTTTACCTCTTTATAATATTAGTATAGATAAATGAAAAAGTATCTTCTACGGTTATTGATTGCTGGTCGATCAGTTAGCTAGTAGATGCAAGTGCTACTTTTTGGCATGTGGGCTTGCATTCGGGCAAAGTGTCATTGTATAGAATAGAAAATATTCATTACGATACAGACACAAGACAGTGGCAACATACACAAAGTAAAGTCATTATCATCAGCCTTATAATGTTTTTACTGCTGGGTCACAGGCCTACTCTCTGTGAGAGAGGGAATGGGTCTTAAAACCGCTACACGGGCCCAGTGCGGGTTGGTGGATGTCACATATCTTCGAATTTTTGGTTCTAGGACATGCTTGTTTCCTCACGATGTTTTCCTTCACCGTTAATAGAGCAGTGGTGATGAAGGTTTTTCCATTTGGGATTTCTTAAAAGCGGACGGAGTCTGGCTTTGTCTGGTTGACGGCAAAAGGCTCGTCCATTATTACCTACATGGGGCTTAACGTGTCTGGAAATTTGTAAGTGTAGGTAACATGTATATTACGTCAGGTCTCTGCCGTACTGTTCGGGAATATAGTTGTTATGTTATTTTTTTATTGTAAAACACTGGTTTTAAAATGAACGTAGAATATTCTTCCAATACAATTAATATAACCACATTATTATTATTAAGCTAAATAGATTTATTTTATAAGCAAACAACTACCTATTAAAACAAAGTCGTCTTTTAAAAATAAATGATGTAATTTCTATTCGTTTTCCTGAATATTTCAACTGTTCACGCTTAGGGTTATTTTAATTTGCACATTATGTTTCTTTCAATAGATGTACATATTTTTCTCTTGTCAAGCATCTGCCGTATTCGTTTCCTCTCCAGTTACTATTTCTTCACACTTCATGGTACATTTAGCTTCAGCCGCATTGTTCACAAATCTGAACTCGCCTTTTTTGCTCAGTTTGATTATCTCACTCCTCAGCAGAATCAGGAAGTATGTTTGTACAGCTGAAAAAAATACGTTAAATTTTTGTGGCGAAGTGGCTTTTGTGCACAGTGACCGCTAGGCAATAATATCCAAGAAGGGGGTGCCCAAGGATGGATAGTGCTACCGAGGCCCAGAAAGAGGTGGCGAGACGACCTAGACGCCCACTGCAAGGGCTGGTTTGAAGTGGCTCAAGAAAAGGATACCTGGAAGTATTTGGAGATGGCTTAAGCCCAGCTGTGGGACAGTGTAGGCTGTGGTGGTTTAAATTGTGGTTTTCAGTTGATGCAAATCTGGTTATCTAAATCTTTATTAAATACACGTTTAAACCTTCATGAAAACAGCAAAAACTAAACGTAACTCGCCTAAAACGTCACCAGATTCATTAAAATTATACAGGTTTTATATAGGTAGGTATAGAATATATATAGAAGAATATAAAGGATGTTAATGTGCTCACCTAAAGCTACGAAATAGAATGAGAACACCATCATTGTCCTCTTCCAAAAATGCATGTTGTGTACCGTCCAATTCTGTATGATTAAAACGACTGATATAGCGGTGTTCAGCAGAGTAAATATCAACATCGCTATGCTTATGAAGAAGAATACTCTCATTAGTCTTACGTTCTTCTGCAAAATAAAAAAAATATCAGAAGTTTTGGATTTAAAATATGTAAATGAACAGAGAGACGGGCATGAAGGCCTAAGAAAACATGTATGCATTGTATGATGACTTGAAAGCAAACGGAGTGAATGATAGAATGACTGTTGAATAGATAGATTGAAAGAAGACACTTTACATATCCATATCATAACATGAGATGATCGTTGGATGAAAATGATAAACGACTGAATTAACAAATGCAAGGTATTACTCATTCAACAGCAAGTACTAATAAAATATTGCATTATTTTATTAGTACTTGCTGTTGAATGAGTAATACCTATTAAAAATTGTAACAAGGCTGGTAGCATTGGCTTTTTTAATTTATGTCGAGCACGCTCTTGTCCTTGTTCAAAAAGATGATGGTGATGATAAGTTTCCAAAGCTCACCTTATGACCTCCAACGATGAACAGTATGGTTGCGATGAAATCCGCGATGAACACTGCAACTATAAAGGCCGGTGCAATCATGTCATATAAGGCCCGGGTCAGAAATTCATCATCGTCTCTATATACCCTGGCCATCAGTACCGTTTGCAGCATCGCATACGTCATCAACGTTATGACTAACGCGTCTGCTGTCTGAAATATAATGTAATGTATGTTAATAAAGTGATGAGATATCATTAAGGCCAATTAGCATGAATAATTAACTCATAGTTTATGAAATATAAAATATACTTATGAAATTTGGCACACAATTCCAACAATATTACATACATAAGTGTCAAATTGATTACCTCCTTTTATTGAAGTTGGTACAAAAGCCGCGTTGTGAATAAAGTGATATTGCTAAAAATAACGTGACTATTAAACACAGTAAATATAGCTGTTTGATAGATGAAGACATGCCGAAGTCAAATGAATTGAGATAAAGGCAGGAGGATGATGAGATGAAAGGCTCTTCATAAATCATCGGCCATCTAGCTACTAGGCGTGGAAGTCGATGTTGCTGTGGCGCCTATTATTGTGATCAAATCAGTAGTGCTAAGGATACAGCCTTGAGTGCAGTTATTCGCCAGCGGCAAAAGTATTACGAAACTAGTCGTTTCATAGTTTCGTGTTTCGTGTGAGGAATGATATTAAAGAAAAGAAACTCAGTGATATCGTGAAAATTTACAGGATGGAATGGAAGCAGAAAATGTATTGCGCCAACCCCCAAGTAAGAAGGAACAAGAGCAGAGAGATGCTGGGATAAGGAACTTTAATAATACTCACCATTCTCACATAAGCCCAACCTAGCAAACCATATCGCAGTGGTACACAGAAACAACATCTTTTAAACACTGGAATGTCTCCTTTCATTGTGATTTGATATTGTTTTACAATGAGATATTTCTGAATTACACTTAGGTATACCACTATTAAACACTTGGCAGGTACAACTTTTTATATATGTGATACTTTTAAAACAAGTCTATATATAGCGATGAATTGTTACTCAAATTAATAACACTAAAAGGAATAATCTTCAGGTCAGCCAGGCACAGTTTGTGTTGTTAATTATAACGATGTTGCAATGGAACTGACAATTACAGATAGGTACTCTACTGGCACAAATGTTTATATGAACTTAACCTTTTACTGGCGTATCCAAATGCGCATTAACCCGTTATAGGACGACTCATACAAAGTGGCCAGTAACCTGGACAATGACTTCAAGGTGACTGCTGTCCAGCACCTGTTGCCAAGTTGACAATCTACAATCGATAACGCTAGTAGAGTGCGCGCAAGATAAGTCTGCGCGCGACGGGTGGCGTCCTTAATGTTGCCAGCATAACTGATCTTTTTTCCTTCATTTAATCAATAGTCATTTTTCATTACTCGAAACTAAAAGTAATTTAAGTTAAGCATAATTAATCACTAGTTTTTCTACTTGCATAAAATATGATGAAAAATGCTTGAAATTAATGTAAATCTTTTATTGAATACTTAGTGGTACCTACTGTTAAATTTAGTCTGACAATGGCCCTGCAGTGGCTAATACCGTCCATTTCAATTACAATTCTTTTTTATTTCTTCTTCAATAATATTTGAAGAAGCGGCACCGGTAGTACGAAAATTTAGGGAAATTTTAGTATAATGGTATCCCTAATATTTACTGTCAATTATGCAACGCTGGCTCTATCTTTATAAAACGGTACCGTAGGCCTTATTGTCTTGTTCACTTCGAGAAAACATCTCTGCCAGCACTTTAAATTACTTTTGGCATAATGATGGCGATTATTTACTTCGAAAACGAATAAAAACACGGAATACAACGTACTCTCTTGACACCTGACAAAAATGACAAATGATTAGTTCTGATTTTGGCCGCGCGCAGACTAATCTTGCGCGCACTCTAGAAAACGAATCACTGTATGGCACTGACCTCTAATATACAAGTACGCTGGACTTCATATTATCGATGACAAAATTAAGACATTTGATTTTCGCCATTTTGGCGCTGATAGCAACGTGACTTAACGTGAGATTCCATGGAACTAATATTAGAGATGGGACATAGCCTTCGGTATAAAAATACGTGAGAATAATTTAATACGTAAGAGAAAAAGAAAATCCCAATTATTTTAATTGAGATTCATTTCTAAGTAATAGAAAACTTGCTGTAAAGGTTAACTGAAAAATACTTTCAATCAGATTGCAAGCTATAAACTAGTGGATAGCGTGCTACTAAAGTTATAGCGCATTACTGTCAGATCAGTGAGATTTAAATATGGGGATAGGCTAACAACTTATCCTTAAAACTAGTATATTTGAGCAAGTATCTGCTCGCTCAAGTATACTAGTTAGTAGGTACTTACATTTACAATAGTTTGGATTCACTCGGTTGGAACATCATTCATACAAATAATTGCGTACGAATGAGATGGATAATAATTTACAACGGACATATTTCTCGCTCTCATCGCTGAGATCCTGTCTCTGTAGTGTTAAGGTGCAAATAAGAGTGACATCGCATTCCAGCGACGTGAAGACTTATATCAGTTTTCAACTCTGTTTCAGATGCAGATATAAATTGTATATAAATTAAAAACATTTGTTAATACAATTATAATTATCATGATATTATTCCAGAATTAATTCCAGACAGGAACGAGGTGATTGATACAAGAAGAGAGAGGCCTGTGCTCAGCAGTGGGCGAAGTCGGACTGTGGATGATCATGATGATGATTCCAGAATTTAGTATTACACATTGCTTTTTAACATATTATTACTGATTATTAGGCATTCATATAACATTCATCACTAATACCAATATGAGATATTTAGTTGCAACATATTATGAGAAGTCAATACAGTAGATGAGTGATACGCCTTGCCAAGTCTACTATTTTGATATTAGTGTAATTTAAAAATATTACTAATACTCATATACTCGTATTAGTTAAAATAATATATTATTTCCAGGCGAATATATTAGTATTACCTAATCTTGAGAAATATCGGTATTAACCTATCTCTAAATGTGTCAATTTTAGTTCCTGAGAACCTCGAGTGGGGTGCTTTGATTCGGCACAAAAATCAACTGTCATTTCATCTAATATATGTAGTCCAGCGTACTTGTATGATAGAGGTCAGTGCTGTATGGGCATGACACATCAGAACGTTAAGTCACGTGGTCAGACCATACAAATAGAAGGCGTTAACTATTGTAGAAAGAGATTCGTTACGAAACTGTTCGGTTGCGAGAGATTCGTTATAAAGGGTTAATTGCAAAGATAAATAGAGGCTGGTATTTTTTTTTAAACCCGCTATTTACAATGTTTCATTTGGTAAAACTACTGAACAAAATCAACACTTTTTACTTTTTTTACCGGGCTTACAGAGCAGAGGCATATCATATATGTGTTTCTTGAGGCCCTATACAAGTATGAATTTATCAACGAAAGCGTCCGCGACAGCGATACGAAAAAAAATTTGGGCTGTCAAATGCTATCGAAATGTCATCTGGGGGGTGATCGCGTAAGTGACAGATGTATACAAGTCATATACATCTGTCCCTTAAACACACTCAAAATAACCTTTCTCTAAGAGTTTACGGTCACCCCCCTGATCAATCCCATACCTTTTTGCATCTTGACCATCGCCATCGCTGACATTACAATAGGTTACTTCTCGGTAAGCGTGCTTCACGGTCGACCAAACAAACTCTATACGGAGTTATTTGAAAAATACAAATAATTTAGAATCATGAGTAGACCTATATTTTTTTTACTTCAATGACTTCTCGCACACTAAACGTATTGGAAATACTTTTATTATGCGTATTAGCTAAGGAGTGGAATTCTCTGCCGGAGTCTGTTTACCGATAGCTTCAATCTAGGGGTCTTTATGTCAAGAGTGAATATGTAGTAGTATTTTTTGTCACCAGCCGACATTGAAAAGTTTTTGAAAGAGGCTCCGAAACGTCAGCACCTAACAAAAAAGGTACGTTAAATACTTATTATTATCTAAGCGTATCTAAATAATTGCGTAACCTTAGCATTACTTCTTAGAACTAATTAATTGATTTATTTGCAGGTTTCCCTAATATTCGGTGTTATTGGTGCGTGTAGACAAGAGCTTTATAATATTACAACAAAGGATGTAGGAACCCGAAAGCAGACTCTATTCAAAAATTAATCTGACTGTTCATAATACCCCTGAAGCAACACCAACTTTTTGCAGCCAAATGGGCGAATCTTGTATCGACGTCACACTTTCTAGTGAAGACGTACGCTTGGATAGGTGGCGTGTCCTACCGGACGCGTTTTGTAGTGATCATCGCTTGATCGTGTACGAATTTGTTCTGGTTTTTACTTAAGGTACGTCTCATGTCATTGGTAACTTTAGGTATAAATCTAAGGGTGTGAATTGGGAATTCTTTAGCTCGGTTCTTGCGTGTCACGCCAAAGACTTCACTCGTGATGGGCTGTCATCTGAAGAAAGTGCTGAAATTATTTCAGACACCTTCACTTACTGTACTGACATTGCCATTGGTCGTGGATCTATTACCAATATACGTAGATGTGGTGGATGGTGTGACGACCTAACTGAACAGCGTAAAATATATCGCCGAGCGCGTAAGTATCTTAACAAGTTTAAAAAACGTAGGGTCACTGGTGACCCTTTTTCCATTGCATTAAATACGTTTAGAGTTGCCAGGTCCCGCTACAGAGCATCGTTGGAAAATCTAAGGGCAATTTATTGCGTAAAATAGTAGAAATATTAGATAAAGAAGGTCCGTGGTCACCTTTCTATAATGGGTTTAAAGCCAGTCGATCGGTCGACCTTGCGTTTGTTCAGAAATCGGCTGAATTACGCCCTCGCCTACGGATCGGGCTGCAATCCACAGCCTCGTGTTGTAATGAGCAACTTAGCTCACTTGTACCATAATATACTATTGCAGTATTTCTCATCATCAATAGAAACAAACAATAGACGTACAATTGTTTACCATTAAATTAACACATAAATATTCTATTTATTGCAGTGTACGCAGATGAGCGGCTAGGAAGCATGCTTTCTGGCCGCGCCACCGATTTTGTTAAATATCTCGCGAACCTATAAAGTATTTTTTTTAACTTTATTTAGTACAATAATAAACATACAACACACACTGTGGCGCGGCCAGAAAGTACCACGGTTTTGAGCCGCACGTGGAACACAACGCGCCGTCGACTCGGGCCTGGTCCTTATCGGACGGTGAGCAACCTATTACTTGCCGTCTGCAAGCCCGTGCCTACGGTGGCCGGGAATCACCTTGCGACTCCCGACGCCCGGGGCGTCTCCTGCAGTTGCTAGAGGCGTGAGGGCGTCTCCGTTGCGTCTCCCTCACGTGTTCCGCCTCCTCCTTTGCGATCATTACTGCTACGATGAAGTAGGAGACAGCTTCCCATGCCCTCTCGCTCCGTACGATGGCCTGGACGTTCTCCGACAGTCGTTTCTCCTGTGGACTGATCGCCGACAGGACGTTTAGTTTTTGAGAGATTCGTCGATAGAACTTTTCACCTATGGATGTTTCGCCGACAGAATGGGTCGCATTTGTTTGTTTCGACGACAGGACTTCTCCAGGACAGGAATATTCGCCGTCAGATCATTTTGTCTATGATTATTTCGACATGGCTTTTTCACTATTTAACTGCAAAGCTACCAAAAAGCTTCAAAGTCAAAGTATTTGTTAGTGTGTTTTTTGGTGAAACAGTAGGTCTTACAGTTAGGTTATGGTGACTCAAAAAACTACCAATAGGGCATACACTATTTATATAAGAATTTAAAATCTATATTTCATATAAATTAACAAAATTTCAATATTTACAACACTAACAATTTTTATAATAAACATTTAGAATACAATTAATTATTTTAATAAATATACAGAATGCAATTAATAAGTCAATTGTTTTAATTGACAAGCATTAATAAATAATTATCATTTAGTTTATTACATTTTGTCAAGAAGGAATTCGGTGCAATCGGGCGCACGGTTGGCGCAGTGGTTGAGCGTTTGACTGCTGCGTTGCGTGTCGCGGGTTCGATTCCCGCACGGAACAAATATTTGTATGACCTACAGATAGTTGTTCCGGCTCTGGGTGTTTGTGTATGTGAGTTTATATGTTTGTAAACGCACCCACGATACAGGAAGAAATTCCTAGTGTGGGGCAACGTTTTTTTTTTCAAATAAAATAAATATAAATAAAAATAATTCGTCAATGGTATAGTAGCATTTTTCAATAAAAAAATATTTAGTCTACGTTTAAATTGTGTCAATTTTAAATCTTTAATGTCATTTGGTATTTTATTGAATATTTTCGGAGCCATGCAGAGGATGCTTTTGTGCATAAGGGCGGTCTTTGAGGCTCTTAGACATAATTCGTGACGATATTCTTGTCTTGTCGATCTACAGCGTTGCTCTGAAGCTTTATTAAACAGTTCACTATTTTTCATGCCGAACAATGCGGTCTCGTATATGTAAAGAGAAGGTAATATGAGTATTTTAAGAGATTTAAAATGCGGTTTGCAACTTTCGTTGATTTAAGACTGCATATCGATCTAATGCACCTCTTCTGTGCTTTAAAAATGTTATCTTTCTCGCAGGAATTTGCCCAAAAAATTACTCCGTAACGTAATATGGAATCTACATAGCCATAATACGCAGCTATTACAGCTGCCTGATTAACTATGTTCTTAAGTTTATATAGAGCAAAGGCGAACCTACTTAATTTTGTGATAAGAATTGATGCATGTTGTTTCCAAGTAAGTTAAGAATCAATTGTCAAGCCTAGAAATTTTATATGCTCTACTTCGTCAATTCTGTTATCGCCAAAAGTTATATTTATGTCAGGAGTGGTCATATTTTGTCGAAACTGCATAATTTTAGTTTTATTTAAATTTAATTTTAAATTATTATGTTCAAGCCAGTTAATAGATTGTTACAATGCATCTTTGATGTCACATTCATAGTTTCTATTTTTATAATTTCTTACAATTATTGTGCTATCATCAGCAAAAAGAACCATAGGAAAAGCGACATGTTTTGGAAAGTAATTTATGTAAGCTAAAAATAATGGCGGACCCAATACGCTGCCCTGTGGCACGCCAAAAGTGATTTTACGTTTGCCTGAAATATATTTGAGTTATTTTTTTTCCTTTTTAGAAATACGTCTAATTTCCGTACATTGCGTTCTATTGTCTAAATAAGATTGCATAAGAGAAAGTGCATTGCCCCTCATTCCATATGCATTACGTTTCTGTAATAGTATATTATGATCAACTAGGTCGAATGCTTTCGTCATATCCATAAATACAGCGCTAACAGGAATTCTTTTATTAAATATCTGTGATTATAATATTAAGAAAGTCATAGATATTTATGGACTTATTTTTTCTGAAGCCCTTCTGTTCCTTTACCAAGATATTGTGTTTCGTGAACAAGGAATTCATACGGTGATAAATAGCCTTCTCAAATATTTTTGATATTACTGGTATTAGGGCAATGGGTCTGTAGTTATTAATGTCAGTTTTGTCATGTTTTTTTAAATAGGGGCTTAATTATAGTTGGTTTTAGTTTATCAGGGTAGTTGGTTTTAGTTATCTCATGTATGTTGTATATTTTTTTTGTGTGTTTTTTCACCGATATCTCCGTCAATTGTGGACCGATTTTGAAAATTATTTTTTTGTTTGAGAGAGTATGTTCCGAATTGGTCCCATTTTAATTTGGTGAAAATTTGATTAAGAACTTTGGAGATATACAACAGAACTCTTCAATAAATAACGGCAAATCTCTCGTGATTGCTGCAATCGCATGTCTGTTCATTGTTTATACCATTTCATAACATAACATCACGCCAGTACGCTCTTAAGGGGTACGCAGATCTCTTATTTCACCGGTTATGTTCAAGTTTCATGTTATTCAAGTTAATCTATTCTGGCGTTATATGTTACTAAACAACTTGCCTATTAGGTAGGTACAACTAAAAAGTGAAAAATTTTTGGAAGTCGGTGTCCATAACGAAAAAAAATGTACCTTCGAAAGACACCGACTTCCAAAAATAAAGTTATTTTTCACTTTGTAGTTTTTTATTTGGAAGTCGGTAGTATTTTTTAGCAAAAAAGTTTTATTTTAAACATTAATATGGACTTAACATACACGTAAGTACATGCTACAATAAAATACTATTTAAGTACTATACTGACACGAAAGAAGAAGTAATAAATAAATATAGGTTGGTTAAATAAAGTAATATATAAAGGTAGGTTAGGTAAATATACCAATTTTTTTTTTCGAAGACTTTTCCAAGGCTCTTGCAGACAAGCGGGACGCATCAATGCGTCGAGAGATTTATCGTAGACATTCTTCTAATTCGTTTATCAATGATACGAAAACACGTCACATCTTTGTCAAATTAACACATTACACTTGTCTACGGGAGTTTTCTAGTTTCTCTTCCTATCATTGTTTAAATTTCTTTCGTTTCAAACGTCTTGCTTCACCGTTTCGTCGCCCGCTACTACTTCTTCACATTTCATGGTACACTCAGCTTCAGCCGCATTGTTCACGAATCTGAACTGGCCGTTGTTCCTCAGTTTGATGATCTCACTCCTCAGCAGCAGAAGGAAGTAAGTTTGCACAGCTGAAAAAGACATAGTGATTGGTTAAATATTGTTTTTTATAAATGATATCTAAGCTTACAGTAATTGATCAACAATGATAGAAAGAGAAACTAAGCAATCAATTGTAAGTTTCTCTACAATGATAATAATCTCCTGACTGAATTTCGGCCACGGCCAATCTCAACGGAGACTAGCCAAGTACGCAGGAGATATTATCGTGCGCATGTGTTTGCGCAAACACAAATGCACTCTCTGCAGTGCTATTCTCAATTTCTGACCATGAAGTGAGCTGTCAATCCGTCCAATAAATATGGTATGGCTGCCGGTCGATTCCGTAGACATCTCACAGTGATGACGTAGGTGAAGTAAGTTGTCATTTCAATCGATGCTAGTGGTTGACAGCTCACTTCGACCTCTAGCTAAAGTGAGTCTTCACGGTGATATGTCTACTGAATAACACTACTGTAGTATTATTGTTCACATGAAGCTCATTCCACCTAAGTTTTCACGGTAAGATATTTACAGAATAGACTAACTTTACTCTCTTAGTATGATGGAATGACAATACTACACAACAAAATATCAAGCGCAGTACCAACACCTTTACGTGCTTTTCGAGGCACGGGAGTGTCATACCACCAGGGCTGTTGCTGAGAAATTCTAAATAGAAAATTCAATAAATAACATTTGGCCCGACCTGGGCATCGAACCCAAGACACCACGCACGACAGACTAGCTTACAATCATCTGTTGGATAATGTATCTAGAACCATTACGTTTTGCATTTATGCACTCTCCTTACAGTTAAATAGATATTCCAATGTGATAACCAACCCATTTTAAAATTTATATTTTAAGAACAAATATATACTTACTTAATACTGCAAAAGAAAAGCTGACGGTCATCTTAAATTCGTTGATAGCCCAATAACGCATATTGAATCTAATCAAAGCCCGTATTGACAGAACGATTGATAGAGAAGCCAACAGGAAAGTCACCACCCACATCCCCATGCTTAGAAAATAGAAGACTCTTATCAACCGGACGTTTTTCTGCAAAAGAAACAAATGTATCAGCTGTTAGGCTTGTATGAGTCAACCTATGACTGATGACATGCTTGATTTTACTAGTTTAAAACTACCTACATCAGACACCCAAATAAAAATAAAAGGCCCATCCTCTTCACGTCACTTCATTTATTAAGAGTCAGATGAGAGCTTTCTTCAAATTGCGTCTCAATAACCCCGTGTTCTCCACGTTCCACTTTCAGTTTATTACATGCTCCTTACATTTCATCGGTTCATTTAACTTTCGTTTAATTATGCCTAGACCGTAGATACGTTAAATCGGGGCCGTTACTCCTAGGCTACCACTCACTTACTTATTTATTTATCGTTATTTTTATTTTCAGCAAGTATTGTACCACTGCATGGCCGGTTTTGGGCAAGCTGAAGACCAGCAGCCTAATTGCGTAAGTGAATTCTGTAAAGCAAACAAGTTGATTCATTCCCAAAAACGACTTTACGTATTAATATGCAATACGTAAAGTTGTTTTTGGGAAGGAATCGACTTGCTTGCTTTGCAGAATTCACTTACGCAATTAGGCTGCAGTCCTTTCTGTAGGTATAAAGTTCGTCCCGCTATCTTCATCTGGGTCTGCCGCGATGTCGCCGTACATACATGTAATAAGATAAATTAAAAGTAAGTTTCAAAACTCACCTTATGTCCTCCAACGATAAACACGATGGTTACTATCAAGTCTGTGAAGAATACAGCGATTGCGATTACTGATACAATCATTTCTGTATACATTTCGCTGATATTCAAATTCAAATTCAAATTTCATTTATTTCAATCCAATTAGATCATAAGTTCTATTCTAGTTCTATATTGTACATTTAAAATTAAAACAAAAATAATTAATAAATAATTAATTAAATAATATATATACACAATCAAATCATTTTCATAAAATTAAATTCAAATTACAAAATCAAATTAAAATAATAAAATAGAAATAAAAATGGTTAATAATACGCCTGCCTCTGAGATATTTGTTTGTTTGTCATTACATTAATCATATAACAATGGTTAATGTACTGACAATCAAACCTGTTAGCAAATACGCTCAGGATGGTGTTGGAGGTGCCCCGGAGCCTGCGCCCCAGAGATGTGCACCGCTTTCGCATCGTCGTGTAGAAACAGTCAACACGGGCGTCGGCGAACATCCCCGACGCGCTGCAGTGCCGGGGCAGCCCCAACAGCACCCTGAACGCATTATTATACTGAACACGGAGAGCGTTGTACTGCTTCTGGGTATATGAAACCCACAGGCTGGCCGTGTACAGCGACGTACAAAATGCTCTGAAAAGAGTTACCTTGACGGCCCCCGAGCAACGCACAAACCTGCGGGCGATCATATTGGCCCTCACAGACAACGCCCTCCGCTCCCTATCGATGTCCGCATCGTCGCTCAGGTCAGAGGTCACGATATGCCCGAGATATTTGAACTGTTGAACTCTTTTTAACTTGACACCGTTCAGTCTAATAGGTGGAACAGAATCCGGGCAGCTCCGACCCCTGGCCCGAAAGACCATGCATTCACTCTTCTTTGCGTTATAGAGCAAACCGTGATCCAGCGCGTAACGCTCGCATATGCCCAGCAACCTGGACAGACCACACACAGAGGCGCTCAGCAGCACCATGTCGTCCGCGTAACTAATATTGTTTACACAAACACCATCAATATGGCAGCCGACACGGGTGCTGCTGAGCTCCTCTATCAGTGCATTCACGTACAGGTTGAAGAGCCTCGGCGAGGTCAGCCCTCCCTGCCTTACCCCGCACTCCAACCTGTACGGCTCCGACAGAGCACTCGACCATCGAACGACATTGACCTGGTTAAGATACCAGTACTTGAAAATTTCTATCAGTTCGATAGGCATTGAGATGTTCTTTAATTTTTGCCATAAGATGTCATAGTTAACCAGGTCGAAAGCCCTCGAGAGGTCGAGAAAACAGGCATAAATAGATGTGCTCCTATCAGAGTAGTACTTGACAGTTTGCTTCAAACACAAGATAGCTGTCTCAGTAGACAGTCCTGGCTTAAAACCAAATTGATTGTCGTGAGTGTTTATGTACCGGCCAAGCTGTGTATCAAGCAAACCGTCAAAAACCTTAGCAAGCACTGTGGCTAGTGAGATTGGCCTGTAGTTGCTCGTGTCGCTTAGGTCACCCGTCTTACTCTTCGCAATTGGTACCACCACGGTCCTCATCATTTCTGCTGGTACGTAAGAATGTCCTATACAAAATGTATATAACATGGCAAGAACTCTGGGTAGGTGGACGCCGGCATGCTTTAGATGCTCAATGCTCAGGCTGTCATGGCCAGGAGACTTTCCACGCGACATTGACTTTATAACTCCCCGAACATCCTTCGCTATGAATCTGGTGTTTATCTCCTGCCCATGCGACCCCTCCACACTGAATGACCGTGATGGTCCCAATGGCGATTTCACCATAAAGTGATCCTTAAATATGTCCGCAATACCTTTTGGTTCACTCACACCGTTGACGCTCACGGGTAAGCCCGGCCTATTATTAAGCCTACTCGTAGTTTTCCAGAAGTTACGAAAGTCATGCTTCGAATGGTGAGATGCGAGGATATCCATCTTTATCTGCTCCCTATTATTTTGGCACCACTTTAGGCGTGATTTAAAGATTCTACGACTCTCCCGCATCCCCTCCCAAACACTCCCTTCACTCGGCTTACCCCAGAGCACCCATTCCTTAAATTTACACCGAGCTACCCCGTGAGCGTCACGCACATGCTTGTTCCATCCGATAACCGGTTGTTTTCTTCTCGGCTTAACAGTAGTATAACTCTCAGAGGCGGCTTTACACAATGCACTAACAATCTTATCATACAAACTGTCAATTATTCGCATGTGGTCTCGATTGCCACAATGTTTATCACTACAGTTACTGAATTCAGGCGGAAAATCAATTTCTTTTAAACTATCATTACATAATCTACTATACAAATCTATTTGTTCGGGGTTTCTCTCCCCCCATTTTATTTTATTACATCTAAAATTGTCTTGAAAAATCTTTGGTTTTACATTATTTATATTACATTTAATAATGAGTGGTCAGACCACACCGGATCATACTTAATGTGTGTATCGACTATAGTTTGAAAAGCCGACTCAGTTACAACACAGTGGTCTAACCAACTTAGCGCCCCATTAGCGTCACTTATAAAACTATACGTGTCAGACAATAAACCTAACTTAATTATATCGGCACATTTCCAATCCAAATCGTTACAAAAATTCGAAAGTTCATAATAGAATTGCTTACCCGGGGATGCGTTGAAGTCACCGAGCATGTAAACACACTCAATACCTTCATTGCCTACTACAGCGCTCAGCGTCCCCAAACAATCCGTAAACTCGACTAGATTCGCCGTGTTATCAGTCGGCATGTAAACACTGAACACTAAGAATGACCTTTGCCCCATCACCACTTTAATACCGCACACTCGAGTATTGTCACATCGCACTACAGTAACATTATTAAAGATTTTCTTATTCCATAACAATGCAACGCCGCCCCACGGTCGTCCTGAGATCATCCCCTTTGTTGTGTCCATGGGTGATACACCCGTATAAGCGAAGTCATCATCTATACAGCTCAGGAAATTAATATCGTGCGGCAGTAGCCAATGTTCTTGCAAGGCAATTATGTGGGATGTTCGACATAACTGCCGTATATCATCTACTGAGCGCTTCACATTTTTACAGTTGAAACTTATAAAGTTGTATAGTTCCTTATTTGCCATATTTATTTTGTTTTTTGATCGGTGACACAGCGTAATTACCGTTCATACTCCTCAGTCGAAAGTTTATAAAACGTCTAAAGACGACTCCTTCAGGCCATAAATTACTATCTAAGAACATAGACATCTTTTGCTCCGATACAAAAAACTTAAAAGCTTTGTGATCCTTCCCTCGTTTTATTGTAATTTCTTCCAAAGTTATCATCTCCTTTGTCTTTCTGTATACATGGTTAATTATGTCTTTATCTGTCGTATCCATGTGAATCTTTGTTATAAATATCGGAACTTTTTTGTCGGCGGCTTTGAAGCCCCCTTCCATATCTCTCGAAATTCCGGATTGCCCATGATAACGGTAATTAATTTTTTTGCGTCTCGATACGGTCTTCCAACCTTCATTATCATTCTTTATCGGTTCAGATTCACCTACTGTGTTTATTGCGCTGTGGCGCTCGACTCTTTTCCCAGTTGTTATTATGCAATTAACGGCGCACTGGCCGGCCGACGCCGCAGGTAGCGGTGACGTCATCTCAGCTCTCCGCTCCACAACGCTCGCCATTGTATTCTCGCCTTCTTTGAATACCGGTGACCGTTGTCCCGGCACAGATGATTTACGTGCATTTTGTTTTAGGTTTACCCTCAACATTTCTCGGTATTCTGGTATATTATTCCCGGAACTGTTCCTCTGGCTATCTACAAGGTCAATTAACGTGGAGTTGTTTACAGTGGACTCGTTTACATCATTCGAGAGACCAACTGGCCCACTGTCATACAGCTGCCATGCCGACAAAAATTGGTATAATGTCGGGTTCAGTCGATTTAAAGAGGCTAAGTATATCAACTAAGTCTCTGCCTTCCTTTCCTTTATTCTTCCGATTTATTTTGATTTTGTCCGTAGGTATTGATTCAAACAATAACGACTTAGCTTTTTTAATTTCTTCGCTCGTAAATGACGTCGAACATATTCGCACCAACGTTTCCTCGTCTATTAACGAGATTTTATTCTGAACATAGGATAAAAGCTCGCTGATCACTATATTACACGAGTTACACTTGATAATTTCCGACATTTTGATTTATATTTATCAACACGGCACACGGAGTACGCTTACCGCACCCGTCACTGTGCGATGCCCGCCTGACACTGATGATATAGAGTGCATTTGGGTGTGTCCGTATAATCCATAAAGTGTATACTACTGAATATGACAGTATCGAGACTAGAAACGCATCTGCTATCTGAAACAAAAAATAAACAAGAATAGTAGTATCAGATCCCACTGCAAAAATCTGCAAGTGTATCGTGTTTGATGAAACTTGATTTTTATGAATGGTTCTTGATAGTAGAATAGAATTCTGCAGGTTTGCCTGGCCTCATCTGGTCGCAAACAGTATTTTTTACTTTGCCCTACACTAGCAATTTATTCTGTATCGTGGGTGCGTATGGAACATCATCTAGCTCTCAGTTAGTCACCATTCATGTGTTACCAGGTTTAGCAAATAATCTGGCAAACCACAGGTAATGAGAGCTGGCAAACTTATTTTTTCCTATTTTCTACATCACTGTCTTTCAAATGGATTCACTTGATAAACTTATATATTTGTGTTTATTAGTTATTTTTTTTTTATTAAGAATATTGCTGCTAGATATTTCCAAGCAACACTGTAGCAATATATTCTACTATCAAGTAGAAACGAAAAGCTATTGCATATTCCTGCCACCAACCCAATTTATTTGGGGTCAATGCAGCATGTCTTCTTCTTCCATGATTTTATCTATCTCAAAAGTTACCTCTGTTTTAGCTATATCGATTCTCACACGATTCATGTATCTATCGCTTTATAGCCTTCCTCTTACCATCCAAATTCATACTCAAAACTTACACACAACAATATATCGTGTAATATTATTGTTGGGTAAGAAATATATTAAGATCACTACAGGCTGTTAGGACTTCATTGATTAGCAGCTAATATAATTTACATATACTCACCATTTTGAAGTAACCCCACGCGAGTAACCCATACCGTAGCGGCAAACAGAAGCAACATCTGCTGAACACTGGCATTTCTCCTTTCATTTTGATCAAGCTCTTATATTATTGCTATCAATTTCAATGAAATACTTAAATATTATTTATTATTGTTTTCGAATTGCAAGAAGATAAGCGGTAATTAACTCCGGTGATCTAAATTGTTGTCAACAACGAAACTCCAAAACATGGTATTCCCTTGCTGATTGATAATTTCAGAGATACTCGTAATTGTTTGTTAACCATTTTAATGATGGTAGTTCTAGGAATGTGTTATAAGCCCCATCGTTAAATGGTTCCTGTTTCGTTAATTATAGTTAAACACAACAAGAAACAAACTAACCTCGGGTTTGAGATATGGTTACATACAACAATAACAATGCATCGAGCATCTTTGATACTAAGAATAATATAACTCTTCGTTCTTAGAGGAGGAGGTATATCCAGGCTTGTGGGTTTGGAGAGTTACCAGAAACATCTTGACTCAAGGATAGTATAGTTTTCCATCAGTAACGGCCTCGTTGGTGTAGTGGTTGCACTCGTAAGGCGGCGGCGGAAGGCGCTGGGAGCGGCGCTTTTCAAGGCATAGATTTATTATGGTACTGGCCTCGAAGGCAGCGCCGTGGGGAGCGGCGTGCTCCATGCGTTGCCGCCGCTGCCTCACGCCCGCTTTCTTCGTGTTCGCGGCTAGTGCTACCCTCAGCGGCATGAGGTTTTTAATTCGATGTCTGAGTCGATCATGTTTCCGAATTCCGTCTGAAGAACAATTGGTTGCCAATTCGCCTTCGCCGGAATACTCATATTCTTTCACTTTTATATAATGTGCTCTTCACTCCTTACACCCCTCTTTATCTTAAGAAACGTTTTCAGTTTCTCTGCGACATTTGTTAGGTCATCAGATAACTTACGACTTCAAATGCCAATGCATTCCACGAGTTTTCTGGATAAATCCTTTACTGTCCAGGCTACTCGTCTGTGGAATGCGTTGCCAGACCCAATCAAACGCGCCCAATCAAAATTGCCTGTGTTTAAAAGACTCGTGAGGGAGCATTGCCCTGTCGCTGTGATTATGACTTGACTGTCACCATTTTATGTATTGCCTTTATATTTTAGTATGTATGTATTTATGTATATATTAAATAGCATAAGTATTGTAACGGACGCATGGCTTTGTACGTTGCGTGGTGATTTTTTAGCATAAGGGCTTCCCACGTAGACCTATAACGGTGTTTATGGCGAACATGTGTTTGGGTCTTTTTAACGAATCTTTGAATGAAGCAATAACCCTGACCGTTGTCGGCATTTTGTAAAAATAAAGAAACAATCCATGTTTAATGGCTCCGTAACGGTGAACGCCTTGTTTGTCAAAGGTTTACCGCTTTGAAAAATAAATAACTATAAATGCTTATTGTCTGCAGACCCGTACGCCGCCTTAATAAAACCTTGAATGGACTATTGTTGTTATCCCAAAACACATTACCGGGGTCTGCGTGAGAAAATATGATATCCCGTTAGTTAGTGTAAATTTCTCTTTTCGTGGTACTAAAAATAACACGTGAATGTTAAAATATAGTTGATGTAGGTTCCATGTGAGTTTAAAAGTATGAGTACAAAACATATGAGAACTACTGTAATACATATAAGAACTAGAGAAAACGTAGATAATTAGGTAAGATTATGCATGTTTTGATAGCTCATAAGTAGGGAGGAATCTAGGTTAGATAAGATTTTTGTGTTGACCTTTTTACAGCTTTATATGTTTCCTAGGTAGAATTAAGTATGTAGATTAAGGAAATGTATAATTTGTGTAGATTTAAGTAAGATAATATTGATGATTACGGCATTTCTATGACGCCATGCCCGAGCGCCATTGAGAGAGAGGGGCGCCATTGTTCGCGCCTAGCGGTTCTTGTATAAATAACGGACCGTTTGGAGGCTGAGGCACAGTCGGACACAGTCAGTCTTCAGCTCTACAATTGTAATAACATACAGTTGTAATAACAATAAGGAATAAAATTGAAGATACGAATCACGACAGTATTTTCATTCTTCCAACGAACAACCAAATACAGTCCACTTCAGTCTGGTCCTACGAGCTCGGATAAAGAACCAAGAACTAGCGGCAACCAGGCCCACTACAGTCTGGTCCATCAAGCAGCGGATACAAGAACGAAGAACCCGCTGCAACCAGAACCACTGAGCTGCAGACGAAGTACGAAGATCTGCGGCAAGAGCGAAGAAAGGAACCCGGCTGTCACCGAGCCGCAGACGAAGTAAGAAGATCTGCGGTAAGAACAAAGCTGTACGGAACAGGACCGGTTTCGAACCTAACCGGTCTTGAACCTGACCGGCTTCAACACAACTGAACCCGACCGGCTTACCGAACCGAGCCGACCGGTTTCACCTGAAGTACCGAACCGAAAAGGTACTAACCCGCCTTGCCAAACTGAACGTGCGGCTATACTCAAGATGGTGTTCACAAGGAGCCAGGGAGACGCAACCGAGATAGAAGAACAGCTACGCATCCAAGAACAGGAAGCGCGACGCGTCCAAGAAGAGGAGGCGCGCCGCCAGGAAGCGGAGCTGATCGAACGGGAGCGAAGAAGAAGACTCTCACCGGACCCACCAGCATCACCATTTCCGAGAATGGCACACAACAGCGCAGCGGGGCCTTCCAGTGCACAGACGACAAACACCGCGATCCGACAGCGAATGACGTCACCGACCAGGACAATGAGGTCGCAACGGTCGACGACAAGCGTCACAACAAGGCTACGGATAGCGGAACTGGAGGCTGCAGAGAAGCTAGCAGCCATCCGGACCCAGCAACTGGCACTGGAAGAAGAGCTAGTCAAGAAGAGACTAGCAGTGGAGGTGTCAGCGATCAACGATGAAGAAAGCGTACAAGAGGAACAAGAGCCCTCTCGTCCACGCGAAGAGCCTCATCAAATGGTGGATGAATGGCTGAGGACGAACCCCCTCAACTCACGGGGGGAGGAGGGACCAAGAGAATCCAAACAGATACGCTTCGTGTCTAGAACGAGATCGCCGACCCCCATAAGAGCAAAGGACAGCATTGAGCACTTGGCAGCAACACTAGAAAAAATGGCCCGACCTAGGCCTAGGCACACGGAGCTACCTACATTCTCCGGAGCGGCCAACGAGTGGCTGCCATTCAAGGCGGCTGTACGAGATTCGACAGATATGTACCAGGTTACAGCAGCCGAGAACGTACAAAGGCTGAGAAGCTGCCTCAAAGGAGAAGCAAGAGACGCCGTGGCCGCCCTTCTACATACGGCCACTGATCCAGGCGTCATTATGAAGACTCTTGAGCAGTGCTTCGGTCGACCGGAAGTCATCATCGACCGGGCACTGGATGACCTCAAGAAGCTTCCAAAACCTGGTACATCGGCCACAGAACTCAACAGTTTCGCTGTCAAGCTACAGAACATAATTTGCGTACTGCAAACAATCGATCGAAGAGGTTACTTGTTCAACCCTTTTATGACCCGGGAAGTACTGGACAAGCTCAGCCCGCATCTCCGATCCCGCTGGTGTGACTACGCCTACGATCAAGAAGGGACAGCGGATCCGGAAATCGTCGTGATGTCACGGTTTCTAATGCGAGAGGCGGACCGAGCGTTACGATATACGTACGCTCCGTCTACAAGCGCCGCCGCACCGAGAAAGGAAACTCGACCCATCGTGACACTCAAGAAGAAGGCGAGCGTGTTCACTACGACCGAGGAAAGGGAAGAAGAAAAGGACAAGTGCCCTAAGTGCGAGCAAGCCCACCTGTTGACGCGGTGTCCGCAGTACAAGGCGCTAACGGTAGAGCAGCGATGGAGCTTTCTTAAATCTAATAAGATTTGCTTCAAATGCGCCCAGAAGCAACACAGGCGCATAAGTTGCAAGGCGCAGCTGTGCGGCGTGGATCAATGTCGCCGCCCGCATCATGCGACTCTCCATCAAGCGGTACGCGAAGCGCAGACGGAAGACATGGGGAAGGCTGAACCACGGAAGGAGGAAGCGGTCCTGTCTGTGGCTACCCAACCCGCTACCGGGCCACGGGCAGTCTTGCTCAAGATGTGCCCTGTCATCGTGTCCGGACCACGGGGGGAGGTCAAGACCTACGCACTCCTAGACGAAGGGGCCACGATCACCCTAGTGGACGAAGCACTGGCGGCGAGCGTCGGGGCAGAAGGGCCATCACGGCCGCTCCACCTGAGCGGGGTCAACATGTCGCAGCGAGATATGGGCAGCCAAGTAGTGAATATCAACGTGAAGGGACTGAAGAGTGACGAAAGCTACAGGGTCAGAGCGAGGACCATGAAGGATCTCCGGCTTCACCAACAGTCCATTCCCGACACGCTGCTGGATTACGAGCACCTGAGGGACCTGACCCCAGAAGAGGTGTGCTACGAACTGGCGCGCCCCGGGCTTCTAGTGGGTACAGACCACTGGGAGTGCATCGTGTCCCGTGAGCTCCGAATCGGCGGCCCTAACCAACCGGCAGCATCAAGAACGCAACTCGGATGGGTGGTGCACGGAACCGCACCACGCAAGACCATCATCAAAGAAGGGAACGTGCTGCATGTATACGAGCCCAACCGAACTACGGGTGCATGCAGCCAGGAACTCCACGACTTAGTCGAAGCCCACTTCAGGATCGACGCGCTCGGCATACAAGGAAGGCCGAGAGTCAAGGCGAGCGATCAACGGGCCATCGACATAGTCGGAAGGACAATCAGGAAGATTGACACCGGGTACGAGGTTGGGCTGCCATGGCGACGAGACGAGGTCACTATGCCGCCTAGCTACAATCAAGCGTTCCGCCGGCTGAAGAAGATCGAGCAGAAGATGGACGCCAACCCACAGTTCGCGGCTGAGTACTCCAAGCAGGTTAACAACCTATTGGACAAAGGGTACGCGACGCCATGCGACGGGTCGGAGCGAGCGAGTGCCATCTGTTGGTATCTGCCACATTTCGCCGTGCAGAACCCGAACAAGCCCGGCAAACATAGGCTAGTGTTCGACGCAGCAGCGAAGAGCAACGGCGTCTGCCTAAACGACGAACTGTTGGAGGGACCCGACCTACTGCTGTCGCTGCCAGGAATCCTATTTAGGTTCCGAGAGAAGGTGGTAGCGATTACAGCAGACGTGCAGGAGATGTTCCTGAGAATCAGGATAAGGCCGGAGGACCAACCAGCGCAACAGTTCCTGTGGAGAGGTGACGACCGACAAGAGCCGCCGAGGAAATACAAGATGACCAGTATGCTATTCGGCGCCGCGAGCTCCCCGTACATGGCCCATTACGTTCGCAACCACAACGCAGACGTACATGGGCAGGAGTACCCGCGGGCGCTGGAGGCCATCAAAGGAAGTCATTACATGGACGATTTGGTGGCCAGCTATGAAGACGCTGAAGAAGCACGGAAGGCAGTAGAGGAAACGAGAGCAGTACACGCGCACGCAGGGTTCACGCTGCGAGGTTGGAGCTCCAGCAACAAGACGGTGCTACGCGACGTGCCCACCGAGCTGCACGCCACCTCTCCTACACAATTGGGGGGTGAGCAGCCTGAGAGCAAGATTCTGGGGCTGCATTGGGACGCGGAGCGCGATGAGCTGGGGTTCAACACATCTATGAACCGAGTCCCGGCTGAAGTACGAGCGAGAACGCGCGCCCCGACTAAGCGTGAAGCCCTCAGCGCCGTGATGTCCATATACGACCCGCTTGGGTTGCTGAGCCACTACACAATACGATCGAAGATCATACTGCAGAGCTTGTGGCGCCTTCAGACGACGTGGGACGAGCAAATCCCCGAGGAAGAGAACGAGCTCTTCGCCTCCTGGCTCGCTCGCCTGACTGAACTCGCTCAGCTGCGACTACCGCGCTGTTACGTGACGCAAAAGTATGAACGCGTCGACTTACACATACTGTGCGACGCCAGCGAGCAAGCCTACGCAGCTGTGGCCTATTGGCGAATAAGAAACGTCGATGGGAGCCTGAACGTCGTGTTGGTGGCCGCCAAAGCTAAGGTGGCGCCTCGTCGGGCGCAAACTATACCGCGCCTGGAGCTACAAGCCGCAGTGATTGGAGCAAGACTCGCTGAGACGATAAGAAGGGAGCACCGAGTCATCATCGGCCAGACGACCTACTGGACCGATTCATCTACCGTGGTGCACTGGATCCATCACGACGTGCGACGCTACACGCCATTCGTTGCGCATCGGCTGGGAGAGATCGCAGAGTTGACCCAGAAAGAAGAGTGGCGTTGGCTGCCTACTGCAAGCAACGTAGCGGACGACGCCACTCGGCTCATCGACACGCCCATCTGCGCCACGGATAGATGGTTTCAAGGACCGGACTTCTTGCTCCTGCCAGAAGAGCAGTGGCCCACGACGTCGACGGATGACAAGGAGGACGAGGAGGTCCTTCACACGAGAGAAGAAACGGAGCGAGATAGCTGGCTACCGAACCCGGCCCGCTTCTCAAAGTATGAGGTATTGGTGAGAGCCGTCGCTCGAGCGATCGCTTTCACTGATATCTGCAGACGAAGAGCAACAAGGATGGAGTATCATCATATCCAGCGCGCCGAGGCTGAACTAATCAAACAAGCACAAGAGGACAGCTTCGGGGAAGATATGAAGAAGATCCAGTCTGCTCGCCCGCTCACGAGGGCGAGTCGATTGTACAGGCTGGATCCAGTGCTGGAAAACGGCGTCCTAAGAGTGAGGGGCCGGATCGAGGCCTCTCCCGCCCCGACCGAGATGAAGCGGCCTATTATACTCGACGGCCGACATCAGCTGACTAAGCTCCTCGTGCTGCGGGAGCACTGCGCTGCAGGCCACGCCAATAGGGAGCGTGTGACGAACGACCTGCGACAGCGGTACTGGGTCATTCACTTGCGACCCACGGTACGCGCTGTCGAGAGGAGCTGCGCCTTCTGCAAAACGAGGCGGGCGAGGCCGCAAACCCCAGCTACAGGAGACCTGCCACACGCCCGCCTTGACCCTTTTCACCGCCCGTTCACCAACTGTGGGGTGGACTATTTTGGGCCAATAATGGTCAAGGTAGGACGCCGCCGAGAAAAGAGGTGGGGCGCACTCTTTACGTGCCTCACCTCCCGCGCCGTGCACATCGAGCTTGTCGCTTCACTCTCCACCGACTCAGCAATCATGGCGCTGAGACGAATGGCCGCGCGCAGAGGCTGGCCGAGAGTGATGTACTCCGACAACGCGACTAACTTTCGCGGGGCCGACCAGGAGCTACGCCACGCCTACGCCGAGTGGATGCTTGCCCTGCGAGATGAGGGGCTACTGCATCGCTTGGAGTGGCGCTTCATCCCTCCCGGCGCGCCCAACCAAGGTGGCGCGTGGGAACGTATGGTGCGCTCCGTGAAGACGGCGCTCAGCGTGACCCTGCGAGAGAAGGCGCCGGCGGAAGAAGTACTGAGGACTCTGCTCACTGAGGCTGAGTTCTCGATCAATGCGCGACCGCTGACACACGTCAGTGTGGATCCCAGCGACCCCGAGGCCCTAACCCCCAACCACTTCTTGTTGGGGTCGTCTAAGGGGCTGCCGACGACAGGACCCTGCGAAGAGGACGACCGGAGGACATGGCGAGCTAGTCAGGCGCTCGCTGACCACTTCTGGCGACGATGGCTACGCGAGTACCTGCCCACGTTGGTACCTCGCGGCGAGCCACGGAACGACGTGCGACCCATTCAAGCCGGTGACGTGGTCCTCGTGGTCGACAACACGCTGCCACGGAACACATGGCCGATGGGAATCGTCGAGCGCACGCATCGCGGACCGGATGGCGGCATCAGAGTCGTCGAGGTGCGCACCAGGACTGGCACCTTCCGACGCCCCGTGAGCAAGCTCGTCGTCGTGTCAACAAAGGAGGCTACGCGAGCTGCGCCGGGGGGAGAACTGTAACGGACGCATGGCTTTGTACGTTGCGTGGTGATTTTTTAGCATAAGGGCTTCCCACGTAGACCTATAACGGTGTTTATGGCGAACATGTGTTTGGGTCTTTTTAACGAATCTTTGAATGAAGCAATAACCCTGACCGTTGTCGGCATTTTGTAAAAATAAAGAAACAATCCATGTTTAATGGCTCCGTAACGGTGAACGCCTTGTTTGTCAAAGGTTTACCGCTTTGAAAAATAAATAACTATAAATGCTTATTGTCTGCAGACCCGTACGCCGCCTTAATAAAACCTTGAATGGACTATTGTTGTTATCCCAAAACACATTACCGGGGTCTGCGTGAGAAAATATGATATCCCGTTAGTTAGTGTAAATTTCTCTTTTCGTGGTACTAAAAATAACACGTGAATGTTAAAATATAGTTGATGTAGGTTCCATGTGAGTTTAAAAGTATGAGTACAAAACATATGAGAACTACTGTAATACATATAAGAACTAGAGAAAACGTAGATAATTAGGTAAGATTATGCATGTTTTGATAGCTCATAAGTAGGGAGGAATCTAGGTTAGATAAGATTTTTGTGTTGACCTTTTTACAGCTTTATATGTTTCCTAGGTAGAATTAAGTATGTAGATTAAGGAAATGTATAATTTGTGTAGATTTAAGTAAGATAATATTGATGATTACGGCATTTCTATGACGCCATGCCCGAGCGCCATTGAGAGAGAGGGGCGCCATTGTTCGCGCCTAGCGGTTCTTGTATAAATAACGGACCGTTTGGAGGCTGAGGCACAGTCGGACACAGTCAGTCTTCAGCTCTACAATTGTAATAACATACAGTTGTAATAACAATAAGGAATAAAATTGAAGATACGAATCACGACAGTATTTTCATTCTTCCAACGAACAACCAAATACAGTCCACTTCAAGTATGTTCTGCATATCTTTTATGATAAATAAATTGTTTTAACGCTGTTATTGTTACACTAATGACAGCTTAGCCCCACCTCGTGTCCAGCAAGTACTGTCTATACCTGGTTGCCTGGAAGAGATTGCGGAATGCGAAAAGGCCGCCCATTGTATGTGCTTTAGTTTTAAGTTTCCTTTATAAATGTAACTTATGGTGTACAATAAAGTATATTATAAATAAATAAATAAGGCCGGGCCAGACCATACGAGATCGACCTGTACCAACTAGGGTCCTATTCCTGAGAGTCGCCAGAATGTTCAATGGACACCTTTGGATATTGACTCAGCACTTGGCCCGGCTGACGCGCGGCCCAGATACAATAATATTTTGTTGCATCTTACACGCATACGACACAGATAAATTTGTACATTAGTGTGTAATAAGACAAAATAGTATATTTGCTGTAAAATTTTGTTAATAGACGAGATCTGAATTTATATTCTTGTCTCATTACCCCTCACTGTAGTCAAGACACCTTATGCCATCTCAGCTCTATGATCAGATCTATGCTAAGTCTCGTAAATCTGCTGGAATGGCAGTGAGTGTACCCTGCCCGAACCTGTTTACCGATCTTTAACCTTATGTCGCATTGTGCAGACATCCTGAACTTATAAATATATTTATTTATCACACACTAGGTATATGGTAGGTTAGTGCTGTAGGGCGTATAGGTTTGAGGGTCTTAGGGACTGTTAGGTTGTAAGGTCTTAGTAGGTCCTTTAATTGTAATTCATATATGTTCATGTACTGTCACACCCTCAACATTACTGCGGCCTTACGTGATGTACGTTAGGGTGGGCGTACAAAAAAGAAATATAAAATACTAAATTATATTACTGCCTTTCATTAAATATACCTAATATAATTATTTCTCTAAGACTTTTTCAAGGCTCTCGCAGACAAGCGGGACGCGTCATTGCGTCAGAGATTTTTCGTAGACCTTATTCTAATTCGTTGATCGATGATCTTCACGCCAGAACAGTTGCTCAACTTATATCAGGCGCAAGTTCGATCATGCATCTCCATGCTGCTCTCATCTCTGGGACGGATCTGCCAAGTACCAGCTGGATGCACTTGTGTCGATCGAAAGACGGGCTAAGAGGATCATCGGCAATGAAGTACTGGTCAAATCTAGGCTTCAGAACCTCGAACATCGGCGCCGAGTTGCCAGATTGTCGGTTTTTTATCGTTTACATTTCTAACTAATTCCTCCTAGCCCTTTCCATCATTGGACTACAAGACGTACAGCGATGCGTCATCGGTACATAGTGGACATCCCACCTGCGTATGGGTGACATTTTGGGAACACTTTTACTATGTGTACGCATAATAAAAGTGTTCCCAAAATGTCAATGTGTGCAAAGGAGTGGAATATTCCCTGCCGGAGTCTGTATTTCCTGATAGCCACCTGGGAGTCTTTAATTTAAGAGTGAATAGGTATCTTCTAGGAAAGCGTGCTTCATCGCCGACCACATCATCACTTACCATCAGGTGAAATAGTGGTCAAGTGCAAGCCTATCAATAATAAAACAAGTAAAATAATAAAATTATTGTTTAAATTTCTTTCTTTTCAAACGTCTTGCTTCACCGTTTCGTTTCCCGCTATTACTTCTTCACGTTTCATGCTACACTCAGCTTCAGCCGCATTGTTGACGAATCTGATCTCGACGTTGTTCTTCAATTTGATAATCTCACTCCTCAGCAGCAGAATGAAGTAAGTATGCACAACTGGAAAAGAAAGTGATTGGTTAAATATTGTTTTTATAAATTGTATCTAAACTTACAGTAATTAATTAACAGTAATTGCGACTCAATTGTAAGTTTTTTAACAATGATAATACTCTCCTGACTGAATTTCGGCCACGGTGGCCAATCTCTACGGAGACTAGCCAAGTACGCAGGAGTGAGCTGCCACTCCGTCTAATCAAGATGAAATGGCAGTTCACATCATTCTCACTCCACCTAAGTTATCACGATAAGATATTTACAGAATAGACTAACTTTACTTTCTTAATATGATAGGAAGACAATTCTAAATGTAACGGCTAGGTCTGCGCAGGGTAGTCAGCGCAGGCCGCTAACTGAAAGGTAGGTCGTTAGGTAGATGGTAGTTAAACAGCTAGACAAGTTAATACATATATTTAGTAAATAAAGTTCCACTGCTAGGTCGCGGTCACTGTTCTTTTCTGTACCGTTCACTATCATACCGTAAAAACGTAAGAAGGGTACCGTCCCTTGGCAGCACGTGGCAGTCGCGGGGACCTGTCGGCACAGGGTCAGCGATAGGCCGCCGGAACTGTAGCGGCTAGGGTTGCGCAGGTTAGGCTGCGCAGGCACCGGCTTGCGTGGTGGTAGGCCGCAGGTAGGCAGGCCAAGACCTGGGCAGCGTGCGTAGGTAGCTTACAGGAAGCTAGCAGCGTGCAGCAGTAGGCAAGGGGTCCAGCCCTCAGCCCGTACGAAGAGCCCTGGAAGCACCATAGGGTGCGCATGTTAGGTGCAATTAGCAGCTAGCCGCATGCGATGTACTAGCTTCTTCCCTTTTTTAAGCCAAGGGACGGTGTGGGATCGGCATCTTACGTGAAAGCTCAGTACATCGCAGCGGTTTACAGGTAAGAAACTTGCAAACATAGCATGCACATTGACAGATGCAAAAGTAGGTTAGGTAGGTTATGTACGTGATCACTTACAATAACACAGTGAAGCACATCTCGATGCAGTAGAAATACATACTCATTACAATCTCCTGTGCGCTCGCTAACTCCCCGCGCGTCTAATAATGACAGCGCTAAATCAGATAATACATAAGTGATGGAATCGATATAGGTTATCCAGCGCAGAGAATCAGATACCTACAATTACTTAACTAATGTGGAACTCACCCTAGATCGGGGCTCACAAAGTCCTGAGGGTCAGAAGATAGCTTTTATCAGCTCGGCAAGCCGAAACGAAATGACAGGGCGTTAGCGTCTCTGGAAAAATAGTGTTGTACCGCGTTTTTAGTGATGTGGTTAAGAACCGTAGAAACTTACTAATTGTGATATTTAGTAAGTTTCTACGGCTTCTTTAGTTCTTCACCTTCTTAAGTTTCTTAACTCCGTCTGTTGCTGAGAAATTCCTGATGGAAAATTCAAAAAATAACATTTTGCCTGAGATGGGAATCGAACCCAAGCCACCACGCATGACAGACTAGCTTACAATAATCTGTTGGATAATGTATCTAGAACCATTCGGTTTAGCATTTAGGCACTCTCCTCACAGTTAAATAGAGATTCCAATGTGCCATAAACCCACCCATTTTAAAATTTCTATTTTAAGCACAAAAATATACTTACTAAATATTGCAAAAGAAAAGCTGACGGTCATCAGAACACCGTTGATAGCCCAATAACGCATATTGAATCCAATGAAAATCTGTGTTGATAGAACGATTGATAGAGAAGCCATTAGGAAAGTCACCACCCACATCCCCATGCTTAGGAAATAGAATACCCTTATTAACAGCACGTTTTTCTGCAAAAGAAACAAATGTATCAACTGTTAGGCTTGTATGAGTCAACCTATGACTGATGACATGCTTGATTTGACTAGTTTAAAACTTTATTAAAGTAACTAATACAGTTACAGTAGGGATATCAGCTTCCCAAATACAATTAAAAGCCCATCCTCTTCAAGTCATTGCATTTAATCAGGGTCATATGAGAGCCTACTTCAAATTGTCTATCAATATCCCCGTGTTCTCCACATTCCGCTTTCAATTTATTCTATGCTCCTTAAATATTTCATCGGTTCATTTAAATGGCTTTAAATTATACCTAGACTTACGATACGTTAAGTCGGGGCCGTTACTACTGGGCCACCACTCATTCACTTATCGTTATTTTATTTTCAGCAAGTATTGTCCCACTGCATGACCGGTTTTGGGCAAGCGTAGACCAGTCCTTTCTGCGAGTGTCAAGTTCGTCCCGCCATCTTCGCCTGGGCCTGCCGCGATGTCGCCGTACATACATGTAATAAGATAAATTAAAATAAAGTTTCAAAACTCACCTTATGTCCTCCAACGATAAAAACGATGGTTACTATCAAGTTTGTGAAGAATACAGCGATTGCGATTACTGAAAAAATAATTTCTGTACACATTTGGCTGATATAGGGTGCATTTGGGTGTGTCCGTATCATCCGTAAAGTGTATACTTCTGAATATGACAGTTTCGAGATTAGAAACGCATCTGCTATCTGAAACAAAAACTAAACAAGAATCCCACTGCAAAAATCTGCAGGTATATTGTTCTTGATGAAACTTGATTTTTATGAATGATTCTTGATAGTAGAATAGAATTCTGCAGGTTTTCCTGGCCTCATCTGGTCGCAAACAGTATTTTTTACTTTGCCCTACACTAGGCATTTCTTCTGTATCGTGAGTTCGTATGATACATCATCTAGCTCTCAGTTAGCCGCCATTCATGTGTTACCAGGTTTAGTAAGTAAACTGGCAAACCACAGGTAATGAGAGCTGGCAACCTTATTTTGCCTATTTTCTACATCACTGTCTTTCAAATCGATTCACTTAAAAAACTTAAATATTTGTGTTTATTAGTTATTTATTTTATTGTTTTGATTAAGAATATTGCGGCTATATATTTCCAAGCAACACTGCAGCAATATATTCTACTTTTAAGTATCATTCAAGAAAATCAAGTTGAATCAAAGCCCTGTGCCTTGCAGATTTCTGCAGTCGGGGCAAAAAAAAAGATAGAAAGAAAATACGTTAGTTTAGCTCAAACGAAAAGCTATATATATATATTCATCATCGTCTTCCTGCCATTATCCCAATTTATTTGGGGTCAGTGCAGCATGTCTTCTTCCATGATTTTATCTATCTCAAAAAGTACCTCTGTTTTAGCTATACCAATTTTCACACGATTCATGTATCTATCGCTTTATAGCCTTCCTCTTACCATCCAAATTCATACTCAAAACTTACACACAACAATATATCGTGTAATATTATTGTTGGGTAAGAAATATATTAAGATCACTACAGGCTGTTAGGACTTCATTGATTAGCAGCTAATATAATTTACATATACTCACCATTTTGAAGTAACCCCACGCGAGTAACCCATACCGTAGCGGCAAACAGAAGCAACATCTGCTGAACACTGGCATTTCTCCTTTCATTTTGATCAAGCTCTTCACAGTTTTAATTTTCGTAAACACTAACACTTTATATGGAAGTCTAAAGTTGTCTTCTATAGTCTCACCAAATAACAAAATACTATATTTTGTTAACTCTCAGTCCCATGAACTAAAATAGTCTGTTTTGATTGTTTAACTATTGTGCCTGCTTCGCAGATTGTGAACTTGTTATTGGACACATTGGTTCGTATAAATTGACAACTGACGTTAATAAACAAGTATTTGTAGTCATTTGAGCTTTTATCTAGAGGAGCCCGAGAAATGTACTAGTAACTGCGCACATAACTTGGAAATATGATACGGAGTGGAATGTTGTTGTTAAACCCGGTACTTTCGCCTTTGTTTATATTAATTGTTTTATTTTAAAATGTATAAAGGTACTTGTATTTTCGTCGAAACAACATTTTGTATCGTTGAATATAGGATACATTCATTAATCATCAGGTCCCTTTCTATTCATTCCCTTTATTGATATAATTTAATAAAGTACTGTAGGTTCGTAATGATGTTTAAGAACTACAGTTGTTTATATTATTGCTATCAATTTCAATGAAATACTTAAATATTATTTATTATTGTTTTCGAATTGCAAGAAGATAAGCGGTAATTAACTCCGGTGATCTAAATTGTTGTCAACAACGAAACTCCAAAACATGGTATTCCCTTGCTGATTGAGTAATTTCAGAGATACTCGTAGTTGTTTGTTAACCATTTTAGTGATGGTAGTTCTAGGAATGTGTTATAAGTCCCATTGTTAAATGGTTCCTGTTTCGTTAATTAGAGTTAAACACAACAAGAAACAAACTAACCTCGGGTTTGAGATATGGTTACATACAACAATAACAATGCCTCGAGCATCTTTGATACCAAGAATAATATAACTGTTCGTTCTTAGAGGAGGAGGTATCTCCAGGCTTGTGGGTTTGGAGAGTTACCAGAAACATCATGACTCAAGGATAGTATAGTTTTCCATCAGTAACGGCCTCGTTGGTGTTTATTGGTTGGGTTGAAGTCAATTGGCTTGCTTGAGTGGAGATTCGCAAGAGCAAACGTGCTCGGAGGAAGGAAGTTGACCCAGTAAGATGCTGGTAGGGATCTTGATCGTACTTCCAGGATTGTCCTGATAGCCGTGGAATACCTCTCCACTCCTCAAGCACCTCCGGATATGTTGCCTCCTTGGTGCTACATCACAAAGACGTTTATCGCTAGCGACTAAATGGGTGCCTATTAATTGAGTGTGCAAGTCACCCCCTGCCATTTTATAGCCGTGTAGTTAATCAGTGGTCAGGCAGGGGCCAGTAATCCTCCTGTTGTTTTAGGCCACTAAACCTACCAAATCCATAGCCCAATACAATCTTTCACCATGTTTTGCAATAGTCCTGCACCAACCGGGGATTGTCCTTGAGTGCTGTTGCGTAGTGCATACAAGGATAATCTTCGGTTGGTGTCACATTTCCTGATACATATCTAACAAGGCCTCTTCGAGTTAGCTTCGGCTCCTTGCACGCCTTTTTAAGGACCGGGACTCTAGGGTCCCGAGATTGTCAAATATACTAATTTAATGTATTTGATTTCACATTACCGAATGTTAGAAGTAACCAATGCGATATCATTTTGAATGGAGAAAAACCTTTTTTACCCTACTGTAGTAAAGACCAAAAGGAAGATAATGTTTATTACATAATTAACACTCATTATAAAACAAAGTCCTCCGCCGCGTCCGTCTATCTGTTTGCGATAACTTCAAAAACTATTCAACGGGGTTGACGCGGTTTTCACCAATAGATAAAGTGATTCATGAGGAAGGTAAGTGTATAATTTGTTAAGTTTTTGAGTGAATTAGTTCAAATATGGCGATAATTGTTGAAAATGACGGAAAAAGTCAAACCGCCTGGGAGCTTTAATCGAAAACGCTGCCTTATACCTTTGAAATGTAACAAAACAATGGATCATGGAAAAAATCCCTCAGAAATTTTGGAAAAAAAAGTCCGCGATACCATAAATCTATTAAGGTTGACTCACAATAACCATTTTTATGATATTCAAATTTGGTGTAAAATACTGCTTTATTTGCAATGGTGATAGATCACCAATAACGGTAGCAACCCTTGTTCTATCTAAATTGAATTACGCTGATACGGTTTACGGCCCACGCTTGCTGGCTCGAACTGATAGAATTATACAGAGAGTCCAAAACTCATGTGCTCGTTTCTGTTACTCAATGCCCCCTAGAAGTCATGTCACACCCTTTCTAAACAAACACTTCATTCTTAAAATGAAGTCGAGGCGTATTTTTTTTTTTTTCAAGCAAGTCACACGTAATTTATTTCAACATCTTATTTTCTCTTATTCCCAGTCGCTCCATCTAAAACACTGGTACTCAGCTGAATCCGGTAAGACTGGAAGCCGACCCCAATATAGTTGGGAAAAGGCTAGGCAGATGATGATCTTATTTTCTCTTATTATAATTAAAACATATTTCAGGTTTAAGGACAAATGCGTGTGAAAGGAAAGATGGAAAAGTGCTACTTCATATGTTTTATTTCAGCCACTGAACCTTTGACTGTGATAGAAGTTGGTCGAGATAATGAATTTATCAGCAATATGATACCAAAGATATTAGACTTCTTTAAAAACTGTATTCTGCCAGAAATAATTTTGAGACGTGTTCAGAAAAATGCGAAATGTATAGATTTGAATGGTATGTACCTCACAGTATGTACACCAGGCTATTTCATTTACTTCATAAGTTTTATCAATTAATAAGTTATTATGTTATTCTAGTGAAAAATCGTCCTTCAACATCAATATCAGTTGGAAATTCGAGCATGGAATAAAGTTTCATTTTGGAGCAGCTTTGGAGATTGATGGTAAATAACAGATTGAAAAAAAATTTAACAAATATCCTAATTATTTTTTTTTTTTTTTTTTTCCTTTTCTAGGGTTCATCACATCGACTATACAGCCTCTAGACGCCTAACAACAGGCGAGCGATGTCTGTCAACACATATGACTAAAATAATCATATACTGGTAATATAGGTCGCCACTCGACAATTTCGAATTAGTAGCGACCACTTCCGTGAGCCGTAAACACTGCCGCGTCAGGCAATTACAAATTGGTAAAATAAATATTATAATGGCCCCTTGTACCGTACGTTGGTGTGGTAATAACAGCCAGAACTCGAGTTGCCCGAAAAATGGCATAACATTTCATCGGTAAGTTAATAGTTACATAATTATAATCAGATTAATTTTCTGATATTATTTATCGGAGTTCATTTTGTACTGGTCATTATTGTAGGTGTAAACAGCAACAGCACAAATTTTGTCGCGCTCGTTGATGTCTTTTGTGTTTTCGTCTCTTTCTTTTTAATGTACTTTTTTATCTATCTCTTTTCCTCTATAATTTGGTACGCAAAACTAGTGATGCACCATATTCTATGACCAAATCTGTTATGGATAAAACTAGAAACCTACATACAATTATACAAAAAGAGACATTAAATTAAATAGTTTATTATTTGTTAAATTAATTGTGAAACGAATATTGATTTGTATAGTGGTTGAAAATGATTAGTATAGTGGTGATTTTTATTGCACAAAAAATAGGTGAATTCTCTTAGAAAATTTTTCTCTTACGGAGAAAAGGCCTCTGTTCCAGCAGTGGAAATATTGTAGACTGATTTTTGTATTTTATAGATAATTATTTTGATTTTAGAATTTAGGTATTTTTTCTATTGATTGTTTTTTTACTAATATTTATATTATGAAACAACCGCCGAAAATATATGTTATCTTTAGAATTTTGTTTATAGTTTTTGCATGTTATGTTATTACTGTATAATTAATAATAAAAGTAGCTAACATTAATAAATAAAAATGTTAAGTACACTAACAATTTTAAAAAATATTGATACCTTCGTGGTTTTGTTTAAACCTCTCCCATCCCTAGTTCGGCGAAATGACGTTGGTAAGGACCAATCAGAGCGCAGTCGTCCCGTGCCTCATACCTCAGCTAGTTGACAGAATTATTTTGATGTATTCGATCAAGCATTAGGCGTCTAGAGGCTGTATAGTCGATGGTTCATCAATAGGATGGACCCTAATCTTATTACAATCTAGCCTTATAAATAGACTAATAAGTAATTTAATTATAACCTAAACTATTACATTGTTTTTACTAAGAATGTGTCCAATAGCACTTTTCTTATTGTCTCTATTAAGGCGAATACACTTCGTTCTTGTGTTTATTTGGTAGCACTTTCGTACGTTACTACACTATTCACATTCACTAACACTAAACACTAACTCGAACGGTTTTGTTCTTTTTAGTCTTCTCACTATGTTTGTGTGGTCGAGAAGCTGGATTGCCTCGACGTTCACATGCTGATGAAGTGTCTTTTCGTGAGCTTCTGCAAATTTCTGGATCACTTTTTCGATGAACTCAACTTTTAGGTCCCGATGGAGGTCATCATTTCGTATGTACCAAGGTGCATTTACAATTGCCCTTAGCACTTTGTTCTGAAATCGTTGTATAATTAATATATTGCTCTGTTTGGTGCAGCCCCATAGCTGAATACCATAAGTCCAAACTGGCATCAGGACTTGTTTGTATAGCAATAATTTGTTTTGCACAGACAGCATGGAGTTTCTTCCAAGGAGCCAATACATTCTTTTATATCGGAAGTCGAGTTCTTCTTTTTTCTTCTTGACGTGGGCTTTCCAGCGTAACTTTGCGTCAAGGGTCATACCGAGATATTTGGCTGTATTCTCGTATGGGACTTGTTTATTATTAATATAAACTGGAGAATACTGGTGTTTTTTGTTGGTAAAATCTATGTGAACAGATTTGGATTCATTTAGTTTAATCCTCCATTTTTTGGTCCAGTCATAAACTTGATTAACAGCCATTTGAACCTTTTCTACTGCTTCTGCGTGGCTGTTTCCTACAGCCATTATGGCTGTATCATCAGCAAAGGTCCCAATCGTGTTATTTTCTAATTCAGGAATATCACAAGTGTATAGTAGGTACAGGACCGGACCTAACACACTTCCTTGCGGTACGCCAGCTTTTATTTGTTTCAGTTCTGAGTAAGCATCTTCTTGTCTTATTCTAAATACTCTGTTTAGAATATAGGACTCTAATATATCTGCAAATTGCTTCGGTAACAAGCTCTTCAATTTATGACTGTATAAGGCCTTCATGCCATACTTTGTCAAACGCTTGCGCCACGTCTAGGAATACAGTAGAACATACTTTCTTGTCTTCAAGAGCGTTTTCTATTACATTTGTGATCCTATGCACTTGATCAATAGTAGAGTGTTTTTCTCGAAAACCAAATTGGTGCTCTGGTATTATGTTCTTGCCTATCTATTATACAGCTTTTCAAATAGCTTGGACATTATTGGTAGCAAGGAAATAGGCCTATATGATGATGTTTCGTGAGCCGGTTTACCTGGCTTAGCTATCATTATTACTTCAGCCACCTTCCATAAGTCTGGTACATATTTAAGCCTTAGTGCGGCATTGATAAGGGTCGTTAATTTAACCAGACCCTTTCTTGGTAGATTATGAATAACTTCTCCTGTTATTAAATCATACCCTGGTGATTTTCGTGTGCTTATATTGTATTTTATTTCTTGTGCGACTTCTCTCGGTGTTACTAGTTTTATGGTAACTTCATTTTCCGAGGTCACCATATTAGGCAAAGTGTGATCTTCAATGATTTCCCCGTTGTTTGGTTGGAAGATATTTTCTAGGTGTTCTGCAAACCTCTTCGCTTTTTGCTCGTTAGTTGCTGCCCATTGCCCGTTTTCATATTTAATAGGTGGGATTTGGGTAATCGGTCTTTTTAAGTGCTTAGTAGCCTTCCAAATAGAGTAGTCTGTCCTTTGATCGTTACTTAGACTCTGAAGGTAGGTTTTGGTGGACTCGTCTTTAAAGTCTTGGATTAGTTTTCTTACTTTTTTGTTAGATTATTCAATTTTCTTTTGTCTTCAGGACACCTAGATTGATGCCACGTTTTTCTCTGATTTCTTTTCTCCATAATGAGATGCTTGATTCTGAGCGGATAAGTATTTCCCTTCGTCCTCTTGTGGAAGTCAGGCGTATTTTCCCACGCTGCTTGCTGGATATGCATAATGAACTTTTCTACTTCGATGTTTAGTTGTTCGGGTGTTTTTAATGGAACTTTTAGGTCTATCTGATCATTCAATTTGGACTTGAAGTTCTCCCAGTCTGTATATTTATTGACAAGAGTGGGCCTGTTTTCAATATATAAAATGGATTCACTTATTTCTAGATAGATTGCAGAGTGATCTGAATTCATGTCATAGCTTTGTTCAGATTTTATATAACTAGTTGATAGATCCTTGCTTATAAAAAAATCTATTAAATCCGGAATTTTATTTTGATCTGTTGGCCAATAGGTAGGCTTTCCAGTTGATATGACATCACATTTCAGCTCTTTTATGGCACTTAGTAGTTCTTTGCCTTTAGTAGTTGTTAGTCTGGAGCCCCAATACGTATTTTTAGCATTAAAGTCACCTCCTAAGATAAATCGACTTCTAAAGCGAGTTAGAAAGTTCAGATAGTGGTCTTTTTTTATGATATACCGTGGTGGACAGTAGATGGCAGATACTGTTACAGGATATTTTTTGGTTTGAAGACAAATCGCCACTGCTTGGATGTCCTTCTCTTCGTATTTAAACTCTTCATAGTGCTGTAGGTTTTCTTTTACAATAATGGCACTACCGCCTCTTGCAGAATTATCTGGGTGGAGTGCATGGTATACTTTGTACCCTTTAAACTTAATGTGAGATTGCTTTGTGAAGTGACTTTCTGATATCAGGCACACATCAATCTTTTCTATGTCTAATACTACTTGTAACTCGTTCTGGTGCTTTTGTAACCCATTTGAGTTCCACGCCATAATTTTTAGTGTAGTATTCATTTTTGTGGCTTAGAAGTAGCAGTTTTGTTGCTATTTTCAATTGTTTTCAATCTCTCGTCGAATGATGACATTAACTTTAAGATTTCATCCAACTTTTTGTCACTGTTCGTATCAGCCAAAGACGCCTTGGCTGTGCCTCTTGTAGCTACTTGGGCATATGATACATTTTTAGTTGTAGTTTTCATTGCGCTTTGACGTTTGTACTGGGTGGGGACTTTGACTCTTCCAGTACACGTATTTTCTTGAGGGGCAGTATTGCCTTTCGATTTTTTGTTGCGAATCTGTTGGATTTCTTTGGCTACGATACATCCCCTGTAGTTAGCTGGATGTGGCGCTCCACAGTGCACGCACTTTGGCTTATCCTCTTTTGATTTTCTGCAATCCTTTGTGAGATGTTTGCCTGTGCACTTTACGCACCTCGGCTCTTTCGAGCAGTACTTTTGCGTATGGCCGTAAGCCTGGCATCGTTTACACTGAGGTACCAGTTTTGTGGATTTTACCGGTTGTATTTCCACATTACATCCCAATACAGTTTTGATGTTATAAATTTTGCTAGTTTCTTCATCGTTTGAGAATGTTAGCATGAACATATTGAGTGGCTCTTTAGTTTTCCAACTCAATTTGTTGACTGCTTCTAGAATTTTGTAGCCTTTGCCACGCAAGTCTTCAACAATTCTCTCCGGAATGCATGTGAAATGCAATTTTTTTGCCATAACTCTTATTGGTCTCTCTTGCTTGTTCTCATACGAGTACCAAAGGCAATTGTTGAGTGAGAGGGCCTTTGTAATTGTTCTGTACGAATCATCGTTTTTGGCATTTACTTTAATTGTATCGCCATTCATCATTTTGATGCTGAAGGCGTCAGCCGGTTGGCTCTCAGACAGAAAATCAAAGAATTTCTGGTAGTCCTGGATACCATCTACTACAATAGGTGGTGGCAAAGGAGTTTTAATAGATTTTTTCATACCTTTATTATCTTCACTTCCTTGTTCATTCAGAGTGGGTTGGGCGGGAGAGGTGTTCAATTTTCTTTTCTTCCTGCTTTTTTGCCGTATCCATCCTGTTTCTCGAGCGAGTTCTTCTTCATCCGTTGTATATTCAACAGGCGGGGAAGAAGTCTCAGGGGCGGTTGTAGTAGCTGATTTCGTTGGGTCCTCCGATTGAATTTTCAGCTGTTGCTGGAGGTTTTCTATCTGACTTTTTAAGTCATTTAGTTCTTTTTGCAGCTTTTCGCGCTGTCTTTGTTCTTCACAAAGGTACTTGTACAACAGATGTTCAGTCTCTGTTGACAAGTTCACGCTAATGTTTTCCTTTTTTGAACTCATTGTAGAAGTTAAGCGAGTATTAACTTCGCCTTAACAATAATATTCGCCTGCAGCCGTCAGCATTTCGCAATAACTAGGTCATTGCGGTGCATCCGTCTGGACGGCAATATTTTGACGCATATGCACTTTTACACTGTGGTACGCGCGCGATCGCATGTAACACAACTGCTCTCAGCAAAAATCGAACGCGAATGATATACTAAGTAAAGTTATTTTTCTTTGCAGCATCTGTGAAGCAGTGGTTTCAAGACAAGAAGAAATAAAACAAATAATAATAGTAATAGTTTGTTTAGAATCTACATAATCATTGTATATAACTTTTCAACACACTTGCTCATAAAGTGGCTCTAATTTCACCGCAATTAGGCATATAATGATACCTGTAATCAAACTGTGACTTTTTCATTGCTATTATTCACAAGTGAGTTATAGCTTTTTTTTTAATGGTTTGCTGCCTTCATTTTAAATACTTTTAAATTAAACTAATTTTAAAAGTGTCACAAATCAATCCAATGAAAATTAATAAAATAAGTCATTAATTCTAATCCAGTTAAAATTGAAGTATTTTCAATATAATAAAATGTAACACTGTTATTCAATTAAAAGTGTCCCATTCGACATTAATCTCTTTCTATTCCTGTCATGGAAGTAGTACTTACTATATCCATAACATGATATGGGTAGTAATTACTATTTCCATGACATCCATTAAATACATAAAATGTGGCATAGCTTCTAGTCAAACAATTCAGCAAAATGCTAGAACCTAACATATTGCTTGCTCATTTCATGCAACTTCGTATTCAACTAGATAATTTCAACTTGTATGTGTTAAATAAATAAAATTTCCCCTTAAATATAACTTTTGTTTCTCTGCAATAAAGAAAACTTGAAATTCCCCATTTTGTACGTGGCTAAAACGCTATCCGCGAAAAGTTAAAAAAAGAAAGTAACCTCATTGTTTTAGTCTATGGCCGATCGCAATTGTTAGATGCGCGCGCATAAAACGTAGTGGTTATATTCTCTGTGCGCGCGCATAGGGCTGGGAAACTGATTTAATTTACCCCGCCATTGTGAAAAAATTTTCACAACTCGTTTTTACTGATGAAAATGATTTTTTAGTATTATTTTCTTCACAAGTGTGTTGAAAAACGTCGTATGATACACGTGTGTATTGATGATTACCGTCCTCGGCTCTCTTAAGACCCTCACCTACGGCTCGGGTCTCAATGGCGCCTCAGCGGTAATCACCAACATTGCACACTTGTACCATAATGTACTATTATATTTGTATTTACTATAAAAGGTGAAATAATAATTTATTGAACTCAATAAGCTGCTCTTTAGATTTTTGTTTTAGTAAAAACTTAGGTAATAAAATATAACTATATTTTACTGTATATATTATTGACATTATTTATTTCCTTTTTTATTAATCAATTAAATGGTTTATGCCTTTAAATATAACTTTTATTTTCCTAAAATAGTACTAGTTTTAATTTATCGTAGTAGGTGGCGTTCTGCCTACCCCTATGGATATGTAGATTATTTCTACAAAATATTTTAGCCCCTTTTTAAATACACGCCATCTAGTGGTAAACTTTGTAAACTAGGAAATACGTCTATGTGTGTGTAAAATACTGTATGTTCAATGACAGTTGTTATTTTGGGATTCTGTGTCAAATGGGTGGATTTTGAGGCATTGTTATGATCAAGTTCATTAAAAGTTAATAACCGAGTGCCGCTAACACTACTTCTACGACTTATTAATGCTCCGATTTCACATAAAACGAAATAAACTAAAAATAACGATTTCAGCGCCACCTAGCGGGCAAAGTGCCGGGAACAGACCGTATCTTTCACCTTAAAACTGTAGTAATAATAGGTAAGTATAGACAAAAGACAGATCAAAAATATAGATAGACTCCAACTGCATGGTTATTTATTTATAAAAAAATAAAAAACTTAAATCTATCCTTACATGTTGTATGTTATGATTTCAGTCTATTTATGTTCTTTACATGTAATTACTTGTAACTGTTTTCACAATATCAGCTAGTATGTTTCAATAATTTAATATTTTTAGCTAACCATTACATTGTTTTTCTTCATTTCATGTAAGTAATCCTTTTGCTCACCAGTCAGGATAACGAAAGGGTGAAAGATCAATGGTCTCCTCACTGACTTCCATAAGTATTTTGACTGCCATACAAATGTTTCTGTGGCAGGGTCCCATCCCAGAGGGGCTTTGGAGTTAAGTTGTCCGTTCCGCCCTTCAAAAGCAATGTAAACCGACGTCAAACCAATTGAAAGACGGCATCCGGCCTTCATCAGAGTCGGAATTTGGTCCTCAGGAACGCCGACACACATAAACCATGAGCCATCCTCATACTCATACTCCTGCACATAAATCAACTGCCACCTTTGAACCTCGATCCAAGGGTTCTGGTACCAGACCGCTCGCCCAATATCTTCCGGTTCTTTGAAGACCCTTTGCTCATTTGGAATCTTGAATCCGCAGCGAACTCGTTTCTTTATCTCCGAGTCGCTCTTGACGACTAGCGAGAGCCTCGGGGTACATAAATCGGAGACTGTGTTCTTCAGCCATGTTAATGTGTGGTCATTATCACACCACAGTTTGAGGACACCCTCTTCGAATAGGGGCTCAGAATTGAAGGTTGGGCCGGTTGTGACTGGATTGGGGACATTGGCTTCGGAGATGATTTGCTTCTGGATAGCAGTGAGTATCAGTTCCGATTCCTCATTGCTGAGGATACCCGTCTCGGCGCAGGTGATCGCGACGCTCAAGGGAGAGCTGGTATCTTGGGCGGCATTTAGGTGGTCGGCTTGCTTGGATTGTTCCGTTTGCGTTAAAAAGTCATTGTCTTCACAGTTAGTTGAACCTTCTGATTGGATTTTGTTAATATTTTGTGCTGGTTTTGTCTCATTTGTGTTTTTCGGACTCTGTAACGGCGCCATATTAATCTCTTTTTTGTTGAAATTTGACTTTCTGTGGTTTATGGCTGAAAAGTTTTAGTACATGAATATACTGAAGTGGTTTCTTTCTTTGACTTACCTACTTATATTTGTTCAGTTTTATGATAGAGAGAATTCACTTTATAAATTCATAGGATGACTCAATTTTAATTCCTATTTAAGACATAGAAACGAGTACTAGTAGGCTACAAGTTATGCGATAAGCAGTTCTAAAAAAACCGACCAAGGGCGTGTGCGTGCGATGCCCGTCACTATGTCCTTACTAAGGGTGCTTTTGATACCTACTATTTATATCCTATTTATATACCTTCTCTTTACATAAACGAGACCGCATTGTTCGTCAAGAAAAATAGTGAACTGTTTAATAAAGCTTCAGAGCAACGCTGTAGATCGACAAGACAAGAGTATCGTCACGAATTATGTCTAAGAGCCTCAAATACCGCCCTTATGCACAAAAGCATCCTCTGCATGGCTCCGAAAATATTCAATAAAATACCAAATGACATTAAAGATTTAAACTTGACACAATTTAAACGGAGACTAAATATTTTTTTAATTGAAAAATGCTACTATACCATTGACCAATTCCTTCTTGACAAAATGTAATAAACTAAATGATAATTATTTATTTATGTTTGTCAATTAGAACAATTGACTTATTAATTGTATTCTGTTTATTTATTAAAATAATTAATTGTATTCTGAATGTTTATTATAAAAATTGTTTGTATTGTAAATATTGAAATTTTGTTAATTTTTATGAAATATCGATTTTAAATTCTTTTATTATTAAATAGTGAATGCCCTATGGGTAGTTTTTTAGTCACCATAACCTAACTGTAAGACCTACTGTATCACCAAAAAACACACTAATAAATACTTTGACTTTGACTTTGAGGTGGGCGCGACGCGGGCCAGGCAAGCGACGGCACGGCTTGTTGGTTGTGCAGCAAAGACCATCGTTCGATTAAGTGCCGGTTTGCTAACTACAATTGTGATCAGTGTAAACAGCGCGGTAATTTAAAGGTGATGTGTCCCAAAGGTGAGCGTAGCGACGGCGAGGAGTGGCAACATCACTTGAGTGACCATTCGGAGGACGAGTTCTTTAAGATTGAGGTACCACCACGAGGTAACCAGCCTTATTTTATTGACATTGAAATCGATGGGGTGAACTTAGAGTGTGAAATTGACACCGGCAGCTGAATATCCACTATCAATGAACAATGTTATGAAAAAAGTATAAAACTAAAAAAAAAGCGGATAATTTAATTCTCCGTATTTTTTCGGGCTCACGAATTGAACCTCTAGGATTTATCACCGTCGATATAATGTTAAAAACTACTAAAGTAACTGATTTATGCTTATTTAAAAGGAGGCGGTAGGCCGTTATTAGGTCGAGATTGATTTGTCGAGACTCAGCGCGCTTCGCATAAAAGCGATAAGAATTAACCAATTCGTGAAGAAGCAGTTCGTGGCTCAATTATGCAAAGACTCATCATCTGCCCAGCCTTTTCCCAACTATATTGGGTTCGGCTTCCAGTCTTACCGGATTCAGCTAAGTACCAGTGTTTTACATGGAGCGTCTGCCTATCTGACCTCCACAACCCAGTAACTGGGTAACACGGTACCCCTTGGTAAGACTGGTGTCAGATCTCAAGCTTCTGACTACCTGTAACGACTGTCAAAGATCTTCAAATGACAGCCAGGACCAACGGATAACGTGCTTTCCGAGGCACGGAGGAAACTCGGTATGTTGAAATGGTCACCTATCCACGGACCGACCTCGTCAAGCGTTGCTTAACCTTGATGATCAACCCGTGTGGCTGTTATTATTTAGCCACGAGCTCCTCAATTATGCAAAGACTACCCCGAAGTATTTTGTGACAAGCTTGGCGCATGTAAAAAATCTCTTAACTTGGAACTGACGGATTGTTAAGGCGTGTACATTCGGGCACGGCTGGTGCCGCTGGCGCTGCGCGCGCGTGTCTAGCATGAGCTCTCGTGGCTCGAGCGCGACGGTACCATTTATAAAGTAGATCACTCGGATTTTGGAACTCCTATTGTACCCGTTATTAAAACGAATGGAGAGCTTAGGCTGTGCGGTGACTATAAAATAACAATAAATCCCGAAACTAAAGTGCGATTACTACCCTCTCCCGCGCATTGAGGAGTTATTTGCCAATGTAAGTAACGGGGAGGAGTTTACTAATATCGACCTTAGGCATGCGTATGAGTAGGTGATTTTAACGGAAAAACTCACAACGCTTTACAGCAATAACGACGCACACAGAACAGAGAAGACAGTAGAAATCGCATATAGCTTCATTTGTATCAGAACCAGCGTACCCAAACTCACACATATACAGATTAATTGTATTTCATAACACTAAGAAATCTTTGGTGTGATTGATAGTTTAATTTTTAGATGAAAGTAGAAAATATGTCAGTCGTCGCTTATTTGAAAATAAACCACTGCTTTATGACCATAGAGTTGGTTTATTGTCTACTCTTTTTGATTATTTATTACTTTTGCCGTTTAAAGCGCACACGGAATAGTTTAATGAGCAAGTTCCGCTACCCGCCGCTAGAAGTCACTATAGTAAATGCATTCAATTTAAAGCCGTATTTCGTTACTTATAAGATTTATATTTCCGAAATGAGGTCATTACTACTCGTCCTCCTGTAGGGATGTACCACTGTCGTTGACTTATTTATCGACATTCCATTTTATTTTCAAACAAAATACAGTTAATAACCAGAGTCGATAAATATTATTATGTTTGTAATCAAGTTTTTATATAAATTTATTCTAATACTTACGATTTATAGAAAGTATAATTAAGATATTTTATGGTATACTACTGATCCGATTTTGAAAATGATTCTATTTATACAATGATGGGCGTATCTTTGTATGTGGTGTTTTTTCTATCAATAGAATTATGCGATAGACTACACTACATATACAATACGTCCTACTGATATGGGCAGCTTGCGCTTTCGCCTGCGGCTACACTCGTATTATGATTAGCTTGACTAATTCCTTAACGAACTGATGCATTTTTGGTCTATACACCAGTAGATCTTAAATTTCAGACTAACACATAAGACACTTTTTTACTGACTTAAAAAAAGAAGGAGGTTCTATGTTCATCTGTTTTTATTTTTCACTTTGTCGAAACTAAAGGTATTATTAAACTTTGTAGATTTAGAAGGCTGTTATCTTTTTAACCGACTTCAAAAAAAGGAGGAGGTTCTCAATACGTCGTAATCTTTATTTTTACACGGCTGCAAGGAAAGGGTTATGTTTTTCGCGCGTAAGAAGATCTTTTCGAATATTGTAAGTTTAAAGTATCGATAACTCATTATCGATATTGGTAATCTCTAATTGAGTAGCTGAATGTGACATGTACATAGTTGGAATCTTCGAGAACAATGTTTGAGTTTTAAAGAAAGTAGACCTTAAATTTAACAACATAAAATCAACTTTTACTTGTCTTGTTTAATAAAATATTGTTTTTACATCTTTATCGAAATAAAATAAATTAAGACTTGCCGATGGTACGATATACCTCCATTTGATACATTGTTGGTTCTGCTATCGTGTTTACATTCTAAAACGGCACAATAAGGCATTTTTGTATATCACCGTGACGGTTGAACCAAGACTGATGTGCGTAGTGGTTTTTATTTTTAATTTTGTTTAATTTTAAGCTGATTTCTCGTGTCTCCTGTGCGGGTCACAAATAAATACTTTTTCTTTCTTTTTTTCTTTAGTGTGTGCGCGGAATCAAACATATACAGAACTGCGCAAAACTCGGGGTACGCGGGCCCCGCCCACTTGCGACTTCTACTGTAGTAGGCGTTTTTTTTTGTTCTGTGACGACGCATGTAGGCACGTTTGCTTATCGCCGCACTCCGTATGGTTTCTCGTGTGTCCCAGAAAAAATCCAGAAGCTAATGGAAGCCACCTTGCGGTTCCTGGTATTGTATTCCTTGACGATATATGCGTCACCGGACCGGACCGACACACACACCTTCGCAATCTCAGGATGGTACTCGAAAGACTGAAATCCACGGGGTTAACCGTGAAGCGCAAAAAGTGTAATTATTTACAAGAAAAGGTTCATTACTTAGGATTTATTATAGACAAACACAATTTACACCCGGATTCGTCTTAGCTCGAAGCCATCACCAATTTGCCTAGCCCAACGCATGTCACGCAAATAAAATTTTTTTTGGGATTGCTCAATTATCATGGAAATTTAATTTATACGAAATTTAAGTACATTATTACACACATTGCACGCACTATTAAAAAAAAATGGAAAGTGGTCGTGGAATTAGATGTGTGAAGTTGCTTTTAAGAGCGCCAAAGAAGCGCTTGTCAGTAAGTGGGTGACCGCTCCTGTTGGCAGTGGACAGCAGCGCGTACGTGGGCGCGGTGCTGGCGCACCACTACCCCAACGGCAGCGAGCGGCCGGTCAGCTGCACCTCCCGCACGCTCAACGATGCCGAGTAAAACTACAATCAAAGAGGCTTTAGCCATTTTTTATGGAATAACCAAGCATCACCAATACCTTTTCGGTAGGCAGTTCGTACTTTGCACTGACCACAAACCGCTTATGTATATACTCGGCGAGAAGAAGTGGATACCACAGACGGCGGCCAGCAGGCTGCAGCGCTGGGCGGCGCGGCTGGCGGGCTACGATTACAAGGTAGAATTTGTGAGGTCAGCGGACAATGGGCCGACAGACTCACTATCAAGGCTAGAAAAACGATCCTTTGCTGAGTAGGATAACAGGTTATGTTATGTTTGGTTGGCCATGATTGTCTCCTAGCTGTGAAGAGGAGAAAGCTTTATTTAGCCGTAAAGAGGAACTTCACACGGAGCGAGGATGTCTTTTGTTTAAGTTTCGTATCATTATTCCAACTAAACTACGACAACACATGTAAACAAAGTGCGTGACACTTCATTTAGTTTGTACGTTTGAATTTGCCACGTAATAACTTTGATGTATAATTTATCTGTGAAATTGTTTGATTCTATGGAGCGGGCTGTCATATTGAAGGATTGATACAGCATGTTAATATTGAGATTATGTTAAATGAGAACTATATTGTAATTTGAATATTTAAATAATAGTGATTAATAAGACTGGTGAAATAATAGCTTTAAATGTTCTTTTCAGGTAAAATTAGTAATTAATTAATGTTTAAGAATGTTTTGTAAAAGTGTTAAAACTAGTTTATGTAATAAAATAAAACTTTCTCTTTTCAGAGCAACTCAATTTTGGTTATAGTTTTACTGTACACCATAATATCCAAGGATAATTATAAATTAATCCATTATACACATATTAAAAGAAATACATGCGGGTCATTTAGGAATTAATAAAATTAAGACTTTAGCTAGGAACTACGTGTACTGGCCGAATATCGACATCGACATCGAGGCTGTGGCGCGCGAGTGCGCGGCGTGCCGGGCCTTGAGCGACGCGCCCGCGCGCGCCGCCCTGCACCCGTGGGAGTTCCCCTTACACCCATGCACACGGCTACATGCCGATTTTTTCGATTGTGCAAACAAACGGTTCTTAATAATTGTAGACGCCCATTCAAAATGGATAGAAGTAATACTAATAAGTGGTACCACAGCGAGATTAACAATAAAAGATTTTCGTTCCATTCCGTTCTCTGACGTATCAATGTCTAGCGAAGACCGGCCATTGTTTGGCACCGAATGCAAGCGCGCCGACGCGCTTTAAGGGCCTACATGCGCTTTAGTGCCGTAAATCGGTTAAATTCTCAAGCATACTCCTTCGTAACGGCTAGGTTCAAAGGTTTGAAAAAAATATATATTTATAATTGATTCATGTACATTATTTGGTACACAAAGTTTTTTCGTGTAACTAATCATCATATCATCATCATATCAGCCGAAAGACATCCACTGCTGGACATAGACCTCCCCCAAGCGTCAACACATTGACCGGTCCCGTGCGTCCCGCAACCAGCGGATTCCTGCAACCTTCACCAGGTCATCGGTCCACCTGGTGGGCGGTCTTCCAACGCAACGTCTTCCTGTTCGCGGTCGCCACTCCAGAACCTTTCTGCCCCATCGGCCATCCGTTCTGCGAGCAATGTGCCCTGCCCACTGCCACTTAAGTTTGGCAATTCTTCGGGCTATGTCGGTAACCCTAGTTCTCTTACGGATTTCAACATTTCTGATTCGATCACGCAAGGAAACGCCGAGCATTGCCCTCTCCATTGCCCTTTGAGTGACTGTAAGCTTTCTGATGAGGCCCATTGTAAGCGACCACGTCTCAGAGCCATATGTCATCACTGGCAACACACACTGGTTATAGACTTTTGTCTTGAGACACTGTGGTTAGTTGGACGAGAAGACACCGCGCAACTTCCCGAACGCTGCCCAGCCGAGTCGGATTCGACGGTTGACCTCTTTCTCGAAGTTGGCCCTATCCAACTGGATCGTTTGTCCCAGGTAGACATTGTCGTCCACAACTTCGAGTGTAGAGTCTCCAACCTTGATAGGAGTGGGTGTAACATGGGCATTCAACATCACCTTGGTTTTATCCATGTTCATTTTTAGACCCACTCTTTCGGAAGCTCCACTAACTGAGGTCATCGAGTATTGTACTGAGGCTCTCCATGGTCTCAGCCATGACCACTATGTCGTCGGCAAACCGAAGGTGAGTGATGTACCTACTCGCCATATGTAACTAATCGTTTTGCTATAAAAAAATAATTAACAACACGATATATTTTCGCTACTTTTAGAAACTCCTCCAAAACGGCTATGATATTTAAAAATATTTTTAGGTAGACAGATTGGTGGTAAAAGGTTCTTTAGATTGTACTATGCTTTTTTAAATCAATCAATATTTTGCGAAGAAAGTCTTCCAAAGTAAGGTCCAATGTATATATTCTAGCTCTCTACAGGGGCGAAGCCAGTCGCGCGTTAGCAGTCGGGCTATCGTCCGACTAAGCGCATTCGTACGTGTTAGTGCAAATATTTACTAAGTTTGTGTATTAGTGTGCGTTCATAGACTAGCTCGACGCAGAGAACCCAACATGATCGTGCGCGTACAGGTGTACTGACTGTACTCTTTATTGATGCTTTATATTTGTAGACTGTTTATATTGTGCATCATGAAAATTTATAGTAATGCCAAGACCAAGTAAATCAAGAAAAAATGCAGTACTAAGGGCTAAGAAAATGCATCTTTTTTTGTAAGTACCTAATTACTTATTATACCTAAATATTGTCAAAGTACTACTTTAACTTTTTTATTATCAGATGTAAAATAGTATGCACTTTATAATTGTACTTACATAAAACAATTACACATTTCCACGACTGTTTACTAGTTTTATGTCATAATTGATATTAAGTTTTTACGATCTAGAAATAAATTAAAAAAAAAACAAAAGAAATCGACAGGCCATAATCCGACTAATTCTTAATTCTATTCAGGTAAATTTTAATAGAAGAAGAAGGCCTTCAACATGGCTGCCAAGTCCTGCAAGATGGTGTTGCGAAGGGCTCGGTTCGATCACATTGGCCGAATAGGGACCAAACTTGCTTCTTACCCAGCCGGTAGTAATGCGTTTTGGTCTCTGGCTAAGTTGGTCGAGTCGAACTTCTGCCGTCCCTCACTACCACCACTGCTGAAACCCGACGGGTCGCTGGCCCACTCCGCTGAGGAGAAGGCAAATTTATTTGCCTCTCTTTTTGCGGAATCTTCACGTCTGAATCCTGGTGACGCGTAGCCCCTTCCTTCTCCTGATGGATGTGAGACGAGTAGGTATGTCGGACATTCGTATCCATCAAAAGGACGTCCGTAGGGCGCTGCGCAATCTCGACGTGAACAAGGTTAGCGGCCCTGATGGAATACCAGCAATATACCGCCAAAATCGGTCTACTGGGGATCTTTTAGCGTATGCCATTCACATCTGGAGTGAGGCCATCGAGAGGCACGGGGAAGCACTTGCCGTCTCCCTAGACATCTCGAAGGCTTTTGATAGGCTCTGGCACGAAAGCCTTATTGGTAAGCTTCCTTCATTCGGTTTGCCCGATGGTCTGTGTCATTGGATTGCAGACTCCCTGAGAGATCGGTCCATTCGAGTGGTTATCGATGGCTGCTCTTCGGGCCACTTTCAATATTAATGCCGGGGTCCCTCAGGGGTGGGTACTCTCAGCAACTTTATTCTTGCTGCACATTAACGATCTGCTAAAACCCGGCACCTATTGGTACGCAGACTGACGCACTGTTGCTGAGAGATACTTGTCCAACGCTCGCTCAAATGCTGCTAAAACCCAGGCGTGTCTTTTTTCCGCTAAAAAGTGCCAGTTTAACCCGGCTCCAAATTTCCGAGATCTGACCGTCCGCATCTTGAGTTGGGGATCCTTGCGAAGGTGAGAAAGTACTTCACGCCGGAACAGCTGCTCAACTTGTATCAAGCGCAAGTTCGATCATGCATGGAGTACTGTTCTCATCTCTGGGATGGATCTGCCAAATACCAGCTTGATGCACTGGAGTCGATCGAAAAGCGGGCCAAGAGGCTCATCGGCGATGAAGCACTGGTCAAGACAAAGCTCCAGAGCCTTGAACATCGTCGTCGAGGTGCCAGTTTGTCGGTTTTTTATCGGTTACATTTCGGCGAGTGTGCGATGGAATTGCATGATCTAATTCCACCTAGCCCGTTTCATCATCGGACTACCAGACGTACGGCGATGCGTCATCGGTACATGGTGGAAATCCCACCCATACGCACCAAACGTTTTGGGAACACTTTTATTGTGCGTACAGCTAAGGAGTGGAATTCCCTGCCGGAGTCTGTGTTTCCCGACAGCTACAATCTAGGGGTCTTTAAGTCAAGAGTGAATAGGTTTTTTCTAGGCAAGCGTGATTCACCGTCGACCACATCATCGCTTTCCATCAGGTGAGATAGTGGTCAAGCGCGAGCCTATAGGATATAAAAAAAAAAAGAAAAAAAAAGCTTATTAGAACCTAGGATTTGTTCTTAGGTCATGTAAGGTATTTAAAAACATTGGGGCTCTTAAATCTGTTTATTTTGCATATGTGCGCAGCGTTTTAGAGTATGCGTGCCCAATCTGGTCCCCACAATACATAATTTATAAGAAGAAAAGATACAAAAAAAAAATATTAACCATGTTAACTATCGCCTTCGTAAACCTCCAATGTCTTACGAAGATAGCTGTCGAACAAATGGTCTGCTAACACTCGAAGAAAAGCGTAAAGTGATGGACATGTGTCTTCTCTATGACATACTCAATGGACGCCTTGATTGCCCAGAGTTGGTCGCACAGATAACTTTTAACACTCGTCACACGCCAATGTTACACGTTCCTCGGCACTCCACTAACTATGCCAAGAATTGTGTTCTGACTCGCATTGCTCGAATTTATAACTCGGAATTCTCAGAAATTGATATATTTAACTGCAATAAACCTACATTCAAAAAGAGAATAGTGAATGCTAAAGATGGAGATGAGTGACAGTCAACCGATCTTTTGTCTTCTATTATTCAACCTTATTTGTTTTTACCAATTCAAAATTGTGATTTAACTTAACGTTATGTAAATTTGGATTGTATTGCATCTTTTATTTTAAATTTGTGGCATTAGTTCGTTCGCATGTTTTACACATTTATCCCAGTTACACAGGGAAACCTATAATTGGCCATACGAATTGTAATACGCATATATTGTAAAATATTTTAAGTATCGCTGTTGGTTACCTAAATAAATAAATAAATAAATTGTACATATTCGCAGTCAGATGTAGAACACTGACATAAAGGCGAGGCAACGAGTTTGAAAGCAAATAATTTACTTTTAAAGTTACCATGCCCTGTGAGAAATTAGGCAACACTGTGATCCACTTCAAGCCACGTCCTGGCCAGCCGCACGCGAACCAATGGAAAGAATTGGTGGAGGTGTTGGCCCTTGATGGAATTACGAAAGACGGAAGACCAAAGTCTATGGCCAGTGTATGTTTCCAGTGGTGACCTATGGCTCTGATACGTGGTCACTCACAATAGGCCTCATCAGAAAGCTTTCAGTCATCCAAAGGGCAATGGAAAGAGCTATGCTCGGACTGTAGTATTATATTATCTGTGGCTCGGAGTATCTTTGCGTGATCGAATTAAAAATGTAGAGATCCGCAAGAGGACCAGGGCTACCGACATAGCCCGAGGCATTGCCAAACTTAAGTGGCAGTGGGCAGGGCACATTGCTCGCAGAACGGATGGCCCATGGGGCAAAAAGTTCTGGAATGGCGACCGAGAACTGGAAGACCTGGTGAAGGTTGCGGGGATACGCTGGATGCGGGACGCACGGGATCAGTCAATGTGGCGACGCTTGGGGGAGGCCTATGTCCAGTAATGGACGTTTTTCGGCTGATATGATGATGATGATGATGATGGTGATAAATATATGATATAATAAAAAAATCTCTAATATTTACAAGATATAACAACTTTATTTTATTTATTTAATAAAAAAAACTTAAAACTATCCTTACTTGTTGTATGTTATGATTTAAGTTTACTTATGTTCTTTACATGTTAGGTACTGTTTTCACAACAACTGTGCATCTGACGCGATCACGAAAGGCACGACGGTCGATGGTCGAACGGTCTTCGGCTTTCTTGGTTGTTTGTCAATTGTTTCTGTGGCGGGGTCCCATCCCCGAGGGATGTCGGAGTTAAAAATGCCCCCCGGACCTTCAAAAAAAATGTGTACCGCCGTCAAACCAATAGACAGACGGCGTCCGGCCTTCAACAGAGTAGGAATTTGGTCCTCAGGGACGTCGACCTCCACACTCCATGTGCCACTATCACTTTGCTCTGCATTAATTAACGCCCAACTCCCAACGTTGACCCAGGTGTTCTGGTAGCTCACCGCTCGCCCAATATCTTCCGGCTTTTCGAAGACTTCCTGCTTATCTGGAACATAGAATCTACAGCTTACTAGTTTCTTTATCTCCAACTGGCTCTTGACGACTGGCGAGGAGCCCGGGAGATTTAAACCGGATACTGTGTTCTTCAGCCATTCTAGTGTGTGGTCGTTGTCACACCACAGTTTGAGGACACCCTCTTCGTATAGCGGCTGGGCATTAAAGGATGGCCTGGACGTATCTAGCTTGGTGGAGTTGGCTTCGGAGATGATCTGCTTCTGGATAGCAGTGAGTATCCGTTTCGATTCGACCTCCGAGAGGATCCCCGTCTGGTCGCAGGTGATCGCGACGCTCAAGGGAGAGCATTTCTTTGCTGGTTTTGTCATATTTTTTTTGAGAGCTTCTTTTTTTACAGCTTTTTTCTGACTCTTTAACGGCGCCATATCGATCTCGTTTTGGGTGAAATATAACTTTCTGGGGTTTATGTCTGAAAAGTTTGAATACAATACATATTTAGATAGTTTCTTTCTTTGCATTATATCAGTTTTGATATAGAGAATTCACTTTATAATATTGTGTAAATCTGATCGTTACACTATATACGAATATACAAAAAACTTTCATAGAGGGTCAATTTTAAGTCCTAAACACCTATATACGAGTACTAACAAGTTAATAATATAAGTTTTTAGCTGACTTGGTAACAATCATTAGAATTAATAATTGTTTCGGGATATTTACCATGTATATTTAGATTATTGTTGAGAGCTCGATATTTCGGCACCGTTACAAGCGCCATGATCACGAGAACTAAAGTCTTTGCGGGTGGGTGTTATTTACGAGCTGACATATCTGTCTACCCTCTATCTCACTCGTTTATCATGCAAGATGCCGCTACTACCAGAACTTACTAGTTACTGGACACTGTTCTCGACATACGATGCTCACTGTATCCACTTTTGACACTCGTTCAGTAGTTTTACGACCTTTACATAGTTGAACCAATGAATTTCAGGCCTCGACAATTGAAACCCGTCGTCCCTATTGAAATTTTTGCACTTGGTTATTTCAATTGCTTCCCGAACAATTCTAGGTATGTAATGTCTTTCAGTCAAGATAACCTGTGGGTCATGTAAATCGATCCAGTAGGGACGACGGGTTTCAATTGTCGAGGCCTGAAATTCATTGGTTCAACTATGTAAAGGTCGTAAAACTACTAAACGAGTGTCAAAAGTGGATACAGTGAGCATCGTCTATCGAGAACAGTGTCGAGTAACTAGTGAGAAAAGTTCTGGTAGTAGCGGCATCGTGCGTGAAAAACGAGTGAGGAAGAAGGTAGACAGGTATGTCAGCTCGTAGATAACACCCGCCCGCAAAGACTTTAGTTCTCGTGATCATGGCGCTTGTAACGGTGCCGAAATATCGAGCTCTCAGCAAAAATCTAAATATACATGGTAAATATACCGAAACAAATATTAATTCTAAGTTAATAATAGTGACAAGCAGTTTTACAAACCGACTAAGTGCGTGCGTTATCCGCCAAAATGTTCTTACTAAGAGGGGCATTTGATACCGACCATTTAGGCATATCTATGTTATGTTTTGTAAATTAGTTGGCTGTAAATGATCTCTCTCCGTCATCTTGCCACTATTTCTGCAGAAACCTCCTTAGGTAGGGTTTGGCCAGTGCCGTTGATGTATGCGTTAACTTTCTTTATTTCTTGAAGATTAGGGTTTTTATATAGAACAGCATTTAATTTGCTTAGTACATCAAGCCTAACACATATGCTCGACAAGATTTTGAAACATGACATACCAGCTGAGTCGACGGGTTTGCAAATTACGTCATGAAATTCAGGAATTTATATGAACATTTAACATTCGAATTAATTTAAGAAAATAAGTTTACGCAGCTATTTTATACAGTAAATTTGTAAAAAATATCTTTGTGTATATGTTGAGTTCGGTTATAGAGTCGTCGGTTGAGACGACTTATTAAGTCGTGCAGCCACTGCGTCAGTCTACTACAAAATGTGTGCAAAATACGAATGCAATGAAAAAAAAATGCAAAGGACAAAATAAAGATATAACCATTCTATTTGCGTCCTAATCTTCGTAAATTTATACAAAAGTTCATAAAAAACACGACATAATTTGGCAAAAAATTACTTTTTTTTTTTTTTTTTTTTTGTTTGTTCCTTACGGAACAGGCTAAGGTCTGAGACCATGCTGCCTAGTCATCAGTTTTTTTCTTGAATTCATTAGTAACATTAGAATGCGGATGTAACATATTCTAATGTTTTTTGGAGTATTTGGAAGCAAATTGTATCGAGTCAGCCTTCCCAGTAAGCTTTGCGGAGGTAGTCAATACTACAATAAAATTCTCCGCTCCACTATCCCGAGATCGCTTCTGTCAATGATTTCACATATTGTCCAGTTGCGTAGACAGTTGAGACACAAAACTACACCACTTTTATATCACAATATCCACTAGGAATCAATTTGCAAATAATATTAACAGCCGCTGAAGTTCACTCGAAAAAATCCCGCCAAAAACCCGGAAAAAATTACTCAAAGTTATGTTGCAAACTAGTAACATGACATTTCATCGTTGTTTTGTTTTTTTTTTGTGATGTCCATTCACCCAAGTTTTATAATCGATAAAAAAATGCATTTATCCTAATCGATTATTTATTAATTATCATTATTTATTTAAAAAGATCGAAATTATTTTATTAATTTTGATCTATCGAAATTATTTTATTAATTTTGAAATATCAGGAACTCGCAAAAAACAGTAAACATGGTAAATATCCCGCTTTTTATTTTTTTTAATGTTTTTTTTATTTTATTTTTTAAACTTTGCCCCACACTAGGAATTTCTCCTGTATCGTGGGTGCGTTTACAAACATATAAACTCACATACACAAACGCCCAGAGCCAGCACAAATATCTGTAGGTCATACAAATATTTGTTCCGTGCGGGAATCGAACCCGCGACAGGCAGCGCAGCAGTCAATCGCTCAACCACTGCGCCAACCGTGCGCCCAAAGTTGTTGTGTTGCTGTGTTATGTTAATGTTAGTACTAAATGAGTGATTTTCAGAAATTTATTTTTATGAATTAGAAGAAACCCGGTTAGGCATAAAATGCTAGTTATAATTACGTATGCCTTGATAATGTCATCTTAACAGTTTTTTGTGAACAAAATAATGGCTTTTTCCGCGCCGAATTTTCTATTACGTACGATTATTCAAAATTCAAATTCGGTATGCGGTCGGTATTCAAATAATTTAACTTCTATTTATTTATTTTATATTTAGACTTCATGCACAAAAGGTACAAAGGCGGACTTAATGCCTTAGGCATTCTCTTCCAGTCAACCAAGGGTGGTGAAGAGATAACATGGCAGGTGCATTGTTTTAACCAATAAAAAAAAAAAGTTGTTATTAACATACTAAGATAGGTAAAATAAACGTACTTGTATATTGAATATAATATATACTTATATAAATATATATATATATATTTATGAACTAACAGAAAAGAAGAAGGTGAGATAACTCTCTCAACTCTTAGTTGTGTTGAAAATAAATCTGCAATTTCCGCTTGAATGCAAACCTTGCGACTTGTAGCCGACTTCTATATATATATACTAGCTTCTACCCGCGGCTTCGCTCGCGTAAAACGTATAAAATAAAAAAACACACAGAGTAATAGTACAAAAATAGTGTATTTTGCGTAACATTAAATGCAGTACTATCGTCAAAAATGTGGAAATGGGTTGTAAGCACAGAGTAGTAATTTTTAATAACTTAGTTTAACACAGTCGTGTAGACAATATTTTTAGTTTTACCATCTTTTGCTAAAAACCCTGGCATAACTACCTCTTTATCAACACCGAATGAAGTCATTTGGAAGCATGTATTATATTTTCCTATTCTGCTTAAAAAACGGCACGATTCATCATTATCATACAAAAGCAAAGACTTGAGTGGTTCTTCTGGCTCACCAAGGCGATTCATCATTGTCACACAAAAGCAAAGACTTGGGTGGTTCTTCTGGCTCACCAAGCGTTGGAACTGAAACTTTTCCACCAGAGCAACACATACCCAGTGTCTCATCATTCCACTTGAGTGCTTCACAATATGTACATTTTATCCATGCACCCTATGAGAACTAATCGATGGTTAGTGTAATCAATCAATGGGTCATAATCAAACGCAGCGTTGTGGAACGACTCCCATGTATTTCTTTCAAACGTACGTCTTCTTTCAGACTGCCGTTGAGCTCGTAAAATACGCTGTATTTGGGATTTTTCAGGCATCGCAGCAGCTATCGATGACGCGTGACGTTCGGCATCTAAAATCCGACGGGCCTGTGTTTGCTCAAAGGTCTCACCAGCCCTTTGAGTTGCGTGGCGCTCAGCATCTGCGAGTTGGCGAGCCTGAGTCTGGTCGAAAGTTGTAGCAGCTCTTTTAGTTGCGTGACGCTCTGCATCTGTGAGTTGGCTATCCCGAGTCTAGTCGAAAGTCTCAGCAGCTCTTTCAGTTGCGTGACGCTCTGCATCTGCGAGTTGGCGAGCCTGAGTCTGGTTGAAAGTCTCAGCAGCTCTTTCAGTTGCGTGACGCTCTGCATCTGCGAGTTGGCGAGCCCGAGTCTGGTCGAAAGTTTCAGCAGCTCTTTGAGTTGCGTGACGCTTAGCTTCTGCGTGTTGGCGAACCTGAATCTGGTCTAAAGTCTCAGCAGCTCTTTCAGTTGCGTGACGCTCAGCATATGCGAGTTGGCGAACCTGAATCTGGTCGAAAGTCTCAGCAGCTCTTTCAGTTGCGTGACGCTTGGCATCTGCGAGATGGCGTGCCTAAGTCTGATCGAAAGTCTCATCAGCTCTTTGTGTTGCGTGACGCTCGGCATTTAAAATTAGACGGGATTGAGTCTGCTCCTCTGTTTCTTGGCTTCTTAGCTACTCTTGCGTTCGAGCTCTGCTAGAGCTACGGCTCAGATGAGATTTACGCTTGCGAGGCATATCCACAGCATAAAAATACCCCGCTAATAAAAATAAGCAGTAGAATATTTAAAAGTTTTGCTTAAATTACCACTTTCACGGACACTGACACGAAGTTGTTTTTATTTTTTTATTTGTTCCTGACGGAACCGGCTAAGGTCTGAGACCATGCTGCCTAGTCTTCAGTGAAATTTTAACATTCTTTATTATGCATTAGAATACGGATGTAACAGATTCTAATGTTTTTTGGAGTATTTGGCAGCAAATTGTATTGAGTCAGCCTTCCCAGTAAGCTTAGCGGAGGTAGTCAATACTACAATTAAAATTCTCCGCTCCACTATCCTGAGATCGCTGCTGTCAATGATTTCACATATTGTCCAGTTGCGTAGACAGTTGAGACACAAAACTACACCAATTTTATATCACAATATCCACTAGGAATCAATTTGCAAATAATATTAACAGCCGCTGAACTTCACTCGAAAAAATCCCGCCAAAAACCTCATTTGACTTTTTTAAATCGACATTAAAATCTTTCATAAACAATTATATCTCGCCTACAGCCGAATAAAAAGGTCGCCATAATAAGAAGTTTCATATTATTTTCATATTTTATAACTACCCCACCTCATTTGTCCAGCAACGTGTTTTATACAAAAAAGTAGGCTATGTCCATCCCAGGGTCTCATACTATCTGCATATCAAATTTCATCTAAATCGGATCAGTGGTTTAAGCCATAATAAGAAGTTTCATACAAAACTAACCCAACCCCCCATTTCATCCCCTTTGTGTTTTATGCTAAAAAAAGTAGCCTTAATCCTGCCCAGAGTCTCAAACTATTTTCACACCAAATTTCATCTAAGTCGGTTCAGCGGTTTGAGCCATAATAAGAAGTTTCATTCAAAATTAACCCCCTCTCATTTCTCCCCCATCACGTTTTGTGCAAAAAAAGTAGCATATGTCAGTTCCTAGGTCTCAATCTATCTTCTTACCAAATTTCATCTAAATCGGTTGAGCGGTTTAAGCGTGAAAAGGTACTAAAGGTAAAGGACAGACAGACAGACAGACAGAGTTACTTTCGCATTTATAATATTAGTATGGATTACTGTTGCTCCTACGTTTCAAAGAGGTAATATTTAAGTTCACCAGCAACTGATTCACCTTGAATAGCTTCTAATTTGAACATTATCATCGCCTTTCTATAAATATAGAAAATATCGAAAAGCCCGGTTGAAATTAAAACTATTATTTCTAAGTTTATCATTTGGTCTGGTATTTTTTAATACTGGAAATAACGTTCAGGTAAACGGCGTAAAGTCACTAGGGTCTGATATGACAAAGGGCGTTCCTAAAGGCTCGATATTGGGTACATTCCTCTGTTTAGTTTACATATATTATCTGTCCCAATTCCTACAAAATAAACCAAAGATAATGTTATTTGCAGATGATACACACATCTTTGATAAAATAAAAAAACACACAGAAAAAAAAAAAAATAAATAAATTTGCGGTCACTAAATCTTGATCATGTTGAATTACTCAGGTGCAACCAATTAGTACTTCGCTCATTTAGGGTTCCGTACCTTGACCGCAAAATCAAGTTGGTAGACTAATAGGAAAAATGAGGGTATTTCAAAGAAAAATACGATTTATCAATATATTGGTATTTGTTAGTAAAATATACGTAATACTCGTAATAAACATTATCACCAAATTTCAAGTTCATAGGTCAATGGGAAGTTAAAAAATTCTTAGGCACAAAAATTTATAAAAAAAGCTGACATTGGTGGCTTCTCATTTCTTTGTTTTCCATTTTTTTTTAAACAATAGTATTTTATGCAACTAGTGAATAAAGGACGGTTTTAAAGCGAGGGCCATAGATGAATCACGAACAAGCAAAGAATTCTATCAACTGAATCACGACCGTAGGGAGTGATTCAAGTGTTAGAATCCTGATCGACGCGAGTGATTCATGACCCTCGATATAAATCCGTTTTATTCAAGAGTTGCATACTATATTTTATACCATGACTACGAGAAAAAGAAAGATTTAAGCGAAAAGCACAAGGAATTAATAAACAAATGTTTTATTACCTTCAAAATTTACAAAAAATTGAAAACTCAGGGTTTCACATTTTTTGTAAATTGAAGCTGAGCTTGGTAATAGCATCTGTGTTTCAGGGGCCAGTGACCGCCTCCGTTACGTTACATAATTATAATTAATTAAACACCAATGCAAAAAAAAAAAAAAAAAATATATATATTAGAATTACAATCCAAATAAGTATTCACTAAACATCACAGACTTAAATCAAAATCATGAAAATCATTATTGAAATCCTAAATATTAACTAACTGAAAATTAAATCGATGAAGAAGTTTGAAAGTCGAATATTCTTTGCACAAGGAGTTTGTATCGAGTATTTTAAGCGCTAGGAGGTTGTATAGCATTGAGATGGACGTCGAATATATATTAGTGTGTTCTAAATTCAAACACCAAAACAGTGAGTAAAAGTGCTTTTTATTCACTGTTTTCAGTGAATAAAATAAGCTTTTCAGAGGGGCAATGGTATAATAGTATATTATGCAACTAGTGGATAAAGGACGGTTTTAAAGCGAGGGCCATAAATGAATCACGAACAAGTGAAGGATTCTATCAACTGAATCACGACCGTAGGGAGTGATTCATGATGATTGAATCACGAGCATAGCGAGTGATTCAAGTGTTAGAATCCTGAGCGACGCGAGTGATTCATGGCCCTCGATATAAATCCGTTTTATTCAAGAGTTGCATACTATATTTTATACCATGACTACGAGAAAAAGAAAGATTTAAGTGAAAAGCACAAGGAATAATAATAAACAATTGTTTTATTACATTCAAAATTTACAAAAAATTTGAAAACTCAGGGTTTCACATTTTTTGTAAATTGAAGCTGAGCTAGGTAACAGCATCTGTGTTTCAGAGGCCTGTGATCACCTCCGTTACGTTACATACTTATAATTAATTAAACACCAATGCAATTAGTATTAGAATTACAATACAAATAAGTATTCACTAAACATCCCAGACTAAAATCAAAATCATGCAAATCATTATTGAAATCCTAAATATTAACAAACTGAAAAATAAATTGATGAAGAAGTTTGAAAGTCGAATATTCTTTGCACAAGGAGTTTGTATCGAGTATTTTAAGCGCAAGGAGGTTGTATAGCATTGAGATGGACGTCGAATATATATTGGTGTGTTCTAAATTCAAACACCAAAACAGTGAGAAAAAGTGCTTTTTATTCACTGTTTTCAGTGAATAAAATAAGCTTTATATATAGGGTATAAAAGATATAGTATGTATCTACTCAACGAGCTCTAAACAATAATAGCATATTTGAAAGGGCAGGTATTTTTTTTTATCACGCTCCTAATTTTGCTGTATGGGAGGCCCGTTTAAAACTTTTAAAAATAAGTTTTGCCAATTTGCATGTCTTTGGGTCAACAAGATGCTTATACTGTGAAAATTTGAAGACTATAGGGTCTCTGGATGGCTGGAGCCGGGCCTTGTTTAACCGGTCGCAGTGGGAAGAATAGCCGCATCAAAAACCAAGCGCACTGTAGCCAGAAGGTGAGGTTCTTCGTTGTTTCATCCATTTTTTTGTAGTCCAGGTATTAATAGTGTATTGTGTTCAGTAGTTATTTTGTTAAGTAACACTGGCCGGTGGATGGGACATTTTGAACCGCGTAGTCTTTACTGTTTTATAAATTTTTATAGGTATATTTTAATAAGTATTTATTTATATTAAACTAGCTGACCCGGCAAACTTTGATTTGCCAAAACATTCATCTACCCTACACCTACCCTACACCTACCCTACACCTACCCTACACCTACCCTACACCTACCCTACACCTACCCTACACCTACCCTACACCTACCCTACACCTACCCTACACCTACCCTACACCTACCCTACACCTACCCTACACCTACCCTACACCTACCCTACACCTACCCTACACCTACCCTACACCTACCCTACACCTACCCTACACCTACCCTACACCTACCCTACACCTACCCTACACCTACCCTTTTTAATTGATTTTTTTATTTTTTTTATGTATTCTGCTATTCAGGGCGGAGACAAATCCAACGAAACAAAAACCATGAAAATTGATACAGCCGATCTCGAGTTATAAGTGTAGTAACAAACCCATCTTTGTTTTATATTTACAGATGTATGCTCAGCCCTGACTGTAACAGTGATGCTGATACTTCTAATTCATTCGATAGTGTTCTTTCTTAAGCTGATACCCTTGGTTTACTGTTTGCCGATGTCTCCAGGAACTTTAATGTAGTCCACATAAATGCCCAGAGTATTCTGGCCCACTTCCCCGATATGCTGGCAAACTTTATTATTGTTTCAGAACTATGGTTAAAACCTTGTCTTCCCTCTTCCTCTTACTCTCTTCCCGACTTTCAACTTATAAGGAATGATCGCGCGGTCGGTGGCGGTGGCGGGGTGGCAATTTATCTTCGTAATTATATTCCTTTTTCTATAGTTAACATGTCCACGCGGCCGCCTCCGCCGAACGCTAGTGAACAACTTTTCCTGGAAGTTGAATTGCATCATTCTAAAATTCTCCTTGTAGTTTACTACTGCCATTCTCTTTGATTCATTTCTTCACTTCTTTCTAACGTATTTAGGAAGATTTAATCCCCTCTTACAGTCATAGTATCATAATGGGCGACTTCAATATGTGTCTTCTTAAACAAGACTAACGCTCTTTTTCTTTTCGTCATATTATTGAATCTGTCATTATCTCTATTATCGATCTTGGGGCCACTCACCATCTTCCTAACTTTGTTCCCTCACTTCCCGATCTTATTGTTGTCTCATCTTTTGATCACGTCGCTAAACATGGTCAATGTTCTGCTGACGCCTTTTCCTACCATGGCTTAATTTGCACTTCATACAAAATTCAACCACCTAAGCATAAGTTCAAAACTCTTCTGCTTCGCAATTTTGACGATATGGACATTGATCGAATTCGAGAGGATGCCAGTAATAGTGACTGGACACCACTAGTGAATTCCTTTTCCGTCGACGAACAAGTTAAAGTCTTGATTTCTACCCTAGTTCGTCTATACGAAACACATGCGTCTATTCGAGCCGTGAGAAATAACAACAAGCAATAACAACTTTTTTTTTTTTGCACCGTCATGATCTAAGTAGGTACTGATAAGGTAGTTCATAGCTGCTTGTGACTGCAAAACCCTGTTTTACAGGTATGTTTCTTTATTTTACAGTTAAATTACTTATTTTTTCTTTCTTATACGTACATATTAAAATTAAAATTTTTCCTCTACAACATTTTTTATAAATTTAAGGAAGTTAAGTTTGTGTTTCTTTTATTTTTAAATTATAAGTACTTATTTTTTTTTGTATGGTAGGATAAGAGAAATAGTTTATTTTGAACAAATAATGTCAACTTACTTTAATGAATTAGTAAGCCTAATTTAAGTACATACATAATTATGTTATGTAATTTTTATAGATGAACGTTTTATTTAGTATTATTATTTAATTGTAGGGGAAGATGTTGTAGTATATCTGTGGTTTGTGTCTTTGAATAAAGTCAGTTGTTGTCAAAATCTCGAGGTGTTCCATTAATTTATAACAGCGCCATGACTGTCCGACAAAATTAAACTTTTACTAATTAAAAAGGCAGCTGCGTAGTTTAAGTTTAAAATTCGGCCAAATAACGTCAACAGGGGAAAATACGTCTCAATTAGAAACAACTGCAGTAAGGTGTGTAGAATCGCAAACCGCCAATGTATCCATAGTTCAGTTCAGAACGGTGATCCAGTCAAGGTCTGGAAGTTTCTCAAATTATTAGGTATCGGAAAAAAGTCTCACAATACGATTCCTAAAGACTTGGACTTCAATTTACTTAATAATAATTTTTCTATAAGTTTTAAGCTGACATGGTCACAATCATTAGAATTAATATTTGTTTCGGGATATTTACCATGTATATTTAGATTTTTGCTGAGAGCTCGATATTTCGGCACTGTTACAAGCGTCATGATCACGAGAACTAAAGTCTTTGCGGGTGGGTGTTATTTACGAGCTGACATATCTGTCTACCCTCTTCCTCACTCGTTTTTCACGCACGATGCCGCTACTACCAGAACCTTTATCACTAATTACTCGACACTGTTCTCGACAGATGATGCTCACTGTATCTACTATTGACACTCGTTCAGTAGTTTTACGACCTTTACATAGTTGAACCACTGGATTCCAGGCTCTCGACAATTGAAACCCGTCGTCCCTATTGAAATTTTTGCACTTGGTTATTTCAATTGCTTCCCGAACCATTCTAGGTATGTATCCTGGACCAAACAACTGCAGGCGGTCAGTCGTAAACTGTTTGCGTCTGCGGGCTCCCTGAGACGCCTTCGTAACTTTCTTCCCATCACCACTAAAATTGCGATAGCACAATCTCTTCTTCTCCCTATCCTGGTATATGCTGATGCCAGCTATCTCGATCTCACTCAAGAACAATTTGACAAGCTTGAGCAACTTCAAAATCTCTGTATCAGGTTCATATGGCTTGCGCGCACGGTTGGCGCAGTGGTTGAGCGATTGCCTGCTGCGCTGCGTGTCGCAGTTTCGATTCCCGCACGGAAAAATATTTGTATGATCTACAAATAGTTGTTCCAGCTCTGGGTGTTTGTTTATGTGAGTTTATATGTTTGTAAACGCACCCACGATACAGGAGAAATTCCTAGTATGGGGCAAAGTTTAACAAAAATATAAAAAAAATTGGCTTGCGCAAGTATGACCATGTTGCTGAATATCGAACCAAGATCAAATGGCTTCCTATTCGCCTTCGCTGGAATGCCCACATACTTTCATTGCTATATAATGTACTGTTTAATCCTTCTAGGCATTTTTATATTAAAGAACACTTTCAGTTCCTCTGTGACACACATTCTGGGTCCTTGAGATCATCAGAAAACCTAAAATTAAACATTCGTATTCATTCCACATCCTTCTTCGACAAATCTTTCACCGTTCAAGCAGCTAGTTTGTGGAATGCATTACCTATTGAGAAAAGGCGTGCGCAAACATTACCTTCATAAAAAAAAACGGTAAAGGAGCATTTCATAAGATAAGTTAGATCGACCATCTTATAGACTAGCTAAAGTACACTCATCTTTCATGGGGTACTGTGTTAAATTCTATACCAAAATACCTTGTGATATATTAAAATTTAACAGCCCCTACAAGTTTCACGAGCTAAAAACAGAAAACAGCTACTTTTTCAGCGCAGATTTCTCAATAACTATAAGATATACGATAAATCTTTTAATGCAACTTTTTGCATCACATAGTTATCTAGTAAATGTACATTACATATTTTTGATAACTTCTCAATTTAAATTAGAAAAAATAATTCCTAACACACTTTTTTACGTAATCCCGAAACACTAGGTTTTCCAATTACTTTTTCAGCTTACTGGTGGCGAATAACAATCTGCAAAAAATGGTGTGGACTAGGCATATAGTATACTAGTAAGCCACCAATTTTGTTTTTTAAAGTTTATTGTATTAGTACTTAAAAAAAACTTTTTTGCAAAAAAATACTACCGACTTCCAAATAAAAAACTACAAAGTGAAAAATAACTTTATTTTTGGAAGTCGGTGTCAGTATCGCAAATAATTGGTACCTATAAAGATGAGAGTTATTTTTCACTTTGTAGTTTTTTATTTGGAAGTCGGTAGTATTTTTGGGCAAAAAAGTTTTAAATTTTTCACTTTTTAGTTGTACCTACCTAATAGGCAAGTTGTTTAGTAACCTATAACGCCAGAATAGATTACCCAAATACCATGAAACTTAAACATAAACGGTGAAATGAGAGATCTGCGTACCCCTTAAGAGCGTACTGGCGTGATGTTATGTTATGAAATGGTATAAACAATGAATAGATATGCGATTGCAGCAATCCCGAAAGATTTGCCGACATTTATTGAAGAGTTCTGTTGTATATCTCCGAAGTTCTTCATCAGATCTTCACCAAATTAAAATGGGTCCATAATTGACGGAGATATCGGTGAACATACACAAAAAAAAAAAAAAAAAAACATACATAATGTCGAACATAGAACCTCCTCCTTTTTGGTAAGTCGGTTAAAAAGGCAATTTTATCATGTTTGAAAATGTCGCCTACGTGTAAGAATATCTTGAATATAAAAATAATTGGTAAATAATTTGAAATTTGAGCTTTACCTCAAATTTCAAATTATTTACCAATTATTTATCAATCGAATCCAATTTTTTCTTTTTTGTTAAATTGTCTAAATATTGCCTTATAAACCGTTGCGCTCGTGCGAGGCATTTAATTTCGCTCAAGGGCTTGTAGACGACGGCCCTGTGTCGTTTTTATTTTTGTCATTATATTTTTTATCATATATCATGTAGTTATTGAGAAATTTTTGCTGAAAAAGTAGCTGTTTTCTGTTTTGGGTTTGTGAAACTTGTAGGGGTTCTTAATGAAAGTAAAGGACATGGCTAAATAAAGTATGGACGATTGCCCTAGCAACGGATAACTATTTTAACTAGTAATATGTAATGCTGAATATTAGTATTTCGTATGAAAAAAGTTACAGACACTTTTTATATCGTCACAATCCTAAAAATTTAATTGTAGAAACTCCTACATTAATAGGTATACAAACTTGTATAAGAATAAGATTTTGCTATGCTACTTTATTAAGGCGTTTAGGAGCTCGTGGCTTAATAATAACAGGTCGATCTTCAAGGTTAAGCAACGCTAGCCAAGGTCATTCCGTGGTTCCATCGTGTACATAGCGAGTTTCCTTCGTGCCTTGGAAAGCTAGATAAGCCGTTGGTCGCGGCTGTCATTTGCAGATCTGTCATCTGTCAATACGCAATTGAAACTTAAGATCATACTAACTCTGTAATTACATACATAATACCCGGCGAAAGGAGCATCGATCAAAGTGAGTTCGACGACACCCCCAACATGTTTTTTTTATTTGGTTCTAATCGAATCAAGTGTAATCTAGAAGAATCGACTGTAACTTTTTAGCATCAGCACTATTTGTGTGCTTTTTCTTTCCAGATTTTGCCAATAATTTCTAGAAATCAGATAAATGCAAAGAAAGCAACATCTATGGTTCTATCTCTAATGTTTTAAGATGTATAGCGAAAGGTACAAAAATAAATAATAATGAATACTGTTCGTTTCGATTCTTTAAAAGTAGGTTTATTGACTACAATTTTTCGTAGAACGGAATCTTATGTTCTTCTTGTCAAACAAAAATATGAAAAAACTTTTAATTATTTGATTAATTCACGAAAGTTCTAGAAGAATAATAAAACTGTATAATAATTCAATACTGAATATTTCAGATGTATTGCGATAGGTACAAACATAAATAATAATTAATACTGTTCGTTTCGACTTACGCTAATGTCCTTAAAAGTAGGTTTATTGACTACAATTTTTCGTAGAACGGAATTCTTGTCAAACAAAAACATGAAAAAACTTTTAATTATTTGATTAATTCGTGAAAGTTCTAGAAGAATAATAAATTAATGAATATTTGAATGTTACGAGCTAGTGAATAATTTCTATACATGCTTAGGGCAGTTGTTTAGCCATGTCCAAAACTTTAGTTAAAAGCACACTACAAACTAGAAGAAGTAAACAAGCATATATTACAAACTAGATGATTATATTCTTTCTCTGTAACTATTCTTCTCATTTCGCTGTTCTATATTTGATATTAGTATATTATTTTATTTGTATGTATGTATTTTATGTAATATCTAAGTAGTATTATTTAAAATCTATCTCGTCTCGTTCAGTCCATCCAAAGGTTGACTGTAAGAGATTGTCCTGTGCGATAAGACCGCCCATTGTACACTTATCTTTATAAATGTTTTGTCCTGTAATTATTTATGTGGTGTACAATAAAGTATATAATAAATAAAATAAATAAATATAGCTCCTACTATTGGACTATTTATTTATTTATTGGCCTATCTACAATTGTTACACTAAAAATAACCTTATATCTAATACAAGCAATAATATATACTAAGTGTACAATATGATGCGATAGACACAGCATGCAAAAACAAAATAATAAAGACAGTAATTACAATAATAGTGCTAAAATAACACTCATAAACAGTAAGTCTTTAGAAATCAATACACTCTAAAATATTTTTTTTATGTAGGTAGATACAAAAAGAAAAGAAAAAAAAACAGTATGGTGATTAATTATTTTTTGTGGACTTGACGCTTGAGTTTTACAGTACTATAAAACCTGTGTGACAGACGACGAACGAAAACGTCCTCGTCCTCACGTAAATTAATTAATATATGTATGTAAATATTATAAAACACTTTTTTTAAAGGAGGTAGTGACCATAAATATCTACCTTTGCGAATGGACAGTAGAATCAATTTGTTATTATTTTCTCAAATAAAATTTTTGACATGCAAAAGAGCCGCTTGGTGGCCTTATTGAAATTAACCATTTGACTTTGACTTTCCTATACAGGCAACAAACTACATTTGCGAATGGACTGTAAAATCAATTTGTTATTATTTTCTCAATTTAAATTTTTGACATACAAAAGAGCCGCTTAGTAGCCTAAATAAACGATTTGACTTTGACTTTAATGTGCGGGCAACAAATTACCTTTGGGAATGGACAGTACAATCAATTATTATTTTTGGTTGCGCCGCTTAAAACGCAACGCAGATACGCGCATGGCTGGTCTCGAGAGATAAGAAGATGATAAACGATTTTGGATCAAGTGAATGTGACTTGCTTACAAATACCTGGGTTCGGACGTCCGAGAGTAGTTCCGCTGCCTGCGCTGGTTCTGGGTTAATTCACCGGCTTCGCGCATTGCACGAACTCATTCGACTTGAGTTCGGATCGCGAGCTGTGCTTTCGACTGGCCGGTGACGTTTCGACCTAGCACCAGCATGGAAGCAAGAGCTCTCGAGGACGACACGAATTGAAGAAGAAGGGGCCCGCGCAGAATCCACAGGCCGATATATAGGTAGTCGTTGGACAGACGTCTGTCAGGCTGTCATGACGTCTGAGAATGTCGAACACGTAGGTGGAGTGTGGCAGTCTCGCTCACACCGATACCAAGGTCTTGTGACAGAAAGAATAATGAGGGTAGGACACGATTCCAGCCAAACATCTCGCGTTTCTCTCCCTACTCGCAAGCACGTCATAAACACGACCGACGTTAGTCGCAAACATTCCCCCGGGCTTGAAGGGATGCCTTAAATTTTTTAACGATTAAATAGGAACAGAAATAAGCCCAACCGATAGAGATCAAAGTAATCAAAATAAAACCCGTTCCCCAATACCCCCAACTAATCTAATTTATAAATAAGCGAGCTACTGATTAGGTAATGGACATAGCCTGGCTGGACGCAAATCGCAACATATATTATTTACGTAGTGGTTTATATATCTTTCTAAATTTGTTTTATGATTTTGTATTATATTAAATGCAACAGGCTTTGGTTTCCGTACGTCAGATCCTAGGCGACAACTAAAAAGTGAAAAATAAAAAAACTTTTTTACAAAAAAATACTACCGACTTCCAGGTTTTTTTAGCTTTGGATTGATGGTTATCATATAATCCCCACAAATGCGCACGTCTCCATTTTGTTTAATAACTGGGCTTATTTGAGTTTCATAATCCGAGTAATTGACGCGGTAGATGGACCCGACTCCACCACAAGGCCACGGTAATGATATCATTACCGTGACAAAGCTCCCGTCTGACACGTGCACGCAGTGCCAGCGGCATCGGTCACGTTTCCGGTTCCTTATCTAATAGCTGTAGTCGTACGTGCTGTATTGCATATACCTAGCTTATCGGTAAACACTTCTGGGAATTCCTTACATAGTTTGTTTACGAATTCATCATCTATGATTTCATTGCGGTTTATCTGCGTAGTCTTTAAAGCGCGCATCCCCTAATAAAGGTCGCACCACATCTTTAATAACGTAAAGTCTTCAGGACATGCCTTCAACTGAACATAAACACACGTCCACCTTATTGTAACCAAGTGATTCGATTCGTGAACCTAAGTACCCGCGTAAAATTAAATTATCTGGGTTAACCCTTTTATGCGAAAACCACCGTTGGTACATATTTTCACTTATTGCTGTAATACGACTACCCGTGTCAACTTCACATTCGATGTTCATGGTATCAATTCTTAACTTAATAATGTACGGTTCGTTACATAGTTATGCCAACCGCCATTACCGCGCACTTGTTTACACATTGCTTTTAAATGCCCTTTTTGGCCACACTCATCTCAACTGTAATTTTTAGACCGGCATCACTCGGCCGAGTGCCCTTGCCATAAAGCCAGCATGGCCGCGCGCGCCCATCCGTTGCGACCGCGCCGCCGCTGCCGCTTGCCCCTGCTATGGTATGTAATATCTAAGAGACAGTTTCGTGGCTGTGCTCGTCGACAAGCTTGTCGGCGAGACAGCCTCGAGATCGAGATCTAGTGCGGTTGTGGTCGTTGACGAACTCTCCGCGTCAGCCTCTCATCTCCCGTCACAATTTCGATAAATCTTGACTAAGAGATTTAATGGCTTAAAATGTATAATATAGGTCTATTTTTAAGTAATACAGTGAAATTACAAACGATTTTGTTGTTATAAGAGTTTAAATAATACATTTTTAGGGTGCCGTACCCAAAGGGTAAAAACGGGACCCTATTCCTAAGACTCCACGATCCGTCTGTCTGTTTGTCTGTCTGTCACCAGGCTGTATCTCATGAACCGTGATAGCTGGACAGTTGAAATTTTCACAGATGATATTTCTGTTGTCGCTATAACAACAAATACTAAAAACAGATTAAAATAAATATTTAAGTGGGGCTCCCATACAACAAACGTGATTTTTGTGCCGTTTTTTGCGATAATGGTACGAAACCCATCGTGCGCGAGTCCGACTCGCACTTGGCCGGTTTTTATTATTAGACAATTCCTTTGCCTATTTAGTAGGTAAAAACAACGCGCTGTGACGCTGTCACAACACTCGCAAAATCGCAACCGACGCTATTTGGGTTTGATAATTTGCTGTTTGTTTTTATAAAATTGAAAACTTTGAAGTGCTTTCACAGCTATTGGTTTTAACATAGTTCTGTAACTGCGAAATGTAAGTATTATACTATATAGTATATGTATAGTGACAATGTGACAATATTATTGTTGTCCAAGAAATATATAACATGTGCATCTTTAGATAGATAGTACATAGATAGTACATTATGGTACAAGTGTGCAATGTTGGTGATTACCGCTGAGGCGCCATTGAGAGCCGAGCCGTAGGTGAGGGTTTTAAGAGAGCCGAGGACGGTAATCATCAATACACACGTGTATCATACGACGTTTTTCAACACACTTGTGAAGAAAATAATACAAAAAAATCATTTTCACCAGGAAAAAGAGTTGTGAATTTTTTTTCACAATGGCGGGCAAAATTAAACAGTTTTCCTATGCGCGCGCATTTAACAATGGCGATCGGCCATAGACTAAAAGAATGAGGTTTCTTTTTTTTGGCTTTTCGTGGATAGTGTTTTAGCCACGTACAAAATATGGAATTTAAATTTTTCTTAATTACAGAGCAAATATAAATTATATTTGAGTGAACGTTTTATTTATTAAGCACGTACAAGTTGAAATTATCTATTTAAATACGAAGTTGCATGAAATGAGCAAGCAATAGGTACATTAATTTATTTGTACTGTTGAGCACGATCTTTTTTGTATCGAAACTTTTTTAAGAACAAAGCAACTCAACCAATAAATTTAAAAAGAAACTCTATAACTCACTTGTGAATAATAGCAATGAAAAAGTCACAGTTTGATAACAGGTATCATTATGTGCCTAATTGCGGTGAAATTAGAGCCACTTTATGAGCAAGTGTGTTGAAAAAAATATAATAGTACTGCGATGAAATACATTTGCAGAATGTTAAAACCAGGGCCATCTTGGCGTAAGAACAATATGACAATGGAAAACCAGCCGAACACAAAACAAGTGGTGAGGTTTTTTAGAAAAGTCTTTCCATGTTATTTTTTGTATTTCACTAACTTGTTTATATTTCGTATTACAGTTTGAGGTTAGATGACCACCTGAAGTGCCTCAATGGAGAGGTGCCTCAATTGCCTCTTCATGCAAGTGTAAATTAATTATTGGTAAGCTCTAGATAATTAGTTCTCAGTTATCATTCCTAGGTTGGACCAAGTGTTGGGGTTTTTAACAGTAGTCAAAAATGCAATTAACCTGCAATACTATAATGTTTCTGCCTATAATATCTGTCCCTTCAGAAAGACGTGATGCTGTTATGCATAGTATCCTGCATATCTTTTTACCTCTAAAAGTAATTTGTTCCAATGTTCACAGCTCCTCGTAGGTGTCGTTTGCTAACTGTACGAACTACGAGGCCATCTAATCCAACGCTCATTTCACAACCACCTTCACAAAGGCAGTCACAAATGTAGCTTCAGCTAAATGTTTCGAGGCTATTGAAGAGAGGCGCTTGGAAAAGCAACAACAACTCCTTATTGACAATCAGTGGACGATGTGGATAGTGTACAAATAAGGAAATAAGCAAGCCATGGTCAAGAGAGACCTGAGCGCAGCAGGATTTATGTGCACCCTTCAGAAGAGGAAGTTGAATGGCTTTTTTGTTTTTTTTGGGTGGGTAATCATCCAATGACTTTTGCCGCTCTGGGTGAAGCGGGAGGGCGTGTCAGACTTTTACTGACTAGAACCCACCCGTGTTCCTTCAGTTGCTTGAGAATCATCTTGCGATTCCCGGCACCCGGGCCGTCTCCTGCGGGGCTAGGGGCGTGAGGGCGTCTCCGTTGCGTCTCCCTCACGCGTTCCACCTCCTCCTTCGCGAGCATTACTGCTTCGCAGAAGGAGATGTCAGCTCTCCTTGCCGTCTCGCTCCGTACCGAGGCATAGTCGCCTCAATTGAGGCGTGTCCAGCGCTGGGTTGCAACAGTCGCTCTCTCAATGTCGCCATGAGATCCTGCCGGCGTTCTGTCCGCCAAGCCGTAATTTGTCGCGGCAACGGTGTTTCACCCCGGCGTTCCTCCTCCTCGCGCCACTCCCATGTGTGCGCTTTTGACTCCAGATCCCATGGTGCCAATCCGGCAAGGAGGCTCGCCACCTCACCGAGGACCGTGCGGTATCCTCGGACCAGCCGAATTGCCATGAGCCTTTGGGACGCGTTCAACCAGCGGGCTGGTCGCCGCCTTAGGGAACGCGCCCACATCGGTGCCCCGTAAAGGGCCCTGGACCGTATGACTCCCGCGTAAAACCTCCGGCAGGAGGCGTTTGGCCCCCTAGATTGGGCAGGAGCCGCTTGAGGGCTGCCCCGGCCCGCTCCAGTCTGGGAGCCAAACGTCGGAACCCGAGGTGGCGGCGCGTTGTGTTCCACGCGCGCCCCTCATAGACGTCGCGGGGGGAGGCTAACATCTCACTCCCCCTCCAACCCGAGATCGAGGCCCGCAGAGGCGGGCCGGCACTAGCCGGGGGTTGCGGCAGTATCTTTGTTCCCGCGATCCCCAGCGGAGAGATGGAACACCGGGGTGGTTTTTAGTCAGTACGAGTCTGACAGACCCCTCCGCCCTCCCCAGAGCGGAGAACATCCAATGAGGATTTTCCACCCAGAAAAAAAAAAAAGAAAAAATGTTCATTGTTATCCGTAACTCCACGACCAAATGCGTATTTTGCGTACAATTCCACCCAGAAAAAAAAAAGAAAAAAGGTTAATTGTTATCCGCAACTCCACGACCAAATGCGTATTTTGCGTACAATGTAAAGATGATGATGTAGCCGGACAAATAAATATGATTCACATGACAACAAAATACATTATTTAACATTTAATGTCCTCAAATATAAGTGAAAAATAATATTATTAAAAAGGGTCGATTCGTACATTTCGGGCGAATTAAATTCGTGCGAATCGTCCAATATTTATCATTTTGTTATTTTTCTTTGATCCAAAACCTTTTGTTGTGAACAAAGTTTCATTTTTTTATTTTAAATCTTGACAAGCGATTTCTTTCTGAATGGTTGCACATATGTTTGCCTTTTTCGGCTACTTTTTATTAAAGCGGCTGGTAACCCAAGGTGTAAAAAATTGACGATAGAATAAAATAATCTACTACGACTTTGCAGAACTCATCATTATTTATAAAAAGTATCGCGCCAGCAAATGTCTAACTATTATAGTTATGCCACGTTAAAAAGTTTGTATTAAATTTTTAGAGTTTGTAAATAGGACACTTGGAAATTTTCATTTACGCTCTTGGTTGATAAAAAGGATTCATGTATTTATTGGTTTTTGGAAATTCTACCCGTAAGGGGATAAATTAGGGGTTGAAACTGAATGTGAAATTTCTTCGGTTTGGAAGGTAATTGAAATTGTTGGTTTACGCTCTTGGTCAATAAAACAACAGTTTTCTTTTTTAATTTCGGAGGTTCTACCCCTAAGGGAGTAAAAAGTCAGTTGAAAGTTTGTGTGAAACTTCTACGCTTTAAAGTGTGACACGTAAAATTAAAGATTTACGCTTTTGGTTGATAAAAAGAATTCATGGTATTTGGAAATTCTACCACTAAGGAGGTGAAAAGGTGGAAATTTGTTGAGCTTGTATATTTTAAACTTGGCAATAATACTCTAAGTAAACAGTAAAGGTTTTCTTAATTGGTTTTTCAAACCTACTCCTAAAAGACGATAAAGGGGGTGTTAAAGATTTTAGATGAATTTTACAGTACAGGGCTTCTTTTTATAATATAGGAGAGCATTATGAAGGGATTTTTGGCAATTCAACCTTTAACGGGGTGAAACTAAAAAGTCATCTGTAGGATAAAATACTGATCACGCGAACAAAGTCGCAGGCAATGTGCTATTTATAAATAACTGTGCAAAAGGTATAGAAAATATTTTAAAAGTGCCGTCACCGAACACTGTTTTTGCTTTGCGTAGCAAAAAAATTCTAAATCTATGGTTTTTGCTGTCGAAACAACTTCATTGCACGACAGCTTACAAATATTAGAATTTTGTTATCTTTTCCGTCATACACGGCAAATAACATTTAAATCTTTCAGGCAACTCAACTTCTCTTACTGAACTTGATTTTTTTAAATTTATTTGCTCTTTTTCTTAGATTATACACACCTGTTTTTTTCACTGATTGATGGTATGTTCTGTGTCTTTAGTCTTCCTTCCTAATTCCTTTTATTCAATAACGGCAACATACAATCTTCGTAAATTTGTTGAATGGGTCGGTATTCATTGATTACTCCTTTTTGCAATTTTCAAGACGTATTGAAACCTCATTTTGGTCGATTTATTCCGTTCAAATACCAACAACTAATACTACTGGTATTTGTTTCAACTCTCATTTATTTTATATGCCGAACAAATACCATTGTAAAAACAAAAACCAAAACAAGTTCAAAGATATAAGGTACAGTCAGTAAAAATGCTTTTTATGTAATTATTTGAATAATATAATTAATTTAAGACAATTTGGATACCAGTAAGGTGTCGGTTGTTCAGATGCAATTAACATTTTTATAGATGACATAATTAATAAATTAAAAGACAAAACGAAAGTGGCTGGGCTTTTCATTGACCTAAGTTCGGCTTTTGACACGATTGACTATGAATTATTACTAACTAAACTAGAATATTACGGTATCACGGTAAGAATATTACGGTAAAGTTATTAATTTATAGTTTGCACTTATTTAAAATCAAATTAAAAGCCTTCTTGTTGGAAAAATGTTTCTACTCAGTGTCAAAATTTATGTCAGTTAATGATAAATAGATACTTGCTATTAGAAATAGCAGTAACAAATATTTTAATTACATTTATTGGACATTTATTTAATATTTTTTTGACATATTTATTTTTACTTTGGACATTACATTTTGAAATCACAATATTTTTGTGACATATATTGTATTAACTTGACATTATATTTTTTTGTGACATATATATTGGTTTAACTCGATGTTTATTACTTGTGACATATATCGTATTAATTTGCAATTATAATCTTGTAACATATATTGTGTTAACTTGACATTATTATTTTTTGTGACATATATTAGTTTAACTTGACATTACTTTTATTACTTGTGACATATATCGTATTAATTTGAAATTATAATCTTCTTGCAACATATATTGTATTAACTTGAAATTATAATTAGTTCTTGTGACAAACTTCGGATTGATTTGGAATTGATTTTTTTGTGACATACACAGTATAAACTTGACATTGTAATCTTATCTTGAGGCATGTATGGGATACATTTGAAACTGTATAATTTTCTATTGGAACATATTTTAAATTAATTTGACTCAATTTTCTAATAATTTAATTTGCTTTCAAGTGATGATACACTATATACAATAATAATTCACTACAATAATTCTTTTTTTGTAATTTTAATTATGTAATGTTCGATACAATGTAAATTGTTTGAGAATAAATAAATGAAATGAAAAAATAAATGAAATTATAAGACCGTTAAGTGAAAACAAAAAGTTAGTTAGCAAACGTCTAGTTCAATTATAAAAATCAACTTTATTAATACTTACTTTACTTTATAATATATTTTTTTCAATAGAACAATTGTAAAATATCATAGAAAATCAAATTTTTGTATATCCACTATTTGTTATTTTAATACATTTTTTTTCATTTTTCTTCTAGTCTGTTGTCGTGACGAGATCTTTGTTTAAATATGAATTGAAACAAATACCAGTGGTATTAGATGTTGGTATTAGAACGGAATAAATTTTTTGGTCAAATCACCCATACAATCATTCTTAGATTGTATTTTAAGGGCCTCCATACGCTTTAGTGCCTTAAAACGGTAACTTTAATTTTTGTATATCCACTATTTGTTATTTTAATAAAAAAAATTTAATTTTTCTTCTAGTCTGTTGTCGTGACGAGATCTTTGTTTAAATATGAATTGAAACAAATACCAGTGGTATTAGATGTTGGTATTAGAACGGAATAATTTTTTGGTCAAATCACCCATACAATCATTCTTAGATTGTATTTTAAGGGCCTCCATACGCTTTAGTGCCTTAAAACGGTAACTTTAACTTTTTTCGGTTAAAAGGTTTGAAAAAAATATACATATATTTATTATGGATTCATGTACATAATTTTGAACACAAGGTTTTTTTATGTTACTAATAGTAACATAAAAAAACTTTAAACTTAAACTTTAACCTTATACTACTACTACTTTATTTTAACTTTAAACTTTTGGAAACTCCTCGAAAACGACTTGGATGTTTAAAAAATATTTTACACAGAAAAGTTGATGTCTGGAATTTCTTCATAACTAAAATAGCATATGTAAATCATATAATATTTTGCAAACAAAACTGATAAAAAGGAGGTTCAATATTGATATTTTGGTATCGAGCGGGCGCACGTCTAGTACTGCGTTAACATTGGGGCGTATATAGCGCCTTAATCTGATCACGATCTTTATTCATGGTTACGGATGCATTCCAAATTTAACGATTTTTACACCGCCAATTAGAAGACCCAATTACTTATGGTCTTGTAATAACAAAACTTCCTTACCACTCTTACTTGTTATATGTAATGTAAGTTTATTTTGGGTTGAATCTTGGCTTGAACGGAACTTAACGCGATCGTGCGTTCTTAGAAAAAATATCAACTTATTCAGACGAAAAACGGTTGCAAGTAAAAAGATTCATGAACCGACTTGCTGTTTTATACTATTTTTTGCACGGTTTACAGTGTCATTGTACCAAAAAAAAATCGGGGGAATACCTCAGAAATTTAAAACCGTGCCTATCTATTGGCATCAATTTTAAATGATCCATTCAAATAATCTCTGAAATGTGAATTGAGACCGCAATATTCCTTAATTTTTTGCTTAGGAGAGTTATTTAAACAAGAACATAATTTTATTTTGGTCGTCTCTAGAAAATCTTAATATTTCACAATACTCAGTGAAATATTAAGATTAAAAGGCGAAAACAAATTGAAGCTTATCACGCCATCTATTGCAATTTATTGAACCAAATTTTCTTTCTTCGTGGGGTGCCTGTGCTATGGTCAATAGTACCTCAAAAAAACGGGTTACTTTTACTTTATAATTAAAAACTAATGAAAGATTTTTTTTTAATGAATCAAAATTTTCACCATTTATCAATAATCGTTTGACGAATATTTTTATCTCTATTAAATTGTTCTGTGATTTTTTAGCCCTAGAAATAAACTTTCAAAGTCGGAGGACTATACTTTTTGGCCCGATAATAAGTAGGCTTACACTGGAGGATAACGTCAGCTATCCGCCAGTGTAAGCCCCGTCAAAATTGGTGCAGAAGATTAAGAAACAGACAGACATACAAATAAAACAATGTTTTACGTGATACTTAAGTACCGCATATTCCTTCATAAGGCATTTAGTGAAAAGCTGTTATTTTGAAATTACAAACAAACAAGACACTTTTCTTAAAAGTGTCTTGTTGATAAAAAGAAACATACCACAACTTAAAGCATTTTTTGGATCAGTTTTAACACCTTAACCGATACAATGACTGACTTCTGTTTCGAAACGTGGACGGTAGAGCCGTGAAATATTTAAATCAGGGAAGACAATACTAGCGATGCGACGATGACCCCAGCCCCCTCGTGTCGCATCGCTTTGGGTTGCGTTCATAAACTAATTCACGGCACGGCTTTTGTAATAAAATAGTCGGCTATTGGAGCGACTACGGTGGTTTGAATTATATAAAATTAAGCCACAAACGTGAATATTGTCTTGGGAGACTTGTATCTAGGTACTTACTTATCGATACTAAACTGTAGAGAATATTTTATCTATGTGACAAAAATAATTTCAATAATTGGCGCTGGCATTTCATCCGGCGCCCCTATTGCCCTGGCGGCTCGGTCCTGACGTTGAGTAAGTATAGGTACTTCAAAATGAATAATAAATTATAGTAGCCAGCAATGTTTAATAATAAACATATATGTATAAAACCTTTTTCCTCATACATATTAAAATCGTGTTGTACCCGTGGCCCAACTGATTTGTCCTACGAATAAAAAAACCCGCCTAAATATAAGATTCCGCTTTTGTCAGAAAAAAGTAGTCGCCACTTTATTCCGACGAAAGCGGAATCTGATCAAAAGTCTGTTTTCGTCAAAAAAACAGCTTAAAATTTATTCTGACGAAAAATGAATCTAATGAATGTGTCCGAGATCGTCATTACTCGGATTTTCAGAACAGGATCGGGTATAACTGGGTAAAGGCCACCCACCGAGCAAAGACGTACCGCCAAGCGGCCTAGCCGTGTTCCGGCACGATGCTCGGTGTAGCCACAAGAGGAGTTGGGTCGAGATAGTTGTTCCACTGCAGGATGACCGGCCTGACTCGCGTTGTTATGGGCGTATCGGGTGACTAGTCGCGGAGGGTAGCGGGATCCGAGGCACGGTGCGCCGCTGGCCGACCGCAGGTAGTTGGGGGCCCAAGTAGTGTGCCAGCCACACACGAAAGGCTGCCCCGCCAACTGTCGAAAAATCCCGGGATGCGCCATCGTGCTGGTTGGCGACCAGACGAGAGTGCCCGATGGACATTCCCGGGGGGGCTCGGGCGTCCCCGCAGTCTCCAGACTAGTCCCCCAATGATGGCGTCCGGACTCCGCGTGTCTGAAGGTTGCCAGCGTGGAACCTCATCTCACTTCCTTCTCCTCACCTTCCTTCACTCACAGCAATAATGCCAAGGAACAAAAAGAGAAAAGCTGAACAGCGGCAGCACTCACTCTCACATAAGGTGCACCTCAGTAACATCCGAGGTCTGCACTCGAACCTTGTCGCAGTCCATCACCACCTTGAGACTGAGAAACCAGCACTTTTGTTCCTTACGGAGACGCAGATCGGATGTCCGTCGGACGTGGCATACCTATCTTACCCAGGATTTACCCTGGAGCACAAATTCAAGCCACGTGCGGGTGTATGTATGTACGCCCGCGACGACATCTGCTATCGGCGTCTCCGTGACCTTGAAGACTCTAACTACTCAGTGCTATGGGCCCTGGTGGACACAGGTCTGGATAAGATTATCTATGCCTGTGTCTACCGATCGCATAGCGGTGATCTGGAGACAACCAGGATCACACAGTACCTGAGTGAGGCGGCTGATGTGGCCCAGCAACGGTACCCTTCCGCCCAATTAGTGTTACTGGGGGACTTTGATGCTCACCATCAGGAGTGGCTCTTCCCATACCAGTGCACTGACCATGCTGGACGAGAGATGCGAAATCTTTCGCTGGCGCTTAATCTCACCCAGCTGGTGCAGGGGGCTACGAGGGTGCCGGATGTTGATTCGCATACGGCCAATTGCTTGGACCTTCTGCTGACAACAGATCCAGACCGATACTCAGTGTCGATTTCATCATCTTTGGGTAGTTCCGACCACTGTCTGGTGAAGTCTGTATCCGGTACTATGTGTCTGTATGTGTCTGTATGTACCCGGCGGGTTTGGCGGTACAGGTCAGCAGATTGGGATGGGATGCGATCTTTTTTCGCATGCTATCCTTGGCAGCCCATTTGCTTCTCTTCGGAAAATCCATCGTCATGCGCTGATGCCGTGACTGATGTGTTGCGCCAGGGGATGGAGTACTACATTCCATTCTCTGACGTAGCGCTTTCCGGTGTTGACCGACCATGGTTTGGTGCTGAGTGCAACCGCGCAAATGCGGTTAAACACAAGGCTTACCAAGCATGGGTCGACGCTCGAGTGCACAAAGCGAGTGACGTAACTCAGAAGAAGAGAGCCTTCAACAGGGCTGCCAAGTCCTGCAAAAAGGCGATGCGAAGGGCACGTTTTGACCATATTAGCAGAATCGGGAACAAACTAGCTTCATACCCTGCTGGTAGCAAAGCGTTTTGGTCCCTGGCTAAGTCGGTTGAATCAAACTTCTGTCGCCCCTCACTACCACCACTGCTGAGACCCGACGGGTCACTGGCCCACTCCGCCGAGGACAAGGCAAACTTGTTTGCCTCCCTTTTTGCTGAATCTTCGCGTCTGAACTCTGATGGCGCGCGGCCCCCTCCGTCTCCTGTTGGATGTGGGACGAGTATGTCGGATATTCGCATCCATCAGAGGGAGGTCTGTAGGGTGTTGCGTAACCTTGACGTGAACAAAGCTAGTGGCCCCGACGGGATACCGGCAATTGTACTGAAAACTTGTGCGCCTGAATTGTCTCCGATCCTGACACGCCTATATCGCCTTTCGTTAGTGACTGGAAAGGTGCCGAAGGCTTGGAAGCAAGCTAACGTTCTGCCAGTCCCCAAAAAGGGTAGTCGGGCTGACCCGGCAAACTACAGACCCATCTCGGTAACGTCCATCCTCTGTAAGAGTATGGAACGTGTGCTGAACAATAAGCTCCTGGCATACCTAGAAGACAATGACATCCTCAGTGACCGCCAATACGGCTTCCGCCGAAATCGGTCAACTGGGGATCTTCTAGCGTATGCCATTCACGTCTGGAGTGAGGCCATCGAGAGGCACGGGGAAGTGCTTGCTGTCTCCCTTGACATCTCGAAGGCTTTCGACAGGGTCTGGCATGAGACCCTTATTGGTAAGCTTCCTTCCTTCGGTCTGCCTAGTGGTCTGTGTGACTGGATTGCTGACTTCCTGAGGGAGAGGTCCATCCGAGTGGTTATCGATGGCTGCTCGTCCGGTCAGCTAGGTATTAACGCCGGAGTCCCTCAGGGGTCGGTGCTCTCGGCTACACTGTTTTTGCTGCACATTAATGACCTGCTAAAACCCGGAACCTTTGGGTACGCAGACGACAGCACGGTTGCTGAGAGATACGTGTCCGGCGCACGGGCTACTGGGACTGAGATCCGGTCTCTCCGGGAGGCCATGGTTGAGCGCTTGAATCTGTCTTTGGAGGCAGTCTCCGAATGGGGCGATGCCAATCTAGTCAATTTCAATGCAGCTAAGACCCAGGCGTGTCTTTTTTCCGCAAAAAAGAGCCTATTCCACCCGGCTCCATCTTTCCGTGGTGTAACCGTGCCGATAACGGACCATCTCGACCTTCTGGGTGTTACTTTAACATCGACCCTCAATTTTGGTCCATTCATTGAGGCAAAGGCTCAGTTGGCTGCAAAAAAGTTGGGGATCCTTGCAAAGGTGAGACGGTACTTCACGCCTGAACAGCTGCTCAATTTGTATAAAGCGCAAGTTCGGTCATGCATGGAGTACTGCTCTCACCTTTGGGACGGATCTGCAAAATATCAACTTGATGCACTTGAGTCGATTGACAAACGGGCCAAGAGGCTTATCGGCCACGATGCACTGGTCGCCTCAAAGCTCCAGAGCCTTGAACATCGACGCCAAGTGGCCAGTCTGTCGGTTTTTTATCGGTTACATTTCGGGGTGTGTGCGATGGAACTGCACAATTTGATTCCGCCTAGCCCTTTCCATCACCGGACAACAAGACGCACGGCAATGCGCCACCGGTACATGGTGGACATCCCACCCATACGTACAAAGCGTTTTGCGAATACTTTCATTGTACGCACAGCTAAGGAGTGGAATTCCCTGCCGGAGTCTTTGTTTCCTGATAGCTACAACCTTGGGGTCTTCAAGTCAAGAGTGAATAGGTTACTTCTAGGCAAGCGTGCTTCACCGTCGACCACATCATCGCTTACCATCAGGCGAGATAGTGGTCAAACGCGAGCCTATCGATAAATAAAAAATAAAAAAAGGCGGAAACATACTTACGTGTTGCCTTATGAGGTATTTGATTGGCTACAAGACTCGTTGTGTTATGAGTTTATGACGTAGGCTTGAACAGATTCGTATGATTGGTTTATACCGTGCTTTGGTGCCTGATTGCTATAACCTAGCGGTCTTTTAGGTCAAGAGTGAATAGGTTAGTTCTAGGCAAGCATGTTTCACCGTCGACCACATCATCACTTAACATCAGGCGAGATAGTGGCCAACGCAAAATAAAATAAACTTTTTACTGGTATAAAAAGTAGTCTATGAGCTATTCCAAAATATAATCTATGTCTTTCCCAAATTTCATTCAGATCCGTTAAGCCATTCTGGCGTGATTGAGTGACAAACATACATCCACACACACATTCATCCAAACTATCACATTTATAATTATATAGTAAGATATCTGTTACAAGTTTTTGCATTACCATGTCTTCATATTTGTGTCCTGACATCCGTTTAAGCTGAAACTTGCCGTAAGATAAAGATAAATTTATTTGTTCAAACATGTGTAACATCATCCTAAGGTTGGGGAAAAAGTTACTTCGCATTTTTTAAGAAAATTCAAAACTTTTTTTAATATAGTTTATTTACATTTAACTAAAGTATGTAGGTACCATTTTGTTCGATAACTTCTTGCCATCTTGTAGGTAGGGACATGATCCCATTGCTATCGAAATTTTGGGACTTCTGATCAAAATACCGCGACTAGTGGTTTTGGCAGTCCTCTCGTGATGTTAACCTGACACTGCCTAAAGAATTCTGAAGAGACCGAAACAGGTGGAAATCTGAAGGTTCAAGGTCAGGACTATTACGGCGGATGCATTAACACCTCCCAGCCAAACTCTCTTAATTTTTGCTGAGTGGCTAAAGATGTGTAAGGTCTAGCGTTATCATGATGAAAAACCACACCCCTTCTGTTGATTAATTCCGGCCGCTTTTTCTCAACTTCTTGCTTTAATCTCATCAGTTGTTCGCAGTAGAGATCAGAATCGATGGTCCTGCCTGGTGGTAACAGCTCATAATGAATAATGCCCTTCCAATCCCACCACACACACAGCATCACCTTGTTGCGAGTTAACCCGGGTTTCGCCACAGTCTGTGAAGCCTGACCGGCCTTTGACCACGACCTTTTTCGCACGTTCTTGTCGTACGTGATCCACTTTTCATCACCAGTTATCAGCTTCTTCAAAAATGGTTCGGTTTCATTACGTCGTAATAAAGAATCACAAATGAGTACACGGTTCATTAGGTTTCTTTCAGTGAGCTCGTGAGGTACCCAAATATCGAGTTTTTATGTGTACCCAGTTTTTTTCAAATACACCGAAACTGTTTTGTGGTCAATTCCCAGTTCTTCAGCTACGTCGTAACTAAATAAATACTACGTCGTAATATGCCGATCTTGCTCCACTTTTTCAAAAATGGCATCCATTTTATCCGTAATAGGGCGACCAGAGCGACGTGCATCTTTGACATCAAAATTTCCGGATTGAAAACGCTTAAACCAAATTTGTGCTACTCTCACAGACACTGCAATAGGTCCATAAACATCGCAAATTTTTTTCGCGGCTTGCGTTGCATTTTTACCTTTTTTGTAGTAAAATTTTAAAATGTATTGAATTTCTTCATTAGATTCACTCATCTTGACGGTACGAAAAACAAATGAAAATCACACATTCTCCTAATTTGAATTTGGAATTATGTTCTTTAAAATTTAAACTTTCAATGATACTAAAACCAGCCAGATACAAATAGTATAGCCAAAGTGATTTTGTTACAAGTTAATACATACTATAATGCGAAAAGACTTTTTCCCCAACCTACTATATGCACATATAGATGGAAACATAATTTTACTGGACCAACATGCCTCACTCGGCGTACAAAATGAAAATAATATGTTATTAATTAAAATTAAATTGGCAATTATAAATTTAATAGATTAATGTCAGTTTCATATATAAAGAATTGAGAATCAGTGCAAAATGTTATCAATAATTCAACATACAATCAGAATCAGTACAAAATGTAGTCAATATTAGTTAAATAAAATATGTCAATATAGATTAAAATAACCAAAATAAAATTCAATATTTATCATTTAAAAATCAACAATGTTATAGTAGCACTTATCAGTAAGCAGCTTTTTAAGTGTTTTCTTAAATAAATTAAAATGCCGTACTTATGTAACTTTCAAATATTATGGTACTAAGGAGCCGGTCTCATGATAGAGCCAGAAGGTGGCCATAATAACTCCTCAACTAGACAAGATAGCACCGTCATGTTTAAGCTCATTGGATGGGTATTGACAAATTATATTGCATATACAGTTCAAAAAGCCAGTTTTATAAAAAAAAATACCTATTTATTTTTTCCGTTTGTTTTTTTTTAAAATTTCTCTCTAGTTATTATAAATACGCTACATGGAAGAAGAACCTTTATTGTACTGTTACTTCAGCGCTTAAAATACTACCTACCGACTTCCAAATAAGAAACTACAAAGTGAAAAACACCTTTATTTTTGGAAGTCGGTGTCCATAACGTAAATAATTGGTACCTACCAAAGAAGTCAAATTCAAATTCAAATTCAAATTCAAATATTTTTATTTGTAGAACATAGGTAAATAAAAGGTACAGTTGACAATGTTAATAAAAATGAACGCTATGTCTTGCCATCAACGGCGTACAAATATTCTAATTATAATTTTTAATAAATAATTGGTAAGAAATAATAATACATTCAAAATTAATAAATAACATGTCATAAGATTACAATTTGTCTTCCAGGTACTCATTGACTGTATAGTAAGCTTTTTCGCCCAATAGATCAAGAAGAGCTTTTTTGAAGTGGTTTATGCTGTCAAGATCTCTTATTGTAATGGGCAACTTATTGTATAACTTGGGTGCCATTCCTAAAAAGCTCTTTGAGTATAATGCAGTCTTGTGTGGAATAGCACATATCTCTCTATTGCGACGTTTCGATCTCAGTGTTTGAAACAGATGCAAGTTTGATTTTGCGAATACTGCTGTCTCGTAGATGTACATACAAGGCAAAGTAAGAAGTTTGTATTTATTAAATAATGGCCTACAACTATCAGTCTTTTTCAACCCAAACACAGCACGTACACACCTCTTTTGAGCATTGAACGCAATGTTTTTGTCAGTGGAATTTCCCCAATACATTATTCCAAATCGCACCGTTGATGAGACATACGCTTTGTATGCCATCAAAACAACAGACTCACTTGATATTTTCGCGAGATTATAAAGCGCATAAGAATATTGGTTTAGTTTTTTGCAAACAGTTTCCACATGGCATTTCCAATTTAGATGACTATCCAAGTAAATTCCCAGAAATCTAGCATTGTTGGTTTTAGGTATTTTTTGGTCTGCGTATTTAATATTTAAATTTAGTTTATTTGTTCTTTGTTGGAACGTCACAATCTGTGTTTTTTCTAAGTTTATTTTAAGTTTATTCTTATTTAACCAATCTATAATGCAATGAATGGAATTATTTATTTCATTTTCATATGATTCTAAGTCTTCACATGGTATGATAATTGTACTATCATCGGCAAACAGGACGGTTTGAAAGTCGGTACACTTCGGCAAATCATTTATAAAAATGAGGAAAAGCAAGGGCCCAAGGACACTCCCTTGGGGTACACCGCAAGTTGTATACCTAATGGACGACTTGTGAGCAACTTGTCTCTTAGAACTGGGACAAATTCTATTTAAAACCGTGATTTGTTTTCTTCCACATAAATAAGATTTGATTAGGTTCAATATATTTCCTCGGACACCATAACGCTCTAATTTACCCAGTAATATTGTATGATCCACGTGATCGAATGCCTTAGACATGTCCATGAGTACTGCGGCAATAGGATTTTTTTTGTCAACATTACTAACAATTTTTGCCACTAACTCATAGATTGCGTTGTTAATATTTTTACTTTTTCTAAAACCATATTGTTCTTTAGCGAATATATCATTTGTTTCAAAGAACGAGTCAAGGGATTTATAAATCACTTTCTCAAAGATTTTTGATAATACTGGTATTAAAGCTATTGGACGATAATTTGAAATGATTGCTTTGTCACCTTTCTTATAAAGTGGCTTAATTATAGTAGTTTTTAATAAGCTTGGAAAGTGACCATGCTCTATGCATAGGTTAATTATAAAACTTAGTACGGGTGCAATTATATGCGACACTAATTTTAAAATTTTCGTAGAAATTTCATCAAAACCCGTGCTATTGGTATTTTTTAGCTGATTAATAATTCTGAAAATGTCCATAGCATCTGTCGGTGCCATAAAAAGTGTTTTTGGGAAATGTCTTATAAGAGATATAGCAGTACCGTTTGGATAATTGTTTGCAGGATGCACCGAATCTATAAAATAATCATTGAAAGCCGTAGCTATGTCTTTAGGATCGTTAATTTGCTTATCACCAATAAAAATTTGCTTTACAGATTCCGGCGGAAAGTTAGATTTACACCTATTAATTAATTTCCACGTAGCTTTGGTTTTATTTTCTGCACTTTTTATAATATGGCTGTTTTGAGACTTTTGTGTCAGACTTATTACTCTTTTTAATCGTCTCGAATATTGTTTTAGTAATTGCTTGTTTTCAATATTTGGTGATCGCCTGTACAACCATAACATCTCTCTTTTCCGTCTACTACAGTTTCTGATACCATTAGATATCCATCGCGGAGTCTTACGAGTGGAAATCTTTTTCCTTACGGTAGGGAAGCACAAGTCGTAAAAAAGCTTAAAAATTTCATAAAATGAATTAAAAGCCACTTCAGGGTTTGTGCCATTGTACACTTCAGTAAAGCTTAAGTTACTTATGGCTTCAATAAACTTAGATATATTCTCAGAGCTATAATCTCGACTAAATACATACCAGTGATCAATTGAACACGATTTTCTAACAGGACATTTAAAAAGTTGGGCGGTGTGGTCTGATAGGGCCAACTCGACAACTTCGCCAGTACCACCTCTAACACTATGCATAACGTTGTCAATACAGGTTCCACTAGATACACGTGTGGGCTCTTTTATACTCGGCTTAAGATTGTAGTTCAGTAGTAGATGTTGAAATTCAGTGGATATTCTTGTTTTTTGAAGAATATCGATGTTAAAGTCACCGCAAAGCAAAACCCGTTTTCCCAAGTTTCTTCCGCAATAGTTTAAAATATGATCAATTTTTTCAAAGAAAATAGAAGTAGCATCTCTCGTGTATTTAGGAGGTCTATAAATGCAAATGATAATCAACTTGTGAGCTATCAGTTCGATGGCACAACACTCTATAAAACTGGGCATACTAAATTCTTTAATGTCTATGACCTTGAACTCGTATCTATGTCTAATAAGTATACATGTACCACCATTCCTGGTGTTTCTTGAAGAATATGTTGCAAGCTTATATTCAGGCATAAATAAGTGCATAGTATCATCATCTTTCATATTGTGTTCTGAGATGCACATAACATCCACTGCTTTCCCTCTGCATAAAAGTTCATTTATACTAATTCTTAACAAATCTGACTTTCCTATTAATCCATTAATGTTTTGATGTAAGATATTTATATGATTATAAACGAAAAAAATCATGCTCCGTATTGTTAGTAATGTTTTCAGTTTGGGTTGACTGATCACTATATGACTTGTTATTATTGTTGACTGATTGGTTAAAGATATCCCCGACAGCAGTACCTTCAAAACAACGACGATAATGACAAGTAACTTCATTAATTTCTGCTTCTGAATCTAGATGTTTAATATATTGCATTAAATTTTTAAAGATTATAGAAATTGCTTTATTGTTTACTGTTGCAATATGTTTTCGGAACATTTTGTATGTGTATTCCACACAATAATTGGCATCAAAAAGATAAGCATATTCCCATAGTTCCTTATCCAAATACATCAAATGATTAAACTGTTCAATACGCTTATTAAATATAGAAAAAATTGTACTTAATCTAAAATTAGGCGAGCAGATCACAATATTAGTATGGATTACATTACCAAGCTGCTTCTTCATATAGTCGATTAACAATCTATAATTATTGGAGATTTCGAAATCACTTTCACCTATATAAATTATACAATAATCATCATGGGTAAAGTTTTCGAGTTTTTTATCTAAATTTGCAAACAACTGCTTTATGCCTCCATTTGGTATGATATAATGACAGAACTTGTATCCTGTGAACGTACTTTTCCCAATATCTAACATTTTATTCACATTATTACTAGAAACCATACATATTTTTTTTTTATCCTGTTTACGGATTTCCGATGACATTTTGAGGTGGCTGTCGGTACTTGTCGGTAAAGTTTGTACTTCCAGAGTGGTACTACTATGTAGATGTGTATCTTGAGGTTCTTGAGCATATTCGTGTGGAGTATTTTTGGATCCCTTTTTGGCTGATGTAGGTCTTTCCGAATAGATCATAGATTCTCTTAGGGAAGTTACATCTTCAACACTCGTTTTTTGTGTTATATGCTTTATCGGAGTTGATAACTTCCTTATCCTTGAATTTGGTGAACCTACGTCGGTTGTTAGCATTTTAGCTGTTCTTTTCAAGAGCTCACATTTGTTAGTGATTTCAATCAGTGATGATTTTAGACTGCTATTCTCAATGGACAGTATATTAATCTCTTCATGGGCTGATAATAAATCCAATTTAAGTTTTTCTATTTGATTTTTTAAGTCTTGAGTTTCGTCACTTTCGTCATCGGACATGTTTGGTAGACTATTTGTGCTGCCATCTAGCGTCGAGATATTTATACTGGATTTTTCGAAAGTAGTCTCCGCTAATGACCGAGTTCGTGTTCTACGTAGCCGGTAGTATTTTTGTGTAAAAATTATATCGGTTAAAAAATACCCGATACCCGATATGGAAAAATTCACACTAGTCATTACTTGTTAATAAATTAAAATAATGTTTCTCGTTGAGCTTTATTCCTTGAGATCCCTTTGCTAAGAATAGTTACAGCACTGATAACAACATTTGTGCCACATGTTAAATTTAGTGTTGTTAGACATTTTTTTTATTTTTATTAATTTGTTTTTTTTTACCTTTGTATAGATTCTTTTACCGATTGTTTTGTGAATGTGTGAACATTGTAGGCCTTGTAGATTTTTTTCTCAAACATGCTTGGAAATTTGAGCATTATTTTGACAACCTTCTTCGAGATAAATCGAAATTGCTGTACTGGCCAAATACATGCGAGCAGCGGCCGGCAAAAGTTGTATGAAAATCCATATCTATCGTGTCTAGCGGCCAAATAAATTACATAGTAAATTCATATCTGTCGTCTAATTTAAAAATGGAACGATCTTTTACTCCAAAACCTGACAACCAAGGAGGTAACTTATCAAAGGTTTTATTTAAATTTCGAACTGGCTTGCAAATAGAACGCTGTTTATTCAAGAAAAAAACAAAAGAACACTTTAACGCAAAAACAATTATTGTTGTTCGTCATTGATTTTGACAAAATGAGTTCTAGGTGCTACTTAGTTTTAATTTCCGCGCATTATTTGAGAAAAGTACTATATAAGCCTTGGCCACAACTAGGCATAGATGGACTTACGTATGTGTGCCTCGGCTTCACCTTGGCCCACATTTACACGTTCGTCCATCAATGCCTCTTTTGCTGGCCGCTGCAGTAATGTACTATAGATGATTGATAACATTTGTTAACTTTTTATTTCGCTGTACTTTTTATTTTGTTTTTTTTTTTTTAATTTCGTACGACTTATTGTCGGGCCTACGTTGTCCCCCCATATCCATGTACTAATGCTGTAACATGGACATATTATAAAACCAAACAAATTTTTAAAAGAGTAACCATGGAATTTCTTGCCGGTTCTTCTCCATAGGAAACGACTAACCCGAATCGTGCATAAGTGCCCATGTAGGCCTATGTAAAATAAAAAAAATGGTTTTGATTTTAAGACTACATCTATCTGAGGTTTGAATTCCCAGAAGAATACAATAAATCACTTACATGAGAATATTAAAAGGTAAATAACATAAATTAGTTATTGTTAGGAATATTACAGAGAATTAGACAATATAGTTTAATTTTAAGGGTAGACCAATAGACAGGGTTAGTTAGTTTGGTACAAACATCACCGTAAACAAGTAACCGTACAACATGGACAAGCATAGGCTCGAAACTTTTGATTGGATTGTGCGTCTTTTATATTATAAGTAGTTTTTAAGAAGTGGCCATGGATTTGGATTCTATAAGATCTTTTGGCAATGTTTGAAACAATTTGGATGCTTCATATAAAATAGTTTTGCTTCTGTAGCTGTAGTTTTTGCAGGATGGGTGCCCGGCATATTTACTTTTCGTGAAGGTAATGGTTTTGTGTTCGTTTCAGTATGCTTGCATTGTCAATATATGTTAGTGTTATGTTCATTAGTTTCTTTTGGTTGGTTCTATTTAATATATTTTAAACTAGCTGTGCCCGCGGCTTCGCTCCCGTCATCTGTCTGCCAACCCTACTATACTTAGCTTCCTGCCTACCCTACTTACCTATCTACCATTTTTATTTATGTAGTCTTTTTCGCGGAGAATCTTAACACCGCCATTCAGACAATGACTTCAAATGCACAACGCCATCTATTGAATATCGAGTTCAACTGTCCGAGTATCTGAATTGCGTGTGTTGTGATAATTTTACATCTTGAACACTTTAAATTCATCTAACTTTTGATAGAGTGAACCGATTGCGATGAAACAAAAACTAAGTAATTCTTCAAGTTACGCACACTTTTAATGTATAAAAGTTATTTGTTTCGTACATTTCACGTGATGCGTGCACAGATAAACAGACAAACAGACAAAAATTCCAAAAATTCCGGAAATTGGTTCTGTTGGCTATCCTTTAACACCCTGGCTATTTTTTTGGAAATATTTTCGATGTACAAAAAATATTTTTCTACAGATTTATTATATGTATTGATGATTGATTAATGATGGTTATTTACATGTTGTTGAAAGTAAGAGCAAGTGGAAAAACATAATAAACGAGTAAGTTTTGAAACCATGATACAGCCACGACCCCCAGCATTGGAGCAACGACGCAAGAAGAAGGAGGATCTAATACATTTAAACGAATAATTCTTGTATCTTTACATACATTTATTTCGCGTATCTCTGAAACGCGTTAACAATTTGATGATTTTTTTAATTTTAAGTTTAACTATACAGTTGTATATTTTGTAAAATGTAAAAGCAAATACCGAACAAAGCTCGGTCGCCCAGGTACTGACATATAAACCGTAAAAGTCATACACTTTTCCTGATTACATGGTAATGCGAAATACAACTTTGTATCGTCGATAAATTAACTGTTTACAATGCTCAGTACTTTTCAGTTTTTATCATCATCATCACCATCAGTCTTTAATGTTCCCACTGCTGGGATCTTTGCGAGTACCTACTGCTGCCTCCTCTCTGTGAGTAGTTTTTATACTCGTAATATATTATTTAGATGTAAGCTATATAAAAAGTTAACAATTTGTGGTATATCAAACGTAAATACTAAACTTTTACACAAAAAGAAAAGATATGTTTTAGTTAAAGAAATTCTTATCATCAATTAACATAGCTAAATAAAAATATTCAAATGACGCTTCATTTATACCACTGAAGTTATAAGACCTTGAAAATAAAGTTAGTGAAGCCGAAAATCCGTAATAAATCTAGTTTAGAGATACTATGCAAAAGTCCCAGGAAAATATATACGATGTTTCTAACTAGCACACTTTAGGTACCCAATCAGAAAAATCCTTTATAAATAAACATAGTCGCTAAAAAATAATGTTTTCTTTGATAACCGAAAAATATAAATTCTACCTTAGTAAACTAGTAGGAATCTTTCGGCGGTATCACGCCCTCTGCCGGTTTTTTTGTATTGATTCTGCTTGGTTCCCCGGTCCATTTTTAGGTTGGGAGTGCTGGGATGTCGACTTAATTAGTATATAAGCCACATATCGGTAGTAGAAATAGATTTACTTACCAGTTCTGTTGACGACTTCTTATATTCTTCACTTTGCATTCGAAACCAAATTGTTTTTATCTATTAGCCACACACGCCACTATAAAATGATACACAGTTCCACACAATCGCTCTGATTCATGATCATAGCGAGAATGACGACATCGTCTGCTTGGCAAACATGTGCCACGTGTAGGGTTGCCACACTTGCCACCCGTACTATATTATAGTATCGTACTATGTTTTCGTCAATTGTACATATAGCTTCAGAGAAACCTCACCCCTAGAAATGTATAAAAAGAGACATCTATGGACAGGAATACTACGATTTTTACGTGCAGGCAGCACTGTATGGCTATAGAGGGGTGTTACGGGTTGAGGGGAAGTATTTATAATAAAAATAAAAATTTATAGGTATATATTATTAGTTAAGTTAAGACGCGCTGTTGTCCGCAACTCCACGTCTAAGCGCATATTTTTCGTATGGTATATATTATTATTAAATACAGAAAATAAATAATTCAGGTGCTTATAAGGCAGTCTTTCAAAAGGAAATTCACATAGATACGTAGTATTATTTATTTCCTTTAATCATTTATATTCTTATTTAGTACAAAAAAAAACTGGTATTATTTATTATTCTTATGGTATTAATTAACATAGTAACCCAATTTAGATTAACAAATATATACTTACTGAAAAAACTGATAACATAGTTTTGAAGATTTCAAAAGAGAACCAACATGTTACTCACGTTTGAAACAAACAGAACAACAATTTTATTTACATCTCTTGAGATTTTTCAAAACTGTTGACAAAAAACAATTAACTATAAAAAACTTAACTGTAACTTGTGGGGTTAAACTTATACTTATGGCGGAGAGGGTAACCTTTATTTTCTATAACTTCTAATCTTGATCTCATTCCATTTACCATATTATTAAAACAAATTGCAATGATTGCAAATCTTATCCTGGCTTGACGATGAGCTTCGGTTACTTAATTTTTTTGGCAGGTTTATAATTATAGATCCCAGCTGCATGTAAATGTCTTCGGACAGTGGTTAGGGAAATGCCATGTCTTATAGCATCAGATCGGGTGGTTGTAAAAGAAGCCGTGATTTAGCTATTCACAATATCACGATAACGGCTGGATTGATTTGTGTAAGCAATCGGACGTGGCCTTTGGCTGTTACACTTTAATTCATCAGTTTCTTGATACCGTCGCACCCATAAACGAACTCTCTTTAAAAAGAGATAAAATGAATAATAATTTAATTAACTTTTAAAAAGGATTAAATTAAAAAGTTAGATTTCTAATGGAAAAAAAAACAAATACAAATTGGTTTTAGTTTAGATTACACTTACGTCGATATTTAATTCTCGAGCTCTTCAAACTTTGATTTAGTTCCCAAAGGACGATTATATTCACTTTTAAAAATGTAATTCGAAACATAATTTTATTGTAATTATAAGTCGTTATTCGAACAACACAAGCAGACGAGTAATTATGCTAAGATACGATGCCATGTCTTAATTTTTTTTTATTATTATTGATAGGCTCGCGTTTGACCACTGTTTCACCTGATGGTAAGCGATGATGTAGTCGACTATGTAGCACGCTTACCTAGAAGAAACCTAACAAAATAAAGATGTACCCTACTTAACAAAATTATAAGCTCATCCTCAATTTTCTTCATATTTTTTTTATAATATAAACGTCACGGCTGACATGAATGATGCATCACATCATTGATGATTCAAGCATATCGATGAATTTCACAAATATGTTAAGTGTCAGAATGGTGCAGCGGTATATCAGCTTGACTCGTGAGTTATAGGGTCCAGGTTCGATTCTTCGATTGGCCTCACGATTTTAAAATACTGTCGTGAGTTTTTAGAAATTTGTAAAAAAGTATAATGTTTGTGGAATACGTTTGGAAGTTTAAAAAGATTAATAGGTTAGGACACGATGGATATTACCTACCGGTCGCTTGCATGAGCGCCGTCAGTTTTTTTATTTCTAGTTAGAATATCTTAGCAGTTTCATTGATGTCACAGAGATGCGCGCGCACGCGGCGCACGTAGACTTCGTTATATATCCTCCTGTCGATAGATGTCGTTTTTTATACATTTCGAGGGGGGGAGGTTTCTCTGCTGCTTTATGTTCTAATATATTATAGAAAAATAATATAATACCTTCGTAGGTTAAGGTGATTAAAGGTTTACCTACTAAAAAATTACCCGGAGCAGTGGTGTCTCATCCCATACAAAGAAACCGTGCCGACGTTCTAAACTGATTATTCTGATTATTTTTTGTGCATCGATCGCGTTCGGTTCCGTTCCGTTCCATTCCACGGATATAGATGGTGATCTATCTATCGCCGTGGAACGGAACCGATCGCGATCGATTTACTAAAAATAATTGGTATAATCAGATGAAAAACGCTAGTTACGTCAGCACGGTTTCTTTGTATGGGATGAGGCATATGTATGCTAGAATTATATTATCTGTGCCCGGAGTCAATGGCATTGGCTCACTTGGATCCTCTGAATTAATAATGCTCATAGGGCGTGTGTTTATGCATGCCTCTACTTGAGTAAGGATCGTACTGAGTTCCTCATACGTGAGTGTACACTCTCCTATTACACCTTTGAGGTGAAACTTCGTAGATTTCACTCCCGCTTCCCATAGTCTGGCATAATTAGGTGCGTGGGGTGGAATTAAATGGCACTCAGTGTTATTTGCCTCCAACTGTTCTGCAACTGAGATATGTAAATTGTCTACAATCTGTCGCAGTTCTCTTGAGGCTCCTACAAATGTGGTGCCTCAAGACAACAGAACAGAATGGTCTCGCAGGTGAGCATCGACTTACTGGTAGAGATCCCATAAAGAGATTTTTAATAGTTACCTTCTGTTTAGTGCACGTTACACATTTAAAGACACATGGCTTCACAAGACTTCTTACCCCAAAAATCCAATAAGCTGATCTTAAATAATTCGTCATCAATTGTAGTCCACCATGGAGAGACTTATGATTTATTTATTTATCCCAATTACTCAATGCACTTACAGTTTTACCCAACACGTGCAGAGAGTCAACAATTTAGGTACTGCTACACATATAACGACTACTACTAACAGAAGTTTAAATTGCGAATAATTTGGCAAGACGACTGGGTGTTCCGCGAGTTCATCTAATGATAACTGTTCGAGTCTACCTTGCACTCTCATAATATCCCTATTATCAAGATAAGGGCATAAGGATTTGAGTTTGCTACTTTTTAAGTGTAATTGTCCGTCATTTTTCAATTGTGAATTTGTGTGACTCTATTGTGAAAATTTATTTTTGTATTTTCTTTAGACAGCATTCTAAAATTAGTAAAAAAATAAAAAAAATAAAATTCATTTATTTCAGGTTTTAAACCCATATTAGACAACATCTTTAAATTATTCAATAACAAATACAAAATCACACATAGATAAATACAAACAAATGAATACAAAATATATAAACAACATCAACTCTTAAAATAAATTCAAATTCATATTCCATAATAATCATATTAATTACAGTAGTCTCTTACGTGCGACACTATATGTAACTTGTCTGTCACAACAGTGGGTTAAAATTTCCTTTATGGGCCGCTGATTTTTGGCACGGTGAGGGTTGGGGGAGGTTTGTCTACCCCCCTGTACGATCCCCACCACTCGAAGCCCCATGGTTATAGAGAAATCCATGGTTAAAGTTTTCAGGTTAGACTAAAAATTTCCACAAATTTCCATCGTTTTATGGGGCGGGGAGGGAGAGAGGGCAAGAGGGGTGGTGCAGGGGGGTAGCCCCCCTACCACCCTTCCCCTCCGTCCTCACGCCAAAAATCAGTGGCCCATAAAGGAAAGTTTATCCCAACAGTGTCGCACATAAGGACGGTCCAACTATTTGCTATCATACTCAGAACGGTATTGGAGCTGCCCCGCACTCTGCGCACAAAAGACGCGCAGCGCTTCCGCATGGTCGCATGAAAACAGTCCGTGCGCGCCCATGCGAACATACCCGAAGCGCTGCAGTAGCGAGGCAGACCCAAAATCGCTCTGAAAGAATTGTTAAATTGAATGCGGAGGGCTACAACACTAGCTTTTCTGCGTGTAATTAGCCCATAGGCTGCAGGTGTACATGGACGTGCAATAGTGCTCGGAAAAGAGTTACTTTCACTCCATCCGAACAACGTGCGAACCTGCGGGCCAGTATATTAGCTCTTTTAGATAACGCTCTCCGCTCCCGTTCTAATTCAACATGGTCCCTGAGGTCAGACGTGACTATATGTCCTAGGTATTTAAATTGTTTCACCCTGTCTAAAGGTACACTAATTAGACGAATAGTTGGTACATAGTCGGGACATATAGCACCACCGGCCTCAAAGACCATGTACTGAATTTTGACTTTGGACTTGTTTATTATATATAGATTATAAACAAGTCCATGTTTAACAGCGTAATCCTCACATGTCGCAATCAACCTTCTTAGGCCACAAATCGACGCGCTCAGCAGAACCATGTCGTCTGCATAGCTAAAGCTTCTTCTACTTCTTTTTTTGTAAATAAGTTTTCCTATCTCCTTTGCTCTTCAGTACGACAATATGCTACCATTCTTAGTATTTTTGTAAAGAAGAAAATTTATCGAATATGCTATCATAATTACTATTGGGACTAATTGCTACGTGAGTCTTGATATACTGTTCTAGATCTATTACTAAATCCTTCGGTTTTTTTATATATATATGTCGCATCAAGGCTGGCCGATAGATGTAAACCATCGGGAAGTCAGGATGCCTTAGGTTCAGACATCGAGTGTGGGTAGGTCGGTGGGTATAATCGTGCAAATGAAATCACATAAGTTATTCGATACACTGGGTTTATTCAAATAGACACAAGTTACATTCTTGGCCGTAATTTCTCTTGAGAGGCGAACGTGGAACACACACGTCGCCTTCTCGGGCCTCTCTCAGTTGACAGATCCCCAAATCTATCACCCGCAGGCATCATCTTTTTGTCCTTGCTCCATGCCACCTCATGGTCACCTCGTGTTGCACCACACGTCGTCTTAGTCCACTCCATCCTGGCAATCTCCCATCAATACAAGGGATGTTTTTTTGAAAAAATACAAAATTTTCAAACAGTATTTGCTCGTCCAATCCTGACTCATACTCTAGAGTGAAGAAACATTTTGAAACAATCAACCATGATCATTTCAATTCCTCTGTTCACTATTGCAAGGAACGAGTAATTCTATTTCCAACTTAAAGAAAATAGCAACCTCATCGATTTGGTACCTAAAAGCACCCAATCTTCGTGATTACAAAGTTCAAGTACCACTGATAGTCATAAATCTCAAATTAAATCAAACAAAAGAAACAATATACCATGTTTCTTATTCACGATTTTTAGCCATCAAATAGCTCTCCTAGCTATCTCATAGCTCTCTTAGCTATCTCAATTGCTCTACTTGCACATCTCCACGATGTCAAGTCAACTCGACTCCCTGAACTCAGAACTTGTTCACACAGAGATTTAGTACTTGCAAGTAGCAAGTCTACAATCTCAATTGGTACTTGAGTTTTGTGTGTTACCAACACGATCTACGCATAGTAATCAAAATTAGAATACCAAAATTATTTCAATTTTCGTAATGAGGGTTTGACGATTCGAACGTCATCAACATTAACATGGTGATCTCACCTCTCGCATGACTATGTGAATTTACTTTCTATTAACCTCATAACTCAATAGGAACTTTCTGTAAGGTTCCTAACACAAACATGAATTTTCACACCAGACAGTGTCACACAGACTTCCAGTTGCCATACAGGCCTATAGTTTCCATATAGACCTTCAGTTGTCATACTGGCCAACCAGTTGCCACACAGGCCAACAGTTGCCACACAGGCCAGCAGTTGCCACAAAGGCTCATAGTTGCCACACAGGCTCATAGTTGCCAGTCAGGCTCATAGTTTTGTAAGGCAGCTTTTCCTTACCCAACCGGCTAACTCGTGGGTAGTAAGTAGCTTGAGACAATTGCAGGGATTAAATCACATGAAGCTGACTGAAGTAAAACTCATTTAAATTTGGTCAACTAATTTAATTCTTCAAGCACACATTCCATCAATACAATAACTTGAGGTTACAAAGTATGAACCACTCACTTTCTGAAGGGATATAGATTACCCACAATATTCATTGCTGGAGATATGATTCCTCAAACAGCATCGTTCTCTGTGTAGCTGTCCGTGAGCTTGCTGGATACCAGATGATAACTATAATGCTCGGAACCTTTTGCAAGAGGAGACTGCTGTAGCTTGAACAGCTAGTTGACCATTTTCTATTCATATATATATTAAATTATACCTAAAGAGGCATTTGGAGCCCTGCCAAGGAGAAGAAAATTGCATGTTAAGATCAAACGCACATGTGTCATGAAAATGGGCATTCAGACAAATTCAAAATAATACTCACAGCGCCTACTAGATCATTGAATATGATGAGCTTTTCATCTTGACGCTAGCCAGCCTTGCCCCATATAGCATTACGTAACTTTTCTTTTGATCCTTGCCTTTGAGGTTATTTTTTGGACACCGTCCTCCCAACGCAAGTTCACTCGTAGTAAAGGCTAAGTCATCGCAAATACCGATCTTGAACACTTTACTTTTAAGCCATAGGCCTTTTACTAAATTATCATTTTTTTATGTAACTAATTTGAAGAGAATTTAATAATTTATTAATTTGTATGTTGAATTTGTGTGCTTATTGAATTAAATGATTTCACACAAATAGAATATATTTTATTTAAACTTTCATCTATGTCATACATATGTCAGCGCCATCTAGTACCCAAATGATCAAACAATCGATTAGCGACACAACTAACCGAACTTGTTTGGCAAAAAGGAGGCAGATGTCGCTAACATACATAGTGTGAACAAAATAAATGTTACAGTTTCCACTCAGGCTCACAGTTGCCAAACAACGCTCGGCTACTCCTGACTAAACTAGATTATTGGGTTCGTGAAAATAGGGAAATTTGAGAACTCTACTCTTTAACTAAATCATTACCCTGGGCCATGTACCACTAGTCGCTCCAAACAAAGTTCAAAACTTATTCTGCAGCAAAAACTGCCAAGCTTACAGAAACCCTCGAGTAAAACCTCCAACGCCACGGCTCCCTAGCCGACCAGCAATTATATTGCTCTCACAATGGTCTCTCGGTCTCTCTCTAGACCCCGACCGCCGCCAGAATCCACTGGTACGGTAAAAACATAATACGTTCGATAGACTGAATTACTCGACACCTAAAGCTTGCTCATTATCATCAAAATCCTTTTGACATCAACATCGACTGGAATATAACCCGCTGGCATCTTCCTTCTTCGTGTGCATACTTGTAGGTTCTAAGCGTACCTATTTAAAGCTTTCGGTGTATAACGATCACCGTCCTGTCATAATCGCCTATCGTAGACTTAATACAGGGCAATTTTATGACATTTTATACCATTTTTTAATTTATGACATTTTATACCATTTTTTAATTTATGACATTTTATACCAGTTTTTTTTTTTTTAATTTATGACACGAATACGTTTTAGATTTACTTTTTTATTTTATGACATATACGTTCAAAAAGTAATTTTAATTTAATTTGTAACATTGTATTATTTTAATTATTATTGTAATTATAATTTTGCATGCCTAAATTGGTGGAACACGGTTGACTGCGCATTCACCTGACATCTGGAAGTGTAATTTTATTTACTGTGTTGAGCAATAAAAAAATTTGAATTTGAATTTGGCCTATTTAGTTTTCGTATTAGAGTTTCCCACACAACACTTCATTAGAAAAAGGTCCGACGATCAACAAGTTCAACAACTAAACAAAGTAATTGTAATAATGCTGTTACAGTTTGTTATAATTCATAGGCAATGCATACTCAACTCATGAAACTTTCATTGTGATCTGTGCACCAACACAAACCAGAATCGTATCTACCAACGATTCTTTACATATCTGCCGCCACATATGCTACAACACATGAGGGGCTCTGTGCACCAACACAGACAAGAATCGCACCAACGATTCTCAAAAATCTAGCGCAATATGTGCTACAACACATGAAGCGCTCTGTGCACCAACACAGATAGAAATCGTATAAACGATTCTCAAAAATCTAGCGCAAATGTACTACAACACATAAGCGCTCTGTGCACCAACACAGACAAGAATCGCACCAACGATTCTTAAAAATCTAGCGAATATGTGCTACAACACATGAATCGCTCTGTGCACCAACACAGACAGAAATCGCACCAACGATTCCTTGTAGCTCCATCGCCACATGTTACTCATGAGGTGCGGTCTAAAGTTTCGAGTATGAGTGTACAAGCCATTCTTAATCAGATTTAGTTTAATTACCACTGTCATCAACTATGACGTCTAATTCTCAAGGAACTTGGTGATCGGGGATCCTTCGTACTAGATTCGCTCTTTTTACTCAAAGATATTGAAGCATACCGACTGTTAATATGGGGGTTACAATTAAGCCTGATAATATTTGCGTGTTACTAACTCGTGTGAAGGAGCTTCACGAATTAACTCGGATCAATATCGTAAAAATCAAATTATCAATAGTAACTCTTTAATATCGCACAATAACTCTGTTTTCATGTAAGGAACACGATCACGAGATCTACTGCTATCATAATACTACTTTGAAAGTAAGCAAGTGAATTCAGATCTGAAGGCGGTGGTTGTAAATCGTTAGGTACGCAACATAAGATCTGTTCCGAATACACGCAAATGACCAGTACCTAACTCGATTTAATTGCGTTGGCCAAATGACATTGCTAACTCGCTTTGCCACTGAAAATGACTAGTTGTTAAGTGACTTTGGATAGCTCATCTTCTTATGGGATATTTCATCCTAAAGTTCGTACTGAACCAAATGATGAAACTACCTAACTACATTAGGCAACTCATTAACTACTTGCTTACAAGTGTGTCTTAATTACCTAGTGATAGTGCCAGATGTAACCACGACCAACTCAGTGGTCAAACTTGAACACTCTTAAAGCTCAAACTAGCATTTCTTCACTAGAGAACATTCGACCTCACTATCGAAATAACATGGAAGCGACTCACCGAGTATTCCATTCCAAACTTGCGCGCACATGACATCACAGCTGTTGTCATAACGTTCGGCTACCATCAGCAAACTACTAGCCTGTCGTCGGTCTCAACCTCTCAGATGTTGACACGTCAACCTTCGCATTCAGCACTTGAACCGCTAGCCTGCAGCATAGGCTCCACTGCGACGCAATGTGGTATCTGAAACGTGAAAAACATTACGAGAGTATTATGTTCATACAGTTATTTCAACCATACTCAGCTTTGATGGAAATTAATCGGTGCAGCGGTGTAATAACCTAAACTGGCGCTGCAAAATAGGAGTGCAGAGTCCCTGTCCAAAACATGAACCACACATTACAGTGTCGTAAGAGCCCAGGTAGGTTTAGTATGGGCTTTAGATAATCCAATTAATGCCATAGCTTTTTAAGTCGCAATTAACGAGGCCTGATAGGGTATACAACGTTCCAGATAGTTTGGCTTCCTGACTCGAAAAGTAGAATACCATGCTTCTCCTCAAAGTTAACCCTCACTGCATAAAACTATCACATTATCAAAACTAATCAAAATATTTCATTTGGTATTATCATAATTTCCAGAATGATGTGTTCGGTACGGCATTGCTACTATATGGCTCTAAAGTCCGACCAATAATAGTCAGCTAAGGACCATTACCAGTGATAGTAGAATAATAACTCTTCAGCAACACTAAAACATGATCAGCGATAACTAACAAGAAATTATGACCTGACACGGGCCGCCCCGACGATCCACTGACCGCCATACCGTACACAAAATCAGAATTTTGAATAATGAACACTCTTGGCCATAGTCATAAATAACAAAATGAAAACGACTCACCAGATTGGCATAATGTTTCTACACGTCCACACGCTCCTCCTTGACCTTTCCAGCTACTTGGTTGTTGCTAGCCTCCTTGCTGCTCCGCTCCGAACTGGTTTTTCATTATTCAAGACCGAGGGCAGTCACAACTGACACCGCGTTTTTTTTTTGCAAGAATGTAACCGCCATTTTCACTCATTCTTTTTACGTGTAGTCTCATTAGCACGACCGAATCCCAATTCTGATGTCGCATCAAGGCTGGCCGATAGATGTAAACCATCGGGAAGTCAGGATGCCTTAGGTTAAGACATCGAGTGTGGGTAGGTCGGTGTGTATAATCGTGCAAATGAAATCACATAAGTTATTCGATACACTGGGTTTATTCAAATAGACACAAGTTACATTCTTGTTTACTAATATTACGGATTGACACTGATTCTACGACGTCTTAGCTCTACAGCTGTCATTACTCAACTGCTCTATTTCGCACCACGCAAGTGCTTATAAAAGCCGCGCCAATGCGTAGTTGCTCTTGATTGCCGCTAGGGGCGTGCTTGTGATTTGACTTTACGTCCGTACTATTGACTAAACCCGACATATATATATATATTTTTCAGGTACTGTGGTCCCAAAAACCAAGGTGTCTGCTGAATTAACTTACTTGTCATTAATCCACAAGACGCGCAAACTACTGGGTTCTCACTTGTCGCTACATGATGCCATTCTGATGAACTCATACAGTTTAATTAATATTTCAGAAGTGCGGTTGGTGACGAACGTTTTCTATCTACTTGGGTTGCTATTTAACTACGCAAGGACTACGGTGGAATCCGTCCATGCCCTTATCCTTTCTTTTGAAACACTCAAAATCGCCGCAGTTTCTGACAACAAATTCGCCAGCAGTACTGCCCCACACAACTCTAACCATGGTATGCTGACCTGTTTTATAGGTTCCACTCTAGTCTTTGCAACTAGCAGCAAAACCTTCACCTCATTTGCCGAATCGATTAACCGTAAGTATACAACAGTGGAGTATGCTACCTTCGAGGCATCGCAGAAGCCATGGAGCTCTATATCGCTCTCTGTCTTTGTACCAAGCCAACGGGATATGTGTAATTTGGCAAGTAGAGACAACTCTTCTCGGTAAGAATACCATTATTTTATTAGATCACTTGTTAGTTGTTCGTCCCACCCAAGACCAGCTAGCCACAACTTTAGTATAAAGATTTTAGGTAACACAATGGTAGGTGCCAACCACCCCAATTGGTCGAACAATCTAGCAATGTATGATACTACAGCTCTTTTTGTTACAGGTTGACTGTTTGATGGCTGAAGACACACCGTGTACCCGAAAGAATCCTCTTGGCGGTCCCGGGTAAGTCCTAAAATCTTTATAATATCATCTTTCTTAAATGTTACTTCTTTATGGTCGTTATTATTTATTGCTTTATTGTTCTCGTTGTCCTCCTCATTACCTTCTATTGAAACAAAGACTTAACCCTACTAGGGAAAATAAAACGACATTTAAAGAGTACTCAAAAAAATTTAAAAAAATTATCAAACTAACCCAGAAAGCACAGAACAACTTTTTAATAAAAAATTCCAAAAATAAATCTAAAACATCCTGGCAAATAATAAATAATACAAAATCTATAAGTGAACCCATAACAAGAATAAAAAAACATGATTTAATATTAACTGACCCTAATGAAATAGCTCAGTCATTCAACGATTTCTTTATTGATCAGATCTCAGATCCACCCCTGGACACAACTAAAGATACTCTAAGAATTACGTATAACCCTCATTCTATTTTTATGGCCCCTGTTGTCCCTCAAGACATTATAAGGGTGATCAAATCTTTAAAGAACAAGAAGAGTTATGGATATGACGGTATTTCTACAAACGTTATAAAATTTGTCAGTTGTGCTATAGCTAATCCTCTAAGCCACATTATTAACGCAAGCATATCCGCTGGAACATTCCCCGATAGTCTTAAAACCACAATAGTTAAACCACTTCATAAGAAGAACACTAAAGAAGACATGGCTAACTATAGACCAATAGCTTTGATCCCCGTATTTTCCAAAATAATCGAAAAAGTAATTTATGAGTCATTTTATTCATTTCTGTCCAAATATCATATATTATGTGAGGAACAAAAAGGTTTTCGTAAAAATAAAAATATAAATATGGCCATATACGATCTAATAAATAAAATAATGGTTAATGTGGATAAAAAAATACCAATTTGTGCCATTTTTACCGATATGACCAAAGCTTTTGATTACGTGAACCATGAAACGCTTTTGGAAAAACTTGAAGCTTACGGCATACGAGGGAATGCCCTACGTCTAATAAAATCGTATCTAAGTGGGCGTCTTCAATATACGGAAATCACTAAAATATGCATCAAATCAAAACGTGAGATTAAATATTTATCTGGTCCTAGGGCCATTAAATATGGCGTTCCGCAGGGCAGCGTTCTTGGGCCATTATTATTCTTGCTATATATAAATGATCTACCCCGACACATCCCATACCCTTGTGTGTTATTTGCCGATGACAGTACAATCCTAATAGACTGCCTCAACAAAGAGCTTTATGAAAAGGAAATAAATAATTCTCTAAAATTAATAATAAACTGGCTCAACGACAATAATTTAATCATAAACCTCAATAAAACAAATATAATGCATTTTTATCAAAAAGTTCTTCCTCTAAACCTAAAAATTAATTATAAAGAACAATCTATTGATAGCGTTAGCGTGGCTAAATTCTTGGGTATATTGATTGACAGTCAATTAACGTGGAAACCGCAGGCTGAAGAAGTTTGCAAATGATTAAGCACGTCTGCGTATGCTCTCTACAATCTGTCCAAGAAAGTTAACGTTGATACATTAATGGTTGCATATCACGGTTTGGTGGTCTCTGTTCTAAGATTTGCAGTAGTATTCTGGGGTAATTGTTCCGAAAGAGAGTCTATATTTAAAGCCCAAAAACGGTGCATAAGATCCATTTTTAATCTCAAGACTACAGATAGTTGCATTCCATTTTTCAAGAAACACAAATTACTAAATATAAGTTTTTAAACTGTCATGGTCACTAACACTAACATTAACATTAAAAGCGGGATATTCTATCGGGAACTCGCAACAAACAGTAAACATGGTAAATATCCCGCTTTTAATGTTAATGTTACAAATTACTAACTTTTCCTAGTTTATACATTCTCGAAGTAGCTATATTCGTTAAAACTAACAAGCATCTATTTCCTGCATTGAATGATACGAGGATGCGAACTACTGCCTTGAGATCAAAATATCAGAGTCTATTGTGTACTGGTAGATATAACACTGTTTTGCTTAAAAAAAACATTATTGGTATGGCTCCTATCATATTTAACAAATTGCCAAATTGTATTAAGGATCAGCCCTTAATAAAATTCAAGAAACTCCTATCGACGTTGCTGACAGAGAAATGTTATTACTCTGTTACCGAGTTTATAAATGATGAATTGTAATATTTGCTTCACTGTATCTTAATTATTATGTAAATTATTTTAGACTAAGCTGATTCATGATCTCATTTTGAATTTAAGTACTAATTAATTTAATTTAATTTTAGTTTCTAAATTATCTGTAACCACTATATTTTTGTATGCCAACAGGCAGAATGTACTGGGAATATATCTGAAACTAACATCATTATTGTAATACCTGCATTCTATACAAATAAAGAAATTATTATTTCGTTTATTCAAATATGTACACATTTTAAATTTACATTTTTAAATATTTCTTTATAAAAACAAATCATAAAAAAAAAACATTTAAAAATATAAAAAATAATGGTTGTCCGCCGGCATCGGGAACAGGGTCCAAATTATTATTATTATTATTGTACTTATTTTATGTATGTTCTGATTACGTTCTAATGTTGTTATTTTCTCTAATATTTCTTTACTATTGCTCTTCCGCTTTTGTATTTGAAATCCACCTTTGCCTAACAACTCATTCATTTGTTTATATATTTCTATGCCCTCTGTAACGTCACTGCATCCACTCATGAAATCTGATAGTTGATGAGTTTAAGACCCTTTCAGCTACCAGTGGATACTGGTCACCTTCATCATACACGATTTGATGTAGAGTCCTTACACCTTGATATGGCGCTGAGGCTGTACCAAAGGTAACGGTAACTAATTCATAGTCTTTGATCTCGTCTTCAGGGTCATCTCGCTAAAAAATACTCTGATACCTGGTATGTTCATCTGTGATTCTGAATTGACGATACATTTTAATGATATCCGTTACTAGGCCAATAGAGTGTATTTTCCATCTCAAAACTGTGTGCCTCAAATTGGCTTGCAGAGTTGGCGCAACCATCAAAGTGTCGTTTAGAGAGACTCTTCTGCTGTTCTTTCCCGATGCGTTGAATAACGACCCGTACCTTAGTAGTTGATTTGTCTCAAATTAAGAGCCCAAATTGTTTCAAAGAAAAGGCGAAATTATTACAAATTATTATTATTATTTTTCCTTGGAGAGTACTAAATATTACCTAATAGTTTTTTTAACTCTGAGACAATCCAATAAACCAAAATTGATGCCTTATAATCCCTAAAAGCCTATTGGACAGAAAAAAATGGAATTTATTTAAAACCATTGAAGTCATTAACATTAAGGAACAAAAACATTCACAGTCTCAAGAATTGATGGTAGAAAAATAATATTCACAGTCTCAAGAAACCAAAAGAGCAAAATAAAAAGAAAAAATAAGAAAACATTTGAAAAAAAAGGAAACAATGGACTTAAGGTTGCCCTAGTCGACGGCACGAACTTTTTTGTACGCGGGATTAAAATGCATGCTATCTGACAACACATGCGAAAGAGACACATGCTGTGATGAGCAGTAAGAAGCTAGTTCGCGTACGAATACACACTTTTGCAAATTTGTAGCGAAATGGATAATGATTTAGGACGAACACGAGCGCGCGAAATTTTATAAACAGACGTTTGGGAATATGGATATCATGAAAAAATAAATAATAGTATTTGTTCAAAATAAAATTATTTGCAACGTTGAACTACTAATCTATCCCTGAATGGTGAGTTTTTGCAAATTTCCTTCTTCTTATGGTAGTTGAAATATGGAACTTTCGTCGCTCATAACTTTCTAATATATATTTTTTTACTTTTTTGTATCCATACAGGGCTAGATAATGACAAATTGATATTTTATTTTATTTTGAACGTCGACCGTCAAACATTGGAGTAATCACCAGACTACGTTTGTATGAACTGACATTGGAGTAATCACCAGACTACGTTAGAATGATCGACTAAGGCAACCATATCCACATTTTTAGACGGTCTTGCATATTTGTGCTATTTTAAACGATGACTGAACGCATATTAATATATTTTGTTTTTTTTTCTCAAATGTTTGATTTTGTTGATTGTTAAATGAATAAAGAATTATTATTTTGATTAAAAAGTGGTTGTATTAGGATTTCCCTAAAGTAATTGGTGTCTTTTTGTTAGAGGTTCGGTTAAGTGTGGTCGCGTGGCTTCGGCGATAAGTTTTTCGTAGAAGCACGCATTTGCTGTTAAGTGATTCGGATGGGTGAATTAGAGATTTGGTTATTCGGGATCGCATGGCTACGGTGTTAAGTTTTTCGTGATAGCGTGCATTCATTGTTAAGTGTTTCGTATTAGCAAACTTACGGGGACGTTTTATTCGGTTATACACTTTTCTAAGTCACGTAACATACTCAACAAATCTAATTCTTTGATTTGTTTTTACTATTTCCCACAACTGTATTGAAAAACGTCGTGTGATACACGGGTGTCTAGGTTATTGCAAACTCGTGTCATTAAAAACCCTCGCCTTCGGCTACTTTCCACCCTTGTATCACAATGTACTATTACATCATACTAAGCTAAAAAAAAATCGTCAGTTGCATGGTGGAGGGGGGATTATGCGTTAGCCGCTTGCATGAACTTGTAAAAGAAACACGTAAAATTAAGTTATAGTACGCCGGATGTTTAGCTAAGTAATTGTTTAAATTATCAAAAGTACGAAAACAACAATCAGCTGCGTGGGAAGCGGTGCAACAACCGTCAGCTGACGCAGTAAAAGTTATAAATATTGGAGCATTGCTACTACGCTGTCTCCTTTTAAACACATATTTCGAGATAGATTCTGGAGCTGCCTGAGCCCATAACACGACCTTCGGGTTCTAAAATCAAAATGAAACATTTTTATTTCACATAGGCCTACATGGGCACTTATAAATCGTCGACAAAAGGCGCACGGTTCGGTTTGGTCGTTTCCTATGGAGAACCGGCAAGAAACTCCACGGTTGCTTTTTTAAACAAATTATTTGGTTTTACAATATTTCCATGTTACAGCATTACTTACATATGGGGGGACAAAGTAGGCCCGACAATAAGTCGTAAGAAACAAAAAAAAAGTAAAACGAGGTAAAAAGATAACAAATGTTAACAAGCATCTAGAAATATCTAGAAATCTAGAAGGCCTACAATGTTCACACAGTCACAAAACAATCGGTGAATCTATACAAAGGTAAAAAAAAAGAAAATGTATAACAAGACTAAATTTAACATGTGGCACAAATGTTGTTATCAGTGATGTAACTATTCTTAGCAAAGGGTTATAAAGATGATTGAAAACCATTGTAAAAAGTCTAATTAAAAGAAGAGAAAAATTACGAAATAATGAGATTGAGAATAGTTAGAGACATCCACATATTTGTGCCGTTTATGAGTTACCAGGGAAGCCGCATGCGCAGAAGGAGCTAACTCCAACACTTTTATCTTCAACGTAGACCTTGATTTTATAATATGCTTTTTAGGGTTCCGTACCCAAAGGGTAAAAACGGGACCCTATTACTAAGACTCCGCGATCCGTCTGTCTGTCTGTCTGTCCGTCTGTCACCAGGCTGTATCTCGTGAACCATGATAGCTAGACAGTTTAAATTTTCAGAGATGATGTATTTCTGTTGCCGCTATAACAACAAATACTAAAAATAGAAGAAAATACATATTTAAGGGGAGCTCCCATACAGCAAACGTGATTTTTTTGCCGTTTTTTGCTCGATATTAATAATGGCAACAGGTAGACGCTTGAAATATTCACAGAATATTTAGTTGTATATTCACTTCAATAAATAATAAATTTTAAATTAAAATAAAATAAATAAAGAGGGGCTCCCATACAAAAAACGTGGCATTTTTGCGATAATGGTGCGGAAACCTTCGTGCGCGAGTCCGACTCGCACTTGGCCAGTTTTGTTTAATAAGGACACGTTTGATGTAGTTTCTGAACTTTCCATCGGTCGGTTCTATAACTGACTTTGGCAACTTGTGAGAAGCGTATATTGTTTATAAGAAAATACTTGTTAGTTTTCGTTAATCTGAATTTGGGTATTACAATTTCGTTCTTACTGCGTGTATTTAAATTATGGAAGTCGCTTCTAGTTTTGAAAAGCCCTCGATTTTTGCGGACATACAAAATACATTCCAAAATACGAAGTTAAGGTAGCGTCGGTATGTCGATCTCTTTAAATTTTTCTTTTAGGGACTCACGAGGACCCATTTTATAGATCGCACGGATTGCCCTTTTGTACGATGAAAATTGAGTCAACGTCTGCTGCTGATCCTCACAGCAAAATTCCATGTGACATAATACTGTGGAAAAAGCATCGTATACTTTCAATTAAACATTTAACATTTTTTTAATTTATTTAGGTGACCAACAGCGATACTTAAAATACTTTACAAAATATCCGTATTACAATTTGTATGGCCAATTATAGGTTTCCCTGTGTAACTGGGATAAATGTATAAAACATGCGAACGAACAAATTCCACAATTTTAAAATAAAAGATGCAATACAATCCAAGTTTACATAAAGTTAAGTTAAATAACAATTTTGAATTGGTAAAAACAAATAAGGTTGAATAACAGAAGACAAAAGATCGGTTGACTGTCACTCATCTCCATCTTTAGCATTCACTATTCACTTTTTGAATGTAGGTTTATTGCAATTAAATATATCAACTTCTGAGAATTCCGAGTTATAAATTCGAGCAATGCGAGTCAGAACACAATTCTTGGCATAGTTAGTGGAGTGCTGAGGAACGTGTAACATTGGCGTGTGACGAGTGCGCCGTAGGGGAGTGTTAAAAGTTATCTGTGCGACCAACTCTAGGCAATCAAGGCGTCCATTGAGTATGTCATAGAGAAGACACATGTCCACCACTTTACGCCTTTCTTCGAGTGTTAGTAGACCATATGTTCGACAGCTATCTTCGTAAGACATTGGAGGTTTACGAAGGCGATAGTTAAGATGGTTAATAATTTTTTATTGTATCTTTTCTATTTTGTTCTTATAAATTATGTATTGTGGGGACCAGATTGGGAACGCATACTCTAAAACGCTGCGCACATATGCAAAATAAACATATTTAAGAGCCCCAATGTTTTTAAATACCTTACATGACCTAAGAACAAATCCTAGGTTCTTATAAGCTTTTGTGCTAATAAGATCTATGTGATCCGAGAACATTAATTTAGTGTCAAACATAACTTCTAAATCCCTAACCACCTGGACTTTATTTATGACAATTCCATTAAAGTTATATGAGTAAACAATCGGGTTCCTCTTAAGTGTGTAACTAATACATTGACATTTTGCAACGTTTATAGTGATCTTATTTTTTAAATTTACCGCTAGTTTAAGGATTCTTACGGCCTGCGCGCAGGTGTTATTGCATGTTATAGGTTATTATAATGTGCAAGGGACCCTCCTTTGTCCAATTAGTTTATTGTCTTAGTTTTAAGAATTCAGCGTCATAACCGTAAGCTTTGTGTTGTGATGCCGACGGTTCTTTTGTAAATGTTAACTTTCTATATTTATTGTGCCGCCTGAAGCACAAATCATGTTGATATTAGCTGAAATGCAGGCTCAGTTAGACGAGTTACGCAAGTCCCGAGCACGCAGCCGCTCCAGAGCGAGACCAAGTCGCAGCCAATCAAGAAGCCAATCAAGGTCGAGACCAGAAGGGTGGAAGTGTTGGTACCACCATAAATTCGGCCCTGCAGCAGAGAAGTGTGTGCAACCCTGCGCATATAAATCATCACCGGCGGGAAACGCTAGCGGGGGTCATTAGTGGCGGATGACGCAAACTCCCAGCCTAAAGGTAGATTTTCTTGTAGATACCGGTGCAGACCTATGCGTTTATCCAAACTCACTAATTCATACGGCTCGCCAAATGTCTGCCTATGGGTTAGTGGTCGCTAATGGCACACAGATAGCTACATATGGAACGATCCCACTCACGCTTAACCTAGGTCTACGTAGAGAATTCCCGTAGATGTTCGTGGTGGCAGATGTATCTATGCCAATAATTGGAATCGATTTTTTAGCGCATTATAATATAATGGTTGATGCGCGCAACCGACGACTTGTAGATGCAACCACCCAGTGTACCGTTAATAGACGGGTAGTTGGGTGCAAAACCGAATCAGTCAAAACAATTAACGGTGAAACGCCGTACCACCATCTGTTAGCACAATATGTCGATATTACTCGCCTTGATGGGACTATGCAGAAAACGGTCAAACACAATACTCAACACCACATAATTGTTACACCTGGTCAACCAGTTGCGCAGAAGCCTAGGCGTCTAGCTCCGGACCGCCTGATAGCAGCGAAGAAAGAGTTCGAGTCGATGTTAAAATTAGGCATCGCTCAACCGTCGAAAAGTTTGTGGGCTTCGCCTCTACATATGGTTCCAAAGTGTGAAGACGAGTGGAGGCCGTGCGGTGACTATCGTGGTTTGAATGAAAGAACAGTTCCCGACCAATACCCAGTGTGACATATTGAAGACTTCGCCCAGTGCTTAAGTGAAAAAAAAGTGTTTTCAAAACTAGATCTAGTTTAACCAAATCCCTATCGCCGAAGAGGAAATTCCAAAGACAGCAATAACTACGCCCTTCGGTTTATTCGAGTTTAAGTTTATGACTTTTGGCTTGCGTAACGCAGCACAAACTTTTCAACGATTTATGGACGAAGTGTTATGTGAACTTGATTTTGTGTACTGCTACATAGACGATATTTTAATCGCATCTAGTGACGAAACGGAATATTTAAAACACTTAGAGACTGTATTTGATAGGTAAAGGCAATATGGTTTAGTAATAAACCCCGCAAAGTGTGTGTTCGGGAAGTCTGAATATGATTTTTTAGGTTACCAAGTGTCGTCAGCAGGTACACGTCCGCTCCCCGAAAGGGTTGAAGCAATACGTACCTACCCCTTACCAACCACCGCAATGCAGCTACGCCAATTTCTAGGTATGTTGAACTTTTACAGAAGGTGCATACCTAATGCAGCGAATAGCCAAGCTAGTTTACATGAATTACTGTGTGGCAACAAAAAAGGAAAAACACCTATTACTTGGAACGACCAAGCTAAGCGTGACTTTAAGACGTGCAAAGACAGCTTAGCTGAAGCAACGTTGTTAGTGCATCCAAAGCCCGATGCCGAACTTGCTATTTTCAGTGACGCTTCCAACATGTCCATAGGCGCGGCTTTACAACAGAAAATCGGTAATGAATGGCAACCAATTGCTTTCTTTTCTAAGAAACTTACGTCCCCTGAACAGAAATATTCAGCCTATGACCGCGAATTACTCTCAATATACGCTGCGGTCAAACATTTCAGACATTATGTTGAGGCGCGAAGTTTTACAATTTTTACAGGCCACAAATCTACCCCAAAAACTTACGCTTTTAGCAAGAAAAATCAGCAATGTTCCCCTGGGCAATTTCGATATCTAGACTTTATTGGACAATTCACTACAGACATGCGTCATGTCAAAGGAGAGGACAACATTACGGCCGACCTACTATCTCGCATAGAATCAGTATGTATTGAGATAGACTGGAAAGCTCTTGCATCTTCGCAACACAATGACGCGGAGCTTAAAAGCTTAATTAATAATAGAAACTCGTCCCTTAAATTACGCCTTGTTCATTTACCAGAGTCAGACAAACCAATTTTTTGTGACTTCTCTACCCTAACAGCAAGGCCTTTTATTACGGAACCATTCAGAAAGTCCGTTTTCGATATGCTTCATAATACCTCCCATCCAAGTAGCAGGGCAACAACTAAGCTTATCACTAAACGATTTGTTTGGCCATCGATAAATTCTGATTGTAAGTTATGGCCCAGAGCATGTGTTGATTGTCACCGGTCAAAAGTGTCTCGTCACGTCATTACTACACCGGGAACATTTACACTTCCGTCATCTCGATTTGAGCAGGTACATATTGACATCGTAGTAATGCCCTATTCAGAGGGATACCGTTATTGTCTTCCTTGTGTAGACCGATTTACTAGATGGCCGGAAGCGATTCCCATTGTCAATCAAGAAGCCGACACAGTAGCCCGTGCTTTTTATTCCAATTGGATTGCTTGTTTTGGCATACCACTTAGAGTGACAACAGATAGAGGAAGACAGTTTGAGTCACACCTATTTAGAGATCTCAATACCCTGACCGGTACGGCTCATTTTCGAACGACGGCTTATCACCCTGCAGCTAACGGCATGGTCGAACGTTTCCACCGTCAATTAAAGAGTGCACTAAAGTGTCACAATGCAGCAACCAGTAGTTGGACGCGAATTACCATACCACGCGCCTACCATTTTGCTAGGAATTAGGTCGTCTTGGAAGGAGGACTTGAAAAGCACATCCGCAGAGTTAGTTTACGGACAGAGCTTACGCCTCCCCGGAGAATTTTTAGGTGACAATCCGACTAACGAAACTACGCAGGCTGAATTTGCTAAAGAGCTTCATTCGCATTTTAATAAGCTCAAGCCTGTCGCTAGTACCCAACACGGAAAGAAAAGCACTTTCATTTTCAAGAACCTTAATACCTCTACTCACGTGTTGGTGCGGAACGATGCAGTCATAGTTCCATTACAGCAACCTTATGACGGCCCTTACAGAGTAATTTCTAGGAAGGATAAAACATTCGTATCAGATATACATGGCCGCGAGGATACGGTATCAATCGATAGACTAAAGCCAGCTTATTTCTTAAGGGATTCTAATTGTCATCCGGACAGCGCTACTAATATTATCGTAGATCTCGCTCCCGAAACCACTTCACGTTCTCAAACCGCATCTGAATCAGTTCCCCAATGTTTACCATCTGTACCTCAGGTTCCTGAACCGCAGGGGCCGCGAAAGTCTGGTAGACGCGTACGATTTCCTGATTACTACCAGGCCAATTTTTCGTGATCTCGATCACTGGCAGGGGAGTACTGTAGCGTCTCCATTAATTGTTTATTAATAGAATAGGTATTACTTTAGGGAACTTGCATATAAATAGTATTTTAAGTTAACTGTAAATTACCGCTAGTTTAAGGATTCTTACGGCCTGCGCGCAGATGTTATTGCATGTTAAAGGTTATTGTAATGTGCAAGGGACCCTCCTTTGTCCAGTTAGTTCATTGTCTTGTCATTAGTTCATTGTTGTGATGCCGACGGTTCTTTTGTAAATGTTAACTTTCTATATTTATTGTGCAAAGACAAAGACAAAGATATTTTATTTCAAGTAGGCCACCAAGCGGCACTTTTGAACGTTACATTAAAATTTATATTAGTTGATTCTACCGTGCATTCGGAAAGTAGCTTGTAATGGAGAAGAATGCACAAGAAACTCCATAAACGCAACCCATTTAGCTGTAAATACCTTTGTGTTTTAGTGTGTAACGTGCCGCCCCGATCGTATCCCAGTTTTCGACAATTGTTTAAAATGTAAAAGTATTCATTCAGTCTCTTTCGGTCTAGAGGAGCGGTCGGTCGACACTCTTACTCTTTGTAATTTATCTTTAATAAACTAACTCCAACACGAAGTAAACCAAGTACTCATTTCGCTATTCCCGTAACGCCGACATAGCTAAGTAACCAACCATACGTTCCCGAAAGACTTACCAAAAAGGAGGAGGTTCTATGTTCCACTTAATGTTTGTTTTTTTTTTTGTGTTTGTTCACCGTCAATTGTGGACTGATTTTGAAAATTCTTTTTTTGTAGGGAAAAGCATGTTTCGAAATTGGTCCCATTTTAATTAGGTGAAGATCTGATGAAGAACTTCGGAGATATACAACAGAACTCTTCAATAAATAACGGAAAATCTCTCGGGATTGCTGCAATCGCATGTCTGTTTATTGTTTATACTATTTCATAACATAACATCACGACAGTACGCTCTAAAGGGGTACGCAGATGTGAACAGTTCACCTTGGTCCACTCTCATTTGAGCGGTTATATTCAGTTTCATGATATTCGGGTAATCTATTCTGGCATTATAGGTATCTTACTTAACTACTTACTTTTACATTGAGTTTGTAAATAAATAGCCTATTTATTAGAGTGTACGCGGTGGAGCGGCTGGGATGCATACTTTCTGGCCGCGCCACCGATATTGTTCATCATCATCATCATTTCAGCCGAAAGACGTCCACTGCTGGACATAGGCCTCCCCCAGGCGTCGCCACATTGACCGATCCCGTGCGTCTAGCATCTAGCGCCTTCCCGCAACCTTAACCAGGTCATCGGTCCACCTATTGGGAGGCCTTCCAACGTATCGTCTGCCGTTTTGCGGTCGCCATTCCAGAACTATTCGGCCCCATCGGCCGTCCGTTCTGCGAGCAATGTGCCATAACCACTGCCACTTAAGTTTGGCAATTCTTCGGGCTATGTCGGTTACTTTGTTTCTCCTGCGGATATCCTCATTTCTGACATGATCACGCAAGGCAACTCCGAGCATAGCCCTCTCCAGTGCCCTTTGGGTTTCTTTAAGCTTTGTGATAGGGCCCATTGTGAGCGACCACGTCTCGGTCCCATAGGTGATCACAGACAATACACACACATACCGTTTTTAATAAATTATTTATTAATTAATAATGTTTACTTTATTTATTACAATAATGAACATATTATGTACATTTATTCTTATTAACTCTGATTCAAAATGCAACCTTATTATAATTATCATATGGTCGAAATCGAACCGGATTATGGTGCACCGTATGACCGTAGTAATAGTGTTCGAGCGTCGATAACAAAGGGCTGCCGCATTCCATAGATAAGAAGCGAGCCATTAGCTGAGTTTTATGCAAGTTATTTACAATATTATTATAAACGAATATACGCATCGTAATAAAACGTTGTTTTGAAGAATATTATTCGTGTTTATAAAATATGTATGTATGAACAATTACTAGGTATTAGAAGAAGTTGCGAAGATATTACAAAAAACACAAATAAACTTGAAGAAATGTCCTAAACAGATTGATGCGAGGATATGTTGAAACAAGACTGAAATATTTTGAAGAATATTGGAAGAATTTTACCACCATTTATCAAGAATTAATAAAATGTACGTCACGCGAAAATCGAAATAATATGAACTATTTTATGAACGAAGATTACTTTTTATGGAAAGATCTTTATTTATCTATGCAAGCGGATATGAACGATTTATGTATAAAATTTTCGGCCGGCATTCCGTCATGCAGTTTAGGTGCATATGAAGTGACAGGAACATTTACATCACAGCTTAGATTGCCGAACAATAAACTGCCAAAATTTACTGGACGGTACGAAGAAAATATGTAAAAAAATCGCGAAAAGAGGATGTGTTTACATCTTTAGTTCACAAAAATACTTCAATAAGTGACGTACAAAAACTACACTACTTGCAGTCTAGCGTTGGTGGCGAAGCAGAGGCGCCCGCCCCGTAACTTCGTCTACGAAGATAGGGAACCTTCGTCGACGAAGTTACGGGCCGTCCGAAAGTATTCCGAGACTTCAAAGTGATGCCTACTCCCTACCGATTTCAGATTATTGACCTTCAAACGGGATCATAGACATTATTCGTGAACGAATGACGGATGACGATAGAGTTGCACTATTTTATCGGTCGATTACCGGTTTCCCTAGTTTGTGATTACAAGCTTACTAAACAAAAAATACAATATTTTTTACGTTAGGAAATGACCATATTTTTAACAATTTACTTTTTTATGTCTATTAATATAGAAATGAATTACTTTTGTCATTTTTGTCCGGAAAGTGGCATTATCCTGTTTGATACCTTTGCTTTATAGGGTTCCGTACCCAAAGGATAAAAACGGGACCCTATAACTAAGACTCAGCGATCCCCGAGTTACGCAAGTCCCGAGCACGCAGCCGCTCCAGAGCGAGACCAAGTCGCAGCCAATCAAGAAGCCAATCAAGGTCGAGACCAGAAGGGTGGAAGTGTTGGTACCACCATAAATTCGGCCCTGCAGCAGAGAAGTGTGTGCAACCCTGCGCATATAAATCATCACCGGCGGGAAACGCTAGCGGGGGTCATTAGTGGCGGATGACGCAAACTCCCAGCCTAAAGGTAGATTTTCTTGTAGATACCGGTGCAGACCTATGCGTTTATCCAAACTCACTAATTCATACGGCTCGCCAAATGTCTGCCTATGGGTTAGTGGTCGCTAATGGCACACAGATAGCTACATATGGAACGATCCCACTCACGCTTAACCTAGGTCTACGTAGAGAATTCCCGTAGATGTTCGTGGTGGCAGATGTATCTATGCCAATAATTGGAATCGATTTTTTAGCGCATTATAATATAATGGTTGATGCGCGCAACCGACGACTTGTAGATGCAACCACCCAGTGTACCGTTAATAGACGGGTAGTTGGGTGCAAAACCGAATCAGTCAAAACAATTAACGGTGAAACGCCGTACCACCATCTGTTAGCACAATATGTCGATATTACTCGCCTTGATGGGACTATGCAGAAAACGGTCAAACACAATACTCAACACCACATAATTGTTACACCTGGTCAACCAGTTGCGCAGAAGCCTAGGCGTCTAGCTCCGGACCGCCTGATAGCAGCGAAGAAAGAGTTCGAGTCGATGTTAAAATTAGGCATCGCTCAACCGTCGAAAAGTTTGTGGGCTTCGCCTCTACATATGGTTCCAAAGTGTGAAGACGAGTGGAGGCCGTGCGGTGACTATCGTGGTTTGAATGAAAGAACAGTTCCCGACCAATACCCAGTGTGACATATTGAAGACTTCGCCCAGTGCTTAAGTGAAAAAAAAGTGTTTTCAAAACTAGATCTAGTTTAACCAAATCCCTATCGCCGAAGAGGAAATTCCAAAGACAGCAATAACTACGCCCTTCGGTTTATTCGAGTTTAAGTTTATGACTTTTGGCTTGCGTAACGCAGCACAAACTTTTCAACGATTTATGGACGAAGTGTTATGTGAACTTGATTTTGTGTACTGCTACATAGACGATATTTTAATCGCATCTAGTGACGAAACGGAATATTTAAAACACTTAGAGACTGTATTTGATAGGTAAAGGCAATATGGTTTAGTAATAAACCCCGCAAAGTGTGTGTTCGGGAAGTCTGAATATGATTTTTTAGGTTACCAAGTGTCGTCAGCAGGTACACGTCCGCTCCCCGAAAGGGTTGAAGCAATACGTACCTACCCCTTACCAACCACCGCAATGCAGCTACGCCAATTTCTAGGTATGTTGAACTTTTACAGAAGGTGCATACCTAATGCAGCGAATAGCCAAGCTAGTTTACATGAATTACTGTGTGGCAACAAAAAAGGAAAAACACCTATTACTTGGAACGACCAAGCTAAGCGTGACTTTAAGACGTGCAAAGACAGCTTAGCTGAAGCAACGTTGTTAGTGCATCCAAAGCCCGATGCCGAACTTGCTATTTTCAGTGACGCTTCCAACATGTCCATAGGCGCGGCTTTACAACAGAAAATCGGTAATGAATGGCAACCAATTGCTTTCTTTTCTAAGAAACTTACGTCCCCTGAACAGAAATATTCAGCCTATGACCGCGAATTACTCTCAATATACGCTGCGGTCAAACATTTCAGACATTATGTTGAGGCGCGAAGTTTTACAATTTTTACAGGCCACAAATCTACCCCAAAAACTTACGCTTTTAGCAAGAAAAATCAGCAATGTTCCCCTGGGCAATTTCGATATCTAGACTTTATTGGACAATTCACTACAGACATGCGTCATGTCAAAGGAGAGGACAACATTACGGCCGACCTACTATCTCGCATAGAATCAGTATGTATTGAGATAGACTGGAAAGCTCTTGCATCTTCGCAACACAATGACGCGGAGCTTAAAAGCTTAATTAATAATAGAAACTCGTCCCTTAAATTACGCCTTGTTCATTTACCAGAGTCAGACAAACCAATTTTTTGTGACTTCTCTACCCTAACAGCAAGGCCTTTTATTACGGAACCATTCAGAAAGTCCGTTTTCGATATGCTTCATAATACCTCCCATCCAAGTAGCAGGGCAACAACTAAGCTTATCACTAAACGATTTGTTTGGCCATCGATAAATTCTGATTGTAAGTTATGGCCCAGAGCATGTGTTGATTGTCACCGGTCAAAAGTGTCTCGTCACGTCATTACTACACCGGGAACATTTACACTTCCGTCATCTCGATTTGAGCAGGTACATATTGACATCGTAGTAATGCCCTATTCAGAGGGATACCGTTATTGTCTTCCTTGTGTAGACCGATTTACTAGATGGCCGGAAGCGATTCCCATTGTCAATCAAGAAGCCGACACAGTAGCCCGTGCTTTTTATTCCAATTGGATTGCTTGTTTTGGCATACCACTTAGAGTGACAACAGATAGAGGAAGACAGTTTGAGTCACACCTATTTAGAGATCTCAATACCCTGACCGGTACGGCTCATTTTCGAACGACGGCTTATCACCCTGCAGCTAACGGCATGGTCGAACGTTTCCACCGTCAATTAAAGAGTGCACTAAAGTGTCACAATGCAGCAACCAGTAGTTGGACGCGAATTACCATACCACGCGCCTACCATTTTGCTAGGAATTAGGTCGTCTTGGAAGGAGGACTTGAAAAGCACATCCGCAGAGTTAGTTTACGGACAGAGCTTACGCCTCCCCGGAGAATTTTTAGGTGACAATCCGACTAACGAAACTACGCAGGCTGAATTTGCTAAAGAGCTTCATTCGCATTTTAATAAGCTCAAGCCTGTCGCTAGTACCCAACACGGAAAGAAAAGCACTTTCATTTTCAAGAACCTTAATACCTCTACTCACGTGTTGGTGCGGAACGATGCAGTCATAGTTCCATTACAGCAACCTTATGACGGCCCTTACAGAGTAATTTCTAGGAAGGATAAAACATTCGTATCAGATATACATGGCCGCGAGGATACGGTATCAATCGATAGACTAAAGCCAGCTTATTTCTTAAGGGATTCTAATTGTCATCCGGACAGCGCTACTAATATTATCGTAGATCTCGCTCTCGCCCGAAACCACTTCACGTTCTCAAACCGCATCTGAATCAGTTCCCCAATGTTTACCATCTGTACCTCAGGTTCCTGAACCGCAGGGGCCGCGAAAGTCTGGTAGACGCGTACGATTTCCTGATTACTACCAGGCCAATTTTTCGTGATCTCGATCACTGGCAGGGGAGTACTGTAGCGTCTCCATTAATTGTTTATTAATAGAATAGGTATTACTTTAGGGAACTTGCATATAAATAGTATTTTAAGTTAACTGTAAATTACCGCTAGTTTAAGGATTCTTACGGCCTGCGCGCAGATGTTATTGCATGTTAAAGGTTATTGTAATGTGCAAGGGACCCTCCTTTGTCCAGTTAGTTCATTGTCTTGTCATTAGTTCATTGTTGTGATGCCGACGGTTCTTTTGTAAATGTTAACTTTCTATATTTATTGTGCAAAGACAAAGACAAAGATATTTTATTTCAAGTAGGCCACCAAGCGGCACTTTTGAACGTTACATTAAAATTTATATTAGTTGATTCTACCGTGCATTCGGAAAGTAGCTTGTAATGGAGAAGAATGCACAAGAAACTCCATAAACGCAACCCATTTAGCTGTAAATACCTTTGTGTTTTAGTGTGTAACGTGCCGCCCCGATCGTATCCCAGTTTTCGACAATTGTTTAAAATGTAAAAGTATTCATTCAGTCTCTTTCGGTCTAGAGGAGCGGTCGGTCGACACTCTTACTCTTTGTAATTTATCTTTAATAAACTAACTCCAACACGAAGTAAACCAAGTACTCATTTCGCTATTCCCGTAACGCCGACATAGCTAAGTAACCAACCATACGTTCCCGAAAGACTTACCAAAAAGGAGGAGGTTCTATGTTCCACTTAATGTTTGTTTTTTTTTTTGTGTTTGTTCACCGTCAATTGTGGACTGATTTTGAAAATTCTTTTTTTGTAGGGAAAAGCATGTTTCGAAATTGGTCCCATTTTAATTAGGTGAAGATCTGATGAAGAACTTCGGAGATATACAACAGAACTCTTCAATAAATAACGGAAAATCTCTCGGGATTGCTGCAATCGCATGTCTGTTTATTGTTTATACTATTTCATAACATAACATCACGACAGTACGCTCTAAAGGGGTACGCAGATGTGAACAGTTCACCTTGGTCCACTCTCATTTGAGCGGTTATATTCAGTTTCATGATATTCGGGTAATCTATTCTGGCATTATAGGTATCTTACTTAACTACTTACTTTTACATTGAGTTTGTAAATAAATAGCCTATTTATTAGAGTGTACGCGGTGGAGCGGCTGGGATGCATACTTTCTGGCCGCGCCACCGATATTGTTCATCATCATCATCATTTCAGCCGAAAGACGTCCACTGCTGGACATAGGCCTCCCCCAGGCGTCGCCACATTGACCGATCCCGTGCGTCTAGCATCTAGCGCCTTCCCGCAACCTTAACCAGGTCATCGGTCCACCTATTGGGAGGCCTTCCAACGTATCGTCTGCCGTTTTGCGGTCGCCATTCCAGAACTATTCGGCCCCATCGGCCGTCCGTTCTGCGAGCAATGTGCCATAACCACTGCCACTTAAGTTTGGCAATTCTTCGGGCTATGTCGGTTACTTTGTTTCTCCTGCGGATATCCTCATTTCTGACATGATCACGCAAGGCAACTCCGAGCATAGCCCTCTCCAGTGCCCTTTGGGTTTCTTTAAGCTTTGTGATAGGGCCCATTGTGAGCGACCACGTCTCGGTCCCATAGGTGATCACAGACAATACACACACATACCGTTTTTAATAAATTATTTATTAATTAATAATGTTTACTTTATTTATTACAATAATGAACATATTATGTACATTTATTCTTATTAACTCTGATTCAAAATGCAACCTTATTATAATTATCATATGGTCGAAATCGAACCGGATTATGGTGCACCGTATGACCGTAGTAATAGTGTTCGAGCGTCGATAACAAAGGGCTGCCGCATTCCATAGATAAGAAGCGAGCCATTAGCTGAGTTTTATGCAAGTTATTTACAATATTATTATAAACGAATATACGCATCGTAATAAAACGTTGTTTTGAAGAATATTATTCGTGTTTATAAAATATGTATGTATGAACAATTACTAGGTATTAGAAGAAGTTGCGAAGATATTACAAAAAACACAAATAAACTTGAAGAAATGTCCTAAACAGATTGATGCGAGGATATGTTGAAACAAGACTGAAATATTTTGAAGAATATTGGAAGAATTTTACCACCATTTATCAAGAATTAATAAAATGTACGTCACGCGAAAATCGAAATAATATGAACTATTTTATGAACGAAGATTACTTTTTATGGAAAGATCTTTATTTATCTATGCAAGCGGATATGAACGATTTATGTATAAAATTTTCGGCCGGCATTCCGTCATGCAGTTTAGGTGCATATGAAGTGACAGGAACATTTACATCACAGCTTAGATTGCCGAACAATAAACTGCCAAAATTTACTGGACGGTACGAAGAAAATATGTAAAAAAATCGCGAAAAGAGGATGTGTTTACATCTTTAGTTCACAAAAATACTTCAATAAGTGACGTACAAAAACTACACTACTTGCAGTCTAGCGTTGGTGGCGAAGCAGAGGCGCCCGCCCCGTAACTTCGTCTACGAAGATAGGGAACCTTCGTCGACGAAGTTACGGGCCGTCCGAAAGTATTCCGAGACTTCAAAGTGATGCCTACTCCCTACCGATTTCAGATTATTGACCTTCAAACGGGATCATAGACATTATTCGTGAACGAATGACGGATGACGATAGAGTTGCACTATTTTATCGGTCGATTACCGGTTTCCCTAGTTTGTGATTACAAGCTTACTAAACAAAAAATACAATATTTTTTACGTTAGGAAATGACCATATTTTTAACAATTTACTTTTTTATGTCTATTAATATAGAAATGAATTACTTTTGTCATTTTTGTCCGGAAAGTGGCATTATCCTGTTTGATACCTTTGCTTTATAGGGTTCCGTACCCAAAGGATAAAAACGGGACCCTATAACTAAGACTCAGCGATCCGTCTGTCTGTCTGTCCGTCTGTCACCAGGCTGTATCTCATGAACCGTGATAGCTAGACAGTTGAAATTTTCACAGATGATGTATTTCTGTTGCCGCTATAACAAAAAAACAGAATAAAATAAATATTGAAGTGGGGCTCCCATACAACAAACGTGATTTTGTTGCTATTTTTTTGCGATAATGGTAAGGGTTCAGTCCCTTAGTGCGCGAGTCTGACTCGCACTTGGCCGGTTTTTTTTTCTTTATGACGGCAGTTTCAAATGAAATGTCAAGAAATAAATAATAAATACCTTGGAAGTATTTCTTTTTCAATATAAACAATTAATATGGCCCCAACTTGCATGCTCTGTATGTGCACTCATGTTTCCACAAATAAATAATCTTGAATCTTGAATCAATCCACTGCAGCAAATTATGCGCAAATTGAGGCTCTCGTTGACTTCATAAGTTGCTCAAAACGGCTCGTTGGAAAACCTGTGTAACTACCTTAATTCAAGGGAAAGTTGCACTAATTCCGTGGCGCAGTGGCAAAGGGTGAGTTTAATACATTACTCGTCAATATTAATATGATTTTAAGGTCTTGTCCTCAGTAAAGTGCATACAATGATAGTCTGTCATCCTGCAAATACTTGTGATTACATAAGTGAAAATCATGACTAACCCAGCTTTGGTATAGGCATTTTTTATTATTTACTGACTGGGTTATTATCTGTAGGAGTACTTACGAGTACTTATAGTGTCTTTATATATTATACCTTTCATGCAATTAAAATTAACCAAATATCCAAATTTTGGGTATGGGCTGTTAAAAACATTTGGGCAAGAAAGTTGCTGGAACTGCCAGACGGTCAGCATGTGCTACCGTGTGGTGCGGTGTGTGGTCAGCGTGTGTTTGGGAGCGGGTTGGTGCTACCAAATGGAGCTAAAGATCCTATTGATTATTGGAGAGGGTTTTGGAGAGCCATAAACCTAGTCAAGAGTCCAACCAATGGTAATACTTAACAAAATTTATGGTAGGTAGTAGACTATTTTTTTTACTAAATATTAATAAATTACAGATACACAATCATATGTTTTTTGTTGTATCCATCAATGATATTAAGTTTTTGTTGTACAGGGTCCACCAGTAAGAGAGCCAGCCGGCATCTCACCCACCCATGCTGCTACACTTGCCGAAGGTGGATGTGCAAACGCTTATAACCGAAACTAGGAGAAATGAGATGCTCGATGAAGTAAAGCTGATTATTCTGGAAAAACTAAGTCCCTAACAATAATTTAAGACTGATAAATAAAAGGAAATCTATGTCTTGATTGTTATATTGTGTTAAGTGTTAATTTTATTCAGATTATTAGGTATTTGAGACTCAGTAAACAAGTAAGAGAAATTAAGGTTCTAGCAATAATTTAAGACTGATAAGTAAAAGGAAAACCACGTTGAATTGTTAATATGAATTATTAGAATAACAGCGCAGCGTAATTTCCTTTGTAGGTATTGCTGCACATGCTAAGATAGGAGCCTTTTTGGTCTCGCAAGGGGTTGTATTTTTATTATTGTTTAATTTTTTGCTTATTTCTCGTGTATTATGTGCGGGTCACAAATAAATAGTTTTTCTTTTCTTTCAACAGTTTGGCGATTTTCGTACTTAAAGTAGGGTAAAGTCACATATCCATAAATCGGTAAATAATCAAGTGTGTAAACTACTAAATTAAAAACTAAATTGTTTACGAAATGAAACGCTTTTTTTGCCCCTTGTAGTTGTATTTTTGTAGTTATTGTTAGAATTACTATCAAAATAAAGTCTTAATATTATTATGTGAGGGTATGTATTAGAATATGTACATGAATTCCTACCTACTTTATTTATTGAAATACACGTTAGTCTGAGCTTAACCACCAAACGTGTTTCATTAGGTTATGGGCCCAGTCCCGTATTTTATAAAGTTTCCGGTATTATTTTGTTATTAGTTTGTGCAAAATCAATAATGTCGCCGTCGGGCTACCTAGCTAACGAACCAAGTTAAAAGGTCGTGAAAATTATGACGATTGGGCGTTTGCAACAAGCAATTTTCTGCTACTCGAGGGAATCGACATTGAAAGCCTAGCAGAAATTAGTGAAGCTGAGATGAAGAAAGCCAAAGCCAAACTCGTGATGACCATCGACTCTTCATTATACGCGCATATCAAGTGTGAGACTACAGTGAAAGGTGTGTGGAACAAGTTGAAACAATTATTAGATGACACCGGGTATCAAAGAGCAGTGATTCCATGACAACCTATGTATCTCAAGTGGTTGAGACGGCGCAGAAATTGAAGGGGACAGGTTTTGAGATTACAGACGGATGGATCGGATCTTTACTTTTGGCTGGACTCCCAGATAAGTTTTCACCAATGATAATGGCGATAGAGCATTCAGGCATCACCGCGGCGCTGACGTCATCAAGACAAAGTTACGTGACATGTGTGAAGAGGTTGACAATAATGGAACCAATTCTGCTTTTTGGTCTCAAGAGCTGTCGAAAACTGGCAACACTAACCGAGGTGTCAAAACATTTCAAACGTCAACTTCCAATGACATGTCAAAAAGCAGCAAACAAATAAAATGTTATAATTGCAAGAAAGTCGGTCATTTTAAAAACAAGTGTCCCGAATTAAAATTAAATAAACCAGTAAATGCTTTTAGTGCAGCGTTTTTCAACGGAAATTTTAGCACAGAAGACTGGTACGTCTACTCGGGCGCAAGCACACATATGACGTCAAATAAAAAATGTTTATAGCGAACTAGACGCGTGCACGAAAACAAATAAATCGTAGTTGCAAACCAAACGACAGTGCCTGTAGTAAGTGTCGGTGAAACATGCATAACGACAAGCGTAAACAGATTTCAGTATGAAGTGACTGTGAAGAATATTTTGTACATACCGAAGCTCACGACAAACCTACTTTCGGTAAGCCAACTGATACCTAATGGCAACAGATTAGCATTAAAAAAGAATGTCTGTTTGATATATAATCAAGTTAATGAGCTTATCGGTACTGCGAATTTGACTAATGGTGAGTACAAGTTAAACACAATAAAATCCGAGATTTTGCTATCGGCGATGTCAATGTGGCATACTCGTAGTTGGCTAGGACATATAAATAGTAAATCCTTACAGAAAATGAAAGATGGTGCTGTTGAAGGAGTTTCTTTTGACAAGAAAGCTGACATACAGATCCAGAATTGTGAAGTGTGCTGTGAGTGAAAACAGACACGTTTCTCTTTTTTTTTTTATAATTGATAGGCTCGCGCTTGACCACTATCTCACCTGATGGTAAGTGATGATGTGGTCGACGATGTAGCACGCTTACCTAGAAGAAACCTATTCACTCTTGACTTAAAGACTCCTAGGTTGTAGCTATCAGGAAATACAGACTCTGGGAGGGAATTCCACTCCTTAGCTGTACGCATAATGAAAATACTGCCAAAACGTTTGGTGCGTATAGGTGGGATGTCCACCATGTACCGATGACGCATCGCCGTACGTCTTGTCTTGTACGTCCCATCTGCTAACCATATAAGTGTAAAGCAACTGGATGTTGTTCACTCGGATTTATGCAGGCCGATGGAGACCAAGTCAATTGGTCAGTCGAAGTACTTTCTCCTATTCGTGGATGATGCCAGCAAAATGACTTTTGTCTACTTCTTGAAGGAGAAGAATCAGGTATTTCATCATTTCAAAGAATTTCAAGGTATGGTTGAGAATCAAACAGGAAACAAAATAAAAATGTTAAGAACCGACAACGGAGGAGAGTTTTGTTCACGCGAGATGGAGAGCTTGCTAAGACAAGCTGGTATCATCCATCAGAAGACCAATCCTCACACTCCCGAGCAGAATGGTGTCTCGGAGAGGTTTAACAGAACTGTAGTTGAACGGGCAAGGTGTTTACTGTTTGAAGTGGATCTCAACAAAAGTTTTTGGGGAGAAGCAGTAAATACTGCAGTGTACTTGATCAATAGAACGCCAGCCGCCAGCTTCGGCATGATGACACCATTCGAGAGGTGGACAGGTAAGAAACCAGACCTGATCCATGTCAGAACATTCGGCAGTAAGGTAATGGTGCATGTTCCCAAAGCACAAAGACAAAAATGGGATAAGAAGGCTGACAAATTGATTTTAGTTCACACAGAAAATGTGAAAGGGATAGAGATAGGGGATAGGGGATAGGGGGGGGAGGATTATATAACCCAAAAAAAACAAAAAAATACTACGAGCAGAGATGTCATTATTATGGAGAAAGAAGATTCGGACACAGCTCAGATAGTAGTAAATGACAATTCCACAAGTGGTCATGGTCGAGGTGGTCGGCGGCTTGATATACTGCTACTGCGCTCAGCGTCGTGAGTTCAAATCCCAATTGCAGCATCGCTTCTTTGAATGCTCGACAAAACAAATTAGTTTTTTTGGAATTTTTAAATTATATTTCTAACAGTGACAATACACAATATGTGTATATTGGGCACAATTTGCGCACCATAATACTTGCAAAGCGCCTGTCAATCTGAAATAGCAAAAAATTAACTAGGAGAGAAATATTGGTTTACCAATATTCTTAGGCGCTCCCAATCAAGTCTCTTAGTCTTAATTGAACTCAAGATGTCGGTTCAGCGCTCATCTCCAGGATCAAAAATAAAGTCTCCGCCTCCAATGATGTACGGATCGGACTATGCGCTTAACTTATCTTCTAGCGGATATCCTGCTGAATGTTTCCTGAATGTTAAAAAGAGACAAAAACGCTCCTTTAATAAATTCTTGGGGAACTCTGATCACTACATGACTGAAATAAAAAATATGATATCAGATCTCAGAGCCCAGCAGGAAGAGAAATTTGAATCTTTGAGAAACTCCTTACACGTCTTAGTTAACCAAAACCAGGAATTTCAAAAATCTGTGGCCTTTATGTCCAAGCAATATGACGACGTGCTAATTAAATTAAATGGACTAGAAAAAGAAAATAACGAATATAGAAAACAAGCAAAAACTTTCGAAGGCCGGCTGGAAATTCTGGAAAGAAATACACGCAGTACCATGATCGAAGTTCGCAACGTGCCTAAGCAATCTATCTATCAAAGTAGACAGACTATGATCAACATCGTCAGGACAGTTGGAACAATGTTGTGCCCTGAAACCCCCATAATAGACCTCGAAGTCAAATAAATATATCGATCCAAATCAGAGGCGCTAATAATCGACTTCAAAAACACCAACAGGAAGGATTCCGTCTTGGCTGCCTATAAGCAATTTAATAAATCTCGGCGTTTTAGTAGAGAGCCACAGTTCAATACTCAACATTTAAACATGCCAGGTGAACTCAACCGATTTTCATCTCCGAGGTCCTAACAAGCAAAGCCGGACGTCTTCACTTCATTACTCGACAATTGGTAAAAAATAAAAAGATTGCACATACTTGGACTTCATTTGGAAAAGTTAATGTTAAAAAAGAAGAAGGTCAGGTACCGATACGCATTGATGAAGAAGCAGAGTTGCACAAGTTGACATTGTGACTGATTGCTCTCGTGACAATTGTTTCTAAACTGGTTATAGATATTCTCTTGTACTGTTTCCCTTGTTGTTGTGTTTTGTTTTTTGCCTTCCAATCGTTATTTAAAATAGTAATATGCATGCTAACTATCATATTTAATTTAATGTAAAATGGATGTACACTCACCTTCATTACAAATATACACTTAACTTTCACATCATATTATATCACTGTCAATTTTATACACTGTTACGGTCTCTCTCTAATCTCTTGTACACAGTCCAATGTATCTTTTGTATACCCAAATTCCCTCAAGACATCCTTACAGACATTTTTTATTAAAATTCGATAATACAGGGATTGATTCCATTCAACAGAGTCTCGATTCGTTTGTGGTGGCCAAATCTATGACATGCGATATTGATGATATAAAAACCGTGATACCAACAAGTAATAATACACTAAAAAATTTATCTCAAAACAATAGGAGCATAAAATGTAACATGCCTAATTTTAATACATTACTGGCACGAACGGGTGTCGATTGGGGTATCCTAATCCTAACAGAGTGCTGGCTTCAGTCTACCCAAGTCATTTCTGACCTGGATGGCTACAGTTATACGTCTACAGCTTCTCATATAACTCAAAATGAAGGTGTTGTCATCTATCACAAAAACAGGTACAAGGTAATAGTTGAGGAACCACCTTTCATCGATGCTAATTGTTTATTATTAAAACTTAACTCTGATTCATGCATTATTGGTCTCTATCGTCCTCCAGGCCATAGGAACTCCAGTAATTTTAACTCACCATTGGATGCGTTTCTTAGAAATGTTTCCAACTACAAAAACATAATTATTTGCGGAGACATAAACATTGACATAACTCCTAACACTAGTGATAAGCGCTGCTTTGAATACCTCAACATCTTAGCTAGTCACTGTATACTACCAGCTCATACCAAAGTCACTCATGGCTACACTTGTTTGGACCATATCATGTTAAAAACAAAACTGGAAGCAACCTGCTTCATCGCGGCATCATCCATCACTGATTATGAAAGTGTTGGCATTGCTATTAACCTGGATACAAAACTTTACCAGCCCTACAAGTTGAAACCAATCAACTATCCAGAATTAGATAATGCTATTAATGAAATAAATTTTGTACCGATTCTTGAGTGTAGCGATGCCAACGCTGCCACCGATCAACTCATTTCTTTACTAGGTAAGGCCATACAGAATAACTCTCATGTAGTCAGAGTGTCTTATAGGAAAATAATAAACAAACCGTGGATTACTACTGGTTACTGCGATGCATGCGTAATAGAGACAACATACAAAAAACTTAAAAAAAATCCCACCGATGAAGCAATTGGGTTAACATACAAAAGATACAGGAGCTTCTGCAATGCTTTGCTAAAGAAGCAAAAAAGTTTGTGTGAGAGACAGGAAATTGAAAAATCAAAAAGTAACACAAAAAAGTTGTGGGAAGTTGTAAGAAATCTATGCAGCGCAAACAAAAAAGTAGACTATTCTTCGGCCCTGATCAAAACTGATAATCCCAAAAACAGTGTTGATGACGCCAACAAATACTTTACTGGTGTGGGACAGAGACTGGCAGAAAAAAATGTTGGTAACATCCATCGGCCTAATATCCACCAGTCCTCTATTCTTTCATAACCCAACTCTTCTGTCTTACTTCCTACTGATGAAGAAGAGGTGGAACAACTCATACTTGACCTGAGGGAAGATGGAGCAGTGGGAGTGGATCAGATATCTGGCAAAATATTAAAGCGCTACGCTAAAAAACTTAGCCTTCCACTCACCCATATCTGCAACTTATCGTTTTCTACTGGTGTCTTTCCACAGGCTATGAAGATAGCGCTTGTCAAACCTATACGCAAGGGAGGTGATAAGGACTCCATTAATAATTATAGGCCAATATCGATCCTTCCTACTTTGTCCAAGATCTTGAAAAGACTGATCAATAAACGCCTCATGAACTTCCTTGAAACTAACAGTCTCCTTTCACCAGTCCAGTTTGGCTTTCGTTCTGGCAGGTCGACCGATGACGCTGTTCATGAACTCACTAACCAGATTGTTACTAATCTTGACAGTAAAAATAAGTGTCTTACGGTGTTCCTAGACTTGGCCAAGGCCTTTGACACGGTTCCTATTCCATTGCTTGTACACAAATTGGAAAGAGTAGGTGTCAGAGGTATCCCTTTGCGATTGCTTGGAGATTACTTAAAGCATAGAAAGCAGCGTGTGAAAATTGATAACGGGATTAGTGACAAACTCTTTGTCCACTACGGTGTCCCTCAGGGCAGTGTCTTAGTTCCTAGCCCCTTCCTGGTCTATATAAATGACTTGTGTCAACTCCAACCTTTACACGGAAAGTTACTATCCTTTGCGGATGACACAGCGCTCTTCTTTAGTGGAGGGACCTGGGAAGACGTTTTTGAAAGTGCTCAACATGGTTTTGATAGGGTCTGCCTATGGCTGAAAAATAATGTGTTGACATTAAACCTTTCAAAAACGAAATATGTTGCCTTTGCGACTAGAATAAATCTTCTTCCACCAGCAACTCTCAATGTTATTGCTCACACCTGTACCGACCTGGACCCTTCCTCTGCCCACCCCTACAGAGAACAGATACCATTAGATATCTTGGAGTATATATGGTTGAGACACTGAATTTTAAACCACACATCGACATTCTCGTTACTAGGATCCGTAAACTAATATATATATATATATATTCAAAACATTAAGGCATGTAGCGAATCTTAAAACTACAAAAATGGTGTACTTTGCTCTCTGCCAGTCACTTGTCAACTACTGCATAACCTCTTGGGGAGGGGCAGGAAGAGGGTAACTTATGAAGGTGGAAAGGGCACAAAGAGCCATTCTCAAGGTTACTTAACTGCTGGACTACCTTTTCGTTTTCCAACCTCTGATCTATATAAGTGCTGGGATGTGTTAACGGTCAGGCAGACCTTAATACTTACTATATTGATTAAAAAACATACACAAATAAAATATGACACAAATCTCATGCAGAATAAACGAGGAAAAGGAAATGTCTGTCCTGCTGACTCTTTTCACACCAGTCTCTCAAAAATGTTTTCATTTTTTTGTATTAGTTTAAGCATTTTCTGTTCCTTCAACATTTGTGATGAGAAAATAAATTTATTATTTATAATGAAGAAAATTCAGAGAAAGAAAAATAAGAAAGTTCATCAGAAAATGCAGATTTCGATCCAGGTCATCATTTCAGCCGAAAGACGTCCACTGCTGGACATAGGCCTCCCCCAGGCGTCGCCACATTGACCGATCCCGTGCGTCTCGCATCCAGCGCCTTCCCGCAACCTTAACCAGGTCATCGGTCCACCTAGTGGGAGGCCTTCCAACGTATCGTCTTCCGGTTCGCGGTCGCCATTCCAGAACTTTTCGGCCCCATCGGCCATACGTTCTGTGAGCAATGTGCCCTGCCCACTGCCACTTAAGTTTGGCAATTCTTCGGGCTATGTCGGTAACCCTGGTTCTCTTGCGGATCTCCACATTTCTGATTCGATCACGCAAGGAAACTCCGAGCATAGCCCTCTCCATTGCCCTTTGACAGACTGTAAGCTTTCTGAAAAGGCCCATTGTAAACGACCACGTCTCAGAGCCATATGTCATCACTGGCACTGGTCATACAATTTCGTCTTGAGACACTGTGGTAAGTTGGACAAGAAGATACCGCGCAACTTCCCGAACGCTGCCCAGCCGAGTCGGATTCGACGGTTGACCTCTTTCTCGAAGTTGGCCCTACCCAATTGGATCGTTTGTCCCAGGTAGACATAGTCGCCCACAACTTCGAGTGTAGAGTCTCCGACCTTGATAGGAGTGGGTGTAACATGGGCATTCACCATGCCCTTGGTTTTGTCCATGTTCATTTTAAGACCCACTCTTTCGGAAGCTCTACTGAGGTCATCGAGCATTTTACTGAGGCTCTCCATGGTCTCGGCCATGACCACTATGTCGTCGGCAAACCGAAGGTGAGTGATGTACTCTTCATTACTTTTCTTCTCTACAGCGAGGTTGGTCTACTTTAGTTATTTTCACAGTATCATGTCCTACGGTATTCTACTGTGGGGCAGAGCCGCTGATATTCAAAATATATTTGTGCTTCAAAAACGAGCTGTTCGTGCCATTTACCAATTAGGTGCGCGTGTTTCTCTAAGAGATTTTTTTAAAGAGATTGGTATTCTCACAGCGGCTTCACAGTACATATTCGCCAACATTTTATATATTAGGCAGAACATTCATTTGTACAGTAACAATAGTGATATTCACAACTTTAACACCAGAAATAAGGACAAATTACGAGCTCCCTTTCATCGACTTCATAAGGTGCATAGTTCATTCGTTGGGGTTGGTATAACTTTTTACAACAAGTTACCGTCTTCTTTTCTAGATTTGCCATTTAACGCATTTAAAGCAAAGGTAAAAGCTAATCTCTGTTCTAAGGCATACTATTCTATTAATGATTATTTAGATGATAAGCATAGTTGGTCGCTGTGTTGAACTCAAGACAATGTTCGTGTTCTTTTACCAAAATTAGCTTGCTGTCAGGTTAAATATTATTATTTTTTAATTTCGTTTTTATGTGTATTTTTTAAATTTTATTTTTTGGTAAGACTGTCGTAGGTATCGTTTACTGTTATTGTCGGAGCTGATGAAGATTGCTACTATCTTTGCATTATATAGAGTTAATCTTTCTAGTATTATATAGCAGCATAGCCAGCATTGTGTGAGTACCATGTACTTCAGAGCTATCATTGTCTAGATACCTACGTCTTCTATTGACTTGAATGACTCCGGTGGTTGAGAGTATGTCATGCCCACTCAAATGTCTCGCCGATGGTGGCGCGTGTGTCGGATCATTTAGCTCCCTTCAAAATGGTTGAGCTGAATGGTGCTGATACATGTGTCATGTTCGTGAACGGGCGCTGTCGGTTGGGACTGGTCATCTCTTAGCTGCCATGGTTTATTTTAATTGATTCTAATTTTATTTCTGAATTGTCTTTTTATATTTACTATGGACACTTTTAACTTGCTACATCGTTCTCACATAATGTGTAATCTCAACATGAATGATGTAACAAATGATTTGTAATAATTACCTAATTGAAAATGAGTGTCCATGGAGTTTCTTGCCCGTTCTTCTCCATAGAGATCTACGCCTTGGAATGGGCATCTACGGTACTTTCACAGTTATTATGTCTTGTGACTGGGACTGTAGCACCATAATTTTGTAATGTTTTATTTTGTCTTTTGACAATTCAAAAGTGCCTGTAACTGGCCTACTTGAAATAAAGTGCTTTGACTTTGACTTTTGACTTTGATTAAGGTTGATGCCAAGCCCTCTCCAATCCAGAACCTTGAAGACATCCTCCAGCGCAGCAGTGAACAGTTTCGGAGAAATGACGTATCCCTGTCTCACGCCGCGCTGGAGAAGGATTGGTTTCGAGGCCTGATCCTGAAGACGGACTGACATAGTGGCGTTCTTGTACAAACACTTCAACACTTCAATGTACCAGTAGTCGATCTAGCACCGTTGGAGAGACTGTAGTACAGCCCAAGTCTCGATCGAATCGAAGGCTTTCTCGTAGTCCACAAACGCTAAACAGAGAGACAGGTTATACTCTTCGCTCTTCTGTATAACCTGCCGCAGCGTATGTATGTGGTCTACGGTGCTAAAGCCTTTTCGGAATCCGGCTTGTTCGGGAGGCTGGAAATCGTCAAACCTGCGCGCGAGACGATTCGTGATGACTCTTGAAAACAACTTGTAGACATGGCTAAGAAGTGAGATGGGCCTATAGTTCTTCAGCCGGGCATTGTCACCCTTCTTGAAGAAGAGTACCACCACACCCCTGCACCATGCCTGTGGCGTTTTGCCCTCGAGTATGACGGAATCAAACAGCTTCTGAAGGGCCTTAAGGACCTGTTTTCCACCCGCCTTCAGGAGTTCAGCCGTGATACCGTCATCACCCGGCGCCTTGTTGTTTTTAAGCTGTTTCAGAGCCATCCAAATCTCGTACAGGCTGACGTCCGGGATATCTTCGGTATAGTGTCGGGTCAATCTAGCTCTTGGGTCGTTTGCTAGACTCGCAACGGGCTTGCTGATTGATGTGTACAACTGCCCATAGAATATCTCGATCTCCCTCAGAAGCTCCGGTTTGGCGGATACGATCCTGCCATCGTCAGTCTTCAGTTTCGTGAGCTGGCTCTGCCCAATAGCCAGATCCCTTGAAAAAACCTTGGAGCCTTTATTTCGATTGATCGCGTCTTTAATACGCTCTGTATTAAAGCGGCGGAGGTCTCTTTTCAAGGATTTAGAGATCTGTCTATTGAGCTGCCGGTATTTGCACGTCTCATCTGAAGACTGCAGGATCATTTCACGCCTCTCCTTCATAAGCTTGAGGGTAGGATCAGAGAGCTTTTTCTTTCTATCTGTACGACGGGTCTTGAAAAACTTAGACCCGACCGTATGGACAACTTCCACGAACCCGTCGGCGTAGTCGTCCACGGAGCTCCCTAGGCACTCGAAACGATTCTGGAGTTCGAGCTGAAAGCTCTCGGGGTTTTGGACCTGGATCTGTGCTAGACGGAGCGTGGACTTCATCAGTCGAAACCTTTCAAGCTTAATATTAATGTTCAATGTGCCTCTTACCATGCGGTGATCGCTCCCGGTTTTTACCGAATTGATCACAGAGACATCATTGAACATTTGCTTCTTGGTTGACATGATGAAGTCGATCTCATTTTTTGTTGCATCATCGGGGCTCTGCCAGGTCCACTTCCTGTGTTCACGCTTTTTGAAGAAGGAGTTCATCATAAAGAGGCCCTCCTTTTCCATAAAACTGGCCAGTAGGTGACCCCGGTGGTTCCGTTGTCCAACTCCAAAATGCTCCACTTGCAGCTCATCCTCGTCTCGTTTGCCCAGTTTCGCGTTGAAGTCCCCCATGACAACGGTGAAGTGAGTTTTGAAACCATGCATGGCTCTGGAGATATACTCATACATGGTCTCTACCTCGTCGTCGGGGTGTGCCGAGGTTGGGGCGTAGACCTGTATGACCTTCAGCGAATATCTTGAGGATATTCTGAGTATAAGGCACGCCACCCTGGTCGACACACTCTCGATCTTCACCACGTTGTTCACAAGGGACTTGTGGACGATAAACCCGACACCACCCTGGGACTGCCGATCACCCTCTCGGAAATAGAGCAGGTTACCGGATTTGAGGATTATCGAGTCCTCCCCCTCTCTTCGGACTTCAGATAACTCTATAATACTCCATCGCAACCTGCTCAATCCCTCTTCGAGTTCGGTGATCTTCTCGTCGGTCCGAAGTGTGCGCGTGTTGTACGTTGCCAGGTACAGTCGTCGGTTATTGTTTGGGTAGCCGGATTTCGTCCGGAGATTCTTGGCACCCCTTGCCATGCCGTTACCTCGACCGCTACCGTAGTCGAGGGTAGGCAGGCTGCCGGGCACTACCATTTTTTTTATTTGTGATATTCATGGGGAGGTTTTTGCCATAATCGCCACGCTTGGCAGGCGGGTTGGCAATCGCAGTATGGTTGTTGTAGAAGCACAGAGAACGCTGCTGCCCATTCTCTGGTTTGTCCCTTAGTCGCCTCTTACGACTAAGGGACAAACCAGAGAATGCACCCAAGTAGTTGCTGACACCAGTTCTGTTACTTTAGTGACTGTATTAATTCAGTTCGACAAACAGAAATAGTTCATTTCATTCCTTTGGAACCTAAAGTTTGACAGTGTACTGTCAGATTAAAAACGAGACGTTATTAGTCTTGGTAAAAAAATAATCCTGAAGTTGATTCATTATGCCATATGGATAAAGACCTAGTTTAATTAGGAGTCCAGAGTGTTTAAATATGAAATATGTTTTATAGTCATAAGGACTACTAATGTAAAATCTAAATTGTGGGGTATATAGGTTATACTTTGATGTGGGTACATGAAAATAAACCAGTTGTCACTTAGAACTGCAGTATCATTGCTCGCTCCCGTAATTAATATCCCTAAAATACTACTGGCGACGAGGATAACAATCAAATTCGTGTGGTTAACATAGTTTCAGTGTGGTAATTCAATATGCCTATCGGAAAAATAGAAGAATTCGACCTAACAAGTAAAAAGTGGTTGGCGTATATTAGACGCGTGGAACAATTTATAACCTTAAACGGAATAAAACCAGAGTTACAAGTAGCAACGATGGTTACTTTGGTGGGAGCAGCAACCTACGACTTAATGTGTGATTTATGTGCACCTAATCATCCAGAAAGCAAAACTTTTCGAGAATTAGTTAACATTGTGAGCGATCATCTTGAACCAAAACGTTCCGAAATTGCCGAACGCCATGTTTTTAGACAAAGACGTCAAAATATGGGTGAATCTCTCAGCGAATATCTGCAAGCACTCAAACATCTGGCCAGTACCTGTAATTTCAACACTACACTGGAGGAAAATCTACGAGACCAGTTTGTGTCGGGTTTGGCTAGTGATGAAATGAGATCGCGTATTTTTTCGGAACCATCAATAACATACAAGAAAGCCGTAGAATTGGCGTTGGCGTTGGAAGCGGCCGAGCGACACTCACAGACGAGCGGTGCGAACATGGCGGGCGCAGCGAGCGTCTCGTATGAGGCGGTGCATCGAGTGGCGTCGGCAAGGCGGACGAGCCGACCGCCCGAGCGTGGAACTGCGAGCAGCGGCAGCTCGTCTACCGAGGGCAGCGCGGCGGCATCGCGCTCAACGCGCGCTTGTTGGAGGTGTGGCAGAAACCATCGTCCGGATGTTTGTCGGTTTAAAAATTATTCGTGCGATGTATGTGGACAAAAGGGTCACATTAAAATAATGTGTAAATCGAACAAAGGGCGAGGTGTGGAGTCAAGCCAGGACATTTCAACGCAGGCGCGGCGTGGTCATAATAAATATCTCGAAAACAGTGATAACGAATCAGCGTGTGATATAAAAAATCTTAGTGTGCGCGGGTTTAATGACAAACCGTACATAGTGATGGCGCAGGTGAATGGGAGAAAGATAAGTTTTGAACTGGACACTGGAAGTAAGTTATCAGTTATAAGTTTAGAGTGTTATAATAACAAGTTTACTGATTTACAAGTAATTAGTAATGATATTTCTTTGTATTCCTATGACGGTTCAATCATTAAACCGGTAGGATTTGTGTTAGTTCATGTTGTTATTGGAGAATATACAGCCGGAAATCTCAAGTTATACATAGTTAAAAATGGTGGACCACCGCTTTTAGGTAGGTCGTGGCTTACTAAATTAAATATACATAAAATTAGTATCGATGAATTCTTATTTAAATTAAATGAAAACAATTTAGTGGAACAGTTACAACGAGAATTTCCGACTGTATTTGCTTCTGGACTAGGAACCTGTACGAGAAAAATGTCTTTAAAGTTGGTGGATAAAAATCCAGTATTTATCAAAGCTAGGTCTTTACCGTTGGCGTTACGTATACCTGTCGAGCGGGAGTTAGAACGACTCGAGGCTGAGGGTATAATTCGGAAAGTTGACTATTCTGATTATGGCACACCGATCGTGCCAGTCATTAAAAAGAACGGAGAAATTCAAATTTGTGGTGACTACAAGGTCACGGTTAACCCGAAACTTATGCGCGAACCTTACCCTTTGCCGCGAATTGAGGAGCTGTTTGCGGCACTGAGTGGAGGTGAACAGTTTTCAAAAATTGACCTCACGCATGCCTATCAACAGTTATTGCTAGATGAGGAATCTCAGGCCTGTACCGCTATATCGACACATATAGGAACTTTTGTGTACAATCGTACACCATTTGGTTTAACATGTATACCGGAAAAGTTTCAGAAGTTTATGGAGGAAACGGTTAAAGGACTCAAAGGAGTCGCAGTGTTCATCGACGATATAGCATGTACTGGGGCGTCCCGTGGTGAGCATATTAATAATTTAAAAGCATTGCTGAGTCGCTTGCGTGAGGCCGGTTTAAGAATTAATATAAATAAGTGCACATTTATGCAGGATAGTATTATTTATGTTGGGTTTGTAATAGATAAACATGGCTTGCATCCGGATGAGAACAAAATTAAAGCAATCGTTGATGCGCCAAGGCCTAATGATGTGACACAGCTTAGGTCTTTCCTAGGCATGGTGAACTATTACGCTAAGTTTATATCTAACTTAAGTTCAATATTATATCCCTTACATAAATTGTTGCGAAAAATGGTTAAGTGGGTTTGGTCGCCTGATTGTGACGACAGCTTTAACAAAATTAAAAAGGCTATTTCAGGTAGCAAAGTATTAGTACATTACAACCCAGAACTGCCATTAGTTTTAGCAGTGGATAGTAGTTCTTACGGCATTGGTAGTGTGTTATCGCATAGATATCCCAATGGCGACGAACGTCCCATATGTTTTGCATCGCGAACGTTGAATTCGGCCGAGCGCGGGTATAGTCAATTAGATAAAGAAGCGCTAGCAATCGTAAGTGGAGTCATGAAACACCATCAATATCTTTATGGTCGTGATTTTATTATAAAAACAGACCATAAACCATTGACATTTATTTTTGGTCCAAAGCACGGTTTGCCACAAACAGCTGCAAGCAGATTGCAAAGATATGCTACAAAGTTAGCAGCCTATGACTTCACTATAGAATTCGTTAAATCTAAAGATAATTATAACGTGGACGCATTATCCCGCTTACCACTGCCGTATCAACGAAAATTAGAAACGGGGCTGGATACGGTGTCATATGTTAATTACGTTGAAGAATCTATTCCTATCAGCGCGAGAGACGTTTCAAACAAAACACAGGACGATGAAGTTCTAAAAAATGTTTATAATTATCTAGTTCATGGTTGGCCATCAGTAGTTACACGAAGTGAAGAAAAGCCTTATTTTAATCGAAAGGACAGCCTTACTATCGACAGAGGGTGTATATTATATAATCATAGGGTGGTCATTCCTAAGACACTTAGAAAGCAAGTTCTACATGAATTGCACGAGGGACACCTGGGGGTTGTCAAAATGAAAAATATATCTCGAAGCTACGTTTATTGGCCACAATTGGACAATGAAATAGAAACGTTGTGTCGTGAATGCAGCGCCTGCTTACAACAGCGCGATACGCCGCCACGTGCACAGTTGCACCCGTGGGCTTTTCCTACGCGACCGTGGCAAAGATTAAATATTGATTTTGCTATGTTCCAAGGTAAATATTATTTAGTTACGGTAGATGCATACAGTAAATGGATAGAAGTACAAAAAATGATAGGAACTAATGCGAACTGTACTATATCTAAGTTAAGAGAACTTTTCGCACGTTATGGCATACCATCACACATCATTAGCGATGGTGGGCCTCCATTTAGTTCGTCAGAATTTACTAACTTTTTAAATAACAATCTTATAAAGCATACAATTACAAGTCCATATCGACCAGCCGGTAATGGGGCGGCCGAAAATGCAGTCAAATTAGTTAAACGGGCAATGAAAAAGGCAATTCACGAAGGCAAAGATGTCGACACTGCTATTTCGAAGTTTCTGTTTCAACATCGAAATTGTGAACATGCCACCACTGGAGTGGCACCAGCGGTAGCTATGTTGGGTAGGAGATTACGAGGGCGTTTGGACAATATAATACCGTCCACTGAGCGTGCAGTGGAAGCTTCAGCGGAGCGAGCGGGGCGCGCGCGACCTGGCGCAGAGCGGCACGTGCAGCCCGGCGAGCATGTGCTGGCGCGCGACTACCGAGCGCGCGCAGACAAGTGGGCAGCGGCTACCGTGCTCACTCGCACTGATCCGCTCACTTACAAGGTACGCGTTGCCGATGGACAAGAGTGGAAGCGTCATATCGATCAATTATTACCACTAAAACAACGTTACTCGCGACATTCCATAACCAGTAACACGGATAAGCTAGCTGAGACCGATGCTTCTGAGCTTAGCCGTGACGATCAAGTTGGCAATACTTCATCATCCTGTGTAGTCGAAACTGATCAGGATCCGGCAGAACTAGACGTAAGCACGGATATCATTCCCAACAAAATGGCACCAGAAACAGCACCGATTTCTGATAAACAAATTGCTAGACTTAAGCGTCAATGTTTATTCCAAGGCAAATACGCAAAGTGATTGTTACATAATGCCGTAATAATATTACGTTCATGCTAACATTTAAGAATAGTAATATGGTATATAAGATAGAATTATGTATTAGGCACAAAGAAAGTTTACTTTGTATGTTATTGCGTTTATTTACTTTAATTTGTTTAACTCAGTGTTAAGAATCAATAGGTAAACTACTGAGTGTGTTTACATTAAACATAAATTATTGTGACATTGTCGATAGCACAATATGAGTGTATTGATGTATGTATGTATGGCCAATGATCACAATATTTTTTAGTTATAAGATCATTATTTTGTGTTTATGTTTTTATCACAAGCCGAAAAGAGGCAGTTATTTTCTTTTAAGTTACATATTTACTAAAAGACACAACTAACTGTACCAATAAGTTGAATTGTATCTAATGTTTTAAAGGGGGAGGTGTGGGGTATATAGGTTATACTTTGATGTGGGTACATGAAAATAAACCAGTTGTCACTTAGAACTGCAGTATCATTGCTCGCTCCCGTAATTAATATCCCTAAAATACTACTTAAATATTTAGCACACCATCGAAATTGTGAAATTTCTAGACAAAACACAATAATAGTGTTATGAAACATATTTCAAAAAACGTAAATCGTTAAAGTATAACATCTGTCAACGACAGATAATTCTGTTATTAGTTGTTCAGATAACATCTAAAAAACGACAGATAACTCTAAAATTAATCTACATTCGGCTATCACCCTCTTTCGTTATTGTTGCTTTGGTCCAAATTTCATGTACTTTCTTCGCGCTTCGCCATTATGGAAGCATACACAAATTCTCTTGGACAAAATTGATTAGATTATTCGTCGCACGCTATCATATATATATATATCTTCCTGCCCTTGTCCCATGTTACTTGGGGTCGGCGCAACACGTTTTCTTCTTCCATACCGTCCTGTCCCCCGTCACGCTATCACTGACTCCCTTTTCTTTCATATCATTCGTCGCACGCTATCATCTATCCTAAATGTGGCCCTGGATGACCGAGCGTGGCATCCGCAAAATTTCTAGTTTAAGCTTACCGGCGTTCCTGTCTTAGGTCCACAGCACTGAAAAGTTAGCCAGAAAAATTTTGTTGCCATCACCGGTTAACTGTGAAGTGCCGTACTCGACCGATGCAGTGAATGCCTGGAAAGTGGCTTGCCTGAATACAGCGTTGCCCGAGACCCCTTTTTCCCAGAGACAGTGGGATGAGCCGCTCTGCAGGTTGGTACGGAATAAACTTATAGATACGTCCACCAATACTGCTGTCGTATGATGTCATTAATGCTAGCACGGCACGCTAGCATTAATGACATCATACGTCGGGCTCTTGTCACCGCCGGGGTGCCAGCTGTTTTAGAACCCAATGGCTTGGCACGCGACGATAGGAAGAGACCAGACGGGATGACCATAATGCGTTGGAAGTTGGGTAGGCCTTTGGTGTGGGATGCAACATGTGTCGACACCCTTGCGCCATCCCATCTTCTGAGCACGGCGGGCTGTGCTGGGGCAGCTGCTGCTGGTGCAGAAAACCTCAAACGGCGCAAATACAACAACCTTATTGGAAGTTATATATTTGAGCCGTTTGGGGTTGAAACATTAGGTCCATGGTGTCCGAGTGCTCTTCGAGTATTTCGAGAAGTAAGTAAACGGTTAGTCGACTCTTCACGTGACCAGAGGGCTGGGCTTTTCCTTGGCCAGAGAATCAGCATTGCCATTCAACGTGGCAATGCTGCCAGCGTTCTGGGCACTTTTCACGTTGACAGCGATGTGGACGAATTTTTTGACCCCTGCCCTTTTATACACGTTCGTAGTTTTATTTAATTTTTATTTAAGTGTATTTATAGGTAGTTATTGTTAGTTAAGTATTTTATATTATGTAAATTTTAGATTATTAATAACATATAACAACGGCTGATATTTCTGGTATTACTTATTCAATACATGCTGTTTCAAACGAGGCATAGTTTTTTAATAATGGCTTCAGAAAAAAAAAACAGGCACTTTTGAACGAGTCAGTCATCAGTCAATACGAAAAGCAGACTGAAATGATAATTAGCGAATGAAGACCACCTCAGACATTAACCTACGAACCTATATGGTTCTCAATTCTCATATGATTTGACCATTTTATTAATTATTATGGACTTTAAAAGTGACTGTGACCTCTGAGTTTGTTTCGGTGTTTCTTCTCAGAGTAGTCCACTAGGAAACACCGGCCTCATCTAGTTTAACTATAAAAAAAAAAAATTAAAATATGGTAGCCTAAAAGCTTCGGTCACTAAATTTACAAAAATAAGTAATCAATCAATCATTTATACAAGTTTGTCAACAAATCTAGGGCTCCGTTAGGCGAGAAATAATACTGCTTGTGTACTACTAGTACTTATTAAGCGTTTATTCCATGAAAATGATTCACACCAAAAAAATATTTCTTAAGCTACCTTTACTAACGGCGGTAACGAAACCATAGCGAGATCTAACTCGACGCCAACGCCATCTATCGAGCACGCAGGTCAACTTTGGACACTTAATGAAATAATATTAGATCTCGCCGTGGTTTCGCCACATACAAACTTGAACATACCGCCCACCAAGGACATAATGCAGAATGTCCTTCAAACCGCCCACCATGGCACAGTCTTAAAGTAAATAACAATAATCAATAGCAAATCTTATTTTGCTAGAGTAATTAATAATTAACAGAAAATCTTATTTTGCTAGGGTAATTAATAATAGAAAATCTTATTTTGCTAGGGGCAATATCGATAATTTTGATGTAGGTCTTTTAATTAGGGAATTTTTGGTACGGATGGTCACCACCCAGGTAATTTTATCCGGACCAGGGTGTTTGTGCTCTACCTTGCCCAACAACCACTTGCCAGGAGGTAAATCGTCCTCCTTCACTAAAACTACATCGCCTAGTGATGGTTCCGGGTTCTGGTATTCCCATTTATTCCTTTGCAGAAATTGATGTAGGTAATCCTGCGACCATCTGCGCCAAAAGTCCTGCATCATTCGCTGGTGGAGTTGCCATCGCCGTAGAGTATGGATATTCGACGTTTCATAATTGGAGTCTGGTACTACGACGAGTGGTTCCCCAACCAGGAAATGACCAGGAGTCAAGACAAAAAGCTCATTTTGATCTTCTACGTGTGACATTGGCCTTGAATTTAGGCACGCCTCAATTTGACTTAACACTGTGGCCATCTCCTCATAGGTCAACGTAGAGTTCCCTATGACTCGCTTAAGATGAAACTTCATGGACTTTATGCCTGCCTCCCAAAGTCCCCCAAAATTGGGCGCGCGAGGAGGAATAAAGTTCCAATGAGTCCCGTTGTTCGCGAGATATTCTGCCAGTTCCGGTTTGAAGTTTGATTTTTCTTCATTGAACAAGCACAATAACTCGCGAGCCGCTCCTACGAAATTTGTGCCGTTGTCACTATACAACTCAGCACATCTGCCTCGTCTTGCAACAAACCTTCTAAAAGCAGCCAAGAAACCTTGAGTGCTTAACTCGCTGACCGCTTCGAGGTGCACCGCTCTTGTCGACATGCACACGAATAAGGCAACATAACCCTTATAAGATTTATTGCCCTTTGACACTCTTATATTGATAGGCCCTGCGTAATCTACGCCACTAATGAAAAAGGGCTTGTTTGGAGTCACACGTGATAAAGGTACTTGTCCCATGAGCTGAGACGTCGCCTTAGTAGAGTACCTAATACAAGTGACACAGCCTCTGTAACACTTTTTAACCAAAGCCTTGACCCCTACAATCCAGTACCTTGACCGCAAGTACGTGATCATAAGTTGCGGACCACCGTGAAAAGTTTTTTGATGCGCTTCGGCAATCAAAAGACCTGTTAGAAATGATTCCCTTGGTATAAGGATCGGATGTTTCTCATTAAATGTTAAAGAAGACATTTCCAATCTGCCGCCAACTCTTATTATACCGGTTGAATCTAAAAACACGTTTAAGGATCTTAGCTTCTTCTTTTTCTTATCTAAACTTCCCTTTCTTTTCAGTTCTTCCAACTCTTCCGAAAATCCTTCTTCCTGACATCTCCTAACGCAAACTTCTATGGCATCCTCAATTTCTTGTCTGGATAAGACTTTAGTGTCGTACCTGATATTTACCTTTCCTCTAACATTCAACCATCGTCGACAGTAAGCGATCACTCTAACAAGTCTGGAGAACGAGGAAAATCTTTGCCAAAAAGTAACGTCAACGACAGCCGTTTGTACTCTAACTTCTTCGAGGTTAGTCACGAGATGCTTAGGCCTTTTAAAACTAATCAATTCCTGTCTTAAAAAGTCGGGACCTTCAAACCATATGGAAGTTGTTGAAAGCTCTGCAGGAGATATACCTCGCGATGCACAATCCGCTGGATTTTTCTTAGTTGGTACATGAGACCAGTGCTGGGTGTCCAGAGTTAACAAAATTTCTGAGACCCGATTTGCCACGAAGGTTTTCCAGCGGCTCGGATGATTATTTAACCAGGCCAGAACTACCTCACTGTCAGTGAAAGCATGCAACTGATCTTTGGCTATTCCCATAACTTCAGCTACTTCAACAATGAGCTTAGCCAACAGGACAGCCCCACAAAGTTCGAGCCTGGGTATCGACACTTGCTTTATCGGCGCGACCTTCGTTTTAGACGTCAATAAAGAGACGTGGATTTTCCCCTGGTCATCCACTACTCTGAGGTATACGACGGCAGCGTATGCCACCTTTGAGGCATCCGAAAACCCGTATAATTCGCGTTTATTCTTATTACACGTGTGTAACCAACGTGGGATTTTTATCTCAACCAAAGCAGCCAAGTTTCGACGGTAAGTAAGCCATTCACTTAATAAATTATTTGGAACTTCTTGATCCCACCCTATTCCAGCTAGCCATAGCTTTTGTATTAATATTTTCGCTACAATAATACTTGGCGCTAACCATCCGAGTGGGTCAAATAATCGTGAAATGTCCGAAATAATTTTCTTTTTGTTGCAGGTTCAACTAGCGGCGTGAGAACGACGGAGTACTGAAAGAAGTCACCACTTGGATTCCAGGTAAGTCCCAAAATCTTTGTTATGTCATCAACCTTAATACTTAAGCCCTCATCCTTGCCACCCCTTTCATTCCAGATCTTATCCAATAATTCTCGGCAATTGCTTCTCCATTTCTGCAATTGAAAACCTCCCTTGGCTAGCACCGAACTTAACTCTGAGTAAATATGGAAAGCACCTTCCATATCTTCAGCTCCTGTCATCACATCGTCCATATAAAAATCGTCCAAGATGATTTTTTCAATACCAGGCCTATCCAAGCACTCGTCATAGGCCAGCTGTTGCATCGCCCTTACCGCCATATATGGTGCTGATGCAGTACCGAAAGTAACGGTAATCAGTTCATACTCCTGGAGCTCCATATGCGGACTATCTCTCCAAAGTATTCTTTGGAATGGCGTATCTTCCCTATTTACTAATACTTGCCGATACATTTTTATTATGTCCGCTACCAAACCTATCTTATGCGATCTCCAGCGCAAAATGGTATGACGGAGTTCAGATTGCAACGTCGGGCCAACCATTAATTCATCGTTAAGTGCCTTGCCTTTGGTTCCCTTACAGGAAGCATCAAAGACGACTCGGACTTTCGTCGTGTCCTTATCCTCCCTGACAACTGCGTGGTGAGGTAAATAAATTGCTGCTTTATTACCCTTATCTTTATCGGCAACCTTGACCATGTGATTTAAATCTAAATATTCTTGCATGACCTTTGTGTAATCTGCCTTTAATTTTGGGTTTTTTCCTAACCTTATCTCTAAACCTTTTAATCTTTTTTCAGCAATGCTCCTGGACTCACCAAGCCTACTGACCGGGTCAGCGTCACGTAGCGGTAACTTCACAATATACCTGCCTTCCTTATTTCTCATAGTGGACGCTGTAAATAATTTCTCGCATTTAATTTCATCCTCTGTGAGCATTTGTTTTGTTTCAGATGTTTCCGCCTCCAGTTCCCAGAACTTTTTCAGCATGCTGTCAGCATCAAAACTTGAATGCATTACATGGATGTGAGAATGTATATTGGATGAATTATCTATCTCACAGACGCCCGATATAATCCACCCAAACGCAGTTTCCTGCGCCAAGAGAGAACCACCCAGATTTCTTTGAATGCCTTCTTGAATGATTTGGCTGTATACCTCAGCACCTAACAAGATATCGATCTTATTAGGCCTGTGATATTCCGGATCAGCCAAATCATCAACTGTCAGATTTACCCATTCTACCCTGGTTACTTTAGTAACTGGGAGAAGGGACGTAACTGACTTCAAGATATAAGCATCAACCTTAACCTGAAACTGGGGCTCTACTCTCGACCTTATATTAATTTTGACCGTGGACTTTGAAGTCACACTTTTGTCACCACCTACACCTACTATAGTGTGTTTGGCCGCAATCTTTTTTAATCCTAAATACTGAGCCATAGCTTCTGTAATAAAGGACCCTTGCGACCCCTGGTCTAATAATGCCCTAACCGGAAGATAAGTCCCGTCTTTCGACTCAGCTTGCACCACAGCTGTAGTTAATAGAACCGTTTTACCACAGTTCCCTGTCGAAAGACAAGACACAAGTGGCTTCCTAGACCCCTCCGCTTGCGCGGAAACCTTATTGCTGTCAGATGCAGCATTTTCCTCAACCGACTTTTTACTTGTCGACGAAGCTCCCTCGTGAACCGTCTCATTTTCTGCGCTAACCGAACCAGAATCACCACTAGGGTGCAATAATGAATGATGGCGGCGTTTACACACCCGGCATCGGACCATGTTTTTGCAAAATTTGGCAGAATGGTTGCTGTTCAAACACACAAAACATAATCTTTTCTCCATTGCAATATCACGTCGTTTGTCGTTAGACTCTTTGGTGAATTTTTTGCAAGCAGTTATCTTATGATCTGCAGCACAATACGCACACGACGCAATTTTGTTCTCTTTCACAATGTGAAAAGATTTGGTACTCTTGCTCTCTACTTTGTTAGATCTCGTATCAAGATTTTCTAACCCTCTAAAACGCCCAATCAAAAAATCAGAAAATTGCCCAAACGTTGGAAAGTCGTCAGACGTATCTGAGGACACTTTTAGTTCCCATGCTTTTCGGGTATCTTTATCTAATTTCGCGCTCATAAGATGGATAATTAAAATATCCCAAGATGAAATATCTACACCTAGATTTCTTATCGACTCTAAACAATCTGATGTGGTATTAATTAACTTTTTAATTTCAGAGGCAGATTCAGACACCAAACTTTTTTGATTTAGCAGCCGATTCAAAATGCCATTAGCCAAAAACCGCTTATTGTTGTACATACTATCCAATTTTTCCCAAGCAACTTGATAGCTATCAGATGTCACTTTAATGTTTCGCAATAACTGTTCTGCTTCACCAGTTAAATGCCCCCTGAGATAGTAGAACCTTTGAGCATCGTCCAGAGACTTGTTTTCATGCACAAGCCCTAAAAACAAATCTCTGAACGTCTGCCACTCTGTGTATTGCCCGGAAAACGTTGGTATTTTAATTTCTGGCAACTTGAAACGTCTAGCTAAACCTTCACATTGACTATTAGAACTTGAATTTAAGTCTGTCTCTGGTGTTTTTAAATTATACAACATTTCTTTTAAATCAGTCTTAAATTGTACATACAATTCTTCTACCTCATCATAGACACTATTTTTATGATAAGCCGAACTATTTAAATCACTTCGTTTAACTTGACTAATAATTTTAGTATGAGTGCTTGTAAATAAACTCCACTGTTGTTCTAAGTTATCTAGCCTAGTTTCAATATATGGAATAGTTAAACGTTCTTTAGGAGACTTTTTAAAATTAGTCTTAACTTTCAGCATTTTTTCTTTAATATCCTCCTGTAAATCGTTGAACGCTTCCATTTTAAATTATTTACCAAAACTCTGTTATTGACTTAAAAACACAAACAAAAACCGTCTCAAAATATCACAATAAAATGTAAACAAAGCCAAACAGAGAAATGAACAGAAGTCTATTTGCCTGTACTTTCAACAAATGTATACAAAGTTAAAACACCAATTGGGCAAAATTTTACAAGTCTTTTTGCAAGTTATTCTGGTAAAAATCGGGCATGGATTCCCCGTCTCACCCAACTATTGCTTAAAACTATTACAAGTCCAAACTAACTAAATTCTTCTAAGTTAAATCTCAACACTATCTTGACTTGAAAGATTCTTGAATTTTTCTAAGTTCCACTAGTCTTTACTTTAAGGTTCAAATTTGCATGTACTTCTCAAATCTTTAAATTTATTTCTTCTAGTAAATAAGAGCGAAAATGTACTCACAATTAATCACTGCACTCACTGTCACTGATTTTCTTCGACGTCACACGCCTGCTACAAGTGGCGCCCTCTGGCGCACCGCAACCTGCCTTTCACCTCCTCCCGAGTTCACCGCTCCTCCGGATGTAGCCACCCGGTTCCTCCACTGCCTTGGCGCCTTTCCAGCCGCCTTGCTGTAGGGATGATCTGGCCAGCGATCCACTGCCAGTAGCGACGAAACGGGTGGTAATCACTACCACCACTGGTGATTACCAAAACACGCCCAGCCAAATCCGTCTCGAGGGACCATGAACAAATCTAGGGCTCCGTTAGGCGAGAAATAATACTGCTTGTGTACTACTAGTACTTATTAAGCGTTTATTCCATGAAAATGATTCACACCAAAAAAATATTTCTTAAGCTACCTTTACTAACGGCGGTAACGAAACCATAGCGAGATCTAACTCGACGCCAACGCCATCTATCGAGCACGCAGGTCAACTTTGGACACTTAATGAAATAATATTAGATCTCGCCGTGGTTTCGCCACATACAAACTTGAACAAAAAACAAACAAATCATTTATAAAGAAAAACAAAAAAAACAGTAGGCTTTATAGGCCGTAGGGTTATCGATCAAGATGTGATGCTTCGTAAGACTTTAAATAAAACACTGTATTGCTAAATCCATATTATATATGTAAGTTTAGTGTAAATTAATATTTTATACTAATACTTGATAGCTGGATATTTCTATATTCAAAATAAGGTTTTTATACCTACTTTAAATTAACCGAATATTGTAATGCATCATAAATATAGGCCTTCGTGCCTGAAACGCAATTAACTGCTAAATGCTAAATATTGTAAATTGTACTTTAAGACCTAATTATTGTCTACATGCAAAATAATGTAATTGCACTTGAAAACTAATTAATATTATAAAAAGGAAGAGATGTGGTATACACTTAATATATACGTAGCACAGCACTTGAATGTTAATGTTTATTCATTATTAGCTCCCATTCAGTGCTGGCTACTTACTGATAAATCTGGTTGTTTTATTACATAACCCTAACCTAACTAGTGTTATTAGTGAACAGCACAGAAATTAAGTTAAATTCTCATTTGAACGATAAAGCTAATCAATCGATGGATTCAAATGCACAAATTGTACAGCGGTGCATTCAAATGGTACCGAATACCAGTGCTCCCCATATGCCCAATAAAGATGCTATGAGGATAATTATTCAAAGAGAATGAAATAAAAATCTTCTACCGATTCCAAAGGATATTCAGAGTGTCGTGATTCCCGAAGAATTAATGAGCAATGACTGTGGTGAACGATTTCTGATCGGGCACTATATTGATGATAATGAGTGCGTAGTATTTAATATTTCCCACTAAGGAAAATTTAAAATTGCTGAACGAATCGAAGTTTTGGATGATGGACGGAACCTTCGCTTGTTGCCCGCGTCCATTCCGTCAGATCTAAACAATACATGCAATGGGGCGCACGGTTGGCGCAGTGGTTGAGCGATTGACTGCTGCGCTGCGTGTCGCGGGTTCGATTCCCGCACGGAACAAATATTTGTATGACCTACAGATAGTTGTTCCGGCTCTGGGTGTTGTGTATGTGAGTTTATATATTTGTAAACGCACCCACGATACAGGAAGAAATTCCTAGTGTGGGGCAACGTTTTTAAAAAAAAAATTAAAAAAAAATTTGTTGGTGCACCACACTCCACGCATAAAATAGTTCCCCTAGTGTACGGTTTGCTTTTTCACAAGTCAGTAAAATCTTATACATTTTCTTTTGAAATTTTTAAATGCATGGGATTTAATAAATTGAATGTACATGTGGATCCGGACATTATCCTCACCGATTTTGAAGTTTCGGTTATGAAAGCCATCAAAAAAACATTTTCCAATAGTTTAAATAAACTCTGTTTTTTTTTCCAGTTAAATCAGAGTATATATCGTCATATTCAGCAAGCTACGAAATACAATAGTTATGCAGATTTCGCATAAAAATGCATATCGGTGCACTGGCATTTCTAGGGCCACGGGAAATATACTATTAGGTTTTTCCAACTTGAATAATCGGTAGCCTGGAGTCTGTATTTGTGCCTGATTGATTGCAATAGGCTCGCCATATATTAAATTGGGGACTTCTATATATGTGTTGTGGTGTAATAAAACGTATTTTTATACGCATAAAGGCGGTATTGCATGTTGTGGTAATACTCCAAAGTTACTGTAATACAGTGAATAAATCAAAATACTTAAATAAGATTATTTACAAAATCATTTATTATTTTAAACATTAATATGGACTTAACATACACGTAAGTACATGCTACAATAAAATTCTATAAAATATTATACTCACACGAAAGAAGAACAAGAATAAAATACTTAACTATATCACTTTCTTTCATTATATATACCTAATTTAATTATTTCTCTAAGACTATTTCAAGGCTCTCGCAGACAAGCGGGACGGGACGCGTCATAGCGTCAGAGATTTTTCGTAGACATTCTTCTAATTCGTTGATCAATGATACGAAAACACGTCACATCTTCGTCAAATTAACACTTTACACTTGTCTACGGGATTTTTTAGTTTCTCTTCCCACAATTGTTTAAATTATTTTCGTTTCAAACGTCTTGCTTCACCGTTTCGTCGCCCGCTAGTACTTCTTTACATTTCATGGTACACTCAGCTTCAGCCGCATTGTTCACGAATCTGAACTTGCCGTTGTTCCTCAGTTTGATGATCTCACTCCTCAGCAGCAGAATGAAGTAAGTTTGTACAACTGGAAAAGAAATAGTGATTGGTTAAATATTGTTTACACATGAAGCTCAATCCACCTAAGTTTTCACGGTTAGTAATACTAAGTTTTTACAGAATAGACTAACTTTATTTTCTTAATATTAAGGGCAGACAATACTACACGACAAAATATCAAGCGCAGTACCAAAACCTTTACGTGCTTGCCGAGACACGGGAGTGTCATACCACCAGGACTGTTGCTGAGACATTGCGGAACATTTGGCCCGACCTGGGCATCAAACCCAAGACCCCACGACTGACTAGCTTACAATCATATGTTGTATAATGTATCTAGAACCATTAGGTTTAGCATTTAGGCACTCCCCTTACAGGTAAATAGCGATTCCAATGTGATTACCCATTTTAAAATTTATGTTTTAATAACAAAAATATACTTACTTAATACTGAAAAAGAAAAGCTGACGGTCATCAGAACATCGTTGATAGCCCAATAACGCATATTAGATCTAATCAAAGTCTGTATTGACAGAACGATTGATAGAGAAGCCAACAGGAAAGTCACCACCCACATCCCCGTGCTTAGGAAATAGAAGACTCTTATCAACCGGACGTTTTTCTGCAAAAGAAACAAATGTATCAGCTGTTAGGCTTGTATGAGTCAACCAATGACTGATGACATGCTTGATTTTACTAGTTTAAAACTACCTACATCAGACACCCAAATAAAAATAAAAGGCCCATACTCTTCACGTCATTTCATTTATTAAGAGTCAGATGAGAGCTTTCTTCAAATTGCGTCCCAATAATCCCGTGTTCTCCACGTTCCACTTTCAGTTTATTCCATGCTCCTTTCATATTTCATCGGTTCATTTAACTGGCGTTTAGTTATACCTAGACCGTAGATACGTTAAATCGGGGCTGTTACTCCTGAGCTCGGGGGCGTTATTTTCAGACAGAAGACCAGTCCTTTCTGTAGGTGTAAAGTTCGTCCTGCTACCTTCACCTGGGTCTGCCGCGATGTCGCCGTACATACATATAATAAGATGAATTAAAAGTAAGTTACAAAACTCACCTTATGTCCTCCAACGATAAACACGATGGTTACTATCAAGTCTGTGAAGAATACAGCGATTGCGATTACTGAAACAATAATTTCTGTATACATTTGGCTGATATAGAGTGCATTTGGGTGTGTCCGTATCATCCATAAAGTGTATACTACTGAATATGACAGTATCGAGACTAGAAACGCATCTGCTATCTGAAACAAAAAATAAACAAGAATAGTAGTATGAAATCCCACTGCAAAAATCTGCAAGTGTATCGTGTTTGATAAAACTTGATTTTTATGAATGGTTCATGATAGTAGAATAAAATTCTGCAGGTTTGCCTGGCCTCATCTGGTCGCAAACAGTATTTTTTACTTTGCCCTACACTAGCAATTTCTTCTGTATCGTGTGTGCGTATGGAAAATCAACTAGCTCTCAGTTAGCCGCTATTCATGTGTTACCAGGTTTAGCAAGTAAACTGTCAAACCACAGGTAATGAGAGCTGGCAACCTTATTTTTGCCTATTTTCTACGTCACTGTCTTTCAAATGGATTCACTTGAAAAACTTATATATTTGTGTTTATTAGTTATTTATTTTAGGCTAGTATTTAAACGAGCGAAAAAAAAAACAAATTAAAGGTGTAAAAAATACTGAATATGGCTTACTGAAATACTAAGTGGGCGACAAACAGTGGGCGAATACAAATGTTTAAAACAGCGACTTGAAAATATAAGTTTGTCGGCAGGGCTCCTTTTTCTGTCTGCAGGGTCTAAAGTAACCTAACATGAAGGAGATGACGGGAGCTAAGTTCGCTCGCTTTGCTCGCTCACTTCAGCTCTCGTCATCCCCTTCGAACCTAACCTATCCGTGTCGGGGTGCGCTAAGTTCCCGAGCTCGCTTCGCTCGCTCTTGGACACGAATAAACCCGAACTCCCGCACTGCACAGTGATGTCGTCTCGATAGTTGTTCAGCTATTTTCAAAAGAATAATATGCTAAAATAGAAAAAATTGAACCCCAAATACAATTAAAGTATGTAACAATATTATTACCGCAGCTCACAAAAATCTCCTAAAAGGTATTACTCAAACCGGATAAATAGTTACTTACTTAGTATAATAGTCGCCCATTCAGTATATTTTTCCCTCGGTTAATAATTTCCCTTTATTTTATTGTTTTGATTAAGAATATTGTGGCTATATATTTCCAAGCAACACTGCAGCAATATATTCTACTATCAAGTATCATTCAAGAAAATCAAGTTGAATTAAAGCCCTGTGCCTTGCAGATTTCTGCAGTCGGGGCAAAAAAAAAGATAGAAAGAAAATACGTTAGTTTAGCTCAAACGAAAAGCTATATATATTCATCATCGTCTTCCTGCCATTATCCCAATTTATTTGGGGTCAGTGCAGCATGTCTTCTTCCATGATTTTATCTATCTCAAAAAGTACCTCTGTTTTAGCTATATCAATTTTCACACGATTCATGTATCTATCGCTTTATAGCCTTCCTCTTACCATCCAAATTCATACTCAAAACTTACACACAACAATATATCGTGTAATATTATTGTTGGGTAAGAAATATATTAAGATCACTACAGGCTGTTAGGACTTCATTGATTAGCAGCTAATATAATTTACATAATACTCACCATTTTGAAGTAACCCCACGCGAGTAACCCATACCGTAGCGGCAAACAGAAGCAACATCTGCTGAACACTGGCATTTCTCCTTTCATTTTGATCAAGCTCTTCACAGTTTTAATTTTCGTATACACTAACACTTTATATGGAAGTCTAAAGTTGTTTTCTATAGTCTCACCAAATAACAAAATGCTATATTTTGTTAACTCTCAGTCTCATGAACTAAAATAGTCTGTTTTGATTGTTTAACTATTGTGCCTGCTTCGCAGATTGTGAACTTGTGATTGGACATATTGGTTCGTATAAATTGACAACTGACGTTAATAACACAAGTATTTGTAGTCATTTGAGCTTTTATCTAGAGGAGCCCGAGATATGTATTAGTGACTGCGCACATAACTTGGAAATATGATACGGAGTGGGAATGTTGTTGTTAAACCCGGTACTTTCGCCTTTGTTTATATTAATTATTAGGTACTCGTATTTTCGTCGAAACAACATTTTGTATCGTTGAATATAGGATACATTCATTAATCATCAGGTCCCTTTCTATTCATTCCCTTTATTGATATAATTTATTAAAATACTGTAGGTTCGTAATGATGTGTAAGAACTACAGTTGTTTATATTATTGCTATCAATTTGAATGAAATACATTTATTATTATTTATAAATATTATTTATTATTGTTTTCGAATTGCAAGAAGATAAGCGGTAAATAACTCCGGTGATCTAAATTGTTGTCAACAACGAAACTCCAAAACATGGTATTCCCTTTCTGATTGAGTAACTTCAGAGATAATTGTTTGTTTACCGTTATAATGATGGTAGTTCTAGGAATGTGTTATAAGCCCCATCGTTAAATGGTTCCTGTTTCGTTAATTATAGTTAAACACAACAAGAAACCAACTAACCTCGGGTTTGATATATGGTTACATACAACAATAACAATGCATCGAGCATCTTTGATACTAAGAATAATATAACTCTTCGTTCTTAGAGGAGGAGGTATCTCCAGGCTTGTGGGTTTGGAGAGTTACCAGAAACATCTTGACTCAAGGATAGTATAGTTTTCCATCAGTAACGGCCTCGTTGGTGTAGTGGTTGCACTCGTAAGGCGGCGGCGGGCGGCGTGGGGAGCGGCGCTTTTCAATGCATAGATTTATATGGTACTGGCCTCGAAGGCAGCGCCGTGGGGAGCGGCGTGCTCCATGCGTTGCCGCCGCTGCCTCACGCCCGCTTTCTTCGTGTCCGCGGCTAGTGCTAGTTGCTACCCTCAGCGGCATGAGGTTTTTAATTCGATGCCTGAGTCGATCATGTTTCCGAATTCCGTCTGAAGCCCAATTGGTTGCCAATTCGCCTTCGCCGGAATACTCATATTCTTTCACTTTTATATAATGTGCTCTTCACTCCTTACACGCCTCTTTATCTTAAGACACGTTTTCAGTTTCTCTGCGACATTTGTTAGGTCATCAGATAACTTACGACTTCAAATGCCAAAGCATTCCACGATTTTTCTGGATAAATCCTTTACTGTCCAGGCTACTCGTCTGTGGAATGCGTTGTCAGGCCCAATCAAAATTGCCTGTGTTCAAAAGACTCGTGAGGGAGCATTGCCTGTCGCTGTGATTATGACTTGACTGTCACCATTTTATGTATTGCCATTATATTTTAGTATGTATGTATTTATGTATATATTAAATAACATAAGTATGTTCTGCATATCTTTTATGATAAATAAATTGTTTTAACGCTGGTATTGTTACACTAATGACAGGCCCACTTCGTGTACAGCAAGTACTGTCTATACCTGGTTGCCTGGAAGAGATTGCGGAATGCGAAAGGGCCGCCCATTGTATGTGCTTTAGTTTTAAGTTTCTTTTATAAATGTAACTTATGGTTTACAATAAAGTATATAATAAATAAATAAATAAGGCCGGGCCAGACCATACGAGATCGACCTGTAACAACTAGGGTTCTGTTCCTGAGATTCACCAGAATGTTCAATGTAACCTTTGCACATTGACTCAGCACTTGGCCCGGCTGACGTGCGGCCCAGACAAAATAATATTTTGTTGCTTCTTACACGCATACGACACAGATAAATTTGTACATTAGTGAGTATTAAGACAAAATAGTATATATGCTGTAAAATATTGTAAATGAATCTGATCTGAATTTATATTCTTGTCTCATTACCCCTCACTGTATCAAGACACCTTAAGCCATCTCTGATCAGTCTCGTAAATCTGCTGGAATGACAGTGAGTGTACCCTGCCCGAACCTAGTTACCGATTTGTAACCTTATGTCGCATGGTGCAGACATCCTGAACTTATCTATATATTTATTTATCACACTTAGGGATTGTTAGGCTGTAAGGTCTTAGTAGGTCCTTTAACTTATCATATATGTTCATGTACTGTCACACCCTCAACATTACTGCGGCCTTACGTGATATATGTTAGGGTGGGCGTACTAAGAAGAAATATAAAATAGGTACTAAATTATATTAGTTCCTTTCATTAAATATACCTAATGTAATTATTTCTCTAAGACTTTTTCAAGGCTCTCGCAGACAAGCGGGACGCGTTAATGCGTCAGAGATTTTTTTTAGACCTTATTCTAATTCGTTGATCGATGATCTCCACGCCAGAACAGTTGCTCAGCTTATATCAGGCGCAAGTTCGATCATGCATCTCCATGCTGCTCTCATCTCTGGGACGGATCTGCCAAGTACCAGCTGGATGCACTTGAGTCGATCGAAAGACGGGCTAAGAGGCTCATCGGCAATGAAGTACTGGTCGAATCTAGGCTTCAGAACCTCGAACATCGGTGCCGATTTGCCAGCTTGTCGGTTTTTTATCGTTTACATTTCGGGGAGTGTGCGTTGAAATTGCATGAACTAATTCCTCCTAGCCCGTTCCATCATTGGACTACAAGACGTACAGCGATGTGTCATCGGTACATAGTGGACATCGCACCTGCGTATGGGTGACATTTTCACAAGTCATAAGTCATTTATTCATTTGTTTAACATAGGTACAATAATAGTGGTATATACAGGTAATTAATAGTGCGCTATGTTATACCAGAGAGCGTACAAATGTTTGCAAATAATTAAAAAAAAAACAAGCCAACTAAATCTCAATAATTAAATAAAATAAGCCTGGACAATAAAACAACAATTTAAAAGAATTGCATAATACAAATTAATAAAAATCAATGTCAATGTAAATATCAATAGAAATCAATGTCAATAAAAAGAGAAACAAATAATAATATGAACAGTAATATAAAAATACAAAATGTCAAAACAGTACATGTCAAGACACAGACTGAAAAAAATTATAATAAGGCTATGTCAATATAGGTAAAAATTACAAATGTCAATAAACAATATTAATGTTAATATACAATTCTAATGTCAATATACAATTCTGATGTCAATATAAAATTATCATGTCAATATACAATACTGATATCAATATACAATACTAATGTCAATGTACAAAATTATTTATAAGCACAAACAGTCATGTATTTCATTAGCACGTCAACATTCTATCATTAGATTTTTGTCTGTTAAAAAATCCGATATACTGTAATATGGTTTGCTCACCAGTAAGGATTTTAGCCGTTTCTTTCGAAGAAGAAGAAGAAGCCGTTTCTTAAATAAGCTCACGTTCAATTCTTTGATTGACCGTGGTAAGTGGTTAAATATGACTGGCGCCATGCAAAATATCCTTTTTTACATTAATGCTGTGTGGGACCTTCTTAGCTACTGTTATCCCTTCGACTTCGGTTACTAATGTCCGACATTTTTTAAAACTAAATACCAAAACACTTACCCTGAATACTTTTTTGATTACTTTTATTATGCGTACAGCAAAGGAGAAGAATATTCCCTGCCGGCGTCTGTATTTCCTTTCGCTTCTAGGCAAGAGTGCTTCATCGTCGAACACATCATCACTTACCATCAGGTGAAATAGTGGTCAAAGTGCAAGCCTATCAAAAATAAAAATAATAAAATCATTGTTTAAATGTCTTTAGTCTCAAACGTCTTGCTTCACCGTTTCGTTTCCCGCTATTACTTCTTTACATATCATGGTACACTCAGCTTCAGCTGCATTGCTGATGAATCTGATCTCGAAGTTGTTCCTTAGTTTGATAATCTCACTCCTCAGCAGCAGAAGGATGTAAGTTTGCACAGCTGGAAAAGACATGGTGATTGGTTAAATATTGTTTTTATAAATTATATCTAAGCTTACAGTAATTGATGCAACTCAATTGTAAGTTCCTCTACAATGATGATACTCTCCTGACTAAACTTCGGCCACGGCGGCCAATCTCTACGGAGACAAGCCAAGTACGCAGGAGTAAATTGTCAAATCAAATCATTGTTTATTCGCTCAAACATGAGTATCATACATACATAACAAAATTGCCAGCATGAAGAGTTGTTAAAATACAGTCAATCCGCCTAATCAAGACGCAATGGCAGATCACATCATGCTCACTCTACCTAAGTTTACACGGTAAGATATTTACAGAATAGACTAACTTTACTTTCTTAATATGATAGGAAGACAATACTACACGGCAATAGATCAAGCGTAGACCTTACGTACCTTTACGTACTTTTCGAGACACGTGGAGCAGTTGCTGAGAAATTCCTGAAAGAAAATTCAATAAATAACAATTGGCCCGACCTGAGCATGGAACCCAAGATACCACGCACGACAGACTAGCTTACAATCATCTGTTGGATAATGTATCTAGAACCAATTAGGTTTAGCATTTAGGCTCTCTCCTTTCAGTTAAATTGAGATTCCAATGTGATAACCCACCCATTTTAAAATGTATATTTTAAGAACAAAAATACACTTACTTAATACTGCAAAATAAAAGCTGACGGGTATCAGAACTTCGTTGATAGCCCAATAACTCATATTGAATCTAATCAAAGTCTGTATTGTCAGAACGATTGATAGAGAAGCCAATAGGAAAATCACCACCCACATCCCCATGCTTAGGAAATAGAATACTCTTATTAACAGCACGTTTTTCTGCAAAAGAAACAAAATGTATCAACTGTAAGGCTTGTATGAGTCAACCTATGACTGATGACATGCTTGATTTTACTAGTTTAAAACTTTATTAAAGTAACTAATACAGTTACAGTAGGGATATCAGCTTACCAAATAAAAATAAAAAGCCCATCCTCTTCAAGTCATTGCATTTAATCAGGGTCATATGAGAGCCTTCTTCAAATTGTCTCTCAATATCCCCGTGTTCTCCACATTCCGCTTTCAATTCATTCGATGCTCCTTAAATATTTCATCGGTTCGTTTAACTGGCTTTAAATTATACCTAGACTTACGATACGTTAAGTCGGGGCCGTTACTACTGGGCCACCACTCATTCACTTATCGTTATTTTATTTTCAGCAGTCCCACTGCATGACCGGTTTTGGGCAAGTGTAGACCAGTCCTTTCTGCGAGTGTCAAGTTCGTCCCGTCATCTTCGCCTGGGTCTGCCGCGATGTCACCGTACATACATGTAATAAGATAAATTAAAATAAAGTTAGTAAAGGGAGCAGTGGTGGCCCAGTGGTATCGGCCGTGACTTACAAGTTGTAGGTCGTGGGTTCGAGCCCAGGCAGGCGCTTTACTTTGTGTAAATTATTTCATCACCACTGCTCTCAAAAACGGTGAAGGAAAACATCGTGAGGAAACCGGCATGTCCTAGAACCAAAAATTCGAAGACATGTGACATCCGCCAACCTGCACTGGGCCCGCGTGGTGGATTACGGCCCATACCCTCTCACAGAGAGGAGGCCTGTGTCCCAGCAGTGGGAACATTAATAGGCTGACGATGTGATGTGAAAATAAAGTTTCAAAACTCACCTTATGTCCTCCAACGATAAAAACGATGGTTACTATCAAGTTTGTGAAGAATACAGCGATTGCGATTACTGAAACAATAATTTCTGTATACATTTGGCTGATATAGAGTGCATTTGGCTGTGTCCGTATCATCCATAAAGTGTATACTTCTGAATATGACAGTATCGAGATTAGAAACGCATCTGCTATCTGAAATAAAAAATAAACAAGAATCCCACTGCAAAAATCTGCAAGTATATTGTTCTTGATGAAACTTGATTTTTATGAATGAATTCTTGATAGAAGAATAGAATTCTGCAGGTTGGCCTCATCTGGTCGCAAACAGTATTTTTTACTTTGCCCTACACTAGGCATTTCTTCTGTATCGTGAGTTCGTATGATACATCATCTAGCTCTCAGTTAGCCACCATTCAAGTGTTACCAACTTTAGTAAGTAAACTGCCAAACCACAGGTAATTGAGAGCTGGCAACCTTATTTTTGCCTATTTTCTACATCACTGTCTTTCAAATTGATTCACTTGAAAAACTTATATATTTGTGTTTATTCATTTTATTGTTTTGATTAAGGTTATTGCGGCTAGATATTTCCAGGCAACCCCGCAGCAATCTATTCTACTATCAAGTATAATTAAGAAAATTGAGTTTAAATAAAAACCCTGTGTCCTGCAGATTTCTGCAGTTGGATCATAAAAAAATCATAGAAAGAAAATACGTTAATTTAGCTCAAACGAAAAACTATTCAATATTCATCACCAACTTCCTGCCAGTAGCCCAATTTATATAGGATCAGTCCAGCATGATTTCTTCTTCCATGTTTTTATTTTTTATCTATCTCAAAAGTCACTTCTGTTCTAGCTAAATCGATTTTCACACGATTCATGTATCTAAAAACTTACTCACCATTACATCGTGTAATATTATCGTTGGTTAAAACATATATTAAGATCACTACAGGCTGTTAGGCCTTCATTGATGAGCAGCTGATATAATTTACATATACTCACCATTTTGAAGTAACCCCACGCGAGTAACCCATACCGTAGCGGCAAACAGAAGCAACATCTGCTGAGCACTGGCATTTCTCAGTTCATTTTGATCAAGCTCTTCACACTTTTTAATTTTCGTAAACGCTAACACTTTATAAGGAAGTCTAAAATTGTCTTCTATAGTCTCACCAAATAACAAAATGCTATATTTATTTAGCTCTCCATCCCATGAACTAAAATGGTCTGTTTTGATTGTTTGACTATTGTGTCTGCTTCGCGGATTGTGAACGTTAATGGACACATTGGTTCGTATAACCTGACAACTGACGTTAATAACACAAATATTTATAGTCATTTTAGCTTTTATCTAGAGGATCCCGAGATATGTACTAGTGACTGCGCACTTAACTTGGAAATATGATAAGGAGTGGGAATTTTGTCGTGAAACCCGATACGTTTTCCCTTCTCAATTGGCTGGCTTGAGTGGAGATTCGCAATAGCAAACGTGCTCGGAGGAAGGAAGTTAACCCAGTAAGATGCTGGTAGGGATCTTGATCGTACTTCCAGGATTGTCCTGATAGCCGTGGTATACCTCTCCACTCCTCAAGCACCTCCGGATATGTTGCCTCCTTGGTGCTACATCACAAAAGTGCTAGCGACTCTAAATGGGTGTCTATTAATTGAGTGTGCAAGTCACCCCCTGCCATTTTATAGCCGTGTAGTTAATCAGTGGTCAGGCAGGGGCCATTAATCCTCCTGTTGTTTTAGGCAATCGATCCACTAAACCTACCAAATCCATAGCCCAATACATTCTTTCACCATGTTTTGCAATAGTCCTGCACCAACCGGGGATTGTCCTTGGGTGCTGTTGCGTAGTGCATGCAAGGATAATCGTCGGTTGGTGTCACATTTCCTGATAAATATCTAACAAGGCCTCTGCGAGTAACCAATGCGATATCATTTTGAATGAAGAAAAACCTTTTCTACCCTACTGTAGTAAAGACCAAAAGGAAGATAGTGTTAATTACATAATTAACACTCATTATAAAACAAAGTCCTCCGCCGCGTCCGTCTATCTGTTTGCGATAACTTCAAAAACTATTCAACGGGGTTGACGCGGTTTTCACCAATAGATAAAGTGATTCATGAGGAAGGTAAGTGTATAATTTGTTAAGTTTTTGAGTGAATTGGTTCAAATAAGGCGATAATTGTTGAAAATGACGGAAAAAGTCAAACCGCCTGGGAGCTTTCATCGGAAACGCTGCCTTATACCTTTGAAATGTAACAAAACAATGGATCATCGGAAAAATCCCTCAGAAATTTTTCAAAAAAAGTCCGCGATACCATAAATCTATTAAGGTTGACTCACAATAACCATTTTTATGATATTAAAATTTGGTGTAAAATACTGCTTTATTTGCAATGGTGATAGATCACCAATAACGGTAGCAACCCTTGTTCTATCTAAATTGAATTACGCTGATACGGTTTACGGCCCACGCTTGCTGGCTCGAACTGATAGAATTATACAGAGAGTCCAAAACTCATGTGCTCGTTTCTGTTACTCAGTGCCCCCTAGAAGTCATGTCAAACCCTTTCTAAACAAACACTTCATTCTTAAAATGAAGTCGAGGCGTATTTTTTTTTTTTCAAGCAAGACACGTAATTTATTTCAACATCTTATTTTCTCTTATTCCCAGTCGCTCCATCTAAAACACTGGTACTCAGCTGAATCCGGTAAGACTGGAAGCCGACCCCAATATAGTTGGGAAAAGGCTAGGCAGATGATGATCTTATTTTCTCTTATTATAATTAAAACATATTTCAGGTTTAAGGACAAATGCGTGTGAAAGGAAAGATGGAAAAGTGCTACTTCATATGTTTTATTTCAGCCACTGAACCTTTGACTGTGATAGAAGTTGGTCGAGATAATGAATTTATCAGCAATATGATACCATAACTGTTAGACTTCTTTAAAAACTGTATTCTGCCAGAAATAATTTTGAGACGTGTTCAGAAAAGTGCTAAATGTATAGATTTGAATGGTATGTACCTCACAGTATGTACACCAGGCTATTTCATTTACTTCATAAGTTTTATCAATTAATAAGTTATTATGTTATTCTAGTGAAAAATCGTACTTCAACATCAATATCAGTTGGAAATTCGAGCATGGAATAAAGTTTCATTTTGGAGCAGCTTTGGAGATTGATGGTAAATAACAGATTGAAATGAATAAAAATAATATCCATAAAAAAGTAACAAATATACTAAGTAAAGTTATTTTTCTTTGCAGCATCTGTGAAGCAGTGGTTTCAAGACAAGAAGAAATGATTTTTATTCAATTGTATTTTTTTTGTAGTAGTTTGTTTAGAATCTACATAATCATTGTATACAACTTTTTATTTGTATTTACTATAAAAGGTGAAATAATACTTTATTGAACTCAATAAGCTGCTCTTTAGATTTTTGTTTTAGTAAAAACTTAGGTAATAAAATATAACTATATTTAACTGTATATTTTATTGAAATTATTTATTTCCTTTTTTTTATTAATCAATTAAATGGTTTATGCCTTAAAATATAACTTTTATTTTCCTAAAATAGTACTAGTTTTAATTTATCGTAGTAGGTGGCGTTCTGCCTACCCCTATGGACATGTAGATTATTTCAACAAAATATTTTAGCCCCTTTTTAAATACACGCCATCTAGTGGTAAACTTTTTAAACGTAGGAAATACGTCTATGTGTGTGTAAAAGACTGTATATTCAATGACATGTTATTTTGGGATTCTGTGTCAAATTGGGTGGATTTTGAGGCATTGTTATGATCAAGTTCATTAAAAGGTAATGGAACGAGTGCCGCTAACCGCTAATACTTCTACGACTTATTAATGCTCCGATTTCACATAAAACGAAATAAACTAAAAATAATGATTTCAGCGCCATCTAGCGGGAAAAGTGCAGAGAACAGACCGTATCTTTCACCTTAAAACTGTAGTAATTCATAGGTATAGACGAAAGACTGATCAAAAACATAGATAGACTCCAACTGCATGGTTATTAATTTATTTAAAAATTAAAACTTAAATCTATCCTTTCATGTTGTATGTTATGATTTAAGTCTATTTATTTTCTTTACATGTAATTATTTATAACTGTTTTCACAATATCAGCTAGTATGTTTCAATAATTTAATATTTTTAGTTACCCATTACATTGTTTTTCTTCATTTCATGTAAGTAATCCTTTTGCTCACCAGTCAGAATAACGAAAGGGTGAAAGATCAATGGTCTCCGCACTGACTTCCATAAGTATTTTGACTGCCATACAAATGTTTCTGTGGCAGGGTCCCATCCCAGAGGGGCTTTGGAGTTAAGTTGTCCGTTCCTCCCTTCAAAAGCAATGTAAACCGACGTCAAACCAATTGAAAGACGGCATCCGGCCTTCATCAGAGTCGGAATTTGGTCCTCAGGGACGCCGACACACATAAACCATGAGCCATCATCATCATACTCCTGCACATAAATCAACTGCCACCTTTGAACCTCGATCCAAGGGTTCTGGTACCAGACCGCTCGCCCAATATCTTCCGGTTCTTTGAAGACCCTATGCTCATCTGGAATCTTGAATCCGCAGCGTACTCGTTTCTTTATCTCCGACTCGCTCTTGATGACTAGCGAGCGCCTCGGGATACATAAATCGGAGACTGTGTTCTTCAGCCATTTTAAGGTGTGGTTATTGTCACACCACAGTTTGAGGACACCCTCTTCGAATAGGGGCTCAGAATTGAAGGTTGGGCCGGTTGTGACTGGATTGGAGACGTTGGCTTCGGAGATGATTTGCTTCTGGATAGCAGTGAGTATCAGTTCCGATTCCTCATTGCTGAGGATCCCCGTGTGGACGCAGGTGATCGCGACGCACAAGGGAGAGCTGGTATCTTGGGCGTCGTTTTGGTGGACGGTTTGCTTTGATTGTTCTGTTTGCGTTGAAAAGTCATTGTCTTCACAGTCAGTTAAAGTTTCTGATTTGATTTTGTTAATTCTCTTTGCAGGTTTTATCTCATTTGTGTTTTTCGGACTCGGTAACGGCGCCATATCAATCTCTTTTTGGTAGAAATTTGACTTTATGTGGTTTATGTCTGAAAAATTTTAGTACATGTATATATTGATTCATAATTCATAATAATTTATTTGCTAATATGGGTAATTACATAAAGTTGTTAAAAATATAGCACAGTCCAACCATATTACAGTAAGGCATGCAAATCACAAGCTTGATAACACACATTTACTTGTAAATATAATTTATAATTAACAACACAATCTATTTTGCCTTTTCAATTTCACCGCGTGGCAAATAACAATGAAACAACAAATGAAGCAATCAATAATGTCACTAGAAAAATTAAATTATATTATATGTATATAATAATTTAATTCGTGCATTAGTTTGGTAATTTCACCACGGCAAATAATACTGAATCACAACAATCAAGAAAGAAATGGTAATATCACCAGATTAATTAAACATTTAAATGTCAGGCATAAAATGAGAATGTCAAGATGAATGTGAATATAATAATTAAATTAGTGCATTATTTGGTAATTTCACCACGGCAATAATAACAAAACACAACAATCATGAACCAAGTAACAATGTCACTAGATCAATTAATAATTAAATGTCAAGATATATTGTAACGCATTTTTTGTTCACACTATGTATGTTAGCGACATCTGCCTCCTTTTTGCCAAACAAGTTCGGTTAGTTGTGTCGCTAATTGATTGTTTGATCATTTGGGTGCTAGATGGCGCTGACATATGTATGACATAGATTAAAGTTTAAATAAAATATATTCTATTTGTGTGAAATCATTTAATTCAATAAGCACACAAATTCAACATACAAATTAATAAATTATTAAATTCTTTTCACATTGGTTACAAAAGAAATGATAATTTAGTAAAAGGCCTATGGCTTAAAAGTAAAGTGTTCAAGGTCGGTAGTTGCGATGACTTGACCTTTACTACGAGTGAACTTGCGTTGAGAGGACGGTGTCCAAATATAACCTCAAAGGCAAGGATCCAGAAAGTTACGTAATGCTATATGGGGCAAGGCTGGCTAGCGTCAAGATGAAAAGCTCATCATAATCAATGATCCAGTAGGCGCTGTGAGTATTGGTTTGAATTTGTCTGAATGCCCATTTTCATGACACATGTGCGTTTGATCTTAACATGCAATTTTCTTCTCCTTGGCAGGGCTCCAAATGCCTCTTTAGCTATAATTTTAATATACCTAAGAAAGCTAATGGTCAACTAGCTGTTCAAGCTACAGCAGTCTCCTCTTGCAAAAGGTTCCGAGCATAATTGTCATCATCTGATATACAGCAAGCTTACGGACAGCTACACAGAGAACGATGCTGTTTGAGGAATCATGTCTCCAGCATTGAATATTGTGGGTAATCTATATCCCTTCAGAAATCAGCTTCATGTGAGTTAATCCCTGCAATTGTCTCAAGCTACTTGCTACCCACGAGTTAGCCGGTTGGGTAAGGAAAAGCTGACTTACAATTGTACGCCCAACGTGTCGCATGAAGTTTTACTGAAGTACTTAATTTCTAATTTTGTGTCTAGAATAACTTTAATACTTACTTAAGAACTTAACCAAACTATTGGTTAACTTCAATATTGTTTAATTTCAATCTTTAAATAACAAAACATTAACTTTGTATAAAATTTCAAAGTGCGGTTATAGTCACATGTTTTATTTTCAAACTAAACCTTTTCACTAGTGAATGTTTTGTTAAACTTAATATAGATAACTCTAATCTAACATAGTTATTATAACTGTTAATTAGAGATAAGTATATAGAACAATTATTGTTTTGTTCAACATGCATAAAGCAATTTGGATTGACTACCTTCGTAAAGAAGAAATTATACATGAACTAAAACATTTTAATATTTCAACAGATGTTAAAGCAAGCAGAGATGTGATTCGAAAGCAGTATCGTTCCCTGTGTAATTTGTATCGGAGAGGCAGCATCAAACAGGAGGATTATCCGGCACCAGCAGTGATGGATGAGGTACAGTTGTGTTCGGAACCTGTTGCTGAGCTGTTACGCTTAAATAAAGAGTTGACTCCAGGAGATACTGTTACAATTAGGCGAATATTAGCTCGTTCACAATACTACTTAATGAGAATTTCTCGTGTGACTGATGCGTCACCGGAATTACTTGAACTTAAAAATAAATTAATTAATATTATAACCTCATTACAAGACGATTCTGATGATGAGGAAATGCAATCTACGCATGAATCATCACCAGAAATTGAGCCAGTGGAAAAACCACAGGTAGTCTTTGTAAATGACAGGTCATTGAACTTAAATACACTAAACTTGAAATATGATGGTACTACATGCGTTAGGGTTTTCATAGAAAGATTGGAGGAATTGAGGCAGGCTAGAGGTATACCTGAGGAGCGTGCATTGATTGCTTTTACTGATATTTTAGAGAAATCAGCACTGAATTGGTTTAGATCAAACAAACATACTTTTACATCATATAGACAGTTGCTTGTTTGCTTACGTGAAGATTTCGACATACCAGACTTGGATTATAAATTGACCCAAGAAATACGTTCCCGTACGCAAGCTAAGCACGAGTCAAGGATAGTTTATATATCTAATTTGCAGGGTATGTTTAATAGGTTGTCAAAACCTCTGCCTGAAAGTGAACAATTAGAAATCCTAATGCATAACATCAGACCAGAATACATGAAGGAGATGGCCTTACTTGACATCAAATCAATTAAGGATCTCCAAGTATATGGTAAGAAATTGGAACTTGCCCGTGCTAGGGCTGAACAATTTGTAGAACCTAACCTCTCGAAACAAAAACTTGGTCAAGATTTCCAACCTAAAATAAAGTGTGCTAGTTTACAGAAGTCTAGTAAACCTGTTGCAGCAGTTGAAACTCAATCAGCCTCTGAAGCCAATGTCAGGAAATGTTTTAGATGTGATCGCACAAACCATTCCACAAAATTTTGCAAAGCTTCAAAGGAGGTGGTTTGTTTCAAGTGTGGTGAAAAGGGAGTCAAAAGTATAAAATGTCCAAAGTGTTCAAAAAACTAAGGAATAAGAGCCACAAAGACTTAGTCATCAATTTAACATCTTGTACACACAATATTAATAGTGTGGCTCTTTTTCAGGCAAAGTCAGATGACATTAGACCTCATTTATTGGTTAACATTTTGGAGTTGGAAGTTTATGGTATGTTGGACACTGGTGCAGTTTGTTCAATTTTGGGAAATAATTCACATAAATTATTTATGGAATATGGATTTAAATTAGTTAAATTACCCAATGGACAAAATGTGAGAACTGCAGATGGTTCAAAAATTAAATGCTTAGGCTATATGCAACTACCTATTAGTTATTTGAACCAAATCAAGATCATTAAGTTCTACATAGTTCCCAACATAGTAACTTCAATCATTTTTGGAATGGATTTTTTTAAAACATTTTTAACAACACTTGATAGTGTATTGAATAATGGAAAAGTTTTTGGCCTACCTGACAATTATATTAATTTGGTAGACACAGACCAAGGTCTGGAAAGTTTAGAATCATTAACTTCTGATCAACAGATAACATTACAGAAAGTTATTGATAAATTTGATGAAATTAATACAGAGAAAGTCGGTTTAGGCAGGACAAAATTAATTACCCATAAAATAGACACTGGTGATTCTCCACCAATTAAGCAAAGGTACTATCCTCTATCTCCAGCTAAACAACTAAGCTTGGAAAAGGAACTGGATAGGATGTTGCAGTTGGGTGTGGTTGTCCCATCCAACTCACCTTGGAATTCTCCAGTTGTTATGGTAACTAAACCTAATGGTGACTTAAGACTTTGTTTGGATTGTCGAAAACTAAATGCTGTTTCCAAAGCTGATGCATATCCTTTGCCTTATATCCATCAAATACTGGATGGTCTTAGAGATGCAAAATATTTGACATCAATTGACCTCAGTGCTGCATATTGGCAGATTGAATACGATAGTGAGAAGTCTGCTGAGAAAACTGCATTTACAGTTCCTAGACGTGGACTTTTTCACTATGTGACAATGTCGTTCGGTCTAGTTGGAGCATCTGCCACCATGCAGCGTCTGATGGATAAATTGTTTGGTCCTGAATTTGATAACAAGGTTTTTGTCTTCCAGGATGACATTATATGCATCTCTAATGAATTTAGCAAACATGTTGAGTTGTTGGAAAGGGTATATCAGCGTTTGGCAGAAGCAAACTTGACAATTAATATGAGCAAAACTCAATTTTGTAGAAAAGAACTCAAATATCTTGGATACATGGTTGATAAGCAAGGTTTGCGTACAGATCCTTCTAAAGTGGAAGTAATCCTTAACTATCCAACACCTACTACTCCCAAGGAAGTTAAAAGATTTGTAGGCATGGCAGGTTGGTACCGCCGCTTTATACAGGACTTTTCAAAAATCTGTAGGCCGCTTAGTAAGTTAACCTGTAAAAGTGTTGATTTTGTATGGACAGAGGAAGCTGAAGAAGCCTTTACTAAACTAAAATCAAGCTTAGTTTCAGCTCCAATTCTTAAATGTCCAGACTTTAGCTTACCATTCTCAATCCAAAGTGATGCATCAGCATATGCTAGTGGTGCTGTATTGACCCAATCATATGAGAATTTTGACCATCCAATTGCATTCTGTAGTAGATTACTTAACAAACATGAAATTAACTATACTACTACAGAACGTGAATTACTAGCAGTTTTGTATGCTCTAGAACAATTTAGAATGTATGTTGAGGGTCAAAAATGCAGTATTATTACTGATCATGCATCATTACAATGGTTTTATAAATTAAAAAATCCTTCAGGGCGATTGGCTCGATGGAGTATTCGCTTAAGTCAATTTGATTTTGACATTAAGCACAGGAAGGGTAAAGATATGGTTTTACCGGATGCACTCTCAAGAATTAAAGTAGAATCAATAGAAATTTCTGACAACACTCAAGATAAGTGGTACTTAAAAATGGTAGAAAACTGTGAAAAATATCCTCACAAGTTTCCCAACTATACATTTAAAGATGGTAAATTGCTTAGGCATTCTAAAAATAAATATAATTTAACTTCTCAATTCTCTTGGAAACAAGTGATACCAAAAGAAGATGTGGGACCCTTATTAAAACAATTTCATGATGATCCCACTGGCGCCCATCTCGGAATATTTAAAACTCATAAACGTTTAGCACTACATTGTTTTTGGAAAAATATGTATAAGGATGTCGAAAATTATGTCAACAGTTGTCAAACTTGTAAAGAGTACAAGCCGGTAAACTCATCTCGCCCAGGTTTAATGGGTAACCCAAAACAAGTTAATAAACCATTTGAAGCAATTTGTTGCGACTTATTAGGACCTTTTCCTGTGTCTACTAAAAGAAACACAAATTTACTAGTATGTTCTGACTACTTTAGTAAGTATGTTATGTTGTTTCCTATACGGAATGCAACAGGCACTGCTATAGTCAAAATACTGGAAGAAAAAGTGTTTCTTGTGCACGGAATACCTAAATTTGTCTATGTCGACAATGGTCCTCAATTTATTTCAAAGCAATTTAGAGATTTAATGTGCAAATATAATGTGCCTAATATTTACTACAATCCAAGATATCATCCCCAGGTTAATCAAGCTGAGAGAGCTATCAGAAATATTCTGTATGCGATTGCCTCATATGTAAAATCTAACCACAGGCAATGGGACAATCACATACCAGAAATTCAATGTGCACTTAATACTTCAGTGAATGAGTCAACAAAATTTTCTCCATACTTTCTCGTCCATGGACGAGAAATGTTTGTAGATGGAAAACTACATCAAAACTCTGAAGTGCCACAACCAGTTTCTGATCTAACCGTGGTGGATCACCGAATTCATGGTGATAATCTAAAAGAACTTCAAATGATTTTCAAGGAAGTTAGTAAAAACTTAAGGCTTGTTCATGATAAGAATAAAAAGCATTATGATTTAAAGAAGCGACCTTTGGAATATAAGGTTGGTCAAATAGTCTATAAGAGGACATTTACCTTGTCGGATGCTAGTAAGCATTTTACTTCTAAACTAGCACCACGTTTTATTAGATGTGTTGTTTCCATTAAACACTCACCTGTTGTGTATAGTTTGAAAGACATGCAGGGTAAGGATTTAGGTAGATTTCACATAAAAGACATCTTGAAGTATGAAGACTCCTAGTTAATAATCATTGTTGTGTTAATGGTTTAATATTTGCACCAATTCAATAATGGAGGTGCAAATATTTAATTAAGAAAGGGATGAATGAATGCTGGTAGGGTATAAGGATATTTTTTCAAAATTCATTTGTTCGAACAATCATTTATAGGTTATGTATATATATGAAGGATGAAAGGTAACACAATGATGCAAAAACTTAGTAGTGTTCTCATTATAATCTTAACTTAAATAGACATTTACTGAAGTCTATACAGCGAATAGGTGCTCAATGTAATGCTTTCCTTATTGTTATGGGGGTATTTACTTTCTGTTGCGAATCTTAACTTGATTAGGTATGTTCCTATATCTATACAACGGATGGGTACTTAATGTGACGTTTGCTATTTTAGAAAGCAACGTTGCTCTTCATTAAGAATCTTAGCTTGATGTGGTACTTTCCTACATTTGCTTGTTTGTATTTGATCAACAACTTGATACTTGAAATAACACTTGTTTTATCTAAAGGCAGTGTTACTTGTTGTTGTAAAACTTAAGTAGATTGGACATTTTTGTCTATATTTATATAATGAAAGGTTGAATCTCTTTAGATTCTAACCAGAACGTTAAACGTTTAATATACTAAAATCCTTAGTAAATCAAGCATTAACTTTAATCAAATTGGATTAAGGCTTGACTTATAAATAAGCTAACTGCTCGGCGGTTGTGCTGTGATAAATGAATGTTATGCATTACTAATTTATTGTAGGACAATTACTAAGTATGTTGATTAGGTTTAGATAAGAGCAATCAAAGTTCGTATCCTATAGTTAATATACTATCTCTATTATTTTAATATTTAGTACATTTGTTTTGAACCTATTTCTTTTTTAGAAAACTTAATGTAGGTAGTTCTAATATAAATTATATTTGACTACCTCAATACCTGTCAAGGAAAATGATAATTTCACATTGTGCATGGGTATTGACTAAATCAAATTAAAAAATTGTTTCACAATTTTTTTAACCGGGAAAGAAGATATTGTAACGCATTTTTTGTTCACACTATGTATGTTAGCGACATCTGCCTCCTTTTTGCCAAACAAGTTCGGTTAGTTGTGTCGCTAATTGATTGTTTGATCATTTGGGTGCTAGATGGCGCTGACATATGTATGACATAGATGAAAGTTTAAATAAAATATATTCTATTTGTGTGAAATCATTTAATTCAATAAGCACACAAATTCAACATACAAATTAATAAATTATTAAATTCTTTTCACATTGGTTACAAAAGAAATGATAATTTAGTAAAAGGCCTATGGCTTAAAAGTAAAGTGTTCAAGGTCGGTAGTTGCGATGACTTGACCTTTACTACGAGTGAACTTGCGTTGAGAGGACGGTGTCCAAATATAACCTCAAAGGCAAGGATCCAGAAAGTTACGTAATGCTATATGGGGCAAGGCTGGCTAGCGTCAAGATGAAAAGCTCATCATAATCAATGATCCAGTAGGCGCTGTGAGTATTGGTTTGAATTTGTCTGAATGCCCATTTTCATGACACATGTGCGTTTGATCTTAACATGCAATTTTCTTCTCCTTGGCAGGGCTCCAAATGCCTCTTTAGCTATAATTTTAATATACCTAAGAAAGCTAATGGTCAACTAGCTGTTCAAGCTACAGCAGTCTCCTCTTGCAAAAGGTTCCGAGCATAATTGTCATCATCTGATATACAGCAAGCTTACGGACAGCTACACAGAGAACGATGCTGTTTGAGGAATCATGTCTCCAGCATTGAATATTGTGGGTAATCTATATCCCTTCAGAAATCAGCTTCATGTGAGTTAATCCCTGCAATTGTCTCAAGCTACTTGCTACCCACGAGTTAGCCGGTTGGGTAAGGAAAAGCTGACTTACAATATTTGTAATTAAATGTCAAAGTAAAATCAAAGTAATAATATTAATAATAAAATTTGTGCACCAGTCACATCAACAATATGTCCTTACATCCTCCTTCAAGTAATCCTGAATACTATAATAACATTTACATGGCAAGAATCTTTTTAATTTCTTTTTGAATTCATCGATGGATGGAGTTTCTAGTATGGACTTTGGCAAGTGATTGTATATACGCGGCGCCATACTGAAAATGGTTTTGGCATTTAAGGCTGTCTTATAAGATTTGCAACAAATTTTATCACTATGCCGCTTACTTCTGTACTTATCAAAAAGATGTTTGTTAGTTCTTGCAAAGCTAGCAATCTCATAAATGTAGACAGACGGCAATGTTAATATATTATGCTTGATAAAATATGGCCTGCAGCTATCAGTCTGGTTATAAATGATAAATGATTTTATTTCTGTAAGTTGGTTTGTACAAACACTTTTACATGTCGATCATATTTTTAAAACTAGATGAGGTCGGCGTTTCCTATCTGACTACTCTGAGAAGAAAGGCCGAAACAAACTCAGAGGTCACAGTTTCTTTTAAAGTCCAGACAAAAATCTTGGTTAGATCATGTGAAGACCATGTAGATTGATGTCTGAAATGGTTTTGAGGAAAGAACCAGCCAGATTGAGTGGACCTGTCCAGTCAGTGCACGCATTTGTCAATAACCGAGCAGCTCAACACAGAATTTAAGGAGCTCAACGATTCGACGAACAATACCAAAGAAAGGACATTCGGGTAGGCCGCAAAACTACTCAAACTGCCAGACCACGATTAAAAACTAAGATAAATTAAAAACAAAAAAAACAAATAGTTCACATAGTATTCACATTCACAATAATTAAAATAAAATAATATAATACTTTAAAAAGTAAATATTCTTGTCATTGCAAGAAAACCAAAAAATAATAATAAAACAAAATTCACGGGAGAATATAAAAAAATATCAAAATTAATTTTTAATTGGAGCAGCTCAATCCCAAGCCTTTTTGTCCTCAACGTAATCTTTGATGGTATAAAACGCTTTCTGGCACAACTTACGTTTAATGAATGATTTGAATTTATTAAGACTTAGAACTTGTACGTGGCTTGGAAGCTTATTATAAAAGCGCACACATTGACATCTAAACGAGCCACCTATTTTCTTGAGCCTTGTTGTTGGTACTACAAATTGGTGTTTGTTCCTAGTATTTATGTTATGGATATCACTGTATTTTTTAAACAATTTTATATTTTTATGGGCATACAAAAGATTTTCATAAATATACTGAGAAGGCACAGTCATTACATTAGTCTCCTTAAATTTCTCTCTGAGAGAGTGTCTCGGGCTTAATTTATAAATTGAACGAACAGCTCTTTTCTGCAAAACAAAGATAGTCTTGATGTCGGCGGCGTTTCCCCACAACAGAATACCGTACGACATTACACTATGAAAATAGCTAAAGTACACTAAACGGGCTGTCTCTATATCAGTTAAATTACGAATTTTTCTAACAGCATATGCTGCGGAGCTTAGTTTTTTTGACAATTTATCTATATGTGGGCCCCACTGAAGCTTAGAATCCAAGGTTAAGCCTAAGAATACTGTGCTATTTTCAGGATTCAATTCTTCGCCCCTTATCAATACATCAGTTTTTATCTGCCTGACGTGAGGAAGGGTAAACTTAATGCATTTGGTTTTTTTTTCATTAAGAAGTAAATTGTTAGCATTGAACCAGTGAACTACTTTTGAGATCGCGCTATTTACATCGTCAGTAATCAGCTGCTGACGTTTAAGTTTAAACAAAAGTGAAGTATCATCTGCAAACAACACTATATCATGGTTATCCTTTATGAGGTAAGGCAAGTCATTAATATAAATAAGAAACAAGAAAGGACCAAGAATCGAGCCCTGCGGGACTCCCATTGTTACTATGGATCCGGGAGATCTTTTTCCATAAACGTCAACGCTCTGAATCCTATTACTCAAGTATGAAGTAAGAAAATCCAGAGCGCTGTCCCGGATCCCGTAGTGGCGGAGTTTCCTGATTAGCGTTTCATGAAGAACACAATCAAACGCCTTGGACAAATCACAAAAGATTCCCAAGGCATCGCACCTATCTTCCCATGCATTATAAATATGTCCTAGCAGCTCAACACCGGCATCAGTAGTTGAACGACCCCTTGTAAAACCAAACTGTTTGCTATGTAATAATTTATGTTTATTAAAAAATCTTTGCAATTGCTCTAACATTAATTTCTCAAATATTTTACTAAACGTAGGTAGTACTGAAATAGGTCTGTAATTTGTAGGGTCTGATGTACTACCTGATTTAAACAAAGGTATTATTTTACTGTTTTTCATTAGGTCAGTCGATACAATTATTTAAGATAATAGCTAAACTAGGTGCGACAATGTCAATAATAGACCTAGCAACTTCTACAGATTGACCCCACAGATCTGCAGTCTTTTTAACATTTAAAGTGTGAAAGGTTTTAATTATGTCTCTACAAGTAATATGTTCAAAAACAAATTCCGAATCGCAAACATTAACATTTTCTTTTAGCAAAGAGCAACAGAAGGTGATGAGTTTAGGGATTTAGTAGTTGAAATGGGAACATCTGAAAATAAATTTTCAAAAGCCACTGCGACTTGTGAGTCTGATTTTATGATGCTGTCATTAATAGACAGGCTGTAGTCAATATTTCGGTTACCAGATCGTCCCGTTTCACTATTAATAATATTCCAAGTCGTTTTAATAACATTACTACTATTTTTAATCTTAGAACTCAAATAAAGCGACTTGGCCAACCAACAAACTTTTTTAAATAATTTTGAATAGTTTCTAACATATAAATTAAATTCAGCAGTGTTTACATAAGTCCTTTCATCGTACAGCTCATAAAGCCGTGTTCTACTTTTATGAATACCAACGGTAGCCCAATCACTAAATGATGCGTTACTATTAACGGAGATAGTTTTGGGAATAAATGTGGAATTAAATTGTTTACAGTATATACTAAAAAACTCTTCATATAGATGATTAGGATCAGCATGAATTGACAAAATTGGTAATTTATTAATGACTTTATCTTTAAAAGCTGCCAAGCGACTTGCAGTTTTGGTGTTAACAGTGATATCCTTTTTAGCCACTTTGTTGTTTTGGTTAGGTATAGTAATCCTCTGCCCGCAATGATCAGAATCTAGCAAATTTATAATTTCTTTGTGGACTGGTATAACACTAGTATAAATATTATCTAAGCATGTGGCATTAGTAGGGGTTATTCTTGTGGGCTCCAAAAATAGGTTTACA